>CM062806.1:618446369-619767992 GCA_031772625.1 Pinus tabuliformis
AGAAATTCTTGCCGAGTCCATCTCTAGTTGAAAATCCGACTGACACACCGTTGTTGTCAGTCGAAGCACCTATCATTGAAGATAAACCCTCTGAGTCCACACTAGACCAAAGTCAACAGGTCGAGATGGCAGTCGACCCAGTCTTGCCTTCAGAGGATCCACCTTCAGATGATACTGTCACCAAAGAGAATGAGAACGACACCGTTCAAATTCTTTTAGTAAGCACAGACTCCGATGAACATGAGGGCAATCTACCCATTCCTTTACTGCAGGAAGGAAGTTCATTAGAGGTTTATCTAGCCGTTTATTCGGTCCCACCTCCAAGAAATTTAGTCATTTCCTTCGATTGGAATCTACTAGGCAGACCCCGCCTACCATCTAATGTACCATTCCGAATCATAGTACAAGCTTACGGAATGATCATGGTTGGTACTATTATAGATGAAGGGGCTTCTGTGAGTATCCTTTCCTCAACTACTTGGAAAGCGCTTTGTTCGCCATCGCTGCTGCCTGAGATTCGAAATCGGATAGGCTTCAACAAAGGAACCAGTCGACCGTTAGGGATCCTTCCAAATTTGCCTATAACTTTAAGAAAGAAAATCGTTCATCTAAATGTGATGGTAGTCCAAGGACCTCTAGATTACAATATACTCCTTGGGCATGACTACATTTATAGCATGGGAGCTATCGTTTCCTCACTCTTTCAAGTGATGTGTTTTCCACATGAAGGCAGAGTGGTCCACCTAGTTGACTAGCTTTCATTCCCTGGTTCGAACACAGCTATTAGTCAAATGCCATCCCTAACAAGGAATGTCTCATCAATCTCCAATCCGTCCACCTAATGATCGCGAGTGATTCGGTGATTGTGACTGAAACCCAGGAGGCATGCGCCCTAGTCTGCTGCAGCAGGAAAACCCCAGATATAAGATAGGTTTCCGCGTAGGAATATGACTAGTTTGACAATCTTGTCCATTTAGGAAAATGGATCAGACTGGAAAAGGATTCCCCCGTCAAAGGTTATGTGATTGGCATTGACAACAGTCACCTTTGTCCATTTCGATGGACATCACCAAGGAATTGTTTTGTCTACGACGCAGATGGAACAATCTTGCTAATGCAAGAACTTCCATATGGTGACCTAGAAACTCTACTTTATACCTGGGGGCATGCAAACCTTTTTGCATGCAAGTGAAAAGTGACCATTTATTTTCTTAGTTTGTAGGTTCTTAACCCTTTAAACTCGTAGGTTGGTCGTTCCTAGCTTGCATAACGAAAGGCTCTGGAGCAAAGTTTCGAATGGTGCAAGCTCCCTAAAAAATGAACCTATCGATGAGACATCCTTATTATACGACTGGCACGAGCAATTTTATGCGAAGTTCAAGCTCGTTAAAAAATAAACCTAGCCACGAGCAGTTTTACGCGAAGTTCAATCTCATTAAAAAATAAACCTAGCCACCAACAATTTTACGCGAAGTTCAAGCTCGTTAAAAAATAAACCTAGCCACGAGCAGTTTTACGCGAAGTTCAAGCTCATTAAAAAATAAACCTAGCAATGAGCAAATGTTCCCCCAGAGTTCAAGCTGTTATGAAACCAGCTCACAAAAAGATAGAAAAGAGAGATCCACGCCTTAGAATTCAGCCTCTTCGAGGGGGCAACCTCCTTTACATTACATAAATGAACAATTCTTGGATGATACAAATGATAAAACCTCCTTTCTATATATAGGAGTCTAAGGAGTCACAATATAATCCAGCCGACCTAACAATAATAATATAAAGCCACAAAAATAACAATAGAGGGATTCTATGGGGCACAGAAATAACAATATGGGGGTAATAGGGGCACAACAATATAAATAAGGGTATAACTACAATAGTAATGGGGTAATCACTAGTATTATAGGGACCCAACATGCCCCTCTCCTTCAAAAAAGTGTTGTCCTCAACGCTTGAGCAGTTCTGGATACTTCTGCATAAAATTCTCATCCTCCCATGTGGAATCTTCAGCGGATAAGTTCTTCCACTTGATAAGATACTCTGAAATTGATCGATTTCGTAGCTGTCGAGTTCTTGTTTCTGTGACTGCTTCCGGTTCCAATATAATTTTTCCTTCCTCGTCAAGTTCTGGCAATATTGTTTGAACTGGGAGCTTGTCACCTATAACCTTCTTTAAACATGAAACATGGAAAACTGGGTGCAATCGAGAAGCTGCAGGAAGCTCCAATTTGTATGCCATAGTACCAATCTTTTCCAACACCTTGTATGGACCATAATACTTTGGTGATAATTTATTATCCTTCTTAGCTTGCTTTAGGGACATTTGCTTATATGGTTGTAGCCGTAGGAATACCCAATCACCTACATCAAAACTTCTTTCACTGCGATGTTGATCTGCCTGTTGTTTCATTCTATTTTGTGCCAACACGAGGTTATCCTTTAAGAGTTGGAGGACTTGTTGTTGATGTTCGATGTGATGTTCCACTGCCTGAACCTTAGAATTTTCTCTTAAATATGATGTGATTGATGGTGGTTGGTACCCATAAAGTGCCATAAATGGGGTCATTTTTGTTGCTGTATGGAAGGAAGTGTTATACCACCATTCAGCCAGAGGCAACCATTTGACCCATTGTGTCTGTTTATCAGATACAAAGCAACGAAGATATCCTTCCAAACATTTGTTTACTATCTCAGTTTGCCCATCAGATTGAGGATGATAAGATGAGCTATGAGCTAACTGAGTACCAAGACAAGAAAATAATTTTGTCCAAAAATTTCCAGTGAAAATGGGATCTCTGTCACTTACAATAATCTTTGGGTTTCCATGTAGCTTTTGAACTGTTTCCATAAATGCAGTAGAAACTGTACTGGCTTTAAATGGATGTGATAATGCACAAAAGTGTGCATACTTGGTAAGTCTGTCAACTACCACCATGATGACACTCTTTCCTCAGACTTGGGTAAACCTGTGATAAAATCCATTGAAACCTCCTCCCAACGTTGGCTTGGAATGGATAAAGGTTGTAATAGACCCGGTGTCTTAATTGTTTCAACTTTATTTTGTTGGCAAACCAAACATTCCGCCACAAACTTTTGAATATCTGATTTAAGGCCATCCCAAAAAAATTCCTTCTTAACCCTGTGGTAAGTTTTTAAAAATCCTGAGTGCCCTCCTAAGGGAGAAGTGTGCAATTCCATAAGAATCTTTTGTTTTAGCTGGGAATTCTTACAGAGGTATAAGCGATCTTTGTACCATAACGAATCATTTTGCCAGCTAAATGTATCAGAAGTACTGGAATCTTGTTGTAGCTTTCGAATAAGTGCCCACACTTCTTCGTCATTCTTCCATTCCTCCTTTGCTTCGTTTATCCAATCTGGTTGGATAATAGAAATGGCACACAACAATGCTTCCACATCCTCATCCTTTCTTGAGAGTGCATCTGCCACCACATTTTGCTTCCCTTTTTTGTAGATGATTTCAAAGTCATAACCCAACATCTTTGTGACCCACTTTTGTTGCTCTTCAGAGGATAATCTTTGTTCTAAAAAGTATTTAAGGCTATCATGATCCGTTTTTACCTTGAAGTGTCTTCCCATTAGGTAGGGTCGCCATTTCTTAAGTGCATGGAGTATTGCCAACATTTCCTTCTCATAAATAGCTTTGCTTAAAAACTTTCCCTTGATTGGACGACTTTCAAAAGCAATGGGTCTTTCATCTTGCATTAGAACAGCACCAATTCCATTTCCTGAAGCATCACATTCCACAATAAAGGTTTTTGTGAAGTCCGGTGTAGCTAAGACCGGTGCTTGGCACATTGCCTCTTTAAGATGTTTAAAGGCCTTTGTTGCTTCCGGAGTCCATGAAAATGAATCTTTCTTCAATAATGTTGTTAGAGGTGCTGCTATTCTCCCATAATTCTTAACAAACTTGCGATAATACCCTGTCAACCCAAGAAATCCTCGCAGATGCTTTATGGATGTGGGGATTTTCCATTCCTTAATGGCTTTAATTTTGCTAGGGTCTACCTTAACTCCTTCATGAGATACAATATGACCCAAATATTCCACCTCCTGGACTCCAAAGAAACATTTGGATCTTTTTGCATATAATTGTTTCTCCTCCAATAGTTGTAGCACCTTGTCAACATGTTCAACATGATCCTTCCAAGACTTGCTGTAGATTAGTATATCATCAAAAAATACTAACACAAATTTTCTAAGGAATGGTTTGAAAATTGAATTCATCAAACCTTGAAATGTTGAAGGTGCATTGGTAAGGCCAAAAGGCATGACCAAAAATTCATAATGACCCTCATGAGTTCTAAATGCCGTTTTCGGAATGTCTTCAATCTTCATTCTGATTTGATGATATCCCGAACGAAGATCCAACTTGGTGAAGTAAATTGATCCATGCAATTCATCCAGTAATTCATCAATGACAGGAATGGGGAACTTATCTTTAATAGTGAGCTTGTTGAGCTCCCTATAATCTGGACACATGCGCCATGATCCATCCTTCTTGTGCACCAATACTACTGGAGCTGAGAAAGAACTTTGACTCGGTTGAATTATACCAGCCTCTAGCATTTCTGCAACCATACGTTCAATTTCACTTTTTTGGACATATGGATATCTGTACGGCCTGATGTTTGGAGGAACACTTCCTGGAATCAGATGAATAGCATGATCATGATCACGCATAGGTGGGAGACCTTTGGGAGTCTCAAATACCTTGGAATGATTGTCCAGGACTTTTTGGAGATCTGGAGAAATAGATGATTCCAATGTGGAAACATCTAGCGAACATAATTGTGCAATTACACCTCTTTGCTCCTTTTTTAGAAGCTTTGTCATGCCATTAGAGCTGATTATCTTTCCTGGTTTCCCTGCAATACCCCTTAATTCAACTTCCTTTCCTTCCACAGAAAATTTCATGAAAAGTTCTTGAAAATTAAAAGCTATTGTACCCAAGGATTGTAGCCATTGGACTCCTAGTACAACATCAGCACCTCCCATTGGAATGGAAAGCATTGGGCTAGTCAATACATATTCTCCCATGGATAGCTTGATATTATGGCACTTTCCAGAACAATTTATTGTTCCTCCATTTGCAATCATCACTTGACACTCTGGTGCTGGATATAGGAAGCAATTCAATTCTTTTGCTACCCTACAATGAATAAAATTGTGGGTGCTTCCTGAATCAATCAACACTATTACCTTTTTCTTCTTGATTTGTCCTTCTATCTTGATGGTTTGAGGAGTGGTAATTCCCGCCAATGCATTACAAGATATGGTCGGATTTATTTGTTCTTCATCTAGGCTTTGTTCCTGGAATATATCCTCTTCTTTTGACCTTTCTTGCTCTTTTTCTTCTTCCTCTTCACAATCTATGATTTCTTCTCAGCACACTTATGACCTTTTGTGTATTTGCTATCACAATTGTAACAAAGCCCTTTTGCTCTTTTTTCTTCCAATTGTTGTGGTGTCAACCTTGTAGGTTGTGGAAGACTATGGGCAACAACACTTCCATCTTTATAGTTGTGAATGGTATGCTTCCTAGTTGCCATAATTTTGCTTTCCATTTTTCTTGCTAACCTGAATGCCTTCTCTAATGAATCAGGTTCCCAAAGGCGCACATCATGTTGGATATTATCCTTTAAAGACCCTATGAACACATCAATCCTATGCTCCTCTGGAATATCTTTTACCCTTATGTTCAATTTTTGGAACTCCTCAATGTGCTCCATTATTGAACCCTTTTGTTTGAGACTTATCAATTGGCTAAAAAAAGTGTTGCTTTTTGTATCCTCATAATGTGCTATCAATTCTTCCGTAAAAATTGCCCAAGTGATAAATTGTTTACGAGAACAAAGCCATTGATACCATACAAACTGATTTGGTTCCAAATATAAAGTTGCCATACGTACCTTTTGTGTGTTTTGCACATTATTGAGATCGAAGAATTGCTCCATCTGTAATATCCATGTGGCGGGATCCTTGCCATCAAACTTCCTCATATCGATTTTTGGAACATGGTGAGTCTTCGATCCAACATTAGCATCTATGGTATCATGATTAACATTTCTTTTGTTCTCATCATGAGTTTCCTTTACTACCTTTTCACCATTAGTGACCCTTTCTTGTAGCAACTTCTTCAATTCTTCCATATCTGTCTTCAAATCTGCCATGTCTCTCTTCAAATCTGTCTTCGAATCATCCATCTTAGCTTCCATGCCCTTTATCTTAGATTCCACGCCACTTATCTTAGCTTCTGTTAGCTTTTGTGAGCGTGACATTTGTTGCACTTGTTCTTGTAATTTTGATATATCATGTAGCATTTCTTCTTCTTCTTCATGAGTCATGCTAGAGCTTTCAGGTTCCTTACTAGGTGTTTGCATTTTCTTTCCTTGGGGCATCAGTTACCGATAATAATGCTTTACTATGCCCTTTGAATTCCGTTAAACCAAGCTTACACAAAAAAAAACTACACACCTTTTTTCACTTTATAGAAGCCTGATATTGAATCTGATGTATCTCTGTAATTTCGAATCATCCAGTTCTGAAATTGCTACCTGCAGTAGCCTTCTGCGTCCTCTTTCCAATGCCACAAGTCTGAGCCAAATTGGATTCTCCAAGGAAGAGTTATGTGAAATCTCCCACAGTGACTTGCTTTTAGACTGGTTCAGTAGAGCGAACTTGTACGACGTGCCACGAGTCACTGTTTCAACCTTTGAATCTGAAACACACATACAAGAAACTACAGTCTGTCTTCTTTCTGTACCTTTTTATGAAATTTCAATCCGATCCTCAGAGAGAGAGTTATGACGATTTTCCCCAGGTCACCTGTTTTGAATGTAATTCAGGAGTCTGCAAAAAGGCCAACTTCCGCAGATCATATCTCCGAAAATATCGCGCAAAAAGCTCTGAAATTTGGACCCAAGGTTCAGCGCCAATTCTTCTCAAATGGGTTTTTTTTTGCGACTTCTGAAACATCATAGAAAAAAAGTTATAGCGAAAATGCAACGATGACCTGTTTGGAGCAGCGAAACCCTAGAATCCAAAGCTCTGATACCAAATGTTATGAAACCAGCTCACAAAAAGATAGAAAAGAGAGATCCACGCCTTAGAATTCAGCCTCTTCGAGGGGGCAACCTCCTTTACATTACATAAATGAACAATTCTTGGATGATACAAATGATAAAACCTCCTTTCTATATATAGGAGTCCAAGGAGTCACAATATAATCCAGCCGACCTAACAATAATAATATAAATCCACAAAAATAACAATAGAGGGATTCTATGGGGCACAGAAATAACAATATGGGGGTAATAGGGGCACAACAATATAAATAAGGGTATAACTACAATAGTAATGGGGTAATCACTAGTATTATAGGGACCCAACACAAGCTCATTAAAAAATGAACCCCACCTTCGGTAAATAACCATTGCGATCGCATATTTATCAGCTTTTGAACTTTGGTTGTCTTCTTACCATCACCTCCACTCTTTTTTAGCCGATCATATGCCTCCATTGATTGTTTACCCTTTTGAGGAACAGCTGCGACGAGTGATTCTATTAGCCACCTTCTTTGCACTACTATGATTGAAAAGTCCCAAACCTCACCTGGAACCAGTTGCTATCCAAAAACATCACTCGTTCCTCAAAAAACGAGTCTCCTTTAAGCTCTTTTCATCTGACTCGTAAAATATGAAAAGATTTCCCAACAATTGGCCTCTCTAGCTTGTTAAAGCGATCGGAAGTGCCATCCCTCCTCTAGATTTTAATCTTTTTTGACCGAGGGATTATTACACAAAAAGATCGAGCACTTGTCTTGTTCAACTCGTTAAAACTATCGAAAAAGTCATCCCTTTCGTATTATTTTATAATTTTTCGGACTTAAGGGATTACATGACGAAAAAGGACTACTGGAGTTGCCTTTCCGTCCCTTTTTAGACTCTCTAAAATTGAAAAGGACCGAGTTATCTTTGTCATTAAACTCATTAAAACAATAGTGACAAACTTGTCCATGCAGACAAGAGCGAGTTTCACTGTTGCTAGGCTCGTTAAAACATAGTGACAGGTTTGCCCGAAGGGCAAATTATAGAACAAGCATATGTTATCCTCCTCAAGCTTGACAAAAATAAAGAGGTACTGGTCAGTAATGATTGGGGAAAAAGGGAAGAAAACTTGAATAGCTTCATTGGTAGCGGGTTGCTCTTGAACATGACACTTTCACTCCGTCACCATGATTGAGTTGGGTTGGGTTATTCCGTTCACTGATCATATCATCATTGGTCCACCGTACCATCCATTTTTGGGGTTAACGCTACCAATCCATTTCAGTGTCACCGATATGTTCAAGAGAAGTCACTCAGAAAATTCACCAACCTAGCTAACACCTCATCCACTGCAATACCTTCACTCTCCATTTTTCATGGCCACCACCCTGAACCTTGTATCATCAGATCGTTTTCACCTCCAAAAAATCATTTGCTCCATTCCGTGTCGTAGATGTGGGATTCATTAAGGCCCTCCTACGACGGGTCACTTCTTGTCAACATCAGCTCATTATCCAAGAAGTTGACTGAGGAGCAACCCTTTCAGTACTTTGAAGCCTGCATGCCTCAATGAAAAGTTTCTCACTTCCGGTGACAGGTTTACGTCAATGGCCTTTGACTGAAAGATTTTGCGTGGTGTTCGACATCAACTCATGTATTCACACCACGTGAATTGTACTGCAGTACCTTGAGGGTAATTATCATTATCGGTGATTCCTCTCGCACCTATTAACAGCTTACATCATTGGCTGGTAATCAGGCGATGTCTTTCCATGTTCGACATTAGAACATCTTTTCACATGGATCAACTTGTACTTCGGGAGAAGATTGAACGAGTTTGAAGACCCCAGATCTAGTTTCATCCATCTGGGCTATGATATATTCAGGAAAATAAAGACATCAAATGTACATCATTGCTGCACAGATAATCATCGAAGCTAAAGTATGATGGCTCTACCAGAATCATCAGTCTGCCACACAGATGATTGTCTGTCCTATGTACATGAATATGAATTTATAAAGCTGAGCATGGGAATGCCCACCTCAGCTAGATCATGAAAATATTGTGAAGATAATATATTGTATTGTATCTTATTATAGGTCACCTTCCAGTTCGAAAAACCTCGGATCCTCATTATAAAGCATTTCACCCGACATCAAAAGATTTACGACCTCATGCTTTAGGGGGCAACTGTTATAGACATATTTTGGCACTGCAACCCCAATCACATATGTCCATAAATCAAGGGCTTCTAAACCCCTAAAACTGTTGTTTCAGACCCTAAAGGAACAAGGTCAGCTGATTACATCATTTCCCAGAAGTTCTCATTGAGAAACTACTCAGAACTGGTCAAAACTAGACCATACAGACTGATCCATGCTGAGGGTACGATGAGCAAGAGCAAACAAATGGCAGAAGCAGTTTGCTAGGTGGAAACTCAAAGAATCTTCTAGAAACTACTCATATGACACTTGCCTCTCTGAATTCGCCTAGGGATGAGTAAGAGATCTGAAATCTCCAAGTGGAACCAAGAACTATCAGTGAAATGACTCTAATCAAAATCCCAGAAGCTGACTCACTCTCCTACAAACATCTATATATGGATCCCTCATCCTAGAGATCAAGGGGGCTGGAATTTTGTAATTTGCAAGGAAGTGTTGTTGGTTTCTCTTTGAAGACATTGTTGGGTGATCTTGCTTTGTATGAGGTGAAAAGGGCTTTCATGTTGGGAGGATGATGCTAGATCAGACAACCTGGTTGTAATCCTCTCTTCTACTACTTCTATCAATAAATCTATTTGAGTTTTCCTCCATATGCTTGTATCTCTAAATCTTGTATTTGTATATGCATTTGTATGGTTAATGTACATCTGATCCTACATTGTTTATGGTTATGGATCTCTATGCTTTGATGGTATTTTGTTGCCTTGGCTCTACAGGTGTTCCTTGAAGCGGGACAAGTGAGAAAGGAGTGGCGAAAGCTCTATCAAAGGAGAGAGGAAACAAGCAAGGAGACTAGCGAAAGACTAAGGTTGGTACTCTCTGCTTCTCTCTCATCTATCTCTCATAAAGGAAAACACAAGTAACTTTAGTTTGTTTGTTTCTAAGATAGCTACCCATCTTAGTGGGACTAGAAGCTCTGAATGGACACTAGTTTTCCTGATAACAAGGGTTTTGTGCCCAACCTGGGAATACCTATAAAAATGGTGAAAAAATCGAATTAGACATACAACCCAGAAAAAAGTAAAACAATAAACAAAACTGATAAGGATTCCTCATAGAAATACCTCAAGATGAAAGGATGTTGAGCCAAGAATCCGTGAGCTACGACCACTAGAAGATACAAGTCAACTGCCATAAATATAGTTGATGAAACAAGTAAATAAAAAAAGAATTGTTAGCTTTGAAATGAGTTCAAATTACCATGTCATGCGTCCTCGGAACCCAAGAGTTGCTGGGAGCTCCAAAACTCTGGTTTCCTGACCAGTTGCGGCTTGGGTCAGGGACAATACATGTAATAAACCATATAAATTAGCTGAAGTAGGATGGAGAGAGAAACAGTGATCAAAACCTTCAACGGAAGCTTAAAAACTCCATAACCCTTACCTACAACAGCGAAAGAAACCCTAGCTCAATGAGGGTTTGGCAGAGAGATTTTTCTCGACTAACCGTGTGACCGAGCCAAAAAACTGGGTAGTTACCCATATCCAGCTAGGAACCATTTGCGTCAATAGATAATAGGTCACATTGATCAACGACAGGGGGAGGATCCAAGTGTTCCTTGGCATCGATTCCAAAAGGATCAAGAACCTGGGCAGGCTTGCACAACGTTAGTAGCTCAGCTAGCATCAACCCAACCTTTGAAAACCATGTCTAAATCAATGCCAGCTTAATTGTTCCAAGTTAAATGTCGAACTAAGTACATCACTCAGCAGATATGCAGTTTGACATAAGTGGACACACACACACACACACACACATATAAGAGCTTGACTACCTTATAAATATGCCCTTTTACTATTGAATAAAGAAAAGTTAATATTTAATTACAGTAGTTAGAAAAAAAATTGTTGTTTCGAGTTGTGTTACATGTTACAAATTGACATTGAAATATTTTAATGATGAATCACATTTTTCATATTAAAATGTTTTTTTGTTATTAATATATTTTTAATACACATAAATATTACTATATTGAAATATTTTATTTATTGTACACATTGAATTATTTTATTATTATTAATATATTTTAAATATCATATAATAGTTTTATGTTAAAAATTAAATGAATTACACATCTTCCTCCTATTATTGTTTTTAGGAAGCAAATGAATTCTTTTACTTTTACTTCTCCTATATTTTATTATGGTCTATTATGGTGTATATATATTTTTTTAACTTTCTTTTTCTAATATTAAAATAAATCTCTCTCTCTCTCTCTCTCTCTCTCTCTCTCTCTATATATATATAACTTTATCTCTTTATATAGAGTTGATATTGAAATAGATTAGTTAACATGGATATTCAAATGGTTTATTTAAGTTATGTATTATTATTTTTTAAATGTAGAAATTATACATTTTCCACACTCAAAAGTGTAAATATAAGTAATTAAAAAAATTTAATTACTTTATCTCTTTAAATTTGATATAAAATTATGTTACTTCAAATGCACATCTAAATATTTTATTTATGCTTAAGAATGAGAGTGAGAGAGAAATGTTTTTACCACATCTTCTTCACATTGGGTTGTAATAACAACTAACCCAGCAATAAAGGTGGGAGTATTAACGTTTTACAATGTTTTTTACTAAAAATAACCAAACATGTATCTTTATTTTTATTTTTGTTTTAATTTTAGTGATCATTATTTTTTATTTAAAGAATATTTTATTTTTATTTTAAAAGGGACACATTTCACTTCTAGATTGAACTAGGTTACTTTGTGATTGGTTATTACTCATTTTATGGGAAAAATAGTATAAGCTCCCCATCATTAATATAATTTTCCATTTTTTCTATTTTAAGCTATTCATTTAAGCAACTTATAAATTTATAAGCTCACTTTTTCCCAAACAACAGAGGAATTTATAATGGGTTAGAATGCCTTGCATTGGGTTTAGGGCTTCTTAACCCTTCAATTTGAAACACACACTAGGTGTACAAATATAATAAATCCAAAACTAGATAAAAGAGAGAGATAAAATACGTAAATCAAACAGTTGTAATGATATATGGAATAATTAAAAAAAATGTTGACTTGCCGCTTAAGGTGTGGTAACCTTTCAGTGAGAAAATCTCCAAATACAACAATACTCTACAAAACATTCAATAGCCCCATAACTCTTTGAATGGATACTTAAATAGCCAAACTTTGACTATTATTGGTATCACACCAACCACTTAGTTGATCTTATTTAATAAAGATGACCCTTTTATATTAAATAACTATTTGTTACTATCTAACTATCTATTCGGCCCTATTAAATAATCATCTAACTATTCAATTATCTACATTAATTAATTAAATCCTAGGCAACCTAAAGTAGTGAGGTTACAGAATGACCCTAACATGCCTCCCCCCTTCAAAACTAGCATTGTCCTCAAGGTTGGAGATGAAGAAAATGGTGCAAAAGCATTGTTGGTTCGTGTGTGGCATCTTTTTGCCACACGCCTTTCCACACATTGGAACTTCTTGAACCATATGTTGATGCAATTAATGCTTTCAAGTAGCCAATATTGCTTCTAGCTAGAATCAAATGGAGTCTCCTTCATCAAACCTAGATAAGTTGGTTTGGAGCTTGTAATTTGATCCCACTACCTTCTACAAATAAGACACTTGAAAAACTGGATGGATCTTGGATGAACTAAACTTAGCTAGCTTGTAAACAACATGTTGGGTGATCATATGGGTCCGTAAAAATTTAGTTCTACTTCTAGTGGATTTTAATTATAAGTGATGTTTATTTATAGGGTTGAAGATGAAAAAATATTTGACCCCCTTTTGAAAAATAACACTTTGACCATAACCGAAATTTCCTGAAGTGTTAAACTATTGTTCTCATTGGTGTGGCTTTTCAAAAGTGAAGCATCACAAATGGGTTTATAAGAACTTGTTGACTAGATCTATTTTGCCATATATTTAGGGATGATGTTCCATGATCTTGTCCAACTAGGTACCTTGACATTTAATAGTTCCTACAAAAATTGTTGGCAGAGGTGGGGACTCGATCCCAGACAATGGAAGTGGGCATACCATATAACTTAAAATTTTGATCCATGAAGACTTAGACTATTGAGGAGGGTGTAAATGGATGTGATATGGCACAAAAATGAGCATATTTGGATAAAAAATTAACTACCACCGTGATGCATTGAATTTTTACCAACTTTTGGGAGTCCCATGATAAAATATTTAGAGATGTTAGTCTATATGTAACAATCCCTGGTTGATTTTCTATGTAAATAAAATTAAGACCACAGTCATGTGATACATATTCCAAGCTGGATGTTGGGAAAAACATAGTGATGGGGTATCACTCAAGATTAATTAATGGCTATGGAAATTGGTAAAGGCAAAGTGGAAATAATTGGCATTTTATTTATGAAATAAAGGAAAATATGAGAAAAGGGAGATGAAAGGTCACAAATTTGCATGAGAGGGAAATTGAAGGAAAAATGAAGGAAAATGAAGAAAACATAGGCCTCAATGATAAAAATACTTATGAGGATCAGTTCGTAGCTTTTGTCATTTCAGTCTTTGGCTCTCTCATTCTATTCTCTTACTCTCTCATACTCTTGCACATGTAGAGTATTCTTGGAGAACATTGGTATACGTCGTGTTTGGAGAAGAATGAAAGGGAAAGTAGCAACGCAAAAGGGGACATCGGAATCAACAACTACAACCAGATTTCTTTGCAGGTAATAGGTTACATGTATGATCTCCTTGTTGATTTATGGATACATGGTAGATGCATGTGGTTTTTTGGTTATGTGTTGTCATTGGCATGGAGGACTGCCTGAATTGATAGTGGGTTTAGCCTTGCCTTGCAATTTCCTGGATAGCCATGTTGTTGTGGGTTTTCCCATTTGATTGTTTTCTGGTTGGTGCTCATAATTCCTTATGAACGTGGATTGGAACAAATGCTCTGGAGCCCTTGGTGGGTTGAGCTACTAGTCCCTAGAGATAGGTTGTATAAACGCTCTAGAGCCCTGGAAGGTTGTGGGTTGGGTTACTAGTTCCTGGAGCCATGAACAACTTGGGTAGAGACTGATATGGTTGGTTTTGGTGATGTCCAACCGTGAGGTGGAATCACTGGTTAAGGGTTGAGGTGGTTTGGCCTCTGGAAGCCTTGGTTTGGTTTGTCTTTATTTATTCCATAATATCCCACATTCATGCTTGGAATATAGCGTGTGGGTAATTGGCTAAAAGAGAGTTTTGTTTCAGCGCAATATATAGTCAGGTGGTTCATGGAAGTCCCTGACTTGGTTGGTATAAGAGTTATTATTCTATTGTGATTTATGTATATTTTTGGCAACTGTTTGGTGATATTATGATTGGGTTTCCATGGTTTATATGTTGGTTATTTTCTAGTTATACTGATGGTCATATGATGTGTATCTTCTATGGATATTGTCATGAATTGTTTAGCTATTGATTGGTTGATGAATGTATGGACTAATAAGTGTTGTTTCAACTATGTGGAGAGGGCATAGGGCCTTCTCAATAATTCTCAAATGAATCTCAGACTTTTATGATTAGATATGTATTCATGACCTATAGATTTCATGTTTGTTGTGCGTTTGACGAAATGTTTGTTATGTTATAGGCACTCTAGGTCAAGTTCTGCCTTCAAGTTTGAATGTGTTTCCTTGTTGTTATGTCATTTATGATTCTGAGAAGTTTTAAGAAGTTATGGGTAGTAGTCTGGAGGCTGGTCTGGAACTAAGGCTCAAATCTTGGGACCGCACCCTTTGAATTGGACAATTTGGGTCACAATTGCACCCAAACCAGATTGTGCATGCAGTTGGAGGCATATAACCACATGGAGGCCTTGTCATTCATGCGGTTGGGGGTTAAAGTGTGTGAAAAGGAGCCCCAACTTAGGGTTTGGTCACTTGGGGTGGTTCTTTGGCCCCTGAGTGTCCTATAGCCCTAAGGGATGAGGTGAGTTTTTAGTTTGTGGTCAGTTTGTCAGCCCCACTTCCTTAACTGGAGCTAGGAGGTCGGGTCATGTCATAGTAACTTTTCATCTCATGTTTACCCTGGCAAATCGATGAAACCGGATAAATGTGGGAGGGGTGGTTACACTATGTATGTGTTGGTATTTGTAGTGGTTGCAATGATCCTATCATATTTACTATCTAAATATGTTGGAAAGTATAATAGGAGACTAAAAATTCTTGGATGTAAGTTTTCATGCATTCACAGAAGAAATTTTTTTAGCACTTTCACATGTTTTATAAAAGTTAGAGTAACTCATTATAGGTGAGGAATGAAACTACCATATGCACCTTTATTTTGAAGAAGATGTCTCTACCAGAACAATATTCCCTTTAGACTGCAATGTATCTTGTTTCCATGTATATCATCAGGGATGGTTGGGATATTTATAAATGTCTTAGATGACTTGAACTATAGAATCAATTACTAACCATTCTATACAATATTTCTCAACCCAATCTAGAATAAATAAGCATAAGGCATAAATGGATCCATCCTCCTCAAATTTCCTAGATAAGGTGTCAACCACCACATTTTCTTTACCCTTCTTATATAGAATCTCATAATCATACCTTAACATTTTAATAACCTGTTGATAGTTATGGACCCGCCAACATTCAGGGGATCTCCCTGATATGAAGTCCCAACTAGACCTCAAACCATTTGGATTAAGAGTCCCAATAGTGGGGTGTTAATGATATGCCTTAGTTGCGAATATACATAGAGTGGTACACGGTTTCTTTGGTGAGAACAAGTGTGTGACCATGCTGAAGGTCAAGTGTGATGCATGAAGGCCCCATCACATGAAGGGAAAAGGAAGTGAGCCCCTTAGAAGCCTGTAATAGTACACATCTTGAAAGGAACACATGATCATAATGACATCACAAGATAATATGCGGAATAGTCTACAAGTTAACAATGAATAATTAATACAACAAAACACATTCAATGATATTCATACAAATGAAAACGAAATAGTTCATAATAATAAGAGTAAGTTAAATAAAATATATATTGCAAATACAACAAGAATATTCCTACTATATTCACAACATATGCATGAAAGCATGTGGGCTATGAGATTTTATTAAGAGTGAAAGTTCCAATCATACATACACCATTGATGAACCATTAGCCCCAAAAGTGGAATGTGAAGTCAACAACACCTACTCCTCCAAAGAAGTATGCTCCCTCTATGCTACAGATAAGCCAAGGCTTTCATAAAATTCCCAAGTTCTATCTAAGCCTAAAACCTAGCCAAACGCTTGGCTCCCAAAATCCCTTTACATGAGTTATGAGGTTCTATTTATAACAAGACAGGTTCACCTTTCAACTCCCCTTTGTGACTTTTGGACTACCCTCATGACTCTTAAAATTATTTACAAAATAACTCAGTACATGGCATCATGACTCTTTAGACTCCAATATTGACACTCGGAATTCCACTTACAAATTAATTACAAAAATGTTACAATTTACACTCGTACCCATATGAGACAAAATAGGGTAGAGATAACTTGACATCCTAACAAGACAAAACACTATGATGCTTGATTTTTGGGAAACTCTAGCTCAAAAATTTCCACTTGATGTTTGTTTGTCACATAGCGATGCCAAGACTGGTACTGTGCAATGAAATCCCCGAACTATGTGATGGTGTCTGGCTGGAAGTGGAATCTAGCCTCCATGGCATCTGGGTACAATGATTTGGAACAAGTTTCTACTTCCTTCTGAATCATGATCAACATTGTCCACACATGGATAGGGCCACCAATGCAATTGTGCATGTTCTGTCTATTCACCTCCAAGTCATCCTTGGTGGAAATCTCTCTTAGCTACTCTAAGTAATCCTTTATCTCCTTTTTGACTTGGTTCATGGGTTTGGATTTAGTGAGTGAGCCAACTGATGGGATCTTGTGGGTATTCACCAAGGAATCCATACTATTATATATCCATGTATACAAGGCCTGATTTTTGCTAATGAATGAGGCAAGTTGTTTTTTGTTCTGGATCAACATCTGCACTTTTTCTTTCTCCAACTCTTCCTGTGGCTTCATCTTCTTACCCAAATCAAGTGGTGACCCTTTGTATCGCATTTTATATTCATACATGGTAGTGATTGTAGCTTACACATTTATGAGATTTTTGACAAAGTATTTACACTGTTGTTGCAATCCAAACACGCATACAACTCCCTTATGCATGGTAACAAGCTCCTCATAGATATCCTGCACGGTCTCTCCAAGTGTCGATACTTCATTGAGTATTTTTGATTTCATTTCCTCCAAGTGGACCTATGTGAAAGCTGTGTTCTGAGCTGTTGCACGGAGCTGTTTAACCTCTTGCCTGGAAGTTTGCAAGTTCTTTGCCAATTGCTTATTCTTGGTCATCAAACATTGAATGTTAAATTTTTCTACACCTACGAAGGCCAAGTTCGCTGAGGAAATGGCTTCAGGATCTCTCGTGGTGTCGGCCACAATCATCATTTCTCTCATAAAATAAGGAGATGTGAGATCATCTGGAAAATGCTTCTTACATTCTTGTATAATATTCTTCTGTATTTCATCACATGACAGGTTGTACATGTCCATAACCAGATCATCATCAAGAGGAACAACTTCCCCTTCCTCTCTTAAAGCTGACTATGCTGCCAGAGGTGGTGGAGACTAAATAGTAACCTGTTGTGTGCTAGGCATCAGGTCCATATTTTGATTCTATGGATCGGGTTCTGCCTCCGTGTCATCAATCTCTATCAATTGTTCAATCTATTGAGCAAGTTCATGATCGTGCATCTAACCATCTTCCTCCTCTGCTAGCTGCCAGTTTTGATCTTGCTCTTCAACTTGTTTTCATGTTGTTTCTTAAGCGATTGCACAGTGCCTTTCTTCTTCTTCCTGCTTCTAATTATCTTCTTGTTCTTGATTTTACTTTTCATCCTCCAATCTTCTCTGCTACTCTTCCCTCTTCTTTCGTTCTGCTCCCTGCATCCTCTGTTTCCTCGTTGCCTCAATTGCTAAAGTCACTTTCATAACAGCTGAATCCACTTTCATCTTGTGGATTCTTTCTCCCCCTAGACTATGAACAACCTTTCTCTTCCCCTTATACTACACGAGGTTTCTCCCTTCTATTGGCACAACCTCTAGAGTTTCTACCTTCTATGGAGTCACCTGTGAAGCTCCTGCAAAATTGACCAGCTCACAGGTCTTGGAGGCGTTATATCAATTATTCCATGGATCCTCCTCCTACCAATGAAATGTCCCTTTAAGCCACTGAAAGTGAATTCTCACATAGTGTTTCTTACAAATACCACGAGGATTGTACGAATTAAAGTCTTGAGTATTGAATGCAAACTTCTCTATCACCTTTCCTTCGATATCCGTGACTTTCAAGCCCTTTATCTCATACAATCCGATTTGCAAAGGAAGAGTTGGTCAAGGTGCTTTATTCTTCCTATGCAAAGCAGCTGATAATCTTGTGGCGAGATGATATGACACTTCTTGCATGATGAGCTTGTTGGTGTCATACCTTGGCAAAACATGCAACGAGTTCTATCTGCCGAACACTCTAAGGAAGATGCCATACAGTGAGGCAAACCAATCTATGGTCTTTGATATTGCCTCCATTGTCGCAGGAAACATGCAAGGCAATTCTTCCTCAAAGACCATCTTGTATAGTGGAAAGAGGAAGTGGTCAGTTAGCTTCTCCATAACCCTTCGATGGCTACAATCCGAGAACAACTTGTAGTGGATGTGCATGATAATTTCTCGAGATGACCAAGTCTAGTTCATACCAGGGAATGCGTTATGTGCAAAGATTACATCTAGTAAATATGAAGACATATATAATCTTGCTTGCATGCCCTTAGGATCATTTAGGGTGTTATCTACATGGATCCTTAACTATTGAGCCAACAAATCTGACTAGTTTAACGGATTCCCATTATTCACAACTTGATTCAAAAGGAATTCCCAACTTTCTGGAAAGGTCTTTGTGTTTTGCTAACCGTGGATTCTATAAGCTAAGATGATCAACAACTGATAAGCCTTCTTGAGATACCTTATCTTATATGTGTTGGTGGGTGTATTTCAGAACTTTGATGGATCCTTCACCCAACTCTTAACGACATCCCTCCTGAGCACATAGTTGTTGGTGGTATAGAAGAGTGATTCCATGCATGTTTCTAGCTCAAGAAAATGGTGCATACGTCGACAATATGCTGCCAAAAAAGTAGAAAGCCTCCGTCTGTTGGCACTACTCAAAGTCATGGTCTTCACATCAATATGTGAGACAATCTAGCTGATGACATCTGCACATGGGAAGGCTAGATATCTACATGCAACCCTATGTATGTTAGAAAATTATATATTGCAGAAATATAAACACAGAAAACGCATAAAACAAGAGAGACACAGATATACGTGGTTCACCCAGTTTGGGCTACGTCCATGGAGAAATAGCCAATCCTTCCTTTTATATTATCCAACAAACTAAAGAGATACAACCTACAGCAGATCCGTTGTAATTCCCTCTTCGCTCTCAATCTCCTCTCTCTTCCTCACTCAGAATACAGATATACATAGACACAATACAATTCCCTCATATATAGGGAGGGGTTACCTTCTAGGGCAAAAAACCCTAAATTAAACATAACTTCTACCATCAGATATCCACCTAATGAATGGCCCAGATTGACTAGGATTTTGCAGCGAATATTTTACGAGCGGCATTGCCACCCCATTACGAACTGGGGTCCAATGCGACGATACCTTTGAATACAGAAGATAATCAGGCTCCACACCCAAAAATCTCTCACTTGGAGACTAATTATATAAACTCCATCGTTGCTTCATTTGCTGGACAGTGGCTCCACTTTGGACCTGGCTGTTTCTCATATTCTTCATCATACTTGAAGACCAATTGAAACTAAGCAGATTCTCAGTTTCTCCCTAGTTACAACTTTTGTTAACATATCTGCAGGATTTTGGCTAGTGTGTATCTTTTCCAGCTTCCACTGTCCATCTTCCAACGTTGACGGTATGAAATGGTACTTGAGCTGTATATGTTTAGTCTTGGAATGAAATGCAGAGTTCTTTGCAATATGTATGGCACTCTGGTTGTCACTGTATAACTTGCCCAACTAGTGCTTCTTACCCAATTCATCCAGAAACCTTTGTAACCAAATCATTTCTTTACTAGCCTCTGTAGCAGCAACATACTCTGCTTCTGTTATTGAGAGTGCAACAACACTTTGCAGTTTTGAGACCCAGCTGACAACTGTTCCACCTACAGTAAACACATACCCTGTTGTGCTCCTCCTGTTATTTCTATCACCCACCATATCTACATCAACATATCCCTGTAGAGCAATATTTGAACCACCAAAGCATAGTGCTTGATTTGTGGTACCTCTCAAATACCTAAGAATCCACTTCACCACCATCCAATGTTATTTTCCTGGATTGTTCATGTACCTGCTTACAACTCCCACTGCATGTGCAATATCAGGCCTTGTGCAGACATTGCATACATTAAGCTTCCAACTGCTGATGCATATGGAACTTTAGACATATGAGCCATTTCTTCCTAAGTCTTGGGACATTCCTCCTTACTTAATTTGAAATGGCTAGACAAAGGTATACTAACTAGTTTTGCATTCTACATATTAAACTTTTTCAACACCTTTTCTATGTACTCACCTTGAGACAATGTTAGTTTGCGATTCTTCCTGTCTCTAGTTATTCTCATACCAATGATTTGTTTTGTAGCACCCAAATCCTTCATTGCAAATGAGTTTGCCAATTTTCTTTTGAACACATTTATTTCTTGCATGTTAGAACCTGCAACAAGCATGTCATCTACATAAAATAACAATATAATATGTCTGCCATCATTTTTCCTTTTGAGATAAACACAATGATCAGAGTGACATCTAGTATAACCTTGTTCAGACATAAACCTGTCAAATTTTAGATACCACTACCTTGGAGCCTATTTTAAGCCATACAAGCTCTTCTTCAACCTGCACACTAGTTGCTCCTTCCCTTTTACCTCATATCCTTGTGGTTGCTGCATATATATCTCCTCCTCCAAATCCCCATGGAGAAAGGCTGTCTTTACATCTAACTGCTCAAGATGCAAATCTTCAGCTGCTACTAGACTTAAAATAGTTATGATTGAAGTCATTTTAACAACAGGAGAAAATATCTCATCAAAGTCTATGCCCTTTTTCTGTGCAAACCCTTTCACCACAAGTCTAGCTTTATATCTTTTTCTACCTCCATCTTCTTCCTTAAACTTGTAAACCCATTTATTTTGCAATGTTGTTTTACCTGCAGGCAACCTGGCTAAGTCCCAAGTCTGGTTATGTGCTAAGGAGTCCATCTCTTCTTTCATGGCTTGCTCCCACTTCTTCCTGGTTTCTACCTGTACTGCTTCTTCGTAACATTTTGGTTCCCCAGAATCAATCAACAATACATAATATAATGAAGGAGAGTATCGTTCAAGGGGTCTACTTATCCTAGTAGATCTTCTAACACCACTTTCAAGTGTTTGAGGTGCTTGTTGTTGTTGTGGTTGTTGTTCTGGCTGTTGATCATTATGATTTTCAAGCACCATCACTTTTTCTGTGATCTCGTCAAGCACTGTGTATTCTCTGTTTTCTTTTTCCTGTTTCTTTTTCTGCAGCTGATCCTTATACAAAATCTTTTCATTGAATATGACATCTCTACTCCTAATGATTTTGTGTTTTTCATAATCATAAAAGCGATAACCAAAATCATTAACACCATATCCAATAAAGGTACATTTCTTTGATTTTGCCTCAAGCTTTGTTCTATTTTCTTTATTAATGTGGACAAAGACTTCACAACCAAAAGTCTTTAAAAACCAGTAATTTACCTTTTTACCTGTCCATTCCTTCTGTGGAATACCACCATCCAAGGAACTTAAAGGCCCTCTGTTTATTAGATAAACAATAGTATTTATAGTATCTGCCCAAAATTGTAAAGGCAATCTTGCATGCAATCTCATGCACCTTGCACACTCCATGATTGTCATGTTCATCCTTTTTGACACACCATTTTCTTGTGGTGTTCCTGGAACTATCTTCTCTCCACAAATTCCATTCTCTGAACAGTACCTATCAAAATCTTTGCTGCAATATTCACCTCCATTTTCTGATCTGAGACACTTCAACCTTTTTCCTGTCTCATTTTCAACCAAAGCTTTCCATTTCTTGAAAGTATCAAATACATCAGATTTATTTCGAATACAATAAATCCAGGTTTTTCTGGTTGCATCATCAATAAAAGTAACATAATAATGAGAGCCACGAAGAGATGATATCTAAGCAAGTCCCCATCCATCTGTATGCACAAGCTCTAATTTTTCGCTCTTTTTTTCTTTCCCAACTCTAAGGAATCTGACTCTCTTCTGTTTGTCATAAACACAATTTTCACAGAATTTTAAACCAACATGCTTCAAACCTGGCAACATATTTCTTGAGTGAAGAATCTGCATCCCCTTCTCACTCATGTGCCTGAGCCTATGATGCCACAATTCCATATCTTCTCCTGTAGAAGTTAAAGCATTAACAGAATTAGAAATACCATTGCATAAATACAATGTACCAACCTTTCCTCCTTTCGCTATTACGAGGGATCCTTTAGTGACCTTCCAGGTTTTATCTATGAAAGTAGTTACGCAACCTTCACCTCCCAAATTTCCTGTTGATATCAGATTTTTCTTTAGATCTGGAACATGCCTTACCTCCTTCAATAGCCACTGATTTCCATTTTGTTTTTTTATGAAAACTGTACCCATTCCAATGATTTTACAGGGTTTATCATCACCCAATCGAACCTGTCCAAAATCTCCTTGAACATAATCATAAAAATGTTTCCTATCAGGTGTGGAATGGAATGAGGCCCTTGAATCTACCACCCAGGCATCAATAATATTTTCTAATGAAAGAATCAAAGCATCTTGCAACACATCACCTGTTACATTCGCTTCATGATTAGTTTCTTGTTGCGCGTCTCCGTCTTTTCCCTTTCGAGATTTGCAGTATTTCTTCAGGTGTCCTTTCTTCCCACATTTCTAACACACTATCCTCAATTTGGCCTTGGATCTACCTTTTCTTGACTTACTGCGATATCCTGGGCTCTTTCCTCTTTCCATTTTTCTTCCCCTAGTCTCTGCAATCAAAGCATTACCTGATGTCTCACCAGAGCTTTTTCATCGCATTTCCTTGCTAAGGATTGCACCGACAACATAATCAGACTTTAAAGTAATAGATCCAGAGACAGAGTTACTAATGGCCATAACTAAAACATTCCAAATTTCTGGCAATGAGCACAGAAATAACAGAACCCTAACTTCGTCATCAAAAAGTTACCCCTACAAAACTTAACTGACTGGTAACTGTATTAAATTCATTTAAATGATCAACAACAGATCCACCTTCTGACATCTTCATATTAAATAAATGCTTCATAAGAAATACTTTATTTGAGGTTTATGGTTTTTCATCTAGTTTGGCCAATGTCGACATTAAACCCTCTGTTGTCATTTCCTTTGAAATATTAAATGCTACCAACACCACTAGGCACAGCCGTATTGTTCCAAGTGCCTTTTGTTGGGTGTGGAGCCTAATTATCTTTTGTATTCAAAGGTTTTAGCCGGATGTATACCCCAGGAAGACTGTACACCCCTCCAAGCGAGGGGGTGCGGGGGGGACTTGTCCCCCTCGTGGGGGTTCGGGGGCCAAAAATAGATGTAAAATTGCCTTGTAAAAGTCTAGTAATTTCTAGTCAATTTGGGCCGTTCATTAGACGGTAGAAGTTATGTTTAATTTAGGGTTTTTTTTGCCCTAGAAGGAAACCCCTCATTATATATGAGGGAATTGTATTGCGTCTATGGAGATCTGTATTCTGAGTGAGGAAGAGAGAGGAGATTGAGAGCAAAGAGGGTGTTACAGCGGATTTGTTGTAGGTTGTATCTCTTTAGTTTGCTGGATAATATAACAAAAGAAGGACTGGCTGTTTCTCCGTGGACGTAGCCCAAACTGGGTGAACCATGTATATCTGTGTCTCTCTTGTTTCATGCATTTTCTGTGTTTATATTTCTGCAATATTTTATGTGTTCCATTGCTCTGTAATATATAATTTTCTAACAACTAGTATCAAAGCCGAAGGTCTATTTGGCTGATAAACTCGCAGGAGAGAAGGGTTCGTGGTTCGAGTGGGAGCAATGGTGGAAGATGGTAGGTTTAGGGTTGAAAAAATCAACAGCCAAAACTACCAGCTGTGGAATATGCAGATGGAAGATTATCTGTATCAGAGAGATATATACCTACCATTGAGCACAAAGACAAAGAAGCTGACGAGTATGACAGACACAGAATGGGATATTCTGCATAGAAAGGCACTTGGAACAATACGGTTGTGCCTAGCGGCGTCGGTAGCGTTTAATATTTCAAAGGAAACGATAACACAGGGTTTAATGTCGGCATTAGCCAAACTATATGAAAAACCCTCAGCGTCAAATAAGGTATTTCTTATGAAATGTTTATTTAATATGAAAATGTCAGAAGGTGGATCTATTGTAGATAATTTTAATGATTTTAATACAGTTACAAGCCAGTTAAGTTCTGTAGGGGTAAATTTTGATGATAAAGTTAGGGCTTTGTTATTTTTGTGCTCGTTGCTAGAAAGTTGGAATGGTTTAGTTATGGCCGTTAGTAACTCTGTCTCTAGATCTAGTACTTTAAAGTTTGATGATGTTGTCGGTGCAATCCTTAGCGAGGAAATGAGATGGAAAAGCTCCAGTGAGACATCAAGTAATGCTTTGACTGCAGAGACTAGAGGAAGAAAAATGGAAAGAGGAAAGAGCCCAGGATATCGCAGTAAGTCAAGCAAAGGCAGATCCAAGTCCAGATTGGGGAGTGTGCTGGAAATGCAGGAAGAAAGGACACATAAAGAAATACTGCAAGTCTTGGAAGGGAAAAGAAGGAGACGTGCAGCAAGAAAACAATCATGAAGCAAATGTAACAGGTGATGTGTTGCAAGATGCTTTTATTCTTTCATTAGAAAATATTATTGATGCCTGGGTGGTAGATTCAGGGGCCTCATTCCATGCCACACCTGATAAGAAACATTTTCATGATTATGTTCAAGGAGATTTTGGACAAGTTCGATTGGGTGATGATAAACCCTGTAAAATCGTTGGAATGGGTACAGTTTTCATAAAACAGCAAAATGGAAATCAGTGGCTATTGAAGAAGGTAAGGCATGTTCTAGATTTGAAGAAAAATCTGATTTCAATAGGGTAGTTGGGAGGTGAAGGTTGCGTAACAACTTTCATAGATAAAACCTCGAAGGTCACTAAAGGATCCCTGGTAATAGCGAAAGGAGAAAAGGTTGGTACATTGTATTTATGCAATGGTATTTCTAATTTTGTTAATGCTTTAACCTCTACAAGAGAAGATACAACATTGTGGCATCATAGGCTCGGGCACATGAGTGAGAAAATGATGCAGACTCTTCACTCAAGAAATTTGTTGCCAGGTTTGAAGCATGTTGATTTAAAATTTTGTGAGAATTGTGCTTATGGAAAACAGAAGAGAGTCAAATTCCTTAGAGTTGGGAAAGAAAAGAAGAGCGAAAAATTAGAGCTTGTGCATACAGATGTATGGGGATCTGCTCAGGTATCATCTCTTGGTGGCTCTCGTTATTATGTTACTTTTATTGATGATGCAACCAGAAAAACCTGGATTTATTGTATTCAAAATAAATCTAATGTATTTGATACTTTCAAGAAATGGAAAGCTTTGGTTGAAAATGAGACAGGGGAAAGGTTGAAGTGTCTCAAATCAGATAATGGAGGTGAATATTGCAGCAAAGAGTTTGATAGGTACTGTTCAAAGAATGGAATTCGTAGAGAGAAGACAGTTCCAGGAACACCACAAGAAAATGGTGTGTCAGAAAGGATGAACAGGACAATCATGGAGCGTGCAAGGTGCATGAGATTGCATGCAGGATTGCCTTTACAATTTTGGGCAGATGTTGTAGATACTGTTGTTTATCTAATAAACAGAGGACCTTCAAGTTCCTTGGATGGTGGTATTCCATAGGAGGCATGGACAGGTAAAAAGGTAAACTACTCATTTTAAAGACTTTTGGTTGTGAAGCCTTTATCCACATTAATAAAGAAAATAGAACAAAGCTTGAGGCAAAATCAAAGAAATGTACCTTTATTAGATATGGTGTTAATGATTTTGGTTATCGCTTATATGATTATGAAATTCACAAAATCAATAGGAGCAGAGATGTAATATTCAATGAAAAGGTCTTGTATAAGAATCAATTGCAGGAAAAGAAACAGGAAAAAGAAAATAGAGAATACACAGTGTTTGACGATATCACAGGACAAGTGATGGTGCCTGAAAATCATAATGATCAACAACCAGAACAACAACCACAACAGCAACAAGCAGTTCAAACACCTGAAAATGGTGTTAGAAGATCTACCAGGATAAGTAGACCCCCTGAACAATACTCTTCTTCATTATATTATGTATTGTTGACTAATTCTGGTGAACCAAAATGTTATGAAGAAGCAGTGTAGGTAGAAACCAGGAAGAAGTGGGAGCAAGCCATGAAAGAAGAGATGGACTCCTTAGCACATAACCAGACTTGGGACTTAGTCAGGTTGCCTGCAAGTAAAACAGCGTTGCAGAATAAATGGGTTTATAGGCTGAAGGAAGAAGATGGAGGAAAACAGAGGTACAAAGCTAGACTTGTAATGAAGGGGTTTGCACAGAATAAAGGTATTGATTTTGATGAAATATTTTCTCTTGTTGTTAAAATGACTTCAATCAGAACTATTTTAGGTCTAGTAGCAACTGAAGATTTTCATCTTGAGCAGTTAGATGTAAAGACAGCCGTTCTCCATGGGGATTTGGAGGAAGAGATATATATGCAGTAGCCACAAGGATATGAGGTAAAATGGAAGGAGAAACTAGTGTGCAAGTTGAAGAAGAGCTTGTATGGCTTAAAACAGGCTCCAAGGCAGTGGTATCTAAAATTTGACAGGCTTATGTCTAAACAAGGATATACTAGATGTCACTCTGATCATTGTGTTTATCTCAAAAGGAAAAATGATGGCAGCTATATTATATTGTTATTGTAAGTAGATGACATGCTTGTTGCAGGTTCTAACATGTAGGAAATAGATGTGCTCAAAAGGAAATTGGCAAACTCATTTGCAATGAAGGATTTGGGTGCTGCAAAACAAATCCTTGGTATGAGAATAACTAGAGACAGGAAGAATCGCAAATTAACATTGTCTCAAAGTGAGTACATAGAAAAGGTGTTGAAAAGGTTTAATATGCAGAATGCAAAACTAGTTGGTATACCTTTGGCTAGCCATTTCAAATTAAGTAAGGAGGCGTGTCCCAAGACTCAGGAAGAAATGGCTCATATGTCTAAAGTTCCATATGCATCAGCAATTGGAAGCCTAATGTATGCAATGGTCTGCACAAGGCCTGATATTTCACATGCAGTGGGAGTTGTAAGCAGGTACATGAACAATCCAGGAAAAGAACATTGGATGGCAGTGAAGTGGATTCTCAGGTATTTGAGAGGTACCACAAATCAAGAATTATGCTTTGGTGGTTAAAACATTGCTCTAGAGGGATATGTTGATGCAGATATGGCAGGTGACAGAGATAACAGGAGGAGCACTACAGGATATGTATTTACTGTAGGTGGAACAACTATCAGTTGGGTTTCAAAAATCCAAAGTGTTGTTGCACTTTCAACAACAGAAGCAGAGTATGTTGCTGCTACAGAGGCCAGTAAAGAAATGATTTGGTTACAAAGGTTTCTGGATGAATTGAGTAAGAAGCAGGAGTTGGGCAGGTTATACAATGACAGCCAGAGTGCCATACATCTTGCAAAGAACTCTGCATTTCATTCCAAGACTAAACATATACAGCTCAAGTACCATTTCATACGGTCAACATTGGAAGATGGAGAGTTGAAGCTGGAAAAGATACACACTAGCCAGAATCCTGCAGATATGCTAACATAAGTTGTAACCAGGGAGAAACTGAGAATCTGCTCAGTTTCAATTGGTATTCAAGTATGATGAAGAAGATGAGAAACAACCAGGTCCAAAGTGGATTCATTGTCTAGCAAATGAAGCAGCAATGGAGTTGCTATAATCAGTCTCTAAGTGGGAGATTGTTGGGTGTGGAGCCTGATTATCTTCTGTATTCAAAGGTTTCAACTGAATGTATACCCCAGGAAGACTGTACACCCCTCCACGCAGGGGGGATTTGTCCCTCCCGTGGGGGTCCGGGGGCTAGCGGTCCCCCGACGGGGGTTCGGGGGTAGCACCCCCGAAGCCAAAAATAGATGTAAAATTGCCTTGTAAAAGTCTAGTAATTTCTAGTCAATCTGGATCATTCATTAGGCGGATGATCTGACGATAGAAGTTATGTTTAATTTAGGGTTTTTTTTGCCCTAGAAGGCAACCCCTCATTATATATGAGGGAATTGTATTGCGTCTATGGAGATCTATATTCTAAGTGAGGAAGAGAGAGGAGATTGAGAGCAAAGAGGGTGTTACAACAGATCTGTTGTAGGTTGTATCTCTTCAGTTTGCTGGATAATATAATAAAAGAAGGACTGGCTGTTTCTCCATGGACGTCGCCCAAACTGGGTGAACCACGTATATCTGTGTCTCTCTTGTTTCATGCGTTTTCTGTGTTTATATTTCTGCAATATTTTATGTGTTCCATTGCTCTGTAATATATAATTTTCTAACACCTTTTTGTCGAGAATATCCCATTCTGTGTCTGTCATACTCATCGGCTTCTTTGCCTTTCCGCTCAATGGTTGGCACAGATCTCTCTAGTACAGATAATCTTCCATTTGCATCTTCCATAGCTGGTAATTTTCGTCGTTGAATTTTTTGACCCTAAACCTACCATCTTCCGCCATTGCTCCCACTCGAACCAGGAACCCTTCTCTCCTGCGAGTTTATCAGCCAAATAGACCTTTGACTCTGAAACCAATTGTTAGAAAATTATATATTACAGAGAAATGGAACACATAAAATATTGCATAAATATAAACACAGAAAATGCATAAAACAAGAGACACAGATATACATGGTTCACCCAGTTTGGGCTACGTCCACGGAGAAATAGGCAGTCCTTCCTTTTATATTATCCAGCAAACTGAAGAGATACAACCTACAACAGATCCACTATAATTCCCTCTTTGCTCTCACTCTCCTCTCTCTTCCTCACTCAGAATACAGATATACATAGACGCAATACAATTCCCTCATATATAGCGAGGGGTTGCCTTCTAGGGCAAAAAAACTCTAAATTAAACATAAATTCTACCGTCAGATCTCCGCCTAATGAGTGGCCCAATTTGACTAGGATTTTGCAATGAATATTTTACGGGTGGTGTTGTCACCCCATTACAAACTGGGGTCCAATGTGGCGATACCTTTGAATACAAAATATAATCAGGCTCCACACCCAACAATGTAGCCCTGATATCTAAACATTAATGTATACCTGCCAGTCCTCTAGATCTGTTTTGAAGTCCTTTGCTGAAAAATATTCATTTACTTTATTCCATGTAAGGTCTAAGTCCTTTTCTACATACAATTGAGTGTTTGAGTACACTGACAAGTTCATTGGCGTTTGCTCAATTGCTTCCTCGGTACTGCTATCAGTTGTATATTTTGAAGAAGTTCTCTTGGGTGCCATGGTAACAGTGACTACTGGAGAGAAGTTCTCAACAACTATGGTACCCGTGGGACAGAAAAGACACTCATGGCAAGAAAACATTAGCCTTTTGCAAATCTATCTTCACAGCAAGATCAAGCAACAAACCGGTGTAGTAGTGAGAAAAATTGTGTAATTTTCTGGGCAAGTGAGAGAGAGTGGCTATGGGAACTGTGCATTACATAGTCCCAAAAACCAAGGTGTAGCTTGAGGCTTAAGACTGCGCAATGCGCAGTCTAGCCTGGGTAGTGACTGGGAGAGACTACACGTTGCTTAGTCTCAAGGGCCAAGGGACACGCTGAGCCCTGTAACTGTGCAATTCGTAGTTGTTCCATATTGTACTGCACATTGCATAGTCTCATAGGCCAAGCCTCAACTTGAGCTTCTGGATTATGCAATGCCCAACTAGGCAATGTGAAAACTGACCGAGGAAAGTGTGGGTATTCCCAGTGGAAGTGTGGGAAACAAGTAGATCTAAGTGATGATATGAGTTTGAGTGAATATATGACTAAGTATAGATGAATTAATGTGAATCAAGTGTATAAACTTAACAAGCAGAAGGAAAAACAAATGTGTGAGGAGAGTCACTGAAACAACGATCGCTGGTGTGAAAAAACAAAAAAATCAATGTGACACTTATGAAAGGAAAATGACAAATAAAAAAAAAACTTCTACAAGCTAATACAAGTTAAAATTCCAACAACCATGAAGAGAAACAAGAAAAAAAGCACTCATAGAAGTGAAACGACAAAAAGTGACAAAAAAAGCAGCAAAAAAAGACAAAAGAAAAACTCACCCAGAAAAGTGACGTGAACTCTATAGAAGATTCCTTGATCTCCTCAAGAATTATAGAGCTCCAAGATAGAATGTGCAAATGAGCTCTAGAGGAAAATAGATTTGGGTGGATTGGGGTTTATGACGTGCATGCCTAAAATCAAGGAAAAAGTGAAACTTGGTAGAAATATCTAAAAATAGGGATTGTGCCATTTTCGGGAAACTAATGATGAATCTCTACATTCTAGGGATTTCTAAAATTATTTTCTGGAAACTCGCCATGAACATTGTTGAGAAATATTTCGCAATTCTAGGGAACTGGGCAACTTTCTAGCTTAGTACACTACGCAATTTTCTAGCTCAGTGATGGATTTCACAATTTCAGGGCTCAGTGCTGGGCTTCCTTCCATGACAATGCAATTTATAAGCTCAAGGAAGAAATGCCAGTATGGATTGCGCAACTCCACTCATCAAGGTTGGCTTGCCCTCATGGATTACACAATTTCTATAGGCAAGCCCAGAACTGATATAAGGTTAAGTCATGAGGTTAGCTTGTGACTTAGAAAGATCAACTAAGTGTAAAAACAAGAAGACAAAAGCACAAATGAAAGGGATGAGTCTCAATCAAAACATGAATACTTGATGATAGTCAAAGGTAAGCTCATGTCAAGAGAAAGGAAGGCTCCAAGATCAAATCATAAGCAAAATTTTGGAGGGTGTTTGTAGCCGTTACAACACTTGGCGACACATTGGTAGAAGTCAAACTATATGTATGGTCTCATCTCATGAAAAATAGGTATAAATATTTAGGAAGTATTTTTTGGTTCATTGATTATCGTGGCTTCTTCACTTAGCTTGTGTTAAAGATATAGTCCCTACCATTCTCTTCATCGTCGGCACACTAAACCAAGCCAATTCAAACTAAGTTTTTTCGATTGGGGATGAGGAGTATATAGATGCACAAGTGAAAATAAATGTGAGAGTCTTAGTTTTCATCTCTTGTGTTGCTTCACTGCCAACAGGCCTAGACAATACCCTGACGGAGTCACTTCAGGAACACAAACATTGCTTCACTGGCAATGATCCTAGATAGTACCCTGATGGAGTTGCTTACTTCACCTCTCTACGTAGGAAGCCTTTCTCTTCTTCCACCTTTATTTTATTTTTTTCATTTTTCATTTTGTTCATAGAATTATGCATAGGTACTTATTTGTTTAACGAGGCAAAAGAGGGATCTCGACTTATTGAGAGTAGAAGAGGTTGTCCCTTCAGAGAAGGATATTTATTTATACCTCTGACACACTTGTTAAGGTTTTCCTCCCCTCCTTACTCTACTTGACTTAACTGACAAGGATTAACTGAAAATAAAACACCAATTAGAGTAGGCGATACTAGTTATAGGTTCAAGCATCATGATTCCACTATGTTTTTCTCTGAAAGGAATGTATTTTCCATCAAAGTATCATCGACTAAAAGAATGCAAGACTCATGTAAAGAGGGAATAAATAGATAACCAAGCATTGACAATAGCACAACTTCCTTGTGAACTTCACCATGCTTGCTTCGAAAACCAAACACAGTTTCATGCAGAAGCTATTCTACGACCGAAAGAAAATAAACAAAAGAAAAGAGTGGAGCATAAAGTAAATCAAAGCAAACAAAACAAGTCAAAGCAATACAGAAAATAGGCCAAACCCATGCAAAATGAAACTTCCAGTGTAGCCACTGGCACATTGGCTGGCCTATGTAAGCAAGAGAATTCATATCAAGAAATATATTCAACAGTAAACATAAACAAGAAAGATAAGACAATACATATGCTAGGAAATCTGTGAATGCATTATGTTTTTTAGACACACTGCGACTTGAAGATATGTGACAATAAACTTTCGAACTACAGAAACAAGCGAACATGAAGAAAGAATAAAAATTTCATTTTTCAACTGTGCTCGCCAAGTATGACTCCTTCGATGACTAAGTGATAGGATCATGTAATGCATATGAAGGATGCGAAAATTACGAGAGAGATTGATTTTTAATTTGTATGGCTGAGTGATGAGGAGCCTTGAGAGATACATCACCGTTCTAATCAGAATTGGAACTGATCTCAAGGTTGCAAGAACCTGACCTAACAATTAGCTCAGGCTGAAGTGCCTCAAAAACTTGCGGAAGTTCCAAATCATCAGAAGGTAGATCATCAAAGACTGCTGGCCTAGAAAAATCAACAATGGAAAAATCAAAATCTTAATATGGTGGACGAGTGAAAAGATCATGATAGTCACAATTAAAAATTTCAAGATAAAAAACTGAGGCATCCTCATTGTCTGATGAATCATAAAGAGGGGAAGATGGAAAACAAGAAATTTCGCCCTCTAATTTTTAAGAACGATAAGATCATAAATTGGGGATATTTAAAAGAGAATTTTTTTCCTCTCCATATTTAGATGAAAAACCGACATTCCAAGAGTTTTGAAAATGATCGGAAGTAATAATATCATCAGAAATTAAATATTCGTAAGATTCAATAGGAATGACGGAATCATGGAAAATGTCAGGATAATGAGGGAGAGGTGTGGAAGGAAACAAATCAACCTTCATCGCATATTCTTGTTTAGACGTGGACTCCCACACAAAGTCATCATAAATGATATCGCAAGTTTTTGCGAAACACCAACTCCATCAAGAACTTGATTCTCATGAACTTTCAGAGAAATATTCGAAATGGGTGAACTCAACAAATCACAATCTGGAGGACCAAAGGAACCAAATAACGGAGGACGAGGAGATAACACTTCATCGCAAACATAAGATTCATAGTCCAAACTTGCGCTGGAATTCTGAATATGTGGTGTGGGAGAAGATGGTGCTAAATCAATGGGTGAATTCTCAATTTCCCCCACCTCAACCCACGGAACCAGAGTTGTTTGATTAGAAGGAGACAGAGAGTCACTCGGAATAACAACTTCATCTATCTCATATTTTGAAGCTCTAATACCGCACTATGTTGGGAGACTTTCGAAAGATTCATATTCGTATGGATTCATCGAAATGTGAATAAGAAATTCAAATTTATCTTTCATTAAAGGCCAATCAACATCTATTAGGTGTGGAGCCTGATTATCTTTTATATTCAAAGGTATCACCACATCGGACCCCAGTTCGAAATGGGGTCGGCAACGCCGCCCGTAAAATATTCGCTGCAGGGGGGGTCCAGGGGGGGCGGCTACAACCTTTGGGAGCCCCCCCCCCTGGCGGGGGGTTTCGGGGGCAGCGCCCCCGAAGCTAAAAACAACTATAAAATTGCCTTGTAAAAGTATAGTAATTTCTAGTCAATCTGGGCCGTTCATTAGGCGGATGATCTGACGGTAGAACTTGTGTTTAGTTTAGGGTTTTTTGCCCTAGAAGGCAACCCCTCTCTTTGTATGAGGGCATTGTATTTGAGGCTATGTAATAGATGTGTATTGTGTGAGCGGGAAATAGAGAGGAGAGACTGTGAGAGAAAACAGAGGATATTACAATGGATCTGCTGTAGGTTGTTTCTCTTCATTTTGCTGGATAATAGAAAGGAAGGATTGGCTGTTCAGGGTGGACGTAGCCCAAACTGGGTGAACCACGTATATCTGTGTCTCTCTTGTTTTATGTGTTTTATGTGTTTATATTTCTGCAATATTTTATGTGTTCCATTGCTCCATAATATATAATTTCTAACAACTGGTATCAGAGCCGAAGGTCTATTTGGCTGATAAACTCGCAGGAAAGAAGGGTTCCTGGTTTGAGTGGCAGCAATGGCGGAAGATGGTAAGTTTAGGGTCGAGAAATTTAATGGCCAAAACTTCTTGCTGTGGAAGATGCAGATGGAAGATTATCTGTATCAAAAAGATCTATACCTACCATTGGGCGGAAAATCAAAGATGCCGACGGGTATGACAGACGAAGAATGGAACCTTCTCGATAGAAAGGCACTCAGAACAATACGGTTGTGCCTTGCTGCATTAGTCGCCTTCAACATTTCGAAGGAAACCACGACAGAGGGTTTGATTCAGGCGTTGTCGAAACGATATGAAAAACCCTCGACCTCAAACAAGGTATTTCTTATGAAACGGTTATTTAGTATGAAGATGTCGAAAGGTGGATCTGTTGCAGACCATTTAAATGATTTTAATACAGTTACAAGTCAATTAAGTTCTGTAGGGGTAAACTTTGATGATGAAGTTAGAGCTCTGTTATTCTTGTGCGCATTACCAGAAAGTTGGAATGGTTTGGTAATGGCCATTAGTAACTCCGTTTCTGGATCTAGTACTTTAAAGTTTGATGATGTTGTCGGTGCTATCCTTAGCAAGTAAATGCGACGGAAAAGCTCCGGTGAGACATCGGGAAATGCTTTGAGTGCAGAGTCTAGAGGAAGAAAAATGGAAAGAGGAAAGAGCTCAGGATATCGCAGTAAATCAAGGAAAGGCAGATCCAAGTCCAGATCAGGGATAGTGTGCTGGAAATGTGGAAAGAAAGGACACCTAAAGAAATATTGTAGATCTCGGAAGGGAAAATAAGGAGATGCACAGCAAGAAAACAATCATGAAGCAAATGTGACAGGTGAGGTGTTACAAGATGCTTTGATTCTTTCTTTCGAAAATATTACTGATTCCTGGGTGGTAGATTCAGGGGCTTCATTCCATGCCACACCTGATAAGAAATACTTTCATGACTATGTTCAAGGAGATTTTGGACAAGTTCGTCTCGGTGATGATAAACCCTGTAAAATCGTTGGAATGGGTAAGGTTCTTGTAAAACAGCAGAATGGAAACCAATGGCTATTAAAGGAGGTAAGGCATGTTCTAGATCTAAAGAAAAATCTGATTTCAACAGGGTAATTAGGCGGTGAAGGTTGTGTGACAACTTTCACAGATAAAGCTTGGAAGGTCACCAAAGGAGCCCTGGTAATAGCAAAAGGCGAAAAGGTTGGTACATTGTATTTATGCAATGGTATTTCTAACTCTGTTAATGCTTTAACTTCCAAAGGAGCAGATGCACCATTTTGGCATCATAGGCTCGGACACATGAGTGAAAAGGGGATGAAGATTCTTCACTCAAGGAATTTGTTGTTGGGTTTGAAGAATGTTGATTTGGACTTCTGTGAGAATTGCATTTATGGAAAACAGAAGAGAGTCAAATTTCTCAGAGTTGGGAAAGAAAAGAAGAGCGAAAAACTAGAGCTTGTGCATACAGATGTATGGGGACCTGCTCAGGTATCATCTCTTGGTGGTTCTCATTATTATGTTACTTTTATTGATGATGCAACTAGAAAAACTTGGATTTATTGTATTAAGAATAAATATGATGTATTTGATACTTTCAAGAAATGGAAAGCTTTGGTTGAGATTGAGACAGGAAAGAAATTGAAGTGTCTTAGATCAAACAATGGAGGTGAATATTGTAGCAAAGAGTTTGATAGGTATTGTTCAGAGCATGGAATTCGCAGAGAGAAGACAGTTCCAAGAACACCACAAGAAAATGGTGTGTCAGAAAGGATGAACAGAACAATCATGGAGCGTGCAAGGTGCACGAGATTGCATGCAGGATTGCCTTTAAAGTTTTGGGCAGATGCTGTAGATACTGTTGTTTATCTAATAAATAGAGGGCCTTCAAGTTCCCTGGATGGTGGTGTTCCAGAGGAAGCATGGACAGGTAAAAAGGTAAACTGCTCTCTTTTAAAGCCTTTTGGTTGTGAGGCCTTTGTCCATATTGATAAATAAAATAGAACAAAGCTTGAGGCAAAGTCAAAGAAATGTACCTTTATTGGATATGGTGTTAATGATTTTGGTTATCACTTATATGATTATGAAAATCATAAAATCATTAGGAGTAGAGATGTAATATTCAATGAAAAGGTCTTGTATAAGAATCAGTTGCAGGAAAAGAAACAGGAAAAGGAAAACAAGGAATACGTAGTTCTTGATGAAATCACTGAAAAAGTAAAGGTGCCTGAAAATAATAATAATCAACAACCACAACAACAGCAACCATCACAACAACAACAGGCACCCCAAACACCTGAAAGTGGTGTTAGAAGATCTACCAAGATAAGTAGACCCCCTGAATGATACTCTCCTTCATTATATTATTTATTGTTGACTGATTCCGGTGAACCCGAATGTTATGAAGAAGCAATGCAGGTTGAAAGCAGGAAGAAGTGGGAGGTAGCCATGGAAGAAGAGATGGACTCCTTAATGCATAAACAGACTTGGGATTTAGTCAGGTTGCCTGCAGGAAAAACTACATTGAAGAATAAATGGGTTTACAGACTGAAGGAAGAAGATGGAGGAAAACAGAGGTATAAAGCTAGACTTGTGGTGAAGGGGTTTGCACAGAAGAAAGGTATTGATTTTGATGAAATATTTTCTCCTGTTGTTAAATGACTTCAATCAGAACTATTTTAAGTCTTGTAGCAGCTGAAGATTTACATCTTGAGCAGTTAGATGTAAAGACAACCTTTCTCCATGGGGATTTGGAGGAAGAGATATATATGCAGTAGCCACAAGGATATGAGGTGAAAGGGAAGGAGAAACTAGTGTACAGGTTGAAGAGGAGCTTGTATGGCTTAAAATAGGCTCCAAGGCAGTGGTATCTAAAATTTGACAAGTTTATGTCTGAACAAGGTTATACTAGATGTCACTCTGATCATTGTGTTTATTTGAAAAAGCAAAATGATGGCAGCTATATTATATTGTTTTTGTATGTAGATGACATGCTTGTTACAGGATCTAACATGCAGGAAATAAATGTGCTCAAAAGAAAATTGGAAAAATAATTTGAAATGAAGGATTTGGGAGCTGCAAAACAAATCCTTGGTATGAGAATAACTAGAGACAGGAAAAATCGTAAATTAACATTGTCTCAGAATGAGTACATACAAAAGGTGTTGAAAAGATTTAACATGCACAATGCAAAACCAGTTAGTACACCTTTTGCTAGCCATTTCAAACTTAGCAAGGAAATGTGCCCAAAGACCCAAGAAGACATGGATTATATGTCTAAAGTTCCATATGCATTAGCAGTTGGAAGCTTAATGTATGCAATGGTCTGCACAAGGCCTGACATTGCACATGCAGTGGGAGTTGTAAGCAGGTACATGAACAATCCAGGAAAGGAACATTGGATGGCAGTGAAATGGATTCTCAGATATTTGAAAGGTACCACAAATCAAGCATTATGCTTTGGTGGTTCAAACATTTCCCTACAAGGATATGTTGATGCAGATATGGCAGGTGACAGAGATAACAAGAGGAGCACTACAGGATATGTATTTACTGTTGGAGGAACAGCTGTCAGTTGGGTTTCAAAAATCCAAAGTGTTGTTGCACTTTCAACAACAGAAGCAGAGTATGTTGCTGCTACAGAGGCTAGTAAAGAAATGATTTGGTTACAAAGGTTTATGGGTGAATTGGGTAAGGAGCATGATAAGGGCACGTTATACAGTGATAGCCAAAGTGCAATTCATCTTGCAAAGAACTCAACATTTCATTCCAGGACTGAACACATACAGCTCAAGTACCATTTCATACGATCAGTGTTGGAAGATGGAGAGTTGAAGCTGGAAAAGATACACACTAGCCAGAATCCTGCAGATATGCTAACAAAAGTTGTAACTAGGGAGAAACTGAGAATATGCTCAATTTCAATTGGTCTTCAAGGATGACGATGAAGATGAGAAATAGCCAGGTCCAAAGAGGAGTCATTGTCCAGCATATGGAGCAGCGGTGGAGTTGCTACAATCAGTCTCCAAGTGGGAGATTGTAGGGTGTGGACCCCAGTTCGATGTTGCCGCCCGTAAAATATTCGTTGCAGGGGGGGTCCCCCGAAGCTAAAAACAGCTATAAAATTGCCTTGTAAAAGTATAGTAATTTCTAGTCAATCTGGGTTGTTCATTAGGCAGATGATCCGACGGTAGAACTTGTGTTTAGTTTAGGGTTTTTTGCCCTAGAAGGCAACCCCTCTCTTTGTATGAGGGCATTGTATTTGAGGCTATGTAATAGATGTGTATTGTGTGAGCGGGAAATAGAGAGGAGAGACTGTGAGAGAAAACAGAGGATATTACAGCGGATCTGATGTAGGTTGTTTCTCTTCATTTTTCTGGATAATAGAAAGGAAGGACTGGCTGTTCGGGGTGGACATAGCCAAAACTGGGTGAACTACGTATATCTATGTCTCTCTTTTTTTATGCGTTTTCTGTGTTTGTATTTCTGCAATATTTTATGTGTTCCATTGCTCCATAATATATAATTTCTAACAACATCATCTTTAGAAAATTCAAATAAAAAATGAATGAAACGATCGTGAAAATCATCAAGAGATTCATTAGGTTCTTTTCGCAATTGCATAATTTTCTTGAACACAGATTTGTAATCATACCTTTCAAAGGCACGAAAAACGTTTTGTGGCAAGATGTTCAAAAGAGTGTATGGAAGTGGAAGACAATGTGTAACACCATTCCCTTACACCCCCTTCGAATGTGAGAGTGAAAAACCTACAAACAACCTCCTCGCAATGAATATTGTGCTTCATGCAGAATTCAAAAAAACAAGTAGTGTGCTCAAAGAAGGTTGTTTCACCCTCACCATTGAATTTCAGATTTGACAAGTCATTAATGATTTCCATTGACACTTTTAATTTATAACTTTTATAAAAACATTAGAGGGCTAAGATATGGGAGGAATCCATTAATGAGTGTAGAAAGTTGAAACAGAATTCATGGTCTCAGCCTGTCATCTAACCTTCCTTCTAGTGCCAGAAATGTTGACGATGTTGGACCCACCAACATTTAGGATATCCCCCCGATATGAAGTCCCAACTAGACCTCACACCGTTTGGAGTAGGAGTCCTAGCAGTGGGGACCTCACACCCTTGAATACACATAGAGTGGTGCACATTTCTTTGGTGAGAACAAGTGCGTGACCTTGCGAAAGGTCATGTGCGATTCGTGAAGGCTCCAACACACGAAGGGAAAAGGAAGTGAGCCCCTTAAAAGCCTGTAATAGTACACAACTTGAAAGGAACACACAAGCATAATGACATCACAAGATAATTTGTGAAATAGTCCACAACTTAACAGTGATGAATTAATAAAACAACACACATTCAATGAGATTCATACAAATGCAGACGAAATAGGTCATAAGCATAAGCATAAGTTAAATAACATATATTACAAATACAACAAGAATAGTCCTACTATATTCACAACATATGCATAAAAGCATGTCGGCTCTGAGATTTTATTAAAAGTGAAAGTTCCAATCATACATACACCATTAACGAACCACTAGCCCCAATTGTGGAATGTGAAGTCAACAACACCTGCTCCTCCAAAGAAGTACACTGCCTCTATGCTATAGAGAAGCCAAGGCTCTCTCAAAACTCCCAAGATCTTTCTAAGCCTAAGCCTAACCAAAATCTTGGCTCCCAAAATCCCTTTACATGAGTTATGAGGTTCTATTTATAACAAGAGGGGGTGACCCTTCAACCCCACTTTGTAACTTTTGGACTACCCTCATGACTCTTCAACTTCTTTACAAAATAATTCATTACATGAAATCATGACTCTTCACATTCCAATATTGACACTTGGAATTCCACTTACAAATTAATTACAAAAAATATTACAATTTACACTTGTACCGATATGAGACAAAATAGGGTAGAGATGAATTGACAACCTAACAAGAAAAAACATTATGATTCTTGAGTTTGGGAAACTCTAGCTCAACAACTTCCACTTGATGTTTGTCAGTCACATAGTGGTGCCAAGCTTGGTACTGTCAACTCTAGCCTCCATGACATTTGGGTACAATGATTTGGTGCCAAGCTTGATCAACTCTAGCCTCCATGGCATACGGGCACAATGATTTGGAACGAGTTTCTATTTCCTTCCGAAGCATGATAAACATTTTCCACACTTAGACAAGGCCACCAATGTAGTTTTGTATGTTCTTTCTATTCACTTCCAAGTCCTCCTTGGAGGAAATCTCTCTCAACTGCTCCAAATACTCCTTTATCTCCTTTCTAACCTAGTTCCTGGGTTTGGCTTCAGTGAGTGAGCCAATTGATGGGATATTTTGGGTCTTCAAAAAGGAATGCAGACTATTATATATCCATGCATAGAAGGCTTGAATATTTCCAATGAATGAAGTGAGTTGTTTGTTGTTATGGATCAACATTCGCACACTTTCTTTCTCTAGCTCTGCTTGTAGCGTCATCTTCTTACCCAAGTCAAGCGGTGCCCCTTTGTATCACATTTTCCATTCATGCATGGCAACAGTTGCAACTCGCACATTTCTGACAAAGTCTTTACACTGTTTCTGCAAGCCAAACACGTGGACAACTGTCGTATGCATGGTAACAATATCCTCATAGAGATCCCGTATGTTCTCTCCAAGTGTCGATACTTCATTAAGTATCGTTGCTTTCATTTCCTTCTAGTGGACTTGTGTGAAAGATGTGTTCTTAGCTGTTGTGAAGAGTTGGTCAACCTCTTGCCTCGCAGCCTACAATTTCTTTGCCAATTTCTTATTCTCGGCCATCAAACACTAAGTGTTTGACCTTGTTGCACCTACAAAGGCCAAGTTACCTAAGGAAATGGCTTTGGGATTTCTCCTAGTGTTGGCCACACTCACTCGTTCTCTCATAAAAATAGGAGATGCGATATCATCCGGAAAATGATTTTTACGTGCTTGTCCAATCTTCTTCTAGAGTTCATCGTATTACATATTGTACATGTCCATAACTGAATGATCATCAAGAGGAACAAATTCCCCTTCCTCACTTGGAGCTGACTCCGCTACCGAAGGTAGTGGAGACTGAATAATGACCAGTGTTGTTCTAGGAATCAAGTCCATATCTTGATTCTGTAGCTTTGGTTCCACCTTTGCTTCATCGATATCTATCAATTGTTCATTTTTCTGAGCAATATCCTAATCCTACACCTGTCCGCCCTCCTCCAATGTTGGTTTCCAGTATTCTTCTTTCTCTTCAACTTGTAATTTCCACGTTGTTTCTTCTGCAATTGTGCTTTTCCTTTATTCTTCTTCCTGCTTCTTCTTCACTTCTTGTTCTTGCTTCTGATTTTATTCATGCAATCTCCTTTGCTTCTCTTCCCTCTTCTTCTGTTCTTCTCTCTGCATCCTTTGTTTCATCGTTGCCTCAATTGCTAAAGCCACTTTTATAACAACTAGATCCGCTTTAATATTGTGGCTTCTTTCTCCCCGTGGACTGTGAGCAACCTTTCTCTTCCCCTTATATTGCATGGGTTTTCTGCCTTCTACTAGCACTGCCTCTGGAGTTGCTGCCATCTGTGGAGGCACCTGTGAATTTCTTGCAAAAATGACTGGCTCGCAGGTCTTGGAGACATTATATAAATTCTTCCATGGATCCTCCTCCTTCCATTGAAATGTCCTACTGAGCCACTGAAAATGAATTCTCGCACAATGATTCTTGCAAATACCACGAGGATCATATGGATGAAAGTCTCGAGTATGAAATGCAAACTTCTCTATCACCTTTCCTTTAATATCTGCAACTTTCAGGTTCTTTATCTCATACAATCCAATTTGCATAGGAAGAGTTGGCCAAGGTGCTTTCTTCTTCCTATGCAAAGCAACTGATAACCCTGTGGCGAGATGATATGACACTTCTTGTAGGATGAGATTTTCAGTGGCATACCTTGGCTAAACATGCGGTGGCTTCTCTCCGCTGAACACTCTAAGGAAGGTGCCATCCAGTGAGGTAAACCAATTTGTGATCTATGATATTTCCCCCATTTCCGCAGGCGACATTGAAGGTGGTTCTTCCTCAAAGATCATCCTGTATAGAGAAATGAGGAAGTGGTAAGTTAGCTTCTCCATAACCCCTCGGTGGCTGCAATATGAGAACAACTTGCAATGGATGTGCACAACAAGTTTTTGAGGTTACCAAGCCCAATTCATACTAGGGAATGCGTTATGTGCAAAGATTACAACCAGTAAATATGCAGACATATAAAATCTCTCTTGCCTACCCTTGGGAAGATTCATGGTGATACCTGCATGGATCCTTAACTGTTGAGCCAACAAATCTAACTAGTTAAGCAGCTTCACATTGTTTACAACCTAGTTTAGAAGTATTTCCCACCCTTCTGGAAAGGTATCTATGTTCTGCTAACCATGGATTCTGCAAGCTAAGATGATCAACAGTTGATAGACCCTCCTGAGAGACCTTGTGTCATATGTGTTGGTCAGTGTATGTCAAAACTTTGATTTCTCCTTCACCTAGCTCTTAACAACACCCCTCATGATTACATAGCTATTGGTGGCATAGAAGAGCTAGTCCATGTGTGTTTCTGGCTTCAGAAAATGCTACATATGTCAATGATATGCTGCCATAAAAGTAGCAAGCCTTCGTCTGCTGGCACAACTTAAAGTCATGGTCTTCACATCAATATGTGAGACAATCCAGGTGATAACATCAACACATGGGAAGGTTGGATATCTGCATGCAACCCTTTGTAGGACTGATATCTAGACATTAATGTATACTTGCTAGTCCTCTAGATTTGTTGGAAACTCCTTTGCTAAAAAAGTTTCATTTACTTTTTTCCATGTAAGATCTGAGTCTTTTTATACATTCATTTGACTGTCTAAGTATACTAGCAAGTCTACCAGTGTTTTCTCAATTGCTTACCCGATACTGCTTTTAGTGGTATCTTTTGAAGGAGTTCTATTGGGCTCCATGGTAACAGTTACTATTGGAAATAAGTGCTCAACAACTATGGTACTTGTGGGACTGAAAAGACACTCATGGAAAGAAAACATTAGACTTTTGCAAATATGTCTTCACGACAATATCAGGCAGCAAACTAGTGCACTAGTGAGAAAAATTACGCAATTTTCTAGGCAAGTGAGGGAAACTGGCTGTGGGAATTGCACATGGTGTAGCCCTAGCAGCCAAGGTGAAGCCTGAGGCTTGAGACTATGTAATGCGTAGTCTAGCCTAGGTAGTGACTGGGAGAGACTACACGTTGCACAGTCTTAGTGGCCAAGGAAAATATTGAGCCCTAGAACTACACAATGTGAAGTCGGCCCAGCATGTACTGCGTACTGTGCAGTCTCAGAGGCCAAGCCTCATCTTGAGCTTCTGGACTGGGCAATGTGAAAACTAGCCAAGGAAAGTGTGGGTCTGCCTGGTGGAAGTGTGGGAAACAAGAAGATATAAGTGATGATATGAGTTTGACTGCATATCTAACTAAGTATAGATGAATCAATGTGATTCAAGTGCATAAACTTAACAAACGGAAGGAAAAACAAATGTGTGAGGAGAGTCACTGAAATGATGGTCGTCAGTGTGCAAAAACAAGAAAATTAATGCAACACTTATGAAAGGCAAATGAAAAACCGAAAAAACACTTCTACAAGCTAATACAAATTAAACGCTAGAAACCACGAAGAGAAATAAGCAAAACATCACACATATAAGAGAAACAACAAAAAGTGATAGAAAAAGCAGCAAAAGACGACAAAAGAAAAACTCATCTAGAAAAGCAACAAAAACTCCACTGAAGGTTCGTTGATCTCCTCGAGAATGCTAGAGATCGGAGATCGAATGTACAATGGAGATCTAGAGGCATCTATTAAATAGATTTCGGTGGAATGGGGTTTATAACGTGCATGCCTAAATTTAAGGAAAAAAAAACAATTGGCAGAAATTTCTAAAATTAGGGATTGTGCCACCTTCTGGAAACTAATGAGGAATCCATACTTCTTATGGGATTTTTTCTTTCCTTCTGGAAACTGGCCATGCACATTGTCAGGAAAGATTGTGCAATTCTATGGAACTGGGCAACTTTTTTTCTCTGTGCGTTGCATAATTTCTTAGCTTAGTAATGGATTACACAATTTCTAGGCTCAGTGTTGGGATGCCTTCCATTACTGTACATTTTCTGAGCTCAAGTCAGAACTTCTAGTATGGACTACACAATTCCACCCATCAAGGTTGGTTTTCCCTCATGGATTGCAGAGTTTCTGGAGGCAAGCCTAGAACTGTTGTAAGGCCAAGTCAGGAGGTTATCTTGTGACCTAGAAAGATAAGCTAAGTGTAAAAACAAGCAAACACAAGAACAGATGAAAGGGATAAGTCTCAATCAAAACATGAATACTTGATGACAATCAAAGATAAGCTCATGTCAACAAAAAGGAACTATCCAAAATCAAAGCATAAGAAAAAATTAGGATGGTGGTTGTAACCACTACAACATAAGCCACTTCTGTTTTTCTAGTGAGCATAACCTTTGTTTTAGGAAATAATTAAAGCTATGAAGGTCAGTTTGATTTGGAAATGCCTCCCTATGCAATATGGGAACTAGGTCTTAACTGCATAAAGGATGGCCATAATCTCTTTCTCTTATGTTATTTGACAACTTCTTACTAGTGAATTCTAACTTCCAAGTGGAGCCCTTCATGCATCAATATTTCTTTAAGACCTTTGTCGAAGGCATCACATTCCAATAAAAAAAGTGTTAGAAAATTTTAGAACTGTTAATACTAGATTAGTGGACATGTAATCTTAAGAAGTTGAGAAGGTTTGCTTAGTGGCCACACTCCATGCAAGGAACTCTTCCTAAGTAGTGAAGTTAAGGGAGATTCAATTTTCCCATAAATTTTCACAAACTTCCTAGAGTAGCATGTAAGTCCTAAAAATCCGCACAAGCTCTTAAGGGTCTTGGGATATAACCAATTTTTCATAACTACAACTTTCTTGGGATCAACTTTTATTCCATCCTAACTTACAAGTGACCAAAGTATTCAACATTTGAATCCCCAAAAGCACATTTGGATCTTTTCATTAAGATCTAATGTCCCACAATAGTTGCATGATATAGGATTTAACCCTATAGAATTAATTACTACAAAGAGATTATCAATATAACAGAAAAAACACACATTAACTAAAAGATTTTACCCTGGAAACCCAAACTAGGAAAACCAGAAATATTTTTCAATATAGTCATCTTTACAATATTACAATACAATTCATATATCTCATGGAATCCATAAATCGTCAATCCATTTACCTTGGATTAGAATACAACTATAGTTCATTAATTAAAACTACAAAACCATGGGCTAAACCATGTGCCAAAAAACCAGTAAAAGAGAAAACCATGTGCCTAAAACTGTAAAAAAACAGACGCAAAAAATCACCCATTTTTTTTTTTCAAGGGTGCTACCCCTGAACCCATGCACTTGGTGGTGGGATCCCCCATGTGAGTCCCTCGTTGCAATTAGTATAGCATACAATACCTGTACATAGTTGTGCAAAGGATATAAGAAATACCCAAAAATATCCCACTTGTTGTTTTCTTTGCATGTAGTGGGGTCATAGGAGTAAATGATCAACAATAAAGGGAAATAATGCCCATTATTTTTTTACACTCGTAGAATTTCTCAGTGCTCATATATATTTTTAATAAATTTGCAACATTCTTCAAATTTTCCTCCTTCACCAACAACACCTTATTTTCTTCAATACTATCTCTTAAAAAGTGATACTACACATCAATATGCTTTGTCCTAGAATAATACACTAGGTTCTTTACTATGAATATTTCACTCTAATTGTCAGAATATATCTTCATAACTCATTGCACCAAGCCAATACATGAACACAATCTTTGTAACCATACAACTTCATTGCTTGCATGAGTGGCTATTATTTATTTAATTTCTTAGTTGAGAGTTCTAGTATCGACTATCTCTTGGTTATCCATTTGATTTCTCCTCCAAATAGGTTATACACATACCTTCTTGTAGATATTTTATGATCCAGATGTCCAACCAAGTTTACATCAACATATCCATGTATGCCCAACACTCTAGCTAATCCTGACCTTCCTTAATAGCAAAATTCATAGCTAGGAGTGCCACACAAATATTGAAAAAACCTCTTTACTATTGTGTAATGTTCCTTCCCTGGTTTTGACATATACCTCCTCAATACCCCCACTACATGTGCAATGTCCAATATTTGTACAAACCATTTCATATATCAGAATAAAAATTTCATTGGCATATGGAATGTGTGACATGTCATCTTCCTCTTCCTGTGTCATGGGACACCATTTTGTATATAACATTACAACTACAAGAATGGCGACCTTTACTAGTTTACATTCTTGCATATTAAACCTTTGCAATATTGTCTATATATATTTCCTTGATTTAACTAGAGTTTTGTGTTTTCCCAATCTCTTTTAATTTCCATACCTAAAATAAAACTTGCAACACTAACATCCTTACATGTCAAATTTAGAGGACAATTGATTTTTAACTTCCCAGATATTTCCCTTTCATTTATAATTAGTAGCATATCATCTACATACAAGACCAAATAAACAAGGTGATTACCAACTAATTTAAAATACACACAGTGACCTACTTTACTCCATGTGAATCCAAGTCCCAATATAAGTATTTTTTATACCACATCCTTGGTGATTGTTTTAACCCATACAGGGACTTTTTTTAGCCTACACAACGCCCTTTTGTTTCCCTTCACCACAAAGCCTTCTAGATGCTTCATGTAGATTTATTTTTCCATATCCCCATGTAGGAATGTTTCTTCACATTCATCTATTATGTTTCAAAATAAAAAGTGACAACAAAAGATCAAATGAATTTAATAGAAGTTAACTTGTCAATACGAGAAAATATCTCACCAAAGTCAATTCCCTCTACCTAGGAATAACCTTTTGTTACTAACCTAGCATTGTGTTTCTCCATTTTTCCTTCTACATTAATTTCTTCTTAAAAACTAATTTTCTTGTAGAGGGATTTGTTTTAGCCAACAACTCCACTAGATCCCAATCCTCACTTTTTATAAGGGTTCCATTTCTTCAACCATTACCTTTTTCCATAGTTTTCCTTCCTCTGAATCCATGAACTCCCTAAGAGTTATAGGATAATCATTAGAAATAAATAAAGAAAAGTTTGAATGGAAATTAGGTGGATTATACCTTTATGGTTACATTCTTTCCCAAATTGATCTCCTAAATACTAATATGTGGTTCTTCTTTTTCTTCTAATTCATCTTCTTATTTAGAGTCTAATTTATCATCCTTTAATTCAAACTCTATCTTCTCTAGTTCTTTCTCCCTTGGTATGACTTCTTGTTTAACATCTTTGACTTTTACAAATAATACATCTCGACTATACACGACCTTCTTATTTTCTTGGTTCCAAAGCTTATAACCTATTAGACCATCTTTATATCCAACAAATATACACTTTTCATATTTCTTATCTAGCTTATCCATGTTCTCCTTTGGAACTTGTACATAAGCATCACAGGAAAATACCCTAAGATGTTTAAGAGAAGGTTTCTTACCACTCCATAACTCATGTGGAGTCTTATAATCCAACATGGATGAGGGTGATATATTTACTAGGTAACATACAATATCCACTTCCTTTGCCTAGAATTCTTGTCCTAAATTGATACCATTGAGCATGCTTCGTGCTCTCTTCATTAGCATCTTATTCATCCTTTATGAAACTCCATTCTATTTAGGTACATATGGAGAGTCCTTTTCCTTTATATACCACACTTCTTACATAATTCTTTGAATTTGTTCCCATCATTAATTCTCCACCATTGTTTGTCATCAATACCCTAATTTTCTTATATGTTTTATTTTTCTAGAAGAGCCTTGATATGTTTGAATTTCTCAAAGACTTCAAATTTCTCTCCAAGGAAATAATTCCATGTATTCCTTGAGAATTCATCTATAAATAAGACATAATACATAGATTTATCCATTGATATAACTGATATAGGTCCAAACACATCACTATGCACCAACTGTAATATTCCCTTTGCCCTTGTAACACCAAAGGATAAGCTTACCCAATTTTATTTCCCATATAAATAATGTTCATAGAAATCAAAATTCAAAGAAAAATTATAATTACCCTTTACGATACCATTGCCATGTAGTACTTGAAGACCATTCTTTCCGATGCGTCCCAATCTTTGATGCCATAACAAAGTCTTTTATCTAAAGATTGTAGGATTTTTTCCTTCTTAAGCTTCACTCTCAGGAAAAATGGAACTATTGCACCCATAACTAATAGTGCTTCCAAACAAATTATACAAAGTTCCAATCCAAACTCCCCTTATCAATACCATGCTCCTCGTACCGTCCTACAAATATCCTTTTCAAACATTGTTTCTACACCTACATTACTCATCTTGCTTATAGAAATAAAATTTCTAACCAATCTTGGGATGTGTAGAACACAAGGGAGTGTTCTAATCCATCAAATTCAACTTGTATTTTCCTCGTCCCATGATTCTTCCTGTCAAATCATCTCCTAGGAAAACATCAGCACCATCATATCTTTCATTATCGCAAAACCACTCCCTATAAGTATTCATACAAAAGGATGCCCATGAGTTGACCAACCATGCCTCATGATTTACATGTGTGCTTAAAGAAGCCAAGTAGACATCCCCTCCTTCATCTAAGGAGTTTTTTTCTTATCTAGAAGAAGCATAATTATATCCTTTCCCTTCCTCTACAATTTTGGATCATTCAACTTGAATTTTCCTCATCCTATGGTTCTACCTATTGAATCATCTCCTAGGAAAACATCACCACCATCAAATCTTTCCTATGCATAAAATCACTCCCTATGAGCAATCATATGAAAGGAATCTCCTTATTTAACCATGCATGCCTCATGATCTACATGTGTACTTTAAGAATCCAAGTATACATCCACTCCTTCATCTGAGGAGGTTTCCTCTTCCGTAGAAGGAGCATAATCGTATCCCTTCCCTTTCTCTACAATTTTATATCTTTCAACTTTACTTTTCCTTGTCCCATGATTCTCTCTATTGATTCATCTCCTAGAAAAAACATCAATACTATCATATCTTTCATACTTACAAAATCACTCCTTGTGAGGATTCATATGAAAGGATGCCCTTAGGTCGACCAGTCGTGCCTCGTGATCTAGATGTATGCTTGAAGACGCCAAGTACATACTCCCTCCTTTATTTTTGGAGGTTTTTGCTTTTGTAGAAGAAGCATCATAATATCCCTTCCCTTTCTTTGCAATTTTCGATCTACAATATTTCTTTCAAAGCCCTTCTTTTCGACATCTCCAATGTACCTTTATAAATTTTCTTGGAGATTTAAAACTTCCTCTAGAGTTAGATCTCCCACTTTAAGACTTCTTTTTATTTCTATTATGGGAGTGTCCTCTTACAAACAAGGCATTTGCATTCTGAATTTCCATGTTTTTCTATCTCATATCCTTTGATAACAAGGATGAGACTATATTGGTGAAACTTAAAGTAATTTCATTACTACCTATGACAATAACCAAACCATCCCACGAATTAGGTAAAGAACACAACAAACCAATACACTTATCTTCAATTGAAATATTAATATCAACAATTAATAGCTGAGTTCAAACAATATTGAAGGCATCTAGATGCTCTATCACTAAGTCTCCCTCCTTCATCCTTATGTTATATGGATTTTTCCCTAGGAAGAATTTGTTCATCGGGGAATTAGATATAAAAGTCACTAACTTGGTCAACAATGTCTTCGTTGTAGCTTCTCCTTAAACACTCAGTAATATTGAATTTGAGAGACACAAACATATTGTGCTATTTTTATTTCGATCCAACTTGGTCCAATCTTTTATTGACATTCTCATTAGTGTAATACTCAAATCCACAGTGGTCAATTAATCTTTGTCCACCAACAAATCTTAGATTTTGGGCTTCCACAACTCAAAACTCATCCCATTGAATTTATTGATCACTACCTTTGAACTACTCAACATTTTCTTTCATCATGAGAATCGATTCCGTAGATCTCCCATTGTAATAGGGTCTATCATAGACTCAAGAAAAAAAACCCTTAACTAGAAAAGCATCCCTTTGAATCCAAAACTTCTCTAATACCATGCAGGTCTTAACCCTATATGATTAATTTCTACAAACAAATTATTAATAAAATAGAAAATATGGAAAACACACACACTAACACATATAGTTTACTCTAGAAACCCCAACCAAGAAAACCAAAAATATTTTTCATTTTATTCATCATTCTTATAAAACATCTTCCTATCTTCCCTATCTTTCCTTTTGATCTTTCTTTCCTTCTATTCTTCCTTCTTTATTCTCTTTCAAGGTGATTTGTTTCTCACAGTGTCTTTGTTTGGAAGCATCCTAAAAATTGAATATGTAAATCAAAAGCAAATAACAGTTCTGGGTGTATCGTAAACATAATAATATTGTTGTGTAACTTATTTCAAAAGGTATATATATATATATATATATATATATATATATATCATGTCACCTATAAACTACCAATCCATTTACCTTGGATTAGAATACAATTGAAGTTCCTTAATTGAAACTACAAAACCATGGGCTAAACCACCATGTGCCACAAAACTACTAAAAGTGAAATCATGTGTTGAAAGCTATAAAAAAAAATGCAAAGAACTTACCAATTTTGTTTTCTCAGAGGAATTTCCCCAAAATCCCCTAAGCAAAGGGCCTCCCCTTGAATGGAGGGAGGGGGGAGGTGTTTCTGCAGCCCATTGTTTCCCTATTGCACTTGGCTCAATGTACAACTTATAGATGTAGTTGTGCAAATAATATAACACATACATAACACATTACTCTATCAACATGATCTATGAGGTATTCCCATGTTTTATTGTAGATCAATATATCATCAAATATTACCAACACAAAATTTTGTAGGAAGGCTTGAAAAATATTGTTTAGGAAGCTTTGGAAAGTGGATTCCAAAGCATTGCAAATGCCAAAGGGAATCACCAAAAACTCATAATGACTTTCCTGTGTATGGAAATTTATCTTAAGTGTGTATGCCTCTTTCATCCTAATTTGGTGGTATCTAAAATGAAGTTCATGATTAGTGAAAAACTTGGCTCCATGAAGTTCATCCAAGAGGCCATCAATAACTAGGATAGGAAATTTTCCCTTAATGGTCAACTTATTAAGAGCCTGGAAATCATAACATATGCACCAATTACCTTTATTTTTTAATACCATAGCCATTAGTGATGAGTAAGGGCTAGTATTGGGATATATAACACTTTCCTCCAACAATTCATAAATTATCTTTCTAGTGTCATTGTTATGTGCAAAAGGGTGTCGATAAGGGTGCACATTGGTTCGTTGACTACTTGGAATGAGGGGAATAGCATGAAAATGCTTCCCATGCAAAGGTGGTAAACAATATAAAGTTTCAAAAACATGTTGATGTTTAGAGAGGACCAACTGCACATGATGGTGAATCTCGTGTTGGTTGGGGTGTGGGGGAGTGGGGGGGTGGGGTGGTGGTCCACTACTTGTATGACATTGTATTGTGTAACAATTCTTAAGTGGCCTTTCTTCAATTTATTCTTCATCTAATGAGAGGTTATAATTTTAGGGGAATCAAATGTAAGCTACTAAGCCCTTTGAGGATATGTTCATGCCCTTCCTCAATGAAGCTTGCGTATAAATTCTTGAAATCCACCGTGATAGGTCCCAAAGAGTGTAGTCATTTTTCCCTAAGAATTGTATTGCAACCACCCATTTCAAAAAAAATCCCATGATTTTTGAGATGATACTCACCAATTTGTAGTTTCAAATTTTTAGATCGGTCCCAACATTGCAACATACCACCATTAACTATCATAATTTTAAAATTAGGTATGGAACAAATGTAACAATGGGTTTCTTATTCCACTTTCCTAGGAAAAAAGTGTGGGTGTTTCCATTATCAATCAACACATCACTTTGTGGTGTTTGATGTATATGATTAGTCTCAAGCTTGGGGTGTCAAGAAACTTAATAAGGCATGGAGAGAAATTTTGGGTTCCTCTGAAGAAGCTTGCAAGAGGGATTCATTATCCGTGGGAGGGATGGTGCCTTCCAAGCTTGCTTCAAGAGTATCTTCAATAGGATTTTCTTCTAAGTGGTCTTGTGGAGATACATCCATTTTATATCATTTTTGTTCATTAGATTTGTGCCTTTTTAAATATCACTTATCACAATTATAACAAAGGTTGAGGCATTGCCATTATGCCATCTCTTTAAGAGACAAAATTGAGATTCTTAATGGTTGGGGGGTGGAGCAGGTGGGGGTAATGCTCATGGGAGGGCTAGTGTGAGTAGGGAAAGCAAAATATTTGGTTTGGTCATTGATCATCATCTTAGCATCTTTAGCTCTATCACAAACTTGCAACCATGTGTTTGGGCGCTAAACCATGACATGTGCTCTAATTGCCTCAAATCCATTAATGAAACATTATTTGAAAAAGGAACCAGATGAGGCTTATGTGCAGGTTATTAATTGTTCGGGGGCCACAATATAGTTAATGATTATGCTTGTTTGGTGTAATTTTATTTGTTGTCTTAGATAGTGAGTGTCACATTCAAAATAAGCATAAGGGAGCTTTACAAATTGGGTCCAAGCAACATAGCCTCCATAAGATTTCTTATACCATTGCCACCATTGCTAACATTCTATGTCCAAATATAAAATTCCCACTTTTAGCTTTTATAGGTCCTTAGTAATGCCATGGAGAGGGAAATCATGTTTCATTTGGGTAATCCAACTTGAGGGATCAAAACCGTCAAACTTGTTCATGTTGACCTTTGGAAAACAATGCCATTAATTGTGATCCTAAAAGGCGGGTGATGGGAATCTACGAAGAACATGTGAGTGTCTTACTCTGCATGCGTTGAAGATTCCTCCTTAGTTGGATATATGTATGCATAGGGCATCTTCATGCCCAAGTGTGTACATATAGATCTCAACATGTGTAGGAACCCTTGATTTTAGTTGTCCACATTTACAAAAGGATCTTTGAAACAAGACTCAAGGTTCAAAGCCTTGTTTTCTAGTTGTTGGTGCTTCGTGTGTAGGTCCTAGAGTTGGTTATCAGTTGATACCATGTTGCAAGTATGAACCATGGGATTGCTTAAGATCTCATCGAAATGTTAAGCCCAATTTAGCTTACTAAAACCAATGGCTTGAGAGCAATCCTTTGAGATATACCACTAACAATGTATTGTCAAATCCACAACAAAAAAAAAAAAATTACTTAAGAGGTATACTCGTGCAATTAGTTTGTTGCAAGGAACACTTTGAAATAAGTTTCCTATAGTGGTACTAGTAAGACATAGACTTCTTTTTGGAGTAGTATCCCTATGAAAATATTACCCATAAAAAGAGATATAAGTAATTTGTAATTGTATGGCATAAAGTTAATGAGCAAAAGGTTTGTCCTGGCCACATGACCTATAAATGTCCCCATACCCAAACTAAGCTTACAAGGTGATGAATGAGTAACATAAGCAAAGTAGAAAGAAGATTGAAGTTAGGGATGGCTTAATTGGTGGTAGGGGCTAGGATGGTTAAGATGAAATTTTTGTTAGGAGGGTCACGCTAACCATGCACTATAACCTCCCCATTTTAGTTGGAGTGGGACAATTTTTTGGCCTTCAACCTTTCCACGAGGGTTTGACGAAAAGGCAAAACGTTTGACATGATCCGAACGAATGTAATGCTTTACGCTTTTGTATATGGAAAATGTTTCAAATTTCTGTGGGCACGTTGACTTTGAGAGCATTAGTGTGGGAGAGGTCACATTTTCTCAATTAAAAATAAGATATGGCCCCACATTCCCCACCCAATCAAAGAATTTCAGTACACACGTTGCAGGCGAATGCACGGTCTCCGTACAAATTTCTTACACCATCACGGAAAATGTTACCGAAGATAGCATTGACATGAAGTGTAACGTTGAATTTGTTTTAGTTTTCAGCCTGCAAATATTGAAATTATATATATAGATACACACCGCGCACACTGATTGATAAAAATATTAAACAAAATTACTCTATTTTTTATTTTTTATTTTGTTTAACATTTTTATCAATCTGCATTATTAGTAGTTTGCTTAATTTATTATCATTATATTTTTAATATTGCATAGTATATTATATTGTGTTCATTTTATGTGAAAGATCAAAATGAAATATAAGGTGTAGTTTTTAGTGCGACTTTTTGCAAGTATTTCTGGTGGCTTTTTCCAGTCAAATTTCTCTAAAATCCAGCAGCAATTTATTGAGATCGCAAGTTTGATAGGTGATTTCTGCACAATCAAAGCGTCCTAGGCGTTTTTCAGAGTGCTGAATCCAAATATGCAGTTAAAAAACTATTTTAAATAATACAAATCAAGATTTAACCTCAATTTTTTCCACTGGATTTCGTCACCAGAATCTCCAAAAAATTGCACTAAAGACAACTCCGAAATATAATGTTCATTTCAACTGATAATAAAGTGGTTATTCTGTTATTTCAAGATCAAAACTTATTTTGCTGTAATCTGACCTTCAAAGAATTACTAGACAAAGAATCACTTCAAAATTTACAATTCAAACTCATTTTAAAGGAGGAATTTTTCCTTATCAAGTTAAGACAAATATTATGTAGTTTACATAAGGAATTGCCATGTATATGGTAAGAAAGATAATTAAGGAAGGGAAGTTTCCAAGTGTTTTTAAATTGCTTAGGAAGAAGTATTGATATTTTATATTTATGATGGAATGGTTTGAATAACTATTGATATTTATGATGGAAATGCTTATTTTTGTAAATAAAAAGAGAGAGAAAAATAAACCTTCATTTACATGGAGAACATTTTTGCATTGAGGAATAAATGGAATATGCATTTCTCTTTCGTGAGGTAAATTTTATAATTATTCACCAAAAATAAATAAACTAAATATATGGGTAAAAAGAAAAAGTATTAAAATGATATAAAAATATAAAAAATATTATTTTTTTTTTTAAATTTCTTAAATAAAGAGTGATATTATTTGCATTTAAAGATATATTTTTAAAATGGTTAAATATTATTATCAAATATATTTCTAAGGTTTACTCCAAGGGTTTTTAATTTATAAATATATTGTTCTTTTCAAAGGCTCAATTAAAGGTCTATGATATTAATATTTTAGTTTTAATGAAAAAAATGAAGAAAGAAACTTAATGTGAAAATAAACTATGAGATGTTAAAGAATATTTAGTTTGGTCTATTCAAATGTGTGACTTTTTACATTTTGTTATGTTAGAAATTGATGTCAAAGAATATTTAATTTTATTCATGGTCATGTATATATTGTATCATATTGTGAATACTCATTTCCTATGAAATTATGGTCGTCTCTCAAACATTTATTGTTTATCTTTTTCTTTTTGTGTTATTTATTAAAGAGGAGTGCCAACTCTACAAAATGAAGGGGAATCCTTTCCTTCAAATGTTATCTTTGATATTTTGACCAATTCTAACGATAAGTAGTATTAACAACTCCTTTTCTCATTAGAGAACCTATAGAGGATACAAGCTCTAAGAGAAATGATTCTCCTTCACAAGAAAAAACTATCTTTGAACCAATCCTACCTTATCCTGAAAGACTAGATACCAAGAAGGCTTGCACCTTGTAGGAGAGATACACAATTTATTTGTTAGAATTCGCTCTCCAATTCATCAAAGAGGAATGCATCAAGAAGCTGGGAAGAAAGAAGCAATATTCTCCTATAGTTAGTGTGATAAGCCAACTAGCATATGGTATGCTAGGAAAAATATTTATCCCTAAGTATTTAAATCCAAGAGGCCTTATAGTAGTTGTATATATCAAAGCACCTCATTTATAATACCTTGATAAACCTAGGATAATCCATCAATTTTATGAAAAATAACACTAGGCTTATAATAGAATTTCAGGAACTATTGAAACAAACATCTACCATACTCTAGCTAGCGGATAGATCAATTATAAATCCTGAAGGAGTCTTAGATAACAGAATGGTATCTATTCATTCGTGGGAGTATCCAGTAGATTTTATAGTGCTTTAGAAAAAGTATAACTTGAATGGACACCCCTTCATTTGAGGAAGAATTTAGCTAGCTATAACCTTACATATATCAACTATAGGATGGGGAGCATGATCATAAAAAATGGTTCATCCCAAAAGAAACTTGTCCTATACCCCTTATCAAGCCACACATTGAAGAAAAAATATCTTTATGAATAGGACAAGAGGAAGATGAACATATATTTTAGATAGAAATACACTCTCCCCTTACAATTATAACCTTGGCCATGAAAAACATAGACAAGGACATTTTCTTTGCAAATTACATGCAAAATTCATACCCTTAATTTTGTAACAATTGAGAAAAGAATATGTACCCTAGTTTTGTGAAATTTAAGGAATATAATAGCCATGGACAACAAAGACAATGTAATTTTTTTGTTTATTTAAAAGATAATTTTGGAGATATTTTATTATTGTTGAGATTGACCAAAGAATGTTTAAAACAATGGAAATATACCCCTATAAAATTTTGAAAATCATTTCCAAATTATCTAATATTCAGAAATCCAATAAGAAATATTGGTCAGGGAGTGGGATTCGAAATAAGGATGAGAGAATGTGAAGGACAAAAATACAACTAGGTTATTGAGAATAGTTGGGTGGGAAGAAAGCTACTGAAAGCAAAAATTGTTAATAGTCCTTAAAAATCACACAACATTTCCGTGGGATTACAAAGGCATGAAAGGAATTCATCCTTAGATATGTACAAAACATGTTTACATTAAGGATGAATTTACACACATTAGGAAACCTCAAATAAGATTGAACCTCAAAAAGGAATAATTCCCAAGAGGAACGGAAATTGGAGGGCATGTGTACTAGATTATAGAGATCTCAGCAAAGACACAAGGAAATACCACATCCCCTTATATTTATTGATCAAGTATTAGATGTCTGATAGTAGATAAAACGTACATTTTAATTCTTGGATGGGTTTAGTAGGTACAACCAAATACAGATCAACCTTGAGGATCAAGATAAAACCAACTTTACTTTCCCTTGGTGCATATTTACCAACAAGGACCTTCCCTTTGGTATTTGCAATTCTCTTGCAACTTTCCAAAGAGTTGTGTTCAACATATTCTAAAATATTTTCCATGACATTATAGAGATATTTGTGGATGATGTCACACCTTATGGGAAGTCATTCCAAGAGCCCTTGATCAACCTTGAAAATCTAATGAAAAAGTGTGAAGAAATGAAAATGTCATTAGGCCATGAAAAATCCAACATGCTCATGAGTGAAGGGATTGTCCCAGGTCATCATATCTCTTCCATGGAGATTGAGGTTGACCAAGATAAGGAAAACCAAATAAAGAACCTTAATATACCCTAAAAATAAAAATATGTAAGAATTTTTTTTAGCCATGTAGGGTACTACATAAGGTTTGTCAAATATTTTAGCAAACTAGCCTCCCCCTTGTTCACACTGTTGTCAAAGGAAATTAACTTCTACTAGATAGAAGAGAGTTGGATGCCCTTTGAAAATATTAAGAATTTTTTTTATCTCAACCTTGGTATTGCAAGGTTCATATTGAAATATTCCATTCCATATTGATATGAATGCATTTAATAATAAAACATTAGGGGAAATCCTAGGCCAATAAGAAGAAATAAATCACTTTGCAATTTATTGTATCAACAAAACCTTAGAGGAAGTACAACTGAATTATATTGTCACTAAAAAAAATTATTATACTTGTATATGAAATTAATAGTTATGTTGATGGTGTTGGATCCGCTAACATTCAGGGGATCTCCCCGGTATGAAGTCGCAACTAGACCTCACATTGTTTGGTGTAAGAGTCCCATCCGGTATGATGGCTCGATTGCCATTATCTTAAAGATATGCCTTAGCTCTTGCATGTCAGCGCTTAAGGGTGGTATACTTAGTCTTCAAACAGTGAGGTTAGTGTGCCTAGTGAGTGATTAGTGTTACTTGTGTCTAAGTTCTTTCACTACAGAGGGAAAGGGTGAGAGTGAGTCTCAAGTCGAAAGGGAATAGTCCAAACTATGTTAGAGACACACAACACAGCAAGATTTACACAGCTTCCGACGGAGTATTCCACATGGATGTGACAATCACAAACACAAAGTGAATAGATAACACGTACAACACCTAGAGGAATAGTCCACACGAGTGTGACAGTCGTTATAACAAGTTTGCAAGAATGAATTTGTCGTGTGTCCAGCGAAGTAGTCCACATGGGTGAGACAACGATAACAACTGATACAACACATTTCCAATAGCATATGCACTAAAACAACCGAAATAGTTCAACTATCTTAGTACAAGTTAAAGCAACATGCATTACAAGTGTCCAAATAATAGTCTTACAAACGAATACAATACATGTGGGAAAATGTGCTCACCTGTCAACAGACTTCTGGATTAAGCAAAAGTTCCAAGACACATCTGTACACCATACATCACTAACCCCGATAGCGGGGTGTTGGAGCCACTGCTCGCTCCTCAAAGAAAAGATTACAGACTCTCAAGGCTAGGTGGCAGGAGCCAAGGTAAAAAGTCATTTACATGTACAAATGAGGGATATATATAGCCAAGGGTGAAACAAACCCTTATGACTCTTCGACTTCCTTCATGACTGTTCGACTTACATGACTCATTAACTTCATCTGTGGGTCTCTTTTACTTCCACATTACATTACATTGAATACAAAATTATGACCCAAAATAGTGATTTGGATGAGGAGACTCATGACACAACTCGACATGACATTGCTGGTATGCACATGATGGTTGTGTTGTTTGTGTCGAGTTGTTGTGTTACTGAGTGATTGGTGTGCTCATGGTGTACCATATCTTCACCTCTACATGGAAAAGTGCACATATTCTTCAATGGTCTTGGTGTTTGCTTGATGGTTTATGCATGTGCATGTGTCTCCTTTGCTTCCTACTTGGTATGCTTCGTGTGTTCGTCCAACTGTGAGCAAGTCTTCTAGTATGTGCTCCTTGTTCATCCCATCCATCGTCGCACCATGTCTCATCAATGTACCTGTCTCTGCAATCACTCATGGCGAGACGACATCAAATCCAGAAATCCCCTAGTCTACCATGATGCAACATCTTTCGTTTTCGGGTGTAGGTGATCGAGAGAAAGGACAAGGCCCTGAAACAACGCAACCATCTCAGCTCCTCCAAATTCATCAACAAAATGACAAGGGGGTTTAATAGAAGGGAACCCAGTAATACTGTGAGAATCCACCAACACCCTCAAGTGTTACAAATCTTCACAAGACATAATTAGATGGGGTATTTTGAAAAATTAAGAGGGTATGATGATGAAGTGGCCCGAGATTTTCCTCTCTCCCTCATACCACTAACCATAATTCATGCCACTGTTGTGGTGAGAGGCCTCACAATAGAGTTCACCCTTGAACTCATAAGCTGAATTACCACACTTTCCTTAGGAGTGCCTTGGAGAAAGGAAGACAAGGGAGATAGCCAGATTCCAAGAAGAAGTTCCTTTTAGAGGGAGAAGAGCCCATTTAGGACAAAAATGGAGTAAGGAGAGCAAGCCTACCATACCCCTAGATTGAGGTGAGATACCACCTTATCAAATTCATCTCATGTGAGGGAAGTTATAGTGTAGTTTATGGGTATCACTTTAGGCTTCTTGAAGAATTGAGGTTTGGAGCAGAAACACCTCCTCACCACAGGCTCAACATACCATACTTCCTTTTGTGATCACTGATAGACACAAGCATAAAAAGTGCAGGAGGGAAACCACCAATAGTTAGCCCACTATAGGTTAATTATAATCATGATAGAAGATCCCCTCCACAACCTTAGAATTCCTATCCAATGGGAAATTTTCAGAGACTTGCAAACAGAGGAGGATATCAAATCTCTCACATATGACATCAGTCCTACTGTCAGTGAAAAGGATGAGGAAGAAACTGAAACAGAGGGAGAAGAAGAAGAGAGGGATGAATATGAGACATATGAGAAGGAAGAGGATCAGGAAATAGAGGGAGATGACGAAGAAGAGACTGATAAACAAGATAAGGAGCTAGAAGGAGAAGAAGAGAGGAAAAACAGAGAGGAAAAGGGCAATGAAAAAGAGGAGGTGGAAGACAAGGAGGAGTCACCTAGGGTGTCTCAAGAGGCCACTAAGAGAGAAGCAATAGCTTCCCTCACTACTCTTAGCACCCCTATCAAACAAAAAGGGAAAAGGCAGAGGCAGACCCCCTTATATTTCGAGACAAGGAAAAGAAATCCTACATGATACACTGCAGTACCTACAAGAAGCTGAAGCAGTCCTACACGATACTCTGTTAAACCTAACAGGAGACTCAAAAATTGGATAAGGAGGGAATACTACAGCAAGAAAATAAAGAAGGGGACCCAGAGTAAAAGGAACCTAGCCCCTAACCTAACCTTGACTCTTACTATAGATTTATTGAAGGGGGTAGGGACATTCCACAAAAAATTGCTATTCCACTATTCTTTGAGCTAGAACTCATCGATGGGTGCAGATTGCCAAATCCAAGGGGGTGGAAGACATTATTCACATGGAGGAGAAGCTCAAGGAGATGGTCAGAGAATTAAGTAGCTTGAGAGACAAAGAGCCCATAATGAGAAATCAGTTAGAGACAAAAATGCATGGTTGAAAGACAACTGCAAGAAAGAGAGAACCAATTAGCATGTATGGCCAGTCTCTCTTTGGAACCTCCTAGCTTAGTCAAACCAACTTTTCTCACAACTTATTACATATTTTGATTATATTTTGTTTAATGAGATGAGTTAAAGTGAGATATTATGCCTAGTATACTAATATGCATTTAATTTAGGTTTGGAAGAGAAAATCAAGGAATTTTGGCAAAGACTAAGGTTTGATACTAGAAAGGGACAAGGGAGAGAGATTGTAGGAGTTAAATCCTCCTCATTTACTCCTTCCCCATTTGAATATTCCTTCACCAATCCCACCAGCTCAGAGTGCAAGCAACCAAGCCATGAAGATTAGACAACAACCGAGGAAGTGATAGACAAAGAGTAGTTCATTTCGAGTTTGGAAGCTGAGCCTCCCTAAATTTAAGGAAGTCATTGGAGACTTCAGTTGTACAAGTAGAGAGGCCTAGAACCTCATTAGGATTCGAATTTTTTTGTTGTAAAACTCTTGCTATTTTCGAGCTCCAGACTTGTGGAAGACTTTTTGATGTAATTTTTTGTTTTGGTAATAAGAATGAGTTTGCTCTTGATTCAATACCGAGTTAACTCAGAGGGCTGAAGCTCTTGCGTTAGGGCCCAACCCTAGTAGCAAAGGCTCCCCTTCTTGTATCTTTATGCTTAGCTTAGTTTCATAGATTCATGGTTAAAGAATTGTTAGAAGTATTTCATTGCAAGTAGTGCAACTTTGATTAATTGTTTATTAGTTTGCTTCCATTTGTGCCTTACTTTAGTAGCAGGTTAGAAGGAATAAAAGAGGTTCCAAAAAGTTGTCAGTAGGTGTCTTGACTTCACTTCTTCCTTCTGGGATCATGATTCGAGGAAAAGACCCTTATGCAACCCAAAAAGACAGATTTCCATTTCTTTCATGATATTTAGAATTTGTTGTACTTAAACTAGCATTTGATCAGTTTTGCAAACTAGGATTTCATTGTCATCTTTTCTATCTTCATCCTTGCAGTAGATCTCATCCATGATTCCATGCTATTCAACAATTTCTTCATGCATAAGGTAGATGGTTAGTTCATTAAATTTTGCTTTTCTAGTTCATGAGAATTCTTCTTGTTTACATGACTATTTGGAAATTACACATGTTTGATGCAAAGCAAGCACTTCAGAAGTAGGCAAAGATCTCATAGCAAGCAACCACCTTCCAACTTCATTCACCCATAGGCATTCCTCATTTTCATCAAAACCTTCACCAATTTCATCATTTTACATAGAAATTCCCTCAAACATTTTGAGCGAATCCAACCATCTACTAAACTTGGTTTTGGGTTCTGAGTGATCCTAGGCATCTTCTCACTTTGTTCCACCCATGAACCACCTTCACTAAGCTTTCCGTCGCCTCCAACACCCATCATTTTTCTCACGGATTCATCCTATAGAAATACAGGGAATCCTGTAGGTTTCTAGTACATCCTGAAGGTTTTCCTGTAGTGGCCTATTTTGAGGCCAAATTGAGGGAAAACCTCTAGGAAGCCTCCCAAGGTCACCCAAGGGTCCCCCAAACCTTCCAACCATCTCTTGAACCTTCCAGCCATCCATTAGCACCCCTAAACCACCTGCCACATCACGAAAAGTGATTAGTTTGCACACTTGATTCTTCATGAAAGGCATAAAAAGACAAAACAGAATTATTACAATCCTTTACATGCATAACAATTTTGTTTGATGTTTTTAAATTCCATGCTTAGGATAGTAGCATTTTGTTCAAGTTGATTTAGCATCAGTGCAAAGCATAACTCTTAGCAATTAATTAGGAAATGGTGTGCCATAGCATTGAATTCCATTCTTTTTCATTATTGTAGTAGATCAGCGCTTTCTTAGGGTATGTTTCTATTTATTTCATCAAGGAACCAAGCTTCTTTTGAATCCATAGATGTCTGGATTGCAAACCCTAGTGGTCTCTCGCCAGCTGAATAGTGACAAAAGGCATAACCATCACTTTTACTTGTGTATACAACACTGTCACCTCCAAGTTTGTATGAACCTCGGGTTGATAAAGTAAAGTTGGTAGCTCCATAAGTTGAAACATTCTTGCTGCAATATTGGTGCTCATCAATAGGTCCCAAAGAGTGTAGCCATGTTTCCCTGAGAATTGTATCGCAACCACCCATTTCAAAAGAAAACCCATGATTTTTGAGATGATACTCACCAATTTGTAGTTTCAAATTTTTAGATCTGTCCCAACATTGCAACATACCACCATTAACTATCATAATTTTAAAAATAGGTGTGGAACAAATGTAACAATGGGTTTCTTATTCCACTTTCCTAGGAAAAAAGTGTGGGTGTTTCCACTATCAATCAACACATCACTTTGTGTTGTTTGATGTATCTAATTAATCTCAAGGTTGGGGTGTCAAGAAACTTAATAAGGCATGGAGAGAAATTTTGGGTTCCTCACAAGAAGCTTGCAAGAGGGATTCATCATCCATGGGAGGGATGGTGTCTTCCAAGTTTGCTTCAAGAGTACCTTCAATAGGATTTTCTTCTAAGTGGTCTTGTGGAGATACATCCATTTGATATCAATTTTCTTCATTATATTTGTGCCTTTTTAAATATCACTTATCACAATTACAGCGAAGGTTGAGGCATTGTCATTATGCCATCTCTTTAAGAGACAAAATTGGGATTCTTAATGGTTGAGGGGTGGAGGAGATGGGGGTAATGATCATGGGAGGGCTAGTGTGAGTAGGGAATGCAGACTATTTGGTTTGGTCATTTATCATCATCTTAGGATCTTTAGCTCTATCACAAACTTGCAACCATGTGTTTGGGTGCTAAACCACGACATGTGCTCTAATTGCCTCAAATCCATTAATGAAACATTATTTGAAAAGGGAACTAGATGAGGCTTGTGTGCAGGTTGTTAATTTTATTTTTTGTCTTAGATATTGAGTGTCACATTCAAAATAAGCATAAGGGAGCTTTACAAATTGGGTCCAAGCAACATAGCCTCCATAAGGCTTCTTATACCATTGCCACCATTGCTAACATTCTATGTCCAAATATAAAACTCCCACTTTTAGCTTTTATAGGTCCTCAGTAATGCCATGGAGAGGGAAATCATGTTTCATTTGGGTAATCCAACTTGAGGGATCAAATGATCAAACTTGTTCATGTTGACATTTGGAAAATGATGCCATTAATTGTGATTCTAAAAGGTGGGTGATGGGAATCTTAGAAGAACATATGAATGTCTTACTCTCTATGCATTGAAGATTCCTCCTTGGTTGGATATATGTATGCATAGGGAATATCCATGCCCACATGTATACATATAGATCCCAACATGTGTAGGAGCCCTTGATTTCAGTTGTCCACCTTTACAGAAGGATCTTTGAAAGAAGACTCAAGGTTCAAAGACTTGTTTTCTAGTTGTTGGTGCTTGGTGTGTAGGTCGTAGAGTTGGTTATCAGTTGATACCATGTTGCAAGGATGGACCATGGGATTACTTAGGATCTCATCGACATGTTAAGCCCAACTTAGCTTACTAGAACCAATGGCTTAAGAGCAATCCTCTAAGATATACCACTAACAACAATGTATTGTCAAGTTCAAAAAAGGAAAAAAATTACTTAAACAGTATACTCATGTAATTAGTTTGTTGCCATGAACGTTTTGAAATGAGTTTTCTAGTAGTACTTCTAATGAAATATGAAAATCCCATAAAAAAATGTAAATAATTTATAATTGTATTGCATAAAATTAATGAGCATTGAGTTTTTCCTAATGCCACATGGCCTATAAATGTTACCATACCCAAACTAAGTTCACAAGGTGATGAATGAGTAACATAAGTAAAGTAGAAAGAAGATTGAAGCTAGGAATGGCTTATTTGGTGGTAGAGGCTAGGATGGTTAAGATGAAATTTATATTAGGAGGGCCACGCTAACCATGCACTATAACCTCTCCATTTTAGTTGGAGTGGGACAATTTTTTGGCCTTCAACCTTTCCACGAGGGTTTGACGAAAAGGAAAAACGTTTCACATGATCCGAATGAATGTAATGCTTTACGCTTTTGTATATGGAAAAGAATGTAATTTCAAATGTCGGCACGTTGACTTTGAAAGCATTAGTGTGGAAAGGTCACATTTTCTCAATTAAAAATAAGATATGGCCCCACATTCCCCACCCAATCAATAAGAAATTTCTTGTTTAGGTAAATAAAGAGTGATATTATTTGCATTTAAAGATATATTTTTAAAATGGTTAAATATTATTATCAAACATATTTTTAAGGTTCACTCTAAGGGTTTTAAATTTATAAATATATTGTTTTTTCAAAGGCTTATGATATTAATTCTTTAGTTTTAATAAACGGAAAAAAAATGAAGAAAGAAACTTAATGTGAAAATAAACTATAAGATGTTAAAGAATATTTAGTTTAAGAATATTTAGTTTGGTCTATTCAAATGCGTGACTTTTTACATTTTGTTAGGTTGGAAATTGATGTCAAAGAATATTTAATTTTATTCATGGTCATGTAAATATTGTATCATATTATTGTGAATATTCATTTCATATGAAATTATGGTCGTCTCTCAAACATTTCTTGTTTATCTTTTTAGTTTTGTGTTATTTATTAAAAATGAGTGCCAACTCTACAAAAACGAAGGGGAATCTTTTCCTTCAAATGTTATCTTTGATATTTTGACCAATCCCAACAATAAATAGTATTAACAACTCCTCCTCTCATTAGAGAACCTATAGAGGATACAAGCTCTAAGAGAAATGATTCTCCTCCACAAGAAAAAAATATCTTTGAACCAATCCTACTGTATCCTAAAAGACTAGATACCAAGAAGGCTTGCACCTTATAGGAGAGATATAAAATTTATTTGCTAGAATTCACTCTCGAATTCATCAAAGAGAAATGCATCAAGAAGCTAGGAAGAAAGAAGCAATATTCTCCTATAGTTAGTGTGATAAGCCAACTAGCATATGGTATGCTACGAAAAATATTTATCCCTAAGTATTTAAATCCAAGAGGCCTTATAGTAGTTGTATATATCAAAGGACCTCATTTATAATACCTTGATAGGCCTAGGATAATCCATCAATTTTATGAAAGATAACACTAGGCTTATAATAGAATTTCAGGAACTATTGAAACAAACATCTACCATACTCTAGCTAGCAGATAGATCAATTATAAATCCTGAAGGAGTCTTAGATAACAGAATCGTGTCTATTCATTCGTGGGAGTATCTTGTAGATTTTATAGTGCTTTAGAAAAAGTCTAACTTGAATGGACACCCCTTCATTTTAGGAATACTTTAGCTAGCTATAACCTTGCATATATCGGCTATAGGATAGGAAGCATGATCATCAAAAATGGTTCATCCCAAAAGAAACTTGTCTTATACCCCTTACCAAGCCACACATTGAAGAAAAAATATCTTTGTGAATAGGACAAGAGGAAGATGAACATATATTTTAGATAGAAATACACTCTCCCCTTACAATTATAACAACCTTGGCCATGAAAAACATAGACAAGGACACTTTCTTTGCAAACTACATGCAAAATTCATACCCTTAATTTTGTAACAATTGATAAAAAAATATGTACCTAGTTTTGTGAAATTTAAGGAATATAATAGCCATGGACAACAAAGGCAATGTAATTCTTTTGTTTATTTAAAAGATAATTTTGGAGATATTTTCTTATTGTTGAGATTGACTAAATAATGTTTAAAACAATAGAAATATACCCCTATAAAACTTTGAAAATCATTTCCAAATTAACTAATATTCGGAAATCCAATAAGAAATATTGGTTAGGGAGTGGGATTCGAAGTAAGGATGAGAGAATGTGAAGGACAAAAATACAACTAGGTTACCAAGAATAGTTGGGTGGGAAGAAATCTACCTAGAGCAAAAATTGTTAATAGTCCTTAAAAATCACACAACATTTCCGTGGGATTACAAAGGCATGAAAGACATTCATCCTTAGATATGTACAGACCATGTTTACATTAAGGATGAATTTACACAAATTAGGAAACCTCAAAGAATATTGAACCTCAAAAAGGAATAATTCCCAAGAGGAATGGAAATTGGAGGGTATGTGTACTAGATTATAGAGATCTCAGCAAAGACACAAGGAAATACCACATCCCCTTATAATTTATTGATCAAGTATTAGATGTCTTATAGCAGGTAAACATACATTTTAATTCTTGGATGGGTTTAGTAGGTACAACCAAATACAGATCAACCTCGAGGATTAAGACAAAACCAACTTTACTTTCCCTTGGTGCATATTTACAAACAACGACCTTCCCTTTGGTCGTTGCAATTCTCTTGCAACTTTCCAAAGAGTTGTGTTCAACATATTCTAAAATATTTTCCATGACATTATAGAGATCTTTGTGGATGATGTCACACCTTATGGGAAGTCATTCCAAGAGCCATTGATGAACCTTGAAAATCTAATGAAAAGGTGTGAAGAAATGAAAATGTCATTAGGCCATGGAAAATACAACATGCTCATGAGTGAAGGGATTGTCCCAGGTCATCATATCTCTTCCAAGGGGATTGAGGTTGATCAAGATAAGGAAAACACAATAAAGAACCTTAATAGACCCTAAAAAAAAAATATGTAAGAATTTTTCTTAGCCATGCATGGTATTACATAAGGTTTGTCAAATATTTTAGCAAACTAGCTTCCCCCTTATTCACATTGTTGTCAAAGGAAATTAACTTCTACTAGATAGAAGAGAGTTGGATGACCTTTGAAAATATTAAGATTTTTTTTTATCTCAACCTTGGTATTGCAAGGTTCATATTGAAATATTCAATTCCATATTGATATGAATGCATTTGATAATAAAACATTAGGGGAAATCCTAGGCCAATAAGAAGAAATAAATCACTTTGCAATTTATTGTATCAAAAAAACCTTAGTGGAAGTACAAATGAGTTATATTGTCACTAAAAAAGAACTATTATACTTGTATATGACATTAATAATTATGTTGATGGTGTTGGATCCGCTAACATTTAGGGGATCTCCCTGGTATGGAGTCCCAACTAGACTTCACACCGTTTGGTGTAGGAGTCCCATCCATAGTGATGGCTCGGTCACCATTATCTTAAAGATATTCCTTAGCTCTTGCTTGTCAGCGCGTGTGAGTGGTATACTGAGTCTTCAAACAATGAGGTTGGTGTGCCTAGTGAGTGATTAGTGTTAATTGTGTCTAAGTTCTTTCACTATAGAGGGAGAGGGTGAGAGTGAGTCTCAAGTTGAAAGGGAATAGTCCCAACTATGTTAAAGACACACAACACAACAGGATCTGCGTAGCTTCCGGCGGGGTATTCCATGTGGATGTGACAGTCACAAACACAAAGTGAATAGATAACACGTACAACACCTAGAGGAATAGTCCACACGAGTGCGACGATCGTTATAACAAGTTTGCAAGAATGAATTTGTCGAGTGTTCGGCAGAGTAGTCCACATGGGCGAGACAACGATAACAACTAATACAACACATTTCCAACAACATATGCACTAAAACAACTGAAATAGTTCAAATATCTTAGTACAAGTTAAAGCAACATGCATTACAAGTGTCCAAAGAATAGTCTTACAAACAAATACAATACATGTGGGAAAATGTGCTCGCCTATCAACAAACTTCTGGATTAAGCGAAAGTTCCAAGACACATCTGTACACCATACATCACTAACCCCGATAGCAGGGTGTTGGAGCCACTGCTCGCTCCTCAAATAAAAGATTACATACTTTCAAGGCTAGGTGGGAGGAGCCAAGGTGAAAAGTCCTTTACATGTACAAATGAGGGGTATATAGAGCCAAGGGTGAAATAGACCCTTATGACTCTTTGACTTCCCTCGTGATTGTTCGACTTACATGACTCATTAACTTCATCCGTGGGTCTCTTGGACTTCCACATTACATTACATTGGTTACAAAAGTATGACCCAAAATAGTGATGTGGCTAAGGATAATCATGACACAACTCGACATGACACTGCTGGTATGCACATGCTGGCTATGCTGTTCATGTCGAGTTTTTGTGCTGCTGAGTGATGAATGTGCTCACGGTGTACCATAGCTTCACCTATGCATGGAAAAGTGCGCATATTATTCAATGGTCTTAGTGTTTGCTTGATGGTTCATGCATGTGCATGTGTCTCCTTCGCTTCCTACTTGGTATGCTTCGTGTGTTCGTCCAACGATGAGCAAGTCTTCTAGCATGTGCTACTTTTTCATCCCATATGTCGTCGCACCGTGTCTCATCCATGTACCTGTCTCTACAATCACTCATGGCAAGACAACATAAAATCTAGAAATCCCCTAGTCTACCATGATGCATCATCTTTTTTTTTTGAGTGCAGGTGATCGGGAGAAAGGATAAGGCTCTGAAACAACGTAGAGCACATGTCAAGCTAGGGTGCGAGGCTCTTGGACACTATCAGGAAAAAATGCACAGAGGTCATTGAGAGTCTAGGTTGGGTAGTCTGAGACATCAATGAAATCTACGGGATTTGGTTTAGTTGGGAGGCAGAACTGCGCAATTTTTATGGGGAAGGCAGTGCGGGAAACATGAGGCATTGGCAGTGAAAACTACGCAGATTTTTAGAGGAGGCTAGGATCAAGCTGTGGGAGCTTGCTGGCCAGTACTGCATAGATCTGGGTAGTAGTTATGCAGGACATGTTTGTGCAGTTTTCAGGCTGAATGGGGTGTCGAGCAATAGGTGGATTGTCCATGAAAACTGCACAATTTTCAGGAGGAGTAGCAAGCATATCAAGAGGGGGACTGACTGACAAAATTGCGTAATTTCTGGTGACTATGTAGTGACAGGCAGAGGGTGCCTGCCCCTCTTGTCTGAAAAATTTCTTCAAGTAGTGCAAGTAGGTAGATTGACATCTTTTGTGAATTTTTTGGGAGGAGTGCAGCCCTGGGTCACTACACAAGTCAAATTCTCTGGTTGACCAGTGGGAGGCTTGATGGATAGGCTTGGGGGAAGCGTAGACTGAGATAACTTCTTGGGAAACTTATGCCTTGTTCTAGGTGACAGTCAGCCAGGTTGATTCCAAAATTATGTAGTGCAGACTACCTAGAGGGCAGACTCAATATCTGCGCAGTTCTGGGCAATAGTGCTTAATCACTAAGGGTTGAGACTACGCAGTGGAGCTCAGTGGAGGTCCGACTGATGGAGGGTGGCTCGGTCAACAGATTTTCAAAAGAATGGCTAAGTGTGTGAGCAAGTGAACTCATGTATAAATGACCTTGTGAACACACACTCAACATGACTCGACAAAAAGACACCTCAAACCAACAAGACAACCTGTTTCAGTGCGACTGACTGCTTGACTATCTAATGGTGAAATCGATAAGTGTGACACTTCGAATAGACCCTCGGAAGACCATGACGACACTTGTGCGATAGTGTTTACAACATCGTGTGTGAGTGCGATAGATGTTTACATAGTGAACCCAACTCATACACAAACCTTCAACATCACCAGAATAAGGTCGCAAGCATGACATAGCAATGAAGACGAAAATTGGTCAAACAAGCCAAAAGGAAGCAAGACGTGTAGATGAAACACATGAAATGACTTTTGTGTTTGTGCACATGCATGTTACTAAAGGCATGATGATATGACATTGACAAGAAGTCCTACAAACTCAACTAAGAGGTGTAATTCGAAAGATTTCATTACTTACCATATTTACCCTCGAGATGAACATGCATCCGACGGAGTTTGCATGCAGTCTTGACCTTTACCATCACTTAGTCTTCTTGGTCCTTCTCCTCAACTCTTTGGGAGTGATCTCAGCATGTCATCTTTTCTTGTTGTCACTAAGAGATAGATCAACGTTGTTTCAGTAGGCAGTGACTGCTGCAAAAATGAGGCCCATATACGCAGTTTTTGGATGCAAGACAGATAGGGTAGCTTGGAAAACACTGTGTAGTTTTGAGGCATAGGACACTGCTGCAGGATAGGAGTAATGGGAAGACACCTCTGTGCAATTTTTGAGTGCAGTGCAACCTGGGAAACTGGGAGGAAATATTGCGTAGTTTCTGGATGCAAGGCACTGTTGTGAGATGGGTTCCGGGAGGACACATCTGCGTAGTTTCAGGTTGCAAGGAAGACTGAGCAGCTGAGGAACAATACTGCACAGTTTTTGATGACAGTGGGTTCCAGCTGGGGGAAGGACACCGGAGGAAAATGTTGTGCAATTTTGGATGCCAAGGGATGTTGGGGTCTCTGCACACTGTAGGGTTTCAACAAATAAGGGAGGAAGCTTGAGGGTTACAAAAGAAAAGTGCACAGTTTCGAGAAGATGGATGAGGCTAGGTTGCTTTGGACATGAGTTAAGTGTGAGATTATGGAAACATGTGTAAACATCGATAAGACTATATTTTTATCACACACGAACACTTAATGATGCAACATAGTCCATCTAGAATGTAAAAAGCATACTCTGCTTGATCCAACAACCTTCATAACAAGAGTGCGTGAAGTGGGTGTGAAACATGTCTATGTGATGATAGCAATTCATGCGTGCATGCTTTCCCTTGAAGCAAAAAGACATTCCCTTTGCATGAAAAACAACAATCCCTATGCCCAAAGATGACACATGTTGCATAAAAATGAGAACATGAACAAATCTTAACATCAAGGAGGGGAAGATTGAGATCATCAGCTTACCAACAAGTGACCAAGGACGATTGATCACAAGATCCAAGGTAGGCTCCAAAATTTTCATGCGAGCCAAAATTTTGGAGGGTGGTTGTAGCCTCTACAACATTAACGACACACTGGCAGAACTTCAGCTCTCTGTATGGACCTTGTTTCATGAAAAGCGAGTCTAACCCTTCCAGAAGTATTGTTCGATTATTTGATTGTGATGGCTTTTGCATTAGCTTGTGTGAAATATGTAGTCCCTACCATTCTCTTGATTGGTCAGCACACATTCCAAGCCAAGTCAAATCAATCATTTTGATTGGGGATGAGGGGTATATTGATACACAAGTAATATAAATGTCAGAGTTTAAGTTTCATCTCTACTGTTGCTTCGCTACTAGCAGCCCTAGACATTACCCCGATAGAGTCACGCACGAACACAAGCATCACTTTACTGCCAACGATCCTGCTTAGTACCCCAATGTAGTTACTTGCATCACCTCTCTACACAGGAAGCTTTTCTCTTCTTTCTCCTTATTCATTTTTCATTTTTTTCATAGAATTGTGCATAGGCACTTATTTATTTCAGAGGCGGAAGAGGGATCCTGACTTATTGAGAGAAGAAGAGGTTGTTCCTTTAGAGAAGTATGTTATATATACCTCCGACATACTTGTTAAGGTTTTCCCCCTCATCTTACTCTACTTGACTGAGCTGACAAGGGTTAACCCAAAAGAATAGATTAGAGTATGCGTTACTCGTTAACAGTGAAAGTGTTGTGTTTTCACCAGACTCACTTTGAACATAACATATTTTCCATCAAAGCATCATTGAATGAAGACAACAAGATTTTCATAAAGAGAGAGGACAACAGATAAACAGATGTTGATAGTTGTACAAGTCCTCTTATATTTTCCCGAATTTTCTTGAGAGCCAAACATGGTTTCATGATAGGCTAACCTACGGGTGCAAGCAAGCAAAGAAAGAAAAAATAAAAAAGTAGAAGTAAAGGGAAAGAAAAACAAGTAAGAAAATCAAGAAAGAAATCAAACCAAACCAAGTAAACAAGCAAAGAAAACATGCAAACCAGGAAGCAAAGAAAAGCAAGAAAGAAAACACTACTCCTACTCCTACGCTAAACAATGCATGGGCATACTCACGTGAAGTGATATTTCTAATGCAGCCATCGACACATTGGCTGACCCATGTTGGCGAAGGCATTACAATTATGCATGTAAACCAGTGAACAAGAAAGATTGATCAATATATACCAACACGCTTCGAGTTCTAAAACATCCATAGAAAAGAAAAGAGTGAAAGCAGAAGAAAAACATTCTACAGACTTAACAAGGTGTTGTGACACACTACGTGTAGATGATAAACATTCACACTCTCTTGATTGTGACAGACAAGAAAACATGAGAAAGAGAGACAACTTACGCCTTGCAAGTGTGCTTCCTATCTATGATTCCTCCAATGCATGAGCGATGGGATCATGTGATTCAGGTGGAGGAAGTGATATTTGTGTATTGGATTGATATTCAATGCATATAGATGAGTGATGAGGAGCCTTGGGTGTTTCAAAATTTTTCTTATCAGAAATGGAACTAACCTCGGGAAAGCGAGGGCCTGACATAACCATCAGCTCAGGCTGAAGTGCCTCAACATCCTATAGGGTTTCCACTTCGTTAATAGATAGATCGTTGGAGACCAATGACTTAGGAAGATTAATGGTGAGTGAATCAACATCGCGATCCAATGAAGAAGTACATAGATCAGGACAACCATGACTAGAAAATTCGGGATGTTCGTCGACATCCTCATGATATGATGAATCATGTAGAGGGGTTGATTAGAAACAAGGAAGTTCACCCTTTTTGTTTTCAAAAATGACAGATGAAAGATGAGATGATTTTTCAGAGGAAGATGTGTCCTCTCCATGATGTAATGACATGCTGACATCCTGTGTGTCTTGTGAATGATCGGAAGTAGAAACATCCGAGGATGAGTTTTCACAGGGAAAAATAAAAAGTGGCACGATCAAAAGAGATGTTAGGATAGAGTGGATGAGACGCGGATGGAAGGGATTCATCCTTCACCGAGGGTTCGTCTTTAGATTCCTACACACACTAATCATGAATGATAGCGCAGGTTAGCTGCACAACACCAACTTCATCAAAAACTTGACCCTCGTTCACAACAAGTGTGGAGTCTAGAACGAAAGAACATGAGACACTACAATCTGGAGGATCAATGGAACGCGGGGACAGAGGTTGAGGGAATGAATCCACATGACAACCAACAGGCTTGCAAGCCAAATATGCACATATATCAATATTGGGTGGGGTAGGAGGATGTGATAGTTCAACAGATGTGTGCGCACATTCTCCCACCTCGCATTGTAGAGCTAGAGTTGTTTGATGAGAAGAGGACATAAAGTCACATGTGACAACGACCTTATCTGTCTTAGATTTAGCAGCTCTAACACCGAGGTTTGTTGGGATGTATTCAAATGATTCTAAGAATTATGGATTTTCTGATATGTAAAGAAGATTGTTAAATCTTCCACAGAGGAATTCCCAATCAATTTCATCTTCAGGAAATCGGTATGCAAGATTACAAAAGCATGTATGAAATTGTTCAATGGATTCATCAGGTGATTTCCAAAATTTTAGAATTTCTCTATTGAGTGATTTACAGTCAAAATGATTAAAAGCATGGGATGTCTCTACGATCAAATGATGGAAAGAGTGAATAAATTTTTCGGGAAGTGTGGCACACCATAGTAGTGGGTGCCCTCGAAGCATGTATGCGAACAATGCACAGGGCATGTAATCTTCATAGATTGCATGCCTTTCATAGGAGCCTACGATGCCAACTGTGTGTCTAAGCAAGGCCATTTCTCTGCCTTCACCATCATATGTTATACGTGACAAGTTTTTCTAGAGCTCTTCTTAGATTTCAAAATCGTTTCCATAATACATACACTCTGGAAGAGAAATTCTATGGTTAGTCATGATAAGTATGCGAAGATTCAAAATATATTATGAGGACTCATCTTGTCATCTGGCCCTCCTTCTAGCACCATAAATGTTAACGGTGCTATATCCGCCAACATTCACGGGATCTCCCTGGTACGACGTCCCAACTAAACCTCACATGATTTGGTGTAGGAGTCCCATCCAGTATGATGGCTCGGTTGCCATTATCTTAAATATATTCCTTAGATCTTTCTTTTCAACACGTGAGAGTGGTATACTTAGTCTTCAAACAGTGAGGTTCAAGTGCCTGATGAGTGCATAGTGTTACTTGTGTCTAAGTTCTTTCACTGTAGAGGGAGAGGGTGAGAGTTATTCTCAAGTGAAAAGGGAATAGTCCCAACTCTGTTAGAGACACACAACACAACAGGATATGTGAAGCTTTCGATGGAATAGTCTGCAAAGATGAGGAAATCACAAACACAAAGTGAACAGATAGCGCATACAACACCCAGCGGAATAGTCCACACAAGTGCGACGGTTGTTATAACAAGTTTACAAGAATGAATCTGTCGAGTATCCGGTGGAGTAGTCCACATGGGCGAGACAATGATAACAACTAATACAACACATTTCCAACATCATGTGCACTAAAACAATCGAAATAGTTCAACAATATTAGTACAAGTTAAAGCAACATGCATTACAAGCATCCAAAGAATAGTATTACAAACGAATACAATACATGTGTGAAAACGTAATGCCCTGTCAATAGGATTTTGAGTTAAGTGAAAGTTCCAAGACACATCCATACACCATACATCACTAACCCCAATAGCGGGGCGATGGAGCCACTACTCACTCCTCAAAGAAAAAATTACAGACTCTCAAGGCTAGGTGGGAGGAGCCAGGTGAAAATTCCTTTGCATGTACAAATGAGGGGTCTATATAGCCAAGGGTTAAACTGACTCTTGTGACTCTTTGAATTCCCTCATGACTATTTGACTTACATGACTCTTCGACTTATATTACTCATTAACTTCATCCGTGGGTCTCTTGGACTTCCACGTGACATTACATTGATTACACAAGTATGACCCAAAATAGTGATGTGTTTGAGGCGACTCATGACACAACTCGACATGACAATGGTGGTATGCACATTTTGGTTGTGTTGTTCATGTCGAGTTGTTGTGATGCTGAGTGATAAGTGTGCTCGTGGTGTACCATAGCTTCACCTCGGCATGGCAAAGTGCACAGATTCTTCAATGGTCTTGGTGTTCGCTTGATGTTTCATGCATGCACACATATCTCATTTGCTTGCTACTTGGTATGATTCGTGTGTTCATCCAACCATAAGCAAGTATTCTATCATGTTCTCCTTGTTCATCCCATTCGTCGTCGTGCCATGTCTCATCCATGTACCCATCTCTGCAATCACTCATGACGAGACGACATCAAATCTAGAAATCCCTAGTCTACCATGATGCATCATATTTTGTTTCTGGATGTAGGTTACTAGGAGAAACGACAAGGTTTTGAAACAACGCAGAGCACATGTTAGGCCGGGATGCGAGACTCCAAGACACTGTCTGGGAAAACTACGCAAAGGTCACTGAGAGGTTGGGTTGAGTAGTCCGGGACAAAAGTGACATTTGCGAGATCTAGCTCAGGTGGGAGGTAGAACTGCACAATTTTTTAGGGGAAGGCAGTGCGGGCAACAAGAGGCACTTCTAGTGAAAACTTTGCAGATTTTCAGAGGAGGCCAGGATCAAGTTGCAAGAGCTTGTTGGTAAGAACTACGCAGATCTGGAAGGCAATCATGTAGGACACGTTTTCGTAGTTTCTGGGCTAAGCGGGGTGTCGGGATGTTGGAGGATTGTCCATGAAAACTGCACAATTTTCAGGAGGAGTAGCAACCAGACTAGGAGGGGGACTGACTGATAGAACTATGCAACTTCCAAAGACAAGGCATTGATAGGAAGAGGGTGCCTGTCCCTCTTGTCTGTGCAATCACTTCAGGCAGTGCAAGCAGGCAGGTTGGTAGCTTCTGCACAATTTTTGGGAGGAGTGCAGCCCTAGGTCATTTCCCAAGTCAAATTCTTCAGTTGACCAACATGAGACTTGATGGATAGGCTTGTGGTAAGCACAAAATGAGATAGCTTCTTGGGAAAATTCTGCACTGTCCTGGGTGATAGTCAGCCAGGTTAATTCCAGAATTGTGCAATGCAGACTACTTGGAGGGTAGCCTCAAGCTCTATGCAGTTCTGGGCAATAGTGCTTGGTCACTGAGGGTTGAGATTATGCAGTGCAGCTCAATGGAGGTCTGACTGATGGAGGGTGGTTCGGTTGACATATTTTTGGAAAAATGGCTAAGTGTGTGAGCGAGTGAACTCATGTATACATGACCTTGTGAAAACACACTCAACATGACTTGACAAAAAGACACCTCAAACCAACAAGACAACCTGTCTCAGCGTGACTAATTGCGGGAATGATGAAAGCGACAAGTGCAACACTTCAGATAGACCTTCAGATGACTGTGATGACACTTACGCAAAATTTCTTACAACATCATGTGTGAGTGCGATAGATGTTTACATAGCAAACCCAAATCATACACAAACCTTCAACATCACTAGAACAAGGTAGCAAGCATGACATAGCTATCAACAAGCTGAAGACGACAGTTGGTCAAACAAGTGAAAAGGAAGCAAGACATGTAGAGGAAACACATGAAATGACTTTTGTGTTTGTGCACATGCATGTTACTAAAGGCATGATGATATGACACTGATAAGCAATCCTACAAACTCAACTAAGAGGTGTACTTCGAACGGTGTTCTTTACTTACTATACTTACCCTCAAAATGATCATGCATCCAACAGAGTTTGCATGTGGTCTTGACCTTTATTATCACTTAGTCTTCTTGGTCCTTCTCCTCAGATCCTTGGGATTAATCTTGGCATGTCACCTTTTCCTATTGTCATTGAGAGATAGATCAACATTGTTTCAACAAGTAGTGACTATTGCCGGAATGAGGCCCTGGGAGGCCCATATGTGCAGTTTCTGCATGTAAGACAGACAGGGCAGCTTGGACAACACTACGCAGTTTTAAGGCATAGGATATTGCAGTGGGATGGGGTCCTGGGAGGACACCTCTGCCCAATTTCTGAGTGTATTGGAGCCCAAGCAGGTGGGAGGAAGTACTACGCGGTTTCTGGATGCAAGGAACTACTGCGGGATGGGTTCCGGGACGACACATTTGTGCAGTTTCAGGCTGCAAGGAAGATTGAGAAGCTAAGGGACAATATTGCGCAATGTTTTATGACAATGGGTTCCAGTTGGGGGAACAACACTAGACGAAACCACTGTGTAGTTTTGGATGCCAAGGTATGTTGGGGTCTTTGCGCACTGCAGGGTCTCAACGGGCAAGGGAGGAAGCTTGAGGGTTACAAAAGTAAAGTGCATAGTTTTGGGAAGCTAGATGAGGCTAGGTTGCTCAGGACATGAGCTAAGTGTGAGATCAGTGAAACATGTGTAAACATCGATAAGACTTGACTATGATTGCACACAAACACTTAGTGATGCAACATAGGCCTTCCAAAATGTATAGAACATACTCTGCTTGATGCAACAACCTTCATGACAAGAGTGCGTGAAGTGGGTGTGAAACATGTCTATGTGATGATAGAAACTCATGCGCGTATACTTTCCCTTGAAGAAAAACAACATTCCCTTTGCATGAAAAACAACATTCCCTATGCCCAAAGATGACACATGATGCATAAAGATGAGAACATGAACAACTCTTAATATCAAGGAGGGGAAGCTTGAGATCATCAGCTTACCAACAAGTGAGAAAGGACGATCGATCACAAGATCTAAGGCAGGCTCTGAAATTTGCATGCGAGCCAAAATTTTGGAGGGTGGTTGCAGCCACTACAACACCAGGATAAGGAAAACACAATAAATAACCTTAATAGACCCTAAAAATAAAAATATGTAATATTTTTTCTTATCCATGCAAGATACTACATAAGGTTTGTCAAATATTTTAGCAAACTAGCCTCCCACTTGTTCACACTGTTGAAGGAAATTAACTTCTACTAGATAGAAGAGAGTTGGATGACCTTTAAAAATATTAAGAAAAAGATTATCTCAACCTTGGTATTGCAAGGTTCAGATTGAAATATTCCATTCCACATTTATATGAATGCATTTGATAATAAAACATTAGGGGAAATCTTGGGCCAATAAGAAGAAATAAATCACTTTGCAATTATTGTATCAACAAAACCTTAGATAAAGTACAACTGAATTATATTGTCACTAAAAAAGAAGTATTATAGTTGTATATGACATTAATAATTCAAATACTATATCATTAGATACTTGGTTTTTGTGAATACAAACCATACTTCCATCAAGTAATTAATGAAAAAATTTGACATTAATGTTGGAATAATTAGATGGATTTCATTGCTACAAGAATTTGAAAATCATTGACAAACTAGGTAAATAAAATGTTGTTACATATTTCCTATAAATGATTACAAATACTAGAGATAATGAAGTTGTAGATGATATTTTTCGCAATAAGCACCTCTTTGCAATCTCCATATAGAATCCCTAGTTTGCTAACATATCCAACTACTTAGCTACATGGAGGTTTACTGAATAGTTTTTTTATAATGATTGTTGCAAGATTATCTAGAAAATTGCCACCTGCAATTGGATAAAAGGATATTTGTTCAAACTTAGGCCAGATAAAATTCATAGATTTATTAGGTAATATGAAGCATAAGTCATTCTCTATGCATACCATGATGAGCCTTATGGAGGTCATTCTATTAGGAAACTTATAAGATCTCAAAAACATGATATGATTGAACTACTTTTCATAAGGATGTTTGGTGTTATGTCTCCCATTATGATGAGTGATAGAGGACGTACAAATCAATAAGGAAGGATGCAATTCGATTTCAACCCTAGGTCTCATTAGAATAATTTGACAAATTGGGTCAAGATTTTGTAGGGACTATAGACCCAGCTTCAAAATGTAGGCATCACATGCTACTCTACATTGATTATTTGGAAACAAATGGTAGAAGTAAAAGAAATGAAGAATGCAAGTGAAGAGAAGGTAGCACAATTCTTGCATGAAGAATTATTTTCAAGGTTTGGAGTCCCAAGAGAGATAATTACATATTAGGTTTCCCATTTCACCTTAGATCTCATTGAAAACATCATGCAATTGAATAAGATACATCATAGGAAACCTACCACCTACCACCCTCAAGTAAATGAATAAGTAAAAGTAACCCATAGAGAGTTGGGAAAAATTATCACTAGGAAAATTAACTTGCATAATAAGGAATGGGGAAATATATTGGTTGATGTTATATGGGCATATAATACAACTTGGAAGACTTCCATAGTGATCACCCCCTATGAGTTGGTACATGGAAAGAAGGAAATATTCTACATTGAATTTGAGATAGCCACACTAAGGAAAACCTCCATCTTGAATTTGGACCTCACATTGGCTAGATAAGAAATATTATAGTAGTTGATTTCCTTAAATGAATGCATGTATCAAACCTTGTTTCACACTAAGGTAGTACAAATTAAATAAAATATGTCATAATAAGGTCCTCAGGCCTATTGTTTCCAAATAAGGGGAATGCTATCTTATTGATGGTTCTAGATTCAAATATTTTACGGGAAATTTGAAAACTAGATGGTTGGGGCCATACTAGATAGACATATGCTATGAGATTTGCTTAGTTAAAATCATAACAATAGATGAGGAAAGCATACCTCTCTTGGTCAATAATTACATGCTCAAGATTTACAAGAAACCACTATGAAAGGAGGAATTCAAAACCATACTCCAAATTCAACAACTAAACGTGGTTGAAAGTAGAAATTCCCTCAACCCATTCTAATTTATATGGCCAATAAAAAAATAAAGAGACAAAAAAACAAAAATAGAGGAATAAATTCCTTGGTGAAAACTTTACCAAAGCATCAAGGTCATGGATTTAATTAAAAAACTCTTAGGAGGGAATCTTATCTCTATAATAAAATCTTTCCCATGCTAAAAAAAACTACAAGAATCATGGGTTTGGGAATTGATGAAAATTAGCAATGAAATTAACACCCTCAGAAAAAGGGAAAAAAAAACAAAGAGAAAAAGTTAACTTTTCTTTGAAATGTTTTTAGGTCTACAGATGAAAACAATGCCAAGTATAGGAATAGGATAGACACAAATAATGTTACACCATGAATCCCAAATTCTTTAAGATCCTAGCATATATATATTACAAGCTATAAAAAAAATGGGAAGTTTCAATCGAAGTAGACCTTGCATCACCAACAAAGCAAGGCATCAATATACAATGGATATCAAAATAAAAGAAGAACAGAAACATCATTCCTTTCCCTAGTATATTCTTACTCAAAGTTTACGCCACATATTCATTTCACATCTACACCACTAATTTATTTTAAAAAGTTTAAAGCTTGTAATTAACAAGTTCTAGTTTACTCCATCATTCTATCACCATTGTCACTAATCATCAACATAATCATTATCATCATCCAAAACAACACCAATGCCATTATTTTTATCACCATCCATATCATCAATATCATCACTTAGGTCATATCTTCAATAAAATGCCCACAGACACCAACGATTTCTAGACTACAAGAACAAAGAAATATGTGCTTCATAAGAAAACATACTAACTCCACAATTTCATACCATAAATGCTTATCAAGCAAAGAATACTACAATAAGTAGGCACATGGAACCATATAATGCTATAAAAATTTCAACATAGAAACCAAGGATACAAGAATTTAGTATATCAATATGTCTCTCAACATGCAAAATGTTCAAGTTAGCAAAACTCATAATGCATACCTCTATCTATATAAACATATTTATGATCCTGCAAAAATTTCAACTAGAAGGAAGATCATAGTGCATATCTTTATATATATTGGCATCTCTATTAGCTTATACAAGTTCAACCTAAAAATTCTTATGATGAATATATTTATTTCCATGAACAACTTATTTCACCATTCAAAAAGTCCAAATCTACAAAAGTTCACATTAAATATCTTTGTGTACATTAGCATCAATATCTCATTGAATAGAAATGTCATCATTTCTCATCTTGAAATAAAATCACAAATCTTTGTATATCAATATCAACTTCAAATACAATGCAATAAGATAAGCCTACAATAGGCATATCAAAATAAAGCATCTCTCAGTTCGTTATCAATATATTGAATTCTCGCTTGCAAGATCAACATCAAGGATAAACACATAATACATGAAATAACAATAATGTATGCCCATAACAACATCAGACTACAACAACAATACACTTTATAGGTGTTGAGCAAGCAAAAACTTCCCCATACCATTTTTGTCGTTTCCATTCAAAGAATGTAAAAAGGATTGGGGGCCCTCCTTAGACTTATCTTTGAGCTAATAAAAAAATTTATAATATTTTTCATGCATTAAGTCTTTAAAACTCTTCATAGGTTTCATCAAGCCTTAAAATTCTCTTTTGATCATTTGTTCGAACATTTTCTCAAGAAATTTTTCCTTCTCACAACCTTGAAAAAAAACATGTGAAATATTCATTTATTGCATGGCATGAAACCTTTACTTGGAGTGATACACAAACTGAAAAATTACTTTGGTGTGATTCACCACATCTCATGAAATTTTGTTTCTTTGTGAAAAGGAAAGACACAATGCTTTGGAAAATTGGGCATATCACACACATTGATATTTTTTTCTCATGAAATGAATTGTGTCCTTCAAACTTTTCTCCATCACAACACATCACAATGTTAAAAAACTTCTAGGGTTATGATACACCATAGAGAAAGTGGTTTTTGTCATGACATATCATGCCTCTCAATTTTTTTGACATATGTGACACATCACACTTGAAACTAATTTCCCTTGTGACACATCACAAATTGCGAAATTTTGGAAACTCATGACAACTTCCTTTTTCGAACCCAAGAAAAACTTCTATTGTCATGGTATGTTCCCTTTGTTCCACACCAAGAAAATTTCCCAAGGTATGCTATGTTAGTAGCTCATCAACTTTCTCTATATTTTCATGCCATTGAGCTATTAACGCACTTAACCAAAATTTTGGCATGTGCAACAATATTGACTTGACTCTTTTAAAATGTGTGAAAATGGTGTCAAAACAATAATTTTTGTTTATAAGAGGGACATTGGCTCATTTTTCATTACCATTTTCCTTCTCAAGTGTGTTAACGTAAAAAATTACATGAAGATGCCTAAGTTCATTGAGACTCATAAAATCCATACAAATCCTCCCCCAAGTTGCCATTTGTTAATTTCCAGGTATGCATCATACCTCATCTTGAATATTTTAGATTCTCTTGTTTTTCATAACCTCACATTAGCCAATAAATAATCTCCCATATCTTTCACCATTTCCCTCTTGCCACTTGATTATTAAACCACACAAAATGACAAATAAAAAATAGCAAAAGAGAGAATTCCTTCCTTTTTCGCTAGCCAAAATATTGAATAACCATCGAAAGTTGAAACCCATCATGGACAAAACCTTTCATATGATGATGTAATTTGATGGATAAATTTATTGTCACGGGGAAATATTTCTATCAAATGAAATCAGCGCGCCAACCCCCATTAGAAAAAATTGTTGGCATGCTTAATGCACTTCGAAAATTGATTTTAGTTGCTGAATTTGATGGGTGGGTTGGATATCAAATTCACCTTAATTCGTTTCCATCAATCACCACACAAACACACACACACACACATATGCTTTTGTGATAGGATAATTTCCCTTTTTGCTAGACATAATTTTCTTTTTCCACCTATGTTCTAAAATTCAATAAAATATCCAACCTTGTATACCCAATAGGCCATTATTTCTATGGGGCATAAACATAAGAAATATTCACTTCAAGCCCTACTTTTAAAACTAGATTCTATTTGAGAAAAAACACAACCTACAAAGCTATTATGGATTTCTCAACCTTTCCCTTAAAATTTTTCTCTCATAGCATAAATAGAGAGGGATTTTACCAACATGAGATAGTGAGTAACCTCCCACAAAGAGCAATTTCCCCCCATCTCCAACTCAAACAAAGCCAAGAAATTCCTATAGGTCCAAAACATGAGAAACATGAATTTTCACAAGAACATGATGCACACCTAGTTATCCATCTCTTAAAATACTTACTATGCAAGATGGATGAAACTTAAATGGTCATAAAGGAACACATATTCCATTGGAATAACTAACACTAGAGATAAGAGCTTTCTAGACGCATGTTCTCTATTGGAATATTTATCATTACACATGTATTTTACTTATGTTTATATTTAACATTTCTAATGACTGATATTGTCAAAATCGATGAGTTGCAAGATTCACAAATGGATTTCCAAGAAAACTAGGAAGTAGAGAGAACAAGTAATTGAGCTATGCCTAGATTGTGAAGAAGCTAACCTAGAGGCATATTTTGACATTTTAGGGCCTATCTATGATGATTCCAAATTCTATATGGAAACAATTAAAATCTTCAAATGGGTAGACTTATACCATATGTTCATGGATGAAACAATCCCTAAAATTCCACCTTTCCCTATAGACTCTAGTTTATATGAAAAAGCATTCATCAATCCATCAAGCATTGATAACTACACTGAACAACTATTTGACTTTTTATGTTTCCTTGCACAAAATTCATTACGTAGCTTATTACCAAAGTATAAATTAACAATAAGTTGATATGGGACAATAATGGGACATCCATCACCTCATTTTGTACACTAGCTCTGAATGCATGTTATAAGCTCTTACTCATCGAAGTGGACCTAGATAATGAGTGGATGTTGCATTTCCATTTGGATTATGGAAACCTTATGAAAAGTAATTGTTGTGTAATCGGTGAATATTTTAGAGTAAGAAGGAAAACAACAGCATAGGATAGTTAGGGAACTATCCTATTTTCTACTATGGTCCAAGCCATCACCCATTCCAAACACATGGCCCCAATAACATATTCATTTTTTACAATCCCTCGTACTTGTTGGACATCACTCACATGGTTAAATCCTTATTAGGAATGGGTTTGGTAATGGTAATAAAATGATACTCCAATCCACATATAGTGTCGGGATTTATTAAAATACATATATAGAATCTGTTATTCATGGGCCATATAGCCATCTAATTATAAGAGGAGGACCATATGTGGGTCATATGGTGACATCTTCATTGTGGCAATACTCCAAACAAGCCATACAACCATCTCTCTCTCTCTCTCTCTCCCCACATTGGCTGGAATTAGGTTCAACTTGTTTTTGGCATTTAATTAGTTGGTTTTTGTTTTATTCTCATTAATTTGATGAAGTTCATCATTAATGTTAACCTATGAGTACTAGGCTATATTAAAATGTTCGTTGGAAGGGATAAGAGTGTCATTCTTTTTTAATTTGAGTGTAAAATGAAAATGTCTAATTTGTAAAGTGAATAAAGATAAAATCCCTGTTAGTACAAGTTCAAGTTATTATATCTAGGGTAGACTAGATAAAGCTCATTAAATCACACCATTACTTAGTTTTGTATAAGAATATGTAGTAGTGTAATCATAGCCATGAGTTGCCTCTTACTTTTATGTTATAATGACTGCCATTTGTGTATAGGTTGCAAACTTAAAGGAATATTTTCATAATTGAATATAATATATCTCTTATGCAATAATGAAGGGTATATATTGGTTTCACTTAGTGCTTCCTTGCCCACTAACACATTTACAATAATTTAAATGTCACAAAATCATGGCAGCAACAAAAACTTCTCTTTCACCTTAGGAGGGTGTGTCAAGCTTATTTGAGGTAGTGGATTGGGAATTCAACTGAATTTAGTTTCACAATTTCTTTCCATTTTTGGATTTCAACTGGACAATCATTTTTTTCTTACTTAGCTTTGTAATCCTCCATAATACTTGCAATCTCTCTGGTTATTGGGGGGCTATCATAATTCAGAGAAAGCAAATATTCTCATATATCAATTTCCTTGCCTTGTATTAAGGAAGCCATTGAGGATATCATTATTGTGGATGAGAATGTACATTCTAAAGTTTGGCATTTAATGGAATAACTTATCTATTAATTCATTTGATTATTAAGCAAAGAAGCATTTATATATTAGCAATGAAAAGTTTCTACTAAGTTGATGCCAAATAGATTTTTTATGGTTGCACGTTTCAATATGTGGTGTACTTGAAGTAGTTGGCCTAGAAACATATCATTACAAAGAATACCATCCTTTCATACCCACTAGAAAATACCAACAAGAGGAGTTTGCACTCAAAATTTCATAAGACATCCAAACAATCAAGCCTTGGAGCCAACAAACATACCATACTCTTTTAGGATTTCCCTTTGGAATGTGGAAGTAACTATAAGAGAATCCCTTCTAATGAAGGAAGAAAATGTTCATTATTAATACTAATGAGATATATCAAACTAGAATTAGAAAATTCCTAAATCCCTAATTGTGCTTGTTTATTGTAACCCTATTTTTATTTACTTTTGAACTCTTAGGAGATATTTATACTTATAAAGAACTCCATGCATGGGAAGTGTAAATGTTTCCCAAGTTAGGCCATAAAATTACCTTTTCAACTCTAGTACTTTATCACAACCCACAAAAACATAAGCTTTAAATCATTTTCCAATATCTAAGTGTGCATATAAACAAGTAAATCATGTAGTTCAATGCATTAGTTATGTAGAGGGAGATTACATTTTTAATGAAGTATTATTTGCATATATTGTACAACCTATAGAATTGATGTTTCATGTAGCCATAAGTTTGGTCAACTACATGCCCTAGCTTTGATTCTCCATTGATAATTCAATCATTCCATATAACTTAATGTTTCATTAGCTTTATTGTATTGGTATATAAAAATAAATGGTGTTTTTAATGAAAACACTTCTATCTGCATAAGTGGATAAAAATGATTTGATAAGAAGCATATTCAATCTAGTTGTTGGAGTTGTAAATTGTTGCAATGGTTGAAAATGGACCATATCAATAATATCTGTTTGCATACAATTTTTTGAAGGGTTGGCATGCACTTCCCGTAATTTCTTTTGCCATATTATATGTCTTTCTATTGTCCACTCAACATTCTGAGCTAGAACATGTACTTAGATCTCAATTTTTTTTTTTTAAATTGAATGTCTTTATGTATGATCTCATCTTTGATGGTTCTTCTGCATGAAGAAGATCTAGCGGAAGAGGATGGCGAAGCGAATGCAGGGAAGGCTGGCGCGCCCTCGACCTGACACGGGGTAGCCCTTCCGAATGTACACCTGGGGCCTAGGCATAAGCGATGTCCGTATTCAGTTGTGGTCTTGGCCGTAACCTGCCTGGGAACCCCGTTTACCCTCCCCTCCTACTTACCCCCGACGAACTTGTGAATGTGGTTTGTGGTATTGCGGTTGTAGGGTTTCAGTTCATCCTGTGTCAGTTACTTCGGTTCTCAACGACAGCTATAAACCCCGGAGAAACATGGAGGGAGACCTAATAGACTACTTTGAGGACCCCCTCGAAGGCATCTCCATCTTCGGCAGACCGACTAACAGAGACATGCACTTTCAGTTTAGCAGTGAACTCTCAGAGGTAATTGCCCCTCTTCTGTTGCTTTCGGGACATCCAGGCTCTGTGATCGATCTTCTGGAGCTACCTGTGACTTGGTTGTCTCTTTCCACGCCTTCCCTAATGCCGTCCTCCCATATCAAAGACCCCGGCCCCTCCGCGTCTGTACGAGCGACCGAATCCTCTGGCCTAACCTCCCTCCATCCCCCTGAGGCTATTCACTACCCTCCCTGTTACTCATTCAGTGAAGCCTTCCCTTCACACTCCTTCCCTCCCCTGGATCAAGCACAGCCGTTTGGAAGCTACACCACCATTCCCCCCTTCCTGGATGCCTACCCGCCTGAATCGCCTCCAAACCCTAACCCTAACCCTACCTCTCATCCTCCAAATCCTCGCCCTGAAGAGCACCCTTAGCAAGTGGAGACTGCGGAGACCTAGGGAAAGAAGCAGAGGTGTGTAAAGCCGAAGCCACAGGACATTTTCATTGACTGGGAAGAGGATTTTCAGTGGCAGGACACTATTGACATGGCAGCGACGGTCCTAGTAGGCAGAGTCAGAGGAAGGACCTATTCTGCAGCCAATAATGGGTAGCCGAAATATGGGGCCATCATTTGGCAGATCTACCCATTGTACAAAATTTTGTTCGAGGTTGGTTTTCCCTCAGATTTGCATGAGCAGACCACACAAATTGGGTTCTATCATCCTACTGGCACATTGAAAAAGCTCCGGTCATGCTAAGGAGATGGAGCCCACTCTTTGACCCTGACAGAGAACAGCTTGGGGCAGGGCCAATTTGGGTTAGACTACCCGGTCTGCCCTTGCATTTATGGACTGAGGAAATCTTCAGAAGAATTGGCAACACTCTAGGAACTTACCTAGATTATCACAGATCCTACCTTTCCACTGGCATCATGGCCTATGCGAGACTGTTGGTGCACCTTGATATCAGAGGAGGCTTGCAAGAAAAAGTTACCCTTCACTGGAGGAACTATGATCGGACTCAAATCTTGGATTATGAAGGGGTTCCCTTCCATTGCAGAAGGTATCATAAAGTCGGACATCTATACAAGGACTTCCCTCTCCTCGCAAAAACTAAATCCGGGTCCAGAGGGAAGCCCACAACTGTTGAGGGAACATAGATGTGAAAGGAACAAACAGATGAAGCCGACATGATTAACACTGAGCTGGATGAATCCAGGCTGAATTCAGAGACAATGAAGAAGCGAGGGACTGCACCCCTTCGGCCACCTTCACCACCACTGACCAAGTCCAAGGCGGCCGCTGGCGGAGCGCTCTCTTCGGATATGTCTTGTCCTCCCTTACTCTCTGATTCCATTAATGTTTCATCCACTCTATCATCTAGTCCACTACAATCTAGGGCTATCGCTATTTCCACCCCCTGCACAAACCACAGGAACAGTCCCCTCATCTCCCATTTGGACCCCCATCCTTTTGTTGAGTCTTTGTTCATTCCCCAGCACAATAGATCCCCATCCCCGGGACTACCCCTGAACCTCATCGATACCATCTCCACTCCCACACCTAAGAAACTATGACGGATGTCATTGGCCTTTACATCTCTCCATTCCCCTCTGTCCTAAAGCCCACTCGGGGTAGACCGTCCTCTCTGTCCATAGCAAAATAGAAGGTGGGATTAGAGGTTGTATCTGGGAAACAACTTTCACTAGATAGGGTCCTTAGAGCACAGAGCCCTCCTCCGGTGTTCCCCCCATGAAGGCCATCTCCTTCAATTGCAGAGGGATAGCTAGTCCTGACAAAAAAATAGCACTGAGGAGACTCCTTCGAAAGGATCCTATTGATTTAGTTCTTCTTCAAGAAACCTTGGGTACAACAGCCATCATAACACCTCTTCTAGAGTCCATGCTCCCTGGTTGGCATTTCTATGCCTTGGATGTAAATGGTTGATCAGGAGGCATAGCCCTAGGCTACAACCCTCACTCTATTAAAATGTTGGGAGCCTGGGGAGGCATAGGGTTCATAGGGGCTAACATCTACTCAACAGAGTTGGGATCGGAGATTAAAGTGTTGAACATCTATGGACCCTGCCACCATAGAGAGATTTTATGGGAAAGGTTGCTGGGAACCAGCATTATACAGGTAGACAATCTTATCATAGGGGGAGATCTAAATTTTTCCCTAGGTTTCTCGGGATCTTGGGGTCTTTAAGCACAGGACGATCCCCTAGCAGGATTTTTTTAGCAACTCCTCGACTCACATCAGCTCATTTATATTCCAATGGCAAAACTAACCCCAACATGGAGTAACAAGCGAATTGGGGAGGCTAGTCTTGCTAGGAGACTTGACTGTTTCCTCATCAAGGAACATCTATTGGAGCAAGGATACACTTATCGCCAATGGGTGGGATCCGGGGGTCTCTCAGACCACTTGCCTATTCATCTGGAAATCTGTGGCACCATCAACAAACCTAGAGCCCCTTTCAAATTCAAATCCACATGGTTGAATGAAATATCTTACACTAGTCTTGTGACTGACTTTTGGAAGACGCACCCTCCAGATAGGAACGAACACATCACAGAAGGATTCATGTCAAATCTAAAGGAATTAAAAAAAAATTCCAAGATCTCGGCTCACAATAAGAGATGTGAAGAAGAACACCGGGTGATTGAAATTGAGAATGAGATAGCCATCCTTGAGGAAAATAGCAAAGGCACCTTCCTTTCGCCCGAGCTCAGGGACAAGCTTGTGGAGCAAACAGCTCTAAGAGGGAAAATTCTCAAGGATAAAGAGGAAACATGGTGACTAAGAAGTCGGGCTATTTGGCTGAGGGAAGGGGATGATAATGCAAAGTTTTACCATAAATTTGTAAATGGAAGAAGGGCTTATAACACCATCTGGAACCTAACTAATGAACATGGAGCTGTGGTTGACACTTTCCCCTAGTTGGCCTCATTGGCCACCTCACACTTCAAGCAAGTCTACTAGAACCCTCCTAATGCTACCCTGGCTGAGGTCATCAGAATAGTGCAATTGTTCCATCGTTTTACTGATATGGAGGAAGCTGAGCATCTCAATAGAGAAGTTACCATGGGGGAGCTTGTGGCCACTCTAAAATGGTTCAAAAGGGATAAAAGCCCGAGCCCAGATGGGTGGACAGTCGAATTCTACTTGGCTTTCTTTGAGGTTCTTGGGAGTGACCTACTCAAGGTCATAGAGGAATGCAGAATATTCGGGAGCATGCATGGGGCCATTAACACCACCTTTATAGCCCTCATTCCCAAGACTAACAACCCCTCATCTTATAATGACTTCTGTCCTATCTCCCTTTGTAACTGTCTTTATAAAATCATTTCCAAAATCATAGCCAATCGAATCCGCCCCATACTATCTGCCCACATTTCCCCTGAGCAATTTGCTTTCCTAAAAGATAGACAAATTCACGAAGCTATCAGATAAGCTCAGGAGGTGATGCACTCAATACAATCCAAAAATATCAAAGGCATGATACTCAAAGCCGACCTCTCCAAAGCCTTCGACAGAGTAAGCTGGTTATATCTTAGAATGCTCCTTACCCATCTAGGCTTTCCTGTCAGATTTATCAAATGGATTATGTGTTGCATCACCAATGTATCCTTCAATGTATTGGTCAATGGGGCAGCCTCTCCCTTCTTTGGCTCTAAAAGAGGCCTTAGACAAGGATGCCCCCTGTTGCCTTTGCTCTTTCTTCTTGTTATGGAAGGCCTAAGCAGATTGATCAAGGACATGCATCACAAGGGCAAACTCTCTGGAATCAAGATAACTGAGGATTGTACTATAACCCACCTTCTCTTTGTAGATGATGTTCTTATGTTTCTAAACAAGGCAATAGGGGATCTTACTACCATCCAAAACACTATCAACCTCTTCAAAATAGCTACAGGCATGGCCATCAACAATTCCAAATCCACTATTACTATCTCTGAATGCTCCCCCAATGAAATAAACTTCTCATTACGAAGGTTTCCTTTTACCCTGAATCACTTAGATGAGGGCCTTAGATATTTGAGATATAGATTGAAACCGTATGGATATAAGATCGCAGACTGGATATGGTTAATTACCAAGATGGAGAAAAGGCTACATATATGGTATCACAAATATCTCTTTAGAGCCAGTCGGTTGGTGCTCATCAAAGCAATTTATGAGGCCACCCCGGTCTACTGGATGTCCCTTGCATGGATTCCTAGAGGCATCCTCAATAGAATACAAAACCTTTGTAGCAGATTCCTTTGGAAAGGTAATTAACCTGGGAGAATTTTTGCTTGGGAAAGATGGGACCTCATATCTATACCCAAGAAGTGGGGTGGATGGGGCATAAAAAAATTGGAGGACTTTTCCACTGCACTGGTGGCCAAGCTTGGGTGGCATCTTCTTACCTGTACCAACCTATGGACCAACATTGCTGTTGCAAAATATATCACCCCACTCAGGCCAGTGGAGTGGCTGAGACAACTTAGCTAGAACAAACAGGGATATCTAATATATGGAAAGCAATTTTGAATGCACTTCCCCTTATACGGGATGGACTTACTTGAGAATATCTGATGGGGCTTCTATACAAATTGGTCAAGACCCTTGGATAGGATGCAGTAATGCACATCAGCTTCCCCTGGGCCTACTATAGATCCTCTCTGAGAAAGGAATCATACATATTAATAATGTAGCAGACACAGAGAAATCATCCTTTCTCCATAAAGCATGGAAGACAACCCGTAGTCTGCTCCTCCCCCGATAATGGCATCAAGTGTTGAAGATAGCAACAAGAAATGCTAAAAATAGCACTGCTATAAATATCAGTTTAGCCAGTGTTGAACTTAACAACAATGGATGAAAAGTGAAAGTGCTAAAAATAGCTTTTCTATAAAAAGAATTTCGGGATACCTTGTTCTTTTAGTCAGTCCCTAAACTATAATAGGAAGTAAAATTCGAATTTGAACTTAACAACTATTTGAAAATAAATTAATTAATTCACCATGAGTTAATTAGTTGTGAAAAATCAAACATAAAGTCTATGTGAGGACATGCAACAGTGTCTCTATTAATTGAGGAATTTATCCATCAGTTAAAGAGATAAGGATGAGTTCTAATTTGAGTAGTAATTAGTTGGCTCAGTTAACTGAGTCAAGTCCAGTTAGATTGATTTAAACAATTTGTTTAAATTAATGTAAGTTCAGTTAGTTAATGCATGCTTGCATATAACTAGTGCTCTTCAGATAATTGAATATTCTCTCATACATGACTCATGCATGTCAGTTCAGATAGAGACCCAATTGAGATCAGATGGAGGGACAGTGTACTATTAGTTGCTAGGATATTCCTTGGTGAATATTCCTTACATGCAGAAGGATTTATTTCCAAGAGAATTGCGTTGTTACTTCTTCTTGTTCAGGGAGTGTGACGAGGACAATTCGCACATGTGGCTTCACTAGACCCCAAGAAAAATTGCGCAAAGAAATAGGGGCTTGGAGGACTTGAGGATACTTGTCTATTCAGTCTATGAGATTCATTTTTTTGATTGCAAAGAGAGCAGGATAGCTTTTGAGTTGATTCTTTTTGTAACTTGGACAAGATTTCCACTTGTATGATAATACAAAGTTGGTGTTTTAGGCTGGTGCTTTCCCCTGTTTTTTTTTTGTTTTTTTGTTTTGTTTTGTGTTTTTTTTGTTTGTTTTCTTTTTGTTTGTTTTTTGTTTTTTTGTTTTTTGTTTGTTTTTTTGTTTTGTTTTGTTTGTTTGTTTGTTTTGTTTGTTTTTGTTTTTTTTGTTTGTTTTTGTTTTTGTTTTTCTTGTTTTTCGTGTTATGTGTGATTGATTTCTTCTTATCAATTATATGTGTTCAATTGGTCTTGCTCATGTTCAATTAAGCTTCCGCATAATTGTTTGTAGAAGTAAATCAAGTATTTTGCTTTAGTATATTGCATTATCAGGTGATCTACAGGTGGAAATTTCTACATGGTATCAGAGCAAAGGTGATCAAGGAAGGAAAGTATACAAGCAGGGAGAAGTTTGAAGTTTGTGATTCCTGCATATAGAAATCGAGTTCTTATCACATCTCTATTTCACCTATCGCGTTCAGTGGTTTAAGACTTGGGTATGCCCTTGATGGTAGATCGAATTATATAGCCTGGAAGGATCACATGGAAGCAGTATTAGAGGATACAGTCTAAAGGACTTCATTGATCAAGAAGTCCCCAAGCTGATTGATGCTACTCAATTGGCGGAATGGAAAAAGTGTGTGGCTAGAGCAAGGAGAATCCTTCTGGAGGGAGTTCGAGATCACATAGTCTTGAGTCTCCATGGGAAGGAGACACCATTTTCAATGTGGAAAACATTGAAAGATCTATATCAGAATAACAGTGATCAGAGGAAGCTGACACTGAAAGACAAGCTTTGGAAGATCAAGTGTGAAAATGGCGACACGATCTATACGTATCTGAACAAGCTCACCACCTGCAGGGATGAGCTTGGAAGTGTAGGGATCACGACAACGGATGATGACATGGTGAGTCTTGCACTCCTCGGTCTTCCTAAGAGTTGGCATAGCTACCAAGATTCGGTTAATGGAAGAGAGAAACTGCCAGATTGGGAATGACTTTGATCGGACCTAATGCAGGAGGAGATAAGAAGAAGCACCAAATATGGATCCTCATCGAAGCAAGATGATGAGGAAAATCTAGCCTTAGCGAGTAAGGCAAGGAAGGGGAAAGGGAAAGCATCCCAATCCAAATCCGGTTCCTCCCATGGCGGGAAGAATTTTGACAAATCGAAGGTGCGATGCTTTCATTGTCATGAAGTGGGCCATTATGCTACTAACTTTCCATAGAAGAAATACAAGAAGGGTTCCTCAAAGGGATCTGATGGCGAGGCACTGGCCTCACAGTTTGAGTTGGATTTCTCTCTTATCGCATGCATGGTTTCATCCATGGTGGGATGTGTTTGGTACCTGGACAATGGAGCCTCTTTCCACATGTCTGGTGACAAGAATCTCTTCAGTACCGTGGAGCAGAAGGATCTCTAGATGTGGATCGATATGGGCGATGATGGAAAGTATTGTGTCTCATGTGAAGGTATGGTTGTGTTTCAGAGGGAGCATGGAGCTCCCCTCACCCTGACTGAAGTAAAGTATGTACTAGGGCTGAAGAAGAATCTTGTGTCCATTCTTGTGCTAGAAGATAAAGGATATGATGTAGTCTTTAGCAAAGGAAAGGTATTCCTATGGCATATCGGCACTGGACACACAAAGCGAATAGGGATTTGAAACAATGTAAACTTTGAAACGGGAACTGATACTGTTACCCGTTTCGTAGAGATAGCAAAAAAATGACCCGATTTTCAAAAGTGGTGATGTAGAATACACATGTTTTTTTTAGAACATGGTTTTTGGAACTTTAATTTTTTTCATGTGCATTAAGTTTTAGAATGGTAGTGATTTTCATGCTGATTTTAAAAAGTGAGTATTCTGCATCACACCCTTTTTTTAAAAGACCTATTTTTTGACTTTAAATTTTCTAGTGTGTGAAATGTAAAAAATTATTTTCTAAATTTGATAGTTTTTGAAGTGGTCATTTTATTCATATTTTCTTGTTCTCTATCTTAATTTTTTTTTTTAGTGGGGTTTTTATTGTTTTGCGTTTTTAAATTAGAAAGTCAATAGTTTGAATTTTAGATAATCTACATATTTATACATCCTTAATTAATTTTTCAATCCACATGAAATAATTGTTTCTAAAAAACAACATTTTTTAACAATGGACATAAAAATAACCATTTTTAACATAAATATAACAAAAAAACTAAATGTTTTGATAATTTTTTGTTAGAATTAACATGTCAAAATCACAATTTTTATACAAAAATATTAACTAAAAATGGTCAAATAATAGTTTTTTTTATGAATTTCATGTCAAAAAAATAATAATAACAACCTTTTTTTCAAAAAATAATAATTAACTTCAAAATCAATGCGAAAATCACAAATTACAAATATTGAACACATAACAACTTTAATTCATTGATTATTCTTTTCATGAAATGTCAGAGTCAAAACATTGCAAAGCTTGATTTCCAGGTATAACTTAAATTTAATCAACAATGTCACCTAATCCAAACTCTTCGTCCTCTAGAGTTTCATCATTGTCATCTTCCACAATATTTTCTGCTTCCTTTTGCGCAATTTCCTCTTCTAATGGGTCTTTGATGTCTGCAAATCTCCCAATATATGTCTTTCCAAACATTCCATGTAATGGTGGTTGGGGTTCCTTTGCCTTTTTTGCCACACGTGATTCACTAAAGTCCTCTTTATTCAACCCAATTTCTTGCATTGCATCTGGAATAAATTGAAGAGCATTAATTCTTTGCTGAATGAAATTGCATTGTAATGGATCTTTCTCAATTGCAATGCAATTTCTTCCTTTTTGAAGGCAGCATGCTAGTGTTGTACCTAATTATCAAGCACAAAAAAATAATGAAGTAAATTAGTACAATGACATATTAATTAAAAAAAAGAACATATTGAAATTCAATTCCATGTGGCAAAACCTACCTGAGCCAGAAAATAAATCCAGAACCCAATCTCCTTCATTTGAACATATGTCTATAAGATAGTTAATCAATAATTGTGGTTTCTGATAAATGTTAACTATCTCTCCTTTCGTTTCTTTGTCTTCATATGTTAGTTTTCTCACAACAGCATCATAAGTCAGTATTTGGCTATGACTCTTTCTGTCCACCCGATTAAAAATCATAGACATATGGCTATCATCTTTTGCCCAACTATCAATATGAATGAACTCACAGTCATTTATAAATTGTTGATCTTCATTGTTAAGAAGATTTGACTTTTGCCTGTAACATAAAATAGTAAAAGTTCAATTAACTTGTACATAAATGAATTTTTCAACATTAATCAAATATACCTTTAAACATCTACCATGTAAGCTACATCCTTGAATTTGTTTTCCCCTTGAAGCTTGACAATACCATTGCCAATTGTGTGTCTGAATGAAATGTCACAAATCTCCATAATGGTGATGACGTCACTTCCATAAATCCCGCCACCACTTTATTAAAAGCTTGATAAGTATAAGGGTCACTATCATAGTAAATGTTTGGAATATTGAAACCATGGGGAATATCTGCAATAACCAGGGCATAATCCCTTTTTGGTACGAGTTTAGCAATGTCTTCACAATCGCCTTGTATTACTTGATATTGAATAGTGTCTAGCCCATTCCAAATGAAATGATTAAGAGTTGGATCAAGTTCAACATTCTTAATACGTTGCTTTCTCAGTCTTTCAATCTTTATTTTTTCGATAAAAGTCTTGAACTGGTGCTCCATTATCTTCTTTCCTCATCTTTTACCAAACAAACAAATGTATGTGTAAGTTTTAAATTAAAAATAGTACACAGATGATTAAAACTGAATGTATAAATCAAGTTACCTTTTTAAATGCAAGATAAACAGCTTTTAATGTTGATGTAGAACTTGAATCTGGATAGTTGCGTACAACATCATCCCAACTATCTTCATTCAACAATTTAACCATTTGTTCCTGAATTTTCATGTAAACTTTGTGACTGCATAGATAAAGTAAGAAAAAGTTAATATAATGATATGTATAACAAATACTACCAATAACAACATGTTTTATTTAAAAGATAACTATAATCCTGGAAATAAGTAAAAATAATTCAGCAAACTTACTTTTGAAATTCTTCAGACATTTCTTCCAATGATAATTCCCCTGACCTCACACGAGATAATATTGTTTTGACAATTTTTTCATCTTTCACTCCTTGCATCGCCCTCCAAGGCGTGATGGTCATATCGTCTGGAAGTTGCTTCAGTTCAGGAGCTGATTTATTGTTGCTACATATCAATGGCTTAGAATTTTTGACCCTCTGGTTTTTAATGCCAATGTCTTCCCACATGCTAAAAATGTCATCAATCAAATTCCAAATATCTCCAGTTCTAAATGCCAATTGGAAAATGTTATCAACACCTCTGAATAAATCGCTATATCTGTTGTCTTTTCCACCTTTTGAATTGGTTTTCTCTTCAATTTGATAGCCTATTTCCATACAACATTCCTTTCGGAAATCTGCAGTAATATTTATCTTATCCCCACCACATTTTTCTAGGAATTCACTATGAATAAATCTAACCTTTTGGATCAAAGTCATAGACATCCTATATTCATTATCTAAATTATGATCCCATGCCACTAACTTTGCTTCTGTTTCATTTAAACCAACATAAATGATACATTTCATTGTTTCAAAACGTGGGTTATTAGGATATTCCTCCATCAATTGTCTTTGAGCTTCAACAGAATGGTTCCCCCCAAGCACATAATAATTGTATTCAAAACATTTTGACTTATCAAATGCTTCTTTGTTGGGAACTTGAAGTGGATCAACAAGAAGCACATAACTAACCACATGAGCATATGGATTGTACCTCATCAATGTATTCAAGTTGTGAACATGCAGATGATGTGGCTTTCTGACTTGATATTGGCATTGTCCTTCACTTGCCTTATAGGTTTGTCTGACATTTAACTGAAATGTACGACCACCATCAATTAAGTTTCTCTTTGTCAAATTCTGTCGAATGGCATTTTGTTTTGTTTTGATTATGCCATCATCTAAATCAGCTCCTGGTGTAATGATTTCTCTTCTTTCTTTTGAAGTTTCACTAGGTTCTTGACTGCTGGTAATGACTACTTCAAGATCTTCAACTCTACTTTTTTTCGTCATAACATTCTCAAGAGATCTATTCTTGGGCATTGTTACTTTTGGTCTTTTATGACCTTCTTCAGTTCCAATGTCATCTTCAGTAATGGCAACATATGCTTCATTGTCAATTTCAACTTCATCGTCCTCAAAAGTAACTTGTTTACCCTTGCTAGATTTATCCACCAGAGGCCTTTTTTTCTGATTCTTTGGATGTAGTTTTGTAGCATCATCAATTACTACATTTTCCATGTTTTCCATATCTTCTTCTGACACTGAGTAAAAATGGCTGACAACTTTCATGATATCATGCTCTATGAAATGAATGCCTCCCAACCTAATTGAACAACTTTCAACAAAATTCTGCCAAACAAAATATCATATGTTAATATAAACAAAGTTAAAAAAATATAGCGAGACACTTTCAAAACGCAAAATAAAAATACAAATAACAATACTTACGATGTTTTGTGTCATCTCATTTATGATTTGTTTACACAACTTTGTAGATACCTCTCTCGTGTCATATAATGAATATGATAGTCGGTATTTAATCCTTTCATGTGACTTGGGAGCTTTTGTAAGTACGTAAACAACTTCAGTGTTTGGTACCGAACACATATCTATGACTCTTCCCATCACCTCCAAATTTTCATTATTATGGGGTATATCAATGTATAGATATATATTCACAGTTGGGCTCTCTCTTTCTTTCACATACCAGACTCTTGATGGAAATTTCACCTCTTTTGAACTTTTCCAATCTGAGATTAGCTTCTTATCACTTGAAGCACTTGAAATATTTGTAGGCATGTGCTCAGGTGGAGTTCGTTCACCAATGTTTTTTGAAGATACACCTTTAAGACTCTTTGGTCCAGAAAGATTCACAAAAATTTTCCTTGATGCCATTTTCCTAAAAAAAAACACATAAATTAGTAAATAAACAAACATATTAACTTAAATTAATAACAAAAATATACCATAAATTTTTTATTTGTATAATCAGAATTGCCCAACCACCTCTAACGGGCAGGTGGGTCGATGGGCGAGCGGGAGGTCAGGTGAGGGATAATGAGGCTAAGTAGACATTTAGGCAAGTATGGGCGAGCCCCTACCCACGCGCCCCCCACAACCCCCTAAGCTTACCCCCCTCCCCTTCCCTCACCCTACCCCCTACCGTCCCCCCACACTCCCGCGCCCCATCCCCCCTCACCCCCCGCCCCCAAAACCCCCTCCCCCCCCATCCCCCCAAACCCCCTACACCCCCCAACACCTCCCCGCGGCCGCCCCTCCCCACTGTGGCCACCACTCCCCACATTGTGGCCCCCCCCCCAACCCCACACAGCGCACCCCCCCCCAACCCCCCGCCCACCCCTACCCCCCTGCCCTACCCCCTCCCCCATCCCCCCCACCTTCTGCCCCTACCCCTACCCCATCCCCCCCCCCTACCCTTACCCCCCCATCCGCCCCCCTACCCTTATCCCCCCCCCTACACCCTACCCGCGCCCTACCCCTCTACCCCCTCACCCCACCCCCGCCATCCCCCCCTCCCGCCCTACCCGCGCCCTACCCTACCCTACCCCCCCATTTCCCCCCCGCCCCCTACCCTTACCCACCCCCCCCCGCCCCGCCCCATCCCCCTATCCCCCCAGCCCCCATCCCCTACCCCCCCCATTCCCCCCGCCCCATCCCCCTACCCCCCCACCCCATCCCCCTACCCCGCCATTCCCCCCCTCGCCCCCTCCCCACCCAGCACCCCCTCCGCCCACGCCCACCCCTCCCCCTCCCCCCCCCGGCCCCCTCCCCCCCCTCCGCCCACCCCTCCCCGGCCCCCTCCCCGGCCCCTCCGCCCACCCCGCCCACCCCTCCCCCTCCCCCGCCCCCTCCCCGGCCCCTCCGCCCACCCCGCCCCCTCCCCGGCCCCTCCCCCGCCCCCGCTCCCCCTCCCCCGCCCCCTCCCCGCCCCTCCGCCCACCCCGCCCCCTTCCCGGCCCCCTCCGCCCGCGCAGGGCTACCCCTAGTCCGCCCCGCCATGCCCGACCGGCGGCGGGGCGGCCCGGGGGTGGCGTTGCATGGGCGGAGGGGGCCGGGAAGGGGGCGGGGTGGGTGGAGGGGCCGGGGAGGGGGCATGGGAGGGGGAGGGGTGGGCGGAGGGGCCGGGGAGGGGGTGGGGGAGCGGGGGTCGGGGAGGGGGCGGGGTGGGCGGAGGGGCCGGGGAGGGGGCGGGGGAGGGGGAGGGGTGGACGGGGTGGGCGGAGGGGCCGGGGGAGCGGGGGCCGGAGGGGCCGGGGAGGGGGCGGGGTGGGCGGAGGGGCCGGGGAGGCGGCGGGGGAGGGGGAGGGGTGGACGGGGTGGGCGGAGGGGCTGGGGAGGGGGTGGGGGAGTGGGAGCTGTGGGCGGAGGGGGCTGGGGAGGGGGCGGTGGAGGGGTGGGCGGAGGGCACTGGGGAGGGGCGTGGGAGGGGGAGGGGTGGGCGGAGGAGGCCGGGGAGGGGCGGGGAGGGGGGGGGGTCAGAGGCGGGGGAGGGGGCGGGGTGGGCGAAGGGGCCGGGGAGGGGGCGGGGGAGGGGGAGGGGTGGGCCGGGTAGGGGCGGGGGAGGGTGTGCGGGGTGGGAGGGGGCGGGGGGGAATGGAGGGGGTAGGGTAGGGGGCGGGGTGGGGGGGTAGGGTAGGGTAGGGGGGGGGGGAATGGGGATGGGGTGAGGGGGGGGGGGGAGAATGGGGATGGGGTGGGGGGGTAGGGTAGGGGGCGGGGGGGGTAATGGTAGGGGTTAGGGTGTGGGGGGGGGTAGGGGTAGGGGCAGAAGGGGGGGGGTAAGGGTAGAGGTTAGGGTGGGCAGAAGGGGGTGGAGGGAGAGGGGGCACGGGGAAGGAGTTAAGGGGTGGGGCCCATGGGGCCGGCGTTAAGGAAGGGGGGGAGGAGTTGAGATTGGAGGGGAATGGGAGTTAGGGGGTGGGCTTATGGGGAGGAGAGTTGTGGGGTAGGGAAGGAAGAGTTGGGGAAAGGGTGCATGGGTGGGTGAGTTGGGAGTGGCAAGGGCTGGCGCATGGGTAGGGTAGAAGGGGGAAGAGGGCATGGGTGAATGAGAAAAATCGGTAATGGGTTGGGGGAACGGGGCACGACGACGGCCTACCCACGGTTATTGGGTGATTGAGTTTGATTGGGCCCACCATGCTCACGATTGACATAATTGTTATTTTGGCTTAGAAAAATTATTAATTTAAAAAAAAAAAAAAAAAATCTTCTTCGACGTTAAATTAATTTAATATGAAAATTTTGAAAAAAAATTGAACTTACCTTTCAATTGCGATAATTCTTCGTTGAATATGTTGTTGATAGCAATATAGCTGCTCCACAAATTCACAAGTCTTTCAACGAACTTCAAAAAACCTGGATGTGAGGTAAGTAATAGTAATAACGAAATTTAATATATAAGTGAAATTACGAAGATGTTTTTCTGTACGATTAATGTGGGATAATTTGTTTTAGAATATATTATAAAAATTTATAAAAAAAATTAGTTGTTTAGTAAATATTATATACTTTAACTATTAGAATAATTAATATAGAAGTTGTAGTTTACAATTTGAATTTCAGTGATTGATTTCATAAAAAAATTTAGTTTATGTTTTTCAATGAATTGTAGAATAAAATAATAAAGGTAAATAAATCTAACAAACTTTTGGACGGAAATATTTTCGCGAAAATTTTTGGAGGGAAATATTTTCGCGAAAATTTTTGGAGGGAATATTTCATTCTTTAAGCTATATAATATTCTTAGGAGACTCCATTTGTATCATTCAACATCTTCTATTTGAAAGGGATGGATTGTTCTGATTGTGAAGTTTTGATTTATACACCATCAACATCTTCATCGCGTAACAACTCTATTCATATTGATGAATATAGCGGGAATTCTTCCACTATGAATAGAAAGTCAATTCTTCCACTTAGTCCCGATTCTAAAGACTACGAGAGCAGCACTGATGAAAGAGGGGATGGAGAATTTCAAATTAATAAAGAGTCACAGATTCCACTTAGTCCAAATTCTAAGGACTATGAAAGCAGCGGTGATGAAGAGCATGATGGTGAAGTTCAAAAGAATGGAGTGTCACGATGTCCACTTAGTCCTAATTCTGAGGACTATGAGAGTAGCAGTTTTGAAGAGTGTGATGGTGAAGTTCAAAAGAATGGAGGGTCACGGTGTCCACTCAGTCCTAATTCTGAAGACTATGAGAGCAGCAGTTTTGACGTGCATGATGGAGAATTTCAAAATAATGGAGTGTCACAATTTCCACTTAGTCCTACTTCTAAGGACTATGAGAGCAGTAGTGATGAAAAGTGTGATAATGAATTTCAAAAAAATGGAGTGTCAAAGTGTCCACTTAGTCCTAATTCTAAGGACTATGAGAGCAGCAGTGATGATGAGTGTGATAATGAATTTCAAAAGAATGGAGTGTCAAAGTGTCCAGTTAGTCCTAATTCTAAGGACTATGAGAGCAGCGGTGATGAAGCGCGGGATGATGATTTTCAAAAGATTGGAGTATCACAATGTCCTCTTAGTCCTGATTCTAAGGACTATGAGAGCAGCAGTGATGAAGCGCGGGATGATGATTTTCAAAAGATTGGAGTATCACAATGTCCTCTTAGTCCTGATTCTAAGGACTATGAGAGCAGCAGTGATGAAGCGCGGGATGATGATTTTCAAAAGATTGGAGTATCACAATGTCCTCTTAGTCCTGATTCTAAGGACTATGAGAGCAGCAGTGATGAAGCGCGGGATGATGATTTTCAAAAGATTGGAGTATCACAATGTCCTCTTAGTCCTGATTCTAAGGACTATGAGAGCAGCAGTGATGAAGCGCGGGATGATGATTTTCAAAAGATTGGAGTATCACAATGTCCTCTTAGTCCTGATTCTAAGGACTATGAGAGCAGCAGTGATGAAGAACAGGATGAGAGCAGCAGTGATGATCCAATGATGGAGATGTTGCCAAGAAATATTGTATCGAGGAGTAGGAGCAGACCTTTTCGTATCAATGCAAACTATTCTAGTTATACAAGGGGTAGAGCAGAATATCTGACGAGAAGAAGTTCTATCAGCGCTCTCATTTCAAGTGAATGTTGCCAAAAAAATTGCTTGAAACGTATGGATTTCACATTTGCATTAGAAAGCAGGAAGAGATATTTGTCAATGAATAAAAGCATGCAAAACTCATATTTAGTTGGCTGCATGCAATCTACATTGTTAGGTTATGATTATCATATTAGGAATTTATTATTGTGTAGAAAAGCTTTCAAAATGTTTCATTCAATTGGGAATTTTCGTCTCTAGAGAATTCAAGAAAATTTGGAAAAGGATCCCACATTTTATTCAGAAGTACGTTATAAAAGACAGTTTGGGCCATTATCAAATACTGCAATGTCATGGATGAAAGATTTCTTTTCAAAGCATGGAGAGTGTATGCCAAATAGAGAGACAATACATATTCCAGATAATTTTTCAAGACGAGAAATCTACAACTTATACAAAGAATATGCAGAAAGTGCTGAGGGATAGGGCCAATTTATTACATATCAATATTTTGTGAAGATATGGAAGAAAGAATTCAATAATGTTCGTATTCCTAAGAAGACAAGGATGGGGATTTGCAGTACATGTGCTTCTCTTAAATAAAAAAGGGACAAATGTGAAGGCTCAGAAAGAGTAAGTGTTCATAACTTTTACTTTCAAAATTGTATAGTCATCAACTATGAAAACATATTTCTTAATGAATTTCTTTTATGTTGTGTAGATTTAATTGTCAAGGAACTTCAGGAGCATCACGAACAACAAACAAATGAAAGGAAGAAGTTGTACAAGCATCGAAAGAAGTGTTATGATAATCCAAATAAATATTTGGGTTTGATAATCGATGGTATGGACCAGAAGAAAACACTTTTACCACATTTTGTTCGCACACCCAAAAATCTACAAGAGGAAAATTTTATTCAGTTTCACTTGGTCGGTTGTATGGTCTTCAATGGGAAAATGTTGCCAAGGGTGTACTTCACAGCTCCAAATATTCATAATGATGCAAATCTGACCATAAACATAATTCATGATGTGATTTCTCATTGGTCTGGTAATCTTCCTGAAGTTTTGTATCTACAATTGGACAACACTTGCCGTGAAAACAAAAATCAGGTTGTTTTTGGGTATCTGAACATGATTGTTGAATTGAGAATTTTTCAAAAGGTAAAGGTTGGTTTCCTTCTTGTTGGGCACACTCATCAACATATTGATCAGATGTTCAGTCGTTTTTCAGTCACAATGAGGAGGAAGGAAGTTGGGAGCTTGCCATCACTAATTGAATGTATTAAGAAATCATACATGCCAGAGCCTGCTTTTGAAGTGTTGGAAGAAACTGTTGACATGCGAAGGTTTATACTAGGATCATATGGTGAGGGGAAATGCATTGAACAACTTAATGATATTAGCTTCCAACATCAATTTCGTATAAAAAAAATTGATGGGAAAACACTAATATGGGGCAAGAAGTTTTCAACTACTACAGAATGGGCACCGTCATCAGGTTTGCAATTTTTGAAGTTCATTCCAGATCGTCCAATATTTGCATCAAAAATATTGTTATTACAATCATTTGGTGAAGTTCAGAATGCACGCAGACAGAATAGACATATAAATTATTCTGATTGCCTAGAAGAAATTAAAAAATGTATTAGATATACATATGAGTACTTTGACATTGCTGATTCAGTTTGGTGGGAGTCATTTTTCAATAATCAAAGTGATATCATTTCAACAACAACCAATGAAGATATACCTTTGAAAAATCCATTTATTTGGCCACAAAATGTGTCGAATGAACAAGAGGAAGTAAACATTGTTGAACAACAACAAACTCAAGGTATTATTAATTCTTCACAGGCAATGGAAAGAGAGATGTATATTGGTTCCAGAAGATCTCGTGCACAACGTGAAGCCATGGAAGACCTTTATAGGGGTTCAGTACATGATATTAAGGAGGGTTGCATGATTGCAGTGCTGGCAGATGGAGATCCCAAAGGCTATCCATTTTGGGTTGCTAAAGTTATAAAGGTCTTTATAGAAAATGAGGATGTTACAAGTGTTGAAGTACATTGGTATGCCACAAATACACACCCATTCAATGGTGTGTATAAGCTAGAGATGGTAGTTGACAAAAAAAATGGTGGAAAAAGAAAAAGAAAGGGTACAAATATAAATCGCCGCCGCACAAACATATTACAATTGGAGGATGTTGACATACTTGTTTATGACTTCAATTTAACAAAGAGAGGAACTCTTCGCTTCAAGACGACAGAGATTCTGAAAAGGTTGTTACCAGAAGGAATAGTGTTGACATGGGAGTCTGGTGAAACCAGTCGTAGATCTAGAAGACTTTTGAAACCTAGAATGTTGGGCATGCATGTGGACTCAGATGGGGCACTAGTTGATGAAAGAGAAGAATATGGAACATATTCGTCAACATCCAGTCACTCATATGAAGATGTGAATTGTGATGGTGTGCAAGAAAATATGAGTGATTTTGAATAATTGTTTAAGACAGATTATATAACTGATGTATGCATCATATCTTCAAATAAAATTAATGTTTTCCATATGTTGTTAAATGAGAAGTTATGAAGCATTTTTATGTTGTTGGATTATGTCTTAAGTATGATAAATTTTACTGTTTAAATATCTACAATGCAATATCAAATTAGAGATATAATGTCTGTTTTATTCAGTATACAAATAAAGACTTTTGATTTCATTCAGTGATATAATTTGTTCATAATGTCATGGTTTTTTAATTTTATAGTTGAAAAAATTTCAATTTCTTTTGTATCTAGCATGGTGTGGTTGAAAACATGTTAAATTTATACTTAGGAAAGAAAAATGATATTCTACCAGAAACATTAATGTGTTTTTTCCTTAAAAATTAACTTTGTTTGAGACATAAAAAATTGGTTTTATTAGCATTTTTTAAAAAGTTTGAAAATTGACCCTAAAAAAAAAACGTTATTCCAATATCATCACTTTCGTTTTGAAGCTATATTTTGCACGAAAATTTCGTAGTAAATTTCGTAGTCACCGCCATTTTTAAAACACGTTCAAAATTGACTCCTAAAAAAAAAACATCGTTCCAGTATACACACTTTTCGTTTTCAGCACTTTTTTTGATGTTTTTTTGGGGTTTTTTGGCCAGAGTTCCCGTTTTGAGTTTATAGTTCCCGTTTCAAAGTTTACATTGTTTTGAGTTAAAAAATCTCTACAAGCTGGAGGTAGATGACTGTGTTGCTTTGAGTTCCAAAGTAGAGATGGTGGAAAGGCAAGATGTTGGCGAGCTATGGCATAGAAGACTGGGCCTCTTGCCCCATGGAGCCCTGAAGATCATGTAGCAGATTTCTACCGGATTGCCTAAGGGAAAACTTGAGCAGACGAGTACATGCAAAGGTTGTACCTTGGGTAAGTATGTGAAATCTTCCTTTCCGGATCGAGACAGTAGACCTAGAACAATCTTGGAGCAAGTTCACTCAGATGTTTGTGGACCTTTCTCTACAGCCTCCATTGCTAAACAAAGGTACTATGTTAATTTTTTTGATGATTTTTCTCGTAGATGATGGATCTACTTTATACAAAAGAAGGATCAGACCTTCTTAAGGTTTTGTGAGTTTAAAGCCTTGGCAAAGAAAGAATTAGGAAAGAAAATAAAAGCCTTGCATAGTGACAATGGTGGAGAGTATGTCTCCCAACAGTTTAAGGACTTCTGTGCTGTAGAAGAAATTAAACGGGAATTGATTGCACCCCATAACCCATAGCAGAATGGGGTGACCGAAAGGAAGAAAAAATCGATTGTGGGAGCAGCTCAAGTGATGTTGCATGACCAAAGCCTACCACTGCACTTGTGGGCTGAGGCATGCAATACAACAGTATACTTGTAGAACAGAAGCCCGCACCATATATTGGGGATGAAGACACCTATGGAGGCCTATTCTAGGAAGCGACTTGATGTAAGTCACTTCTGAATCTTTGGATCATCAGTTTATTGTCATGTGACCAAAGATGCCAGGAAGAAGCTAGACCCAATAGCTGAGTTGGGAATACTTGTGGGGTACACGGATACACCCCACAACTATCGGGTGTACCTTCCTTCCACTCAGAGGACTGTGGTACGCAGGGATCTGAAGTTCGACGAGCAGAAAGCCATGCGCTTATCACTTGAGAGGGAGCTCGAGTTACATGCAGATGAGGAACTTTCAGTTCCTAAGGAGGAGGAGCCTCAGATTGATGCAGAGCAGCCGCATGCAGAGGATCCGGGAGTGGAGACATCCACTCATGTTGAGACTTCTAGAGATGTGTGGAAACGCTCAAGAGAAACTGACAGGTTGATGCTAGATGCGCGGGAGAATGTGGGACAACCATCTTCTTAGCGCAGACAGAGGAGGTCGCCAGAGTGGTACACTGGTTACATGGCCTTGGTTGGGGAGTGTGTAGATTTCGAACCTTCTTCATTCGAGGAGGCAGTGCAACAACCAGTGTGGGTTGATGTAATGGTGGAGGAGTATGACTCCATCATGTGGAACTGTGTTTGGGATGTTGTCCCAAGACCTCAGGACAAGTCAGTGGTGAGCTCTAGATGGCTTTACAAGGTAAAGCAGGCAATTGATGGTAGTGTTGAGAAACAAAAGGCAAGTTTTGTTGCCCGAGGTTTCTCACAGGTCGAGGGGATCGACTACGATGAGAATTTTGCTCCTGTAGCAAGGTACTCATTGATTAGATTGATATTGGAGCTATCAACTCAGACGGGGTGGAAGATCCACCAGATGGATGTGAAGACAACATTCCTCAATGGAACGATTAAGGATGAGGTGTACATTGAGCAGCCAAAAGGTTTCGAAACCTTCGATAGTGAGTCACATGTGTGCAGACTCAAGAGGGATGTGTATGGGCTGAAGCAAGCACCCCGTGCTTGGTACACCAGGATCAACAACTATTTCACCGGGTTGGGCTTCACCAAGAGTGATGCAGATGTGAACCTTTACCACATCATGGTAGAAGGTAAGCCATTGATCATTGTACTTTATGTCGATGATCTTATTTTGACAGGTGATGATCAACTGATACAGTCTTGCAAGGAGGGCCTTGCAAGAGAGTTCGAGATGAAGGACATGGGCCTTATGCACTACTTTCTAGGCATGGAGGTGTGGCAGAAAGACGGTGAAGTATTTGTGTCTCAAGGCAAGTATGCCAATGAGATACTCAGACGCTTTCACATGGATAAGTGCAAGCCCATGCAGACTCCTCTAGCTAGGAACTGGAAGAAGGATGATGCTACTTCAGGTGAAGTAGTAGTTGCTACTGTTTATCAGCAGTTGTGGGTTCAATTATGTATCTGGTGAACACACGACCCAACTTATGCTTTGCGGTGAACCAGCTGAGTCAAGCTATGGTTTAGCCTACCAAGCTGTCTTGGAAGGTAGCGAAACATGTGTTGAGATACCTCAGAGGCACATCTCAGTTTCGATTGTGGTACAGACGGACAGAGGGAGTGAAGCTTCAGGGCTTCACAGATGAGGATTTGGCAGAGAGTCCATCAGACAGGAAGAGTACTTCTAGAGGAATCTTCAACCTTGGTTTAGCTGTAGTTTCTTGATACAACAGGAAACAGAGATCAGTTGCACTTAGCTCAAAAGAGGCTGAATACATGGCTACTAGTCAGGCTGCATGTGATGCCATTTGGATGCAGAAGATTTTAGTGGGATTGTTTGGTTAGAGGATGGAACCTACAGTGATCTACTATGATAACCATAGTTGCATAAAACTCTCTGAGAATCCAGTTTTTCATGACAGGTCCAAGCACATTGATATCCGGTATCACCATCTTTGAGATTGTGTGGTCAAGAGGATCATGTTGTTTATGTATGTTTTGACTGAGGAACAAGATGCAGATATTTTGACAAAGGCATTGTCAAAATGCAAGTTCGAGTTCCATAGAGACAAGATTGGGTTACTGATAATCCCTTTCTTGTTGAGAGGGAGCATTGAAGATAGCAACAAGAAATGCTAAAAATAGCACTGCTATAAATAGCAGTTCAGCCAGTTTTGAGCTTAGCAACAATGGATGAAAAGTGAAAGTGCTAAAAATATATTTTCTATAAATAGCATTTCGAGATACCTTCCTATTTTAGTTATTCCCTAAACTATAATAGGAAGTAAAATTCGAATTTGAACTTAATAGTTGTTTGAAAATAAATTAATTAATTCACCATGAGTTAATTAGTTGTGAAAAATCAAACATGAAGTCTATGTGAGGACATGCAACAATTTCTCTATTAATTGAGTAATTTATCCATCAGTTAAAGAGATAAAAATGAGTTCTAATTTGAGTAGTAATTAGTTGACTCAGTTAACTGAGTCAAGTCCAGTTAGATTGATTTAAACAGTTTGTTTAAATTATTGTAAGTTCAGTTAGTTAATGCATTCTTGCATATAATTACTGCTCTTCAAATAATTGAATATTCTCTCATACATAACTCATGCATGTCAGTTCAGACAAAGACCCAGTTGAGATCAGATGGAGGGACAGTGTACTATCAGTTGCTAGGATATTCCTTGGTGAATATTCCTTACATGCAGAAGGATTTCTTTCCAAGAGAATTGTGTTGTTACTTCTTCTTGTTCAGTGAGTGTGATGAGGCCAATTCACACATGTGGCTTCATTGGACCCCAAGAAAAATTGCGCAAAGAAATAGGGGCTTGGAGGACTTGAGGAGGATATATACTTGTCTATTCAGTCTATGAGATTCATTGTTTTGATTGCAGAGAGAGTAGGATAGTTTTTGAGCTGATTCTTTTTGTAACTTGGACAAGGTTTCCACTTGTATTGATAATACAGAGTTGGTGTTTTAGGCTGGTGCTTTCCACTGGTTATTGTTTTCTATGTTATGTGTGATTGATTTCTTCTTATCAGTTATATGTGTTGAAATGATCTTGCTCATATTCGATTAAGCTTCCACATAGTTGTTTGTAGAAGTAGATCAAGTATTTTTCTTTAGTATATTGCATTATCAAGTGATCTACAGGTGGGGATTTCTACATTAAGCATGGCATGCCTACACTTCTGCTCTATAGGAATCCCACATCAAACTCAGAGAAGGGGAGGATGAAATTATATGGGCCATAGCAAAGAGTGGTCGGTACTCCCCTAAAGAGGGGTACCTTCTACTGGCTAGCAATCACAAGCCACAACTCATTGAACCATGGTGGAAAGACATGTGGAAATTGAAAGCACCTCCCCGCACAAGACTACTCCTGTGGTCAATCCTAAAAAACAAGGTGCCGACTGGGGAAAACTTGAATAAGAGAGGTCAATATGGGCCATTTTGGTGCTGCTTCTACAAAAACAATTCTGAATCTCTGGATCATCTTTTTCTATCCTGTGCAGTCACTATCAGCCTATGGACCTCCACTCTCACCCACCTTCACCTGCCTATCATCTGGGGGGGTCTGACTACCAAGGAAGCTTGGGAAAATTGGTGGGCATCTTCTACATTGGCCAAAACCAGAAACCTCCCCCTCCTCTTCTGTTGGGAAATATGGATCGCCAGAAATCGCTGCATCTTCTGTGACATCGCCCCTCATTGGACTTCCATCTCAGCCAGAATTATAGCCGATTTCAACTCTCTCCCTGAGGACTTTTCCACCATAGCTCCAAGGAATATCATTCTTGAATCCATAGATCATTCAAAACCCTGGGCATATTTTGATGGCTCCGCCCAAGATACAGGATGTGGTGGTGGGGTTATACTATACATTATGGCTAGCCACTATTATCATATTCAAATGGGACTTGGGATTAGCACTAATAACTTTATTGAACTCTCCATGGCACACTACCTAATCAAATTTTCTATAAAAAAAACTGTCATAATTTGCAAATATTTGGTGACTCCAAAATTGTTTGTGAATGGATAAACAAAAACATAACCTGCCACACATACACTTTGGGAAATTTATTGGCAGAATTTCATAGATGCATCTCTCATTTTGACAATTTTGTTTGTCATCACATCTACAGGCAACGAAACACCATTGCTGACCAACTTTCCAAAATGGCAACAATCAAGCCACGCAATGTCTGGTTGGTATAGGAGTAGTGGGGAGTGGATCACTTCCAGTACTACCACCAGCCATATATGGACCATGCAGACCAGGCTCAGTAGGAGCCTGAACTTATGAAAAACAAGTCTCTTTTAATTTGTCTATTTTGAATTATGTATATACATAACAGCTCATGTTTTTAGCAATACTCTCTGCATAGAGTATGTTTAAATTTTGACTTAATTATGTAGTACTATTTAAAGACTGTCTCCCTGCGTGGAGATCTTATTTTGGAGATCATTTTTGGGATCTAAATATTTTTTGAACTGGCACACAGCCACACCTTATGCATATGCACTCGCATCTACAACATGTAATTTTCTTATATTAATGAAAATTACAATTTTTCCAAGGGGAAAAAAGATCTCATTTTTTTATGGTAAACAAAATCTTATTGCATACATGAGGTTCACAAATTAAGCAATATAATACCAAGTGACTTTATATTTAGTAAAAGTACTATATTTCAAAGTATATAGGGGTTAAAGGATATTTTTAATATATTAAAAACATATAAATACTAGGTGGTTTAGAATTAGGTATTATTGGAGGGAAGGAGATTTTGTTTAAAATTTGTTATCAAAGGGAGTTTGGATTGGGAATCAGGAAATAGAGATGGTTTTAGAACTTGGCACTGGGAAGGGGGTGTTTTATATATCTCATACAAGGGTATTTTAATAGGTGGCTTTATATTAGGCTAGTCTACACTCTTCAAAATCCAAAAAAATATATTCATTCTCCTCAATTTATCTTTGTATTCTTTGTTGCTTGATGCAAAAAAATCCCTCCATGAGATGGAGATTCTCACATTTATATCAACTTATATCATTTCTTAAGCATTCAAGGGCCTCAATATATTTCCTAACTCTCTCATATCACCATGTTGCAGATGTTCTCCCATCAATTAGAGACCTAATGAAATTGAGGATTCGACCAAAAGTTCCATTTGAAATCAAAAAATTGGCAAAGACATGAAAATATACATTTTGGAAGGACTTTGTAATGAATATTCATTTACTAGAAACAAATAAATGAGCATGGGAAACTTCCATTAGAGATTTCAGAAATGGTTTTGCCTCACACACTAGGTGTGTTGTGTAGACAATGATATTTCAATGACTCAAAATCCAACCTCTCCATTACTAGTTTGTTTTACTGGTTTCTTATTTGGAAAAGAGAAGAAACATTATTTTAGTAACTTGGAACCTTTGGACCCCATTGGTTAATGCAAAGAAATTAGCATTGTTAAAATCTGCATTAATATCCAATGAATTCATTGGTTAACCTAAATTTTGAAGAAAAACCTCATCCACTAATTTGTGTAATCCTAATACAAGGCTTATAAGAGTTGTGTCATATTACCATATTAGGGGTTGAAATAAAAAAGGGTATAAAATAGCACAAAAAGAAAATGGATAGCTAGAATGTCTGGTGAAATATGTTTTTTTTGTTATTCTACTGGAAAAGTGTGTAAGGAGGGGAGTTCAACAAAAGGATTTTAGGAGAAAGGATGGAATTAACTAGTCAAATTGCCCATTATGAGGTGATTGGATCCCTAATATGGCCAAGAAACTTACCTACCTATCTAAGGAATACATCAAATATGTTTTAGATGTTCAAATGATCAAAATGACAAATGACACTTGTTTCCAAATTTCAACCTTGATTGGGAGTTATTATTTAATATTTAATTCAATTAGATATATTCTTTAATATCTACAAATACATATCCTATGTCTTACATTCATAAAAGTGAACTTCCATGATTACAAAATGCTTATTAGTAAAAATATGTAACAAACAAATAAAATCATAAATATTTTAAACAACATTTTAATTAAAAAAAACTAAATATTTTAAATATGATATGTTTAGAATATCTGAAGTTGTTCATGTTGATAAGCATTGTGCAACATGATTTACAATGGCGATGTCTACGGAGGCATCAAATTTTCCCGAACAACTTAAAATATCTAGATTCCTGTATTTTTTTCTTTCAAAAAACCTGAAAGTAAGAGTGTTTGAATAGTGTTTTTGATGATGGAAATGGACTCAGCACCATAAAAAACCAATTAGGCACTAAAAAGTTTGAAGCTTGAGAGTTGTAACCCAAATTTACAAAAAATCCTACTGAATTTTATGAAAATCCTACCAAAATGGACAAATTTAAAATCTCATTCGACTAAGGAATTTACAATAGTCCTATTGATAAACACATAACATGTACTTTTTTATAATATCAAACTAAATGTTTGACGATTTCTTTCTAATGGTAAACATTGTGCTTGAAATATGCAAGCAACTATTCAAAATCCAATCACATTTGAAAACTACTCTCAACTTTTATATATTGTAATCATTTTACAGTCAAAATGCTTTGACTTTCAATTAGTTCTAAAATATTCAAAAATATTTTATAATCTCTATTAAAGGTTTGAAAAAATAACTATTAAATTGAATATTTTGAAAATAAAAAATATTTGTTGAAATTTTTGAAATTTGAATTTGAATTTTCTTATTGGCTCATATAAATGAAATGTCTAATTTTATGGGGTTATAAATAGAATTTGTGATAAATAAAAATTATTTTAAAAATCAAAAATCAAAAAAATTCTATATGTCAGCAAGTGTCATAATAGTACACACATCAAATCTCAATATTTATGAAAAATAGTACACACATCAAATCTCAATATTTATGAAAAAATCATTATTTATAAAAATAAAAAATAAAAAATAAAAATATTTGTATGCTACCAAATGTCATAATAGTACACATATAAAATCTCAATATTTATGAAAAATAATACACACATCAAATCTCAATATTTACGTCATAAAGCGTTCCCCTCTGAAATCAAATCCCCTCTCAGGTTACGTGTACATTCGTGGGTCCTTGATTTAGGTGTTAGACGTTTAAAACAATTTGCACCATCTGATTGATTCGACCAGTATTAAGTTTGTTACAAATTTAGTTACAACATTATAAGACTCGCGACACAGCAGGTTGATCTCGCCCTTGCTCGATACTACGTCCAGGCACTTCTCTTATCCATGGTATGCGAGTGGAGTGGAATTGATCATCTACGTTTAGAAAAAATAAATCTCATTTGTGTAAAGTTTGCACTCGGCACAACTCGAGTTTTAGAGTAAGTTGTATTTTAAATTGGAGTTTCTCCTCAGAAGATCAACATAATGCAGATAAGTACTGAAAATCGTTAAGTAACAGGAAATTGAATGTTATTCATCTGAAGTGCATTCATAGCATTACATTGTCTAGGTGGTTTATTCTCTTAAGAGCAGTTGTTCTTGTAATGGTGAAATGAGTTAAATTATCGCACACTAGAATGTTGCTTATGAGAAATTTATACCCAATGTGATCCCAGTTTATTGTTTAAAAAAAAAGGATTTTTATAAATGAGACAAAGTAGTAACAGGACTCGACTTGTATTTATATATATTCTGGTAACATTAGCCAGTGTATTGGTCAGGGGTAATTGCTCACACTGTGGAGGAAATACCCACAGTAAGCAATTGGAAAAAGTAGAGTATCGACATTAATTATTAGAATATGGGTTATGTAACTGGTATTAAGTGATTCTTGTTTCACTAGATAGTTATAAGAATTTATTTTTGTTGGTGTTCGGATATGAATCATGAAATTCACCCAATTCCACATTAATTGTCAACCTAGGGCTCTAAAAGTTATTTCAAGGCTATCATGCAAAGCATATGCGAGCCACTGTTTCCTTACCCAGTACTGAACATTCAACTATAAACTTAACAATGTGTAACAACAAGCGATAACTGTAACAACAAATAAGACTAACAACAATAATGACTGTAACAACAACAAGAGTAACAAAAAATCAAACTCAAAGCAACACATTGATAATCATTCACAATGATAAATAAATTAACTGAAATAAACCTATGCACGCATCTATCCAGCAACACCTGGTCAGGAGAGTGGGCCCAACTCCCTGATAAGGGCTATGGCAAGATCAAGAAGTCACGAAATGCTTAGAAGATAAGAATTTCATTAATCAAAAGGATAATACATGTATGTTGTTATAGACTCAAAGTTAATGTAATTCCTTGTGATCTTAACTACTAGCTTTCATAGCCCCATAACTCTACTTATACAATTTGTTAACAATAACAACTCCTAGAATTACAGTAGTTGTTTGCCTACAATTACATAGTGGTTTCTTAAGTGAAAGAAAATATAAAGATAACAATGCATTAATTAAAAGATTGATCCACTGTTGCAACTAATGTCTTAAGATAGCGTTGCCATCTAGATGGTCACCATTGTAGAACCACGGTCTTGATCATACTTCCTCCAAATCTGCAAGAATAATCAAATCAGCAAGGCACTTAGGCAAAAATCCCGTATGACTATGATTCATTGATTAATGATTCATAACGACATGACAAGAAGTATACCTGTGCGGTTTAGAATGTAAATTGACCAGCAATGGTGTAAAATGGGTACAGGAAACAAGGTAAAAAGGTGGGTAAAAACATGAAAATTCATCCACCAACATCTTCCCCCAACTAGTCTTTCTGCCTATCGCTTGAGCAGATTAGGGTTGGAGTTGTGATGATTAGCATGAAGATGTGCGAGATCATATTTTGCAGCCATTTCTGTCCCCAGAGGCTTATATCCATCTTTTTGGAGGACTTCCTTCCACCAATCCTCACCTACCTGTAATTTGGAGTATATTGATCAGATGGCAGCCAGATAATGGGGAATCGGAACCTCAAACCCATCCATCGAACCCCATGAAGCTGCATACATGCAATATATCGAGGTATCCTGTTTAAAGATTGGGAAAAATTGGGGGCCCCAAAAGGTTCACGTATCCTGATGGCTAATGACGATAACGTCCACTGTTTCTGGCAGCTGTCCCAGACCTCCTCTTGACGAGTAAAAATTTGTTTTGAGCATATGTCAACACACCATTTCTAGGTTGCCAACATCTGTTCTTTCCATCCCTCAATCCCTAAGAGGGTTTGGTGTTTGTTATATACGTTCACAGACTGACAATTCTCCATTCGAAGGACAAGTGGCATGTTTGCTTGATTCTCTTCGAATGTGTCAAATGCCATTTTCCATTTAACCTGATTAACTATGTAGGAGGTAAAGGCTCTCAATTGATTACCTCCCATGTATGGTACTGGGTTAAATGATTGATCATCACCCATAAATTAATCATGCATATAGGGTTCACACATCAAGTGCTCATCCAGAATATCGTGGCTTCTCAAGATGCATAGAAACTGCATTGAGTCTTCTATCACATGGTTGAGTTTGTAGTGGACACTTTCTAAACAAAAGAATAGATATTGTTCATGGAGGAACAGAGCATAGCTATGGGTAGGAGATCGAAAATCCATTACCTGTTGTGCCAGAGCAAACATTTCTTCCTTATAAGCCTTCAGTAGTTGCACCTGCCCTTACAGTTCCTCGATTTTCTATAGATCCTTCTCCTGCTTCCGTTTCTCTTTCTCCAAATTCTCCTTGAAATTAGTGACTATTTTCGTGGATTGCTCAAGAACTCCATTCACTCCTTCTCGGCAGGCTTCTGAAGGAATGGTCCCCCGTTGAAGGCGAGCTGCAACAACTTGCCACTTCTGAATTTTTGCTATCATGAAAAACTCTCGTGCCTCGATCACATGAAAAAACAACTTGGTCTGTGTAGCCATGGAGGTTGTGGGCCTGTCCTTGGTCTGTATTGTTGTTGAGATGGTTTCAGACCCAGGTTTTGCAACATTCTTCTTATGCCTCCTCACTTTCCTTTGTAAGCGTCGTACCTGCTTCCTTAACTTGACAATTTCCATTTTTAGCTGCATGTTTTCCCTGAACTGTGACTGATACCTCTCTTTAAGAGGAGGCCTTCTTTTTTCACATTGCTCAATGAATTCTTGTTTGACAACAACCTCCTCGACTGGTCTCGCAGCTGGTGTGGGGTTTGGTGGATTGGCATTGAAAAATTCATCAATCAACTCTTGCTTTACCCTGACCCCCTGTGTTTGTTCCTCAACGTAGGGAATAGTCCTAACGTCTCCCCCTTCAGGTCTTTAGAATCTCCATACATTCCCTTGGTGATTTTGGAGTCATTGTAGGCCCTTGCAGGGTAGTGTCTTTGACACCCTTTTCTTGTGATTGCTCTACTTCTCGACCGTTTTTTCCTTCCGGCCTCAAATCCTCCACACCTTCCTTTTGTGACTCTATAGCCACTGCAGGTCCCTATGGGGTAGCATCAATAACAACGTCCTCCTCTAATGGCCCTATGGGGACAATGTCGACCATAGTCTCTTTAGTTTGTTATTTGGTCGGCACTGGTTCTCGTGTGATAGTGTCGATCACCAATCCCTGAATTGTGCAATTTGTTCACCAATCCATGCTGGTTCTTGTGTAACAGTGTCGAAGATGGTGCCTTTAATCGCTCCGAAAAATTTTAAGATAGGGGGAGAGGCTTCTTCCTTCATCAGGTTCCTAGGGGAACGAAACTTCCTTTCCCATCTTAGTAAGGACGCAAGAAGCGGAGAACAATAAATTCTTTCTTCAATTTCCATTCTCTTAGTGCCTACTACCTCAGGTCCTCCTTCCCTTGTGCTCACTGGCTGGTCTATGCTCCCTTTTTCTTTTTCTGCCTGTGCTTCTTCTAGTTTGTCCTCTTGCTCGACAGTCAACACTAGTTCTTGTGGAACAATGTCCACTGTGACCCCTACTTCTTTCAACGGTTCCTTAATCGCTTGAGCAGGTAATGATAGTCCTTGTTTATTGGCACCACTTGCATCCTCGTCCAAAGATTCCTTAATTTCTTGAATGGGTGATGCTGGTTCTTGTGTGTTAGCACCACCTGCAATTTCATCGAAGGGTGGCAATTCTCTCCTCAAAGTGGCAATTGCCACTAGTTCTTGCGGAATAACATCAACTACATTTTCTTTTATCTCCTTTCCTTCTACTCTCATTGGGACAACAGGTGATGCTGGTTCTTGTGGAGCAGCGTCAAATGTGGCTTCTTCTGCCTCCATTTCTTCCACTCCCATTGAGCCAGCACGTGACACTGGTTCTTATGGAGCAGCGCCAGCTGTGGTCTCTCCTGTTTCCATTGCTTCTACTCCCATTGAGCTAGCAGGCGATGTTGGTTCTTGTGGAGCAACATCAATTGTGACTCTTCTTCTTCTGCCATCAATTCCTCCTCATCCTCCTTTGTAGGCATCATAGTTGCAAGTTATTCCTATGCTAGCTCAGTGAATTGTGGCCAAGCCACAGAAGTTCGGGACAAAGTGTGTGCCATTAATAGTCTAACCAGCTCATGATTTGTAAGGACCACTAATTCTTGTTGAGACTAACGAGTAGACTGTGCCATTAACCGAAGATTGTTCCATAGAAAATATGGCATGTTTAGGGAATGAATCCGTGCATGCCAAAACTGAAGGCATGCAATAAGCTTAGCAAACCAACCTTCACAAGTATTGTACCTCATGAAAAAATATGTAATCTCAGCCCATGGGTTCGGAAAATACTTTCGATCATACCCGCTACCCTTTTGGACTGTTGTTTCACCAGCTTGTAAGAACAATTCTGGGAACTCCGGTAAAGGAGATTTCCTTGAAAACCATTTTTTCTCTCCTTGCAGAAATCTGCTGACAGTCGAAATCACTTCCTCTGTGATGGGAATATCCAATCCATGCACTCTAGAATGATTTCCATCCAAATTCAATGCAATTTTGATTATGATGGCTTCGTCGAATCCGCACAACCTCTTAAAATGCACATGCCATCCTGCATCTAAAAAGACATGCCATACATCTGGGTTGCTCCGGACCTGCACTGTATTCTCTGCTTCGTGCTTAACGACTTGCCCACCTGTTTTGTAGTTTATTTGTAGTAGAAATTGGAGTAACATCGAGACCGTTGAGGAGGAGTGTCGATAGGTAAAATTGCAGTGACAGGGTTGTGGTGGTGACGGGGTGTGGTGATAGTGAAAATCGGGAAGATAATGGTAAAATATGGAAACATCCATGGCATATTATGGTAATAATGAGTGATAATTATGGTAATCATTTCACAACATTGGAAATGACCATCCATTAACACAATTGTACTTATTCAAGTCCCAATGCATATGGATAATTGTGTGAGGTATGGTGGGGATCGTGGAGTGTACGCACTTAGCACAGGGTTCAATAGTGATACGACAAGTCATTACTTCATTTTAATTATGGCATCTTCGTATTTATTATAATACCCCCCCAACTAAGGGGATGACCATCCGCGGTCATATCGAGTCATGTCAAATGAATTATCGATCAAATCCACAAAGTCGATCGGGGACGTACCTGGCGACTTACCTTGACGGAGTAACAGTAACAGAGGAGTAACAGCATTGGAGGGAGTAACAACACTAAGGAGTAACAACATCAGGGGAGTACCAACACCCGAGGAGTAACAACACCGCTTGAACACTTGGTCATAATTGCAACGGAGTAATAGCACTGGTGGAGTAACACCAATGGAGTACTTAGGAAAAATTGTGACAGAGTAACAGCACTGAAGTAGTAACGACATCGAAGGAGTAACAACACTGGAGGAGTAACAACACCGGAGTACTTAGACGAAATCTCCATCACCATGGAATAATAATGCCGAAGGAGTAACAACACTAGTGAAGTTCTTAGACAAAATCACGATGATCTGAATAACAACACTAGAAGAGTATCAACACCAGTGAAGTACATAGACAAAATCACCATGATCAAAGTAATAGAACCGGAGGAGTAACAACACCTGTGAGATACATGTAAGAAAAAGAGGGATAGAGTAGTAACAACATTTTATTATATTATATATATAGATATATTTTATTGGTTTTTTCTTTTTAGATCAGAGGTGCAGAGGAAGAGTTATATGTACTAATAATTTTAAAACCACAATTATCAGAGAAATGTTTGATAAACAAGTCTTTAGAAGCTGGACGGTGGTATATACTAAGGCGATTTCTATTTACAAGCAAAAGAGTATTTGCCTCATCAATTTTTATAAGTCTAACAGTCCTGTTATCAAACACCGTGTAAACTTCATATGGTCCCATCCATCTAGAGCAAAGTTTCCCTTTAAAATCTTTGAACCGAGAGTCATAGAGAAATGCCCAATCTCCCCTTTGAAACACTTTTTGCTTGATAAATATGTCATGCCATTTAGATCACTGCTGCTGGATTACAACAGTATTCTAGATTGCTACCACATGAATTTCATCCAACTCATTTAACTGTTCCAGTTAATGTTTATGGGCTTCTGAAAGATTTAGACCTACTTCAAGGGTTGTCCTAGGCATCTTAATTTCGAATTCCACTTGAAACAAAGGGGATTTCCCATAGAAAAACTCATATGCTGAAAATATTTTTGTGTTTCGCCATGTTGGTCTATACGCACACAATGCCTCATGAAGTTTTTTAGCCCAATTTCGGTGATGGTTTACTATAGCCTTTGTAATAATATTTTTTTATGCAACCAACTCACAAAATAGAAGAAAAGATAGATCAACTCCTTCAAAATTAACCTCTTCGAGGGGGAAGCCTCCTTTACATTACGCAAATGAACAATTCTTGGATGATACAAAAGACAAAACCTCCTTTCTATATATAGGATTCTATGGGGTCACAATATAATCAAATCCGACATAACAATAATAACATAAGGGCACACAAATAACAATAGTGGGCTTCTATGGGGCACAATAATAACAATATGGGGACAATAGGGGCACAACAATAACAATAAGGGCTACAATGACAATAGTAATGGGTGAATCACTAGTATTATAGGGACCTAACATGCCTCTCTCCTTCAAAAAAGTGTTGTCCTCAATGCTTGAGTAGTTCTAGATGCTTTTCTATAAAATTCTCACCCTCCCATGTGGAACCTTTAGCGGGTAAGTTCTTGACTTGATGATATACTTTGAAATTGATCGGTTTCGTAGCTGTCACGTTCTTGTTTCTGTGACTGCTTCAGGTTCAAATATGATTTTTCCTTCCTTGTCAAGTTCTGGCAGTATTGTTTGAACTGGGAGTTTGTCACCTATAACCTTATTTAAGCATGAAACATGGAAAACTGGGTGCACTTGGGAAGCTGCAGGAAACTCCAATTTGTATGCCATACTACCAATCTTTTGCAACGCCTTTTACGGACCATAATAATTTGGTGATAATTTATTATCCTTATTAGCTTGCTTGAGGGACATTTGTTTATATGGTTGTAGCCATAGGAATACCCAGTCACCTACATCAAAACTTCTTTTGTTACGATGTTGATCTGCTTGTTGTTTCATTATATTTTGCGCCAAAGTGAAGTTATCCTTCAAGAGTTGGAGAACTTGTTGTTGATGCATGATGTGATATTCCATTGCTTGAACCTTAGAATTTTCTCTTAAATATGATGTGATGGACAGTGGATGATATCCATAAAGTGTCATATTTGGGGTCATTTTTGTTGCTATGGAAGGAAGTGTTATACCACCATTTAGCCAGAGGTAACCATTTGACCCATTGTGCCTGTTTATTAGATACAAAGCAACAAAGATATCCTTCCAAACATTTGTTTACTATCTCAGTTTTCCCATCAGATTGAGGATGATAAGATGAGCTATGAGCTAACTAAGTACCAAGGCAAGAAAATAATTCTGTCCAAAAATTTCCCGTGAAAATGGGATCTCTGTCACTTACAATAATCTTTGGGTTTCCATGTAGCTTTTGAATTGTTTCCATAAATGTAGTAGAAACTGTACTGGCTTTAAATGGATGCGATAGTGCACAAAAGTGTGCATACTTGGTAAGTCTATCAACTACCATCATGATGACACTCTTTCCTTTGGACTTGGGTAAGCATGTGATAGAATCCATTGACACCTCCTCCCAACGTTGGCTTGGAATGGATAAAGGTTGTAATAGACATGGAGTCTTAATTGTTTCAACTTTATTTTGTTGGCAAACCAGACATTTCGCCACAAACTTTTGAATATCCGATTTAAGGTCAACCCAAAAAAATTCCTTCTTAACCTCGTGGTAGGTTTTTAAAAATCCTGAGTGCCCTCCTAAGGGAGAGGTGTGAAATTCCATAAGAATATTTTGTTTTAGTTGGGAATTCTTACATAGGTATAAGTGATCTTTGTACCATAACAAATCATTTTCCAGCTAAATGTATCATATGTACTTGGATCTTGTTGTAACTTTTGAATGCGTACCCACAGTTCTTCATCATTCTTCCATTCATCCCTTGCTTCATTTATCCAATCTGGTTGGATAATAGAAATGGCGTAAAGCAATGCTTCCACATCCTCATCCTTTCTTAAGAGTGCATCTGCCGCAACATTTTGCTTCCCTTTTTTGTAGATGATTTCAAAGTCATAACCCAACATCTTTGTGACCCAATTTTGCTGCTCTTATGAAGATAATATTTTTTTTTAAAAATATTTAAGACTATCATGATCTGTTTTTACCTTGAAGTGTCTTCCCATTAGGTAGGGTTGCCATTTCTTAAGTGCATGTAGGATTGCCAACATTTCCTTCTCATAAATAGCTTTGTGAAAATACTTTCCTTTGATTGGACGACTTTCGAAAGTAATGGGTCTTTATTCTTGCATTAAAACAACACCAATTCCATTTTCTGAGGCATCACATTCCACAATAAAGGTTTCTGTGAAGTCTGGCATAGCTAAGACTGGTGCTTGTCACATTGCCTCCTTAAGATGTTCAAAGGCATTCGCTGCTTTGGATTCCATATTCATCTTTCCTTAATAATGTTGTTAGAGGTGTTGCTATTAGCCCAAAATTATTAACAAACTTGCGATAATACCCTGTCAACCCAATAAATTCTCGCAGATGATTTATGGATGTGGGGATTTTCCATTCTTTAATGGCTTTAATTTTTCTCGGGTCTACCTTCGCACCTTCATGAGATACAAAATGACCCAAATATTCCACCTCTTGTACTCCAAAGAAACATTTGGAGCTTTTTGCATATAATTGTTTCTCCTCCAATAGTTTGAGCACCCTGTCAACATGTTGAACATGATCCTTCCAAGACTTGTTATAGATTAGTATATCATCAAAAAATACTAACACAAATTTTCTAAGGAAGGGTTTGAAAATGGAATTCATCAAACCTTAAAATGTAGAAGGTACATTGGTAATGCCAAAAGGCATGACCAAAAATTAATAATGACCCTCATGAGTTATAAATGTTGTTTTGGGAATGTCCTCATTCTTGATTCTGATTTGATGATATTCTGAATGAAGATCCTACTTGGTGAAGTAAATTGATCCATACAATTCATCCAATAATTCATCAATGACAGGAATGAAAAATTTATCTTTAATAGTGAGCTTTTTGAGCTCCTTATAATCCAGACACATGCGCCATGACCCATCCTTCTTGTGCACCAACACTACTGGAGAAAAGAAAGAACTTTGACTAGGTTGAATTATACCAGCCTCTAGCATTTCTACAACCTTACGTTCAATTTCACTCTTTTGGGCATAGGGATATCTGTAAGGCCTGATGTTTGGAGGAACACTTCCTGGAATCAAATGAATAGCATGACCATGATCATGAATACATGGGAGGCTTTTAGGAGTCTAAAATACCTTGGAATGATTGTCCAAGACTTTTTGGAGATCTAGAGAAATACATGATTTCGATGTGGGAACCTCTATCGAACATAATTGTGAAACTATGCCTCATTTTTCTTTCTTTAGAAGCTTTGTCATTCTGTTAGAGCTGATTATCTTTCCTAGTTTCCGTGTGATACCCCTTAATTCAACTTCCTTTACTTCCGAAGAAAATTTCATGAAACGTTCTTGAAAAATAAAAGCTATTGTACCCAAGGATTATAGCCATTGGAATCCTAGTACAACATCAGCACCACCCATTGGAATGGAAATCATCGGGCTATTCAATACATATTCTCCCATGGATAACTTGATATTATGGCACTTTCCATAGAAATTTATGGTTCCTCCACTTGCAACCATCACTTGACACTCTGGTGCTGGATATAGGAAGCAATTCAATTCCTTGGCTATCTTACAATGAATAAAATTATGGGTACTTCCCGAATCAATGAACACTATTACCTTTTTCTTCTTGATATGTCCTTCTATCTTGATAGTTTGAGGAGTGGTAATTCCGATGAATGCATTACAAGATATGGTTGGATCTGTTAGCGCTTGGAATTCACCTAGGCTGAGATAGACAAACTCTCAAGGCTACATCAAACCATTTCACCTCGTAGCTAGCCCTACGAGGTATGAGAAGGCTCTCTCGGGTCAGATTTGATAGATCTTATAATATAATAAGCTGACCAATTAGGATCAAAGATATTAGGCTAGTAAATTGATAAGGGGGGTTGATTTAAAGATTTTTTGGGTTTTTGGTGGCAATTGGAGGGAGTGCAATTTAGGGTGCGGGGATTGAGCTCAGTTTTTGCAGGTGGGTCTTTGGGGCAAGGTAGGAGTCTATGCTGATGCCTTTAACTGAAAGAGATGATCAGGGAAGAAAGAAGAGAGGCTAAAGAGGGCAAACAATGAATTCGAATCCTCTCTAGACAGTGGAAAACATAAATTTTAAACAAAATTGAAAGCTGAGCATGGCATGCATGAATTCAAACTTTATCACTTCTTTTGTTTAAATAGCAGCAAGAGATTAAGAAATGGAACACATAAACACACTTACAATAACAGTAGGAGACACACCATCAACATAATAATCCACAAGAATCCACAATGAAGTCTGCAAAACCCTGGCCTTCCTTTTCCTCAAATTGCAGAAAATACAAGTCAAAAATACAATAGCACTTCTCCCTCTAGAGTCCAACCATGAAAATGAGAAGGAGAGAGCATAATATAGACCATCTAGACCATCTAACTCCTTTCCCCACCTCTAGGGGTCGAGCTCAGCTTCCTAGGAGCAGTTTGAACTAATTCTAAACTAAGAACTAGAAAATAGGCAGCCAAACAACTTGCCTCTATTACTTAGCTAACTCATCCATGCATTAATTTTTCACTTTTTACATCATGGAAGCTTCTAGAAGGGTAAAGAGAGATAAAATCTATCAAAGTGCCATGAAAATATTACATTTATCCATCATCTACAAGTAAAAATAGTCAACTATAGTCAAAACAGTGTTTTTTGACCGAAAAAGTCAGTTCTGGCAAAACTGGAACTTATGGTCGCGCCCCTGGAAGTTCTGGTCGCGCCCCTTCACAGCTGTTTTTGAGTGGGTTCCACTGGTCCAAATCAGGTGCAAGATGGCTCATTGGAAAGCTTGGCCTGTCTACTTTCCATCCCAAGTGGAATTTCTGAATTTGGTGTTGATTTGACCCCTCAAAAACCATTTCTCCCAAGGTCACTTTCTGCAACTCAAAAAGTGGGCAGAAAGTCATTTTTTTGATGTATTTTGAGCTTTTGGAGGCTCAAAACTCAAAACCAGGCTTCTCCCAAGCATTGGTAATTTTTATTTTTGCAATCCCTTTCCAAAAATGCCAAGTTTTCAAAATTCCGAGCAGTCCTCCAAAATGGTCTCACCCGGGGTGAGACCAAACCGTGGGCAAAACCTGTAATTTTACCAAAAATTTCCAAAATGCTCCAAAATTCTCAAAATTTTCACATTTTGATGCTAGATCAAGGCTGATCAGTACCATGATGAGTGAGGGAGGCCTCAGCCAAGATGCGGAGTGGATTTGTCCTTTTCTTCCTCTTTCGGGCCTCTGACAGCTTCCTTTGGAGAATTTTCATTTTTGCCTTGCGAACATGTAACCTCTATGATGAATACCTTTGCCACCCTTACGAGGCCTCTGCTGTGTCTCAACCTCTGTAGAAGAAGACCGGTCATCACCTTGCTCATTAGTCTCAGTGGTTGACATGGTGTTATTGAGCAAGGTGGAATAAACAAGTCAAATTGACCGCTGCCCTGCCTGCAAAATGCTGTGAAGTATGCTGTTTTCAAGGGGAAACATCATGAGGGATATGTTAGGGGAGGGAATTTACATATAGGAAAGGGAAAAATATATATATAAGCAGGGAATTCTGAAGGAAAACATCACATAATGCTAAACATGTCATTCCATCTTTCAACATTTGCAAATCAATACTTTATTTAGGGAAACTGTGTTTTTTAAGCACCAAGGGAAAGGACAATGAAAATCTTCCTGATGGAGGGGAGGATGTCATGGGCATAGGGGGATAGGGCAGCATCACTTATGTACAAGTAACAGGCAGCTCATTTCATTTTGCTTTTGCATGTCCTTGAGGAGCATACTCTGTTTTTTATAACTTTTGAAATGGTCATTGATACTAAATGGGAAACAGGAATTTAGGGTTTCTGATTGTAAGAGGAAGGGAAGGGGTTGTTGTGATCATTTTACAGTGGAAGGGAGAGGGGATTGTATCATAGGAATGAGGGAAAATAGAGGATATTAGGGATTAGGTTTAGGGGGGATAATGGAACCCATCAACAAAGTCTGCTGCCAATCAATTTTTGTAACAGCAATTCATTTAAAACAGAGGCAGCCTTATTTTTTCATTTGCCATGAGTAATTAGGGTTTCACTGTGTGATTTGATCATAGGGAGGGATATTCAATTGCCTAGGGAGTTTAACTGAAGGGACAAGCAATTGAATTAGGGTTTACATAGGGAATTAGGTAGGGGAAAAAACAGAGTTTTGAGGAGGGGAAAAAGATACCATGTTACTGCAAACCCTAACCACAGCAAGTCTGATTTCTTTGATGTCTATGCAAATGAAATTTTGTCATGACCTTATTGAGCTTTGAAGTCTTTGACATATACACGAGATGACCCTTTTCCTTTGTTTTTTCTGAGGCTATGCAAAATGGCAAATTTCACTGTTTTTACAATTTTTTTGAGTGCATGCCTTGTCATCAGTTTTTTATTTGTTTTTTATAATGTTTCTTTTCATTCTTTTGCTGTACATTTACATAGGCATTTTGCTGTGTTACTAGTGCTTAGGGTTTGATCATTATACATGGGGAAAAGGTAGGGTTTATAGGGTTTGAAAGGACTAGGGTTTGCAAATGATTTAGGGGTAGGATTTGTATAATTGACTTGCAAATGAGATTAATGAAAATGACATGTTAACATATGTAATTTAACTTTGGGAAAATGAATGGAGGGACTAGGAAAAAGTTGCCTTGAAAAACAACAAACAGTCAAACATATGCATGCAAAACATCAAGTCAATTCAACCTATCCTCTATTGATTCTTGGCATAAAATCATCATCATAATCTTCTTTTGTAACCTCAACACCATCACACAACACGTGGAATAGGCATACCTTTAAAAATTTGAGTGAATTTGAGTGTTTGGGAGAGTTTCAAGGCGGGCAGACTTTTTGGTCGCGCACGCCCTCAGAATGGTCGCGCCCCTTCGTTTGGTCGCGCCCGTGTTATTTAACACTGCGCTTTGGCCTCCGTTTGGTCGCGCGCACCCAGGTGGTCGCGCACCTGTCCAGAATGGTCGCGCACCACTTCTAACCTTGAAACTTGCAGAAACTTGCCCGAATTGCCTCCTTTTGCCTCTAACACAAATTTTTTGACTTTCAAATGCACAATAAGAGTGAATTGAGAGGGAAATTAGCTTTTATAGGGTCACTTTAAAAAAAATTTAACTTTAGAACCCACTTTCTAATGTTTTCAACTTGCTTTGCTTTTTAACACTGTTTAGAGTCTTTTTGTCCTGAAATGAGCTCTCTTGATGCGTTTGACTCCGTTCTTTTTGCAGGTTGACCGCCTGATGGACTGTAGCGAAGGAACCGGGGTTGTTGCCGGCACTTTTACAAATTTTTGAAAATTTCTTTGTTTTTTCAAATTCCACATGACCTTGGAATTAAAAACAGTGTTTTTAAATCCAAGGCATAAAATGAGCTGTAGCTGAAGAAGATGACAATGAAACATATGTACAAAACTCCTTCCGGCTTGCTGGGCACTTACTGACCATGACTCATGACCTTGAAATGATTTTGACTCATAACCCTAGACCTAAGACCATGGGACCTCAAGACAAAAACAAGAACAAGCCTGACTCAATTACATTGTTGTATGACCTGATCCAGCAAAGCCAAGAAGGGAACAAAGACCAGCTCCTCCATTCAGTGTTATGGCATGCCTAGCGGGATGCAAAACTGACACTGCTGAGACACCTATAAATGCATATGCAAAGAGTTATTGATCACTGAGGAGGGCTCAAGACCGACACTAACAGGATCCATTTCTTGTTTCTCTAGGGTATGTTCCTGGTGTATATCCTCTTCTTTTGATGTTTCTTGTTCCTTTTCTTCTTCATCTTCACAATCTATGTAAAATAATTTCTTCTCAGCACACTTATGACCTTTAGTGTATTCGCTATCACAACTATAACAAAACCCTTTTGCTCTTTTTTCTTCCAATTGTTGTGGTGTCAACCTTGTAGGTTGTGGAAGGCTAGGGGCCACAACACATCCATCCTTATAGTTATGAGTGGTAGGATTCCCTGTGGCCATAATTTTTCTTTCCATTTTTATTGCCAACTTGAATGCCTTCTCCAATGAATTAGGTTCCCAAAGTCGAACCTCATGTTGGATGTTATCCTTTAAAGTCCCTATGAACATATCAATGCTATGCCCCTCTGGAATATCTTTTACCCTTATATTCAATTTTTGGAAGTCCTCAATGTGCTCCATCATTGAACCCTTTTGTTTGAGATTTATCAATTGGCTCAAAAAAGTGTTGCTTTTGTATCCTCATAATGTGCTATCATTACCTCCATAAAAATTGCCCGTGACAATTTTTTTATGAGAGAAAAGTCATAGATACCATACAAATTGATTTGGTTCCAAATATAAAGTTGCAATGTGTACCTTTTGTTTGTTTTTCACATTATGGAGATCAAAATATTGCTCCATTTGTAGTATCCATGTTACGGTATCCTTGCCATCAAACTTCCTCATATCGATCTTTGGAACATGGTGGGTCTTCAATCCACCGTTAGAGTCTATGAAATCATGACTAACATTTATTTTGTTCTCTTCATCAGTTTCCTTTACTACCCTTTCGTCATTAGTAAGAATTTCTTGTAGAAAATTTTTCAAATCTTCCATGTTTCCTTTAAGTTTTTCTTCTATACCATTCATCTCAGCTTCCATGCCTGTCTTCAAATCTTCCATGTTGCCTTTAAGTTTTTCTTCAATACCACCCATCTTAGCTTCCACACCTTTCTTGAAACCATCCATCTTAGCTTCCACACCATCCATCGTAGCTTCAATGCCTTTTGTTAACTATCCATCTTAGCTTTTGTTACTTTTTGTGAGAGTGAATTTTGTTGCACTTGGTCTCACAATTTTGATATATCATGTTGCATTTCTTCATGTTCTTCATGAGTCATGCTAGAGATTTCAGGTTGCTTACTAGTTGTTTCAATTTTCTTTCTTCGGGGCATCAATTAATGACAATAATGCTTCACTATGCCCTTTGAATTCCTTCAAAATATTTTTTCAAACCAAACTTATACAAAATAAAAAATAAAAAAAACTACACACCTTTTTTCACTTTGTAGGAGCTTGATATTGAATCTGTTGTATCTCTGTAATTTCTAATCTCCAAGGTTTGAAATTGCATCCTTTTGTAGCCCTCTGAGTCTTGTTTTCAACCCTGCAAATATTATCAAGATTGTATTCTCCAAGGAAGATTTATTCCAAATCTCCCATGATGACCTGATCATAGACTCGTTCAGTAGAGAAAACTTGTACGAAGTTCCATGTGTCACTGTTTCAACCTTAGGACCTAAAAGAGATAGACATAAACCTACAAGTCATCCTCTTTCTGTAACTTCTTACGAAAATTAAATTTGATGCTCAAAAATAAAGTTATGACACTTTTCCCTAGGTCACTTGTTTGATATATAATTCGGGATCCTGCAAAAACCCTAAATTCCTTGGATCATATCTCCAAAAATATAGTGATACAAGATCTAAAATTTGGACTTGAGGTTCAAAGAGGTTGCGTATCCAATGGGTTTTTTTTTAGCTTTTGAAACATCGCAAAAAAAATCTTATAGAGAAAATTCCATGTTGACTTGTTTGGAGCAGCGAAACCCTAGAATCCAAAGCTTTGATACCAAATGTTATGCAACCAGCTCACAAAATAGAAGAAAAGATAGATAAACGCCTTCAAAATTAGCATCTTTGAGGGGGAAATCTCCTTTACATTACACAAATGAACAATTCTTGGATGATACGAATGACAAAACCTCCTTTCTATATATAGGAGTCTAAGGGGTCACAATATGATGATGCTAATGATGATGATGGTTAACATCCACTGAAACTAAATTAGTCTATCAGACCTATAATTTTCTTAGGTCTTAATTGTTTGGCTTCTCGTCATTCTTGGTGAGATTGGTGTTGTAGCTTTCTCTTTTTTCTCTACGGTCTTCCAACTTCCTTTATCTTGCTCCTTCATCTCTTCTGGTTCTTGGGACATTGGTGTCTTATCTTCGCCAAGACACAACAATAATAATATAAGGGAACAACAATAACAATAGTGGGCTTATATGGGGCACAATAATAACAATATGGGGACAGTAGGGGCACAACAACAATAATAAGGGCTACAATGACAATAATAATGGGGGAATCACTAGTATTATAGGGACCTAACAATTTTCCCATAACTTGTTTGTGCTCTCGAATTGGCCATTCACTTGAGGGTGATATGGAGACATTACCCTATGCTTGATCCCATATTTCTTCATAGGTCTTGCTACCAAATGTGATTTAAATTGTTCCCCTCCATCTAAAAATATCTCTCTAGGAGCTCCATTCTAATCAAAAATTTCTTCAAAGAAAAAGTCTGAGACAACCTGTTTTGTTTCTTTCACAACAACCTTGGCCTCTACCCACTTTGTCATATATTCTGTGTAAACCAGAATGTGAACTTTGTGATGTGAAGGCATATTGAATGGCCCAACAAAATCAATACCTCATTTTCTGAAGGGCTCAAGAACTAGTTGAGGCTGCAACGAAATATCATATGCCCGACCATGCTGATCCATCAGTTGGAAACTATTACACCCTCGAACATATTTCCTTGCATTACGAAAAATAGAGGGCCAATAGTACCCCATTTGCAACACCTTATGACCTGGTCACATATTTGCAAAATTTCCCCGCAGGGACCATCATGAGTAGCTTTCAGGACACCATAGATGTCATCCTCACTTATGTAGTGTCAGATGTGTTGGTCGGGTCCCGTGTAAAAGAGACATCCTTCTATCCATGAATAGCGGGTCCTGTGATGGATAATATTTCTTTGTTCTCTATAACGTAAGTTTTGAGGCACTTTTCCTATAGCAAGATAGTTAGCAATATCTTCATAACACGGAGTGTGAGTAGAAATTGCAAAAAGGTGTTCATTTGGAAAACTATCCTCTACAGGGGTACCTTCACCACTAGTATCCATTCTAGATAGGAAATCTGCAACCACATTATCTTTCCCTAGCTTATCTACAATGTTAATATCAAATTCTTGAATTAACAACAACCATCTTGTAATACAACCAAGGGTTATTGGTTTATTCATCAGATACCTAATAGTTGTATGATCAGTGTGCACAAAACTAGGATACCTTGTAACATAATGTTGAAACTTATTAATAACATAAATAACAACCAAGAACTATTTTTCAGTCACTGTATAGCTTAGTTCAACAGGAGTCAAGTTCTTGCTGACATAATAGATCGCATACAGTTTCTTTTCCACCTGAAGCCCCAGGACCGCCCCTATTGCTATTTGAGAAGCATCTGTAGGGATGTGAAATGGGAGCTTCCAGTCAGGACCTCATAATATCAGAGCTTTACAAACTAGTTCTTTGATTTCTTTAAAGGCTACTTCACATTCATCTGTCCACACAAACTCTGCATCTTTAAGTAACAATTGAAAAAGTGGGAATGTTCTCTTAGAAAAATTATCAATAAACCTCTTCTAATAGCCAACATAACCAATAAAGCTAGATACCTATTTCGGTGTCTTAGGTGTAGGAAAATTCAATATCACTTCTACCTTAGCAGGATCAACCCGAATTCCTGCAGCTGAAAGTAGGTGTCCCAACAATATTTCGTCCTCCACCATCATATGACATTTTACTATACTAAGAGAAACATGTGTTTGTATACATCTCTTAAGTACTTTCTCTAAGTTTTCTAGACCTTCTTCAAAAGAATCCCCATATGGGGTGAATTCATCCATGTAAATTTCAAAACTATCATTGATTAGATCAGAAAAATTCATACTATTGCCCTTTGAAAGGTAGCAGGTGCGTTACAGAGACCAAATGGGAGGACTCAGTAGGTAAAGCTCCCCCAAGGACATGTGAAGGTGGTTTTATCCTGATCCTCAGGAGCTATTTATATTTGGTTGTATCCATTGAATCCATCTAGAAAGGAGAAAAACTTCTTTCCATCTAATGTATCAAGGAAATGGTCAATAAAAGGTAGGGGAAAATGATATTTTAAAGTTGCTTTATTTAATTCCCTTTAATCCACACAAATCTGCCACTTTCCATTCTTCTTAAGAACAATGACCAGTGAGGAAACCCATTGACTGTCCAATATCAGATAAATGAAACCCACATCTAATAGCTTCTGTAATTCATCTTTGACAATGTTTTTTAAGGCAGGGTTCATTCTTCTCTATGGTTGCCTAATAGGTCGACATTCTTCTTTAATGTATATGTGATGAGTGCATAAATTAGTAGGGATTCCTTTTATATCTGTATACTCCCAAGCAAAGGCTCCTTTATGTTCCTGAAGGACCTCTAGTAACTATTCAGTTTGGGAGGGAGATAGGCTAGGATTAATATTCATTGTTTTCACTGGTTCAATTTCTATAGAAATGTTGTCACAAGGTACAATTATAGGAATATTTCCAACTTCTATTTCTAGTTCCATATTTTCTTGAACACTAAAACTCATGACAAATTTGAATAGCTGGTGGGTTGGGTCAGAAACGGAGTTGGGACTACTGAGAAAGGTGTTAATGGCATCATCCTTGAAACAAATAGCCTTACTAATGGTAAGGATTGGTCTAACTTCTTCACTCTCGGATTCAGGCTCTTTCATAGGTAGAGATTTTTGCATCAAGATAAATCCTGGTTTATCTGACGAACTTGGTTTGGAAGGGGGATAAAGGATAAGATTCTTTGTAACTTCCCCATTGGATATTACCATATTTCCATACTGACACCTAATGTAAGCATTAGCGGTCGCAAGCCAAGATCTTCCTAAAATCAAAGGGTGTCCACCGGCTGGGGATTGAGTATGTAAAACCAAAAGATCGACATGGTATTTCCATGAGTCTATTGAAATGGTTATATCTTCCAGCTTCCTTATCGGTCTTATAGTAGACCGATCTGCCAATTCTAGGATGGTGGGAGTTGGTTTAAGGTTCTGCAGACCCAAGATAATCATAGTTGCAGAGGTTATAACGTTAATTGTTGCCCCTAAATCTACCAATACATTTGGGATATCAACCCCATTAATTTGTACTGTCAGAATCGGGTTCCCTGGATCCTCGTATTTAACAGGTATAGGCTTCCCCAACATTATGTCTGATAATTTTCCCATAACATGAATAGTGAGTGGATCCTTTGGTTTTCTTCCAGGTTTCTTAGAGAAATATTCTTTAATTGTTTTGGCATAAATCGGTACGTCCTTCATAGCCTGAAGTAATGGGATTTTGACAAATAAATTCTGCAGCTCCCCTAAAAAGTCGAATTCAAGACGAGGACTTGGTTTTCTCAATGATAATCTCTCAGGATAAGGTGGACCAGTCTGACATCCTCTAGTAACAATCGTTTGTGAAGGGGTTTGTTGTTTCATAGGAATTTGTATTGACTCATCCCCAATTGTTCTAGTAGAATCTCTAGGTTCTAGTTCTAAGACTTCATCATCGGTATGTTCAACAATTATTGGTGAAGTCTGAGTATTCACCACCCGACTGGATCGAAGATTTAATTCGTTACATTCTGTGGTGGCAATACTATATGCATGGAGGTTGAGTGTCACAACCTGTTGAGCCCCCCAATTTTTTGGATTTGGATTGGATTGAACAGGCAGTTGCAGATGAAGAGGAGGATTACTAATGGATACATTAGAAGGCAGTTGTAGCTATTTTTGTGACATATATTGGGAGAATTGTCCTCAAGGAGGAGGAGAAGCTCCATGCCAATTCTAGGAACATAAAGGGTTTGGACCAGATTGAGGATACCATGGTTTCCAGGGCATTAGATATTGATAATACTGTGGCCATGAAGGTGAAAAAAAGGTATAGACTAAGGCCCAAAATTCAGATTATTAAAATACTGAGAAGGGTCTTGGGTCATACCTTGATTCATGTTTTGTGGCCATGGTTGCCATGGTTTATTTGATCCCATAAAATAAAGTTGATCCATTTCTTCATTTCTTCCTTGAAAGACTACCTCCATCCTAGGAAGAGATGGAAAGGTGTTAGTGGAATAACACTATTCACATATCGCACAAGTCTCGAAGGAATTCAATGGGAAATCCTTTAGTGGATGTTTCTTCCTACATTTAGGACATAAAATGGACATAGCCTTCTCCACTTCTATCTGCTTCTATTTCACCCGTAACACGTCCAACTGTGATAACAGTGTGCTCAGGATATCAGTTCTCAAATTATCTAGCAAGTTGCCAATCTCTGCTTTTGTAACTCCACCGCTGGATGCCTTGAGAGTTTGGACCCCTTCTTATGCCTTGTAGCCCCTCGTGAACATTTGATGCATAATTTGCAGATCACATAAAATTACTCCTGTGATATGTCTCCTTTCCCTACCACATTCAATAGTTCCAAAGATTCCTCCCTTAGTTCCTGGAGAAAGATTATTTTCAAAATATTCTTATCCAGATCATGATGGCCTGATCTCTACAAAATATATTGAAAGTTCTCCACAAATTCTTCCATGTTCTCATCCTCTTTCTACATTATCTTAAATATTTCTTCCTTAATTCCCCCCCTAAACCCATAAACCATCTCAAAGTTGTGCCCTTAAAAGTAGCGGGGAATATCTTCAATTTCTGAGCATCAGAAATATAATCATACCCTCGAAAAACAACGTCAAATTCAAAAAGGAATGTGTCTGGATCCTCAAAAGAAAGACCTTGGAAATTAGGTAATGTTGTCAAAGGAATAATCTTTATAGGCGCATCACCTCTGATATCTCCAATTGGAAATTTGATCGAAGAGGTTGCAGGAGCCATGAATATCTACCAATACCCACTTGGAATCTCAACAGTTCTAGCTCTGGTTGTTCTATAACAGGTGGTTCAGTTTGTTAAACAACACTCCCTTGATCAAATGGCGTAGATAATTCCCTCAAATATTCTTCCTCTGAACTTGCAATATGTAGTTCCTCAGATGCTCTACTTCCTACTTCTTATTCCCCGAATTTCACTTTTTTTATTGGGGAAGGTTCTGGTTGTGAAACTGATTTCCCTCTGGATCTCATATGAGATCTCACCCTAACAGCATCTCACAAAGATGGTCTCGACTAACCTCTTGAAATGATCTCTTGGATGTAGGTATTTCTGCCTAGATCTCTCCCTCTTCTTTTCGGGGTCTTCCTCTACCCCTTTTATTTGTATCTATGTTCATACAATTAGGAAATAAAAGGAAAACATTCAAGAAAATCGAAAGCTCAGGACTTGGAGCAAGGTACAAAATTCCCTCCCTAGGACGAGAGAGTGGCCCCTAAAAAGAAAGCAAAGAAATAAAATAAATCAATCACAAAATTAAGCTTAAGACTTGAAACAGGGTGACATAAAAACTTCCCTTCCCAGGACGAGAGAGTGGTTCCTATGAAAAATAAAACAAGACAATCAAAGAAACAAAAACAATCTAATGCTCAGGACCTGGAGCAGGGTGAAAAATTCCCTCCCCAAGATGAGAGATCAGTCCTATGATCAATATTGGTCGTACTTTCATGCCCTTAATAGCCTCCCTGATAACGGCGCCAACTGACTCCGCACCACTTGCGCAACAGAATTCAAATTTTGAATTTGTTTGACATTTACCGCTCCAACAGAACATTGTAGTGCCTAGACATCCATCACATTAACCTTATAACGCCCAACATGCATCAAAGCTTCCAACCTACCAAAATTTGAATTTACAAATTGAATTTAAAAAAAAAAAATCAAATTTTTGTTAGCAAGAAATTGTGGAAAATGGGTCTCCAAGTGACACCTTTAATTCCAAACCGCGATACATGTGCAAAAAATGAGATAAATTTTTGTTCTTTGGCCCATGTTCGACATAAACCTCTTTTATTTTTGAAAAATTCACTTCCATCTATTAGAAAAGTGCGCCAAAAAACAATGGCTGAAACAGGAGGAAAATGCAAAATTCATTTTTTGAAAATAAGCCTCCAAGAGCATTGAATATATAAAAAACAAACATACCTGTGTATAAACTGAAGGAGATTTTTCTTATTTGGCCTGTTCTTGAAAAACACCTCTTTCATTTTTTCTAAATTTGACTCCATTTGGTTGGAAATATCTTTTGAAAATGATGACAAAAAAAGTCAATTTCGAAGCAAATTCGTAGCAGAATGTAGGAGACCTCCATGGTTTATATGGTTGTAGATGGTTCTGAGCAAGGTTGAGTGTGTATATGTGCTTGATATGACCTAGTGATGATGTATCACCCTCTGAGTGATTCCCTCCATGCTTGTAGACCTCCAAAATGGTTGTTCTCAGTTTGTGCAACATTTGTGTAGTGACCTCCTTTCTTCTGAGTTTTCAAACACTAGATTTCAATTCACAACTTTTTTGAGCACGAGTTGCAATGAGGTGGGAATGATCTCAGCTTTAAAAAAAAAATGAATTTAGTTCCTCCATATGCCTTGTTTCATGTCATGAGGGGGATGAATGGTTGAGTGGAAGAAAAGTGAAATGACATGGGGGATAACTTACAATGATGATTAATAAGGAGAAGTAAAGACCACTAACCATGCCCATAACAATTCAAACTAACATTAATCTGACTAGCATGACTTGGATAAATGATGGATGAACCCCATGAAATGACCCCTTGAACCTTCAATGATTTCTTTGTCCCTCCATGATTACACATTTGAATTTATGACCTTATGACCTTCTCATGAATTTTAGACTTAAGACTTTCACAAAATTCAACCTTAGATTCAAAGACCTCTTTATGACATGAACCTTTACAATGGGGATGACAACTTTTGACACACACAAACCCTTTCATATAGAAACCTTTATACTATGACACCTTGTGATTCATAGGTTAAATTTTACAAACATGCCTCCATAATTGAATAGTAAGATAAGGAAACACTATGATTCCTAGACTATAGGACCCTAAAGTAACACTGTATAGAAGTTATGTTAGGAAACCGACTCACAAAAAGATAGAAAAGATAGATGAACACCTTAAAAATAAGCCTCTTCGAGGGGGCAACCTCCTTTACATTACACAAATGAACAATTCTTAGATGATACAAATGACAAGACCTCCTTTCTATATATAGGAGTCTAACGGTTCATAATATAATCAAAGCCGATATAACAATAATAATGTAAGGGCACTATAATAATAATAGTAGGCTTCTATGGGGCATAATAATAAAAATATTGGGACTACATGGGCACAACAATATCATAAGGGGGTTGTATTAATAATAATAAGGGGTTACACTAGTAGTATAAGGACCTAACATGCCCCTCTTCTTCAAAAAGTGTTGTCCTCAAAGCTTGAGTAGTTCTTGATGCTTATGTATAAAATTATTGTCCTCCCATGTGGAATCTTTAGCGGGTAAGTTCTTCCACTTGATGAGATACTCTGAAATTAATAGATTTCGTCATTGTCGGGTTCTTGTTTCTGTGACTGCTCCAGGTTCCAATATGATTTTTCCTTTCTCGTCAAGTTCTGGAAATATTGTTTGAACTGGGATCTTCTGCAACTTTTGAATGAGTGGCCACACTTCTTCGTCCTTCTTCCATTCATCCCTTGCTTCGTTTATCCAATCTAGTTGGATAATAGAAATAGCACAAAACAATGCTTCTACATCCTCATCCTTTCTTGAGAGTGCATCTACAACAACATTTTGCTTCCCTTTTTTGTAGATGATTTCAAAGTCATAACCCAACATATTTGTGACCCATTTTTTTTGTTCTTCTAAAGATAATCTTTGTTCTAAAAAGTATTTAAGAATATCATGATCCATTAATTTACCTTGAAGTGTCTTCCCATTATCTAAGGTCGTCATTTCTTAAGTGCATGTAGTATTGCCAACATTTCCTTCTTATAAATAGCTTGCTTGAGATGTAGCCTTAAAAATACCCAATTGCTTACATCAAAACTTTTTTCAATGCGATGTTGATATGCCTATTGTTTCATTCGATTATGCACCAAAGTGGCATTATCCTTTAAAATTTGGAGAACTTATTATTGATGCTCAAGGTGATCTTTCACTTCTGGAATATTTTTCTTCTTGATATGTCCTTCTATCTTGAGAGTTTGAGGAGTGGTAATTTCTTCCAATGCATTACAAGATATGGTCGGATTCATTTCTTGATGGTCGATGTGATCTTTCACTTCTTGAACATTTTTCTTCTTGATATGTCATTCTATCTTGATATTTTGAGGAGTAGTAATTCCAACCAATGCCTTACAAGATATGGTTGGATTCATTTCTTCTTTCTATGGGGCTGGTTCCTGGTGTATATCCTCTTCTTTTGATGTTTCTTGATCCTTCTCTTCATTCTCTTCACAATCAATGTAAAATAATTTCTTCTCTACACACTTATGACCTTTAGTGTATTTGTTATCACAATTGTAACAAAGCCCTTTTGCTCTTTTTTCTTCCAATTGTTGTGGTCTCAACCCTGTAGGTTTTGGAAGGCTAGGAGAAACAACACTTAAATCTTTATAGTTGTGAGGAGTAGGCTTCCTTGTTGCCATAATTTTGCTTTCCACTTTTCTTTCTAACCTGATTGCATTCTCCAATGAATGAGGTTCCCAAAGACGAACCTCATGTTGAATGTTATCCTTTAAAGTCCCTATGGGGACATCAATCCTCTTCTTCTCTAGAATATCATTTTCCCTTATATTCATTTTTTGAAAGTCCTCAATGTGCTCAACCATTGAACACTTTTGTTTGAGATTTATCAATTGGCTAAAGAAGGTGTTTCTCTTTGTATCCTCATAATGTGATATCATTTCCTCCGTGAAAATTGACCACGTAACATGTGTTTTACGAGAATAAAGCCCTTTATGCCATAAAAATTGATCTGGTTCTAAATAATTAGATGCAATACGTATCTTTTGTAACAGTGGTACACCATGTAGATCAAAATATTTCTCCATTTGTAGTATCCAATTTACCGGATCCTTGCCATCACACTTCCTCATCTCGCATTTTCTTGATTTTAGGAGCTCGATCTTTAAATGACTGTAACTCTATAATTTCAGATCTTCAAGTTCTGGAATTTTGGCCCGTAATATCCCTCTGAGTCCTATTTCCAACTCTGCAAGTCTGATCGCAATTGGATTCCTAAAGAAAGATATATTCCCAATCTCCTGTGATGACCTAATTATAGACTAGTTCAGTAGAGTGAACTTGTACAATGTGCCACATGTCAATGTTTTAGCCTTAGATTTTGAAAATTATACTCAAACAAAATACAGTCCATCCTCTTTTTGTAACTTCTTACGAAATTTCAATTTGATGCTCAGAGAGAAAGTTATGACAATTTTCTCAAGGTCACCTGTTTAGGATGTAATTCGGGAGTCTGTGAAAACCCTAACTTCCTCAGATCATATATCTGAAAATATAGTGAGTCAAGATCTGAAATTTAGACCTGAGGTTTAGACCAATTTCTTCTCAAATGGGTTTTTTTAGCTTCTGAAACTTCGTAGTGAAAACGTTATAGCGAACATTCCACGATGACCTATTTTAGATGAAAATCTAGAGCTTGCAAAAACCCTAACTTCCTGAGATTAATCTCCGAAAATATATCGAGACAAGATCTGAAATTCAGACCTGAGGTTCAGCGTGATTTCGTCTCTAGCGGGTTTTTTTCTCTTCTGAAACGTCACAGAAAAAGTTATAGCAAAAATTCCACGATGACCTGTTTGGAGCAGTGAAATCCTAGAATCCAAAGCTCTGATATGAAATGTTAGGAAACCAACTCACAAAAAGATAGAAAAGATAGATGAATGCCTTAGAAATAAGCCTCTTCGAGGGGGCAATGTCCTTTACATTACACAAATGAACAATTCTTAGATGATACAAGTGACAAGACCTCCTTTCTATATATAGGAGTCTAAGGGGTCATAATATAATCAAAGTCGACATGACAATAATAATGTAAGGGCACAATAATAATAATAGTAGGCTTCTATGGGGCACAATAATAACAATATGGGACTACATGGGCACAACAATATAATAAGGGGTTTGTACTAATAACAATAAGGAGTTACACTAGTAGTATAAGGACCTAACAAGTTACCTGCAAAATAAATCTTAGAACAAAAAAATATACAATGGCGAGAACATAAAACAAACATACATAGATATTTTCCCCTGGATCCCAAAACCGGGACTACTAGATTGATTTTTCATTATATTCCTTTCAATGTCACAATACATATATATACATGTCGAAACATTCATAAAACCTCAATCCATTAACCCTGAATTAGAACATAATCGTAGTTCCTTTGAATGAATCTACAAAATACCATGGGCACCATCATGCCCAAAACCATGGGTAGGTCCGCCCACCATCTTTGGGTTTGCCCCCCATCCTTAGGTCTGCATGCGTGGAAATAATATAACACACACCCAACAAAAAAATAATAATTCAAAAAAAGAATCAATGAAAAAGGAAAATAAACAATAAAAAGGGGAAATAAATATAATAATCTTTTTTTTTAATTTTTTTTTATTTAACACAGAGGTGAATAAAATAAATTCATTTTTATTACTATTAAAATAATTATTGTTATTATCCAAATAATTATTAATAAGAAAGGAAGAAATACTATAAAAGAAAAAAAAGTATTAAACATATATTCCTAATGATAAAAACGAATATAGCTAAGTGAGCCACAATAGAGGAAAATAAATATAAAAACTCTTTGAAGGTGATGCAATTGTAGTTTTATCCTTGTAAGTATAGCATGCACTTTTTTCTTTTTTTTTTAATTATTTTTTAATGGAATATAAATTGTAAATTATCTTTTATTGAAATTAGTTTTAAGTAAGGCAACCATATACATTAAATGGTTGGTAAATCTATGATAAACAACAAACACTTATTTTAGTGTGTCGAAAGGTGCTCTACAGTCTAACCTGGGAAAGTTGTCACATTATGTTATATTTAAAAATAATAAAACAATACTTACATTAACAAATTTAAAATAGTAATAAAAAAAATTCATGTCGACCATAAAAAAAAATGTTTCAATTTTCACCTTAATTTTACATCAACTTTATATTTTAAAAAAAAAAGGTAAAGCATTTTTTTCAACTGTTGCTAACCCCAAGGGAATCAAAGAGATTTGACCCCATGACCTCCCAATTGACAAGGTACTTAACAACAGGAACTCAACCAAAGCTATCCCTTGGGACTAAAAAAAGGTAAAGTAATTGAAAGTAAAATAAAAATAAATAAAACTACTTTTTAGTATGAGAAAGATATATAATTGCTTCACTACCTAATATGGAGGTGATAGAAAAAAATATTATTGATAATACATAATGTATAATTCATTCTACATGTATTACTCCAAACAAAACATATTTTATTGTCAGCTATAAGCAAAATATTTCAATGTGCATATTAAATAACACTATATATATATATATATATATATATATATATATATATATATATATATATATATATGGTGTAACATCCTCTGATAAACCTCGTGTAAAAGTACATAAGATTAGAATTTTTTTACGAAATTTACTGGCATGTAACATTCTGAATCACTTATTCCATATTCCTCAATTTATCATTAGATAAAATCATCGTCATTACATAGAGTAACTTTATAAATGGGATAGAAATTCGCGTAACGTAACAACTATTGCTGCAACATATTAACGTAAAACTCGTTGTTAAATCCTTACATCATTAACATTGTTCATTTAATTAAGCTAGTTAATCACACATTTGATGATGTAAGTGTCAACGTCATGCAAGGAAGTAACATCAACATAATGACATAATAAGCAAACGCATCATTGGACATTGATATACCCAAGAAACCCCGTAGAGAAAAACTAGCAAACGTATATTTTATTAAACGTTTCGTGAGGGAGTTCACCCCTCACCTAGTGGTAGTAAGGGAGCCCATCGCTTGGCTATAGTTAGATTTTTTACAAGAAATATCATCTTAAATTCAAACATAACTAGTTGGAGGCCATTACACTAATCATGATATTATTTACCCACAATTCGTTGAGTACGGTGTCTTTGTGGCATGGTTGTTCCCTATAGTGGATCATCCTATGTTTGACAATCCCGCAATCTACATGGACCATTAGTTCATTGCTTGCCATAATTTTAAATATAATACATATTTCACGTAAGTCATAATCCTTTCCTGCAATTACTACTTTTAGCAAACATCATGATAATATAAAATATTTATCAAACCCAAATAATAAATCTTTATTAGTTATGCTTCAAACATCTTTTCATGTGCATAAATAAATTGTGTACAAGTATATTGGCACCACACATGCATTAATTAAAAGCACATAACTACCAAAAACATGTATATTTATCTTTACATGTGTGTGGTGATGACACATGTTTGTCCATCAAAATACCACATGCATAAGGTAAAATACATAAAGATTACCAAGGCATGCTCATTTATCCCTACTTCACATGTATCATGAGAAAGGGAAATAGTTACATTATACTTCTACCTACAAGAACATAGTAATATTTAAAAGAATCTCCATGGTTATCACCATATCTTCGCATAAGAAGAGGGAAATCTTTCTAAAGATAAACACCACACTAATTATTATTTTCTTCGCACAAGATACATTCTTTTCCAAAAGAAAAGCCACCACAACTACATGTCTTTTAAAGGAAACTAGCACATTAGCTATGACCTGCATTGCGTGCATATAAATTCATATCATTTTTCCAAAAGAAGATAACGCCATAGGTATTATTCTTTTGCATATAAACACATATTCTTTCTCAAGAAATATAACACAATAGTCATTACTTCTGTGTATACCAACAAGAAAACTAGCATGAGTTATTATCCTTGTATGCACAAGATTCATATGCAACTTTTAAAGAGAACAACCTTGATTCTTACCACTTCATGTACAAAATTCATATGCAAACTTTCATGAAATAGCCTTGACTCTTATCATTTCATGCATAAAAATTCATAGGTAATATTTAAAGAAATCTAACATCGTGGCCACTTTCTTTGTGTATGCCAATGCATATTTATTTTTCAAAAATTTATATTTGTGCATGCAAATATATATTTACTTTTTTAGGAGATCTATCATAATAGCCATGTCTTCTTAGCATAAAGACACATGCTCCTCAAGAAAATTTCGCAAAATAGCTAGTATCTATATGTATATAAGCACATATTTTTCCTCAAGAAAAACATCATAATAATTTTTAGTTTTATCTATATAAACACATATTTTTTTTCAATAGCCTAATGTATAAAAGCCACATGAATACTAGTAAAATAATCTAGCTTTCCACACATAATTCCCTGCAATATTTTTCAATAAAATAACATAGTTTCTTTATCCTTTTATGTACATGCATTCTTTTTCAAGAAAATATCATGGCTTCTTTACCTTCTTATGTGAAAGGCTCATATGCAATTCTTTTCACGAAACTAACATAGTTAATTCATCTTTCTATGCACATAACCCTGCAATATTTTCAAAATATTAACTCACATGCCTCACGCTTCTTTACCTTCTTACACGCTTCTTTACCTTCTTATGTGAAAGGCTCATATGCAATTCTTTTCGGAGTAGTCTTTAACGCGACTTTTTGAAAGCCTTTCCGGCGATTTTTTCCGGTGAAAATCCGGCAGTAATTTATTGGAATCCAAGTTTAATAGCTAATTTCTGCACAATGAAACCGTCCCAGGGGTTTTTCAGGGTGCTGAATCCGAATATGCAGTTAAAAAACCATTTTAACTGCAACAAATCATGATTTCATCTCAATTTCTTCCGCCGGATTCCGTCACCGGAATCTCAAAAAGTCGCATTATAGACAACTCCATTCTTTTCACGAAACTAACATAGTTAATTCATCTTTCTATGCACATAACCCTGCAATATTTTCAAAATATTAACTCACATGCCTCACTTACACAATGAGATCTTGCTCTGCCTACCATGGATGAATGGAGGAAAGAAAATTATTTCTTGTAACTCTAAGCCACGAAGTTGTTGCTCCCACCATCTGTGACTTCATCTAATTCTCTTGCAATGGAAGGAATTTCCATTTGATAATTCCATCTACATTATGATGTGTTGATATATTAATGCCTTTGGAAAGATAGCAATAGAGTAAATTGCAGCCATTAACATATACCAATGTCCAAGGTTTTGCTCATAGAAATTGAATTGGCATATGACGCACTAGTGACATAGACATTCCATTATTCATCAGTGTTGTCTTAATTTTATCATCACCCAAAATTCACATCAAAAAACCATGAAACTAAATGGTGGTTGCAACTAAACCAAACTCTAACTAAATCTTGATGGTTAATTTTCGTTAATTATGTAAATTTAATAATATTTTCATATTCACCCGAATTTTATGGTAGGGATATTACATTAGGGAGGTGTAATTTATTTCATTATGTCTCTTTCAGCTAGAGATGTTATCTCAGTGAAAATAAAATAAAATAAAAATAAAAATAAACTTATGTTAAAATAAAAATTCTATGTTGTTATTTTTTTGGATAGTTAAGGTAAACTTGAATTAGTCAAGTTACTGATAGTTTTTGATAACCCGTTGTATTTGTCATGGTACTCATGTGGAATATAGGGAATTAAAAAGATTCATCTTAACTCCGGATTTACCAAGAGCCAAGAGGGATCAAATTTCTTGAGATGCAAATCTCTTAAGATGGAAAGATATTTGATAGGATGCTTGGTACATCTAGAGTTAAGATGGATATGGTGGTCCAGATGTGTAACATAACATAATGTAATGTAATGTCTTGTAAAAAATTTGGCTCGATCATAATAAAATAAAATAATAAATAAATATTTTTATTATTGTTATTTTTTATTTTTATTAAAAAAAATTGTGTAGTTAAGGTAAACTTGAATTGCTCAAGTTAAGAGTGATTTTTGAGTTTGAGTTTTATGAGAAACCATCGAATTCAAGTGGAATATAACATATTTAAAGGGGGGAAATAAACTAGCCTACCAAACTTCAAGAGAGATTAAATCTCTTGATATCCTAACCTCTTTTGAAGTGAAAAGAGATTTGATCCCTCTCTACCATTGGAAGGTCCCAGTTAAAATATAGGTCCACTCAAATTAAGGAAAATTTAAACCTAAAACTCTTGTATTTAAAGATTCAATTAAAAAATAAATAAATAAAATTACATATATTCTCTATTAACATTTTACAATCTCATTACAATATGGATATTTAAGACATACACTAAATTTCCCAAAAAGGTGACAGCTGTCTTGATAATGAAATATTATATTCCATGAGATTCCAAATTCAAATACACGGTGGGTCAACCAACAAAGAAAAAAAACACATACACTAAATTTAAATCTACTTTATGTTTAAAATGTTTTTTTTTTTATAATTTCAAAATTAACAATTTAAATAAATGAGATTCCAAATTTAAACCCTGAGTTAACCCACAAAAAAAAAATCTGTTAAAAATAATGACTTTATAAATTCAAAATAACAATTTTAATAAAAAAACACGTACCAAATTTATATGCAGTAAATAAATAATAAATAAAACAATATGCCTTTCTTCAAAATAAATAACCAAACAAAAATTGAATCTATCGGTGATTTACCAACTCTAAGCAAATACCATAAATTTCACAAGTAACATAGCTTCTGAATTTCAGGTCCACCCAATGTTGAGATTTGACTTCTACCCTTTTACATCAAAGAATTTTAACTTTATTTATATAATTATTTAAATTTTAAATTTTGGAAAAAATAATTATATTTTATAATTGAAATTTATTTATATAATTAAGATTATAAATATATATATAATATAATTAAATGGAAAAAAAATGTTTAAAAGAAATTATAAATGATTAATTACCAAAGGATAAAATCTTTTAGAGTGTAAATTTTTGTTTTTACTTATTAAATTTTAAAAAAATTGCAAGTGGAAATATTTTTTTTTAGCTTTTAGTAGATTTGAAATATATATATATATATATCTATCTATCTATATATATATATATATATAATTATAATTCATTAACATGATAATATGTATCATATTTGAAAGTAAAAGACATATATATCCATAAGACATTATATATATATATATATATAGATATATATAATTTTTTTTTTATAAATATGTTTTTTAAATATTTTATGTTTTATATATATTTGCATAAGAAAGATTTGTAATTCAGTATTTTTTTTATAATGGATTTGTAACATTTTAAATATTAATAATTAAAATTATATATAGGTAGATAGTTTTACGTTATTAATATTTAGAATGTTACAAGTTCATCATAAAAAACAATGAAGTACAAATCTATCTCTCTCACACAAAACCAAGAGGAATTAAATATTTTCACTTACAAAAGTTTTTTCAAGTTTCCTAGTGAAAAAAGGTTTGCATCTTGAGGGATTTGATCCCTTGGTAAATCCTAAGATAAAATGGATCTTAGGGACCAAATTTATGAATACTTGAACGTGTTTTTTTACCATGATACTTAGAAAAAAATTGTAAGTGAAAATTTTTAATTCCTCTTTGATTTGGAAGATTTGAAGTTAAGATGGATCATTCATATATATATAACATTGAAAATCTTTTATTTATTATTACATTCTACACATTAAAATGTTAATACATGTCCTAATCATATTTGGAAGTAAAAAACATATATCCATAGGACACTCTATATATATACAATTATTTTTGTTAAAAATATTTTTTTAAATGTTTCATGTTTATATATGTGTGTGAGAAAGAGATTTGTAATTCATGGTTTTTTATCATGCACTTGTAACATTTTAAATATTAATAACATTTTTTATTTTTTATTTGTTATTAATATGTGAAATGTTACAAGTCAACTCTATGATAATCCGAAGAAAAAAAAAACAAAAAAAAACAAAACAAAACAAAAACAACCTATTAATGCAATAAAAACACTCTCTATTTATATATAAAATTCATATTAAACTTATTCATATATATATATATATATATATATATATATATATATATATGACATTGCAATATTTTACTTACAATACACATTTTACACATTAAAATGTTAATATACGTCCTAATCATATTTGGAAACAAAAAACATATATCTATAGGACTCTAACTTTTTTTTATCTATATTTAAAATTTTACAGATCAAATCCATATTAAAAAAAGAATGGATTACAAATCTATTTTTAAAAAACTTTATAAATAGAATAAGAACTCTATATATATAACATTGAAATATTTTATTTATGATTCACATTCTACATATTAAAATGTTAATACATACTCATGTCATATTTGGAGGTAGAAATCATATAGTCGTAGAAATCTCCATATATAATTGTTTATGTTATAAATATTTTTTAAAATATTACATTTTTTATATATCTATATTATTAAACTATCAATATTTAAACTATTATATGTAAAATTCATATTAAAAAATAAATCAATTACACATCTCCCTAAATAACCTATTAAAATCTATATTAAACATTTTTATTAATATTTTTAAGTATTATATATAAAATGTATATTAAGAATGCAATAAACTACAAGTATATTTTAACTTTGATGTATCAAGCACCTAAAGAGATTAAATATATGAACACTATAAGCATTTTTTGAGTGCAAAACACAAAGAAAAGTTTGCATGTAGAATATTTAATTTATCTTGACTTTTGGTAGATTTGAAATTAAGATGAATCTCTCTCTCTCTCTCTCTCTATATATATATAATTAGTTTTGTATAATATATTTATGGTTGACATTGAAATATTTTATTTATAATCTACATTCTATGTGCATTAAAATGTTAATACATGTTCCAATTATATTTGAAAGTTAAAAACATATATTTATAGGGCTCTTTCTATATGTATAATTATTTTTGTTTTATATATATATTCCAACTCTATATTCAAAAAATGAATAAGTTATATATCTCCTTTAAAAAAAAACTATTAATGGAATAATAATTCTCTATATTTATATATAAAATCTACCTTAAACTTTTTTAAGTAATAAAATGTTATATGTGTGTCAGAGAGACATTGAAATAATTTACTTATGATTCACATTTGGAAATATGTGTGTGCCTGTGAGAGATATTGAAATAATTTAGTTATGATTCATATTTGGAAATAGAAAACGTATATCCATAGACTTCTTATATATAATTATTTTAGTTATAATTATTTTTTAAAATGTTACATAATATATAAAACGTTTTGGAGCGATGTTGTGGTGACTAGGGTTTGGCCCTAGCCAACCAGTCCTCCTCCTCATCGCAGAGTTTTGAGTTGGTGAATGGCTTCCATGATATCATTAGTGTCTTTGATCACTGCATCTCCCTGTGCCACATTTCCTCTCCTTTTGACGACCGGTCCTTTGAATTTGATATCTGTTATGGGGTCAATTCCACCTTTCTCTGTGGAATTTGATCCCTCGGTTCGAGGTTTTATTGCTGCTAAGGGTGTCGCCTTGGCCTTTGCATCCATGTCCTTTAATCTATTGAAGTCCTCTGGGACAGATTCTATTGCCAAAAGTGTTGCTCCTCCTTCAAGTTTGGAGGGCACCTAGAAGGAGGTTTCTTCACAATATTTTTGAGATATTATGAAATCTGCATCCAACAACCATGTCTTTGGGCATTTAGTCCTCGAAGACACATCGATGGAGATACCTATGGTGGCAGAAGCAATCAATGATGCAAAATTCTTCTCGGAGCATGGATTGATATGTATGTTTAATGGACATTGGTCACACTTCATTGATCTCTATTCATGGATTTATGAGCATTGGAAGCCACTTACCTCTTATGAGTTGAATCTTTATCCTCTGGCTAGAGGGTTCTTCATTTTAGTATTTGACAAAGAAGAAGATTGGGAGTTGATCTTTAACTCTAGTTTGTGGTTTTGGGGAAGTGCAGGGTTGTCTATACAACCCTAGCCCCCCTCTTTCGACCCCCTTTCGAATTTCATTTCTATTGCCCCTGTATGGGTAAGACTTCTTAATCTTCCTTTGCATCTCTGGAATCTTCCCTCTCTGAACACCATTGGAAATGCTTTAGGCCATTTTTATCGTGGTAGTGAAGAGACAATTCAATATCTAAAACCCACATATGCTTGCATTTGCATGGAAATCAACTTGAAAGGTCCATGCTACCTATAGATACAAAATATGGATTACAAAAATGTTCCCTTCTACTACAGAGCTTGTTATGAAACAAGGCATTCCTTCAAAACTTGTCCCAGAGATGGGAAGATCAAAGCCAGGAAAAATATCCGCAAACCAATATGGTGGGATGGGGCAATGTCTGAATATTATATGATTTTTAAAGAATATATCCCCTAAGCTATATGTAAAGAGGAATCAGAGTGTGGTGAGGCAGCAAGCCAAGAGATGGTGGAATGTAAAACTGGGTCCAATGACAACCCAAAGAATTTTGATTCCTAAAATTCTCTCTTAACAAGGAAAAAGCAGAGTACTCTAGAGTATGTGTAGCCTTCTCGAAAAACAAAATTAAAAATTCATCTTGGGTAGATCAGGTAGAAGAGGGTGAACTACAAGCGATTCATGAAGTTTTGGATAAGTCTCATGAAAGCAAGTAGGAAGATGAACCTCCAGATAAAGTAGAACACACACGATGGATTCAGGTGAGGAAAAAAGACATAAACACTTGACCAAGGAAATAAAGAAGTCAGACAAAGCAGACCGAGAAAAGGAAAAAAGGTGATCAGATTGGTGTGGATGAATTTAGGCCTTCTAAACCCATTTAAATTTCTATGTGATTAATGTATTGCAAGTATGTTTTGTTACCAGGTCAGTTTTTTAGAGTCTATGGAAGGTTTCAATGTAGAATTATAGTACAGAGAGCACATAGAGGAAAAAAGACTTCGCTATGGATACAATGGAATGTAGAAGCTGTAGAAAAGATAGAAGCAATTTTTGTAGTCATTGATGTAAATGGTTATGGCCATATAATTTATAAAGCCACCTCCCATATCTATCGGCTTTCACCGGCTTGCCTAGGGTAAACATGAGCTCAAGGATACCATGACATTACTCAACCTCTTATATCACCTTAAGAAAATGGATTCTATAAACCAATATTTTACTGACTTCCCTTAGGTGTTATAGGACCCCGAAGGACTAAACAACCCTTCTAGGTGCGCAAACCTTGATTTAACTTTCTTGTTCCCTAATCTTAACTCCTAGATGCTGACATGACATTGCCTAAATTTGACTGTAACCCTTTAATCACATGCATAAGCCTGCAAGGGATCAACTCCAGTATTTTTTACCTAGTTCTGTGCCAGTGACACAAGATCTAAGCCACTTTTTAAGGGCTAGTCTACGAACCATTTCCCAGAACTTGATGAAACTCTTAGAAATGATAAATAGCACAAAGACAAAGCTCATCACACAAAACTTGATCAGGGACTTAACCTAGCCCATCCTAACCATGACAGTCATTTTTCAAACACATTGTGAACATGTAATCTACAAGTCGTGAATGCATACTTGAACATAGATATCTAAAACTTATCTGAGGTTTAATAAGAAGGACTAAGTCTCTCTCACAATAGTTGCAATAACATCTATTAGGTCATGCATTCAATAACCATTCATTTATTAATCAAACATGATAAGAGCCATAACTTGAATTTTTCATAAAACCATGCTTATAACTAGCATATAACCAAATAAATGATAATGATAGAACAACCATTAAATCCACACCTTAACATGTACATTTACTCATAAAATAAAAGAGGAACTTAGCTCTTATTGACATATGCAAAATCCAACCAAATCAGGGACTTCCACATACCACCCAACCATAGATTGGGCTGAACCAAATCTTTCTTTTAGCCAATCACCCTTGTGCCATATTCCAAGGATAAAACAATCCATAAAAAACCAAGGGAATCCAAAGGTTAAACCACCTCCACCCTCACCCTGCCATGATCTCACCTAAACTAGTCCCGCAATCACAAAACCAAACCAATCTTGGATGCCCCAAAATTATTTCACCATCCCTTGATGAATTTTCCTGTCTCCACCCACCTGTTGAGGGCTTCCTGTAGAAAACCATCTCCACCCCAACCCTTGAGATTTTCCTGAGACCACCTCACCAGATCCAAAACCCTCTAACAATCCAAATCTTAACCAAGAATGAATCCCATCACACCATGGCTATCCAGAAATGGAAAGGCAAGGTTGAAACCACTTTCAAAACCCGGTAAAACACATGCCAATGATATCAAATGAACTAGTTACACACATGCATATACCATGCATGCCAAATCCAGCTAGGAAATCATACATGCAATTTGTTACCTACAAGTATTCCAGTTGAAGTTCCTTGATCCTTGTTTTCCTTTGCTTTCCTTGTCCTTCCTTTACTTGCTTGCTTTCCTTCTCCTTTTGGTGCTCTTCTCCTCTCTGAAACCAATTCCAAAACTCAACTGACAAAATGACCCAAACTAATGCTCTGATGTCTTTCTATTATTGATGCTTCTATTTTTTTCATTTTTCTCTATTTTCCTTCAATTTCCTCCTCACATGCAACTTGTGACCTTTCACCTCCCTTTTCTCCTATTTACCTTTATTTTTATAAAATAAATTCCGTTAATGTATTTTTTCCTTTTCAAATCCTTTGCCAATGCCTTTACCAATTTCCCCTTATCCATAATAAACAACTTGTGATGCATACTAGGATGCTTTGCTCAACATTCAACTTGGAATACGTGTCCCATGACCTTGGTCTTATTTTTATTTTATTAACTTTATTACAAGAAATTTTAACCCGGGGCTGTTACATACCCCTCCCCATTAGGGGAATACCGTCCTCAGTGTTTTATGACACCTATAACCAACAAGGCAGCCGAAAACCAAAACATACTACCAGGGAGATTTATAACCCATCTCGTTATAGTATTTAGAATGAACAACCCGCTCAAAAGAAAAACCATTATGACAAACATGACAACCATACCACTTATTGGAGATTTATAACACAACTCATTGGGGTATTTACAATATCAAACATACATAAATATGTACATATACCAAAAAATCATTTGCCTCCATCGACAAATAATGAAGGATACATAGCCCACAGCTAATCATCCATCTCCCATGTAGCTACTTCGGGCCCAAAGCTTTTCCACTACACTTTAACCTGCTCAATTTCTCTATTCCAGAGCATGAGTTGTTTCCACTACAATATGCACTGAGGTTTCAGCTGGAATTATCCTTCTGGCCCCACTTAAAATATAGACCAATCAATAACATGATCAACATATTTCACATATATTTTAAGCAATGAAACATTGAAAACATCATGGACTTTCACTTTTGGAGGTAGTGCAAGTCTGTAGGCCACTGGTCCTATCCTCTCAAGGATCACAAAAGGCCCATAATACCAATTTTCCAACTTGGCACATGACCCAATCCTCAAGGAGCTCTTCTTAGGATTGATGTGCAAGTACACATGCTCCCCAACCTGAAACTCCTTAAATACCCTACGTTGGTCGGTGTAAATATTTTCCATATCTTGTGCTACCTTTAGATTCTTCTTTATAACCTACATTTCCTGTTCTATCTCTGCCAACATGTATAGTCCTATAAGTACCCTGTTCACTAGATCACTCCAACTGATGGGAGTCTTCCAACTTCTCCCATAGAGTGCCTCAAACAGACTCATCCTTAGTGACTCCTAATAACCATTGTTGTAAGCAAACTCAACCATTGGAAGATACCCCTCCCATCTCCTCTGTTGGTGCATGATATACATCCTCAGCATATCCTCCAGTATCCTGTTGACCCTCTTTGTTTGTCCATTTGTCTGTTGATGATAAGTTGCACTGAAGGCCAACTCTATACCCAAACCTGCAAAACACTCCCAAAACCTGAAAGTGAACCTAGTATCTCTGTCTGACACAATCTTCTTTGGAACACCGTGCAACCTCACTATCTCCCTAATGAATACTTATGCTACCTCACTATCTAAATAAGCGGTCTTCACTAGAATGAAGTGAGCTACCTTGCTTGACCTGTCAACCACAACCATGATGGAATCATATTGCTTTGATGTTGGTAGAAAACCTATAATGAAATCCATGGAAATGACCTCCCATTTCCACTCTGCAATTGGAATAGGTTGTAACAAACTAGTTGGGTGTTTACACTCATATTTCACTTACTGAAAATCCAAGCATCTAGCAACAAACTCTACCACTTCCTTCTTTAAATATGACCAATAATAGAAACTCTTCACAACTGCCAATGTCTTCTGATATCCTGGGTGACATGAAACTCCCTCAAGATAAGCTTCTTAAGCTCATTGGCATCCAACAGATAGATCATTTACCTAAATCTCACCAAGCCATCTATCATGAGATGATAATCCACATCCTATTCACCTGTACCCCGATGTAACTTGTGCTTAAGTTGTTGATACTTGTCATCTTGTTATCCTTCATGTAAGATCTGGTACTGTAAATATGTCCCATAAGAGCTCAAAACTGCAACATGATTTACCTGCACTCTCCTACTGAGGGCATATGCAACCATATTCTCCTTTCCTTTAATGTACCTGATCTCAAAGTCAAATTCACCTCAACCCATTATGATCGCCCATCAACACAAACCTCCTGCCAAGAAGACAATGTCTCCACATCTTTAATGCATGAATACTAGCTACCAAATCCAAATCATGAATCACATAGTTCTGCTTGTGCTCATTTAGTTTCCTTGACTCATAGCACACCACCTGTCCCTCCTACATCAAGACTCCACCAAGTCCTCTCTTGCAAGAATCTTTTCACACCACAAACTCTTTATCTAGATCTGCAATCTTTAGAACTATAGCATTTGTAAGAATGCTTCAACTGATCAAAACTTGTTGCACATTCCTCTGTCCATTCAAATTTCTTTCCCTTTCTCTGCAATGATGTAATAGGATAGACAATTCGTGAGAAGTAACTCCTAATGAACCGCTTGTAGTAACATGCTAACCCCATGAATGATCTGACCTCATCTACATTCTTAGGAGTTTCCCACTCCATTATAGCTCTTATCTTTTTTGGATCCATTATTATGCTTTTGATCTTGGAAACAACATGTCTCAAGTAATGTACCTTCGTCTGAAAGAAACTGCATTCACTAATTTTTTCATACAACTAACGCTCTCTTAGCAACACCGATATTGTTGCTAAGTGTTTGGCATGCTCTTCTTAATTCTTAGAATATATCAATATATAATCAATGAATACAATCACAAACTTGTTTAGATAAGGATGCAACACACTATTCATCAAGCCTATAAAAGTAGCTAGAGTATTAGTCAAATTGAAAGGAACCACAACAAACTCATAATTCCCATACCTGATCGGAAAAGTAGTCTTTTATATTTCCTCTTCTTTGACGTGTACCTGATGATATCCTAATCTCAAATTGATCTTTGATAACAATGTTGCTCCTTTTAGCTAGTCAAACAAGACATTGATCCTTGGTAATGGATACCTATTCTTGATGGTTACATTGTTTAGTTGCTTGTAATCAATGCACAATATAAGAGTACCATCCTTCTTCTTCACAAAAAAAACTAGTGCACCCCAATGCCATACGCTTGACCTAATGTATCCCTTGTTAAGCATTTCCATCAACTTTAACTCTAGTTCCACTAAATTTGGTGTGCTCATCCTGTAAGGTCCCTTTGATGCTAATTCTTCCCTTGGTACCAACTCAATTAAAAAATCCACTTCCCTATGGGAATGCAACTCTAAAATATATGTTGGAAACACATCCTAAAACTGCTACAATACAGGGTACCTCTTGACGACTTCCACATCCTCAACATCCTTACACTTGTCACTAGAAATATGGAATGCAAATAGTACACACCCCTTCCTATGACTACATTTATATTTCATAGTTGTAACCATTCTAACTTATGTAGGCTTCTTCTTTCCTTTCAATGTTCTCTTTTCCCCATTATCATCCAGGCACTTAATAGCCTTGTCATAAAAATCTACTTTGGTCCTGTGGAGGTACATCCAATCCATACCCATAAGCATATTATATGATCCCAATGGAAGCACATTTAGATGTGTTGATGTAGACATACCATTCAGCTCAAATGCAGAAGCTCTTACACAATGATGAACTCTCTTCTTAGTGCCTGTAACCAACTACACCAAACAAGAATTTTCATGCACTTCTTTTCTCAAACCACACTTATCCACCAGGTCAATATTAGCATAACTATAATTAGATCCAGGGTCAATCAAAATATAAACAACTTGATTATAGATCTTACCTTCCATCTCAATAATGGACGTTTGGTGATCTTCCCGCTTATTTCCCACAACTACATAAATCTGAGGAATGCTATGACCAACATCCCCAACTATCTATGCCTCCTAAGCACTATAGATCTGAGGCCTAACACCCTGATACAATGAACAATCCTTCTTGCAATGATATTTTCCACAAATCCAACCCTGCAATGGTCCTCTACCATCACCTCTTTTCTACTTCTCTCCAAGTCGTGACCCATGCCACTTCTCAACTGCATTAAACCTCTTATAAGGAACAACATTCTCTTTCTCACCTGTGCCCTGATTTCTTCCTTGCTTTGGTGGCTACTTCCCTTTAACTTTCTTGTTCCCTTTCAAATTACGCTTAGGCTCAACTTTACACTTTGACTACTCATAACAATGCTTCAATTTCCTTATGGCTTCCTCTAATAATCGAGGCTCGTCAAACCAAATCTAGTCTCTATATTTTTCTTGTAACCCACTGATGAACCTTTGAATATTTGTTTTTCATCCTTGAGGTAAGGAAAATACCTAAATAGCTCCAAAAACATACTAGTATAATCATCAACTGCCATAGAACCCATCTGCAACTCATAAAACTCCTTAGATTTGTCATCATAATACCTCTCAGACAAGTACTTCTTTTTGACGAGTCTCTCAAACTCATCCCAAATCAACTCTTATTCTTGAATGTGCCCTTGACATTCTTCACATCTTCCCACCAAATATTATTTTTCCATTTAAGACTGAAGGTAGTTATTTTGGCTTTTATGTTCTCTGAGTAGTTATGCAATCTAAAAAAAATTCTTCATCCCAAGCAACCATACCTTTGCATCTTTTGAATTCTTTATCACTCCATCAAATGTAGGAGTCTTGACTTTCTTGAACTCCTCTAGAAAGTACTTACTCCTCCCATAAGGATGATGGTGATGATGATGATGATGGCTCCAGAATGAGGAACTAGAATGAAACCCGTACATACTAGTCCTCCTGTTAGGTGTACCCAATGATCTTCCACCTATGATCGTGTCTTGTCTATCCAACCTGTATCCTGACCGAGACCTGCTACCATATGCCTCATTAGTCTTCTCTTCCTATTCTTGACTAATCCTCAACTGTCCCTGTCTTTGCAAGTCTAACAAATTCCGAAGGATCAATACATTAACCTCTGCTTGATTTTCCTAAGCCCTTGCAAGTATTTCCTGAGCCTCAACCAACCTATCATTCTATGCCTTTCAACTTCTAATCTTTTCCCTCAAACTACTCAATGTATCTGTTATATCAGGAGAATACACATCTCCTTTCTACCCAACTAATCTGTAAGGATATTTGCGTGAACTGTAGTCCACCATTTTGCTCGTTGTATTTGATTATATTATTCCTACAAGCATGGCATGTAAGCTAAACCAAATAGATGCCATAATCAAAATCATACCTCAATGATGTTCATGGGAGGCATAGCTCATCTACAAAATCAATCCACATTAGCACGATACATGTATAATCATAATCATATCAATATGCGAACATCATGCATAAAAATACCAACTACATACCATAACGTCATGTATGATAACCATAACCATGACAATGCATGTGTAACCACGTGCATCTAGCCCATCAATTCCAAGTGTTTAAACCATGCTCTAATACCACTCTGTAATGCCACCTCCCATATCTACCCACTTTCATTGGCCTTCCTGGGGTAAATATGAGATGAAGGCTACTATGAAATCACTCAACCTCCTAGATCACCTTAAGGAAATGGAGTCAATAAACCAAGACTTTACTGGCTTCCCTCTAGTGCTACAAGACCCCCAAGGGCTAAACCACCCTTCCAAGTGCCCAAATCCTGAGTTAAATTTCTTTTCCCCTGATATGGACTCCTAGATGCTAGCATGACACTGCCTGAATTCAAATGTAACCCTCTAGTCCCATGCATAATCTTGCAAGGGAGCGGCTACAGTCTCTTTTACCCAGTTCTTTGCCAACGACCGTGAGATCTAAGCCACTTTTTCAGAGCTAGTCTCTAGACCATTTCCTAGAATTTGATGAAACTCTCAGAAATGATAAATAACACAAAGACAAAGCATGCGAAAAAAACTTGATCGGGGAATTAACCTATCCCATCCTAACCAGTAAAATCATTTTGTCAAACACACTAAGAACATGTAATCTACAGGTCATTAATGCATATTTGAACATATAGATTTGAAATTTATCTGAGGTTTACCACGAAGGGCTAATGCCCTCTCATAATAGCTGCAATAACATTTATTAGGTCATGCATTCAATAACCATTCATAAAACCATGATTATAACCAACATATAACCAAATAAATAGCAATGATAGAAAAACCATTAAAGCCACACCTTAACAAGTAAATTTACTCATAAAATACTTGACATATGCAAAATCCAACCAAGATAGAGACTTCCACATACCACCCGACCATAGATTGGGTTGAACCAAATATTTCTTTCAGTCAATCACCCGTGTGCCATATTCCAAGCATGAATGTGGGATCTCATGGGATAAACCAATCCATAAACAACCAAGGGAATCCAAAGGTTAAACTACCTCCATCATCACCCTACCGTGATCTCACCTAAATTGGTCCCAAGTTCACAAAACCAAACCGAGCTCGGATGCCTCAGAACTTCTTCACCATCCTTTGAGGAAATTTCTTGTCTCCACCAACCTATTGAGGACTTCCCAGAGAAAATCATCACGAACCCCAACCCTTGGGATTTTCCTGAGACCACCTCACCAGATCCAAAACCTTCTAGCAATCCAAAGCCCAACCAAGAATGAATCCCATCACACCATGGTTATTTGGAAATGCCAATGAAAGGCTTAAACCACTGTCAAAACCCAACACAACCCATGCAAATGACATCAAAGGAACTAAATACATGTTGTGTGTGGAGCATGATTGTTCAGAGGTCTTTGTTTCAGTCGGATGTATACCCCAGGGTGTTTTGTACACCCCTCCACGCGGGGGGGTGCGGGGGGACTTGTCCCCCCCGCGGGGGTCCGAGGGCCAGCAGTCCCTCGGCGGGGGCTCGAGGGCAGCGCCCTCGAAGCCAAAAATAAATGTAAAATTGCCTTGTAAAAGTATAGTAATTTCTAGTCAATCTGGGCCGTTCATTAGGTGGATGATCTGACGGTAGAACTTATGTTTGTTTAGGGTTTTTTGCCCTAGAAGGCAACCCCTATTTTTATGTGAGGGTATTGTATTTGAGGCTGTGTGATAGATGTGTATTCTGTGTGAGCGAAAAACAGAGAGGTGAGACTGTGAGATAAAACAGAGGATATTACAGCGGATTTGTTGTAGGTTGTGTCTCTTCATTTTGCTGGATAATAGAAAGGAAGGACTGGCTGTTCGGGGTGGACGTAGCCCAAACTGGGTGAACCACATATATCTGTGTCTCTCTTGTTTTGTGCGTTTTCTGTGTTTATATTTCTGCAATATTTTATGTGTTCCATTGCTCCGTAATATATAATTTTCTAACAATACACACATGCATATACCATGCATGCCAAAACCAGCTAGGAAATCATACATGCAACCTATCACCTGCAAGTATTCTCGTTGAAGCTGCTTCATCCAACTCTTCCTTATTTGATCCTTGATTTCATTTGCTTTCCATGTCCTTCCTTTGCTTGCATATTTCTCTTCTCCTCTTGGTGCTCTTGTCCTCTCTGAAACCAATTCCAAAACTCAACTAACAAAAGGCCACAAATTGATGCTCTGATGTCTTTTTATTATTGATACCTCTAATTTCTTCATTTTCCCTCTATTTTCCTTCAATTTCCTCCTCACATGCAACTTGTGACCTTTCACCTCCATTTTCTCCTATTTTCCTTTATTTTCATAAAATAAATGGAAATAATGTATTTTTTCCTTTTCAAAGTTTTTGTCATTGCCTTTGTCAATTTCCCCTTAGCCATAATAAGCAACAAGTGATGTCCACTAGGAAGTTTTGCCCAACATTAATCTTGGAATACGTATCCCATGACCTTGGTCTTATTTTTCCTTTATTAACTTTATTACATGAACTTTTAACCTAGGTTTGTTACGTAATCCAGTGATATAATAAAATTCTAACCATTCTGTTAAAAAAAAATTGTTACATGATATATATATATATATATATCTATATATATATATATATATATATATATATATCTATATATATATATATATAGATAGTGTTACATGTCAAATCATAAATCTCTCTAAAAAGTAGCAATTTTAAATATGATTGTGGCATGTATTAACATTTAATATGTAGAATGCGAATCATAAATAAAGTATTATTTAGTTATTTTTTATTCACATTCTACATATTAAATGTTAATACGTGTCACAATCATATTTAAAAAATACTAATTACAAAAAAAAGGTTTAATATATATGTTTTTTAAATATTTTATATGAACTCCATATGAAGTAGTGAAGGAATTACATATCTTTTTAATATTAAAAAATATTTGTTCTTCTTCTTTATTTTCAATTACTTTATCTCTATATAGAGTGGATATAAAATTAGAATGGAAATTGAAGTATTTTATTTATGGCTTTCTTTTTGTTATTACTATTATTTGTAGAGCACCTCTATACACAATTATTATATTTTATAAATAGATTACTAATGGGTCTGTAACCATCTTCTCCACATTGTTATTCATCAATCTTAGTTATTGCAAATACCTCTTAGAAGCAAGAAAGAGGCCATGAAGGACACTATACATCTCATGGAAAAATGATTCATAATGAAAGTATATGGCTAATACATGATATACAAGGCTTAATCAATAAAATTACATGGTTTTACCAATGCCTCCATAGGCCCACTCATGGTTGAACCATCTCAAGGCTCTACTCAAAATATGCTTTATACCAAGACCAATTAACTAACTAGACCAAATGATAAATGCAACAATGTTACAAGGTTGATCTTGCTCACATGAGAGCATACATGACTACTTTAAATTATCTAATACAATGCATGCCAAATCTCTCTCTCTCTCTCTCTCTCTCTCTCTCTCTCTCTCTCTCATACTCATCCAATCAAAATGATTGCATACTAGAATGCATGCATGACTGAAATATATTCCACTCCTATGCATGCCTAACATCATGACTACTCACCAAGACATGACCCAATAGTGATAGTACCAAACTATAACAATAAAAGTACATGGTTGAATCATGTTTCTCTACATCCCATGCTTGGTTGTAGCAATACATTATAAATCTCACTCCAATTCCTGAACAACCCTAAGGAAATACAACCAATGACAATGATGATCATAAACAATTAGACACAAGGTTGATTCAAAGCTTCCAACTCATGATGAATAAAAAATAAATATGCCATAAGACAATGAGTGAAGGTGTGAGTGAAACTGCTATATAACCATAAAAGCTTGGATGTATGCATAACTCTCCCTAAGCTCATTATACCTCTGATGAACATGTTGATCTTGCGGACCCGAATGTACAAGTAATGATCCAGGTGGATATTGGTGGCCACCCGCCTATTCCACTTGGACCCCCACCACTATTTCTTTCAGTTTTTCAATTTCCTTAATTGTATCATAGTTGACAATTTTTGGCAATTTTTCAGGTCCTGAATTTCCGTAGCTGTTTTGAGGCCCTAAATGGCATTTTTTTAAAAATGGGAAAACACAAGTCTTTAACTTATGTTTGCAGTCAAAATTCGTATTCCTCGAATATATATTTATAATGAGGTATTTTTCACATCAAACAAAGATCGTATGCCAAGTTATGACCTCGGGAAGTTGATGTAGCAATTTACCCAAACAGGGACCACATTTTTGGCACTTCATCTCCTAGGGTTAGGTTTTTTCCATTGTTTCTCAATAATAAATAGGCCTTTGAGACTCATTGTAACACAGCTCAAAGGCATGTAGCCACCACATATATTCTCAGAGATAAGCTACCATCACTTGAGATAGTTTATTTCCATTCTGTCTGTAAGCATATTTATGTTCTTTGATATTAATGAAATGAAGTGTTATTTCTACTGCATCTTTGTATTTGTGGTTATACCTGTAATTTGTTGTGTTCCTATTTAAGTTCAAATCAGTGGTGTCAGAGCAGTCTTCTCTTTCTCTATTTTTATTTGCATGTTCCCAACGAGGTCAGAGTATAAGGAGTTAGGGATCGAACTGGTTGAACCCTTACAAGACCAACCTCTCAAACCTCGACGACCTCCCATGCAAGAAGAAAAGAAAGACGAGGGAGTAGGAGATCCCTTCAAAATATTTCTTGAAGAAGTCTTGGAGTGAAAGAGGAATTTGATGATGGACAACTTTACCCATATCCTTCGGTGAATACCCACAAGCAACACATCTTCTTTCGGCAAACACTCTAGGAGCACCACTCCCTTTAAGGTACAAGTTAAATTTGACATCCCCATATTTGAAGTTCAGATAGATGCAGATGTCATAGATAAATGGTTAAATATCCTAGAAGGATATTTCTCAGTTCATGACTTTTCCATCTAGGAAAATATTGATTTTGCACTCCTCAAAGCCCCCCCCACACCCGCCACGTTAAGGAGTGTTGGGAAACCTATTGTGAGAAGAGGGATGAGATTGAACCCTCACTAATCTCAGTTGCACCCACTTGGAATTATTTCTGAGATGCTGTCAAGGAGTAGTATTACCCTGCCATGAGATATGAAGATAAATACATAAAGTGGATCACACTGCGGCAAGGAAGGGACTAAGATGTGCCAGAGTTCACAAATATTTTTCATACCCTTCGCACGAAGTTGGGTATCAAGGATTCTGAGCGACATTTGGTACTCAATTTCTGTGGTTGTTTACACAAGAACATCCAGGATGAGATAGCACTCCTAGACATCTCCTCCCTCGATGCTGCCTATCGATATGCTATCAAGATCGAGCAGAAATTTAAATAGAAGAGGTGAGACTTTGGATTTGTGAATTTGAAGCAAGGGAAAGGCGCCCCAAGCTGCAGAACAAAGGACAAATCTAAAGCAGGGCTATCCAGGACAACCCGTCGAAGTCGCAAGAAAAGAACAATACCATGAAGACAAAGAAGGACATAGGGAAATGGTGTGAGTTCCATAAGAGCCCCACTCACAAACAAGTAAGTGGGCCAAGTAATCGCTGGTGGCCGAGCTGAAGGCTTCCAAATCATATGCATGTTTTGATTCTCAGTCAGACCCTGAGAAAGGGGATTAAAAAGGGAAGCAGATTATTGACACGGACCCCAGTGCCATTATTCCCACCACCAAGATCTAAAAGAATGAGCCTAAAGATCCAGAGGAGGGGGAGCGCCTCTCCCACTTCCAGATTTGGGTGAGGGGTTCTCCGTTGCAGTTCATTTTCGATAGTGTGAGCCAAAAGAACCCATTTCAATAGAGTTCATGAAGCAGTTGGGCCTACCAACCACATCAAAGCCTTTATCATACACCATCTAGTGGCTTCACCAAGGGCTATATCTCCGCATCAACTAGTAGTGTCGACTTCCCTACAACATCAAGCCCTTCATAGATGAGGTATTATGTGATGTTTCTCCCCTTGAAGTTTGTGATGTATTATTAGGACAACCATACTTGTGGAAGCAACATGTTGTGTATGAGTCTAGGCCCCGTATTGTTATTATTACTTTGGGAAATAAGTTGTACAGGATACCGGAGGTAGTGCTACCTACCACCATATTTTTGTTCACTGCAAAGAAATGCAGTAAGATCATTTCCCATATTGGTAAATTTGTTTTCCTTATGATTTTCCCTCAGGGAAAGAAGAAGATTGTGGCCACAACCTCCAGACAGGGCTCCTTCATACGACAGTAGCAGATGGATAAGGTCTTGGAGGAGTACAGGGACATCTTCACCTCACCCAAAGGGGCACCTCTACATTGTCAGGTCAAGAACTACATTAATATGACCCCAGGTACGTCGTTTCCCAGTGAATCAATCTATTGACGCTCTATTCTGGAGAACAATGAAATCAAGAGGCAAATTCAGGAGTTTTTGCAGAAAGGGTACATCAAGCCAATTTCATCACCCTGTGGGAGCCTAACCGTGTTGGTACAAAAGAAGGTGTTAGTGTCAGTATTTGCATACTACCATCAGTGATCAAAACTCCTATTTTCATATTCATATTAGGGTCTTGCTCAAATAATTTTTTCATTCCACCTAGGTCCTCATTCAAAAATTTACTCACTGATGGCAGCCCTAGTAAAAAAACCTCACTCACCTACACTCCATCTACCTCCCTTGACCTTTTCCCATGCCCATTCCTCTCATTTCCCTCTCCTAGGGTTTTGAGGCCATTTTTCTTAGTTTCATGACCTCCATGGTTAAATCGTCAACAAAACTTGTATCCTGATGCCATTACACCTTCCCATATCCTTAATATACCTTCCTAAACACTCCTCATCACTCATATCCCTCAAAATCGTCTTTTTTCTACAAACCCTAGCCTATTGTTATGCTTTTGACACTTTTCTAGACTAGGCCTGTTTTTTTCCCTTTTGGACCCCTTCCCCTCACTCAATCCTTGAAATTCTAGTTTCCCCTACTTCATAACATGCTTCCCTACCTCCCAAAATTTTCCTAAGAATTTAGAAGCCCCTTATCTTCTTTATTTCCCTTCATGCCTATAAATTTCCCAAATCCCATGTTTTGCCTACACTAAACCCTAATTTCCTCTCCCATTGAGCTAGGGTTTTCTATGGAGTCAGAGAAATCTAAGCAAATGAGGCATAAGGGAGTTCATATCAGCAATTAAGAGGCCACTTCAACTCATAAACATAATATCTCCATCATTTTCAAAAAAATCATTCCAAGGGACAAAATCATTTGCCACACATAGGGCCAATTTTGCTTCAAAGTATGTTTCCAACCAAACATAGATGAATTTTACAAAAGTGAGAAAGGTTTTTGTCCATAATATTCCAAGGAACAAAAAAATCCTTCATTTTTTGACACAAGTGTTATGGTTTTGGAGAAATGTAAAACATGCAGGTGCTACAAGAGGTTTTCTGCACTTCTAGAGTGACCTTGGGAAAATCAAGTGTTCTCCTAGAGGGAGTGTCCAAATGACTTTCTTGATGAGTCAAAGGATAACCAGACAGAAATATATGTCCAATGAGATATCCTGAGCTTAATTTGGAGTTTAGTAAGGCCTCCAAACGTTTCTTGCAAGAGAACACTTCATTTTTTCACCCTCATTCTGCACATTTTGACCAGTCTTGGGAGAATTGATTTTTGAGGGGCTATAATTGATCATTTTCAGTTCTTGATAGGTCTATCTTGTAGCCAAGAGAGATATATTTCCAACGAGCTATCATGGGATCAATTTTGACTTCAAGAAGGCACTCAAAAGTCAATTTTAAGTTGGCGCTATGCACGGACCAAAGGCATTGTGCATAGACCACTGGCGCTGCGTACAGGAATGGTCTTGGGAGAAACACTTTGTTACAGGGAAAATCAACTCCATTCTGCAAAAAAAAGACATATATAGAAAGTAGACAAGATAATATTTCCAATGAGCTATCCTGAGCTCAATTTAGACATCGATAACCCCTTCAAAACTCAGTTGGAAGATGGCACTGCGCACAAACCAAAGGCACCGTGCACAGGCCACTAGCGCTGCGCACAAGACAATTTGCCTGATTTTCCACTGTTTTTCTCCAATTTTGATTTCATCCATGGGAATCAACTTTTTACTGATGTAATTGATATGGTAAATGTAATTATGTTCTTTCCTATTACCTAGGGGTAAATACATTAGGTAAATAGAATTCATCAAGTCAAATGAATCAGTTTCAATGTAATTAGGGAGGAGTCACTCAGAGCTCCCTACAGTCTAGGTATCAGTTCAGACTTTTGTGGATCTCTTCCTCAACTAAGGGATTCGACCCCTGAGGATGAGATAAGGTTGTTTTGATGTCTATATCTTCCCTTTATTCACTCTTTTCAGTGGTTGGACTCAGTTGTATGTTGTACTAGTGATCATAAACACTATTGTATCATATTTTGGCCAGTATTAATAGATGAGTTGTAGCTATTTCTTTGGGATACATGTGGTATGGATGTTTAGCATTGTTTCTTCTTTTTTATCATTTGTATGAATGTTTTGTAAGCTCATAAACCATTTCATGTCTGTTATATGGTAATTTTCAAGTTGATAGGTAGAATGCATGTTTTCTCATGCTATGTTTTGGGAAAGTTATCATAATTTGTCCATTTTTCTTCAGTTTAGGAAGAATACATCTCATATGCTCTTCCTAACTCCTCATCAGTCTTAAACCATCTCACCAAATCAGCTTTTAAGTGCTAAGCCTCATGCCTGCCTTGCCCCTTTGAATGTTTGCAATCATATCTTATTTGTCCTGATCTAGCCCCTTTGACCTAATATCCTCATCTAGCATAACTCAATCAAAACAAATCAAAACAACCTGTACATTTTATGCCTAGTCCAAAACCATAATCCATCCATCCCTCTTGGTTGTGATTCTTTGGAGAGAGCCCTCTCTGGCCTAGTAGGGCTAGCTACCAAGCCAAAATATTGGTTTGTGGTTACCTCAATTGGACTCTTCCTTAGCCTTGGAGATCCAGAGAAGTGATAACAGAAGGATGGGACCCGGAGACTCTGTAGTAACTATCAGAGTTGAACAAGATCATTATTCAGAATAGGTATCCAATCCCATAGATTGATGGCCTTCTGGACCAGCTCAAGGGGGCCAAATATTTAAGCAAGATTGACTTGAAGTCTAGGTATCACCAAGTACTAATCAAACCCTCTGATGTGTGGAAGACTGCCTTCAAATCCAAGGAGGGACTTTTTGAATGGTTGGTCATGCCTTTCGGGTTGACGAATTCCCCCGCAACCTTCATAAGGCTGATGAATAACATCTTGCAACCCTTCACCAACTCATTTGTGGTGGTGTATTTGGACGACTGTTGGCATTATGACACAGGTGTGGCACAGGTGTTGTCCTTGATGGCAACTCACTCAAATAGCAAATCACAGTTCAGGCTCTTAGAATGGTAGAAAATGAGATACCCGTAGGTTCCTTTTCACAAAGTCGCGGACATACGCAGGTGCACCGAACAAAAGGTGCGTACATATACGCAGGTGTACCGAACAAAAAGTGTATACGTACAATACACGCACTTTCATGCAGAGAAAAGCCCGCACATGTGGGAAATCTTATGGTTGGTCCATGATATTTAGTCTGACATTTTTGAACCTATGGTTTTGGTCCGTGGTTTTGTATCTAAAGTATTGAACCTAGGTATTGGGTCCCTAGTATTGGATCTCTATGGTTTTGGACCATGGTTTGAGTAAGGCCTAGACTATAAAAAGTAAAGGAGATCATTTGGCTGGTGTAGACTGTTGGGTTGAATATCTTGAGAAGAGCAAGATCTGAAATATTGGTGATCAGTTGGGAGTTATAGCTGGACCTGAATCAAGGAGGAACCTGAGCATTACAAGATGGTTAAGATCTACTGATGGGTCGAGATCTCTTTGGAGCATGATCAGATCTATAAATCTGATAATTTGGGTATAATTGAAGTCTGATACCCACAGGTTCGACACAGCGGAGACGCGAATACCCACAGGTTCGATACATCGAAGGCGCAGATACCCACAGGTTCGACACAACGAAGGCACGGATATATGCGGGTTTGACACAACGTAGGCGCGTATTCCGCAGGATCTACACAGCAGAGGCGCGAATACCCACAGATTCGACACAGCAGAGGCACGGATACCTGTAGGTTTGACACAGAGAAGGCGCAGATACCCGCAGGTTAAGGAAGTGAATACTGCGTATGTACGCAGATTTCTATTGGTGAAGTAGCGGAATTTTCTTGAAATATGTTTTAGCTACTTTTGTTTATTACTGCAGTGTTCCGGGTTCTAAATTGGTGTCTGGTTACTGGTGCTATGTTCTGAGAAGTTATTGATTCAGTATTTGTACAAGGAAGTTGGTTGATTTCAGATCTATTTGATGTTTGATTGATATTCATGGATCCAGTCTGAACATTTATGAAACGTGGTCCCTGGAAAAAAAAGAGAAGTCTTCTATAGGTCAGCACCTACATACTAGTACCTTAGCTAGTACAAGAGCTAAGGGGGTTGTAGCTCCCATTCAGGAGAGTCTGGAGAACGAGAGAAGGTTGTAGCCTTCTACAGGTTGAAGCCTGCGTGCTGGTATAAGACTGCACTAGTACAAAATCATTGTAAAAAGAAGTTTCTAATTGAAAGAAGATAGAGACATATTGCAGCAGGTGGTTTTCACCCACATTGGGTTTCCACCTTATATCTTGTGTTCTTTTGTGTGACTGTCTGCTCTACTTTTCTGTTCCTGCTTACTGTTATATGGTTCTGACACACAGATTAATGATCAACATCTGAAGAATAAATTAAATTATAAGTCTAGAAGGTATACGCAAGTTTCATTAGTCAGATCTGCAAATCTTTGTATAAATTAAAAAATAACTTGATAAGACTGATTCACCCCCCCCCTCTCAGTATTATTTTCAACAACAACATCTTGATCTTTAGCCAGATTTGGGGAGAGCACCTTTGACATATTTGACAGGTCCTCCAAACTCTACGACAACACAAGTTGTGTGCCAATTTGGAGAAATGCACTTTTGGTATGACCTAGGTTCAATATCTGGGGTACATCATTGATGAGAGGGATGTGCATGTGGACCCAACCAAGATACAATTCATTCAATATTGGTCATCCCCAACTACTCTGATGGAGCTCCGCAACTTTCGGGGTCTTGCCAATTTCTACCGCTAGTTTGTGTTGGGGTTCTCTCATATCACTTGGCCTTTCAGTCAAGTCACCAAGGGAAGAGCGAAAGAAAAAATATTTTTCTTTGAATCCCAACAAAAGGCATTCTTCGAGTTGAAACATCGCCTCTGCTATGCACTAGTGCTCACATTACCAGACCTGCAACAACCATTTGAGATTGAGATAGATGCCTCCAACTATGTTATTGGTGCAGTTCTTACCCATCAGGGGCATTGAGTGGCATATCAAAGTGAGACACTTTCAGACACTGTCCAAAAGTATCCCACCTATGACAAAGACATGTATTAAATTGTGCAAGCCTACCAAAAATAGAAATATTACATTCTGGGGAAGGAAATGGTCATCCACATAGACCACCAACCCCTGTAGTTCATACAAACACAAGGGAAGTTGTAGAATGATTGCCATAAAAAATGGTCCACATACTTGCAATAGTTCCATTTGAACATTAAGTATAATAAGGGAAGCACTAATAATGTTGCATATTGCCTCAGCAAACCTCTGGTCATGGCATTGATCACTGTGCTTGACTCTTGTGGGCAAAAGACTTTGGGTTGGTTGCATATGTACAAGAGCGATCCAGAATTCGACAATACAAACCAGACACTCTTGGAAGGCAAGAAAGTTCCAAATTTTCACCTCAAGGATACACTGTTATGTCACCTGGGAAACCTCTCTGCTCCTTCAAGCGAGTGTGCCAAGAGGATTTGGGAGGCGCACTACATCGCTGGACACTTCGAAGTAAAGAAAATAGTGGCAGTGCTACATAAGTATTTTTATTGGCCAAACCTTTGATAGGATGTTGGAAAGTACATCAAATCCTTCACTGCCTGTGCAATTTCCAAATCAACCATTAAGAAGCAAGGCCTATATACTCCTCTTCCTACTCCTATTCGACCTTGGGAATCCATCTCCATGGATTACATGTCGGGCTTCCCTTCTACTAAGCATGGAAAGTTCTGCCTTTTCGTGGTCGTCAACAAATTCTCTAAGATGCCCATTCTGGTGGCTTGCAAGAAGAGTATCACAACAAAAGCCATTGATAAGCTCTTCTTTGAATGAGTATGGGTACAATTTCGGATCCCATACTCCATTATCTCAAATTGGGACAATAGGTTCCTAGGTACATTTTGGTCAAGTCTATGGTCAATGTTGGATACCAAGCTCACTAAGTCCACGACTTTCCACCCCCAAACTGATGGCCAAAAAGAGGTCATAAACAATATTATCATACATATTATGTGCATGTACAACCCGAAGCATCCACGCACATGGGATGAAAGCCTCCCCTATGTCTAGCATAGCTATAACAGAGCTCTTCATAGCTCAAATGGACACAACCCCCCCAGGTGGGATTGGGATTCCAGCCACTATGTCTCATTGATGTGTCCATACCATTTGCAACTACTCAAATATATTTTGCCCATGTCCAATTCGAAGCTGGCAGGGATAACAGCTTCATTGAGCACATCCAACACATCCACCGACAGGTCCATGACATATTGGAAAAATCAAATGCTAAATATAAGCATCTTCATGATCAGCATCGGGTGCCACACAAGTTCCAGGTGGGCGACAAAGTTTGGCTACATTTGTAGAAGGAGCACATCGTTGGGCTCCACCGCAAGCTTCGCCCACTTTGATATGGGCCTTACACCATCACTAAGGCTATAGGGGACAATGCTTTCAAACTCAACATTCCACCATTCCTTGCCCTGCACTAAGTGTTCAATGTGGATCGCCTTCGACCATACTTTCCACCATTACTGGACACATCAAACATTGAAAAATAACTCACACCAACAAAGTTAAACCCAAGCTGCATGGAATAGGTCATCATTGATCAGATCACGAACACACAGATAAATAACACTTGTCAGTAGAAGATCCAACTGTATCGGGTTTTCAAAGCTATCCAACTCTTGCACCAAGGCCAGTGGCTCACCAAGGACCAAGTTCAGTAGAGGTTTTCCCATCTCATGGAGGCACTCAATGCAATGGGGACCATTGGTTTCTAAGGGGCCGGGATTGATCCAGGTGGATATTGGTGGCCACCCTCCTATTCCACTTGGACCCCCACTAATGTTTCTTTCAGTTTTTTTATAACACAATTTATTATTTTTGGCAGTTTTTCTGGTCTTGAACTTCCGGAGCTGTTTTGAGACCCTAAACAATGTTTTTTTTTGGAAAACAGGTAAAAATGAGTCTTTGAATGATGTTTGCAGTAGAAATTTATTCCTTAGATAAATATTTCTAATGAGGTATTGTGCGCATCAAATGAAGATTGTATGCCAAGTTACGACCCCGGGAAGTTGATGTACCAATTTACCTAAATGAGGCCCGCATTTATGGTGCTTCATCTCCTAGGGTTAGGTTTTTGGATGTTTGTAGGTTTTAACCCCATACAGAAATTACCTATAAATGAATTCTTAAAAGCAGAAAATAAACAAGCGAGAGCATAAAACATAAAACATATATACACAGAGATTTTCCCCTGGATCCCAAAACTGGGACTACCATATTGATTTTTCATTATATTCCTTTCAATGTTACAATACATATATATACATGTCGAAGCATCCATAAACCCCAATCCATTAACCTTGGATTAGAATATAACTATAGTTCCCTTGACCGGATCTACAAAATACCATGGACAGAAAACCATCATGCCCAAAACCATGTGCGAAATCCATGCACAAAACCATAGGTAGGTCCGCCCACTTGATATAGGGTCAAAAAAAAAAAATCCCAGGACGCTACCCCAGACCCTGTGCAGGGGGGCTACTGCCCCCCTACTACACCTAGTGCAACGTACAAGAGCCCCCCGCGTGTGGGATGGTCGTGGAAAGAATATAACACACACCCAACATTATCCCACTTGTTGTTTTCCTTCCATAGGAGAGCTTAATCATTGATCCAAACCTGCAACACCCATTGTTTCTCTACACCAAGAGAACTTCTCAGTGCTCACAAACTTTGTCAATGCATCTGAAGTATTCTTCAAAGTGTCCACCTTTACCAGCAACAACTTTTTGTTCCCAACCATATCCCTCAAAAAGTGATACTAAACATCAATGTTCTTTGTCTTTGAATGATAAGCAGGGTTCTTTGCCAAGAAAAATGCACTTTGGTTGTCATAGCCTATCCTTATAGCTCATTGTACTAACCCCATACTTGAGCATAATCTCTACAACCAAAATGTTTCCTAGCTTGCATGAGTGGCTGCCATGTATTCTGCCTATGTAGTTGAAAGTGCCACTACAGACTGTCTCTTACTCATCCAACTGACTGCACCTCCAAATAGGGTAAACACATACCCACTTGTAGATCTCTGATTCATATCACCAGCCCAATATGCATAGAAAAAGCCACAGATGTCCAAAAAAAAATTAATCCTGGTCTTCCTTGGTAGCACAAACCATAATCACTAGTTCCATGCACATACTTGAAAACCTTCTTCATTGTTGTCTAATGCTCCTTCCCTGGTTTTGACATAAACTTGATCAATACTCCCATTGCATGTGCAAAGCCTGGTCTAGTACAAACCATTTCATACATCAGTCTATTAACTGCACTTTCATATGGAACTCGGGACATGTTCGCTTCCACTTCTTGTGTCTCAGGACACTGCTCAGCAAATAAATTTACACCTACAGGAATAGGAACCTTCATCGGTTTACTATCATACATATTAAACCTCTGTAGTATTGTCTCAACATACTTCCTCTAGTTTAACCAGAGCTTCCTTTTTTCCTGATCTCGTTTAATTTCCATGCCAAAAATATAGTTTTCACACCAAGATCTTTCATGTCGAACATGGAAAATTTTAAGGATGGAATTTTATCTTAAAATTTAGAAACCTTTTCGAATCTTACTAGTCCCTAATATGCAAATTGTAAAATTTTCACTGATATTTTTGGAGAAATATTTATATTTCCAATGATTTTATGTCAGTTGATATAATATTTTGGCAATTTTTAAGGTAAAATAATAGTGTACTACAAAATTTGGGCGAATCTTTTTTAGAAGAAAATGGAAATTGGCGAATATTTTTTTTGGAAAAGGCATGGAAAATTAGCCTACTCGTGAATATTAGCCCCTAAAATTTTCCATGATGTCGAATTTGGAGGACAATTGGGTCTTCAAATCTTGGATAATTTTTTTGTCATTTCCAATCAACAACATATCATCCACATACAAAATCAGATAAATAACAGGGTCACCAATTAATTTAAAATATACACAATGATCTATTTTGATTTTGGTGAAGCCAAGTCCCCGTATAAATGTATCAAATTTCTGATACCACATCCTTAGTGACCGTTTTAACCCATACAGAGACTTTTTTAACTTGTATACCAATTCTTTCTTACCCTTCATCGCAAATCCTTAAGGTTTCTTCATGTAGATCTCTTCTTCCAGATACCCGTGAAGAAATGTTGGCTTCACATCCATATGTTCTACCTCAAAATCAAAAGAAACAACAACAAATATAAATAATCGAATAGAAGCTAACTTGGCAACAAGAGAAAAAATATCACCAAAATAAATTCCTGGCTCCTTGGAATAACCTTTTGGTACCAACTGAGCTTTGTATTTCTCCACCTTGCCTCCTGCATTCATCTTCTTCTTAAACACCTATTTGTTGCCAATGGATTTCCTTCCAGCTGATAACTCCATCAGGTCGCAAGCCTTATTTTTGTGCAAAGATGCAATTTCATCAACCATGGACTCTTTCCAGAGTTTTCCATCCTTTGAATCTACTGCTTCCCTCATAGTTCTGGGATCATCATCAGTAATAGATAAAGAAAATTTTGAATAGAAAGTAGATGGACTATACCTTTATGGCTGCCTTCTTTCTCAAATTGATCTTCTCATAGCTGGAGTTTGTGGCTCTTCATCTTTTGATTCCTCTTCTGTTGTAGAGTCTGATTCTTCCTCCTTTAGCTCAAACTCTATCTTCTCAGGTTCCTTTGGTAGGACTTTGTTATGAAACCAGCTCACAAAAAGATAGAAAAGAGATATCCACGCCTTAGAATTCAGCCTCTTCGAGTGGGCAACCTCCTTTACATTACATAAATGATAAATTCTTGGATGATACAAATGACAAAACCTCCTTTCTATATATAGGAGTCTAAGGAGTCACAATATAACCCAGCCGACCTAACAATAATAATATAGAGCCACAAAAATAACAATAGAGGGATTCTATGGGGCACAGTAATAACAATACGGGGACAATAGGGGCACAAAAATATTAATAAGGGATACAACTACAATAGTAATGGGGTAATCACTAGTATTATAGGGACCCAAAATTCCCCTCTCCTTCAAAAAAGTGTTGTCCTCAACGCTTCAGTAGTTCTGGATGCTTCTGTATAAAATTCTCATCCTCCCATGTGGAATCTTCAGCGGATAAGTTCTTCCACTTGATAAGATACTCCAAAATTGATCGATTTTGTAATTGTCGAGTTCTTGTTTCTGTGACTGCTTCTGGTTCCAATATAATTTTTCCTTCCTGATCAAGTTCTGGCAATATTGTTTGAACTGGGAGCTTGTCACCTATAACATTCTTTAAACATGAAACATGGAAAACTGGGTGCAATCGAGAAGTTGTAGGAAGCTCCAATTTGTATGCCATAGTACCAATCTTTTGCAACACCTTGTACAGACCATAATACTTTGGTGATAATTTATTATCCTTCTTAGCTTGCTTGAGGGATATTTGCTTATATGGTTGTAGCCGTAGGAATACCCAATCACCTACATCAAAACTTCTTTCGCTGCGATGTTGATTTGCCTATTGTTTCATTCTATTATGTGCCAACACGAGGTTATCCTTTAAGAGTTGGAGGACATGTTGTTGATGTTCGATGTGATGTTCCACTGCTTGAACCTTAGAATTTTCTCTTAAATATTATGTGATGGATGGTGGCTGATATCCATAAAGTGCCATAAATGGGGTCATTTTTGTTGTTGTATGGAAGGAAGTGTTATACCACCATTCAACCAGAGGCAACCATTTGACCCATTGTGTCTGTTTATCAGATACAAAGCAACAAAGATATCCTTCCAAACATTTGTTTACTATCTCAGTTTTCCCATCAGATTGAGGATGATAAGATGAGCTATGAGCTAACTGAGTACCAAGACAAGAAAATACTTCTGTCCAAAAATTTCCAGTGAAAATGAGATCTCTGTCACTTACAATAATCTTTGGGTTTCCATGTAGCTTTTGAATTGTTTCCATAAATGCAGTAGAAACTGTACTGGCTTTAAATGGATGTGATAATGCACAAAAGTGTGCATACTTTGTAAGCCTATCAACTACCACCATGATGACACTCTTTCCCTCAGACTTGGGCAAACCTGTGATAAAATCCATTGAAACCTCCTCCCAACGTTGGCTTGGAATGGATAAAGGTTGTAATAGACCCGGTGTCTTAATTGTTTCAACTTTATTTTATTGGCAAACCAAAAATTCTGCCACAAACTTTTGAATATATGATTTAAGGACCTCCCAAAAAAATTCCTTCTTAACCCTGTGGTAAGTTTTTAAAAATCCTGAGTGCCCTCCTAAGGGAGACGTGTGAAATTCCATAAGAATCTTTTGTTTTAGCTGGGAATTCTTACAGAGGTATAAGCGATCTTTGTACCATAACGAGTCTTGTTGTAACTTTCAAATAAGTGCCCACACTTCTTCATCATTCTTCCATTCCTCCCTTGCTTCATTTATCCAATCTAGTTGGATAATAGAAATGGCGCACAACAATGCTTCCACATCCTCATCCTTTCTTGAGAGTGCATCTGCCACCACATTTTGCTTCCCTTTTTGTAGATGATTTCAAAGTCATAACCCAACATCTTTGTGACCCACTTTTGTTGCTCTTCAGAGGATAATCTTTGTTCTAAAAAGTATTTAAGGCTATCATGATCCGTTTTTACCTTGAAGTGTCTTCCCATTAGGTAGGGTCGCCATTTCTTAAGTGCATGGAGTATTGCCAACGTTTCCTTCTCATAAATAGCTTTGTGTAAAAACTTTCCCTTGATTGGATGACTTTCGAAAGCAATGGGTCTTTCGTCTTGCATTAAAACAACACCAATTCCATTTCCTGAAGCATCACATTCCACAATAAAGGTTTTTGTGAAGTCTGGTGGAGCTAAGACCGGTGCTTGGCACATTGCCTCTTTAAGATGCTCGAATGCCTTTGTTGCTTCTAGAGTCCATGAAAATGGATCTTTTTTCAATAATGTTGTTAGAGGTGCTGCTATTCTCCCATAATTATTAACAAACTTGCGATAATACCCTGTGAACCCGAGAAATCCTCGCAGATTCTTTATGGATGTGGGGATTTTCCATTCCTTAATGGATTTAATTTTGCTAGGGTCTACCTTAACTCCTTCATGAGATACAATATGACCCAAATATTCCACCTCTTGTACTCCAAAAAAACATTTGGATCTTTTTGCATATAATTGTTTCTCCTCCAATAATTGTAGCACCCTGTCAACATGTTCAACATGATCCTTCCAAGACTTGCTGTAGATTAGTATATCATCAAAAAATACTAACACAAATTTTCTAAGGAATGGTTTGAAAATGGAATTCATCAAACCTTGAAATGTTGAAGGCGCACTGGTAAGGCCAAAAGGCATGACCAAAAATTCATAATGACCCTCATGAGTTCTAAAAGCTGTTTTCGGAATGTCTTCAGTCTTCATTCTGATTTGATGATACCCTGAATGAAGATCCAACTTGGTGAAGTAAATTGATCCATGCAATTCATCCAGTAATTCATCCATGACATGAATGGGAAACTTATCTTTAACAGTGAGCTTGTTGAGCTCCCTATAATTCGGACACATGCGCCATGATCCATCCTTCTTGTGCACCAATACTACTAGAGCAGAGAAAGAACTTTGACTCGGTTGAATTATACCAGCCTCTAGCATTTTTGCAACCATACGTTCAATTTCACTCTTTTGGGCATAGGGATATCTATACGGCCTGATGTTTGGAGGAACACTTCCGGGAATCAAATGAATAGCATGATCATGATCACGAATAGGTGGGAGACCTTTGGGAGTCTCAAATACCTTGGAATGATTGTCCAAGACTTTTTGGAGATTTGGAGAAATAGATGATTCCAATGTGGAAACATATAGAGAACATAATTGTGCAATTACACCTCTTTGTTCCTTTTTTAGAATCTTTGTCATACCGTTAGAGCTGATTATCTTTCCCGGTTTCCTTGCAATACCCCTTAATTCAACTTCCTTTCCTTCCATAGAAAATTTCATGAAAAGTTCTTAAAAATTAAAAGCTATCGTACCCAAGGATTGTAGCCATTGGACTCCTAGTACAACATTAGCGCCTGCCATTGGAATGGAAAAGAGAGAAAAGAGAGATCCACGCCTCTCTAAACACCACATCTCGACACTACACAACCTTCCTTGTTTCTGGATTCACAAGATTATAACCTTTTAAACCATCCTTATACCCAATAAAGATGCACCTTTCAAATTTACTATCCAACTTTGTTCTTTTCTCCTTTGGAACATGTACGTATGCATCACATCCACAAACCCGCAAAAGTGAAAGAGAAGGTTTATTACCAGTCCATACCTCTTATGGAGTCTTATCCTCTAATGCTGATGAAGGTGATATGTTGACCAGGTAACATGTAGTTTTCACTACCTCTACCCAGAATTCCAGTCCTAACCTGGCACTAATGAGCATGCTTCTTGCCTTTTCCATCAACGTTCTGTTCATTCTTTCTGCAACTCCATTTTGTTGAGGTGTGTATGGAGTACTCTTCTTTCATGCTATACCACACTTCTAACATAACTCTTCAAATTCCTTCTTGCAAAACTCTCCACTGTTATCTGTCCTCAACACCTTTATCATCTTCTCTGTTTGGTTTTCCACCAAAGCCTTAAATTCTTTAAACCTGTTAAAGACTTTTGATTTCTTCCTGAGGAAATATATCCACGTATTCCTTGAGAAGTCATCTATAAATGATACATAGTACACAAACTTACCCAGTGATGGAATCGACACAGGTCCAAACACAACACTGTGCACAACCTCTAATATATGTTTTGCGCTCTTAGCACCATAGGGGAAACTCACTCAATTTTACTTCCCAAATACAAAATTTTCACAGAAATAAAAAACTAGAGAGAAATTAGACATACCTTCTACCATACCATTACCATGAAGTATGCAAAGGCCCTTCTCTCCAATATGTCCATGCCTTTGATGCCATAGCATGGTCTTTTCTCCAGGGACCACTAGATTTTCTGCTCCATTTTCAGGAACCACATAAATGTTACACCCATCAATAACAATGATACCCTAGAGCTTGTACAGAGTTCCAATCCAAACTGTTAGGTAAAGTTGACTTAGGATAGAGTCAAAGTTGACCAGGTTAAACAGTGATGGTTTTGGGGCACATGGTATTGTGCACCCATAATATTTTGCCTATGGTATTATATGTAATGGAGCTTATAAAAGGCTGGAACGACTTAATTGTAAAGCAAGACGTGGAGGTGAGCGATGAAGGCTAACTTGGGCGGGTTAGCCAAGGTTTTGGCCAATTCTAATGAGATCTTATTAGGTTGGGTTTTTCCCCGAATTTGGGGTTTTCCCAGACAAACATTTGTGTTTATGTGTTTATGGTTGTTGCTGGTTATTTTTATATTTGTTTCTCTCAGTAATTCTCCGTAATTAATTTGTGTTCTCGGGTAAATTTCTTAACAACTGGTATCAGATCCAGATATTGGTTTCAAAGGGATTCTTTGATGTCAGGGGTTTATAGTGCATGATGAGATCAATGCAACCTTTTTTACAGATCTGTGTCTGGAAAATAATGGTGGAAAAATCGTACGTGGAAGAACCTCGAGGAGAATGTGCGGAAGACAGTGCCGTAACTGCCAGGGATCGCAGTGAATTTGCGATATTTACCAGTTTGGAACATGCTGACGAATTGTTCGGGATTCATGCGGTTATTTAAAGAAGCTCATCAGAAGAAAATTGTTCATGTAGCTTCGAAAATTGTTCGTTTTCTGCTACATGAGGCCACCAGTGTTGGAATCTACTAGGTTCTCGGGCTCACAGTTGGAGTGGTTCGATAGAAGTTTTTGAGAAAATCAAATTGAGAGAGGATGGATCAGAATCGCAGCAGCAAAAAAAAATAAAAAATAATAATAATGAAGTCAAAATTATTGCATGTAAATGGGCATACTACTGTAAGACCTGGTAAGGCATGTGTACCCCTCGATGATCACTGGTAAAGTCTGGGTTAGACCTAGGTGATAGGGGGGGTGTTAGGTTAATAATACCCTGGGTAAAAACTCTGAGGGGGGTAAGAGCTAGAGTGAGTAGGATTGCTTCACTTAGCAGGTTTGGCTGGAGTTAGTTAAGGAACCCCAAGTCAAGTTTAAGGGGGGAATTGTTAGGTAAAGTTGACTTAGGATAGAGTCAAAATTGACCAGGTTAAACAGTGATGGTTTTGGGGCACATGGTATTGTGCACCCATAATATTTTTCCCGTGTTATTATATGTAATGGAGCTTATAAAAGGCTGGAAGGACTTCATTTTAAAGCAAGACCTGGAGGTGAGCGGTGAAGGCTCACTTGGTCGGATTGGCCAATGCTAATGAGATCTTATTAGGTTGGGTTTTTCCCCGGATTTGGGGTTTTCCCAGATAAACATTTGTGTTTATGTGTTTATGGTTGTTGCTGGTTATTTTTATATTTGTTTCTCTCAGTAATTCTCCGTAATTAATTTGTGTTCTCGGGTAAATTTCTTAACACAAACTCCCCACATCAATACCAGTTCTCCCCGAACCATCTTACAGGTATCTTTCTCGAACACTATTTTTACACCTGCATCATATAACTTGCTTACAGAAATCAGATTTCTGGCCAATGCGGGAATATGCAGAACACCCAGAAATGTTATAATCCTTCCACCTTCCAACTTCAACTTGACTTTTCCGCAACCAATGATTCTATCCTTCCTTTCATCCCCTAATAAAACATCACCACCATCATATTTCTCATACTCGTAGAACCACTCTCTATGGGGAGTGAAGTGAAAGGATGCACCTGAGTCAATCAACCATGCCACATGATCTACATGTGTACTTGAAGAAGAAACCAAGTACACATCCCCACCTTCATCTGAGGTGGTTTTCACCTCTACAGAAGGAGCATCATCAAATCCCTTTCCTTTCTCAGGAGCTTTAGATTTACAATCCCTTTTGAAGTGCCCTTCCTTTCCGCATTTCCAGCACACCTTTACAGGGTTTCTTGGAGATTTAGATCTCCCACTCGAGGAATTTTTTTGTTTGTTTCTATTCTGAAACCATCCTTGTATCGACAAGGCATCACCATTCTGGCCCTCCATATTTTTTGTCTCATCTCCTCTGATAGCAAGGATGAGACTATTTCATCAAACTGCAAGGTAGTTGCATTGCTACCTATTGCGACAAGCAAAGTATCCCACAAATCTGGTAAAGAACATAACAAATTGATGCACTTATATTCATTTGAAATTTTATTATCAACAGATAACAACTGACTTACCACAATATTAAAGATGTTTAGATGCTCTGTCACCGAATCTCCATCTTTCATCCTTAGGTTATACAACTTTTTCTATAGGAACATTTTATTCACTAGAGACTTAGATTGGTACAAGGTCCCTAACTTGTCCCACAAAGACTTCACCGAAGCTTCCCCTGATACATTTAGCAATACTGAATCTGAGACACATAATCGTATTGTTCTCTTTTCCTTCCGATCCAACTTTGCCCAATCTACAACTCACATTGTTGTTGGTTTAGTACTCGGATGTTAGGTCCCTATCATACTAGTGTATTCCCTTATTATTATTGTCATTGTAGCCCTTTATTGATATTATTGTGCCCATGTTGTCCCCATATTATTATTATTGTGCCCCATAGAAGCCCACTATTGTTATTGTTGTGCCCTTACATTATTATTGTTATGCTAACTATGATTATATTATGACCCCTTATACTCCTATATATAAAAATAAGGTTTTGTCATTTGAATCATCCAAGAATTATTCATTTGTGTAATGTAAAGGAGGTTTCCCCCTCAAAGAGGTGTATTTTGAAGTCTTTGATTTATTTTTTCTTCTATTTTGTGAGCTGGTTGCATAACATTTGGTATCAAAGATTTGGATTCTAGGGTTTCACTGCTTCAAACAGGTCATTGTGGAATTTTCGCTATAACTTTGTTTCTATGAAGTTTCAGAAGCTGAAAACCCATTTGAGCCAAAAACCTGATGAATCGTGGGTCCGAATTTCAAATCTTTAATCGCTATATTTTCGAAGATATGATCCAAGGAAGTTAGGCTTTTTGCAGGCTCCTGAATTACATCTCAAACAGGTGGCTTTGGGAAAATCGTCATAAATTTATCTCTGAGCATCGGATTGAAATTGCATAAAACGTTACAGAAAGAAGACGAAATTTAGTTTTATGTGAATCATTTTCATGTCTGAAGGTCAAAAACAATGACACGTGGCACTTCGTCAAGTTTGCTCTACAGAACTAGTCTATAATCAGACCATCTTGAGATATTTGGCATAATACCTTCTTCGAGAATCCAATATTGATAAGACTTATGGGGTTGGAAAGATGACTTAGAGGGCTACCATAGAATAGAATTTCTGACCTTGAAGATCTAAAATTACAAAGATACAACAGATTCAACATTGAGTTCCTCCAAAGCGAAAAAAGGTGTGTAGTCCTTTTAAAAATTTGCATAAGTTTGGTTTGAAAAAATTGTTTGAAGTGATTCAAAGGGCATAGTGAAGCATAATTATCAGTAATTGATGACCCAAATAAAGAAAATGGAAACACCTAGTAAGCAACCTGAAATCTCTACCATGACTCATGAATAAGACGGAGAAATACAACATGATATATCAAAATTACGAGACCAAGTGCAACAAATTTCACTCTCACAAAAAGTAACAAAAGCTAAAGTAGATTGTTTAAAGAAAGGCATGGAAGCTAAGATGAATGGCATGGGAGCTAAGATGGATGGCTTATAAGAAAAACTCAAGAAAACATTGAATATTTGAAGAAAGGCATGGAAGATAAGATGGATGGCTTATAAGAAAAACTCAAGAAAACATTGAATATTTGAAGAAAGGCATGGAAGGTTCAAAAGGAGGTTTGGAATATTTTCTACAAGAAAGGCTTCCTAATGGTGAAAAGGTAGTAGAAGAAACACATAATGAGAAAAAAAGGAAATGTTAATCATGATTTCGTAGAATCTAACATTGGATTAAATACCCATCATGTTCCAAAGATCTATATGAGGAAGTTTGATGGAAAGGATCCTGTAACATGGATACTATAGATGGAGCAATATTTCGATCTCCATTATGTGCAAAACACACGAAAGGTACGCATTGCAACCTTATATTTGGAACCCAATCAGTTTGTATGGTATCGATGAATTTTCTCTCGTAAACAAATTGTCACTTGGTCAATTTTTATGGAGGAAATGATAGCACATTATGAGGATACAAAAAGCAACACATTTTTTAGCCAATTGATAAATCTCAAACAAAGGGGTTCAATGGTGGAGCACATTGAGGACTTCCAAAAATTGAATATAAGGGTAAAATATATTCCAAAGGAGCATACAATTTATGTGTTCATAGGGACTTTAAAGGATAACATCCAACATGAGGTTCTCCTTTGGGAACTTGATTCATTAGAGAACGCATTCAGGTTGCAAGAAAAATTGAAAGAAAAATTATGGAAACAAGGAAACCTACCACTCACAACTATAAATATGGAAGTGTTACTACCCCTAGCCTTCCACAACCTACAAGGTTGAAACCACAACTATTGGAAGAAAAAAGAGCAAAAGGGCTTTGTTACAGTTGTGATAGAAAATACACTAAAGGTCATAAGTGTGTTGAGAAGAAATTATTTTACATAGATCGTGAAGAGGAGAAAGAATGATATGCAAAAACCTCTAAATGTTTCTTTAGAGTATAAGAGGTGGAATATCTAGGTCATATTGTATCTCATGAAGGTGTTAAGGTATACCCTAGAAAAATTAAAGCCATTAAGGAATGGAAAATCCCCACATCCATGAAGCATCTATGAGGATTTATAGGGTTAACAGGGTATTATCGCAAGTTTGTTAAGAATTATGGGAGAATAGCAACACCTCTAACAATATTACTAAAGAAAGATGCATTTTCTTGGACTCTAGAAGCAACTAAGGCCTTTGAATATCTTAAAGAGGCAATGTGCCAAGCACCGATCTTAGCTACGCCAAACTTCACAAAAACCTTTATTATGGAATGTAATGCCTCAGGAAATGGAATTGGTGTTGTTTTAATGAAAGAATATAGACCGATTTCTTTCGAAAGTCATCCAATCAAAGGAAAGTATTTACACAAATGTATTTATGAGAAGGAAATGTTGGCACTACTACATGCACTTAAGAAATGATGACCTTACCTAATGTGAAGACACTTCAAGGTAAAAACGGATCATGATAGTCTTAAATACTTTTTAGAACAAGGATTATCTTCAAAAGAGCAACAAAAATGGGTCACAAATATGTTGGGTTATGACTTTGAAATCATCTACAAACAAGGGAAGAAAAATATTGTTGCAGATGCAGTCTCAAGAAAGGATGAGGATGTGGAAGAATTTTTTGTGTTATTTCTATTATCCAGCTATATTGGATAAACGAAGCAAGGGATGAATGGAAGAATGATGAAGAAGTGTGGGCACTCATTCAAAAGTTGCAGAAATATACCAGTACATATGATACATTTAGCTGGAAAAGTTATTCGTTATGGTACAAAGATCGCTTATACCTCTGTAAGAATTCCCGACTCAAACAAAATATTCTTATAGAATTGCAAACCTCTCCTTAGGAGGGTACTCGGGATTTTTAAAATCTTACCACATGGTTAAGAAGGATTTTTGGGATGGCCTTAAATCTGATACTCAAAAGTTTGTGGCAGAATGTTTGGTTGCCAACAAAATAACGTTGAGACAATTAAGACCTCGGGTCTGTTACAACCTTTATCCATTCCAAGTCAATTTTGGGAGGAGGTTTCAATGGAATTTACCACAAGTTTACCCAAGTCCGAAGGAAAGAGTGTAATCATGGTCATAGTTGATAGACTTTACCAAGTATGCACACTTTTGTGCATTATCTCATCCATTTAAAGCCAATACAATTGCTATTGAATTTATGGAAATAATTTAAAATCTACATGGAAACCCAAAGATTATTGTAAGTGACAGAGATCCCATTTTCACTGGAAATTTTTGGACAAAATTATTTTCTTGTCTGGGAACTCAGTTAGCTCATCTTATCATCCTCAATTTGATGGGCAAGCTGAGATAGTGAACAAATGTTTGGAAGGATATCTTCATTGCTTTGTATATGATAAACAGACACAATGGGTCAAGTGGTTGCCTATGGATGAATGGTGGTATAAAACTTCCTTCCATACTGCAGCAAAAATGACTCCATTTATGACACTTTATGGATATCATCCACTGTCCATCACATCATATTTAAGAGAAAATTCTAAGGTTCAAGCTATGGAAGATCACATCGAGAATCAAGAACAAGTTCTCCAGCTCTTATAGGATAACCTCACTTTGGCGCAGAATAGAATGAAACAACAGGGAGATCAACGTCGTAGTGAAAGAAGTTTTGATGTAGATGACTGGGTATTTCTACGACTACAACCATGCAAACAAATGTCCCTCAAGAAAACTAATAAGGATAATAAATTATCACCAAAGTATTATGGTCTGTACAAGGTGTTACAAAAGATTGGTACTATGGCATACAAATTGGAGCTTCTTGCATCTTCACGAGTACACCCAATTTTTCATGTTTCATGCTTAAAAAAGGTTATAGGTGACAGGCTCCCAGTTCAAAAATATTGCCAGAACTTGACAAGGAAGGAAAAATCATATTGGAACCTGAAACAATCACATAAACAAGAAACCAGTAGCTACGAAATAGATCAATTTCAGAGTATCTCATCAAGTGGAAGAATTTACCTACTAAAGATTCCACATGGGAGGATGAGATTTTATACAAAAGCATCCATAACTACTCAAGTATTGAGGACAACAATTTTTTGAAGGAGAGGGGCATGTTAGGTCCCTATAATACTAGTGTATTCCCTTATTATTATTGTCATTGTAGCCTCTTTTTATTATTTTTGTGCCCGTGTTGTCCCCATATTGTTATTATTCTGCCCCATAGAAGCCCACTATTGTTATTTTTGTGCCCTTACATTATTATTGTTATGTTGACTCTGATTATATTGTGACCCCTTAGACTCTTAGATACAGAAATGAGGTTTTTTCATTTGAATCATCCAAGAATTGTTCATTTGTGTAATGTAAAGGAGATTGCCCCCTCGAAGAGGCTGATTTTGATGTCATTGATCTATCCTTTCTTCTATTTTGTGAGTTGGTTTCATAACACCGGATCTATCTTGATCCACTGATCTTTATCCACCAACAAATCCTCCATCTTGAGTTTCCACAACTCAAACTCTGACCATTAAATTTATCAATCTCTATCTTTCCACTGCTCACCATCTTCTTTCACCATAAGAATTGATCCCGCATATATCCCACTGAACAGGGTCTACCACAGGCCTGAGCAAAACCCCTCAATAGCAAAGGCATCCCCGTGAAGCCAAAACAGCTCTGATACCAAATGTAGGTTTTAACCCCTTACAAAAATTCCTGCAAACGAATTATTAAAAGTAGAAAATAAACAATGGTAAGAGCATAAAACATAAAACATATATACACATATATTTTCCCTTGGATCCTAAAATTGGGACTACTAGATTGATTTTTCATTATATTCCTTTCAATGTTACAATACATATATATAAATTGTGAAATATCCATTAACCTTGGAATAGAACATAACCATAGTTCCCTTGACCAGATCTACAAAATACCATGGACAAAAAACCATCATGCCCAAAACCATGTGTGAAATTCATGCACAAAACCGTAGGTAGGTGTGCCCACCTAATATAGGGTCCAAAAATAAATTCTCAGTGCGTTGCCACCTCCCTGCATACCACTCGATGGGGGGGAAGCTACATTTGGTGCAATGCACAGGGGGAGGCTACTGCCCCCCCGCACGTGGGTAGTCATGGAAAGAATGTACCACACACCTAATAATGTTTAGGTTTTCCATTATTTCTCAATAATAAATAGGCCATTGAGGCTCATTGTAACATAGTTCAGATCCATGTAGCTGCCACATCTCTTCTTAGAGATAAGCTACCATCACCTAAGCTAGTTTATTTCCATTTTGTTTGTAAGCATATTTCAGTTCTTTGATATTAATGAAATGAAGTGTTATTTCTGCTGCATCTCTGTATTTGTGATTATATCTTTAATTTGTTACGTTCTTTTTTAAGTTCGAATCAAGTAAGATCATGATCAAGCATGTTGTTATTGCTACTACTCATACCCATACTATGCTTCCATAGAGCTACACATCAACAATGCATCATGCTAACTCATGCTTCCATACTCTTCCATGTGTTCCCCTTGAAGCTATGAAGGCCTCACATGCATTATTTCATTCTCAACGATCTATCATGCAAGAATGGATTGCAATAGAGGTTGATCTCTCCTACTCAGAATCTAAAGAGGAAGAGTTTTTCTTCGATCTCTTCTTTCTACTGACTCTTCCCTTCAATACATATTCATTGTCTAGTGTCCTGACTCCTTTGGCGATCACTCTTTTTGACCCTTCTTTTTGGATGAAAAAACCTTTGGATTTGAATACCATTTCCTTGCCTCCATCAACCATCTATCTGATGCTTAAGATATTGTACTTTAGACCCTCAACGAGCCACACATCTACTACATTAGTCTTCTTGTCACCAAGGTTGGCCTTTCCTTTCCCCAACACTCTTGTTGGTTCATTACCTTCAAAAACAACATGGACACTCTCGGTTCTCTTCAAAAAGATAAATATGCTCCTATCTCCTGACATATGGTGGGAACATCCACAGTCAATGTACCACCTACCATCATCATCACGCGAGCAAATGGCAATATGACACTTTCCTAGTTGCTCCTCCTTTTTCTTCCACACGGTCCTTGGTTGCTTCCTTGTTTGAGAATTATCCTCTGTCTTTATTCCCAGTCTACTCTAAATTTGCTACTCCTTTGATTGGATGACCTAAAGAATATGGAAAACTTACAATATTTGGCTATGTGCCTAAAATTTTGGCACACATAACACTTCACATGATCAAAATATGAAGCTAAAGGATCTAATATTTTGTTATTCATGTCATATCTCCATCTCCTTGTGCTAGATATGTAATCAATAACCTTATGGATAAATAATTTACAAGCATAACAATAACCATTAAATGAAATTGTATACCTAAAGGTAGGTCCTCTCTATGGATGATCAAACTACTGCATAGATGTGTACATTCTACTCTTACAAGTCGCTGCCACATGTCCAAAATTTTGACAGATGAAGAACTCAATCTCATTTATCAAAGGGGAAAAGGAGTTTTGACTCCTCCTCTAAATTATACTACTATCAACCATAGGATTGAATTATCTTCTGGATGTAAATTCTCCTCTTGGTTCTCTTCTTGAATGATGCTATTAGATTTGTTGTCTATTTCCTTTCTTACTACCATTGTTGATGCCATTCTTTGTTGCAGGCTTATTAGGTACTTCATTGTTATTTTTTCTTGACTGTGAGTTGGATTCTCCAAATCCAAGACTAGATCTTATCATAGGATATATTTAGCTCTAAATCACACTATCCAAAATCTTGGTTCTATTATCTTGCTTCAGCTAATCATTCTTCTTCTCTAATTGTTTCCTCACAGAGACCACTTCACTTGCCAAATCTCCAATTCAACCTTTTTTCTCCTTTAACTGGTTCATCAACACATCCTCTATTAATTTTCCCCTCCTACAACTATATATTTATGCTATGGATATCCTCTCTAAACCCATTCTCCTTTTCATCAAATATCTACAAAATATTTTCATGATCCCTACATGCAGTTGCTAGAGTACTCATGCCAATATATAATTTTTCAATTACTACCATTGTTGATTCATATTTTTCTTTAAGGAACATGTAATCATTCTCTTCTTCATTATGAAATTCATAAGATTTGTCAAAATCACAACTTAAAAGTAAATCATCCATATTTTTACCTTCATATATGTTTTCTTATAGCACAACTAGTTTGGTTGAGTCTTCATCTTCTAATTTGTCATTAAAATCTACTACACCAATCATAATAAGGGGATTTATTTCTTTAGGATGAGTCTCTTCCTTGTTTAGGCCCTTCTTTATTTATTTTTTTGTGGGTGTTCTCTATCTCTCCATTGCTACTGCTACTATCACCACCAAACAAGATCTGAAGTCTGTTCCACATCTCCTTGGCAGATTTTGCATAGCTTATTTTCTCCAAGTCTACATTATGGAGATTACAATAATTGATGCATCTCACTTGAGCATCGCACTATAATACATTATATGAAAGTGGATTCTTGCCACATTGTTCACAAACCAAAATCCAAAGGTTAGATCCATAAGAAAATAATTTAGATTTCACCTTTCCATGCCATTCCTAATTTGCAACAGTAAGGGCAAATACTAATCCTAGAGGATTCATTTTGGAAAAAAAAAAACACCAAATCTGCCCAGATCTACTCTCCAACAATTGAGTTGCAACTAAGAACCTGGATTTGATACCATTTGTTAGAAACCTTGAACACTAATGGGGGTGTTTGAGTCAGTAGTGTACCGAATATCAATTATTAAAAAAAAAATTCCCCTTTTAACCAATTATTGAATATGCATCATTTAACCAGTCACAATGTACATTTGTAGATCATCACACAAGCATATAAATCATATAAGTAGCATGCACAAGTAATAAGAAACATGTGATCATCAAAGCACAAACACACAAATGATCAACACATGAGAGACAAGATATAAGGTGGAAACCCAAAGGGTAAAAACCACCATCAAAAGATAGTCTTCATCTTCATCTTTCAATTAATATCAAATCCTCTTTTACATCTGAGTCATTTGCCGCCTCCATTGTGCAAGCCTCCACTTGCCAAGAAATGTGAGCCACCACTCACTTGAAAGCTGCTACCTGCTAAAAGCCACCACCCCCATAAACCACGCAGGCCACCACTTGGTGAAGGCCACCACCTTCACTAGTTTTCTAGCCACTAATGGAAGGAAGGTTCTACTCCCTTTAAGCAAGTTCTCCAAACTCTACTAGAAGGAAGCCACTACTCCCTTGGCAAACCAACACTTTCCTACAAGCATCTACCTGCAACACTGAAGGCCCCAACCTTGAAATCCACATGGTCCTAATTTCATCTATTTTCAAACTATGGCCCATATACTCTGCATATAATAAAGGTGGGCCTCTTTTCATCAATTTTCAAATTGGACTCACAATGATTATATGCTAAACAACTCAATCAAAAACCTACTAACACATAGTTCTCTATCTCTCACAACCATACACCATACTCAGGAAATAAACCCTCAATACATCAACATCATATCATCACATTACAACTCAACTCTCCTCAATATTCAACAAAATACATGCAAGCTATGGCTCTCATCAATCACTAATATCAAAAAATCAAGCTCTCACATATACATGAGCCTACACCATCACTCCTCACATACAACTGACTCAAGTCCTCTCACTACAAAACACAAGTTTTGCAAACAATACATAACATCATTATATACCCAAATAAATCAACTATGGACACATTAGAACACACAATACTATAGCCATATAAATAATGCCTCTGCCCTTTCAATCATAAATACATTAATCACATAACCAAGAAGCTACACTATGCTCTGTCTCTCAGCCATCAATCTTTGATCCATGTACTCCTTTCAAATCGATTGACCTCTGAAACAATCCATCATATCAAACTCTACCTCTGCATTACAAGCTTTGTCCCTGCGCATAACATGAGCATAATGTGCTCTTTCTTCATCTCATCAAACTCTGCTATCTACAAGGCTCCATGCTCAGTGTCCTCAGCCTCTAAACTTTGTCATAATGATCTCTGCTATAGATCTTTGTTTGGCATAATATCCACATTGTCTAACCTCTAATTGATCCATTGGTTCATCTATTTAAGCTATTTGATCCAATCACTCCACTACTCAAAGGATCAATGCATTCAAACCTTAATCATTGACCAAATCAAGCATTCCAAGTGGATACTAATTCAATCGAACCATCGAATCAATACCATGAGCAAATACCTTGGATACTACCCCTGTAATTCACTGGAGTGCAAATAGAATCCAAGAAACTTTACCTACAAGGTGTAATGCTTCCTATCCCTTCAAGAAGTGCAACATAACGCGTTGTAGAACATCGAGCACCTGCATTATAACACTCCTTGGCCATTGATAACCTTTGTTACCTCGATTTCACCCCATTCTTGTAACCTTCTTGCACCAAACTTCCAACTCAACTTCAGGACCTAACAAACAACCATGAGACACTGTGATACTCATAGAAAATCACACATTGAACCAATACAAGGCATATACACATGATCACAAGACTGAGCACTATTTGACATCAATGGCAACATTACAATGCCAATAGGAGATTCACCCCTACTTTCCCATGGACATTCCTAACCTCTAAATAATCCTCTAAATAGGCTTTGTTATAGTATCATGAGCTAATACCATAGCTTATCAATACCATGTATCCAAAGAACCTTAACTCATTTCATATGACACTTGTTCATACGTCATTTTTTTAATTAGTCAATTTAATTAAAAAGATAATAAATGCATAACTACTTTTGAGATAAATCTCAACTTTTGATCTGTAAATACTACTAAAAATATTCTAGAATATTTTGTGGAGGTTAAATCCTTACCATCCACTTAATAACTAGCCCAACCATATAAATTAAATAGCTAGTAAATGCCGAATTAAAAATATATATCTTATATTATAATCTCACATTGCTAAAATTTAAAAATATATACTATAACTATATTTTAAATTTAAATTATTATTTTTTTTTTCTCGGCAAAGACTATTATCTATTAACTGAAAATAAAAATATTTTTACATATAAGCGAGACCTCAGAAGAGTCATGAGGCCTCTGTACACAGCAAGTTCACCTCAGAATGTAAGGATTCTGAGCATAGGTGCTACAAAAGACCTCATTACAGAAAAACATTTCAGATAAAGACTAGAAGATAAGAGAGGTTGTGCACGAGAGCAAAGAAGTGAGAAGCCATTGCAAGTCTGCCTGTAAAGCATTGCTTCTGCCTTGAAACTGAGCAAAAACTGCAAGCTGACTGAGATAAGCCATGTGTTTTATCAAAGAAACCTGAAAACAGTCGTCTGCTTGACAGACAAAAAACAAAATATACCGAACGGTGCCGCGTGTGCTTAATCTTCCTTGCTCCCGCCAGAGGTCTTCTCGTCTGCTGGACGTTCACCAGCCACCCCTAGAACTTCATCGCCAGCCTTATCGTCCTCAAGGATTAAAATTGGGCAGTTGGAATCATTCATAGCTTCAACCCCTTCAGCAGGGAGAGTATCGACATGGGGCAGAGTGATTCTCGGGCTCTCAATGATGCCTGTTTGATCCACCAATGTTTTCTCCGGACTGTCCAAGGTTAGAGGCTGCTCGCTGCTCTGAGAGGGTTCTGGTGCCCTGAGTCGCGTTTGAACCAGGCAAGGCGTGCCTCTGAGGAGGAGAGCTCTCTTGCTTCCAGGAGAGTTTGCAAACAAGAATTCAGAACCAGAGCAATTGGAACACATCGTGAAAAGGAAGAGCTGGGTGGTGAGGAATATAACCATCCTCGCCATGCCTTGAACCATGTAGACCATAAATGCGCAGACACCACCGTTGCCGTCGTAACGCTGAACATTCATATTACCTGAGGTGAAGATCTGGGGAGCCCCGCTGCTCTGCTGCATGCAGTACGCGGTAATTACACTTGCCATCAGAGCCATTTATGACCGCTCTAACACCCGCATCCGGGGAATTTAAATTATTATTATTATTAGCAAAGATAAAAATAATTAATACATAAGTTAAACATATATACATTATGGAGATTCACCCCCACTTTACCATGAAAATTCTTTATCTGTATATAGGTTTGGTTACAATACCATGGCTTATCAATACCACATGCCCAAAACTCATAACTCATTTAATATGATACTTGTTCATATGATAGTTTTTTAATTAATCAATTAATTAAAAGGGGAAAGGAGGACATGACTACTTTGGAGATAAATCTCAACTTTTGATTACGCATATTCTAGAATATTTCATGGAGGTTAAATCCTACCATCCACTTAATAATTATTGATAATTAAATAAAATTTTGGAAGCTTTATTCGGAAATAAACATGCCTATTGACATAATTATTAATAGTTAGATTAAAATTCTAGAAACCCTATTCCAAAACAAAAGTCGAATAAGTTTTCAAAAATTAAAATATAAAATGTTACCACTTTTTAAGTGTTTATATTTATTGATGAAGCTTTATGTAAAATATTTAAATTTGTATAATGAACCAATAAAATAATATAAAATATAATAATTATTTAAAAATTTATAATAATTTTTTTTTTTATAAAAATATAAATAATCATTCAATTCTCACACACACATATATATATTTGAACGAGATAAAATTAAATCTATATTGTTGAGGGGTACTCTCTAACTTAGTTTGGTAAAGACGTTGTCATATCATGAAATGGAAACATTTTAACTTAATAATAATAATAATAATGATAAAAATAAAAATGACTCATCGTATTTATGTGGAATATAACCTATTTAAAAGGGGAATTAAACCAACTTAGATTCATTTTAACTTTGGATCTATCAAGCATGGAGAGGGATCAAATCTCTTGACACAAACTTATTTCAAAGTGAAAAAAGATTACATCCCTCTTAATAATTGGTAGATTTGAAGTTCAAATAAATCTAGACTTTTAATTTTATAAAATAATTATATTTTGATTTAAATGATGTAAAAATTTAAATATTTTGATTTCTGGTTTTTTTTTTAAATCATCATCTAATTTTTGTTATGAAATTGTAGTTTTTTATTATTTAAACTATATGAATCAAATAATTTTTCATTCATTTATTTAAATTAAATAATTTTATTATCTTTAAATTACTTGCCGGAGGTTTTTTATTATTTAAATTAAATAATTTTATTATTTTTAAATTACAAAAATAATTGCCAAAAGCTTTTTATTTCAACTTAAAGTGGATGAGGATCTATTGATTTTTTTTAATTGACAACCTAGATTGATTCTCAAGAGCATGCTTAGCATATGCTTAGTCTTAATGTGTATCAAGGGTTGTAGGGTTGTAGTATGTTACAAAGTTTGTTAGATTGCATTGACTTGTAATAAATTTAAAAAATTAGAGTCGTGCCAAATGGGTTCCCCACCAATTCCCTAGGGATTTGAGATTATTCCAATTCTAATTAGCTTGTCCATTATAAGTTCATCATTATTATTTATAACATTCATTTATATAAGAACAAATTTTATTTAGCAAAATGATCCATTACTTTTAATAAATTAAAAAAATTATATTAGTGCAAAATCGCTCCTCGCCCACCAAATTCCTAGAGATTTAAAAAAATTCCAATTCTAATAAGTTCATTCATGATAAGTTCTTCATTATTATTTCTAATATTCATTTATATAAGTAAATTTTATTTAACAAAATTACCAATTATACAATAAAAATGCTATCTGTAATTCTTTTTTTTTTTCAAATTAAAATTAACGATAATCTTTTTATACTTGATGAATAGATAAATGTGTGCATTGGTAAAATATTAAATACTGAAAAAATAACTTCTCAACAAAATTGTAACTTCCAATAAATTTGAGCAAATTAATTGAATATACGACCTACCACGAGAAAGTAAAAAAATAAAAAATAGACTAGGCTCCGAATCTTATTGATTTCAGGCCAAACTAATCCAGAAAATAACTACCCTAAAAAAAAGTTGAAATGTGTAGAATTATGCGTAAAGAACGCATGTTTTACCGGTCAAATGTCACATTTCAGCCCCCGTCTCTATCATCCATGACACACCCTTCTGCCATTAAGTCAATCTGCCTTGTCGGCGCACAACAATGTGGAATTCTTTAGAAGACAATAAGAGAGCCTGTACCTCACGGTTCCTCTGCCCCTTCCAAATAAATTTAGAATTACAGTGCCCACACACCACGGCCAGTTTAGCCCTCGCCTGCCTCCATTGCTTATCTGGCTCAATTCTCGCCCCAAATTCTTTTCCTGTATTTTTTGGGGTTGTATGGGGACATTTATCGGCCATGTGGCACCGGGGGCAGGATTTCTGCTCTTAGGGCTTTGGCATCTCTTCAATACCATAAGAAATTACGTGCAATCTCCATGCGATTTCCAGACTCGGCCCTGGTTCCCCGCTAAATTTGGCAAAGGGAAGTTCAAGTACCTAGAGCTGGCGGCCATTTTAGCAGGGTCCTGTTTATCAATTTTGGCGGAGCTGTTCATCGGGCCGAAGAGGCACCAACCCCTGGCAGACGACTGGAGCATCCCGCCGGAGCACCTCAGCAACTTCGAGCACTCCTCCATAGCGTTGTTCTTCCTCATCTACGCGTCCGTGGCTCTGTGCGCTGAAATCCGTAGCCTCACGGTGCCGCCGGGGGCGCTGCACGTCATCGTAGCGCTGGCCTACGGGCAGGAGCTGCTGCTCTTCCACCTCCGATCCGCCAACCATATCGGAGCAGAGGGGCACTACAACTGGCTCCTCCAGCTCATCGTCTCTGTCAGTTTGTTTTGCACGTTGCTCGAGGTCGGGTTCCCAAGGAGCTTTCTGGTGGCAACGGTGCGGTCCGCTTCGTTGGTGCTCCAGGGGGCGTGGTTCGTCAACATGGGGTTCATGCTCTGGATCGCGACCCTCGTCCCCGAGGGTTGCGAGATGGAGGGCACCGAGGGCCGAGATGTGGTCGAACGCGCAAGCCAGGAAGCAACGATGCAGGCCAAGGTTCTGGCTAACTTACAGTTCAACTGGTATCTGGCCGGCATAGTTTTGTTCACGATTGTTCTCTACGCGAACATGGCAGGGCACCGAGAAGAGGCACCGGTGTCGTATCAGCCCCTCGGGTTTAAGGTCTTGATTGACCACGATATCAAAGGTAGAGACTTTTCCAATCCCTCCATTCTCTTTTCGATGGAGAATCCTGAAAATGTACATCTCAGTAATTGTTCATGATAATAGAATCCTGAAAGTGTACATCTCAATAATGTTCATGATAATGAAGTTTCTCTCATGAATTTTTACTGGAACATAGATGAGCCGGTCAAATGTCCAATATTATTGCCAGCTAGCATTTCAATTTTTGGGTTAAATGCCAGCTAAGAGCCAACAATATATTTTGAATGCTAAATTAATACTCTGGCTTTTCTCATGCTTACCTAATAAATATTTAGAATCTTCTGGAATTTACTGTCAACTTAAAAATGACATTTTCTTATCACTAAACTCTGTGCCAATAAATTATACATACTGCTCTGACCATGGTTATATACATACAACTATGACAGTGGTGGTAAAGCCTCACTTTAACTATTATAAAGTAAAACAAGAATGTAAATCATCATAATTACAGAGCATTAAGAGGGGCTCTATACTTTCTGGATCTCAATCTAACTTTGATGAGATTCCTCTAAAGTAAGTGATGCCAATTTTGTTTGGATGGTCGTTTTTCCTCTTTCTTTTCTTTCTCTCTTCTTTCACCCAGTAAATTTTTTTTTTTTATTCTCAAAACTCTTATTGTGAGCCTTTGAATTTTGGAAAATTTAAAATCTTGAAAAATGACAAGTATAATTTAGATTTCCAAAATTTTACTCTCAATTTTTTCAAACTTTTGTAGAAATTTCCATTATTTCTAAATCTAAAAAGTCACTAACTTAGTAATAGGTTTTATCAAAATTATGTAAAAATTTGTATGGTTTCCACTAAAAAAATCGCCTCCTTAAACTAGTGTGAGCAGTGTGAGTAAATTTGAGTTTTAAACGTCTGTCTTCTTTTTTTTAACCTATCAAACTCAGTTTGTCAAACCAACAGTGAGGACAGCCATCTCTGGCTGCTATCCGCGAATGTCAGTTGACACATCACTGTTATCAAGGAAAACCACGCCACCTGAAATAACCCGATGGTGGTCCATAAGGGAGCAGGCTTTCACTCATGCCAGATGCCTCTGGGTCTTGGGCCGTTAACCTGTTTCCTTACGTCCGAGGAAGACGAGCTCTTAGCCAAGCAGAAGCAGTTTTAGGGCATACTCCAGGCCCATAGTTTTAAACGTCTTACAATAAAATTATGTATCTGTAATGATATTTATATTTAATTTTTTATACATAAAATTAAATATATGTTTTGGAGTTGAGTTTTATTTATTTTTAAAGTTCAATCATAAAAACATGTTTTCGATATTCATATTTAATTTTTTATACATAAAATTAAATATATTTTAGAGTTAAGTTTTATTTATTTTTTAAGTTTAATCATAAAACCATGTTTTAGTTTATTTTCATTTATTACTTGGAAAATTATATTAATGACAAAATTACAGTTTTGTCGGCGTTTAAAAATGACAGTCCAAAAACATCAAACAGTCTAAAAACATCAAAATTAGAAATATGTGAATTAAAAATGAGAAAGCCAATATAGAAAATGAACAAGAAAGGAATAAACATGAACCATGATCTAATGTTCGGCTTGTCAAATTGTGCAATTAGCGCTTTACTACATCTAGGCGAACTCTTGGGTCCAGAGGGAGGCCCCTATGAAGTTCAATGTTCTACAAATGTATATCCAAGCCACATGTGGAGAGTTGAAGTTCATCTAGCATAAGGAGAATCTCGTCCTTAACTTCATTGCATTCTAACAAGACCCTCCCCAACAATTTCTTTAAATCCTAGTCAATATCCATTATGTATATATACTAGCTAAAGCAACTACAGGTGCGACCAACATTAGGAACTCGATCAACAATCAACAACTACAGGTGCGGCCAACATTAGGAACCCGATCAACGATCTTACTGGCCATCTAAGTATCAATCAAGCAGTTGCGTTCACATGCAATTTCTCATTCTACATTAAACATTTCATCATTGACAAGTTAAGGCATTTGTGAATGGTATCACAAAGGATTTTTCCCTCTACTGGGCTCAAGTTCATCCATGATCCGTATAATAAGCAACATTGCATCAACTTCTAACACGTTCTCTCGACATTGTAGCCACAAACTCAAAAACCCAACCAGGCTTAGGGTGGAGGGATCTAGTGCAAAGAGGGGGAGTGGAGGGCAAAGTTTGTGGATCAAAGGCAAAGGAAAGCAAAATAAGTTTATAGACTCTGAAAGGACAGAGCTAAAAAGAAACCAAAGAGCGAGGGTCGAAAAGAGGGCCAAAATTTCCCATCAAGAGGGATTGTGCCATGATCGAGAACTAAAAGTTAAAGGATGAAGAAAAGACAGAGCGAGAGTAAGAGGAATGGTACTAGTGAGCTTTCTGACCAAATAACAGGGGGGAAAGCCCATGTCATAAGGAAACAACTAAACAAAGCCAACATGCTTGAAAACTTGGAGCATTTAACTGCTTTTGGATCCATCAATCCATTGCCAACAATAAACTCATAGTGTGGGACTCGAGGGTCATGAGTGGTAGTGATACATTCCAAATTCAAACTTTGTACCATGAAACAACCCCTAGCTTGTGCAGAATTGCACCCTTGCCCAAACTAAGCATCCCACTTCAAGTGTAATGAATGTGTTGCATGAGAAGTAAGGAGGGGAATGAACCCACCTGTGACACTTGCAACACTACATTCCCATAATGATTATTATATTAATCCCCATAAGAATCACCATTAAACTAAACTTAATGTTACCAACCTGCATCAAAGTGTTAAGTGTGAGCATTGTATCAAGATCCTAAAGGTAATATGGGATTGATGACACTAAAGGGTCTGTTGCCACGTCTACCACCATGAACGCTTGGTGGGATAACTATACACCAACCCCCACCCCCACCGACTCCTCACTTGCACCGCATGTGGGGAAGAAGATCAAACATTTTCTTAATTATAATTTATTTTTTATTTTAAAAAGTCAACCGAGTTTAGTTTTGTTGATTGATAGAAATGTTGTTATCCTCTCCATCTAAGATTGAATTCTCATATGTGACATGTTAAACTTGTAATGAGTATTTTTCTTGTAATAACTTGTATCTTAACTCCAGATTTGTCAAGCCTTGAGAGAGGTAAAATTTCTTTTGCCCTCAAAAAAGAGGTTTTGCCTTGAGAGGTTTGATCCCTCTCCTACTTGATAGATCTAAAATTAAGATGGATCTAGGCTTGTAATATAACATTTATAAGGTTGTCTAAAGTTATTGAATTTTATGTATCCAAACTTAAGATAGATCTAGACTCGTAATATAACATTTATATGGTTGTCCAAAGCTATAATTTATTTTTTATGTATTGCCAAGACTTTAGCATCTCCACTTTCATTTTTTTCTTATTATGTGAGAAGAAAACGCTTCGCTGACTCTTTGGGATGCCATTCCCTCCCTAGGCATCATGGGAGGACAGGTAAATTAAATTTCCTTCAATTCTCATTTACTTTAAGATAAGACAACGAAACGACCTTAAATAAAGTAGAATTAATTGTGTTAAACAAACACAAAGATAGAATTATGATGCATTCAACACAAACCTAGATAGGAGATGTTGAATCACTTCTAAATCATAAATCAGAGATCATGGTTTGGTTTGGACTCTGAACCCTCAATCATGACTTAATATTAATCAACCACTCATCGAAGCATAGAGAACAAAGAAGAGCATCAACATTTCCTTAAGGAGCCATAGTTGCTTGATTTAATTGGATGTTTTCATTCCACTTGTAATTTTGTTTTGTGGTGGCTGATTTGTAGAGCTCCTAGAAATTCTCTATGTTGGAAAGGATCTTTGGAAGGGATTTATTACCGCATAGATCAGGTGGGTGAAATTCGCATTTCTCGAACAAATTTTCCTTCTTTTTTCCTATTTAGTCTACCATTTTATTTATGAAATCATGTAACGTGCTTGGCTAATTCTGCCCTAGGGTTTTAGGGCATTATGGTTTACATAATCAAATTTTTATTTAAGCTATAATTAAACTTAGCACCAATAAGGAACAATATTAATTAATATAGTGATTTATCCAATATGTATCTTGCAATAGACCATACAAACACATGAAATAAGACCAATGTAAGTTATACACCAATAGGTAAAACAATGTCACATTCCAAAATTCAACCAATCATATAAATTTAATGCCCATAATTCAGTCAATAATTATTTATCGATTCCAAAACTCCTAATGTCCCTTAAACAAAATGATTGGCTAAGTACTGGTGTAACACCCTCCTCCCACATCTACCCAAGTAACCGGCCAACCAGGGTAAACATGTGATGAGAAGTTACTATGATATGATTCAACTCCCTATGTGTTATTTAAGGAAGTGGAACTAGTGGAACATATCAGACAGACCTTCCACATCAGCAAAAGAACTCCCAGGAGCCATCCCAACCACTTAGGAAACCAACCCGTAAGACCAACTGAATTTTTAGTGCATCAAACCCTTGGATGCTCCCTTGATATGGGAAATGGTGCATCTGGGAGGCTCCAGAAACTCCCACGACAAGGGCAAGGGAGCTTGTGGGGAATTTTTTCCCCAGTGTTGTGCCTGTGACTCTGGGATTTGTGCCACTTTTTCAGGCCCAAATACTAGGTCACTACCCAGAACTCAATGACAGGTTCATAAATGAAATTTCATAGTGGAACAAAGATACATTTACAAAAACATCAACATGGAAGAGATTGGACCCCTACTAGCCATGACAAGCATTTCATCAAACATGTCACAAACATAAAAGCTACAAGTATTAACAACAAAACTAAGCATAGGGGTCTCATACTTATATGAAAATCGCTAAGAAGCATTGATGACTTAACACATTAGCTGCAATTTCATCTATTAAACCATAGATACATTGTTCATCCATTTACAAGTAAAAACATGATATGAACCAAACATCATGACAGTCATAAAACTCATTCATAACCAGCATATAAACATCAGAGATGCTAAGAATAAAACAACCATATAAGCCACATAATAATAAGCATATTTACCCATCAATACCATAGGAAAGAGCTTTTATTGCCACAAGAAAAATGCAACCAAGTCTGGGACTTCCACGTACCACCCGACCATAGACATGGCTGAGCCAAATCTTTCTTCAGCCAATCACCCCCATGCCATATTCCAAGCATGAATGTGGGATCTCATGGAACAATCCATCAAAACCGAACTGGGGCTTCCAGAGGCAAAACCACCTCAACCCATCAAACAATGGTTCCACCTCACGGTCAGACATCACAAACCATCACCAGATTGGTCTCTACCTAATCCTTCCAGGGCTCTAGAGCCTTTGTTCCAACTAAGGCTTCTAGGACTAGTAACTCAACCCACAACTGTCATTGGGCTTCAATATCGTTTGTCCAACCAGGGCTTCCAGAACTAGTAACTCAACCCACCAAGGGCTTCCAAAGCATTTGTCCAACCAAGGCTTCCAAGACTAGTAACTTAACCCAAGCTATTACAAGGCTCCCAGAGTGTTTTTTCAACCAAGGCTACCAGGGACTAGTAACTCAACCCAAGCTAAACGAAACATGAGAACGAACCAGAAAAACAAAGAAATGAACCCACAACACCATGGTTATCCTGGAAATGGCAAGGTTAGGCAAATTCATTGTCAATCTAGACAATCCTCCATGCCAATGACAGATCATGACCAATAAACCACATGCATGCCAAAACTAGTGAGGAAAACATACATACAACTCAGTACTTGCAAGCAAAACTCGTTGTAGTTGTTGATCCCGATGCCCTCTTACGCTTTCCTACTCTTCCTTGTCGTTCTTGCTCCAAGCATCCAAGTATTCCAAACTCTCCAAGAGTGCTCCAAAAAAACTCTAAGTATCCATGAGTATGAGAGAGAGAATAGAATGAGAGCTCAAAAATTGAACTGACAAAAAGCTACACTGACGAAGCCAACCCACTGTTCCTCAGAAGCCTTTTTATCAATGAGGCCTCTATTTTCTTCATTTTCCATTATTTTCCTTCATTTCCTCCTCACATGCAACCTGTGACCTTTCACCTTCTTTTTCTCCTAATTTCCATTATTTTTATAAACAAATGTGCCAAAAATGCCATTTTTCCTTTCCAAATCCTTTGTCATTGCCTTTGTTGTTTCCTTAACCATAATAAACTAATGAACACCCACACTAAGATGTCTTGCCCAACATTCAACTTGTAATAAGTATCCCATGACCTTGGTCTTATATATTTTTTCATGGATTTTTAACTAGGGTTATTACAAAACCCTCCCCCTTGGGGAACATCTTCCTTGGTGTTCAGTGACACCTATAAACCAACAAATTGTTGAAAACAAAACATACATCCCATGGAGCTTCATAACACAGCTCGTTGTAGTATTTCCAATGACCACTGCTTAAACATGACAATCATACCTTTACTGGAGCTTTATAACACAACTCATTACGGTATTTACAATAACAACCACATATACATAATCACATTTGTTTCAACCAACAAATGACCATAATGCCTATGAAGATTTATAAATCCAACTTGATAAAATATTTACAATGATATACACATATATACATTTTCTCATCCAGTAAATAAAAGGATACGATGCATGTATCAATCAACAAGGGAATCTAGAGGCTCACATCTCCACCCTCAAAATTAGTACCAAGATTCACCTCCTTCCCAGGAAGTCCAGAATCCAATATCAAAGTCAAAGTTACATCCAATGTCCAGCACTACAATCCTACGCCACTTGCCATCTCAGTGAACAGTTACTAGCTCATTATTCCAGGCACACTTCCAATGTGCATCTGATTCCATCTGGCAACGCTAATGAAAAAACCAATTCCATCCCACGACCTTCCCTTCTCTGCTACACAGTCCCTCGGGTGATCTAGTCACCCCCTTCTATGTAGTCACACACCTTCGAAGTTCTGCTAGCACCCCCATCCTGGGTACTCCATCCCTCGATAAGTTTTCCTTGCATCGGAAGGTCCAGAAATCAAGGCATATCCTTGCCTCAAACCATCATATCGGTCATAGCATGCTCATGGAAATCAATGGACACTATTCGATACCAGTGTCCCACAATGTCCCTGCTCCTGAATGATTTTACCAACATAATGCTTCCTAATCCAATTCCTTTTGATGTTGTTGCTAATGCTTGACGTCAGTTTCGACTACCCAACCGAGCATTTCATGCTTTCCTGTATTAAGCACATAATTTCCTTTAGATTCAAAATAAATTGAAATAACTTCAAATCATACCTCATTAGTGACCTGTCAACAAGGTGCACTTGCAATTATGTTTTCTTCATGTCACAAGAAGTGAAACTAACATTTTTGACCAAATCATTATGTATAAACATATCATATCAGGTTAGTTCAAAATACAACCATCATAAATCACAAGTAACCATCATAAACCAAAATCATAGATCACATGTAATCATCATAGACTAGAATCATAAATCACATGCATAATAAATATGAAATAAAATACTTATATGTATCCTTTAATCAATCCTTAGCTTCTACCTTTGTCCTTATTTTGTACACACTCTGGATTGATTGCCACACCTGACAAACACCTAGTGCCTTCTCTTCAACCATGTGCACATACACATAATGTGCATCACACAAATACAACCACACACAACATACAACACCATGCAATACATGCACCTACACCTGACATACAACACATAAACCTACACCCAGTGTACAACACAACACAATACAGACGTGTACATCCGATGTACACCACCACACAAGACATACACCTACACCCGATGTACAACATAATACATATACATACACATAGTACAACACAACAAATAAACATGTCACGATACGACGACTACACAATACACATACATATTACTGCATGCCTGCAACACAACATGTATGACATGCGCACAATACCACATGTACACTAGTACCATAAGTACAACATGTACACAGTATCACATGTACACAACACCACATGCACAACATCACATGTACACGACACCACCTGCACAATGTGTACACAATGTCATATGTACACCACACCACCTATACAATGTGTACACAATACCACATGTACACAACACCACATGCACGGCATGTACATGACATCACATGTACACAAATGCCACATGCATGACATGCACACAACACCACATGTACAACATGTACATAGCACCATGTGCACACATCTCCACATGTACAATCATGCACGCAACACCATAAGTATATAGCACTACATATACAACATGTACATAGCATCACATGTACACAACACCGCATATCCAACATGCACACAACACCACATATCCAACATGCGCACAATACAATATGTACACAACACCGCACATCCAACATGTACATAGCACCATCTATACCTAGCACTGCGTATGTAATATACACACAATGCCATATATACAACATGCACACAACATCATATGTACACAATACTACATATACAACATTACACATCACCATAGGTACAACCACTGAATATACAACATGCACAACATATACACAACAATAGCATTGCACATTCAAAACCATACTGCCTCTACCAAGCTACCTTGCTTCCAATGTCTCTCTGTCATCCATGCTTATCTTAGCATGCCACGAATCACGTTGTTTTCATTCCGCTGATGTATCTCTCAACATAGCCTGTCATAACGTAAATACAGACATACTATAATCACATATTATCAAGTCATATCCACATGATATTGATCTTAAAGATATTTCAGGGATACTCTTCCCACTTGACTCCTCATAAACCATGAACCTCTTCATGCCATTCACTTGCATAAACAATCATGATCCTAGATGGCCCTGTCAGATAACAATGTACATACATACATACATATATGCATATAAACATTAGCATAAAGCAATCATGATCACAACATAATTACTAGATCTCAAGTTCAAGGTTAAGAGAACAACAGTTCCAAAGATAGCCAAGGCATTTTTTATCTTAAGCCCATTTACTTTACCTTTCTTGTTACCTTTCTCATGACTATCTTGCCACCGTCCATTATCCCAATGAACCAAACCAATCCAACTGGTTGTCATATTATTTCCTTCCATTGCCCTTTACTCATGCACTCAGCTTCATTTGAGTTTCATATTACCTGATGGGTTTGATTCAGCTTCTCTCAAGCTCCATTAAATGTCCTCTGTCCCAACCAATTCCCAAGACTCAAAACTTAAAGGTAAGCACAAGAAACATACAAGAAGAAGACCATGAAAACTAATAACAACACGACACCACAACAAAGTGGCAAGGCCTTGCACCAGACATAAGAAAACCACAAATCATTCTCCACAAATCACAAAAGACCAAAAGCACAACACTGGCAACAAACATCATGACTCCATCCCCACGGGTTTCCAATGTTTCCAAGTGAAAGCTCAACTTGAGCCTTCTTTAATATTTCGTGGCAATCTCTTTTTCCATGTAATCCCCTGCGTCATACTTCCATAAACACATAACTGTCAATGCATAAATGAATATAACATTATACCAATTACCTTACCTTGTTGCGCCAAGCATGTTTCCCTGCAACTGCTCACACATGTCGACCACATATTCCAAGGATCAAGGCAACATATCTACTAACTTGAAATCAACATTTATCAAGTCTAACAATCATGGCATAATCCATAGTCAACTCATAGTCATTAAACATAATGCTACAACTATCACCTACTTACCCTCAAGTACATAGCAACTGTCTCAACACATATGTGTTAGTACAATCATCTTAAAACAAGATCATTTGAACATACTCATATTATGAAATTAATAAAACATTCAACCAACTTGCAAACATACCATGTTAAATAAATAAACTAAATGACATAATAAACACCAAACACTCAAACACCAAATATATGGCATAAGCCAACTCGTATCTTAATGTATCTCAAGGGTGGCTATCTTGTATGCACAATCAATCCAAATTGGCATGATATAATTGCACGAAATATCAACTCAAATATAAATAAGGTCATGATATCCATAATAGTCACTAACTAACATGTTCACATCATAAATTCATAAGAAAATATCATTCATACATAATAATAACATATGCATAGTTAATCTAGATTAGTATGACATAATATCACAACATATTAACTTATACCTAAATGTCATAACCCTAACCATTTACATAGACCAATCCAAATTAGTATGATACATATAACATCAAGATCTTAATGTAATAACCCTAATAATCAAGTTACTAGCATATAATAACAATTATATATCATGCTCATCAACAACATATAACATAATCATCAAGCTAACTATCATATAACAACAACAAGTTAACCTATAACATACTTATCAACAACATATAACATATTCATCAAGTTATCTAACATAGAACAACAATAGAAATGCATACAACCACAAGTTACTATCATTCATGACTATCCAAGACATGTGTATATGACTACATTGATTAACTAGCATTTATCATATATGTAACCACAATAATAATAGAATGACAAACATATAAGTAACCCTAATTCTTACAACAACCATGAATCACATACCTGCATGCCAAACATACAAACTTGTATGATGATCTACTCTTACCTTGAAGTCCATTGTTGCAACTTCACTTTAATGATCTTCATCCCCTGCTCTATCTCAACAAACACATTAGCATCATAACATACCAATATCATCATGATCACCTAATCACATACAATGACCTTATGCATAACAACCTTCACCAAGAAAATTCATGCATAACAACATAAAGACACTGATATGCCTAACAAATGCATATACAAACCATATACTCATAACGACACATACCACAACAACACCATCAACCTTCATATGAAAACATCACTACAACCATGATCAACACCATGTAAATGCAACAAGCACATGGTCTTACAACACAAGAAAAACACATGTAACTAACACAAATGCATGACCAACACACAGCCCATCTAGTCCGAGGGGTGAACCATGCTTAGATACCACTCTGTACACCCTCCTCCCACATCTACCCAAGTAATCAACCAACCGAGGTAAACAAGTGACCAGAAGTTACTATGATATGATTTGACTCCCTATGTGTTAGTTAAGGAAGTGGAACTGGTGGAACACATCACATAGACCTTCCACATTAGCAATAGAACTCCCAGGAGCCATCCCAACCACTTAGGTAACCAGCCCCTGAGACCAATTAAAGTTTTAATGCATCAAACCCTTGGACGCTCCCTTTATATGGGCAAGGGTGCGTCTAGGATGCTCTAGAAGCTCTCACAACAAGGGCAAGGGAACTTCTGGGGACTTTTTCCCTTAGTGTTGTCCTTGCAACTCCGAGATTTGTGCTACTTTTTTCAGGCCTAGAGCCTAGGTCACTGCCCAAAACTTAATGAAAGGTTCAAAAATGAAATTTCACAGTGGAACAAAGATACATTTGTAAAAACATTAGCAAGGACTAGAATGGACCCCTAGTAGCCATGACACGCATTTCATCAAACATGTCACAAACATGAATTCTACAAGTCTTAACAACAAAAACTGAGCATAGGGGTCTTATACTTATTGAAAATCGCTAAGAAGCATTGATGCCTCAACACATTAGCTACAATTTGATCTATTAGGTCATAGATACATTCTTCATTCATTTACAAGTAAAAACATGATATGAACCAAACATCATGACAGTCATAAAACCCATTCATAACTAGCATATAAACATCAGAGATGTTAAGCATAGAAAAGCCATATAAGCCACATAACAATAAGCATATTTACCCATCAATACCATAGGAAAGTTCTTTTATTGCCACAAGCAAAATGCAACCAAGTTTGGGACTTCCACATACTACCCGACCATAGACATGGCTTAGTCAAATATCTCTTTAGCTAGTCACCCCCGTGCCATATTCCAAGCATGAATGTAGGATCTCATGGAAAAATCCATCAAAACAAAACTAGGGCTTCAAGAGGCAAAACCACCTCAACCCATCAAACAATGATTCCACCTCATAGTTGGACACCACAAACCATCACCATATTGGTCTCTACCCAAGGCTTCTAGGGCCGTTCCAGAGCGTTTGTTCAACCACGGCTTTCAGGACTAGTAACTCAACCCACATCTGTCGTCGGGATTCTAGAGTGTTTGTCCAACTAGGGCTTCCATGAATAGTAACTCACCCCACCAAGGGATTCCAGAGTGTTTATCCAACCAAGGTTTCTAGGACTAGTAACTCAACCCAAGCTGTTACAGGGCTTCTAGAGCATTTGTCAACCAAGGTTTCTAGGAACTAGTAACTCAACCCAAGCTAAAGGAAACATGAGAACCAACTAGAAGAAAAAAGAAATGAACCCACAACACCATGGCTATCACGAAAATGGCAAGGCTAGGAAAATCCATTGTCAATCCAGGAAATCCTCCATGCCAATGACAGATCATGACCAATAAACCACATACATATGTCATGCATGCCAAAAATAGTGAGGAAAACATACATGCCACTCGGTACCTACAAGAAAAACTTCTTGTAGTTGTTGATCCCGATGTCCACTTGCGATTTCCTACTCTTCCTTTGCATTCTTGCTCCAAGCATCCAAGTATGCCACACTCTCCAAGAGTGCTCCAAGAAAACTCTGTGTCCAAGAGTATGAGAGAGAGAATAGAATGAAAGCACCAAAACTGAACTGAAAAAAAACTACACTGACCAAGCTTGCCCACTGATCCTCAGAAGAATTTTTATCAATGAGGCCTATATTTTCTTCATTTTCCATTATTTTCCTTCATTTTCTCCTCACAAGCAACCTGTGACCTTTCACCTTCCTTTTCTCCTAATTTCCATTATTTTCATAAATAAATGTGCCAAAAATGCAATTTTCCTTTCCAAAGCCTTTGCCATTTCCTTAGCCATAATAAACCAATGAACACCCACACTAGGATGTCTTGCACAACATTCAACTTGGAATAAGTATCCCATGAGTTTGGTCTTATATACTTTTACACAGAGTTTTAACCAAGGTTGTTACAACTAGAATCTGAAAACCTTCCGAGGATTGATTCTGTAGCAAAAAAAAAACCTCGCACTAGGACAGATAACTTGATATTTGTGACACGACTCTTAGTCTTTCCTCTGTTTGCCTTCTTATTTGCTTCAGGATCCTCCTAGCAAAAATTCTTTAGTTCTGTGATTTGCTTCCAAGTTCGATTGGATACAAAATTTAGGGGCATCACCTCTGAAGATCGATTCAGGTTCCTGTAGCTTTCACGCAAGATTCCTCAAGATTTGTGAAATCCTAATTGGGGTCTCGATTTGCTAGAACACGTCGCAGCCCCTCCGACTAATTCTTCTCCCTAATTTTTGTTATTGATGTTCCTTTAGGCAACTGGATTGGCTTCATAGGGTTCTGCTTTTATTGTATAGACCTCTGTTTATGGAAGTCACACTAGGTGGGATCTAAAATATTGTAAATCATACATTTGATAATTATAATTTCCGCATGTCCTCAGAGGTTGGTCCAGCAAAGACTTTGACCTGCTTCAGACTAGGGTTCGGCCTTGTTTCATTTCATATGGAGAATTCAAAGATTTGACCCATATAGAAGAGGGATCCAGTTTCAATTGTGGTCATAATGATGATAGTGTAGGTTTTAACCCCATATAGAAATTACCTGCATACGAATTGGAAAACAGAGAAAATAAACAATGTGAGAGCATAACACATAAAACACATATACACAGAGATTTTCCCCTGGATCCCAAAACCTAGACTACCATATTTATTTTTCATTATATTCCTTTCAATGTTACAATATATATATATATATATATATATATATATATATATATATATATATATATATATGTTGAAGCATCCAATACCATGGACCGAAAACCATCGTGCCAAAATCCATGTGCAAAAACCATGCACAAAACCATAGGTAGGTCCGCCCTCCTAATATAGGGTCCACAAAAAATTTCCTCGAGGCGCTGCCCTGGACCTCGTAGAGGGGGGCTAGCCGCCCCACTCAAACCCCCTATGAACCCCCTAATGCACATCAACACAACGAAGGGGGGGCTCCGCCCCCCTTCTAATCCCCTGATTTAACTAGGGGTGCTAGTCGTGGAAATAATATAACACAACCCAACAGATAGGAACTATCACTACCCTCCTAGATGAAATGTTATACCAAATCGGGAACCAAACCCTCAATAGAGATTCACTGTCTTCAATAGATTTTTCATGTGTCAAATAAAGTCTTACTCCCCCTTCTAGATTTATTTTTTCTCGAGCCAAACAATGTAAAGGACTAACAATATTTCACTTGTCTTCTAGATGGTATTTCTTGTTCCTAGATCAGAGAGAAAAAAAACAGATTAATGTCAACTAGGGTGGAATCGTTCACCATTGAAATTGACAAAAAGAATAAGGTCTTAAAACCCTTAGATCCTCCGGCTCAAAGAAAACATAGATAATTTATCCAATCCAATGATGATTCCAAATGAATTCAATCATCCCATATTTATAGATTTTCTTTAGGGGTTTCATCTTCTTAAATTGATTGAGTAAACTTTACTCCAAGCCCCAACCTTGGGTTTCTTCGCCAAGCTGCCCCAAAACTTGCCCAATTGTGGGAATTTGGGTTTTTTCCCTTTTATGGAGGACTATATCCTATGGGAATTGATACTCTATTTCATCCCACAGGTGTTATAGACATTTTTGTGCCTTACAGCTATAAGCATGAAATGTCCATAAACCAAGGGATCCTAAGTCCCTAAAGATGTTGTTCCAGCTCCTAAAGAAACAAGGTCAACAAATGACAGCTTCTCTCAGAAGTTCTCCACCAGAAACTACTCAAAACTAGTCAAATCAAGATCAATTCAGAGGCTCCACTAGCTGCCTGCGTTGCAAAGCACCCAAATACACTGGCTAGGTGCGTTGCAACGCAGGTGAATGCACTACCAGGGTGCGTTGAGCGGGAAATGACAAATGGCAAAGTCATTCAACGAGGTGGAAAGACAATGGAAGCTTCCAGAATCTTCTCCAATGACACTTGCCTCACTGAATTCGACCAGTGATGAGTAAGAGGCTCTCAGCCTCCAAGTGGAAGCAAGAACTGACAGAGAGAAGCCACAAGTCAAAACATAAGCTGACTCATCCTCTCTGCTTACATCTATATATGGATCCCTCATCCCAGAGATCCAGGGGGCTGGAATTTTGTACTTTGCAGAGAATTGTTGTTGGTTTGAGATTGAGATTAGTGCATTGGGTGATTTATCCTTTGTTGGAGGTGAGGAAGGGATTCCTTTGCTGGGAGGTAGATGCTGGATCGGGACTCACTTGGTTGTATCTCCTCTTGGACTTTCTTATTATATCAATAAAACTATTTGAGTTTCTCCTACATGCTGTGTATCAATGATGCTTTGTTATGTTTGCATGCTTAGCTTAAATCTGATCCTAAGCTAGTTATGAATGTAAATATATGTTTTTTGTGTAGTTTTCCTCTTCTGTGATCTTGCAGGAACTTGGTGAAGCTGGACCAGTGAGGGAGCAGGCAGCGGGAAGCGAACAAAGAGGAGAGCGAGTGGATCAACAAACTAGCGAAAGACACAGGTTAGTTACATCCTTCCTCTTCGTTTACATTTCATAAAGAAGAATACGAAAATAGTTTTCCTTGTTTGTTGCTAAGGCACTATCACACCTTAGAGTGGGATAGGGGCGTTCTGAATAGATACTTTTCCCAACAACAAATTGGCGACTCCGCTGGGGAACGTATCTAGTTAGTTTATTTGTGTTTCTATTGTTGTTCTTCTCATAAACTTAGGAGTGGAGAATTGAACTGCATTTGCCATTTACAAATGCAAAGTAGAGATCTGCTACTCTAGTCCATTTACTGGGCTTGTTTATGATCTGAACACTTGACTCACAAATGATCTGACAGCCCTTTGTGATAGCTCTTAGTCCTCCTTTAAATCATCCCTCTAATTGTACCTTATTGATAGCTTTTATCCGGCCAAAAACCATAGATTAAACTGCAAACCGTGACCCAGAACCCAGAGACAATTCTCGTTTCTGCTTCAGCACAGGCTCTGTGAAGAGGTTCTGCATTTCAACGCAGGTCCCGAGAGGGCTACCTGCGCTGCAATTCTGTTTCTCTGTGCAACAGGTGCGTTGATCAGCCTTTGCCCTGTACAGCTGAGGTTCTTTGCTTCATTTTGTTCAGTTTTATCTCTGTTTTTTGCAGCCTATTATCAGTGTGTGCACCTATCTGAAAACCCCTTTTCTTTGCCTTAATTCCGCCTCAGTTGTATAAAAGAAACTGTACTTGTTTTTGTGTATTTGTTACGTCATTTACAGTTTCCCATTACAAAAGCAAACTAGTCGTACTGTCGCCCTTAGATCTAGACCTGTCGTAAGTGTCGTTTTGATCTTAGGAGTGAGTTTGTTTGCTGTTGACAGTTGATTACGCTTTTACTTTTGTCTTTTGGTTTGAATTTATGAATTTCTAGTGTCGAAACAAGTGTTTATTTCAAAATCATAAAGTGTCGTAATCGTCTTTTTGATTTTAAAAAAGAAGCTTGTTTGTGTTTTCACTTGAAATCGAATTCAAATTTGTACAACAACTTTCTTTTTAGGCATCAATATTAAGAAAGTGAAAACAAATACATGCATATGTGCATTTGCATTTTGACAGTTTGTATGGCTTGATTTAGGAAAAGTGCATTTACAGTGTGCTCTATGCTCTTTGAGAAAAGATTGTGTCTTTCTTTTCCCCTTGTAGCTAGGATTTTCATTGTTGAAAAGAAATAAAAGCTTGCTTATCATCTTTAGACTGCATTTAGGATTTGTATCTACATCTCGTGGTGATCCAAAAAGGCAAACTTCTAAGAAAGATCAACCTAAAATAAATTGAATGAACTTAACAACGCTTTGTAACTTAACGCACAACATAGAGGTCTAGGCTAGAGACGTGTTCCGGCGTCGTAAAACCTGGTAACTGTTGGCCTCACTGATGGTTGGGTGATTCCTCCTGAGAGACGATAAGTGCTAGTACGGATTGTGCTCCCACGTACCGTCAAGTATATATTGGGAGACCCCTATAGGCTCAAAACCTTTATCCATAGGAAGCCGTGTCGGCCGCCCTACTGATCGCAATGCACTGAACACAGCATTCGGGAAGATTGACCGCCCGTACCCTAAAAAGTACTTTGCGGTTTTGCGATTGGTTTGGCACACCCTCTACCTAGAACTCCAGAGCAGTCCCTTTCGTTCCTTTTCAGACTCCTTAACAGAAAAGGTCCATCTGAGCACTTGTCACTTCAGGCTCATTAAAAATTCGAAGGAGACTAGAGTCATCTTTTGTTTTTTCTCGACTCTTTAAAATTGAAAAAACAAGTTGTGTCCAAGCGTCGTTAAAATTTATTTTAAACGGAATATTCATACACTTTTTCCTGCGTTGATCTTTGGGTTGAGAAAATGGAGCCTACCAACCAAGGAATTCCCCTTGGTGGAAATCCTAGTCCCTTCTCCTCTTGGGGAGATGTTGGTGCGCCCCATATGGCCACATTGTCGCTTCCAGGACTGACAATTGGCTTGCCAGTCTGGCTCTTCTCAACCAATGTCGTTCAGAACACCACTATTCCTGAATAGTCGAATCAGCAATTAGACGAATCCAGAGTTTCCCACCCACCTTCTACTTCCTCTAATTCTTCCTCTCTTCCTTCCTCTTCGTCTGATGGGACTGGTAAAGTTAAAAACCAAGTTCCTAAGGAGAACAAGGAAAAGAAGAAGAAAGAGAAAAAGAAGAAGGAGCCAAAGGCAAATAAGGGGAAACAAGTGTCGTCTAACGAAAATCCACACACAACACTGACCAGGCCTAAATCGCCATGTGTCATTTGTAGAGGAGACCACTTTCACAGAGATTGTCCTTGCATCCCTCGAATACTAAGGGACTGGTCCCCTCGTTTGCACAATCTAGTGTCGTCAACCTCTGATGGCCATGTTGAAAGCACACCGTCAACTAGCGAAAGTGAAGTCCCAGGACAAAAAGGGCGAGTTAGACCTCCCTGTAGATTGTGCGAAGGCGACCATGCCCTCCACCGTTGTCCCTTCTTAGATGAAGCTAAAAGAGTTTTGGATGATCGTCCGGTTTCACCGTTACGACTTCCTCCTGGATATAAAAAACTCTTGCCGAGTCCTTCGTTAGTTGAGAATCCAGCTGGCCCGCTCAAGTGGTCGGCTGAAGCGTCTATCATTGAGGATAAACCAACTGAATCCATACCAGACGAAAGTCAAAAGGTCGAGGCGGAAGTCGACCCGGTTTTGCCTTCAGAGGAATTATCTTCGAATGATACAGTCACTAAAAAGGATAAAGATGACACCATCCAAATTCTCTTCATCAACACAGACTCCAACGAACACGGGGGCAATCCACCCATTCCTTTATCGCAGGAAGGAAGTTCGTCAGAGCCATACCCGGCCGTCTACTCGGTCCCACCACCAAGCGACCTAGTTGTATCCTTCGACTGGAACCAACTAGGCAGACCCCGTTTGCTAGCAAGCATACCATTCCGAATTATCATTCAAATATACAGAATGGTCATGGCTGGCACCATCATTGATGAGGGGGCATCTGTGAGTATCCTTTCCTCTATTTCTTGGAAAGCGCTTGGTTCGCCATCGCTATTGCCTGAAATGAGAAATTTGATAGGCTTTGATAAAGGAACCAGTCGACCTTTAGGGATCCTCCCCAATGTGCCCATAACATTGAAGGGAAGACCGTTCAAATGAACGTGATGGTCGTTCAAGGACCCTTGGATTATAACTACTCCTTGGACGAGACTATATATATTGCATGGGAGCCATCGTCTCCTCACTCTTTAGAGTAATGTGTTTTCCGCACGAAGAAAGAGTGGTCAAGCTCGTGGACCAACTTTCATTTCCCGGATCACGCATCGCAAATAGTCATATACCATCCCTAAATGTTATCTTCACGCAAGAAATGTCTTAGCCCACGGTCCGTCCTCCCGATGAGCGCGAGTAATTCGGAGGGATATGACTGGAACCCAGGGGGCATGCGTCTTGGTCTGCTTCGGCAGGAAAACTTCGGGTATAGGGTAGGTTTCCGCGGGAGAATATGACTAGTCCGTACCCCGTCCGTGATTGGAAGAGGGGTTGTTCTAGAATAAGATTCTCTTGTCAAAGTTATGTGAGTTGACAGAACTGAGTCAATCACCTTTGTTTATCTTGGTAGACATCGCCAAAGAAGTGTTTTGTTTGCTGTGTGAATAGAACAATCTTTGGGTGACCTGTAAGAGGTAGGCCTCTCTCGCTAAAACAAATGTTTTATCAGACTAAAGTAGGGGTAACTTTGAAACTCTGTTTTATACCTGGGGGCATGCAAACCTTTTGGAGTGCAAGCAAGGGGCGGCTATTTATTTTTTAAATTTTTAGGACCTCTAACCCTTTAAACTCGTAGGATTAGTCGTTTCCGAACTTGCATAAAGAAAGGATGCGGGGCAAAGCTTTATAAGGTGCAAGCTCCATAAAAAATGGCATCTTCAATGAGACATTCTTATCATACGACTGGATTAATCGAGCAGTTTTAACACATAGTTCATGCTCGTTAAAAAATAAACATAAGATCGAGTAGTTTTAGCACATAGTTCATGCTCGTTAAAAAATAAACATAAGACCGAGCAAGTGTTTCAACCCGTGTTTAAGCTCGTTAAAAAATGAAATATCCTCCAGTAAATAACCACCGTGAATGTAACATTATCAGCCATTAAAGCCTTGGTCGTGTTTGCACCGTCACCTCCACTTTTCCATTGGCCGATCATTCACCTCCATTTGATTGTTTACCCATTTTGAGGAATAGCTACGAAGAGTGATTTCACTAGCCATCCTTGTGACACTGCCGTGATTGGAAAATTCCGACCCTTACCTGGAATCAGCTGCTACCCGTCTTATCACTCGTTCCTCAAAAGACGAGTCTTCTTTAAGCTCTTTTCATCTGACTCGTAAAATATGAAAAGATTGCTGAGTTTTGGCCTTCTAGCTCGTTAAAGCGACCGGAAGTGCTATCCCTCCTCTAGATTTTAATCTTTTTGGACCTGAGGGATTATTGCACAAAAAGATCGAGTGCTTGTATTGTTCGGCTCATTAAAACTATCGAAAATTCATCCCTTCTGTATTGTTTTATACTTTTTCGGACTTAAGGGATTAGATGACGAAAAAGGAATTCCAGAGTTACCTTTACGTTCCTTTTCAGACTCTCTAAAAATGAAAAGGACCGAGTTATCTTTGTCGTTAAACTCGTTAAAAACATTAATAGCGACAAACTTGTCTTTAGACGAGAACGAGTTTCACTATCGCTAGGCTCGTTAAAACATAGCGATGGGTTTGCCCGAAGGGCAAATTATAGAACAAGCATATGTTATCCTCCTCAAGCTTGACAAAAATAAAGAGGTACTGGTCAGCAATGACTGGGGAAAAATTGGGAAGAAACTCAAAGAACCTTTATTGGTAGCAAGTCGCTCTTGAACATTGACACTTCCACTCCGTGCCTGAGTCGGGTTGGGTTGTTTCATTCACCGGTCACATCACCATGGTCTCGCCATACCATCCACTTTTGGGGTAAATGCTACCAATCCATCATACAAGTGTCGCCGACATGTTCAAGAGAAGTCATCCAGAGAAGTTACCCGTGTCCCATCCACTACCATACATTATACTTCATTCTTTCATGACCGCCACCCTGAACCATATATCATCAGATTGTTTTCACCTCAATCAAAATCATTTGCTCCGTTCCATGTCATTGATGTGGGATACATCAAGGCCCTCCTTTGACGGATCGCTTCTTGTCGACATCAGCTCATTATCCAAGAAGTTGATCTAGGAACACCCCTTCAGTACTTTGAAGCTTGCATGCCTCAATGGCAAGTTTCTCACTTTCGGTGACAGTTATACATCAATGACCTTCGACCGAAAGATTTTGCGTGGTGTTCGACGCCAAGTCCTTTATTCACACCACGTGAATTGTACTGCAATACCTTGAGGGTCATTATCATTATCGGTGATTCCTCTCGCGCTTGTTAACAGTTTACATCATTGACTGGTAATCAAGCGATGTCTTTCCATGTTCGACTTCAAAACATTTCTCACATGGATCGACTTGTACTTAGAGTGAAGATCGGACGAGATTGAAGACCCCGGATCTAGTTTCATCCATCCAGGCTGCGATATATATTCAGGAAAAATAAAGACATTGACATGTACAACATTGCATCACAGATAATCATCCTACCAAAAGGATGATGATTTCATCAGAATCATCAGTCTACCATCAGACGATTGTCTGTCCTATGTACATAAAAAATGAATTTATAAAGCTGAGCATGGGAATGCCCGCCTCCGCTAGATCATGAAAATAGTATGAAAATGATGTATTGTATTGTATCTTATTACAGGTCTCCTCCCAGCATTGAAAGAACTTCGGATCCTCCTAATAAAGCATTTCACCCGATAAACAGCCTCATACTTTAGGGGGCAACTGTTATAGACATTTTTGTGCCTTACAGCTATAAGCATGAAATGTCCATAAACCAAGGGATCCTAAGTCCCTAAAGATGTTGTTCCAGCTCCTAAAGAAACAAGGTCAACAAATGACAGCTTCTCCCAGAAGTTCTCCACCAAAAACTACTCAAAACTAGTCAAATCATGATCAATTCAGAGGCTCCACTAGCTGCCTGCGTTGCAAAGCACCCAAATACACTGGCTAGGTGCGTTGCAACGCAGGTGAATGCACTACCAGGGTGCGTTGAGCGGGAAATGACAAATGGCAAAGTCATTCAACGAGGTGGAAAGACAATGGAAGCTTCCATAATCTTCTCCAATGACACTTGCCTCACTGAATTCGACCAGTGATGAGTAAGAGGCTCTCAGCCTCCAAGTGGAAGCAATAACTGACAGAGAGAAGCCACAAGTCAAAACATAAGCTGACTCATCCTCTCTGCTTACATCTATATATGGATCTCTCATCCCAGAGATCCAGGGGGCTGGAATTTTGTACTTTGCAGAGAATTGTTGTTGGTTTGAGATTGAGATTAGTGCATTGGGTGATTTATGCTTTGTTGGAGGTGAGGAAGGGATTCCTTTGCTGGGAGGTAGATGCTGGATCGGGACTCACTTGGTTGTATCTCCTCTTGGACTTTCTTATTATATCAATAAAACTATTTGAGTTTCTCCTACATGCTGTGTATCAATGATGCTTTGTTATGTTTGCATGCTTAGCTTAAATCTGATCCTAAGCTAGTTATGAATGTAAATCTATGTTTTTTGTGTAGTTTTCCTCTTCTGTGATCTTGCAGGAACTTGGTGAAGCTGGACCAGTGAGGGAGCAGGCAGCGGGAAGCGAACAAAGAGGAGAGTGAGTGGATCAACAAACTAGCGAAAGACACAGGTTAGTTACATCCTTCCTCTTCGTTTACATTTCATAAAGAAGAATACGAAAATAGTTTTCCTTGTTTGTTGCTAAGGCACTATCACACCTTAGAGTGGGATAGGGGCATTCTGAATAGATACTTTTCCCAACAACAACAGGAAATTAATTTTTTAGGGACATTACAGTCCCCCCTTCCTAACATTGCTTGACACCCTCACGTAATGACAAATCCTCCTTTTCTGCTTCTACAATTTGATCACCAAAAGAATGGGCATTTCTTCTTCTCCAGGATATCCTTGATTCTGCCACATGATGCTTGTTTACATTCTCTTGAGCAATATGACTATATTCTTTTAAGTCACCTTCAACAGACTCATATCCAGCGACCAATCCTTCCAGAGAGCTTTCTGTAATATTGCTGCAATCTTCATTTGCATCATCATTTGAACTTGAACTGGACTCAACTAGTCTACCATCAACTGGACTGTCAAATTGTATATGAATTTTACCATGTATTGTGAAATATTTCTCTCCAACAAGATGCCATAGTCCATTGTCTATGTCATGAAAATAATCATACTCATTTCTTGGTGTTACCTTTTGAGTTATGAAATCATCAAATTTTGTACATTTCTTTTCAAAATCAATAACATTGACATCAATGCCTGATTTTTTATCACCTTCACCATCCTCAATTTCAGAAAACTGTCTGAAGAGATTATCATCACTGATGTTGATATCCAGTTCAATCAATGGGGTTCCTGCAATGTTAGTGCATTCCATTTCTATCCCTTGTTTGGGAATCACACTGGGTTCAATATCTGACCCGTTCAGTGCGCTGTCAAGCTCTGTTTTACTGCCACTATCCAAAGCAACAATGTCAACCTGAATAAAAAAGAAAAAATCACTATCACCGTTAGGGGTATAGTCAAAATCACTGCACTCCACACTTTCATAAGCAAAAATTTGAGTGCCAGTTCCACCATTACCACCTTTGCCATCCTCAAAGTCATCAAATTGCTGCGCATAATCATTTACAGTGACTTTAGAGACAGATTCATTCCCAAGGATTCCTGAAATAATGTTGTGCTTTTCTTTCACTTCACCTTTGTGACATGAATCAAACTCCAATGGTGATCCACTTGGTAGACCATCAGATTCTGGATGACCGATGCAATTAGAACCCAAAGCATTTGGTGGAATAAAACATTGATTTTCACTGTCCTCAATTTCACTGTACTCGTAACAATCACTTGCTTCAACATCATGGGGAGAAGCATCAACATGGTTGTCATCACTGACATCCTCAACCTCTGCATATTGTTTTATGGAATCATGTGCCTTTACCCTTAGGTCCAATTCATGAAATTGGCATTGAAGCTCCTGAGCATCAGGTCGAATGAAACAGTGGTCTTCACTATCCTCAGTCTCATCTGCTTCAGAATCATGAACAGAAACATAAACATCTAGACCATGATTGTCATCTTTCACAACCTCAACTTCTGCAAATTGTTCATTGGAATCATCTGCATTTACCCCTAAATCAGATTCATCAAAACTAGATTGAGACCACATACCATTTGACAAAATGAAATAATGAATTTTTGTGTCCTCTGTTTGATCATACTCACTGCAATAGTCTGCTTGAACATCATAGGAAGAAACATCAGCATCCAACCCATCAACATCAATGCCTTTCTCTTCCTGGAAGTGGATATTCAAGGGTTCTTTTTAATCTCTTGTTGAACACATTCAAAATTGGTTGTATGAATCTTCCAGGTCATATGCTTGACAAACAAATATACAAACATAACTTAGTTTTTGGTGATGTAGATGTTGTTGCAGTCTTGATAGAGAATATGCATGTTCATTGCTAAATTTAATCAAGTGTGGATCCTTTAAGAGAGATGGAGATTTAAAAGGTTTTGAAAGTAAAACCATAGGACAATTTCTTGTCATCTCTTTATTTATATTTTTGGTGAAATCTCTCCAATCATTAAAGCTTTACCGCTATCCATAATCTAAGCTTGTTGAGTTTTAGAAGTTCTTAGTTGTTCTAGGTATTGAAGATTCATAAGGCTATCTTTCATCTCCCATGAACGAATGCAATTTTGTTAATATTATATTGGATTGTTTGAACCATGCATATTGGTTCCCATAAAGTATGATTGTTTTCTTGTACGAGTAGGAGTGACGCTAGCACCTGTGCTTGGGAATTTCAAAACTGGAGTCTACTGTGTAGAGTTTGATCGGTAGTACATGGAAACATTCTGATCAATATCATCATCATCTCCTAGTTCCATGAATGTCAACTCTATCTCAGCTGAGATTTTTCTACCCAATACACTTTGATAGCTAGAGGCCACTTTCTTATGGCAGGAGGTAGAAGCAACATTTACTCTCACTTCTTGTGATGTGTGCCTCCTTTCTCCATGAAACACAGAACTAGAAGTGCTTGAACCATTCATGCAACTGACTTATATTCCTTGTATGAAGTTGTTCACATGAGTGACAAAACTTTCACCTGGCAAGGTTTGTAAAACATGAACATCTCGGAAGGTTTGACCTTTGTCAATATATCTACTCTTTGCAAAATCATTTCTATCTTGTGAAAAATTTGATCGAATGTATTTCTGATTTGATGCTTCATAACATTTTTACTGCGTGAGGAAAAATCTTCAAAAGGTTGGCATTCTTCTTTAGTATAACTTGCATCTTGCTTTGCTCCGAGTTCCATTGAACTTGCCATGGTATCCTGTACATATGCCCAAGTCTTGAAATTTTCCTTTGGATTTTCTAGTCGACAATGTTGATCTTTGTTCCACAGTTGTTCATCAACTACATATTCATTTCTTTCAAATAATTCTAGATGATTTCATGCCTTCTCTCTTGGGGAATACAACCATGTCCATGCTTTGTTCTTTGCTTCAAATTTTCTTATGCTCTGTCCTTTATGCTTGGGTTTATGATCAACATCGTTTGATTCGTTTCTTTTGCCACTGTTCCAAAATTTGTCCCAACTTTTATTTCTTATATGCTGGGGTATATTTTATATTCTTCTAGTCTTTTGTTCCATTCTTGCAACCTGTTGATATTTTCCTAGCTTGCTCCTCTTCCATCTTTTTCAAAGCTTCTTCTTGCTGCTCTTCTAGCTTTCTCCAAGATTTTGCATATCTAAGCCAAAAATTAGCTTCTAGCAGTTCTTTTTTTAAGTACCATTAAGGATGACAAGATCTCTACTATGATACCACTCATTAATACACATAGGAAAATCCAATGACAGAATCAAGCAACACAGATAAAACCAGAATAATTGTCAGAAGTTAAATGTATTTTTTTTTGTTTTTTTAATTCCCGATGGTCGTCATATATTTGATGTAATTTCCTTTACCATCGAATATCTGACATTATTTTGATAGCATCGAGTATCTGAAAAATGCCAAGTTGTTGTCGAATAATGACAAATTTAGCCATTAATGGTTTTTTCAACTAAATACCATGTAACTTCGACATAGTTGTTATAATTGCAATTATTTTGAAAGGTTGTAGGCCTATTTTGAGGTTAATTTTTGAAGAAAATCATCACTGAAAGTTTGGTGAGGAAAAAATTCACATAACATAGACTCAAGGAGACCAAGGAAGCGTGGGATTAACATCAGGGGCATTGAAGCATCGAAAATGTTATTTCCCATGTAAAATATGCAACAACTTGAAGATAAGGAGACTTCTAATAACAAATTAAAAAGCATTGTAGAGACTATGGACACACTTAAGGTGGGCGTGACTATCATTTATTAGTAAGTTGTTCATTATATGTTTTTGTATTGTAAATTGTTTTTGTAAATGTTTATATGTATATTGTATTTTAGATTATATGTCTTGTATTATAAATTGTATTGTCTTTGTATTGTAAATGTTTATATTCTTTTGGGAGATATTTGACCTATGTTGTCATCTTGATGTGGAGAAATTTTATTTGATTATTGTGGTTAGGGATGATTAAGGGGTTAAGTCAAGTTAGGGGTTAATTAGTTTATGGGTTTAGGGATAAGGGGTTATTGTTAAAGGTTTAGGTTTTAGGGGTTAAGGGATTAGGGGTTAGGGGTTTAAGGGCTTAGAGGAATGGGGTTAAGGTGTTAGGGGATTAATGTATGTTTAGGGGGTTAATTAGGACCTAGAGGATTTAGAGGTTAATGGGTTTTTAGGGAGAATTATTAATAAGTTTTTAAAGTATATTATGCACATTTAAAATATGGACATAGTGAATACAATTTTATAGGAAAGAAGAAAATAATTATATAATATATTGTAATAAAATTTTATAAGACAAAATATAAAAATATAAATATCATTAAAAAATTAATTAAACAAAAAATTGATTAAAAATAAAATTATTATAAAGAAAGATGATTGGATGAAGATAAAATGAGTCCATTTTATTTAGGTAAGATGATAATTAATAAAAAACTATTTTTTATGTAAAGATTATATAAAAAAATACTTTATTTATTAAAAAGTTTAAATTTATAAATCTTTTTATTATATAAAATCATATATATATATATTGTAAATTTAACTTTCTTGTTATAAAATTACTTAAAAAAAAAAATATTTTAACTTGGAAAATATTTTGTTATATATAAAACTATAGTTTTGTCTCTAAAATCAAAGTGAAGTAACGTGTGATAATTAAAAACATTGTCCATTTTAACTATTTCTGGTATGAAAGTAGATTCACTTTGATATCCAAAGTTCATTGATATCTTGAATGTGAATGGAATCTACAAAATATTTGGAAAACAAATATGCATATATATATATATATATATATATATATATATATATATATATATATATATATATATATATATATATATATATAAGCTTGGTAGATCCTTCCATTTTCATTAAATATAAGCAAGTTACATCCACATATTAGTTAGGTGGCCTCAACTTGCCCAAAGGGAAACCAATTTTGTTGGCCACCTAACCACATGATAAGTCATCTAGTGGAAAAAAATAATAACTATCTCTACCTAAGCTATATAATTTTGTATATCATGACCGTATCCACACAAAATTTGCCTATGAACATATAAAACATCATGCTGAAAATAAAAGCTAACCGCATATATACTAATCAAAATTGAAGCCAACTATCATCCTATTCATCTCCCTTGGCAGAAGCAGATTCGATCAGGTCGGGTCCTAAACATTGGAACTAGGCAACACTGTCTATGAGAGAAGGCAGGGGAGGTGATCCTTAATTCGGCATAGGTGTCCATCCTATTTTTGCAGTTGGAACTGAATTTTCTGGAAGTCTTGCTTGTAGTTGGGGAAGTCTTGTACTATTGTCGCCATGCTCACTGAAATATATTCCAAGGCCTTGCCCAAGAGGCTTTTCATGGTCCAATACAAATACAAAGTTTGTTTGCACTGGGTCACTCGCCCGCGAGTATGCCCATGATCCGGTACCATCACTCTCAAGTCCTCCATCTCAATATTTGTCGAGCCCACCTAGTGGTTCAGATCTACTTTCCACTTCTTAATCAATCTTCTGATTTCTTCACTTGTCCCTTCACGATCAGAATTGGTTGCATCATTAATGATGATGGCTACCGGCTTACGATCCCTTATTCTGACACTTGAGGAACTGGGTTGTTCCTTCTGCACTATCACTCGAGGCCTCCTACCACGACCCCTAACATTCGCAACCCTCGCCATCACTACCAACTCATAGTGCCCAGTGAAAAGTTGGGTGTTTCCAGATCCCTAAACAGGTGGTAGTCCGAGCCTAGAATCCCTTCACTTCCCGGTGAAATCACCTCGCCATGAACCTGCAATGGGAGAATGAAACAATAATTTTCATAATAAAAAGTGTTGAATCTCTGCTAGTCTCTACCCATGCATCTTATCAAGGGCTTCTATTCCACAAAGGAATTCATTTTCCCTACCCCATAGCCAATTTGCATGGTAGCTAGAAACAAAGTTTAAGAGGCCACCATGACCAACAACAACAACATTATAATAATCCCCAAACCCAGAACGGTGCATACCCTCAACTGTAACCCCTCAAAAGCTTCCACGAAGGCCATGGGAGCGGAACATAACATGACATATAGCAAAAAATTTACAGTGATGGGACCACTAGTTATGCAAGGGGTAAAAATTCTCCTCAACCCCATAAATTATATTAAAATAGACCCTACAGGCAAAGCTCAATATGACCCAATCCCAAACCCGAGGGTCTTTGAACCAAACTAGACAACATCATTCCCCAGGGTTGGCACCACAATCACGCATCCCATATAACCCCATTCGGGAGAGAATAATTTCATAACAAGCCGACACAAAGACCATACCAGTTAGGATAACATACTGCAATAATAATATCGATGCCAGTGGCTTCCAATATCCCCAGTTACTCCCACTCGCAAACAATTCGACCCCGTGCAAAACCAAATCCCATGACCAGAAAATCGGATGCATGGAGGAGGGGGAGAATAAACAATTAACATACCTTAGCCTGAAGAAGAATAGTCCACCGCCTTTCCTGGAGATGCAACGTATCTCTACCCTCGCATCACTTGTCCATACTGCAATCCCCTAGACAATGAATCGACCAACAGACATCGTAGAGCTATTAACACCAAGCCCGACCAATAACATAATATCGTGTCCCCCTTCCATGGGGGTATTTACCTCTTTCATGCAAGGAGCCACCACACCCATCGCCTTGAGTGTGTGGGGGGTGGTGGGTTTTTACCTGATGTCCTTCGCATTAAATATAAGTTGATGAGAGTGCCATCGAGCTTGTACCTCGATTAGGGGTCTGGTTAGATGTTTGGAGACACTCAGAGCTATGTCTCATGTCTTGTTCCAGGATCACTTCCAAGGATTTGAACCTACCATCCATAGATTGAGGTGGCCAAGTTATCTCAAGAGGGTCATTTCGATGAGCACACCCCCAATTTGCAAGGAAATCCACAACTCTATTGCCATATCTCCTAACATGGTTAGTGATAATACAATCATAATTATGAAGAAGTTTTCCTATCTCTTGCACTAATCTTGCAGTTCTCCAACTATGATTGAGCTTATCCCATTTAGTCCCCTGGCTGAGTGTTTTAACCATGTTGATTACTAACCTAGAATCTCCTTCCACTACAATGTTCCTACACCCCAATTTGATAGTTATAAGTAGGCCTTGATGAACATCGACAAATTCTTCTTCATTATTACTTGCATATCCATAGTGATCAACATATATTAGGTGACTAAGCGACCAGAGTCTCATAAGAGGCCTCCTAGTCCCACAAGACCTGGGTTGCCTTTCGAGGTTCCGTCAAAACTCAACTTGATGAATCCCTCTGGGGGGGAAGTGAAGTGATTTAGTGAATCCACTCCCCTTGTAATGAGTTTCTAGGAGGTTGGAGCAGTCATCAACAACGATAAGTTCAGGCAGTGAAGGATTCTAGCCTCATTAGCAGCCACTTTCCAATCGCTAGGATCCCACTTCTCCACCAAGATTGTTTCCCGGATGTTCTCGATGATCCCTTCCCAAACAAATTCCTGAGGAAGAGGATGATTCTTAAATATTCTGGAATCCTTTCTTTCCATATAGCCCATAGCGTTACCCCTAGGGCAAGTCTCCAATATCTATTGATGATTGGGTTGGAGAAGAGGCATGTTCACCATAGGAGGATAGTTTCTCAAATGCTCTAGTTGTCTCGATCCATTCTTCCAAAAAGATCCTCCACCTGTCACCATTTTTTCTCTGCAAAGGGGCAAGAATTTAGCATGTGTTCCAGATCCTCATTTTGGTGTTTACAGAGGATACAATATGAAGGCCCATAGATACCCCTTTTTTGAAGTTGGTCCCAGGTGAGAATTCTACCCTTGCAAACTAACCACAAGAAGTAGGCCACCATCCTCCTTTTCAGATCTTTTTCCAAATGAGATTGTGATGCCCTTGTTCACATCCTGCCCTATGGCCATATGCCTCCTTAATGGAAAAGTGACTTTTATAGCATATCCCCATCGTAGGATGTCTAGTCCATTTAGGACATAAAGCTTTCTGGATTCTAACTCTTTGTCTAGTTGGTTCCATTGTTCTGAATCAGGGGCCTGAGGCCAATCCGAGCGTTCCTTCCATTTCCTCCATCCTTCACTAGACAAGTCTTCTTTCCAATACTGATCCACCATATGGAAGTTCCTGCTAGTTGTGTACAGAAAGAGGTCACTTAGGTCCTATCTCCCAAATAGTTTATCTCTCTGTTGCCATGAGTCCTGCCAAAAGTTTTCCCATTTCTGATCTCCTAGAAGACATGTTGCTGTATGAGGTCTCTGTTTTGGACCGCCATATTCCATATTGCAGATCCTTTGGGGGGTCACGATATCTGAGGATATCTTCAGTTCGAGTTGGCATGTTATATTTACGTGTCCAGATTTGTTTCCAAAGGTCAAGACCACCTCCTATCTAGCACCACCATAGTTTGGCTCCCATTATTTGATTCAGAGTATAAGGGTCACAGAGACCCATACCTCCTTCCATCTTGGCCTTAGTTAGGTTGGGCCATGATACCAATGCCCACTTATTTACTTGTTGGGCTCCTCCCCATAAGAATTTTTTAAAAGTTTCCACCATCTTTGTGCAGGAGGTTTTTGGGGCTGCCATCCCTGAGAGCTAGTAGATCGGAATAGATTGGAGAACAACTTTGAGGAGGACCATGCGACCAGCCAAATTTAGGAATTTGAAGGCCCAACTACTGAGTTTCCCACTGATTTTTTGGAGCAGAGATTGCCAGCAAGAGGTTTTTAAGGAATTCAATGAAAGAGGCATTCCAAGATATTTGGAGGGGAGAGAACCAATGCCAAAACCTAGAACCCGAGCTAGATAGGTCTAGATGGTCCCCTGGGTATTGAAAAATAAAATGCAAGATTTGTCATTATTTATCATAGTCCCTGAAGCATCCATAAAGGCTAGGAGGATCTCTTTTATGCGACGAGATTCTCGCAGTGATACATGACAAAAGAGCATGATATCATCCACAAATTGCTGGTGAGTGATAGGGAGGTCATTGCCCCACAATCTTAGACCCCTAAGCTGAGAAGTACTGGCTTCTAACTTTAGATAACGACCTAAATCTTCCGTTGCAAGGATGAAGAGGAAAGGAGAGATGGGATTGCCTTGGCGCAAACCATGAGATGGATTAAGGGTTCGAGTGGGGGATCCATTTAGTAGAATGGAGTAAACAGGGGAGGAAATGATAGCAGAGACCCAATTAATCCATCTCTTGTCAAACCCAAAGGACTTAAGAATGTTGTTGAGATAGTCCCAATTTAAGCAGTCATAGGCTTTAGAGAGGTCCAGTTTAATCATCATTCCAGGGAGTTTACGATGCTTCAGGGAGTGCACAATCTCTTGTGAGATGATGAATCCATCTAGGATTTGACGACCTTCCACAAAACCTGTTTTCTCAGGGGATATAAGGTTAGGGAGCAAAGACTTGAGGCATTTGACTATAATCATGGCTATGATCTTGTAGATGACATTACAGAGCGCAATGGGTCTAAAACCTTGGGGATCTTCAGATTTGGAAGATTTAGGAATTAAAGCAATGAAAGTAGCATTTAGGCTTGGACATACCTTTTGGTTGCATCGATATTCTTCAACCACCTCCAGGATATATTACCCTATAAAGCTCCAGGCTGCTTGGAAAAATTCTGTCGTAAATCCATCTAGTCTAGGGGCCTTGTTTTTTTCCATTCCTTTGACAATCTCCTCAATTTCTTCCAACGTTACTGCTCTCATGAGGGCAAGGTTCTGGTCCCTTGAGATAATATGAGGAATGTTCCTCGTAATCCTTTGAATGGCCTCCATTCAGTCATGGGTCAGTTTAGAAAGGAGGGATTTGAAATGGATCACGACCAGGTCCTCCATTTCCTCATGTTGGACCATTCTATTCCTTGCTTCATCCTTTAGTGAGTAGATCCGGTTGTGTTGTCAGTGCTGAATCATGGCTTTGTGGAAGAACTGTGTGTTTCATTCTCCTTCGTGCAACCATCTTACCCATGATTTCTGCTTCCATAATATCTCTTCCTACTTTCTTCGTTCCTCTAGCTGATTGATTAGTTGTCCCTCCTCTTCCACAAGATTATCGGATCTGCCCTGTTGGATGATCTGTTGTTGGAGTTCCTGCATTTTATTGGTTAACTGGTGCTGGTCTTTCATGATGTGTCTGAACTCCTCCTGGTTCCATTTCTTGATATTTTTCTTAAGCTCCTTTAACTTCAGTTGAAATGTATGCATGTGATTCCTTCCTTGCTCTTCACTGCTTTTCCACCAGCCTTCAATTTTCTTCATGAGATTGGGATTCCTTAACCAGAAGGCTTCAAATCTAAAGGGGCAGTTCTTGGGTCCTATTTTTAAATCAATCTCCAGGCGGATTGGCCAGTGATCTGATCCCATGCAAGGGAGGATCTAGGCCTCAAAGAAGATATCCTTGTTGATCACTTTCTCTGAAGTCCAAAACCGGTTCAAATGTGATGCAATTTGTTGAGCTCCTCCCCTTCTGTTGTTCCAGGTGTAGAATCCATTGTTCGTTGGCATGTCCACAAGGCACAGATCCGCAATGAGATCCCCAAATTCTTCCTTTTTTGCCTCTGTTTGATGGATTCCTCCCTTCTTCTCTTCTAGTGACGATATCATGTTGAAGAAATCCCCTACTATTCAAATATCATCCGGATACACTTGTCTCAATTTTGTGAGGTTCTAGAGAAAAATCCCTTTTTCTCCTGGAATGTGAGGCCCATAAACTCCTGTCAATAGAACCTAGTCTCTGGAGCCAATATGGAAAAATTTTCCTGTGAGGATTCTTGGGAGGCTAACCCAATCCTCAAATATTATTTCAGCAGGGTTCCATAGGATAGCCAGGCCTCCAGCACTACCTTTGGCATCCTGGGCCACTACTTCATAATGAAGTTTTAAATCCTTCATAATTTACTTTAACTTTTCTTCTACAATCTTAGTTTCTTGGATCACCATAATACTGGGCTTATCCCTTTTGATCTCGTCCTTTATATATCTTTGTTTTCCTTTGTTGTTGAGGCCTCTTACATTCCAGGATGTACTTATCCTTTTGGGTGTTTGTCGAGGTGGTGGAAGGCCGCCAATAGTGGCACCACCCTTCCATAGTTTACCAACATTTCTCCTAACATGTGTATGGATTCATTCATGTTCTTCCTTCCATGCTTATTCCTTGTTCCACAACTTAGCTTGCTTGAAGCCCAAATGCTCTGGTTGGTCTGTGGAAATCATTCCCTGCTTGGATTTGTATTATTGAAAGGTTTATTTGTATAGTTGTTTATGGTCCTCCTGTATGAATCACTCATCTAGGTGCCTCCACTCATTTAAAAATATTCGTATTACTTGTTCTTCTGTGCTTATCCTCCTTTCAGCTGTCAAACTCCATGTTGACTTGATCAACTGGTTCTGTAGTGGCTTCTTTGTATTGGGGTTCCTCTTCCACCTTTCTCTTTGTATTAGTCCCACCCTTCTATGGGGTTGGTTGGTTTTCCAGGCCTAGATTTGCATTCAAGACCTCCATACCCTCTTTCTCCTCCTTAAGGATGTCATATCAATTGTTATTTCGCAGGCTTTTGCTGGGTGGTGTTTGGGTAGGAGTTTGTAGATTCCTTTAGTTTCGTTTCTTCCTTTGAACTTCCTGGAAACCCTCCACATCCTCTTTTGTTTTAGCTTGGCTATTTGCGCTAGGAGTTTCTTGAGGTTCTTACTGATTTAGAGGGCACTCACGAAATAGGTGCCCATACTCATGGAATCTATGACATCTAAAAGGGATATGCTTGTAGTCTAGTGGTTGATACCAAACCTCATCATGGTATTCGAGCTCAATGAATTCAGGGAGAGGCTCCATAATATTCATATAAAAATAGATCCTAGCATAAGAGTTGTACCTTCCCTGTCATGTAGAATCTGCGACCTTGACAAGGTTTCTAATGGAGTTTCCAATCCCTTCCAAGGTATGTGTATCCCAGAAGTCTACTAGTAAGGCAAATAGTCTAACCTAGATTGGTGCTGCCAAGAATTTCTTCTGGTCAGCGTTATAACATTCTTCCCAGTTCCTCATAAAGAGACCTCCATTGTTGAAAAAGTATGGTCCATTTTTGAAAACCCTTTACTTATCCTCAAGTTTGGTGAAAATCTCTGTAAAGAACCCCAAACTTCAACTCAATATGGCCTTTTGGTTGCCATTTTTGCAGAATCCATTTGACCAAGTCCCTTTCTATTGGCCAGACCCTGATGAATTTGCATATTAATGCATGGTCTCTAATATACTTCTTGTATCTCCCTAGTTTGTTGTTGGTATGACAAATCATGGTTTTTTGGGAGCCCGTGGAAGGCACTGCCCATGCAAGCATGCTTGCCACTAAGCTCCAAGGACTGGAGGGCCTTTACCATTTCTGCCATGATTACCTGTCGACACTACTCCTTGGATGCTTTTTTCGCCAACCGCAATGTTTCGGTAGGAGGGGATCTCTCCCCGCCCGGTAGGTGCACTCATAGATTTGTCAGAATGCTAGAATGAGGTAGGTGCAGGTGAAGGGAAGCACCACAATCGTAGATATGTTGCAGAGGAGTCAGGTTTTTCGTACAGAAACCCTAGCTAAGATCACATATCGCAAATCTAATCAAAATCAATTTTTTTTGGAGAAACAAATATGTTGAAAATGGATATTTATTAAAATTATTTTACCATTTTTTATAAGGTTGTTGGAATTTGTCTTAAAATAAGATAGTTTCAATATTTGGAAAATAATTAATATTATAATGCTTGAGTTTTTATTATAATCATTTAAATCATTTTTGTTATAATGTATGGTTTGTTTACAATTAAATGAGTTATCTTTAATATTAAGTGCTATGAATTGCAAGTAAGAGAATGTAAATCATCTTAATTACAGAGCATTAACAGGGGCCTCAGCTTCCTCAGCTTTCTGGATCTCAATCTAACTTTATGAGATTCCTCCAGACTAAAGTAAGTGACGCCAATTTTGTTTGGATGGTCTTTTTTTTCTCTTTTTCTCTTCTTTCCCTCTTTTTTCCCAGAGTAAATTTGGTTTTTTTTGGTTTCAAAACCCTTATTGCCAAAATTTGTGAGAGTCTTTGAATTTTAGAACATTTAAAATCTTGAAAAATGACAACTATAATTTAGATTTCCAAAATTTTATTCTCAATTTTATCAAACTTATATAGAAATTTACATTATTTCCAAAGCTAAAAAGTCCAAAATTTTACTCTCAATTTTTTCAAACTTAAGTAGAAATTTACATTATTTCCAAAGCTAAAAGGTCACCAACTTAGTAATGGGTTTTATCACAATTATGTAAAAATTTGTATTGTTTCCGCTAAAAAATCGCCTCCTTAAGCTAGCGTGAGTAGTGTGAGTAAATTTAAGTTTTAAAAGTCTTACAATAAAATTATGTATCTTTAATGATATTTAAATTTAATTTTTTATACATAAAATTAAATATAGTTTTTAGAGTTAAGTTTTATTTATTTTTAAAGTTCAATCATAAAAACATGTTTTTGATATTTATATTTAACTTTTTAAACCTAAAATTAAATATATTTTTTAGAGTTAAATTTTATTTATTTTTGATATTTATATTTAATATTTTATACATAAAATTAAATATATTTTTTAGAGTTAAATTTTATTTATTTTTGAAGTTTAATCATAAAAACATGTTTTAGTTTATTTTCATTTATTACTTGGAAAATTATATTAATGACAAAATTAGAGTTTTTTTAGTGTTTAAAAATTAAGACTATCTAAAAACATCAAACAGTCTAAAAACATCAAAATTAGAAATCTGTCAATTGAAAATGAGAAAACCAATACAGAAAATGAACAAGAAAGGAATAAACATGAACCCTGATGTAATGTTCGGGTTGTCAAATTGTGCAATTAACGCTTTACTACATCTAGGCGAACATCTTGGGTCTGGAGGGAGGCCCCTATGAAGTTCAATGTGCTACAAATGTATATCCAAGCCACACATGGAGAGTTGAAGTTCATCTAGCATAAGGAGAATCTCGTCCTTAACTTCATTGCATTCTAACGAGACCCTCCCCAACAATTTCTTTAAATTCTACTCAATATCCATTATGTATATATACTAGCTAAAGCAACTACAGGGGCGACCAACATTAGGAACCTGATCAACAATCAACAACTATAGGTGCAGCCAACATTAGGAACCCAATCAACGATCTCACTGACCATCTAAGTATCGATCAAGCAGTTGCGTTCACATGCAATTTCTCATTCTACATTAAACATTTCATCATCGACAAGTTAAGGCATTTGTGAATGGTATCACAAAGTATTTTTTCCCTCTACTGGGCTCAAGTTCATCCATGATCCGTATAATAAGCAACATTGCATCAACTTCTAACATGTTCTCTCTACATTGTAGCCGCAAACTCATAAACCCAACCAGGCTTAGGGTGGAGGGATCTAGTGCAAAGAGGGGGAGTGGAGCGCAAAATTTATGGATCTAAGGCAAAGGAAAGCAAAATAAGTTTATAGACTCTGAAAGGATAGAGCTAAAAAGAAACCAAAGAGTGAGGGTTGAAAAGAGGGCCAAAATTTCCCATCAAGAGGGATTGTGCCATGATCGAGAACTAAAAGTTAAAGGATGAAGAAAAGATAGAGCGAGAGTAAGAGGAATGATACTAGTGAGCTTTCCGACCAAAGAGCACGGAGGAAAACCCATGTCATAAGGAAACAACTAAACAAAGCCAACATGCTTGAAAGCTTGGAGCATTTAACTGCTTTGGGATCCATCAATCCATTGTCTACAATAAACTCATAGTGTGGGAGTCGAGGGTCATGAGTGGTAGTGATACATTCCAAATTCAAACTTTGTACCATGAAACAACCCCTAGCTTGTGCAGAATTGCACCCTTGCCTAAACTAAGCATCCCACTTCAAGTGTAATGAATGTGTTGCATGAGAAGTAGGGAGGGGAATGAACCCACCTGTGACACTTGCGACACTACATTCCCATAATGATTATTATATTAATCCCCATAAGAATCACCACTAAACTAAACTTAATGTTACCAACCTGCATCAAAGTGTTAAGTGTGAGCATTGTATCAAGATCCCAAATGTGATATGGGATTGATGACATTAAGGGGTCTGTTGCCACGTCTACCACCATGAACGCTTGGTGGGACAACTATGCACCAACCCCCACCCCCACCCCCACCAACTCCTCACTTGCACCGCATGTGGGGAAGAAGATCAAACATTCTCTTAATTATAATTTATTTTTTATTTTAAAAAGTCAACTGAGTTTATTTTTGTTGATTGATAGAAATGTTATTATCCTCTCCATCTAAGATTGAATTCTCATATGTGACATGTTAAACTTGTAATGAGTATTTTTCTTGTAATAACTTGTATCTTAACTCCAGATTTGTCAAGCCTTGAGAGAGGTCAAATTTTTTTTGCCCTCAAAAAAGAGGTTTATGCCTTGAGAGATTTGATCCCTCTCCTACTTGATAGATCTAAAATTAAGATGGATCTAGGCTCACAATATAACATTTATAAGGTTGTCCAAAGTTAATGAATTTTATGTATCCAAACTTAAGATAGATCTAGACCCGTAATATAACATTTATATGGCAGTCCAAAGTTATAATTTATTTTTTACGTATTGCCAAGACTTTAGCATCTCCACTTTCATTTTTTCTTATTATGTGAGAAGAAAACGCTTCGCTGACTCTTTGGGATGCCATTCCATCCATAGGCATCATGGGAGGACAGGTAAATTAAATTTCCTTCAATTCTCATTTACTTTAAGATAAGACAACGAATAGGCCTTAAATAAAGTAGAATTAACTATGTTAAACAAACATAAAGATTGAATTATGATGCATTCAACACAAACCTAGATAGGAGATGTTGAATCACTTCTAAATCATAGATCAGAGATCATGGTTTGGTTTGGACTCTGAACCCTCAATCATGACTTAATTTTTTTAATCAATCACCCATTGAAGCATAGAGAACAAAGAAGAGCATCAACATTTCCTTAAGGAGCCACAGTTGCTTGATTTAATTGGATGTTTTCATTCCACGTGTAATTTTGTTTTGTGATGGCTGATTTGCAGAGCTCCTGGAAATTCTCTATGTTGGAAAGGATCTTTGGAAGGGATTTCTTACCACATAGATCAGGTGGGTGAAATTTTCCTTTCTCAAACAAATTTTCCTTCTTTTTGCCTATTTAGTATACCATTTTATTTATGAAATCATTTAACGTGCTTGGCTAATTCTGCCCTAGGGTTTTAGGGCACTATGGTTTACATAATCAAATTTTTATTTTAGTTATAATTAAACTTAGCACCAATAAGGAACAATCTTAATTAATATAGTGATTTCTCCAATATGTATCTTGCAATAGATCATACAAACACATGAAATAAGACCAATGTAAGTTATACACCAATAGGTAAAACAATGTCACGTTCCAAAATTCAACCAATCATATAAATTTAATGCCCATAATTTAGTCAATAATTATTTATCGATTCCAAAACTGCTAATGTCCCTTAAACAAAATGATTGGCTAAGTACTGGTGTAACACCCTCCTCCCACATCTACCCAAGTAACCGTCCAACCAGGGTAAACATGTGACGAGAAGTTACTATGATATGATTCAACTCCCTATGTGTTAGTTAAGGAAGTGGAACCAGTGGAACATATCACACAGACCTTCCACATTAGCAAAAGAACTCCCAGGAGCCATCCCAACCACTCAGGTAACCAACCCGTAAGACCAACTGAAATTTTAGTGCATCAAACCCTTGGACGCTCCCTTGATATGGGAAAGGGTGCATCTGAGAGGCTCCAGAAACTCCCACAGCAAGGGCAAGGGAGCTTATGGGGAATTTTTTCCCAAGTGCTATACCTATGACTCCGGGATTTGTGCCACTTTTTCAGGCCCAAATACAAGGTCACTACCCAGAACTCAATGACAGGTTCATAAATGAAATTCATAGTGGAACAAAGATACATTTGCAAAAACATCAACAAGGACTAGATTGGACCCCTACTAACCATGATAGGCATTTCATCAATCATGTCACAAACATAAAAGCTACAGGTCTTAACAACAGAACTGAGCATAGGGATCTCATACTTATATGAAAATCGCTAAGAAGAATTGATGCCTTAACACATTAGCTGCAATTTCATCTATTAAACCATAGATACATTGTTCATCCATTTACAAGTAAAAACATGATATGAGCCAAACATCATGACAGTTATAAAACTCATTCATAACCAGCGTATAAACATAAGAGATGCTAAGCATAAAACAACCATATAAGCTACATAACAATAAGCATATTTATACCATAGGAAAGAGCTTTTATTGCCACAAGCAAAATGCAACCAAGCCTGGGACTTCCACGTACCACTCGACCATGGACATGGCTGAGCCAAATCTCTCTTCAACCAATCACCCCCATGCCATATTCCAAGCATGAATGTGGGATCTCATGGAACAATCCATCAAACCAAACCAAGGCTTCCAGAGGCAAAACCACCTCAACCCATCAAACAATGATTCCACCTCACAGTCGGACATCATAAACCATCACTATATTGGTCTCTACCTAATCTTTCCAGGGCTCTAGAGCGTTTGTTCAAACTAAGCTTCCAGGACTAGTAACTCAACCCACAACTGTCGTTGGGCTTCCATATCGTTTGTCCCACCAGGGCTTCCAGGACTAGTAACTCAACCCACCAAGGGCTTCCAAAGCATTTGTCCGACCAAGGCTTCCAAGACTAGTAACTTAACCCAAGCTATTACAAGGCTCCCAGAGTGTTTCTTCCACTAAGGCTTCCAGGAACTAGTAACTCAACCCAAGCTAAAGGAAACATGAGAACCAACCAGAAAAAAAAAGAAATGAACCCACAACACCATGGTTATCTTGGAAATGGCAAGGTTAGGCAAATTCACTGTCAATCCAGACAATCCTCCATGCCAATGATAGATCATGACCAATAAACCACATGCATGCCAAAACTAGTGAGGAAAACATACGTACAACTCAGTACCTGAGAGCAAAACTCGTTGTACTTGTTGATCCCGATGCCCTCTTACACTTTCCTTCTCTTCCTTGTCGTTCTTGCTCCAAGCATCCAAGTATGCCAAACTCTCCAAGAGTGCTCCAAAAAAACTCTAAGTATCCATGAGTATGAGAGAGAGAATAGAATGAGAGCTCAAAAATTGCACTGACAAAAAGCTACACTGACCAAGCCAACCCACTGTTCCTCATAAGCCTTTTTATCAATGAGGCCTCTATTTTCTTCATTTTCCATGTTTTTCCTTCATTTCCTCCTAACATGCAACCTGTGACCTTTCACCTTCCTTTTCTCCTAATTTCCATTATTTTTATAAACAAATGTGCCAAAAATGCCATTTTTCCTTTCCAAAGCCTTAGTCATTGCCTTTGTCATTTCCTTAACCATAATAAACCAATGAAAACCCACACTAATATGTCTTGCCCAACATTCAACTTGTAATAAGTATCCCATGACCTTGGTCTTATATATTTTTTCATGGATTTTTAACTAGGGTTATTACAAAACCCTCCCCCTTGGGGGAACACCGTCCTCAGTGTTCAATGACACCTATAAACCAACAAACTGTTGAAAACAAAACATACTTCCCATGGAGCTTTATAACATAGCTCGTTGTAGTATTTACGATGACCACTGCTTAAACATGACAATCATACCTTTACTAGAGCTTTATAACACAACTCATTACAGTATTTACAATAACAACCACATATACATAAGCACATTTGTTTCAACCAACAAATAACCATAATGCTATGGAGATTTATAAATCCAACTCGATACAATATTTACAATGATATACACATATATACATTTTCTCATCCAGTAAATAAAAGGATATGATGCCCATATCAATCAACAAGGGAATCCAGAGGCTCACACCTCCACCCTCAAAATTAGTACGAAGATTCACCTCCTTCCTAGGAAGTCCAGAATCCAATGTCAAAGTCAGAGTTACATCCAATGTCCAGCACTACAATCCTGCGCCACTTGACATCTTAGTGAACAATTACCAGCTCATTGTTCTAGGGACACTCCCAATGTGCATCTGATTCCATCTGGAAATGCTAATGACAAAACCAATTCCATCCCACAACCTTCCCTTCTCTACTACATAGTCCCTCGGGTGATCCAGTCCCACCCTTATGTGCAGTCACATGCCTTCTAAGTTCTGCTAGCACCCCCATCCTGGGTAGTCCATACCTCGACAAGTTTTCCTCGCATCAGAAGGTCCAGAAATCAAGGCATATCCCTCCCTCAAACCATCATATCAGTCATAGCATGCTCATGGAAATCAATGGACACTATTGGGTACCAGTGTCCCACAATGGCCTTGCTCCTGAATGATTTTACCAACATAATGCTGCCTATTTCAATTCCTTTTGATGTTGTTGTTAATGCTTGACGTTAGTTTCGACTACCCAACCAGGCATTTCATGCTTTCATGTATTAAGCACATAATTTCCATTAGATTCAAAATAAATTGAAACAACTTCAAATCATACCTCATTAGTGACCTATCAACTGTTGAAAATGCAACAAGATGATGGAGTTTAGTGGAAAGGAGTCGCCTTCACTAAGTGGGCCCGCAAGCTATTTTTGGTGCAAAGTCTATTTTTAGACTATGTCTATTTTTAGACATATGGATCATGGTCTATGAGTTGCAGGATGCTATTTGTGGATGATTGGTCATGTTGGTAAAAAATATATGGACTTCTATTTTTAGACATATGGGCGGTTTCTATTTTTAGACTGCCAAGCTAAAAATAGAACAGTCGAATATTATTGTCTCATAATAATATTTGGACTATAAACATTATCTTATCCTCTTGGAGCACTTCAGTTTGAGCTACGGATGTGGCACATGCAGCTGTTAGAAGGAAATACGCTTTTCTTGTGGGTCAATTGAGCTATTGCATGCAGGACTTTAGTGAGAACTCAAGTGATTGAGTTTGGTGGAGTTGATTGTGGAGTTGATGGAGTTGTGTTCAATTTGACTTAGTTGAACTAGTTGTATTTAATCTAACTGCAGAATACACTAGTGATGAGTGATGTGAATTAATTGTTAATTAATTCACTAATTATTAACTCATAAATCAACTAAAGAATACATCAGTTAACTCAGTGCATGGACAGTTCAGTGGAGACAGGTGTTAGAGGTTGAGATTGCTATCAGTTGTGACTATAGTTGTGCATGAGATCTTGCACAATCAGTGGGATTGAGTAATGCCAATGAGGATTGTGTGGTTCAGCCAAGGAAATACAAGTTTGCTTCAGCCATTCATCATTATTCTCTTGCAGGATTGCACAGTGGAGGCAGGAAAACAGTGGAGGAGATTTGAGGCATCAGATCTGAGCTAGTTTGTGTGTAACAGGTGGAGATAGTACTGAGTAATTGTGAGGAGTATTGTACTATGTATTGTTACATGTTCTCTATCATTATAATATACAAATAGTGTGGGGTTTTCAGCTGTATGCTTTCCCCGGGTTACATACTGTGTTAATGTGTGCATGCGATTGATGTTTCATTGGTTTTAATGCTGCTAAATTGATGATCAACATAGAGGAGATTATGTATTGTGCATGTATTCCACAATAGTGTATAATCGGGATGATCTCTGTGAATAAGTGTCATATTATTCAATATTTCTACATGGTATCAGAGGTTTTGATCATCAGATCTACTATTTAGAAAGTGTTTACATTTTATTTCTTCAGGCAGAGTTTGTAATCAGGCCAGGTGGCCTCTGGATTCATCCTTCCTTTGGAAGGTGAGATATCCGGTAAAAGCCCATACAGTCAATATCTTTACGAGAAATACCTTTTTCTTACGAATTTTAGATTAGAGGCGGTTGAGTGGTTGAGCTAGTGGAATTCGAATTTGCAGCAGTGTTTTCTTGGTGTCAACGTTGCAATGTCTTTCAACGGATTGCGATTGGAGTATGCTCTTGAGGGCAGCTCGAACTATATTGCATGGAAGGACAGGATGGAGGCGATGTTTGATGATAATGGGCTGAAGGAGTTCATAGAGGCTGAGGTCCCAAAGCCTACTGATGCTGCCGAAGCTGAGGTTTGGCAAAAGAAGACAACAAAGTGTCGAAGGATTCTGTTGGAGGGAGTGAAGGATCACATTTTGTCCAGCCTGCATGGAAAGGCTTCTCCATACTTGATGTGGAAAGCGTTGACAGATCTATTCCAAATCAAGAGCGATTAGAGGAAGCTGGCGCTCAATGATAAACTCAGAAACATTAAATGCGAGAAGGGAGACAGTATGCCCAAGTATCTCACGAAGTTCACTCAGTGGAGGGATGAGCTTGGAAGTGTGGGGGTGACTGTCGATGAGGAGGACTTGGTGAGCGTGGCTCTCCTTGGTTTTCCGAAGAGTTGGCATTCCTATCAGGACTCTATCAATGGTCAGGAGAAATTGCCAGGATGGGAGAGACTTTGGTCAGATCTTGTGCAAGAGGAGATCAGACAGCACCAAAGACAGTTCTTCATTCATGCATGATGAGGAGAAATGTGCCTTAGCGAGTAAAGTGAAGAAGGGGAAGGAGAAGGGTTCTCTTTCCGAATCCAGTTCTTCTAATGATGGGAAGAAGGTTGACAAGTCGAAGGTGAAATGCTTTCGTTGTCATGAGGTGGGCCATTATGCTACTAATTGCCCAAAGAAGAAATCCAAGAAGGGATCCAGGGAAGGATCTGAAGGTGAGGCACTTGCTTCACAGTTTGAGTTGGATTTCACACTCTTCTCATGCATGGTTTCATCCATGGTGGGAAGTGGTTGGTTTCTTGACAGTGGAGCTTCTTTCCACATGACTAGTGACAAGAGTTTGTTCAGTACTTTGGAGGAGAAAGATCTCCAGATACTCATAGGGATGGGTAATGATGAGAAGTATAGTGTCTCAGGTGTAGGCACGGTTATTTTTCAGAGGGAGCATGGAGCTCGCCTTACCTTGACCGATGTCAAGTATGTACCAGGATTGAAGAGAAACTTGGTGTCAATCGCGATGCTGGAAGACAGAGGCTATGATGTAGTCTTCAGTAAGGGAAAGGTTTTCCTTAGACACATCATCACTAGACAGGTGAAGCAGATTGGTTCACGGGTCAAGAACATGTATGCTCTTGAGGTTCAAGATGCATGCAAAGCCTTGAGCAGTGAGGCAACTGATGGAGACTTGGTGGTTGAGAGGGAGCGTATATTACCTCTCAACATGCGGAGCCAGAAGAAGTCTCAAACGCTTGTGGAGGAGCCACGATTGTTGCAGCAGCTTCAGGAGGTTGTGGAGCAGCCACAACAAGGGAAGCTGAGAGGAGATCGAGTAGAGACATATACTCATACAGAGACCTCCAGTAGGGGGAAACTTTGAGCCAGGTGGGTTGAGGGATCACATGCAGCCATACCTCCAGGTTGGAGGTGGGGTGATGTGGATTGATCATCCCAAGGAGGAGGGGCAGGATCCTTGAGGTACCCAACCTCTTGGATGAGACCTTGCTACGGGAGCCCCGATGTGGAGTAGTAGGAACTGACTGATTGGGTAGAGACAGATGCGCATGGAGTGGCAGAGAGAGCGACAGTGTAGGGAATCCCAGGACAGTGCATAGCTAGCAGGCTGCAACAATGCGAGAGGCACAAGTGTTTTGCACAGTACTAGGTGGCACAGAGAGGTGTGCAATAGTGCGAGATGCATGGAGATGTTGCAGTAGCACAGATGTCAGAGAGGGAGCACTTGTCAGCAGCAGGTAGAGCTTCAACATCAGAGTATGTTCCTAGCCCAACAGAGTGGTCAGTTGGGAGTGTTTTTGTTCCAAGTGTTGTTGGAGCAAGTGGACCGCGCAAATGTGTTGCATGCAGAACATTCCAGAGTTGTAGGATAGGGGTTGCAGATAATCCATATCTTGTTAAGAGGGAGTGTTGAAAATGCAACAAGATGATGGAGCTTAGTGGAAAGGAGTCGTCTTCACTAAGTGGGCCCACAGGCTATTTTTGGGGCAAAGTCTATTTTTAGACATATGGATCATGGTCTATGAGTTACAGGATGCTATTTGTGGATGATTAGTCATGTCGGTAAAAAATAGATGGAATTCTATTTTTATACATATGGGCGGTTTCTATTTTTAGACTGCCAGGCTAAAAATAGAACAATCGAATATTATTGTCTCATAATAATATTTGCACTATAAACATTATCTTATCCTCTTGGAGCACTTCAGTTCGAGCTACGGATGTGGCACATGCAGCTGTCAGAAGGAAATACACTTTTCTTGTGGGTCAGTTGAGCTATTGCATGCAGGACTTTAGTTAGAACTCAAGTGATTGAGTTTGGTGGATTTGATTGTGGAGTTGATGGAGTTGTGTTCAGTTTGACTTAGTTGAACTAGTTGTATTTAGTCTAACTGCAGAATACACTAGTGATGAGTGATGTGAATTAATTTTTAATTAATTCACTAATTATTAACTCATAAATCAACTAAAGAATACATTAGTTAACTCAGTGCATGGACAGTTCAGTGGAGACAGTTGTTAGAGGTTGAGATTGCTATCAGTTGTGACTATAGTTGTGCATGAGATCTTGCACAATCAGTGGGATTGAGTAATGCCAATGAGGATTGCATGGTTTAGCCAAGGAAATATGATTTTGCTTCAGCCATTCATCATTATTCTCTTGCAGGATTGCGCAGTGGAGGCAGGCAAACAGTGGAGGAGATTTGAGGCATCAGATCTGAGCTAGTTTGTGTGTAACAGGTGGAGATAGTACTGAGTACTTGTGAGGAGTATTGTACTATGTATTATTACATGTTCTCTATCATTATAATATACAGATAGTGTGGGATTTTCATTTGTATGCTTTCCCCGGGTTACATACTGTGTTAATGTGTGCATGCGATTGATGTTTCATTGGTTTTAATGCTGCTAAATTGATGATCAACATAGAGGAGATTATGTATTGTCCATGTATTCCACAATAGTGTATAATCGGGATAATCTTTGTGAATAAGTGTCATATTATTCAAAATTTCTACATCAACAAGGTGCACTTGCAATTCTGTTTGCTTCATGTCACAACAAGTCAAACTAACATCTTTGACCAAATCATTATGTATAAACGTATCACATCAGGTTAGCTCAAAATACAACCATCATAAATCAAAATCATAAATCACATGTAACCATCATAAACCAGAATCATAGATCACATGTAATCATCATAGACTAGAATCATAAATCACATGCATAATAAATACAAAATAAAATACTTATACGTATCCTTTAATCAATCCTTAGCTTCTACCTTTGTCCTTATTTTGTACGCACTCCGGATTGATTTCCACACCTGACAAACACCTAGTGCCTTCTCCTCAACCATGTGCACATACACATAGTGTGCAACACACATATACAACCACACACGACATACAACACCATGCAATACGTGCACCTACACTTGACTACAACACATAAACCTACACCGAGTGTACAATACAACACAATACATACGTGTACATCCGATGTACACCACCACACAATACATACACCTACACCCGATGTACAACATAATACATATATGTACACATAGTACAACACAAAAAATAAACATGTCACGATACGACGACTACACAATGCACATACATATTACTGCATTCTCGCAACACAGCATGTATGACATGCGCACAATACCACATGTACACTAGTACCATATGTACAACATGTACATAGTACCACTTGTACACAGCACCACCTGCACAACGTGTGCACAACATCACATGTACACGACACCACCTGCACAATGTGTACACAATGTCATATGTACACCACACCACCTATACAATGTGTACACAATACCACATGTACACAACACCACATGCATGGCATGTACATGACACCACATGTACACAACGCCACATGCATGACATGCACACAACACCACCTACACACAACACCACATGTACAACATGTACACAACACCATGTGCACACATCACCACATGTATAATCATGCACACAACACCACATATCCAACATGCGCATAATACAATATGTACACGACACCGCACATCTAACATGTACATAGCACCATCTATACCCAGCACTGTGTATGTAATATACACACAACACCATATATAAAACAAGCACATAACATCATATGTACACAATACTACATATACAACATTACACATCACCATAGGTACAACCACTGAATATACAACATGCACAACATATACACAGCAATAGCATTGCACATTCAAAACCATACTGCCTCTACCAAGCTACCTTGCTTCCAGTGTCTCTCTGTCATCGATGCTTATCTTAGCATGATGCGAAAGTCATATCCACATGATACTGATCTCAAAGATATTTCAGGGATACTCTTCCCACTTGACTCCTCATAAACCATTAACCTCTTCATGCCATTCACTTGCATAAATAATCATTCCTCCACAAGAATGATCCTTAGTGACTCTGTCAGACAACGACATACATACATACATGTATACATATAAAAATCAACATAAAACAATCATGATCTCTAATGACCCTGTCAGATAACAACGTACATACATACATATATGCATATAAACATTAGCATAAAGCAATCATGACCGAAACATAATTACTAGATCTCAAGTTCAAGGTTAAGACAACTTCCTTTATTTATGCACCACATGCATAATATTGAGAACAATAGTTCCAAAGATAGCCAAGGCATTTTTTATCTTAAGCCCATTTACTTTACCTTTCTTGTTACCTTTCTCATGACTATCTTGCCACCGTCCATTATCCCAAAGGACCAAACCAATCCAACTGGTTTTCATATTATTTCCTTCCATTTCCCTTTACTCATGCACTAAGCTTCATCTGAGTTTCATATTACCTGATGGGTTTCATTCAGCTTCTCCCGAGCTCCATTAAATGTCCTCTATCCCAACCAATTCCCAAGACTCAAAACTTAAAGGTAAGCACAAGAAACATACAAGAAGAAGACCATGAAAACTAATAACAACACGACACCACAACAAAGTGGCAAGGCCTTGCACCAGACATAAACAAAACCACAAATCATTCTCAACAAATCACAAAATACCAAAAGCACAAGACTGACAACAGACACCATGACTCCATCCCCACGGGTTTCCAATGTTTTCAAGTGAAAGCTCAACCTAAGCCTTCTTTAATATTTCGTGGCAATCTCTTTTTCCATGCAATCCCCTACATCATACTTCCATAAACACATAACTGTCAATGCATAAATGAATATAACATTACACCAATTACCTTACCTTGTCATGCCAAGCATGTTTCCCTACAACTTCTCACACATGTCGTCCACATATTCCAAGGATCAAGGCAACATATCTACTATCTTGAAATCAACATTTACCAAGACTAACAATCATGTCATAATCCATAGTCAACTCATAGTCATTAAACATAATGCTACAACTATCACCTACTTACACTCAAGTACATATCAATTGTCTCAACACATGTGTTATTACAATCATCTTAAAACAAGATCATTTGAACATACTCATATTATGCAATTAATCAAACATTCAACCAACTTGCAAATATACCATGTTAAATAAATAAACTAAATGACATAATAAACACCAAATAGATGGCATAAGCCAACTTGTATCTTAATGTATCTCAGGGGTGGCTATCTTGTATGCACAATCAATCCAGATTAGCATGATATAACTCCACGAAGTATCAACTCAAATATAAATAAGGTCATGATATCCATAATAGTCACTAGCTAACATGTTCACATCATAAACTCATAAGAAAATATCATTCATACATAATAATAACATATGCATAGTTAGTCTAGATTAGTATGACATAATATCACAACATATTAACTCATACCTGAATGTCATAACCCTAACCATTTACATAGACCAATCCAAATTAGTATGATACATATAACATCGAGATCTTAATGTAATAACCCTAATCATCAAGTTACTAGCATATAATAACAATTATATATCATGCTCATCAACAACATATAACATAATCATCAAGCTAACTATCATATAACAACAAGAAGTTAACCTATAACATACTTATCAACAACATATAACATAATCATCAAGTTATCTAACATAGAACAACAATACAAATGCATACAACCACAAGTTACTATCATTCATGACTATCCAAGACATGTGTATATGACTACATTGATTAACTGGCATTTATCATATATGTAACCACAATAATAATAGAATGACAAACATATAAGTAACCCTAATTCTTACAACAACCATGAATCGCATACCTGCATGCCAAACATACAAACTTGTATGACGATCTAATCTTACCCTGAAGTCCATTGTTGCAACTTCACTTTAATGATCTTCATCCCTTGCTCTATCTCAACAAACACATTAGCATCATAACATACCAATATCATCATGATCACCTAATCGCATACAATGACCTTATGCATAACAACCTTCACCATGAAAATGCATGCATAACAACATTAAGACACTGATATGCCTAACAAATGCATATACAACCATACACTCATGACGACATATACCACAACAACACCATCAACCTTCATATGGAAACATCACTACAACCATGATCAACACCATGCAAATGCAACAAGCACATGGTCTTACAACACAAGAAACACATATGTAACTAACATAAATGCATGACCAACACACAACCCATCGAGTCCGAGGGGTGAACCATGCTTTGATACCACTATGTGGTATCATATATCATCCAAAAATAACAGAAACTCGACACCAACCAAGGAGAATGGAACCTGCTTGTATACCACTCTGTACACCCTCCTCCCACATCTACCCAAGTAATCGACCAACCAAGGTAAACATGTGACCAAAAGTTACTATGATATTATTTGACTCCCTATGTGTCAGTTAAGGAAGTGGAACCAGCAGAACACATCACATAGACCTTGCACATCAGCAACAGAACTCCCAGGAGCCATCCCAACCACTCAGGTAACCAGTCCCTGAGACCATTTAAAGTTTTAGTGCATCAAACCCTTGGACGCTCCCTTTATATGGGCAAGGGTGCGTCTAGGAGGCTTCAGAAGCTCCCACAACAAGGGCAAGGGAACTTCTGGGGACTCTTTTCCCTAGTGTTGTCCTTGCAACTCCGAGATTTGTGCCACTTTTTCAGGCCTAGAGCCTAGGTCACTATCCAAAACTCAATGAAAGGTTCAAAAATGCAATTTCACAGTGGAACAAAGATACATTTGTAAAAACATTAGCAAGGACTAGAATGGACCCCTACTAGCCATGACACGCATTTCATCAAACATGTCACAAACATGAAAGCTACAAGTCTTAACAACAGAAACTGAGCATAGGGGTCTCATACTTATTGAAAATAGCTAAGAAGCAATGATGCCTCAACACATTAGCTACAATTTCATCTATTAGGTCATTGAAACATTTTTCATTCATTTACAAGTAAAAACATGATATGAGCCAAACATCATGATGGTCATAAAACTCATTCATAACTAGCATATAAACATAAGAGATGTTAAGCATAGAAAAACAATATAAGCCACATAACAATAAGCATATTTACCCATCAATACCATAGGAAAGTTCTTTTATTGCCACAAGAAAAATGAAACCAAGTCTGGGACTTCCATGTATCGCCCAACCATAGACATGGCTTAACCAAATATCTCTTTAGCTAGTCACCCTCGTGCTATATTCCAAGCATGAATGTGGGATCTCATGGAAAAATCCATTAAAACCAAACTAGGGCTTCAAGAGGCAAAACCACCTCAACCCATCAAACAATGATTCCACCTCACAATTGGACACCACAAACTAGCTCCATATTGGTCTCTACCCAATGCTTCCAGGGCCACTCCAGAGCATTTGTTCAACCAAGGCTTTCAGGACTAGTAACTCAACCCAAGCTGTTACAGGGCTTCTAGAGCATTTGTCCAACCAAGGCTTCCAGGAACTAGTAACTCAACCCAAGCTAAAGGAAACATGAGAACCAACCAGAAAAAAAGAAATAAAGAAATGAACCCACAAAACCATGGCTATCCCGGAAATGGCAAGGTTAGGAAAATCCATTGTCAATCCTGGAAACCCTCCATGCCATTGACATATCTTGACCAATAAACCACATACATATGTCATGCATGCCAAAACTAGTGAGGAAAACATACATGCCACTCGGTACTTGCAAGAAAAACTTGTTGTAGTTGCCGATCTCGATGTCCTCTTGTGTTTTCCTACTCTTCCTTTGCATTCTTGCTCCAAGCATCCAAGTATGCCACACTCTCCAAGAGTGCTCCAAGAAAACTCTATGTGTCCAAGAGTACGAGAGAGAGAATAGAATGAAAGCTCCAAAACTGAACTGAAAAAAAAAGCTACACTGACCAATCTTGCCCACTGATCCTCAGAAGAATTTTCATCAATGAGGCCTATATTTTCTTCATATTCCATTATTTTCGTTCATTTTCTCCTCACAAGCAACCTGTGACCTTTCACCTTCCTTTTCTCCTAATTTTCATTATTTTCATAAATAAATGTGCCAAAAATGCAATTTTCCTTTCCAAAGCCTTTGCCATTTCCTTAGCCATAATATACCAATGAACACCCACACTAGGATGTCTTGCACAACATTCAACTTGGAATAAGTATCCCATGAGCTTGGTCTTATATACTTTTACACAGAGTTTTAACCAAGGTTGTTACAACTAGAGTCTAAAAACCTTTCGAGGATTGATTCTGAAAATATATATATATATATATATATATATATATATATATATATATAATAAATAAATCTCACACTAGGACAGACGACTCGATATTTTTGACACGACTCTTAGTCTTTCCTCTGTTTGTCTTCTTATTTGCTTCAGGATCCTACTAGCAAAAAAAAAATCTCACACTAGGACATACGACTCGATATTTGTGACACGACTCTTAGTCTTTCCTCTATTTGTCTTCTTATTTGCTTCAGGATCCTCTTGGCAAAAATTCTTTAGTTCTGCGATTTGCTTCTAGGTTCGATTGGATACAAAATTTAGGGGCATCACCTCCGAAGATCGATTCAGGTTCCTGTAGCTTTCACGCGGGATTCATCAAGATTTGCAAAATCCTAATTGGGGTCTCAATTTGCTAGAACACATCGTAGACCCTCCAACTAATTCTTCTCCCAAATTTTTGTTATTGATGTTCCTTCATGCAACTAGATTGGCTTCATAGGGTTCCGCTTTTCTTGTATAGACCTCTGTTTATGGAAGTCACACTAGGTGGGATATAAAATATTGTAAATCATACACTTGTTAATTATAATTTCCGCATGTCCTCAGAGGTTAGTCCAGCGAAGACCTTGACCTGCTTCAGACTAGGGTTCGGCCTTGTTTCCGTTCATATGGAGAATTCAGAGATTTGACCCCTATAGAAGAGGGATCCAATTTCAATTGTCGTCATAATGATGATAGTGTAGGTTTTAACTCCGTACAGAAATTACCTACATACGAATTGTAAAACACAGAAAATAAACAATGTGAGAGCATAACACATAAAACACATATACACAAAGACTTTCCCCTGGATCCCAAAACCGAGACTACCATCTTTATTTTTCATTGTATTCCTTTCAATGTTACAATACATATATATACATTCCGAAGCATCCAATACCATGGACTGAAAACCATCGTGTCCAAAATCATGTGCAAAAACCATGCACAAAACCATAGGTAGGTCTGCCCACCTAATATAGACTCCACAAAATCTCCCTAGGACGTTGCCCCAGTCCCCGTAGAGGGGGGCTAGCCACCCCCCTCAAATCCCCTGTGAACTCCCTACTGCACATCAGCACAACGAATGGGGGGCTCCACCCCCCTTCTAACCCCCTGATTTAACTAGGGGTGCTAGTCGTGGAAATAATATAACACAACCCAACAGATAGGAACTATCACTACCCTCCTAGATGACGTGTTATACCAAATCGGGAACCAAACCCTCAATAGATATTCACTGTCTTCAATAGATTTTTCTTGTGTCAAATAAAGTCTTGCTCCCCCTTCTAGATTTATTTTTTCTCGAGCCAAACAATATAAAGGACTAACAACATTTCACTTGTCTTCTAGATGGTATTTCTTGTTCCTAGATCAGAGAGAAAAAAAACAGATTAATGTCAACTAGGGTGGGGTCATTCACCATTGAAATTGACAAAAAGAATGGGGTCTTAAAATCCTTAGAGCCTCAGACTCAAAGAAAACATAGATAATTTATCCAATTCAATGATGATTCCAAATGAATTCAATCATCCCATATTTATATATTTTCTTTATGGGTTTCATCTTCTTAAATTGATTGAGTAAACTTTACTCCAAGCCCCAACCTTGGGTTTCTTTGCCAAGTTTCCCCAAAACATGCCCAATTGTGGGAATTTTGGGTTTTTTCCCTTTTATGGAGGACGACATCCTATGGGGATTGATACTCTATTTCATCCCATATGAAATCAATTTTTTAGGGACATTACAGTCCCCCCTTCCTGACATTGCTTGACACCCTCATGTAATGACAAATCCTCCTTTTCTGCTTCTACAATTTGATCACCAAAAGCATGGGCATTTCTTCTTCTCCAGGATATCCTTGATTCTGCCACATGATGCTTGTTTACATTTTCTTGAGAAATATGAATATATTATTTCAATTCACCTTCAACATACTCATATCCAATGACCAATTCTTCCAAATAGCTTTCTATAATATTGTTGCAATATTCATTTGCATCATCATTTGAACTTGAACTGGACTCAACTATTCTACCATAAACTGGACTATCAAATTCTATATGAATGTTACCATGCATTGTGAAATATTTCTCTCCAACAAGATGCCATAGTCCACTATCTATGTCATGAAAATCATCATACTCACTGCTTGGTGTTACCTTTTGAGTTATGAAATCATCACATTTTGTACGTTTCTTTTCACAATCAATAACATTGACATCAATGCCTGATTTTTTATCACCTTCGCCATCCTCAATTTCAGAAAACTATCTGAAGAGATTATCATCACTCATGCTGATATCCAGTTCAATCAATGGGGTTCTTGCAATGTTAGTGCATTCCATTTCTACCCCTTGTTTGGGAATCACACGGGGTTCAATATATGACTCGTTCAATGCGCTGTCAAGCTTTGTTTTACTACAACTATCCAAAGAAAAAATGTAAACCTGAATAAAAAATAAAAAATCACTATCACCGTCAAGGGTATAGTCAAAATCACTGCACTAGACACTTTCAAAAGAAAAAATTTGAGTGCTAGTTCCACCATTACCACCTTTTCCATCCTCAAAGATATCAAATTGTTGCGCATAAACATTTACAATGACTTTAGAAATAGATTCATTCCCAAGGATTCTTGAAATAATGTTGTGTTTTTCTTTCACTTCACCTTTGTGACATGAATTGAAATCCAATGGTGATTCACTTGGTAGACCATTAGATTCTGGATTACCAATGCAATTAGAACCCAAAGCATTTGGTGGAATAAAGCAATGATTTTCATTATCCTCAATTTCCTTATACTCATAATAATTACTTGCTTCAACATCATGGGGAGAAGCATCAACATGGTTGTCATCACTGACATCCTCAACCTCTACATATTATTTTCTGGAATCACATGCCTTTACCCTTAGGTCCAATTCATGAAAATGGCATTGAAGCTCCTAAGCATTAGGTCAAATGAAATAGTGGGCTTCAATATCCTTAGTCTCATCTACTTCAGAATCATGAATAAAAACATAAACATCTAGACCATGATTGTCATCTTTCAAAGTCTCAACTTCTGCAAATTGTTCATTGTAATCATCTGCATTCACCCCTAAATCTGATTCATCAAAACTAGATTGAGACCGCATACCATTTGATAGAATGAAATAATGAATTTTTGTGTCCTCTGTTTGATCAAATTCACTACAATAGTCTCCTTGAACATCATAGGAAGAAATGTCAACATACACCCCTCAACATCGATGCCTTTCTCTTCTTGGAAGTGGATATTCAAGGGTTCTTTTTAATCTCTTGTTGAACACATTCAAAATTGGTTGTATGAATCTTCCAGGTCATATGCTTGACGAACAAATATACAAACATAACTTAAATTTTGGTGATATAGATGTTGTTGCAGTCTTGATAGAGAATATGCATGTTCATTGCCAAATTCAATCAAGTGTGGATCCTTTAAGAGAGATAGAGATTTAAAAGGTTTTGAAAGTAAAACTATAGGACAATTTCCTGTCATCTCTTTATTTATATTTTTGGTGAATCTCTCCAATCATTAAAGCTTTACCGCTATCCATAATCTAATCTTGTTGAGGTTTAGAAGTTCTTGGTTGTTCTAGCTATTGAAGATTCATAAGGCTATCTTTCATCTCCCGTGAATGACTGCAATTTTGTTCATCTTGTATTGGATTGTTTGAACCATGCATACTAGTTCCCATAAAGTATGATTGTTTTCTAGTACCAGTAGGAGTGACACTAGGGCCTGTGCTTGGGAATTTCAAAACTGGAGTCTTCTGTGTAGAGCTTGATCGATAGTGCATGGAAACATTCTGATCAATATCATCATCATCTCCTAGTTCCATGAATGTCAACTCTATCTCAGCTGAGCTTTGCCTACCCAATACACTCTGATAGCTAGAGGCCACTTGCTTATGACAAGAGGTAGAAGCAACATTTTCTCTCACTTCTTGTGATGTGCACCTCCTTTCTCCATGCAACAAAGAACTAGAAGTGCTTGGACCATTCATGCAACTCATTTATGTTCCTTGTATGGAGTTGTTCACATGAGTGAAAAAACTTTCACCTGACAAGGTTTGTAAAACATGAACACCTCGGAAGGTTTGACCTTCGTCATTATATCTACTCTTTGCAAAATCATTTCTATCTTGTGAAAAATTTGATCGAATGTATTTTTGGGTTGATGCTTCATAATATTTTTACTGTGTGAGGAAATCTCTTCAAAAGGTTGGCATTCTTCTTTAGTATAGCTTGCTTCCTGCTTTGCTCCGAGTTCCATTGAACTTGCCATGGTATCCTATACATATGCCGAAGTCTTGAAATTTTCCTTTGGATTTTCTAGTCGACAATGTTGATCTTTGTTCCACAGTTGTTCATCAACTACATATTCATTTCTTTCAAATAATTCTAGATGATTTCATGCCTTCTCTCTTTGGGAATACAACCATGTCTTTGCTTCAAATTTTCTTACACTTTGTCCTTTATGCTTGGGCTTATGATCAACATCGTTTGATTCGTTTCTTTTGCCACTATTCCAAAATTCGTCCCAACTTTTATTTCTTATGTGCTGGGGTATATTTTATATTTTTCTAGTCTTTTGTTCCATTCTTGCAGCCTGTTGATATTTTCCTAGCTCGCTCCTCTTCCATCTTTTTCAAAGCTTCTTCTTGCTGCTCTTCTAGATTTATCCAAGATTTTGCATATCTGAGCCAAAAATTAGCTTCTAGAGGTTCATTTTTTAAGTACCATCAAGGATGACAAGATCTCTACTATGATACCACTTATTAATACACATGGGAGGAAAATCCAACGACAGAATCAAGTAACACAGATAAAACCAAAATGACTGTCAGAAGTTAAATGTATTTTTTTTTGCTTTTTAAATCCTGATGGTCGTCATATATCTCATGTAATTTCCTTTACCATTGAATATCTGACATTATTTTGATGGCATCGAATATCTGACAAATGCCAAGTTGTTGTCAGATAATGACAAATTTAGCCATTAATGGTTTTTTTCACTAAATACCATGTAACTTCGACATAGTTGTTATACTTGTAATTATTTTGAAAGGTTGTAGGCCTATTTTGAGGTTAATTTTTGAAGAAAATCATCACTGAAAGTTTGGTGAGGAAAAGATTCACATAATATAGACTCAAGGAGACCAAGGAGGCGTGGGATTGACTTCATGGGCATCGAAGCATCGAAAATGTTATTTCCGATGTAAAAGATGCAACAACTTGAAGATAAGGAGACTTCTAATAAAAACAATTAAAAAGCATTGTAGAGACTATGGACATGCTTAAGGTGGGCGTGACTATCATCTATTAGTAAGTTATTCATTATATGTCTTTGTATTGTAAATTGTTTTTGTAAATGTTTATACGTATATTGTATTTTAGATTATATGTCTTGTATTATAAATTGTATTGTATTTGTATTGTAAACGTTTATATTCTTTTGGGGGATATTTGACCTATGTTGTCATCTTGATGTGGAGAAATTTTATTTGATTATTATGGTTAGGGTTGATTAAGGGGTTAAGTCGAGTTAGGGGTTAATTAGTTTGTGGGTTTAGGGATAAGGGGTTATTGTTTAAGGGTTTAGGTTTTCGGGGCTAAGGGATTAGGGGTTAGGGGTTTAAGAGCTTAGAGGAATGGGATTAAGGTATTAGGGGATTAATGTGTGTTTAGGGGGTTAATTAGGACCTAGAGGATTTAGAGGTTGATAGGTTTTTATGGAGAAATATTAATACGGTTTTAAAGTATATTAAGCACATTTAAAATATAGACATAGTGAATACAATTTTATAGGAAAGAAGAAAATAATTATATAATATATCGTAATAAAATTTTATAAGACAAAATATAAAAATATAAATATCATTAAAAGAATAATTAAACAAAAGATTAATTAAAAATAAAAGTATTATAAAGAAAGATGATTGAATGAAGATAAAATGAGTCCATTTTATTTAGTTAAAATGATAATTAATAAAAAACTATTTTTTATGAAAAATATTATATAAAAAAATACTTTATTTATTAAAAAGTTTAAATTTATAAATCCTTTTATTATATATATATATATATAGTAAATTTAACTTTCTTGTTATAAAATTACATTTTTTAAATAAATATTTTAACTTAGAAAATATTTTGTTACATATAAAACTATAATTTTGTCTCTAAAATCAAAGTGAAGTAATGTGTGATAATTAAAAACATTGTCCATTTTAACTATTTCTGGTATGAAAGTAGATTCACATTGATATCCACAGTTCATTGATATCTTGAATGTGAATGGAATCTATAAAATATTTGGAAAACAAATATATATATATATATATATATATATATATATATATATATATATATATATATATATATATTTGTAAGCTTGGTAGATCCTTCCATTTTCATTAAATATAAGCAAGTTACATCCACATATGAGTAGTTAGGTGGCCTCAACTTGCCCAAAGGGAAACCAATTTTTTTGGCTACTTAACCACATGATAAGTCATCCAGTGGAAAAAAATAGTAAATATTTCTACCCAAGCTATATAATTTTGTATATCATGACCGTGTCCACACACTATTTGCCTATGAACATATAAAACATCATGCTGAAAATTAAAAGCTAACCGCATATATACTAATCAAAATTGAAACCAACTATCATCCTATTCATCTCCCTTGGCAGAAGCAGATTCAATCAGGGTCGGGTCTTAAACATTGGAACCAGGGAACACTGTATTCGAGAGAAGGCAAGGGAGGTGATCCTTAATTCAGCATACGTGTCCATCCTATTTTTGCAGTTGGAACTGAAGTTTCTGGAAGTCTTGCTTGTAGTTGGGGAAGTCTTGTACTATTGTCGCCATGCTCACTGAAATATGTTCCAAGGCCTTGCCCAAGAGGCTTTTCATGGTCCAATACAAATACAAAGTTTGTTTGAACTAGGTCACTCGCCCGCGAGTATGCCTAGGATCCAGTACCATCACTCTAAAGTCCTCCATCTCAATATTTGTCGAGCCCACCTGGTGGTTCAAATCGACTTTCCACTTCTCAATCAATCTTCTGATTTCTTCACTGGTCCCTTCACTATCATAATTGGTTGCATCATTAATGATGATGGCTACCGGCTTATGGCCCCTTGTTCTGAATCTTGAGGAACTGGGTTGTTCCTTCTGCACTGTCACCCGAGGCCTCCTACCACGACCCATAGCATTCACAACCCTCACCATCACTACTAGCTCATAGTGCCCAGTGAAAAGTTGGGTGTTTCAAGATGCCTCAACATGTGGTAGTCCGAGCCCAGAAGCCCTTCGCTTCTTGGTGAAACACCTCCCCATGAACCTGCGATGGGAGAATTAAACAATAATTGTCATAATAAAAAGTGTTGAATTTCTGTTAGTCTCGGTCCATGCATCTTATCGAGGGCTTCCATTCCACACAGGAATTCAATTTCCCTACCCCATAGCCAATTTACATAATAGCTAGAAAAAAAGTTTAACAGGGCACCATGACCAACAACAACAACATTATAATAATCCCCAAACCCAAAACGATACATACCCTCAACTATAACCCCTCAGAGACTTCCACGAAGGCCATGGGAGCAGAACATAACAAGACATATAGCAAAATATTTGCAGTGACGGGACCACTAGTTATGCAAGGGGTATAAATTCTCCTCAACCCCATAAATTATAGTAAAATAGACCCTACAAGCAGAGTTGAATATGACCCAATCCCAAACCCCAGGGTCTTTGAACCAATCCAGACAACATCATTCCCCAGGGTTGGCACCACAATCACGCATCCCATATAACCCCATTTGAGAGAGAATAATTTCATAACAAACCGACATAAAGACCATACCAGTCAGGATAACATACTGCAACAATAATATCGATGCTAGTGGCTTCCAACATCCCTAATTACTCCCACTCGCAAACAATTCGACCCCGTGCAAAACCAAATCCCATGACCAGAAAATCGGATACATGGAGGAGGGGGAGAAGAAACAATTAACATACCTTGGCCCGAAGAATAGTCCACCGCCTTTCTTGGATCTGCAACGTATCTCTACCCTCAACATCACTTGTCCATACTACAATCCCCTAGACAATGAATTGACCAACATACATCGTAGAGCTATTGACACCAAGCCCGACCACTAAAATAATGTCGTGTCTACCTTCCACAGGGGTATTTACCTCTTTCATGCAAGGAGCCACCACACCCATTGCCTCGAGCGTGTGGGGGGTGGTGGGTTTGTACCCGATGTCCTTCGCATTAAATCTAAGTTGATGAGAGTGCCATCAAGATCATACCTCGATCGGGGGTTGGGTTAGAAGTTTGGAGACACTCAGAGCTATGTATCATGTCTTGTTCCAAGATCACTTCCAAGGATTTGAACCTACCATTCGTAGGTTGAGGTGGCCAAATTATCTCAAGAGGGTCATTTCGATGAGCACACCCCCAATTTGCAAGGAAATCTGCAGCTCTATTGCCATCTCTCCTAACATGGTTGGTGATAATATAATCATAATTATGAAGAAGTTCTCCTATCTCTTGCACTAATCTTGCAGTTCTCCAACTGTGATTGAGCTTATCCCATTTAGCCCCCTGGCTCAGTTTTTTAACCGTGTTGATTACTAACCTAGAATCTCCTTCCACTACAATGTTCCTGTACCCTAATTTGATAGTTATGAGTAGGCCTTGATGAACATCAACAAATTCTGCTTCATTATTACTCGCATATCCATAGTGATCGACATATATTAGGTGAGTTTGCGACCCAGAGTCTCAGAAGAGGCCTCCTAGTCCTGCAGGACCCGGGTTGCCTTTCGAGGCTCCGTCAAAACTCAACTTGATGAATCCCTTTGGGGGGGAAGTGAAGTGATTTAGTGAATCCACTTCCCTTGTAATGAGTTTCTAGGAGGTTGGAGCATTCATCAACGACGATAAGTTCAGGCAATGAAGGATGCTAGCCTCATTAGGAGCCACTTTCCAATCGCTAGGATCCCATTTCTCCGCCAAGATTGTTTCCCGGATGTTCTCGATGATCCCTTCCCAAACAACTTCCTGAGGAAAAGGATGATTCTTAAATATTCTGTGAATCCTTTCTTTCCATATAGCCCATAGCGTTACCCTTAGGGAAAGTCTCCAACCTCTATTGATGATTGGCTTGGAGAAGAGGCATGTGTGCCATAGGAGGATAGTTTCTCAAATGATTTGGTGGTCTCGGTCCATTCTTCCAAAGAGATCCTCCACCTGTCACCATTTTTTCTCTGAAAAGGGGCACGAATTTATCATGTGTTCCAGATCCTCATTTTGGTGTTTACAGAGGATACAATGTGAAGGCTCATAAATACCCCTTTTTTGAAGTTGGTCCCAGGTGAGAATTCTACCCTTGCAAACTAACCACAAGAAGTAGGCCACCATCCTCCTTTTCAGATCTTTTTCCAAATGAGGTTGTGATGCCCTTGTTCACATCCTGCCCTATGGCCATATGCCTCCTTAATGGAGAAGTGACTTTTATAGCATATCCCCATCCTAGGATGTCTAGTCCATTTAGGACATAAAGCTTCCTGGATTCTAATTCTTTGTCTAGCTGGTTCCATTGTTCTGAATCAGGGGCCTGAGGCTAATCCGAGCGTTCCTTCCATTTCCTCCATCCTTCACTAGACAAGTCTTCTTTCCAATATTGATCCACCATATGGAAGTTCCTGCCAGTTGTGTACAGAAAGAGGTCACTTAGGTCCTATCTCCCAAATAGTTTATCTCTCTGTTGCCATGAGTCCTGCCAGAAGTTTTCCCATTTCTGATCTCCCAGAAGACATGTTGCTGTATGAGGTCTCTGTTTTGGACTGCCATATTCCATATTGCAGATCCTTTGGGGGGGTCATGATATCTGAGGATATCTTCAGTCCGAGTTGGCATGTTATATTTACGTGTCCAGATTTGTTTCCAAATGTCAGGAGCGCATCCTATCCAGCACCACCATAGTTTGGCTCCCATTATTTGATTCATAGTATAAGGGTCGTAGAGACCCATACCTCCTTCCATATTGACCTTAGTTAGGTTGGGCCACGATACCAGTGCCCACTTCTTTACTTGTTGAGCTCCTCCCCATAAGAATTTTTTAAAAGTTTCCACCATCTTTGTGTAAGAGGTTTTTAGGGCTGCCATCCCCGAGAGCTGGTAGATTGGAATAGATTGGAGAACAACTTTGAGGAGGACCATGCGACCAGCCAAATTTAGGAATCTGAAGGCCCAAACACTGAGTTTCCCACTGATTTTTTGGAGCAGAGATTGACATCAAGAAGCTTTTAAGGAATTCAATGAAAGAGGCATTCTAAGATATTTGGAGGGGAGAGAATAAATGCCAAAACCCAGAACTCGTGCAAGATAGGTCTAGATGGTTCCCTAGGTATTGAAAAATAAAATGCAAGATTTGTCATTATTTATCACAGTCCCTGAAGCATCCATAAAGGCTAGGAGGATCTCTTTTATGCGATGAGATTCTCGCAGTGATACATGACAAAAGATCATGATATCATCCACAAATTGCTGGTGAATGATAGGAAGGTCCATGCCCCACAATCTCAGACCCCTGAGCTGAGAAGTACTAGCTTCTGACTTTAGATAACGACCTAAATCTTCCGTCGTAAGGATTAAGAGGAAAGGAGAGACGAGATTGCCTTGGCATAGACCATGAGATGGATTAAAGGTTCGAGTGGGGGATCCATTTAGCAAGATGGAGTACACAGGGGAGGAAACGATAGCAGAGACCCAATTAATCCATCTCTTGTCAAACCCAAAGGACTTAAGAATATGCGTGAGATAGTCCCAATTTAAGTATTCATAGGCTTTAGAGAGGTCCAGTTTAATCATCATTCCACGAAGTTTACGATGCTTGAGGGAGTGCACAATCTCTTGAGAGATGATGAATCCATCTAGAATTTGACGACCTTGCACAAAACCTGTTTTCTCAGGGGATATAAGGTTAGGGAGCAAAGACTTGAGGCATTTGACTATAATTGTGACTATGATCTTGTAGATGACATTACAGAGCGCAATGGGTCAAAAATCTTGAGGATCTTCAGATTTGGAGGATTTAGGAATTAAAGCAATGAAAGTAGCATTTAGGCTTGGGCATACCTTTTGGTTGCATTGATATTATTTAACCACCTCTAGGATATATTTCCCTATAAAGCTCTAAGCTGCTTCGAAAATTTCTGTCGTAAATCCATCTGGTCTAGGGGCCTTGTTTTTTTCCATTCCTTTGACAATCTCCTCAATTTCTTCCAACGTTACTGCTCTCATGAGGCCAAGGTTTTGGTCCCTTGACATAAGATGAGGGATGTTCCTAGTAATCCTTTGAATGGCCTCTGTTCGATATTGAGCTGGTTCAGAAAGAAGGGATTTGAAATGGTTCACGACCAAGTCCTCCATTTCCTCATGTTGGACCATTTGACTCCCTTCTTCAACCTTTAGTGAGTAGATATGGTTGTGTTGTCGATGCTGAATCATGGCTTTGTGGAAGAACTGTGTGTTTCGTTCTCCTTCGTGCAACCATCTTACCCATGATTTCTTCTTCCATAATATCTCTTCCTACTTTCTTCGTTCCTCTAGCTGATTGATTAGTCGTCCCTCCTCTTCCACAAGATTATTGGATCTGCCCTGTTGGATGATCCGTTGTTGCAGTTCTTGAATTTTATTGGTTAACTGGTGCTGACCTTTCATGATGTGTCTAAACTACTCCTGGTTCCATTTCTTGATATTTTGCTTAAGATCCTTTAACTTCAGCTGAAATGTATGCATGCGATTCCTTCCTTGCTCTTCACTTCTTTTCACCCGCCTTCAATTTTCTTCATGAGATTGGGATTCCTTAACGAGAAGGTTTCAAATTTAAAGGGGCAGTTCTTGGTTCCTATTTTTAAATCAATCTCCACACGGATTGGCCAGTGGTATAATCCCATGCAAGGGAGGATCAAGTCCTCAAATAAGATATCCCTGTTGATCACTTTCTCTAAAGTCGAGAACTGGTCCAAATGTGATGCAATTTGCTGAGCTCCTCCCCTTCTGTTGTTCCAGGTGTAAAATCCATTGTTCATTGGCATGTCCAAAAGGCATAGATCCGCAATGAGATCCCCAAATTCTTCCTTTTCTGCCTCTGTTTGACAGATTCCTCCCTTCTTCTCTTCCAATGACAATATCATGTTGAACAAATTTCCTACTATTCAAATATCATCTGGATACACTTGTCTCAATTTTGTGAGGTTCTAGAGGAAAACCCGTTTTTATCTTGGAATGTGAGGCTCATAAATTCCTATCAATAAAACCTAGTCTCTGGAGCCAATATGGCGAATTTTTCCTGTGAGGATTCCTGGGAGGCTAACCCAATCCTCAAATATTATTTAAGCATGGTTCCATAGGATAGCTAGGCCTCCAGCACTACCTCTAGCATCCTAGGGCACTACTTCATAATGAGGTTTGAAATTCTTCATAATTTCCTTTAACTTTTCTTCTACAATCTTAGTTTCTTGGATCACCATAATACTGGGCTTATCCCTTTTGATCTCATCCTTTAGACATCTTTGTTTTCCTCTGTTGTTGAGGTCTGTTACATTCCAAGATGTACTTATCCTTTTGGGTGTTTGTTGAGGTGGTGGAAGGCCACCGATAGTGGCACCACCCTTCCAGAGTTTACCAACATTTCTCCTACCATATGTATGGATTCATTCATGTTCTTCCTTTCGTGCTTATTCCCTGTTCCACAACTTGGCTTGCTTGAGAGCCCAAATGCTCTAGTTGGTTTGTGGAAATCATTCTCTGCTTGGATTTTTATTATTGAAAGTTTTATTTGTATAGTTGTTTATGGTCCTCCTGTATGAATCACTCATCTAGGTGCCTCCACTCATTTAGAAATCTTCGTATTACTTGTTATTCTATGCTTAAATCCTCCTTTTGGATGTCAAACTCCATGTTGACCTGATCAACAGGTTCTGTAGTGGCTTATTTGTATTGGGGTTCCTCTTCCGCCTTTCTCTTTGTATTAGTCCCACCCTTCTATGGGGTTGGTTGGTTTTCCAGGCCCAGATTTGCATTCAAGACCTCTGTACCCTCTTCCTCCTCCTAAAGGATGTCATATCAATTGTTATTTCACAGGCTTTTGTTGGGTGGTGTCTGGGTAGGAGTTTGCAGATTCCTTTCATTTCGTTTCTTCCTTTGAACTTCCTGGAAACCCTCCACATCCTCTTTTGTTTTAACCTGGCTATTTGCGCTAGGAGTTTCTTAAGGTTCGAACTGATTTAGAGGGCACTCACGAAACAGGTTCCCATACTCATGGAATCTACGACATCTAAAAGGGATATGTTCGTAGTCTAGTGGTTGATACCAAACCTCATCATGGTATTCGAGCTCAATGAATTTAGGGAGAGGCTCCGTTATATTCATATAAACATAGATCCTAGCATAAGAGGTGTACCTTCCCCGTCGTGTAGAATTTGCGACCTTGACAAAGCTTCCAATGGAGTTTCCAATCCCTTCCAAGATATATGTATCCCAGAAGTCTACTAGTAAGGCAAATAGTTTGACCTAGACTGGTGCTACCAAGAATTTCTCCTGGTCAGGGTTATAACATTCTTCCCAGTTCCTCAAAAAGAGACCTCCATTATGGAAAAAGTATGGTACATTTTTTAAAACCCTTTACTTATCCTCAAGTTTGGTGAAAATCACTGTAAAGAGCATTTATCCCCAAACTTCAGCTCAATATGGCCTTTTGGTTGCCATTTTTGCAAAATCCATTTAATCAAGTCCCTTTCTGTTGGCCAGACCCTGATGAATTTTCATATTAATGCATGGTCTTTAATATACTTCTTGTATCTTTCCAGTTTGTTGTTGGTATGACGAATCATGGTTTGTTGGGAGTCCGTGGAAGGTACTTCCCATGCAAGCACGCTTGCCACTGAGATCCAACGACTGGAGGGCCTTTACCATTTTTTCCATGATTACCTGCCGACACTACTCCTTGGATGCTTGTTTCGCCAGCCACAATGTTTCGGTAGGAGGGGATCTGTCCCCGCCTGGTAGGTGCACTCATACCTTTGTCAGAATGCCAGAATGAGGTAGGTGCAGGTGAAGGGAAGCACCATAATCGTAGATATGTTGTAGAGTAGGCAGGTTTTTCATACAGAAACCCTAGCTGAGATCACATATCGTAGATCTAATCAAAATCAATTTTTTTTGGAGAAACAAATATGTTGAAAATGGATATTTATTAAAATTATTTTACCATTTTTGATAAGGTTGTTTGAATTTGTCTTCAAATAAGATAGTTTCAATATTTGGAAAATAATTAATATTATAATGCTTGAGTTTTTATTATAATCATTTAAATCATTTTTGTTATACTGTATGGTTTGTTTACAATTGAATGAGTTATCTTTAATATATTTAAGTGCTATGAATTGCAAGTAAGAGATTTAGGAATTAAGTCTCTAGGGTATTTACTTAATATTTGATATTATAGACCTAACTAAATGTTTAAAGAAAAGAGAGTTAAAAGCACATTGATTTTTTGACCATTATGAAAAAGAGAGAAAACAAGAAGATGTAATGGCTCTTATACTCCTAGAAGATGGTTAGGAATTTTTTTCTAAAGTCAACTAGGGTTAAAACTAACTAGCCAAATAAAAGTTTTATGCAATGTTATAAAAAAAGAGAGTCAAAAGTTCTAATTGAACCTACAATATATTAATTTCTTATAGTTGATTCATGTGGACAATAAGGAAAAAGGGTAAACAAGAAGTAGTTATCACCTATTTTAACCTAGGAAATGCTTTATCATAACCCAAGAAGCAATTTGGGAAAACTATAAATGATTTGGGTAAAGCATGTAAGCTTTCCAACTAAAATTTGAGTACAAAAAGGATGTTACAACCAACATAAAATGAGTTTCCTATATTAAAATTACCCCAAAAAAATAAATTTACATTTCACTTTGATTTTATTCAATTTAGCGATAATTTATGGTAGGGGATACAAATTTATGTGTGGTGATTTTTTTTTTTTTAAATGCAATGACTATGGATTTTATATTTTATAAAATGTTGAAGGACCTAGTTAGCTCCAGTTACATCATCCAAAAAATTTCGAAAATAACAGTATGAAATTCTAGAAAGAAAGCTTTAACAATTTCCCATAGTTTAGAATTCCACAAGAGAACCAAATTTAGTACCCTAAAACTGTAAATTCTTTAAAAAACTCCTAGAATCATCATAGTCCTCCTTTCCCTTTACGATAACACTACATGACTTGTTGGATAACTATGAGTGAATCACAAACAACTATTACCTTTTGCTTATTTTTCTTTGTTAATAATCTAAGTCCATGCCATAGAGCCTAGAACTCAGCTTGGTTGTTGGTGGCTTCCCTTAGACCCCAGGAAAATTTTAACTCTTTTTGTTCATTGGGGCAGTGGATAACCCCTACCACTCCTTCCACCCTAAATTCCCTCCCACTCCTACCACCCTAAATTTATGAGTGATGTTATGTTCCTAACCACAATGTATTTCACTCATAAAAGAGACTCTTTCTCATTTTTTAAGGAAAAAGCTATGGGAAAAAAGACTTTCACTTGGTGTTTCAAAATGTTTTAGGTGACAATGAACTTTTTAAGCCCAAGTGATATAGAGTGAAGAATTATCTATATAAAGTCTCTTTTTGTGATAAGTAAAGGGTCTCATTTGTTGTAAATTGTGAGAAAACTTGAAGTAATATTAAAGCTATAATAGTTCTAGGAAAAGGGTAGATTAATGAAATGTTTGATAAATAATTAATGGTTATTTTTTCCAAATTTATCTTACTTATTATCACTCATGCAAGGTAGAACATTCCATTTTGAATGTCCTTTGAAGTAGGCACACTATTTTTATTCTATAACATTCACTTACCACTAAGTACAAAGGAGTGATTTTTTGACATTTTGGTTGAATCAACCAAGTAGTCAAAAATAAAGAATAACCCATTTTGTGTAGAAGGAGAGATTGACCCCATGCCTTAGTAAAAAAGGGTTTCCTATGAAAAATGTCTTTAGTGGGTTCCCTACCACTCACCTAAAGGAAAAAGGGGATTTTATCTAATTTTCTTGCATAGTTTATTGATACCAAAGTTTATAAGTGAAAAAATATGATGAAAATACAAAATAAAATGCAACTAATAGGTTATATCAACAAACATTTTTTGCCTTAATTTTGATAAGCTAACCTAGACAATATGAGACCTACCTATTTAGGAGCAATGATACAAAAATTAGGAAATTAGGCATAAAGGGTATATAAAGAATAATTAGAGACAAACACAAGACCAAACAATAAAGAATAAGAAAGAATTATCTTCCTCTTGTACATTCCTAGACCCATATAGCCACCAACTAATTTTAGTAGTAACTTTCATTGTGAGAATACCTTTCATATAAGATTAAAAGTCCACATCCTTTTTAGAAATAATTTTTTTAATTAAAAAATATAATATAAGATCCACTCCACTTTTCATAATCAAAGATTTGAGAGGATTTGGGGATAAAATACATTTTGTGTCCTTTCCCCTCTCATTCTCTTGTCTTATGGAAGCCATTATGAACAATATTATAGTATTTACCTTGAGGTTTTCCTGCTTGAACTTAATTGGTATTGCCTGGATTCATTGGTATTATTGTTTGAGTCTTGTACTTTGAGTACATTTGTAAATGTGATGGAATGAAAAGGGTTTGATGATTGTTCCTAATTTTTTTCAACATAATCTTAAACATCTTGCTAAATTGCACAAGCTTCATGATCACATTGATTTGTTGTATTTGTTTCTTGCTCTCACCCAAGCTCATGGTTGCTTGATATAGAATACTAATGCCCAAGTACACCTAACCCTTGTGATGAGTCTCATCAATAGGTATATTATATGGGTCACAATGCCATCCTCTAGCTTATTAAATTATTTTTTTCTCACATTTATCTACACATTTTGTTATATTATGCTTAGTGTGAGGAGTAAAGATGTGTTACTATGTCATGTGGTCTAATGTGTGTTAAATGTAGGAATTGGAACAATTTTGAGTTGATTTGAGTGCAGGAACTCAGAGTAGACAAGCAATAGAGGTTCTAGGAGGTGGTCCACCTCCTTAATTCCTCAAATCAGTCAAAGATTACCCACTCTATCTCATCAACTCGGTGTCATTGGAAGCCAAGCAACCCGAGTTCATTGGAAGTTGAGCCAATGCAATCAAGGAAGAGTTAGATTCACCTATTCTCAATTTAGGGAGTCAAATATCCCTATTTTCGAGGAGTTGTTGGTGGCTCCACTTTTGTATATATAAAAAAGCTAAGGGACTCATTAGGATTTTGTTGAAGCCCCGAAAATCGATTCGACAACAAGGGGGATACCCACCTAGTCCGGACCTTGGTTGGCAGCTCCTTATCCGTTTGGTATAGCGGGTCCGACTGGGGATAATGGGACCAGTTTCCCAATCTAAGGGGTGTGTGTGTGTGTAGAGTTGGATGATGTTGATCTAAGAGTGTTTAAAGCTAATTTAAGTCAAACTTCTAAACTAACTCTATGCTATTGTAATCTAATAGGAAACAACACATCTAATCTACGCTAACCCAGGGTGTATTTCTTCCATTATGTGATCTAAAGAGATTTCGAACAATAACTGGTAATAAAGATCATTCAGCTATCATAAGAATAGAAATCAATTAAGATAAACCACTTTGCATAAGAAGTTAAGCAAAACAGTTGTGAACAGCATATCGCATAATAAGTTATTCATATATCAAACACAAATAAATGACTCCACCGTACAGAAGTGCCAAATGGTAACCCACACATTCATGCATTAACATATAAACAACTGAAAACAGTATATCACTTTAAGAATATGAACAGAAATGGTCAAGAGATAAAAGTACCATTTATGACTAATCCTACTCACAAGCTTCAAGCAAAAACGATTTATCTCTACTTGTTCTAACATCTACTAAGAGTACAGAAGTGCAACATCAGTAGCAGATATCAAATGCAAACATTAATAAATCTCGATCCATCCATTCATCAAAACCTCCTCTGAGGGTGCAGAAGTGCATGTTCCGAGGACAAGTTTTTGACAAATTTCTGGACCCTTCTCTAAATGCATGAGAAGGGTTAAAATACTACTTCCTAATTCTAATAACAGTATTTTTACAAAATTTAGGATACGGTTTTCAAATGACCGTCCTTTTCTAATCTAATAAAAAGAAAAAACAACATTCTAAAATAAGGCTACTTCTGAATTTGGTCCTTGAAGTTGCAAGTGTTCATCATGGGCTTGAGGAGAGTCGGCTGACTGACTTCTCCGCTGAGTTGGGCTATGAAAACAACATCTACGAGAGCTGGAACTACTTTTTCGGCTGCGTTTGTGATGCATTTCACCGTCATCCATTGACTATGTGGTTTGACCAAGTATGTCCAGTAACATTCCCAATCCAACCTGTTTAAGGCTTGGATTTCCTTTCCCTTTGCCAACGCTTTCTGCTTCCATTCTGCTTCCAGTTGTAACTTATTCGGTAGGTACCCTGGGGTGGTCTCTGCGATTAAATTGGTCCTGTGTAAATTCTCATTTACACAGTCGATAAGAATGCCTGCCTGTGTAGCCGCTGCCTCCGCTGCTCGCTCCGCCTGCCTGATTTGATCATCCCATTTATTAAAGAGCAATTCTTTATGATTTTCGTTTATCCTGGGTGCACCTGCTCTTTTTCCTGCATCTTCATCCTCCCAAGTTAAGTATTTCGTCACCCGCCTGTCACTCTGATCATAGTCACTCCGCAAGTTTACCACTTGATGGGTGATTTTATCGCTCAGCTCGCAATAGTGACTCCACTGTGATATTTTGTGTCCCAACTCTTCCTGTTGTTGCAGTAGTTGCTCATTTAAGCCAATAGATTCTGAAATAAATTCTACCAGCTTAGGCTCATCTTTATGCATTTCCTGTAAAGTCTGCAATTGTTTTCCTTTCTCGTCTAGACTTCTTTGATAGCATATCTGCGTCTGCTGAAAGTATTCCTGCAGCTTCTCGAGCTGTTTGGATGCTTCAATATTAGCATTAGCTTGATGTAACTGTCATTGTAGCAGCTGTATTTGATCTTCTTGTTCTTTCAATAGTTGCTGAACTTCCGATGCCTTGTCAATAGTTGCAGAAGCATATGCTCCTGCAATCTGAGACAGCTTAGTGAGATTTTCAGTCGGGTTATTGTTGGGGTCTTTCCATAAGATGTCCAAATGTTCAGCATCTTGTGACAGGGTACTTTCTAGTTTTCTTTTCTTCCTCTGTCTCCTTACAACTGCTTTGTGTTGGGGACTATAGAATACATCCAGTGGGGGAATTTCTTCTACATTAAGTAGAAGCTCAGAAGGCGGAGCGATAGGAATGTGCTCTGTTTCTGTGACACTGATGACTATGGTCGAAACCACTTCTTGCACTACCTGCGTATTGTTCACGGGTGTTTTGGGGGCTTGCCCTTCAAGATTGATCAGTTCATTGAATGTTTCTCATTCTTTGTCCAGTTCTGTTGTGATGAGTGGTGCTTCGATGACAGGAGGGGGGACATCTCTTGGCGGGGAGGCGATAACTTGCTGTTGCGACATTGCACTTGACTGAGCTGTATCTTTAGTTGTTTCTTCATTTTTTCCTTGGTCGCATCCAGACTCTTTAAGATGTTCTGGTACTCCTTGCGCAACGTTGGATTTAGATCTGGAAGTGCTAGAGTTTCCACTGAGGCTAATGCTTGGAGTTGGTTCTCTGGCAGGCAGTCGCAGCTTCTCTAGAGGAACACTGGCCAGCCTTCTTTCCCTGTATAACATGAATCTTTGGAGGTCATCTGGAGACAACCTCGACTGAGCTTCCCGCAAAATTTCTTGGACTGAGCTTCTACTCTGAAACAAATCATCAAACAAATCTTTCTTTCCAACGAATACTTTTATTTTGACGTTCGTTGTGAAATCTTGGGCAACATCATTTGGGTCAAATGGCCTTGCTAGGAATTTAAATAATTGTAGACACGTCACATTCTCTACTTCGGTGAAAACGTGTCCTACATCGAACAATGAGAAGGCCCCACAAGCTACAGGAAATTGAGGCCATATGGCCTTCTTTTTGTCCTTTAGGTCTTTGGTCAGGCCGCCTTCTGAACAGGTTTGATAAGCAATTTCCCGAGCCAAAAGTTTATCAGGAATATATAGAGGTAGGACATGTGGAGGTACAGTGCTTCCAAACACTCTAATATAGGTAAACCATTCTTCCCCGAACCATCTTGCGATCGGGATGATGTCTATTTGTGCCTCGGGCGAGCACCTCGGGGGGTCTTCATCATACATTATTCTATACAAGGGCAAAATAAGCCCGTGGCAAATCTGGTAGAAGTGAGGGACGAATTGAGAATCCCATAACACCTTATGATAAACATGGATAGGTAATGGGTCCTGGGTAGTCCATTTCCAACCCATAATGGGAAATTTAGACACATAACAAATAGAATCCATAATATATGTAGACAGATAAAAAGGAGGATAGATCCTCTGAGACAAGGATCTTTTAGACCGGTAATTGATAACAGCCGTGTATAGATTATCAGAAAGGATCTTGGCCCAATCCATAATATCGGCGTTTGTAGCAGCATCAATTAATGGTAGCCACCCAGACGAAAACTTATTGATATCCGGCATACCAAATAACCTACAAAGCATGGCCGCAGCAAAACAATACGGAGAGGTGAGGGAACCAATGCTGTACATACCGTTTTTGTCCTTTTTCAGCGGCTCCTCTTTTCTGGACCAATATTTGGTGGTCTCTGATAGGTCTGGGTTTTCGGCCGCAAATTTCTTGACGAATTGTGTATTGTAAGTCGCCTGCGGTTCAGGAAGATGATACATAAGCTTCAAATCTTGCGCAGCAAATGATCCGATGAGCCCGTGTCCTTGAACTTTGAATTGTCTGTTGTTCATGTCTGCATTATCAAGTATCCACTTGATCATATCCGTATATGGTAGAATTTTGGGTCTTGCTGTTATCCTGTGAAGAAATGAACATGCCAGCTCCTCTAAGGATGCCTCGGAAGAGCGTTGTGAGCCCGCGACAGCAGCAACCTTCATTATTCTAGGATTTTCCTCCTCAAACAGCTTGTACATGCTTTCCCATGTCGATATCCCCGCGTCTCTGTTACAGGCTGTGTCTGTATACAAAGGCACCATCTCCTTCGTCTTTTCCTTCGCTTTAGAGCTTTGGGCTTTATTTTCTTTCCCATTTCTTACTGCGTTTGGGTTTGAATCGTCTTGGCTCTTCTTTCCTGCAGATTACGAGTGAAATGGAAATGACTGATTCAGAAAGGTGATGGGAGAGTTTTAAATGCAACAGATGTATCAAATATGCCACCTTACGTGAAGTAATTCTCTATAAAGGCACGTGTCTTTACTTCCATTAATAACTGACAACTAATTCATTTACTATCATTAAAAGCGCGTGATTTGGAGTCAGATTATGGTAAGTGGCTTTTTCCTTGAATGGCGTGCCCGAAGGATTCGTAATGAAGTGATTTATGATTTGCTTACGTAACCTCGCATATCGTGCCATCGCAGATCGCGCCATCGCAAATCGCACCATCGCAGATCGTGAGAATGCAATATCGCAGCGATCGCAATATCGCAGATCGCAGAAGTTTGATGTTTGCCCAGTCCTGTCGGCTCATTTCTGCGATATGCGATCTTGCGATCAGCGTTATCGCAGATCGGTAAAAATTTTAAGTTTTTCCTTATGAGCATTACTTTGTTGCGACGCGATGTTATACTGAACACAAGGGTCTTGCGCATATTGGTATTAAAGGGAAATGGGGGCATTTCCTATCTTTTTTGCAACACGACTTTAAAGATTTTCTCCTTATCATAGACTTAGGTTTATGATATTCTAAAGACCTACCTAAGCTTATGATGGTAACCTTATTTTGAGGAAAGGAAACTCTTGCTCTTCCTAAAAATTAACTAGGGGTCCCCATTCATTTAGTATTTTGGTCAACACTTAAATGAACAAAAAGAAAAAAGGGGGGGGGGGTTGTTGCCGGCCACAACAATTGGCAATTCACTTGGGAGAACCAGTTATCTCTGATTTTCTAATGATTTTTTTAAAACTTCCTAAACAACAAAAAAAAAAATTCAGGAAACTTGAACTTTATTATAAAAAGATAAAGCATGTCATACTTCAAACTGTCAATGATATTTCGTTTCAACCTCTTTCTATTTTAATTGTTTGTTTTCCTCAGGCTTAGTCCTTGTATTCACACCAGACATTACTTGGTCTTTTAAAGATAAAATAAGGTCTTCTCTGCGTGCTGGCTTTTAAAATATGCTCATTTGTCGTAGGTAGAGCCTCTGCTGCCCGCAAGCGTCCATAGCCTCGACAGGGTTACCTGTTACCCAGCAATGATCCTTTATCCTGCTTAAGGTTATTTACAACTTTTCAGAGAAAACCCCTTTTGAAACTTTTTCCTTTTTTATTCTCTAAAGAACAATGTCTTGGTTTGGTGGCCAAATTATGACACAGTCATTCACTTGATTTACACTTTTGCTGAACAATCTAGCTCGTGATGAGACCCCTTGTCTTTTGATTGCAACAATCTTGAGTCGTTGCCCCGTTTTGGTGGACAGTATTGGCAAAGTCAGCAAGTTATAATATCTGTGATCATGATAAGCCGGCTCGTGATGAGACCTCTTATTCTTTGAGATACAGTGTTTTCTCGGATTGTTTCTCTGAATGCTGCGATTTCCTTTAGCAGGGAGGAAGTCACTGTTTTTCCTTAAGAAAGATCTGGACGACAATAATAGAGTTTGAACACAGCAGTTTTACAGAGAATATTTATTTTATTATTGATACCTTTCATTGTACTGATATAAAACATTTTCTTTACTAAGATTACTTTTGTCAAGCTTTTGGAGGTTGAGACTAGTATCGTATCTGGTTTAAAGTTTATTAACTATATCTATAAATAATAAAGATCAAGTTTCTGAAAGATTTGCTATTTACTCAAGCAGAAGTTCAACACCTGACAGAGAAATGGTGTCTTTAGTAAATGTCAAATGCTGTTGACCATAGCAAATTTTATTATGGGAAAAATCTAACGAAATGAGAGGCAGACATTCTTTTAGGATTATGTACAGAATAGGGATAATCTCTTTTCTACCAACTATTAAAAGTGAACCTAAAACCTAATAAACTAGCTAAATTACTCCTACTCCTATTCTAATTATATACAGAAAATTAACTAGGTGAAATGATATTTCCAGTGGAACCATCTCCTCATTTTCATCCCTAGCCGCATGTAACTTCCAAACATTAGTGTTGGGAAAAAAACTTTTCCTGAACTTTTAATGTTGGATGGGGAATAAGAATATGTAACCTCGGTTGGAATTCTGTCTGATATTTCTTTCTCATGAAAACTTCTTTCCAACTGGGAACCTATTGGATCATAAAAATTAGGATGAATTTCTGTTATGGATTGATGATCTCGTAATAGGAAAGATGACAAGCCAGGTTGTGAACATGATTTTTTAGTTTCAATGGCTTGTAACCTACTGTTCGTTAAAGTTGAGCTTTTAGCGATTTCGTATAAAAGGAAAGTTTCCATATATAAATCGCTAAATAAATCAATGCAGAATAGATAGAAATTCCTGGAAAGATTCTTATCAATTGGCGCGAATTGCCAATGAGTTTCGAAATGTACTTTCTTTCGTTGATGATGTTTAGGATGCCAAAGAAGTTTTTTAAGAAAGTCTGATATTGATTGATCTTGAAATTGAAAAGGTTCTATACTTTCTTGACACAGTTTGGCTCTCAAAAATAGTATCGCGTCTTTCGAATGTTCTTTGATAAGATGCTCAACATGCCATAGTAATCTATCAAAAGTGTGAAAATTTAAAACACAATCCGATTTTGTACAAAATGAGTGCAAGTGAGAAAGAAAGAAAAGATTATCTGTACAAATAATGATACAGCACAACTGGGATTTACTTGTAATATCTCGCTTCTCACAAGAACTGGCCAGAATTATGGGATCCGAGTAATTTCGAATTCCGTCTTGTGAGTCAGCAGACAAGTTATGATTGTGGACAAGCATGGGGGTTTTCTCATGATATGAATCATAGATCGGGGTATTGTCTTGGATAGTAAAATCATGCAAATGATCTTTTACTTTGAAATGAGGATTGACTGATATGATTTCTGAATTAGGATATCTCTCATTATCTGAGTTTAGTTGAGTTACTTGGGATAAATCAACAACATCATCGTCGTCAAAGTAACTATCATAAATGATTTTACAGGTTTCCCTAGATTTCTCTTTTTCGTCATATATTTTCAGACAAGGAAGGTCAAGTGGTTCTTGTTTGAAAATGGTCAAAGGATGTTCTATAGCTGTCTTTTTATCTTGAAAACCTAATGATGACTCATTTGAATAATCCTCTGTTTTTTTTGAGATATCTTTAATATTGAGAGGGGAAAAATTATCATCACTAAAAATATCAGGATAAAGAGAAAAATGCGATTCTGGAACAATGTATTTGGAAATCTCATCATGGAAAAATCTTTGTTCATCAGATTCATCATAGACATCGGGCTTTAGATCATACCTTTGTGTACTGATACTTTTTGAAACAGAAATATTTTGCTGTTCTAACCTTGGCATCTGCATTTGTTGATTTACAATGACATTATCTGACCTTGTATCAAAGTCGTCTCCTGGTTCCAAGGTAGGCTTTCCTCCAGCATTCTCGCTTTTGTCTTCTTGCATTAGAGCACGCATGACTCCTAGACTTTGGGGACTTTCTTCATCATGGCTGATTTGTATATTCAACTTGGAATCCTCATTCACATTAGAAGAAAATGAGAAAAAGCTTGAACTAATTTCTGCTTGATCAGACATAGGAGGCAGGGAATACTCAGCATAATCTGAAGATTCTTCATCCATGAGTTCACTTTTAATATCATACTTTAGACAATTAAGATGAAATCGCATATTAAAATCCCTAACAGATTCATCTTGTTTCCGTAGATAATGAATTTCATCATATACCTGGTCATAGTCATAACAGTCAAACTCAAAAATAAAAGTCTTGACGAATTGGTCCCAGCTGTGAATTGATGCAACTGGGAGGGTTCTGCACCATTTTCTAGCTTCCGCTATGAATGTAAGAGTGAAAATTATGCATAAAATGCCTTCATCAATTCTCTGAATATCAGAACTTGAAACTTTTTGAATAAATTGAAGAGCATGGTTAAAAGCAGAAGAATTATTCTTACCATTGAATTTTACCTGAGACAAGAGTCTTACCACTTCTGGTGGAGTGTTGGAAGAGGTAGGAACATGGATGCAACTCCAAATAGGAATTTTATGAGCAGCCATCCTGATTCAAATTTCACAATTGAAAATCATTCCAACAGACGCTATGTTCAGGCCCTCCTTCTAGAGCCAAATATGTTGAAGCCCCGAAAATCGGGTCGACAACAAGGGGGATACCCACCCGGTCCGAACCTTGGTTGGCAGCTCCTTATCCGTTTGGTATAGCGGGTCCGACTGGGGATAATGGGACCAATTTCCCAATCTAAGGGGTGTGTGTGTAGATTTGGATGATGTTGATCTAAGAGTGTTTAAAGCTAATTTAAGTCAAACTTCTAAACTAACTCTATGCTATTGTAATCTAATAGGAAACAACACATCTAATCTACGCTAACCCGGGGTGTATTTCTTCCATTATGCGATCTAAAGAGATTTCGAACAATAACTGGTAATAAAGATCATTCAGCTATCATAAGAATAGAAATCAATTAAGATAAACCACTTTGCATAAGAAGTTAAGCAAAACAGTTGTGAACAACGTATCGCATAATAAGTTATTCATATATCAAACACAAATAAATGACTCCACCATATAGAAGTGCCAAATGGTAACCCACACATTCATGCATTAACATATAAACAACTGAAAATAGTATATCACTTTAAGAATATGAACAGAAATGGTCAAGAGATAAAAGTACCATTTATGACTAATCCTACTCACAAGCTTCAAGCAAAAACGATTTATCTCTACTTGTTCTAACATCTACTAAGAGTACAGAAGTGTAACATCAGTGGCAGATATCAAATGCAAACATTAATAAATCTCGATCCATCCATTCATCAAAACCTCCTCTGAGGGTGCAGAAGTGCATGTTCCGAGGACAAGTTTTTGACAAATTTCTGGACCCTTCTCTAAATGCATGAGAAGGGTTAAAATACTACTTCCTAATTCTAATAACAGTATTTTTACAAAATTTAGGATACAGTTTTCAAATGACCGTCCTTTTTCTAATCTAATAAAAAGAAAAAACAACATTCTAAAATAAGGCTACTTCTGAATTTGGTCCTTAAAGTTGCAAGTGTTCATCATGGGCTTGAGGAGAGTCGGCTGACTGACTTCTACGCTGAGTTGGGCTGCGAAAATAGCATCTACGAGAGCTGGTACTACTTTTTCAGCCGCGTTTGTGATGCATTTCACCGTCATCCATTGACTGTGTGGTTTGACCAAGTATGTCCAGTAACATTCCCAATCCAACCTGTTTAAGGCTTGGATTTCCTTTCCCTTTGCCAGCGCTTTCTGCTTCCATTCTGCTTCCAGTTGTAACTTATTCGGTAGGTACCCCGGGGTGGTCTCTACGATTAAATTGGTCCTGTGTAAATTCTCATTTACGCAGTCAATAAGAATGCCTGCCTGTGTAGCCGCTACCTCCGTTGCTCGCTCCGCCTGCCTGATTTGATCATCCCATTTATTAAAGAGCAATTCTTTATGATTTTCGTTTATCGTTGGTGCACCTGCTCTTTTTCCTGCATCTTCATCCTGCCAAGTTAAGTATTCCGTCACCCGCCTGTCACTCTGATCATAGTCACTCCGCAAGTCTACCACTTGATGGGTGATTTTATCACTCAGCTCGCAATAGTGACTCCACTGTGATATTTTACGTCCCAACTCTTCCTGTTGTTGCAGTAGTTGCTCATTTAAGCCAATAGATTCTAAAATAAATTCTGTCAGCTTAAGCTCATCTTTATGCATTTCATGTAAAGTCTGCAATTGTTTTCCTTTCTCGTCTAGACTTCTTTGATAGCCTATCTGCATCTGCTGAAAGTCTTCCTGCAGCTTCTCGAGCTGTTTGGAAGATTCAATATTAGCATTGGCTTGATGTAACTATCGTTGTAGCAGCCGTATTTGATCTTCTTGTTCTTTCAATAGTTTCTGAACTTTCGATGCCTTGTAAATAGTTGCAGAAGCATATGCTCCTGCAATCTGAGACAGCTTAGTGAGATTTTCAGTCGGGTTATTGTTGGGGTCTTTCCATGAGACGTCCAAATGTTCAGCATCTTGTGACAGGGTACTTTCTAGTTTTCTTTTCTTCCTCTGTCTCCTTACAACTGCTTTGTGTTGGGGACTATAGAATACATCCAGTGGGGGAATTTCTTCTACATTAAGTAGAAGCTCAGAAGGCGGAGCGATAGGAATGTGCTCCGTTTCTGTGACACTGCTGACTATGGTCGAAACCACTTCTTACACTACCTGCGTATTGTTCACGGGTGTTTTGGGGGCTTGCCCTTCAAGATTGATCAATTCATTGAAGGTTTCTTATTCTTTGTCCAGTTCTGTTGTGATGAGTGGTGCTTCGATGACAAGAGGGGGGACATCTCTTGGTGGGGAGGCGATAACTTGCTGTTGCGACATTGCACTTGACTAAGCTGTATCTTTAGTTGTTTCTTCGTTTTTTCCTTGGTCGCATCCAGACTCTTTAAGATGTTCTGGTACTCCTTGCACAACGTTGGATTTAGATCTGGAAGTGCTAGAGTTTCCACTGAGGCTAATGCTTGGAGTTGGTTCTCTGGCAGGCAGTCGCAACTTCTCTAGAGGAACACTGGCCAACCTTCTTTCCCTGTATAACATGAATCTTTGGAGGTCATCTGGAGACAACCTCGACCGAGCTTCCTGCAAAATTTCTTGGAGTGAGCTTCTACTCTAAAACAAATCATCAAACAAATCTTTCTTTCCAACGAATACTTTTATTTTGACGTTCTTTGTGAAATCTTGGGCAACATCATTTGGGTCAAATGGCCTTGCTGGGAATTTAAATAATTGTAGACACGTCACATTCTCTACTTCGGTGAAAGCGTGTCCTACATCGAACAATGAGAAGGCCCCACAAGCTACAGGAAATTGAGGCCATATGGCCTTCTTTTTGTCCTTTAGGTCTTTGGTCAGGCCGCCTTCTGAACAGGTTTGATAAGCAATTTCCTGAGCCAAAAGTTTATCAGGAATATATAGAGGTAGGACATGTGGAGGTACAGTGCTTCCAAACACTCTAATATAGGTAAACCATTCTTCCCCGAACCATCTTGCGATGGGGATGATGTCTATTTGTGCCTCGGGCGAGCACCTCGGGGGGTCTTCATCATACATTATTCTATACAAGGGCAAAATAAGCCCGTGGCAAATCTGGTAGAAGTGAGGGACGAACTGAGAATCCCATAACACCTTATGATAAACATGGATAGGTAATGGGTCCTGGGTAGTCCATTTCCAACCCATAATGGGAAATTTAGACACATAACAAATAGAATCCATAATATATGTAGACAGATAAAAAGGAGGATAGATCCTCTGAGACAAGGATCTTTTAGACCGGTAATTGATAACAGCCGTGTATAGATTATCAGAAAGGATCTTGGCCCAATCCATAATATCGGCGTTTGTGGCAGCATCAATTAATGGTAGCCACTCAGACGAAAACTTATTGATATCTGGCATACCAAATAACCTACAAAGCATGGCCGCAGCAAAACAATACGGAGAGGTGAGGGAACCAGTGCTGTACATACCGTTTTTGTCCTTTTTGAGCGGCTCCTCTTTTCTGGACCAATCTTTGGTGGTCTCTGATAGTCTGGGTTTTTAGCCACAAATTTCTTGACGAATTATGCATTGTAAGTCGCCTGCGGTTCAGGAAGATGATACATAAGCTTCAAATCTTGCGCAGCGAATGATCCGATGAGCCCGTGTCCTTGAACTTTGAATTGTCTATTGTTCATGTCTGCATTATCAAGTATCCACTTGATCAGATCTGTATATGGTAGAATTTTAGGTCTTGCTGCTATCCTGTTAAGAAATGAACATGCCAGCTCCTCTAAGGATGCCTCAGAAGAGCGTTGTGAGCCCGCGACAGCAGCAACCTTCATTATTCTAGGATTTTCCTCCTCCAGCAGCCTGTACATGCTTTCCCATGTCGATATCCCTGCATCTCTGTTACAGGCTGTGTCTGTATACAAAGGCGCCATCTCCTTCGTCTTTTCCTTCGCTTTAGAGCTTTGGGCTTTATTTTTCTTTCCTATTTCTTACTGCGTTTGGGTTTAAATCGTCTTGGCTCTTCGTTCCTGTAGATTACGAGTGAAATGGAAATGACTGATTCAAAAAGGTGATGGGAGAGTTTTAAATGCAACAGATGTATCAAATATGCCACCTTACGTGAAGTAATTCTCTATAAAGGCACACGTCTTTACTTCCATTAATATCTGACAACTAATTCATTTACTATCATTAAAAGCACATGATTTGGAGTCAGATTATGGTAAGTGGCTTTTTCCTTGAATGGCGTGCCCGAAGGATTCGTAATGAAGTGATTTATGATTTGCTTACGTAACCTCGCATATCGTGCCATCGCAAATCATGCCATCGCAAATCGCACCATCGCAGATCGTGAGAACGCAATATCGCAGCAATCGTAATATCGCAGATCGCAGAAGTTTGATGTTTGCCCAGTCCTGCCGGCTCATTTCTGCGATATGAGATCTTACGATCGGCGTTATCGCAGATCGGTAAAATTTTTAAGTTTTTCCTTATGAGCATTACTTTGTTGCGACGCGATGTTATACTGAACACAAGGGTCTTGCGCATATTGGTATTAAAGGGAAATGGGGGCATTTCCTATCTTTTTTGCAACACGACTTTAAAGATTTTCTTCTTATCATAGAATTAGGTTTATGATATTCTAAAGACCTATCTAAGCTTATGATGGTAACCTTATTTTGAGGAAACGAAACTCTTGCTCTTCCTAAAAATTAACTAGGGGTCCCCATTCATTTAGTATTTTGGTCAACACTTAAATGATCAAAAAGAAAAAAAAAGGGGGGGGGGGGGGTGGGGGGGTTGTTGCCGGCCACAACAGATTCAAAGTTTTATTGTAGCCAAGAGGTCATTAAGCTGAAGGACATTTGACTGTTATTTTTATGATGTATTTGACACTTTTTAAATGATAATGAGAAGTTTTGTTTTAATCCAACACTAAGTTGATTCAGAGGGTTGAAGCTCTTGGGTTAGGGCCCAACCCAAGCAGCAGAAGTTCCTATCTTGTATCTATATTCTTATTCTCAAATGTTGATTAATTGTTGAAGTTTATTCATGTTTCTTTTAGCTTAGGATATTGATTAAGTTTTTTTATTTATTTATGTTTCCACTAGCTTAGAGGGTAAATTAGTTGTTGCAGTTCAATAGAGTAAAATTGATCAAAAACCCTGTGAAAATGACCCCTATATCATCTCCCTCATGGGATCATGATTAAAGGACCCCACTCTCACAGCCCAAAAGCGGAGTTTGATTTCTTATTCGTTGCATAGATCAACTTTTAGCATTACTTAGATAGTTGTTTATGATTTCTTGGAAAAATTTACATTTGTTATTTTTCTTTTCATAATTTTTGTATCTTAGAAGGTAGTTCATCTCATAGATCAAGTTCTTAGTAGTAGTTAGATAAGCTTTTCCAAATTCAATTCATCTTTTCCACATTGACATGTAATAATTTTCAATTGAAAAGAGAAACAGGTGCAGGTGTTATTGCAGGGTTGTTTATCTATAGGCAAGGACCCCTTTCAACTCCATTTAGGTCTTTTCCACCTTCTATCGATGCATAACAACCCATGTTCTAAACCTCTATTTTCCAGTCACCGTAAGCAAGCCATCTTAGCCCAAATTCAGCCTTCTTGAATTACTGAGCTTGGATAAGGGTTATGATCACCTTCCCCACACTTTCCACAACTTTCATACACCCTTCCAACACTTCATATCACCATTCTTACCCTCCAAACCCTCTCAACCAACTTCCTGTAGCATTTCAAGACATCCTATAGCTCACCTGTAGTAGCCTATTTTAACCTTGGTTTGACTTGAAATGATAGCCTAGCCTAGTTTAGGAGTATTTTAACCCCTCAACTTGGACTCCATGACTAAAAGTGCCACCTAGACCAGTCCTTTCACTCCTTTTTTCCTTCCTGCAAGATTAGATAACATTAGTTCTTTGATTTTCGAATTTAGCAATTAGAAATTTAATTACTCTGCAAGTGTGAATTAGATAGTTAATGCATGCATTCTTGAATTATGAAATGGTAGAATAATATTTTGTTTTCAAGAAAGCCTAATAGCAAGATGATTGAGTGAAAGTTAGCATGGTTTCCTTTCTGCAAATTAGCATAAGATTTTTGTCATTTCATAACCTTTACAAGTTGACAACTTTCATCTCATGAGTTAAACAACATTTACTTTCTTTGCACTAAGACTAGCCTTTACATTCTACTTTCATTAGCTAGACTCCTTTCAGTTCAGTAGGGGAATGTTCTGGAACCCTAATGATCAAGTGACCCAGTTGAGGGTGGCATGAGTAGGATGATTCATCTATTGTGTATATAGCACGATCAACTCTAAGTTTGTATGAAACCCCAAGTTGATAAAGTAAATTTGGTAGCTTTGGGAGTTGCAACATTCTTGTTGTAATACTGAGGCTCATCAATTTTTGGCATCGTTGTCAGGGAGGTGTCTAGGTAGATGTAATTTATGCTTTTCTTTCCATTTTGCATTCAATAGATAGATGTTATTCTTGCTTTCCTTTATTTTTTGTAGTTTATTTTGAAAAAAACATATAAAAAGAAAAAAAAAATCATGCCTCATAGGAGTAGAGACACTCTAGGGAAATTCTTGCCAAATACCCCCACACCATTAAATAGTTAACCTTCACTTTGCTTCGGTGACTGTCAACTTCCCTTTTTGACTACAACAAAGTTAGAGGACCCCTTAGGTGATAAACCTGAGATCTTTGAAGATCCTATTGGGGAATAAGAAGAAGAAACCATTCCACATATGTACACCATGGCTGAAAACAGACATGAGGGTTCTTTTCCCATCAGAGAGACTAATGGAGATGCTAAGATGAAAAATATAAGCGCTTCTGCCCTTCCTCACTTCCATGGCTTAATCTCATAGGATCTTGATCCTTTTTTGTTTGAGTTTGTTGTTGTCTATAGAACATATGATTATACCTCTCATGACCAAAAGTTGAAGTTGTTCCCATCCACCCTTAAGGATGTCACCTTGCACTGGTTCATGGGTCTACCTGGGGATAACATCTCAAATGTAGAAATCCTTTAACAATAAGTACATGGAATATTGTAGGTCTAAAGACACCAAGGAGGAAATCTTTAGAATGACTCTTGGACCAGATGAGTCCTTAGAAGACTATGAGGAAATGTTCCAGCTCAGTTGTAAAAGGGTCAAATGCACCCTTGATCCTGAATCACTCAAGTTAGTCCTTCTTAGAAGAATCGGGGAGGACATACTGAAAACCCTAAACATGTTGCCTGGAGGAGACATTTATCAACTATCCTATGACAACATCAAGACAATAGTAAAAAACCATTCTAGGGCTACGAGGAAGAAGGGTAGGTCTAGTCAAGATTTATCCAGTTCCTCTTCCCCACCACATCTATCAAGAATGAAATTAAAAGTGAAATTTTGCACACCTTTGCTCTGCAAATGGACACCATGAAGATCAAGAGGAGACACGATGAAGCATAGAGATCCTTAGCTATATTTTTCCCTAAATGCACTAGAAGGCACCCCAGAAATGAATGTCCATTAAATGTTATAGAGGTTTTCTCGGTCTGTGAGGAAAACCATTCCACAGATAAGTATCCTTCTTTGCCTGGATTGAAAGTTGTATACCAAGGGGTAGAAGGTGGGGTTCAAAAAATCTGTTACATCAATCAAAGAAGGTCTTAAGGACCTAAGCCATACCAGTAGGGCATGCAAGGTGCATCCTATTCCTATTACCATCCCAAACAGAATGCACCCCTTCCCCCTTGGTATTCTCCTACTCATCCTTCATGGTTCACACCTTCTCCTTGGTCTTATGATTCTACACATCCTCAGTGGAATACCCCATCACAAGGTTGGAGAAATCAATTCAACCAACCTCTTGCTTTACTTCCTCCACCTCCATCTCAACCACAGCTCATTCATCCTACTTCTCTCGAAGCAACCTCAGATGCCTTCTCAACCAAATCTAAACCCTACCAACAAGTAGGCAAAATAGATCTATAGTGGATAGACATCTTACCTTGCCTATGCTATGGAGATTCAAGAAATCAACCTCAGGTCTGGAAGAGTTCTCCCATATAACCAACCTCCATTTCCACCTGAGTACCTTGAAGAGGAAAAGGAAGTGAGTGTTCCTAAAGCCAATCCACCTCCTTTTCCTAAAATATTGATCCATCCTAACCAGCACACCCCAGGAGAGGCTAAACTTGAGGGAGAATTGAAAAATTTGTGTTTTAAATCCCACTCCTCTAAGCTATTAAGGATGCTCCCATCTACAATAAGATGATAAAAGAGAAATGCTTCAAACATCCTAGGAGGATAAAGAAAGGCACCTCTACCATCAATGTCATTGGTCAATTGTCTGATCTAATGTTGGGGAGAGTGATTTTCCCAAAGTATCTAGACCCTGGAAGTCCTATGGTAGATGTGCACATTGATGGCATCATTGTCCCTCACACCTTGATTGATCTTGGGGCTGCCATCAATGTGATGAATAAGGAAACCATGCTCAAACTAAACCTCCAAGGATCTTTGAGAAAGACCACAACAGTGTTGCAACTTGCAGATAGGTCCACAATGGCTCTTGAGGGAGTTGTTGAGGATGTAATGGTCTCTATTGATTCCTGGGAGTATCCTGCTGACTTCCTTGTTCTCCAACCCAAGACCAAATTCAATGGCTATCCTCTCATCCTTGGAAGACCATGGCTAGCCATTGTTGATGCTTACATAAGTTGCAGAGTTGGGAACATGACCATTAAGAATGGGCATTTGTCCAAACAATTGGTATTGTACCCTCCTGCTCAACCATCCCTGGACCATGACTTACCCCTATGGTTGGTAGAGGGGGAGGAAGATGAAGTGTACCATACCACATCCCACCTAATCCATAGCATAGATGGTATTATAGAAGGGGGGAAACCTAGTGAAGATGACCTCATTCACCAAATATTCCAGAACCAGCCCCCCATCACCATGACTCTTGATGAGCTTGTGAAGGAATTTGGAGGAATCCTTGGATTGGGTTATGCCTAGTGGACCCAAGTCTTGCACATTTCAAAATGGTAGAATTCTGTCTATCTAAAACCTTGAATATAAACCCCTCTCTCTCAGCCAACCAAGAAGAGAAGTTGTGAAACATGCTGAGAGAGAACTTAAATGCCTTTGCCTGGAGCTATAAAGAAATGAAGGGAGTGCATCCTTTGATGTGTACTCATCACATATACATCAAGGAAGGATGCAAACCAGTGCACTAACGTCATAGGAGAATAAACCCAACCCTCAAAGACATAGTCAAGGAAGAGTTGCAGAAGTTGTCGGATGCAAGGTTCGTTTACCCTATCTCAGATAGTGAGTGTGTGTCCCCTCTAGTTTTGGTTCCAAATAAGAATGGAAAGTGGAGGATCTGTGTGGATTTCAGAGAGCTGAAGAAAGCCATGAAAAAAGGACCATTTCCCTTTACCTTTCATTGATCAAGTCTTGGATGGTCTTGCAGGGAAGAACTTCTTCTCTTTCCTAGATGGATTCAATGGTTACAATCAGATCCATATCAACCCAGAGGACCAAGATAAAACTACATTCACTTGTCCTTTGGGTGCCTTTTCTTATAGGGTCCTTTCTTTCGGATTATGTAATGCCCCTACCACTTTTCAAAGGGCAGTTCTGAGTGTCTTTGCTAAGCTAGTCCATGACTATGTAGATATCTACATGGATGATTTCACTCCTTATGGGTGTGACTTCCTAGAGGCCCTCTCTAACTTGGGGAAAGTCATAAATAAATGCATTGAAATGAACTTCTCACGTAGTCTCGAGAAGTGTGAATTCTTGATGAATGTAGGTACTTTCCTTGGCCATTCAATATCTTAGGAGGGAATACAAGTGGACCCAAACAAAATTTCCATCATAAAAAGGGTCCCTACTCCTCAAAAGCAGAGGGATGTTAGGAGCTTCTTGGTCTTAGCTGGATATTATATAAGGTTTATCAAATACTTCAACAAGGTAGCCTCACCATTGTTTGTATTGATGGCCAAGGACTCTAAATTTTGTTGGTTATATAGTTTCCAAGAGGCCCTAGAGATCTTGAAAGACAAATTAACTACTGCACTCATACTTAGAGGCCCAAATTGGGCTCTTCCTTTCCACATCCATGCTGATGCATTTGACAAAGCCATAGGAGAATCTCTAGGCCAAATAGATGACAAGTTTCCTTATGCCATTTACTTCATTAGAAAAAAATATGTCTAAGGCTAAATTGAATTATGTTGTAACTGAGAAGGAACTCCTAGCTGTTGTCCACTCTTTGAACAAGTTCAGACACTACATCACTAGATATCAAAATTTTGTGCATAATGACCATGCATCTATCAAGTACTTAATGAAAAATCCTAATGTGAATTCTAGAATTATTAGATGGTTTCTTCTATTACAACAGTTTGATTTAACTATCATTGATAAGAAAGGTAAAGAAAATGTAGTTGCAATTTTTTTGCCTAGACTTGCTTTGCCTACAGGTGAGGAAGGGATGGTTGATGATCAACTACTAGATGAACACTTATTTTCTATTTCAGTTCTCTCTCCATGGTTCACTGACATAGCCAACTAGCTAGTTGCTGTAGAGTTCCCTCCTAATATGTCATCTAGGGAGAAGAGCATAATTTTAAGGAAGAGTGCCCCTTTCACTTGGATTGGGGGAAATCTCTTCAAGATGGGACCATATCAAATCTTGAGGAGATGTGTCAGGGAAGAGGAAGTCTTTGACATCCTGTCAGCCTTCCATGATGGGCCTTGTGGAGGTCACTTTGTTGGCAATACAAAAAATTTCAAGGTTCTACAAGTTGGCTACTACTGGCCCACTCTCCACCAAGATGCAAGAAGATACACCAGTTGATGTGATCAGTGCCAGAGGATGGGGAAACCTACTCCCAAGGATGAAATTCCCTTACAACCTTAGGTAGCTTTAGAGCCATTTGACAAGTGGAGCATAGATTTTATTGGGCCAACTGATCCACCATCAGGGCAGGAAAAGTACATAATTGTATGCACTAATTATTTGACAAAGTAGGCTGAGACAAAGGTTATCAAGGTAGAAACAAAGGAGAAAGTGGTTGAGTTCTTAAGGGAGAATGCATTCTACAAATTTGGGTACCCCAGAGAGCTAGTCACCAATTAGGGAGCTCAATTCACATCACATCTGATAGAGAATTTGTTAAGGAAGCATCATATCAAGCACAAAAAATCTTGTGTCTATCATCCTCAGGCCAATGGACAAGTAGAGGTCACCAATAGGGCCCTAGAAGGAATTCTCACCAAGGTTATGAGAAGAAACAAAAAGGATTGGGTAGATAGATTAGTGGAGGCCACATGTTCCTATAATACAACTTGGAATACAACTACTGGTTTTACCCCTTATGACTTAGTCTATGGAAAGAAGGTTCTTCTCTCCATTGAGTTTGGGTAAAATACTTTGAGAATGGAAGCACAATTGGATTTACATGTTACAAAGGAATAGTAGGAGAGGCTACTCCAGTTAAATGGCTTGGATGAATTCAGAATGTAGGCCCAGCTACACACTGGAGCTATCCAATTTCAAAGGAAGGTCTGGCATGATAGGAACATCAAGGACAAGGTTTTCAAGAAGGGGATTGGGCTCTGCTATATGACTCTAGGTTCAAGGACATCAAAGGAAAATTGGTGACAATGTGGTTAGACCCATACCTAATAGAGAAATTGCATGATAATGGAGCTGTTAAAATCAAGACCATTGATGAGGAAGGGATTCCCTTTCTTGTCAATGGCTACAGATTGAAGATTTACAAAAATCCTTTATCCATGGAAGAGTTCATCAAAACCATCAACAAAGAGGTGAATGTGATTGGAAGTGTCCTAACTTCCAAGTCACAACATTCCGAGATACTGTTTTTGTTTGTGCAAAAAAAAAAGGAAAAAAAATATGAGGTGTGGATGAAAACCTCCATGACACATTTGAGGCCAATTCTTGGGTTGAAAACCTCCTTGAGACAACCTAGGAGTGAAAAAAGAAAAAAATAAAAATAAAATATCCCTGGGTGAAAACCTCCCTTGAGGTGCCCAAGGTAGACAGGCAAGTTGAAAACCTCTCTTGAGGCAGCCTTTGTGTCCCTCAAAAAAAAAAAAAAATGTCATCACCGGAATCTACAACCTCTCCATTAATATTTTCTATCTTTTTGCATGTTTTGAGGACAATGGAAAATTTCAAAGATCCAGGGACATCATGCTCAAGTTTCATTCAATTTTTCCCCCCATCCACTCCATACCATCCATGCAAACCATGTCCTCACCACTCTCATCCATCCTCGGGGCTCAAAAACCCATTTTCAGACCCTCTTTGGCTTGCTACAGGGTGTCTTGTAACTACTACAGGAAGATCATGTAGCACTACAAGATGTCCTGAAATTCTACAGGAAAAGGATCCAATTGGGAAACTCATCATGCATGACCTATCCTAGGCTATTTAGAGTTCTCACACCTTGATCCAATCACTCACCCATCCTCCATGCATCCCTGATATACAAAAATCATTATCCCTCAAAACTAACCCTATGCTCTGTCTCATTCAAAAAAATAAAAAATAAAAAACATAGAGGAAATTTCCTCCATTTCCATAGCCTTTCACTACTCCATCAGGGCTCTAACATCATCCTCCAACCCCTACACTCCTTCTCATCACTCCTTTGAAGTGAAAACCCTTGAAAAAGAAGAAAAAAGGGCTGCTACAAGATCTCCTGTAGCAACCTGTGCCACTATTACAATAAGCCTGAAACCTAGTTTTTCTTCCCATCAAGTTGAGGGGATGATACCATCAATCTGAAGCACCCTGCCATTCTAAGAAGGACTCTACAGTAGCAACAAAACACCTAGGATATCAACAAAGCACCTGCACACATGAACATCACCAATAGTCAAATACATAGAGCAAAGAAAGTATACACATGAGCAAGAAGACAACAAGATAAGTCCCTGAGCAATAACACAAAGGTCCAACACTCCAACTTGCATCAATCGAGCACAAGGTAGGCACAAGGATGGTAACCTCTAATCTCCTCCCTAGGTGTAAAATAATGAAAAATGTATTAATGTCGAGGTAAGGTATTTCTATAAGCTGGAGGTGGATATTTAACTTGGCCACCCTCAGCTAGTGAACAAAAAGTGATCTATCAGTCATCATGCAACGTAGGAGTGTCACATCAATCAAAATTAGTTAAGAGGGAGTGGGTGTTGATTACGAGGGACGAGAGAATGATCACTCTAGGTGGGCCAATGGTGCAAATGAGGAAAACTCGTACTAATTCCAGTCCATTAGGGGATTTTTGTGGTCTAAAATGGGCCTCCTAAGGAAATTCTAAAATAATAGTGGAAATAATAAAATAATATTAGAATACATCATCAAATTTTAGAGGGAAAAAAGAAAAAACTATTTTTTCAACTCGTATTTTGAGCTTATCTCCTTATGGGTTTACTCAAATTTCGAGCGGAAACACTCATTGGATGCAAAATTTGATTCCTCATCCAAGGAGTACCCATGTTGCATACTTTCGATGGTCCCTACTACACGAAAAATGAGAAATAAATGAAAAACATGATTGTAATCGTGTGTTTTCATGTATTTTTCATTTTTCATGTAGCATGGTCCATCGAAAGTATGCAATATGGGTACTCCTTGGATGAGGAATCAAATTTTCATCCAACAAGTATTCCCACTTGAAATTTGAGTAAAACCTTAGGGAGATAAGTTAAAAATATGAGTTGAAAAAATAGTTTTATTATTTTATTATTTTTTAATATTTTTACTTTTTTACTCCAAAAATGTTGAATCATCCACCATGGTTGACATCATCATCTTGAATCTTATTGGTCCTTATAAAGTTTATTTTTGTTGTACATTTTTCTTAGGAGGCCCATTTTAGACCTCAAAAGTCCCCTAATGATCAGAGTGCTCTGAGCCCTAACCATAAATAAAACGTACCAAAGCTCCAACTTTCTTCCATCTTCACTCATTTCGAAATCAGTTAAGGTAGGAACGATCTTGGGAAGCTATCGAGAGAGTCGAACACTACTCTGTCATTCCTATAAGAGGCAGCTATAGGAAACAACTACAGGAAGTGCAGGAAGCTACAGGAAGTGCAAGAAGCTACAAGAAGCTACAGGAAGCACAAAAATTGCTATAGGAAGCCTCCAAGGGTGAAAGAATGGTGACTAGGGTCGACTTGGTCTTCAATTATCATTATACTAGGCGTTATGGTGAAAAGTAAGTGGCCCCTCTCATTATTCTATCCATGATTTACATGCTGGTGAACTTTGAACTCTCTTAGTAATTATAGTCATCTTATGCATTAAAAGAGTTTTTTTTGCTATAAAATACAAGGGATATACATAATTTTCATTAACTAGAGGTTCCACCCCTCTGTTCCCTTTGAATTCATATTGGAGCTATCACAAGAAGAAACCGTCCTACACCTAGTTGAAAACAGAGAAGAAGATGGGAGGGGGATTCAATAGGAGAGAGACTACATATACTAAGAGAATTCACCTTCATCCCCCTGTAGTAGAAATTTTTAGGAGGCATCAATGGTTAGGTTTATTTGAGCTGCTAAAAGGATATGATGATGATATCACTTATGAGTTTGCCATGGCCCTAAACCCTCAGGAAAGAGCCAGTGCTACCACTGTGGTGAGGGGATTATCCATTACCATCAATCTTGAGCTTATTAGTAGGGTGACAACACTTCCCCTAGGGGTCTAGTGGAGAAAAGAAAACAAGTCCAACAATGTTCTTTCTAAGAAGAATTTCTTCACTAATGATGAGACACCAATTCAAGATAAAAATGGAGTCAGAAGAGAGAGACTCCCCTATCCCTGGGATGAGGTGGCGTACCATATCCTTAAGTTCATCTCTTGTGAAGGAAGACTGAGTGAAGTTTATGGCTACCAGTTCAGACTTCTCCATGAACTGAGATTTCGGGCAAGATTTTTCATAGCCCAAAGACTTAGTGTGCCTTATTTCCTCCTACAGTCCATCATGGACATGAGCTAGATGGTGAAATAGGGCAAGAAACAACACTTAGGACATCATGGACTCATCAAAATAATAGTGGAAGATGCTTTGAATAAATTAAGAGTTCCTATCCTTTGGTCCACATTCAGAGATATGGACAGAGAAGCCTTCCTTGATGCTCAAGTCCTCGCACTTGGCGAGACCCCAACCTCTAGAGTTGAATGAGAAGAAGCAGAGGCAGCAAAGGAATGAGAGGAAGAGGCAGAAGAAGAGGAAAAGTCAGAAGTAGAAGAAGAAGAGGTAGAGAGAACAGAGGAAGAACCACAGAAAAAGGAAGAGGTGGAGGAAGAAGAAGAGGAGGAACAACAGGAAGAAACAAGCCTTGAGGAAACAACTGGACCTAGAGAAGAGGAGGCATCCCCAGAGAAGAAAAATTTGTCTCCTGAACACCTTGAAAAGGAGGCAACTATTTTCCTAGCTGCCTTGGACACACCAACCAAACCTAAGAAAAAAGGCAGTGGCAAACTCCCCTCTACTTCAAAATAAGGAAAAGCACTAGAATTAAATAGGGGAAGCATCAAACTCCCACAAGGACCCCTATTCGAATTGAAGAATCACCAAGTAAAAGAGAGGAGCTAGAACCGATTGAAAGGAAGGTTGAGAAAGTCACATCTCATGGAGCCATATCAAAGACTCCCACAACCTATGTAAGAAATCCTGTCACCAAATCAACCTCCTCTAAGCATCACAAGGCACCTATCACACTCTAACAAAAAGGAAAAGGTCTTCTATAGGAAACATAGAGCCTACTACAGGAAACACAGATAGTGATACAGGAAGAGTATAAAATGCTACAGGAATAGTAGAAGGGGCAGAAATAAGGAAAAGAGGCAACACAATAGTTATTGGATGGGGTAGCTTCTCCTATAACATTTGAGAGAGTTTTTCCAAAGTTGTAGGAGCATAGTACATAGCCCAATTTGAGCTCCTATTATAAGTTCATTGAAGGAGGCAGAGTGATCCCACAAAAATTTGCAGTCCCTCTCTTCTTTGAACTTGAAGCAGAAAGAGGAAGGACACATAGATGGATGCAGATTTCCAAATATAAGAAAGTGGAAGATGTGGGCCTTATGGAATAAATGCTCCTAGAAATGGGCAAGGAGTTGAGTGAGTTAAGGGATAGAGAGTACACAATGAGAACACAATTGCAAGCAGAAAAAACATGGTTGAGGAAGATATTGCAAGAGAAGGAGACCCAATTGGTGACAATGACAAGCCTCTCTGTGGAGGCACTTAAATGAAGACTGCCATCTGAATCCTATGCACTTTTCCTTAAAGACCAATGGATGCAGTCCTAGATTAAGACATTAGCACAAAATGGGTCCATGCCATTCTAGGACTACATTTAGTTCATTGAGTTGTTTGACAAGAGTAACATTGAAGACAAAGCCAAATTAGTTGAATTCTACCTGCAAAATCTCACCTTAACAAACATGAATGTTTGGGATCCCAATGCAAAGTTGGGAGACTTGCAGTTGATGGCCCTTGCATCTTGGATGAGTCATGAGGAGGCCAGGGCTGAGGAGGTGAAGAGAGTATTGGTAAAAGAAGAAAAATAACCCCTCTACATCAGGGCAGAGTAGATAAGTTCCATGGTTGTAATCAGTAATCACAACATCATTTCTAATGATGCTAAGCTTGCACCTAGATACCTTGCCACCCAAGAGTAGGCCATCTCCCACTTTGAGGACACTCTTAGGCTGTTGGGGATAGAGAGACAACAAGAATGTTAGACAAGATGGAATACCCTGCCACATAGTCTCCAGATCAGGGAGTATCACTCTCCTAAGAGATTGAGGAATGCATTGGATAGAACACCTTTGTACAAAAAGGCCATGCAAAGATTGAAGATCAACTAGATTGGACTTAAGCTCAGTCCACCTTTGTTGTTGGGTTTACAGGAAGGAAGGAAGAAGAGGAAAGGAAGCAGTGGGAAGACATAGAGAAAAATGCAGGCTTCTATCCTCAGGAAGACACACCATCTACAAAAGCTTGGGATGTTAGAGAGGCCACCAGGGCCATGAAGGACATGGACATAGATGACTAGGTTGCTCAGAGGATGAGAAACAGTTTCAGTAGGGGGGTGATGATGAGGCTCATCAATAGGTATATTATATGGGTCACAATTCCATCCTCTAGCTTATTAAATTATCTTTTTTCTCACATTTATCTACAAATTTTGTTATATTATTCTTAGTGTGAGGAGTAAATATGTGTTACTATGTCATGTGGCCTAATGTGTGTTAAATGCAGGAATTGGAGCAATTTTGAGTTGATTGAGTGCAGGAACTCAGAGTATACAAGAAAGAGAGATTCTAGGAGGTGGTCCACCTCCTTCATTCCTCAAAACAGTCAAAGATCCCCCACTCTATCTCATCAACTCGGTGTCATTGGCAACCAAGCATGCTGAGTTCATTAGCAACCAAGCCAATGCAAGTCAAGGAAGAGTTATATTAACCTATTCTTGAGTTGGGGAGTCAAATATCCCTATTTTCTAGGAGCTATTGGTGGCTCCAATTTTGTATAAATAAACAAGCTAAGGGACTCATTAGGATTCAAAGTTTTATTGCATCCAAGAGGCCATTAAGCTAAAGGACATTTGGCTATTATGATGTATTTGACACTTTCTTAATGATAACGAGAAGTTTTTTTTTTTTTTTTTTAATCCAGAACTGAGTTGACTCAGAGGGTTGAAACTATTGGGTTAGGGCCCACCCCTAGCAGTAAAAGTTCCTCTCTTGTACCTATGTTCTTAGTTTAGAATGTTGATTAATTGTTGAATTTTATTCATGTTTCTTTTAGCTTAGGAGATTGATTAAGGTGTTTTTTATTTATGTTTCCACTAGCTTAGAGGGTAAATTAGTTATTGTAGTTTAGTAGAGTAAAATCCATCAAAAATCTTGTGACATTGACCCGTATCTCATCTCCCTCATGGGATCATGATTAGAGGACTCCACTCTCACAACCCAAAAACAGAGTTTGATTTCATGTTCATTACATAGATCAAGTTTTAGCATTAGTTAGATAGTTGTTTATGATTTCTTGGAAATATTTACATTTGTTATTTTTCTTCTCATGATTTTTGTAGCTTAGAAGGTAGTCCATCTCATAGATCAAGTTCTTAGTAGTAGTTAGATAAGATTTTCCAAATTCAATTCATCTTTTCCACATTGACATGTAATAATTTGCAAATGAAAAGAGAAATAGGTGCATTTGTTATTGCAAGGTTTTTGATCTGCAGGAAAGGACCCCTTTCACCAACTCCATTTAGGTATTCTCCACCTTATGTTGATGCATGCCAACCCATGTTCTAAACCTTTGTTTTTTGGTCACCGTGAGCAAGCCATATTAGCCGAAATTTGGCCTTCTTGAAGTACTGGGCTTGGCTAAGGGTGATGATCACCTTCCCCACATTTTTCAAAACTTTCATACACCCTTCCAACAATTCATCTCACCATTCTTACCCTCCAAACCCTCTTAGCCAACTTCCTGTAGCATTTTAAGAAATCCTGTAGCAGTACAGGAATCCTGTAGCAACATCTTGTAGCTCACCTGTAGCAGCCTGTTTTGACCCTGTTTTGACCTGCAATGATAGCCTAGCCTATTTTAGGAGTATTTGAACCCCTCGGCTTGGACTCCATGACCAGAAGTGCCACCTAGACCAACCATTTCACTCCTTTTTTCATTCCTACAAGATCAGATAGCATTAGTTCTTTCATTTACGAATTTAGTAATTAGAATTTTATTTACTCTGAAAGTGTGAATTAGATAGTCAATGCATGCATTCTTGAATTATGAAATGGTAGAATAATCTCCTGTTTTCAAGCAACCTTGATAGCTATATGATTGAGTGAAAGTTAGCATAGTTTCATTTTAGCAAATTAGCATAAGATTTGTGTCATTTCATAGCCTTTACAAGATGGAAATTTTCATTTCCTAAGTTAAACATCATTTACTTTCTCTGCACTGGGACTAGTCGTTACATTCTACTTTCAGTAGTTAGACTCCTTTTAGTTCAGTAGGGGAATGATATGGAACCCTAATGATCAAGTGACCCAGTTGAGGGTGGCATGAGTAGGATGATGCATCTACTATGTATATAACACTATCACCTCTAAGTTTGTATGAAACGTCGGGTTGATAAAGTAAAGTTAGTAGATTTGGGAGTTGCATCATTCTTGTTGAAATATTGTGGCTCATCACCTTGGATGGCCAATAATCTATTAAGCCCAAAGGCCTTAGCCCTTAAGCCCTTATAAATGCCTAAACCATTAAGTACCCCTATCCTTGACACATAATTACCCCATCTTAAACCCTAACCCCTAATGCTCAAACCACTTACATGTTATCCCCCATCCCCTAAATTCTCAACCCCTTGTAAATTAAATTATAGTTCCCAAGTTGGGTCGGGGAAAGTTTCCATTCTCTTAAAACTTCTAGTCTCCAAGTGAAATCAAGAAAGAATATGAAATTATAATGATAAATGCAAAATAAGAACAATATGTTTGTTATTATGGTTGTGACTATATATCTCAAAAAGTGTCTCTCTTCCTACATGTCAAGAAAAGTATCTAAATATCTTGATAAATAGCACAAACATCACCATTGATTTGTTGTCTTTGTTTATCGCTCTCACCTAAGTTGTCTTTGCCTTTGTTGTCTTTATTTTCCTATATTATATTTGTAAATGTTTGTATCGTTTAAATATTTTCTATATATACTAATATTACTTTATTAATTTTAATTGTATAGTATGGCCCCCCTAGGGCATTGCTCGATGAGGAATAGGTGGTTTTAGTACAAGCGCCTATTCAATAACACTGAGAAAATATTGAGCACCAAGCTAACGATCCTATGGAAGAAGAGAATGGTGTTGATAACACATTTGAAGAAGATCATACAAATAGATTGATTAAGGATACATTTAATAACACTGGAATGGATGATGATGGAAACCAATATGATGTTGCTTATTATATTCCTGTACTTGAGAGGGACCAACCTCGTTATGAAGGCTCAGAAACATCTCTTCTCTCTGTTGTATTGTTGTTGGTCAACTTAAAGGTGGTGAATGGTTTGTCAAACACGTGTGACAAAACTCCTAAGGTATGTAATATATTTTTTGATTTTTTTTTGTAAATCAAAAGCCTTATATTATATTATCATGAAAATTCATAATACAAAATGTGCCTCAACGACTCCCCTGACTTCACTCTGACCAGATTTGTTAGCTAGGAGAGTCGGAGTATGCATAAGATGTTTCCATTTAACCTTTATTTTTGACAAGATGATTAGCCATACAAACCAAAAAGGAGACAAAAATAATAGAGAACCTATAAGCATCATATCATGAAGGTGGCTGAGGAGGAAGCACAGGAGGTACTGCAAATAGGCCGAATATCTCATGCATGTGGAAATCAATATGCTCTACTCTGGCCTCCAAATCACGCAAGCGATCATTGGTATGATGCTGGCTTCGACAAATGTTATCCAACTGCTCCAGAATTTCATTTTGGTTGAACTGGATGTTGTTCATATAAGCCACCAACTCATTCCTATCCTCATATCTATGCTCCCTGAGGATATCCAGGTTGGCCTAGAATCATCGCAATTGCTTAGCAATTAATTCTAGAGTTGTCGGTGCATCCACATGTCTCAGGGAGTGGCCCTAGTTGTGGGATACCTCCCCCTTGTACTCCAAGATTACTGAGTTTGCAATTGACGAGTTGTGGCTGATGGCCCAATGCCTAAATGGCCCTTGCTGACCTCACCTCGGTGAGGCCGACCTCTCTATTGAGGCATGACTCTTCTCACCAAATTTCCAAACTAGATGTTCGGAAGGGGAAAAATTTTCCATAGAGGAACTTACCACTAGATCTCAAACATGATACCCAAGGAACAAACACAGAGGATGGTAACCACACATTATGCCACGACAGAACCCACACAACTCAAGGGCAGTGACAAGCTTTCTTGACTCCAAGTGGCTTTCACCGCCCACAAAGAAAATGGCATACTATGACTAAATTGACCACCCCACCCACCAAGATATTACCCATGACATATAGTTACCCAAACGGGGCTGATATATAATGACTATAGCCCAAAGACAAGAAACACTGATAGCTGGGTCCGAGGAGAGGTAAGACATAAAATTTCTAGCACATACAAATAAAAAAAAGGGAACATACCCCCGAAACACATAGAATTCTCCACCCATGTGTTAGTGGATGCATCCCCTCCACCACAGACACAAAAGACCCCTAGGAGGTTCTATCGCGGGCTTAACCTGCATAAATTCACTTCTGCAAGCCCAATTCAATGCACCCAGAAGAATACACACCTGCAAACATAATCCTGACACCACTGAGCAAGAATCGCACAAGAAGACCACAAAAAATGAGAAAGGGATACCTGCAATTCTAAATCCACATTGGAGGTATGAGACACAAATCAAGTGCGCTTTAGGGTCCCAGATGTAAGCATGAGAGCCATACCTAAAACAAACTGCTGCATAACAATTTTTTGTTGTGCTTCACCAACTATTCAGTTCCTAGGGCGAGCACACATGGCCACCCACATTCAGCCTCACCACCCTGCACCCACTTCTTATCTCCTAATTCTCATCAACCATGCCACAATGCCTGCAATCCATTATAATGTTTGCCACTTCTCCTAGAGAGTTCGGATGGCTACCTTCCCATCTCATTAACCCCTTATTATTGAGGAGAATTCTCACTGCATGCCTTGAGGGGAAAAACCCGAGGCCATTTTGCTCGTCGTATGTCCACTCCCATTGAGGGAATATTTGTCTTCATCAATTAACTGAGAGAGAGTGGACTTTTCACTTGGATCTAGATCGTTTGAGCTCTTAGCCAAGTGCCAAATCGTGGCTATGTCATGATGTCTTGGCGTTTTACCCCAATTCGCCAACCAGTCAGCCAACTTGTTGCTAGTTCTCAGGGAATTAGTTGTTATAACATACTTTAGAAGAATCTCCTCATCATAGACATTTTTCATGCACAAAAACTAGGAAGTTATGGACTTGACAATATTTCAAGGGCTCATGGAAAAATAATGGGACCTTGATGATGACATAAAACATATGGAAGGAATATTTATTGCACAAGTGACATACAAGACTAAGTAAAGTTTTGGTGCACCTATAGTGCACCAATGACATGTCTTATGGGCCAAGCAATCATCAAGGGGTAAAAACTACTAGTTTAGGCATTAAACACTACTTTTAGGTTTTTTAATCCACAGATTGGGCCTTTAAACAATAACGTAAGGTATCTAGAAGGAATATTTGCCTCATGAGTTTGATATGGATTGATTCTAATGTATGACACACTAAGGATTATTTTTCTCATCAAATGCATTGTCCAATTGAATTATCATCACCATTAGCATTATGCACTACTCTTGTGGTCCATGCATAAGGCCCCTAGTCAATACAAAGACCTTTATAAAGAGTATTTATCCCATAAGTGGAATATTCACATGAGTATGAAGCTCAAAATATTGGGGATAGGTCTCCTTATCCAATTTATTCTTAAGGGGTGAAACCCAATATCATAGGTCCTATACAATGCATTCAGTTTTCATGGGAAAATTTTAGATTCTCGAACATAACATAGGACCTCCATAAGAAATATTTGTCCCTCAAGTGGCACATAAGATGAATTATAAGGTTTGGTGCACCAAGGGTGGGATTTTGGCCCATGGAATCATTCATGGCTAGAAACTAAGGCCTTTAGCCCTAAACTATATTGTTAGGTTGTATAGGGCATGCACTAGTTCTCAAAAAATGACACAAGGTCCACAAATAATATTTGGGGTTTTAGTGTGACACTAGCCTCATTCTAATGTTAGTCACACTAGGGAAAAGTATTCTAACTAAATAAATTATTCAAGTATGAAAAGAAGGGCCTTATGTGATAAATTCTTAGGAGTGGTTTACAATATTGATTCAGTATTTTGGTGCACCAAGTATTTTGGTTCTATTATTCTTTTTCAAAAAAAAAATCCCACCTCACCCTCATAGAATTAAGAAAAGAATAGGGGTATTGATACCATTATAACCTTCATGAATTTCTCTCCATTTTTTCCAGAATTTCTAGATGTGAGGCGTATTGACAACCAGTTACATAGATGGTTGGCAAGTTGGCAACCCCAAAGGTTATCAATGAGATTTAATCTTAAGACCTTTGTGGACTTAGCGCAAGAGGATTTGTTAATAGAGCTAACCCTTGGAGCTATGGTTTGATTGTATGATGTAGCACATTGTTTGCTCCTTATATGTTTAAACATATAGGGGTTAATTCCTTACTACACATAATAACTATGACATAGGATGCCATTGTTGTAGGAAGATTAGTATTGTGAAGAATTTTTTTAGGATTTTAGCAACGATATGAAAAAGTGGTTAAATCATATTAGGTGATAAGTGTTGCACAATTAGAAGTTTCACTGCATCTACGTGGAAGTAAGGCTTTCAATGGAGATAGGAAAAAACTTGACCATTCATATAAGAGTAGTAGTTATAATACATTAGTCTTGTCTCCTTGCTTGTATTATCAAATTGTAGCAAAGTTTTTATGTATCAAAGTATGTGGGTGTGTTTTTGTAATGGAAGGTTAAATGCTATCATATTATGTTGAGTTCTTAATTTATCAAGTGAGTTCATTGGTTAAGATAATTAGGTTCTCAAGTTCTAAAGTTTTAAAATATTACTTGAATATTTTAAACGCAAAGAACTTCCTTGTAAGTCCCTTGTACTATTATAATGTTCTTGTGGTTTCGTTAAGACGTTTCTAAACATCCCTTATGACACTTGATAACAGTTTCTTTCGTTTTATGGAGTGTTATAGGACGTTCAACCAAATAGGTATTTGTCAGGTCTATCTTAGTTGAGTGACGGAAGTTTAGGAAAGATAGAAGAAATTGACCAAACATGTAGTATGTCGTCTAGCAGGAAAATATCAACTAGAGGTGAAAATATTAGAAGAAAATTCCATAAATGCATGGAATTTTTTCTAGCTAAAGGGGGGTCATGTTCTTATGATAATGAGAGAATAGATAACATCAAGGTGCCCTTGAGGTACAAACATCTAGTGAAATGATGGGTACACAAGGATCTTCTTGAAATAAACACAGATTTTTTTTTTTATCAATGAAAGGATATACCACATTGCCCCATCGTCATTACATGGTTTGGGGCTATTTTCCATGGATTTCGTAAAGGTATTGTTTTCGCTTCCAGAGACAACCTTGGATTGGTTACAAGACCAGTTCCTGAGCACATCTAGATTTTATGTGTCTCAAATGATTCTCATTTAAATGGAGACATCACATATTATATATATATATATATATATATATATATCTAGATATATATATATATATCTATATATATATATATATATATATATATATATATATATATATATATATATATATATAGTGGAATGGGTTGGTACATTCATCTAAAGGAGTAAGACATGAATTTCTGGTACTTCTTCACATGTACAAATCACATAAATATATGAACAAAACAATGGAGGCCAAGTAGTTCAAGGACTTATAGTTTAATAGTATTTTGCAGAGTTATGAGAGAGGATAAGGAGAAGGAGTAACTCATCAGATATAGCTTAAAACATCAATAATTCTACACTTATTACATAGAGATTGAGGCATTAATAATTTCTACACTTATCTGAGTTACATGTAGATATAATGGATAAAAGAGGGAATGAATGTTATGATTCATGTAGCACAAATTTAAAGATATAATTTCAATAATCCATACAGGCACATGCATTAATAAGTCAATACAAATGAATCTGTGAGGAGGTATGAAATATTTCTAGCAGCTATGATTGCATGAATTCAGAGAAGAAACATGAACAAAATGGGTTTTAATAGAGAGATAACATATTGTAATACTCGAAGGGGGAATCACCACCATTTACTTGATATTCTGAAAGATCTGTATTATAAAGTCATACAGTCTTAAAATAACATGCATCATTTTCTTTATAATTTCTTAACCTGTGTGAAGTGTTTCTTCCCCCTATTTATCTGGAGAGGGGGAGCATTGAACATTCATTACATCAAAATATCTTCGGCTGAGTCTCAGCTGTCAGGTTGACTAGCTGTCTCGGCTAGGGATGGATCTGTGGCCCAAAATCATTACAAAATATTAATTGCCTCATTAAAGGGTGACATATTTTAGGATAACAAATCAGTCAATCAATCAGATGAACAATGTTAACAAAATATCTTCATGCCCATCCCTGTGATCACTTCTTCTTCAGGTTGTAGTTTGCTCATGGTATGGCCTCTTGTGTTGCTCAGCCAACTCCCATCATTTCTACCTTTACTACGTGAACCATTCATCCTTCAAATCTAGGATTGGGCACTATCAGTTTCATGCTGCAATACTGAAGCGGAGGATCCTTGGGTAGTACTTCATCTTCTGTCTCTATGGAGACACCATGTTGGATCATCAAGTCTTCCCGAGCTACCGAGTCCTTGTTTATTTCTGTCAACGTCAACCCTGGTTCCATGTCACAGAGGGCCTTTTTGGATCAGCCCATGCCAGGTTTGAATGCTCCATCTTCCTTATTAAATGCCATAGTTTTCGACCCACCGTGCCTTTAAAGTTCTGCAATACCTGGTCGCAGGGTTCTCATATTGGGATTTTTCATTGAAAAGCCTTTACAAGACGGGGCCTTTAGATCCACTCCAACCCTTTTTGCTTCATGTGACCGGGGCTATGACCAAGTGCTTAGTCCTCAAGCGCTAGGGCCTTTAGACTCTTGTTTGGGGGCCTTTTTCCTTTGTTACTTGGAATCTCGCATACCAGTGATTTATAACACTTTACCTTTGGCATTTCCCCTTGATACTTGTGATTGTCGATCTACAGGATTGGGCCCACCCAGGATATCACAATCGCACTACAGGAGAGAGTATTGAGGACGAATGATTTTTGGAGTGGGGCATGAGTGGTAAGTGGTATGTGAGGGGGGGGGGTGCAAAATGATATGATAGGGACACGTAGTGGAGGGGCCCAGTTGGGAAACCGCTTTTCAGACCCCCCGCCCTCGCTGATAAAGGGAAACATGGGGGGGGGTGGGGGCGAAAAGGCCTAGGAGCCGTTAATCTGGAGGAGTCAATCTGGTTCGTCCGGAGATGGGGGTCATTTATTTGATGGCGAAGGGACCCCAATATTAATGACGTCATCGGTGCCACATGGCACCTCTTGAGTGGTGACACATGTCACCCGAATACACTCCCATAGGACCCCTGAAAATGTCGAATCTTCATGCCAAGTGTCCTTCGTATTTCCACATCATGCTAACTTCAACCACCATGTGTATTCATTTGGACCAATGATTATACGCCACGTGTCCTTGCTGGAGGAGAGAGAAAAGGCGTGCCTGTCTCTGGTTTTGCAGCTGATTTCGTTTGTAAATTGGCATCGACCCTCTCTTGTTTATTTAACACTATCAACGTATTCCCCCTGCAATTCCTTAAGAATGGCCCGTTGGACCCGTCGATTGTCGATATGCCGATTTGTTGATATCGGAGCTCTGCCCCTTTGTACCACACTGTGAAATCCCGCTGATCACCGATATGCTGATATGCCATGCCTTTGATCTTTGAATTTTGTGATCGTCGATATTGGCGATCACTCCATCTCAGGTTTGTTGTGTCCTCCCTCGTAGATTCTGCTAGGAAACTATGATTGCGATTTGCGATGAGCCTAACCCTTAGCCATTTTTCCTTTGTTTTCTTGCTTTGAAAGGGTATCCTCAATCTGCTCCAACTTTTGATCCAAGAGTCCATTTTTGGACTTCCACCTGCTATTGGAAAGATTATTCCGAAAAATATCCAGTGGAGGTGGTCGAATTTATCTTTGAGGTATTTTGCGGCTTGGAAGATGGCTGCCAACTTTTATTCCCTTTGGTACTCTTTGTTCAACTGGAACTTTCTTTCAGAAGGTGATAACATGTATGTTATGGTGGATTAACTAAATTTATGGATTATGTCAGACCATGTTACTTCTACAATGATTGGGTTTGGCTAGTCTAATATACCAAAAGTATGCGAAGATATGGCGTGGCCACAAATTATATACAAGTAAAAGACAATGATCAAAATAAAGGTGCAACTATGTATATTGATGGAAGGCTAAAAGAAATAGGGAATATTGCATGGTATATAAATAGTACACACCATGCAACCAAAAATACGCAACCCAATTGCATATTTGAAGAACGTGAAGGAAACCACATATTCATATGCGCCAAAAAATCAGTAGCTGCAAGGGAATATTTGCTCATTGATTACAAATTGAATTGAATAGATACAAACTTTTCTATTATGGGGGAAATATGTATTCTATTTTACCCAACTCATAAGAAATTTCTATTATATGTTATGATTGTCATTTACTACAATATATTGTCACACATCTTGTAAGTTAAGGAAACATTTTAATATGTCATGGTTATGATATTGTGGTAGGTTGATCAAGGTCAAAGGGCACCAACCTCGCAATAGGTAAACATCAATGTAATTGTACGTAAAATAATATAACCATGAGATTCACTTCAACATTCTCATTCCCTTGCTTTAAGAATATTCTAGTTTGTATTTAAAGAACAAAGTTATTGAAATTCTCTTCATTTGACTTTGTCATCATCACTTTTTGTTGTGAATATAATTAATTAAATCATGTTCTTTGGTAGGAGTAAATGAAGTTGCTATAACTTTCAACACTTCTTTGTATAATATGAGTGGTCCATATATTAATATAATGATATGAAATGAAGTTTTTATAAATTTATAACCTTTTATATTGGCCATGATACAATGCGAAGTTTCTATATAAATTTATACATATGTCAGTAGTGGTTTTCTTATTAATATAATGATTATTAATTGTGGATGAATTGCATGATTTATTTTGAATGTGTCATAATGAAATTTCACATTATCATAATATTTAACAACAAGTACTTAGCTAACTAAACTTCCCCTATTATGTAAAAGATGAAATATTTTAGTGATCTAAAATGTTTCGTCAAATTCAAATCTTTGAATGTTTATAGTTGAGGACAGTGAAAAAAATTACAAATTACACTTATTTGGTCAACAAGGTGAAAAGGGGAAGGCACTAGCCTTAGAGCAGTCCAAAGATGCTCCCAAGGAAGTGCTTAATGAAGAAGCAATTTTTTGTCGATCAATCTGATCCAAACAATAAGGAATCTTCTCATAAAATTAAATAAGAAACTCAGTTCTTGAATTATGATTCAGCCAGATATAGAAGAGATAAGAGGCCAAATCAATATTGTGATGGCCCAAATTTATCACTATGGGGTAAGCAACTCATTTAATTATCCCATTTATTTATTTATGATTTTAATTATCTCATCCTTTATAAAAAAAACTATTTATTTTACAAGAGCTTTTGAGGGAGTATAATCCTAATGGTGTGACTATGGGGGAAAACGTTGGTAGTAGCTTCAGTGATCCGCCTGTGAGTGACGCACCAATCACTAATACTGATACACCCCCTGACCAACACATTCTAGGATCATCACATGATGTTGTGGATGGGGAGAATGACCCCATCACACATTTTGAAGCAAGCTTTCCTAGATCTTCCCTTGTTACTAGCACAGGGACACTACCAATTACGTTTTGGTAGATGATTACCATGTCCCCATGAAATTAGAGAATCTTCCAAGTATTTAAGAAGTGTTTTAAATATTAAGTACAATCTACTTGAAATTTATGTATAGTCTATGATTATTTTAAACTAATGATAATATCGTTTTGCACGAAACAATGTATTCTATAGGTGCATGAAAGACCTAACCTTGGAACTCTTTGGGCCCGCCATCTACATAGGGTGTAATTCCAAAAGTTCCAGGTTGAAGGATGAACTTATGAACAAAATGGTTGGCCTATTCAGTGAAGGTTCCTTCAAAAAAACTAGAGTTACCTCAAAGACATGCTTACATTTAAGATATTTGTGGGACCAATATAGGGTTCATTTTCAAAATAACACTAAGTATGAGAGCCCTCCAGTGATTCCAGAGAGGGAGTGGAAATCCCTCGTGCAATATGCAAAGGAGAAGGAACTTTGAAAATAAGGGAAGACATCGCCCAGACTAGGAAGGTACGAGGAACTTTTAATAATGTAATTATGATGCATTATCATCATTGCAATATCTAATTAAGTTCTTCAATATTTTCGTTATAGGTTCCCAGATACATCCTAAGACATGAAGGCTAGAATAGATAAACATGGGTAACATCATCTTGGCCTAGGTGGTTACTCAAAACTGGCCGCAAAAATTGTAAGTATATAAAAACAAAATTGCATCCAAATTATAAATTCTTAACAATTTTAATTTAATATCATAGAAGAAGAAAAATTCATGTTCTCATGCAAAATTGCAGGTCACAATTCAAAGAGGCTCCCATGGAGGAAGACCTCAAGCTTGCTTACAAGCACAAATATAAAGTCGTGGTTGAACGTAGGAAAAGCTTGGGGTCTACACAACCTTATGGCACCCAACTTGACACTTAGGTCAATCAAAATTAACAAAGAGAATTTATAAATTTTTACTTGTACAATCTATAGGTTATTATTTTTTGTCATAAAATAATGTGCTTGATTGTAAAAAGCATTCAAGCAATGTAGATACAAATGTCCCATGTAATAATGGAACACATGAGCCTAGTGGTGGTGGAGTGCCTCTTGAAACGAATGTTCAACTCGGCTGGAGGTATTTCATGTGTTATAAAAAAATTGTAGTATGGATTACAAATAAAAGTATTAAAGGCAAATGGTGTATTAATTATAACCTTTCTTCTTTATACTCCAAAGCATGTATAGGATGAGACCAGATAAGAAGAGGAACATATGGCCACATCCGAAAGTACTCTGCTTCCCTCCACTACCTAAGTAGGTAAATAACACTCTACTATTATTTCTATTAATATAACACTTGTAATAATAATAATTGTAAATATGAATTTAACATTTATTTCTTATTGCAGTTAATGCTTCGCCCCCCTTGTAGCAACATAGACGTATGACCCCCATAATTGGGGTGTGTGCCCGAGTACATCTGTCAGTGATGGTTTCCAGGCCAACTAAGGGACAGGTACTATCCACCGCATCCCACACGCTCATGGCGATGGGTGTGGTGGCCTCCCACATGACAATGGACAGAGGGAAATGGAGAAGTGGCAGTCAGTGCTAAGGTAGTGATGGAGGTGGGAAGGACATGACAGGAGGGGTGATGGGATAGAGAACGGAGGGAAGATAGAGAAAAGATGCAACGTACTAGGGAAGAGACAAAAAAAGACCTCTATGCATTGGCTCCAAGCTCGCACAATAGAAGTGATGGCTAGAACAGCTCGTGGAAGAGGACGAGGCAGAAGGGGGAGGGAGCTACCTAGAGTAGCAGACCCGAGCATCTCGGAGCCTAGGTGTGGGAGAAAGTGGTAGAACGGATCATCAATGAAGCGACAAGAATGTATAGGGTAGGAACGAATGCAGGCATCTGCAAGATTTTAGAAGATTGGGAGGAACAGATAAAGGAGGAGGCGGACTCCGAAGAGGAAATGGAGACCTGGCGAGAGGTAATCCCGGATCCAGGGAATACTAGGGGTAGACTCACGCAGTTTAAGCAGACTCTATACTTGTACTGGCTCATGAAGAGCCTTCTGGGGAAGGCCATGGAGCAACTATCAATGGGGATGGCCATGACCCTCCAGGACATGCCAAACTACAAGAAAGACCTGCAGACCATTCAATTCCAGTTGTGCAAGCAGGACATCCGCCTAGATCGTATTCAAAGGCATATCCCTTGTATTATCGAGTTGGCGGATGCACCAGGAGACTCAGCCGAAGACCCGGCTCCAGTGGACTCAGCCTCAGAAGATCAGAAGGAATAGTCAGGTTCTAGAATGTTTTTTGGTTTCTTGCGGATAGCATTTACTTTTTACTGATGTATGCTTATGATAGATAGAAACTTAGACTCTTATCATAATATAGATACATATATAGCTTGGGTTGATCGCCTGAAACTATATTATTTTTGGATGGCTTATAATGAGGATAGGTGGCCAACAGACTTGGTTTCCCACTGGGAAAGTTGAGGCCACCTATCTCATTCATGTGGTGTAAACTTGTCTTTTATAAATAGAAAACAAAAGGTCTTGCCAAGCTTTACAAAAAAAAACATAGATGTATGACCAGGTTGTGAGCAAGACATACAAATCCCATAACATCTGAAGGGGAAGAAGACATCCTTTCTAAATTCCTAAAAAGGAGAAAGAGACCTAATAATAAATGAGTGTACTTGTTATATAATTAGAACGACCTTGTTTCATATTAAGTAAACATATTTTTCATGATAAAATTTACTGAGTTGAAATATTTTGTGGATCTACGAATGAATGTTTGCTATTTTTTTATGTATCTTAATGTCTTGCTTTCAACTCTTTCCTAGTAGATATATTTGGTACTAGGGAATTGAGAGTGATGTGAGGTGGGGGAGGGGCCGTGATAGCTTCCACCTTCATGTGGTTGGCCTTGTTCAATAGAGAATAAATTAGGATTTGGATAATCTTGGACCAAAACACCCTTGATCCAATAGAGAAACAACAAAGTCAATGTTGACTTCGTTGTTGCTTCGTCAAGTGGAGGGAGGTTTGATCTAAGATTAAACTACTCCAATAATTTATTCTTGAAACTGAGAGGAGCTCATTTAGGTATTCATGCACTCAAGTTATTTTAATTATTATTTATTCATGTAATTAAATTTAATATTTGGTTACATTTAATTTGAGTTTGCCTCATTGGTCTCATGAATATGTGTAGGACAACTAGTATAAGTTCAGATGTTAAAGTGGAACAACTCTCAGAAGCAAATAGCTCAAAATGGTAATATTACACTTAACATTCAATTTTTCATTATTGTTATTAGGCATTTGTTTTATTACCAAATATTGAAAATATGTCCATTTATTCACTTTTTCATTGCACTTGCTTGAACCTGTTCCCTTATTTCATATACTCTATTACATAGCTAAGATTTAAATATGAAAAATTGTGATTAAACAGATATACCAAACAAATTTATATCCCCAAATGTAACATCCCTGCATCAACTTGACTTCCATCCTTTTATAGTCCATGTATTTTAATATTTAACTCTCTAAACATCTGCAAGATAAATCACCCTCATTATTCATCTTTGTAATAACCATACTTTATAGCTGTATGATTTCACCATTTGTGTAGCTTTAAGTTTCTATTTAAATTCACTACAAGATTTATTAAGTTAGAAAACAAATGTGTGACTGGAAGTTATAAGACACATAATTTTCATGTAATTTTTTAAATAACAAGACGATTCTAAAGTTGACCATTGATATTGGCATTTAGTTGTTTTCAATAATTAAATAAATCAACATGTGGATTAAGTGCACTTTGGGTTGGTTTGAGGTGTAAATGTAGATAAAAGTTCTATAGCCCTCCCAATAAATCAAGTTATTATTCTTGGAGACTTTTCTCTCTTCTTTTGTTTCTTATTATATGTTATTATGTGGGTGAATATTTCTCTCACATATATTGCTTCACTTTAGATTACTCTTTATATTGTTGATGAGATTGAGTTCTCTTTGTTGGCATTATGACTAATGTGTTGTCCTTGATGGAAACCTACTTGATAAAGATGTCAACATCATGAGTATACAGATTAGTAAAGATGTAACACAAAGATTGGACAAAGTAATACCAATTCAGAGATAGAGGAAGGCTAAAGGTGTTGTTTTAATAAGTATACGTGTGTCTAGTGAATAAATGCAATGTACATACACGAGTATGGTGAAGCAAAGTTGCGTATAGTTTCTACACCATAGTATTCTCAATACCATGGGGTCTTTACCATAGTATTGGCCCATAGTAAAGAGCACGAAAACAAATATTTGATCCCGCCAAAGAATACCAGCAACATAACTACAAAATTGGCCTAAGGCATTGGCTAAGGCATAAGATATATAAGGATATGGAGATCAAAGTGATAAGTGTGCATGTATTTGGTTATTGATAACTGGTTTGATCTGAAATAAGTATGCACCAAGGAGTATGATAATAGATCAAATATATTAGATCTGAAATGACTATATTTTGAATAATTTGCTTATGGTGTGATAGAATTGTGATGATGATTTTATGATGTGTATCTGTTATAGTGTATGCCAATATTTGGGTTTGACAGGTGTTCTAGTGTGAAATGAAGGTTTGAACTCAGTAACTATAGATATGTACACAGGTGTGCTTTAGAAAAATTGTGTACATACATGGATCTGATTTTGGATAATCATGTATACATTCTATAGAATAGACAGATATGTACGCGAGTGTTAAGTATAAAAGGTGTGTACATACGTGGAAGTTCTTTATAAGAGTCACATATATCTACTAGGGTTTTGCAGTATGAGCTAATGATAATGGTTGATCTATTATGTTATGTTTGTTGTTTTCTGTCGATGAAGTCTCTTATAATTATCTGTGTTTGATAGTACTATTTGGCTTGAATTGATTATGAAGTAAAGTATTAACTTATGGTGATGTTGTTAGGTGATAATATATATTTGATTCAATGATTTATGTTGGATTCAATATCTGTTTGGGTGATTGATTCAGCAGTACAAGGATACATATTCAGATATCAATATTTTGAGATCTGTACGTGAGTATGCTTTAGGGGAAATGTGTATATACGCAGGTATGAGTAAGAACAATAGCGTATATATTCTGACATGTGTTTAGATAGGGTTTGCAGTGATAGAATTTGGTTTTAGTGATGAACAATATGTGGTATGGTATTTTTATGAAAGGGTATACAATTATATAAGTTAGTTTGGTTGTTTGAACAAGTTATTTCTATGTTTGACTTGATGATATAGTTGGTTCAGTGATTAAGTGATTTGGTACAGTGTTGGTTTCAGTATTGCTGTTTGATATTTTTAATGGATCCATGTCAAAACATTTTGAAAAGTGATCCACAAAGAACATAGGATAAAGGGGGTTGTATCTCCCTTCTAGTAAAAGTTGGAAAATGAGAGAATGTTGTAGCCTTCTGTAGGTGGATGCCTGCATACTAGTATGAGTGTGTGTCATTACAAATTTGTAAGAAATTTCTCTTTATAATAAAAGAAGAAGAAAAAGAAGACAACAATGGTGGTTTTTTCTCACATTGAGTTTCCACCTAAAAATTATGGTGTTCATGTGCTGCTTGAGTGTGATGGCCCATTTTTTTCTTAATGCACATAGTTATTGTTTAATTAATCTTTAATGAAGTACTAATATACTAGTTCAAGTTAAACAAATGATTAATTAGCTTAAAAACTCAATGAACTAGATATATGTTAATTGTCTTCATCACATTCGTGTGTACGTGAGTTTATTTCATAATCATCGCGTATAGAAATCTGGATAAAAAAAGAAAAGTTTAAGTAGTTTAAAATACTAATTCAACCCCCCCCCCCCCCCCCCCCCCCCCCCTCCACCCCCCCATCAGTATTTTTCCTATAAAATGGAATCAAAGCAGGTCCTTTAGAAAAAGCTCAATCGCTTGAAGGTAGATTCATCAAGATGAGAAACCAAGAGGGAGCAACATCTATCAAGCCACTATTTTGTAATGGATCCAATTTGGTTTTCTAGAAAGTTATAACAAGAGCTTACCTACAGTCACTTGGAGCAAATTTTTGGGAATCGTTGAAGGAGGCTATCAATATCCATCCTCCATTCCCACATATGATGCAAAAAAGAAAAAGTATGAGACCAATGCAAAGGTTTTCAATGATCTATTAAGAAGCTTAGCGGGATCAAAATTTGTTAAAGTCATGCAGTTGAATATTGCAAAGACTATATGGGACAAGATCATCCAAAGTTATGAAGGCGACACCAAAGTAAAAAGTGCCAAACTTCAAACTCTTAGAATTCAATATGAAACTCTCATAATTCATAATGATGAAAGTATTGCAAGTTTCTTTCTTAGGGTAGATGAGATCGTTAATTCAATGAGAAATATTGGTGACGAAATAAAATAATCATCACTAGTTGAGAAAATCTTAAGAAATCTAACCCCAAAATTCGATTCGAAAGTCTCTCCCATTGAAGAAATGTAGGATTTGAAGAACCTTACTATTGAACAACTTCATGAGATTTTAATAGCCTATGAAATGAGAAGAGGGGGTCGCTAAGATATCAAAGAAGCTGCATTAAAATATACTTCTAAAGGAAAGGAGGAACTCAAGGAATCAGGGTATGTATTAGATGAAGACGATGAAAACATTGTAAAGAAACTTCAAATGGGCACTGGAAGATTCATAGGTAAGCTTCCTTTCAAATGTTTTTCTTGTGGAAGAGTTGGTAATTATGCTACTAAATTCCCTTATAAAGAAAACCATGGAAAAGGGAAAAATTCAACAAAAGTAAATTTTAGATGAAGATTCGAAAACAAGAGAAGCTTCTACACGCACAAAGATAGTGATGGTCTTTCAAATGGAGAAGAAGGTGAGTCTGATAAAAAATATCAATTAATTATGCAATTTGAAGATTAATGTATTGATGAGTCTGATGATGTCTTTATGGATGCCCTAGAAGAAAAGGATAATATCATAGAAGAAATAAATCAGTGTAAAATTCATTTAGAAGAAGATAAATTAGCAAAGTATGCTCTAAATAAGCAAATTCTAGAAAAGGAGAGGCATAATGAAAAGGTAGAACTAGAAGTTGTAAGTCTAAGGAAGGGAATTGAGAAAGAAAAAAGTCTAAAACTTATATTTGCTAAAGGATCTGACACCTTAGGAGAAGTAATCAAAGCACAATGCTCTCCTCTTATATAAATAGGTCTCAGGTACAATGGAGAATCATCAAAGACTATAAAATCTTCTTAAACATGTACATGATGTTATCTCAATGCAATAAAACTAAGCAGTCAACAAAATTCCAGCTCTCAGCAAAGGAATAAGGGATCAAATGTTTCTCAGGTGAATCACCCTTATCACAATCAAAGGGAAAGCTACAAAATAAGGTACTACACTCCCATGAACATTTACTTTAATCGTCAATGCTTCACTTATCATAATTTTGGTCATAAGGCTACTTAGTGTGTCTCTTATAAAACTATCATGAATAAAGAAGCAAGAAAACAAAAGAATGAGACTAGGTTAAAGAAATACTCTTACAATACCTTCTCACCTCTTCAAGATGAATCTGAATGTTCATTTTGCAATAAATTTGGGCATAGAGAAACTGAATGCAGAAGAAAATTACAATACACTCTTCAAAATGAACAAAATTTAACAATATCTAAGGTATGGAAAAATAAAACCATAGAATCTAAGAATTGGGGTCTAGATTTATATGTAGGAGATCAAGAAAATATGTGATACATTGACAATGGATGTTAAAAACATATGACAGGTGATAAGGATAAGTTTATGTCCTTTACTGAAATAAAGAATGAAAATAATGTAACGTTTGGAAATAATTCACCTGTTGCTATCAAAGGAAAAGGAATTGTTCTGCTGAAAGAAAAGGTTAAATATGGAAATGTTTTGTTTATTGATGGATTAAAACATAATTTATTGAGTGCTAGTCAGATGTGTGCTCAAGGGAATGAGGTGGAACGAGAACTCCAAGTAATGTATATGTCTTGGAAGGTGGTTTAGAACATTGTTACTTGAGCAAATCGAAAGAAAGTTGGCTCTGACACAAAAGATTGGAACACCTAAGCTTTAGTAAACTACATAAGTCAAGCAGAATGGGTGCAGTTCATGACTTTCATAACATCTCTCTACCAGAAAGTATCACATGCAAATCACGTCAATTCGGTAAGAAAACCAGGGTGTCGTTTAATGCCAAAGAAGGTACTTCAAGTAAGCCACTTCAACTTATTCATACTAATTTTTGTGGTCTTATGAGAAAGAAGTATCCTCGGGGGGGTGGTCAATACTTCATATTATTCATTGATGATTTTACTTGTATGTGTTGGATTGGCTTATCAAAACATAAAGATGAAGTGTTTGATAAATTTAAAGTCTTCAAAGCTCTAGTAGAAAATGAGTTAGATTTGAAAATCAAATGTCTTAGATCTGATAGAGGAGGAGAATTTATATCAGATGAGGATTTTGAATTTTGTGAATAGCATGGCATAAAGAGGAAATATTCTATAGCTAAAAATGCTAAACAAAATGGAGTGGCAGAAAGAATGAACAAAACAATCCAAGAAATGGCACGTGCCATGCTTGATGAGTCTGGAACACATCATAACTTAGGGGGGGAAGTAGCACATACAACGATAAATATCCTCAACAAAGCTCATATTCGAGTAAAAAGTGACAAAACTCCTCATGAACTATGGTTTGGTAAACCTCCAACTAACAAGCATTTTAGAGTCTTTGGAAGCAAATGTTACATAAATAATAATGATGATAAACTTGGAAAGTTTGAAGCTAGAGCTGATGAAGGAATTATCCTTGGAGATTCCTCTAGAAGAAAAGGATATAAATGCTACAATAAAATACTTTGAAAGATTGTTGAATGCATTGATGTCATGATTGATGAAGCATCCACAAGTACCAAAAAGGAAGCACCAGCAGATGACGAAGATACTCCTAAAACAAGCCAAAGGGACATAGGAGAGGGAATCGATGAAGCATCAAAAGAAGGAATTGAGAGTGTAGAAGCATAAAAAAAGACTCCATCAAGGTATGTTTAGAGAAATCATCTATAATCTCAAATTCTAGGTGATAAGGAAGATGGAGTACCAACTGGGAGGACTCTTGTTGGAACTTATAGTTATTTAGCCTTACTATCCACAATTGAACCAACAAATGTAAATCAAACTAGCAAAGATGAATGTTGGGTTAAGGCTATGGATGTAGAACTTGACCAAATAGAAAAGAACCATACATGGGAATTAGTACCAACACATCATGATAAAAATGTTATTGGGACAAAATGGGTATTCAAAAACAAACTAAATGAAAATGGAGAGGTAATTAGAAACAAAGCAAGACTTGTATGCAAAGGTTATGCACAACAAGAAGGAATATACTTTGAAGAAACTTTTTCACCTATAGCCATACTTGAAGCTATAAGAATGTTCCTTTCATTTTCAATCTTTTAGAACTTTAAAGTATATCAAATGGATGTTAAATCTAAATTTCTGAATGGGGACCTAGAAGAAGAAGTTTATATTGAACAACCTGAAGGGTTCATTCTAGGAAATGATAAAAATATTGTTTGTAAACTCAAGAAGGCATTATATGGGCTAAAACAAGCTCCTCATGCATGGTATTATCACCTTGACAAGTATCTTCAACAACAATGTTTAACTAAGGGATATGCAGATAGAAATCTATATATACATATGGATGATGGTAAACTTTTGATAGTTGTTGTTTACATATATGACATGATATTTGGAAGAAATGAAGATTCTATGAGTCAAAGTTTTTTCTCAGCCATGCAGCAAGAATTTGAAATGTCATTACTTGGTGAACTAACATACTTTCTTGGTCTTCAAGTTCAGAAAACAAACAATGGTATCTTTCTCTCGCTAGATAGGTACCTCAAGCAGATTTTAAAGAAATATGCAATGGAAAACTGCAAACCTGTATGCACACCAATGGTAACAAGATGTAACCTCAATTCACATGATGATTCTTCTTCAGTAAATCAACTAGAATAAAGATATATGATTGGGAGCTTAATCTACCTTACAAGCACAAAACCAAACATCATGCATGCATTTGGGATTGTTGGATGATTTCAAGCAAATCCTAAAGAAACTCATCTCCATGCAATTAAGAGAACATTCAAGTACTTACAAGGAACTCAAGATTATGGTTTATGGTATCCCAAAGATGCATATTTTTCTCTTCATTATTACATAGATGCATATTGGGCAAACAATGTTGATGATCAGAAAAGTACTAGTGGAGGAGCATTCTATTTGGGACCCCGCTTGGTATCATGGTTCAGAAAAAAACAAAGCTCCATTTGTTTATCTACCGTTGAGGTAGAATATGTTGTTGTTGCATCTTGTTGTACTCAACTTATATGGATGATGCAAAAATTACAAGATATTCAAATCACTTTTCTTCAACCTATACCTATTTTGTGTGACAATATTAGTGCTGTAAGTATTTCTAAAATTCCTCTCATGCACTCAAAAACCAAGCATATTCCAATCAAATATCACTTTCTAAGAGAACGAGTACTTGAGAAAAAGGTCAAACTAGAATATGTTCCCTCAAAGGAACAAGTTGCAGACATGTTTACTAAACCACTTCCACGTGATTCCTTTGAATATCTCAGATAGAAACTAGAAGTGGTCTTTACCTCATCAATTTGTTAACTATTTTGACAAATTTTTCATCATTAGGGGGAGCTGAGTCTGGAATTACTACAATCTACCTTTTCTATGTGGATCCCATGAATGACAATCATGCATATATGTGAGTTTAGTTCTTGACAGTGGCATATGTTTGTCTATGAAGAAGAAACTATGAGACATAATCAAAAGAGAGGTTCTGGTATACTTCAGTGAGTTGTTCTTTGGTCCTCTGCTTCTGATATTGACTGGTTACAGTCTTTTTTTTCTCAAATGAAACTTAGAAGTGATATTGGCTTATGATGGTTGCTAAATAACATTGTTTCTTTGATCGATTCACCGATTCATGAGGTTGCTTTGATGACTTTGCTGGTGAATATGATTAGTCCTGACAATGAACAAATGACATAAGTTCAGGGGGAGCATTTTCTATATTTCTAATAGTGCACATTGTTGGCATTTGATTTCTTGATAATTCCTTATTGCATAATGATGTTCATATTACTGCTAACAGATAATCATCGTTATATGGTGAATGATGGTTATTGATGACTGTCATGGTCTTGCCACCTCACTATTGAGGTCTTTGGTTTTGGTTATAAATGTCATATTTGTCTCTTGATGTAAAGGTCATATAAATACCCATGATGTAAATTTTTTATATTTAGTAATTATTGAAGTATTCAAGTCAATTTCATTATTTGTAATCCCATTATTTTGGGAAAATGATGTAATGTTGAGTCATATATCTAAGCCCATTATGTTGGGTAATTGATGTAAGCATGAGCCATTGGTGAAAGGAAAGGTCAGCTTTGGTTGATTCATATCATCATGTACTTCTTTGTATATCTTCTATAAGTTTCAACATATTCTCAGGGGGATTATGGTCAGTGCCCATATTCAACAACATCAGATCTATGTTGCTCATCTCTACAACAGAAATCTTTGCTCAACATTGGTTAGAACTTTGACCTTGATGTCAAAGGGGGAGAGAAGCTTGGTGTTTTGGAATGCTTGGTGACTTGGGAAAGACGCTTGGTATATCTACATATGTGGTTACAAGTATCTACAAGTGATGGTGACCAAACACCAAAGCGGTTTCCATCAATTCCAAAGGGGGAGATTGTTGGAATTATGACTAATGTGTTGTCCTTGGTGGAAACCTACTTGATAAAGATGTCAACATGATGAGCATACAAGGTAGTATATATGTAACATAGAGATTGGATAAAGGAATATCAATTCAAAGATAGAGGAAGGCTAAAGGTGATGTTTTAAGAAGAACATGTGGGTCTAGTGAAGAAAGGACACATACATACACGGGTATGGTGAAGAAAAGTCGTGTACAGATTCTGCACCACAATATTCTCAATATCAAGGGTCTTTACCATGGTATTGACCCATATAAATGAGCACAAAAATGGATATTTGATCCTATCAAATAATACCATCGGCATAAATATGAAATTGGCCTAAGGTATTGGCTAAGGCCTAAGCTATATAAGGAGATGTAGATCAAACTACTGAGTGTGCATGTATTGGGTTATTGATGACTGGTTTGATTTGACATAAGTATGCACCAAGGAGTATGATAATAGATTAGATCTATTAGATTTGAAATGACTATATATTGAATAATTTGCTTATGGTTTGATAGATCTATGATGATGATTTTATGATGTGTATATGTTATGGTGTATGATGAGATTTGGGTTTGACAGGTGTTCTGGTGTGCAGGGAAGTTTTGAAATCAGTAATTACATATATCTACATAGGTGTGCTTCATAAAAATTGTGTACATACACTGATTTGATTCTGGATAATTGCATATACATTTTGCAAAATAGACAAATCTGTACGTGGGTGTCAAGTATAAAAGGCACGTACATACGCAAAAGTGATTTATAAGAGTCACATATATCTATTATGGTTTTGCAATATGAAATGATGATAATGGTTGATCTATTATGTTATGTTTGTTGTTTTATGTTGATGAAGTCTCTTATAATTATCTGTTTTTGACAATATAGTTTGGCCTGAACTATTTATGAAGTAAAGTATTGACTTGTGATGATGTTGCTAGGTGATAATCTGTATTTCATTCAATGATTTATGTTGGCTTCAACATCTGTCTAGATGATTTATTTAGTGCTACAAGGATATAGGTTTATATATAAGTATTTTGATATCTATACGCAAGTATGCTTCAAGGGAAACACATATATACGCAGGTATGAGTAAGAACAATAGCATATATATTCTAACATGTGTTTAGACAGGGTTTGCAGTGATAGAATATGGTTTCGGTGGTGAATAGTATATGGTCTGGTATTTTTATGAAAGGGTATACAATGATATAATTTGGTTTGGTTGTTTTAACAAGTTATTTCTATGTTTGACTTGATGATATAGTTGGTTCAGTAATTAAGTGATTTGGTACAGTGTTGGTTTCAGTATTGTTGTATGATATCTGGAATGGATCGAGTTTGAAACATTCTGAAAAGTGATCCACAAATAACAAAGGATTAGGGAGGTTGTATCTCCCTTCCAGCAAAAGTTGGAAACTAAGAGAAGGTTGTAGCCTTCTAGAGGTGGGTGCCGACTTATTGGTATGAGTCTGCACCAGTATAAGTTTGTAAGAAATTTCTCTTTATAATAAAATAAAAAGACTAATACGACAACAACGGTGGTTTTTTCCCACATTGGGTTTCCACCTAAAAATACTAGTGTTCATGTGTTTCTTGTGTGTGATGGATTATTTTGTTCTTATTGCACATAGTTACCGTTTAATTAATGTTTAATGAACTACTGATATACTAGTTCAAGTTAAACATATGATGAATTAACTAAAAAATTTAGTGAACTGGATATACACTACTTGTCTTCATCAAAGTCGTGTATGTATGCAGGTTTACTTTATATTAGTCGCGTAAAGAAATATGAATAAGAAAATAAAAGTTTAAATAGTTTAAAATACTGATTCCCCCCTCGCCCCTCTCAGTATTTTTCCTAACACTCTCTAGTTTCTATCAAAGAAATGTTCCAAACATACTCTTCTCTTTCAAATTATTTTTTCTATATAATTCCCCACCTAGAAAGATTTACGACAATGAAAAGAAACATATATTTGGTTTCTTGGCCAATGCCCCACTCAGGCGACATGTCACACCTTCAAATTCATTTTGGGGTTATTGAGGGAATCCTCCCACCCACATATAATAGTTTCAAGTTCTTACAATGTGTCTAGGGTTACCTTAAGGCTTCCCTCCTACCCCACATAAAACAAAACCTATCAATGACTCACATATTAGACTCTTAATCAAATATGATTCAGTGTGTAGTCAATTAGATACATTAGGGAAATCACTAGCCTTATCAACTTGAAAAAACAAGTTCTCTTTGAAGACATGATGGAATAATGTAGGGAACTAGACTATATTCCTAGATCTAGAGTATGAGGGTCTATTTAAAAACCTACTTTGACATACTTGAACCTAAACATCTCTTGATTATATAACTACATTTGGTCCATGCCTCTCAAGCATGGTGTTTTTTTTAGATAAATAATCCATCAATAAGCCCCATTAATACATGGGATTCACTGTGTACAACCCTCAAAAATAATTTCAACCCACTATGATATAGACAATGTCCATGTGTTAACAACTAAATATGCACTAGAATTGAGGAAAAATAATTTTGTAGTACATATCACTATTAAAAAAACTTAGGATTCATCTTCAGATCCAAGAATCAGAAAAAGTGCTCTTCTTTAAATTAAAATATGGATTGTTACTAGTTTTTCATCATGAACTATTTTTATTTGACAACTTGAGTATGGATCAAGCCTTCCAATGTGATTTGTCCATTAAAACAAAATCTCTTCTTGTAACCTTCTAACCCTAACCCTAATTATATTACCTTACACAAACTACCTCTATCCAACCCTCACTCGCTCCCATGGTGTCCATATCATAAATTGCAAAAACTTTTTGCAATCAACTATAAAAGATATTATTCCCCTCCCATACCACAAAATACACATAGTCCTCCCCACGTTCTTATTCCCCAATATTTATCCACATCTATAACACAACTCTTCACTCAAAATTATCAAATCAAATAGGAAATAACCACTCTTATGATGGATAATGGCAGGCAATGCAATCTCATTTTTGCAAACCTCATTTAGCATCTCTATATTCCCACCCATCCACATCCCTCACCCTATCACATCACTTGGGTTTAGTCCATCAACTCTCACATGTTGGTTGATAAACATTATCTAGTTACTTTTTCTATTAGATCTTTTCATGATACTATTGATTGTGATATTTCCCCTCTTGACTGTTGTGACCTCATGTTAGGAATACCCTACCAATAACAATGTCATGTTGTGTATGATGCTCACCATCACACATACCAATTATTCAAATATTAAAAAAATATAATCTATCGTCCCCTCCTATAATATCTTTCCAAAAATAAATTCACTATGTTACTTCCCACAATGACATTCCTCTTTACTTGGTTTTCCTAGCCAAGTCTCATAATACCCTATAGTCAACTTCACCATAAATGTAACCACTTCTAGATAAATTCATAGACATTTTGAAGCCCCAATAGGACTACCACTATCCAAATACATCCAACACTGTATTGAATCAATTCCCAAGTCTCTCCTCCCAAATTCCCTAACTTATCACCTCACCTCTTGTATTGAGGCCACTGAAGTGCAAATCTATCTCAAAAATCTCCTTAAATTGAGACATATCCAACCCAATAATTCCCCCGTAGACCCCCAACCTTCATTATTCCAAAGAAATAATAGTAGGAATGGTGTCTCATCATAAACTATAGAGCCCTCAATAAAATTGCTTTAAAAAAATGATATCCTCTTCCTAGGATTGGTGATCTACTAGGAACTTAAATATTTCACCAAATTGGACCTCATAGCAGGCTAACATCAAGTCCATATGCTAGCATAGGACACCTAGAACATAGAATTCAAGAATTTTGAGTTGTATAAATGGTTAGGGGTGCCATTTTCGCCCACTAACACCCCAACCACCTTCATGAGATTTATTGATGACAAATTCTTCCCCACGGTTGGGGTATTTTATTATTATATCTTTGGATGACATTTTATTTTTTAGAAATATTTGGGATGAACACATGCCTCATTTCGACACTACATTTGGCCTTTTGAGGATGCATCATATTCAAGTTAAGGAAAACATTCATTGTTTGGATAGATAATAGCACCTTATTTGGGTTTTGTGGTATCTTAGGAAGACATTTGCCTAGATCCAACAAAGATTTATACCATTTTCAACTGGTCACTCCATAATCCAGAACCACACTTAAAAATTTGATGCAGGGAAGTATTAATTTAAAAAAAAAAAATCCCACACTTTTCATATGTTAATTGTCCATTATACTAGCTATCTCACTAACAATTATATACTTGGTCCAAAATAATATAAGACTATTTCATGAAGCTTAGGGAAAAACAATGCTTAGATCTATTATGATGCCTTGTTGACCTACAATGATCTTTCGAAATTGAATAAGATATGTCTCAATATGCTATAGGCACTTGTACTTAAATAAAGAGGTAATCCGATAACATATCATTCTGAACACTACTTGAAGCCAAGATGAATTATAATACTTATGACTTGAGGAGTTTTTGGCTCAGTTGGGCTTGACCCAGGTTCAGCTTTTTCTTCGCACGAAAAAAACCCTCAAACACTGACCCTTTCAGTAATGACCCGCAAGCAGGTCAAAGTCTCACTCGAGGTGGCTATGGGTGATTGCAGAACCAGGTTTCTGCAACCTTGAGGGACTGCACGAAGTGGCTCTTAACTTCGCTTTTTTGTACTTTAATTATCCTTCTAACATTCATAAAATTATTGTGTAGTGTATTCTAACTACAGACTTTGTCACATTCATTTTAATATAAGTACATTACAGAACAATAATAGTTGTGCTAACATACCAATTACTTGCAATTACTTCGCATAAACAGATAGAAAACAAATATATATCTTTCAGGACATACAACTTCTTGACCTATGCACCCAGCTGCAGGTGGTTTATGCACTTAGTTTCACACTCTTCCAAGTCCTTCGCACACTTAGCTGTGGAACCTATCCTTAAGACCCAAAACACAAAACAAAATACTTGATCACTTGTGTTCTCCCTATGTTATGATCTAATAATTAATTTTTGACAAAGCATTACATGTTCTTAAATACATTACATTGCTACAAAAGCCATGGTCCACATACCATAGACTAAAAAAATCAATGAACTAAAACCACGATACCTGTTACAAAATGAGGGGCTTCGCCTCACCCTAAAGCCCCGAGACACCGCACGGTAAATACAACTTCGCGGACCCCATGGACTCCGCTCCTCAAAATGCAGAGTCTTTGACCAAAACTGGACCAAGTTGGGCCGCACCCAACAGGGCCCCAACACTCACATGTGACTCATCCCGAGTCACTCAGCTGTAGTGCCCTTGATCTTTGCTATAATGCCATTGTAGATGACATTGTATTATTGGAATATTTTTGCTACCTACTTTTCCTCTCAACGCACTTCTTCCAGCAATGCCTCTCTGGTTTCTCTAATAGTCTTCTGCATCACTTATTCCTCCCTCTGTCAGAGCTCCCTGAGCCTTTCATCTACTGCTTATGAAAGCTAGAGTGCCTCATCCTACCAGAACTGAGTCCTCTCTACCAAAATCTAATCTTTCCTCTAAATGTCTTCAATCTCTTTCTATAGATTCTTCCCTTCAGTGATGTTGGCGAGCCTTTGTGAGACTTGTAGGGTCTTCATAGTTGCCAAGCTCTCTTCCTTTTGCTTCTACTTTTCCTATAGCTCTTCTTCAATCCTCTGAATGTTTGGATCCTCCTACAGTGTAGTCCAAATTGGCATGGTCTCATCTAGTAATTTTTCACAATTTGCCACTGTGTCAAAGATGGCTTTCACTATAATTTTAGGTCCCTCTCCCTTTTCTCACGTACTTCTGGTGCCGTGACTAGCTGCGACCTTATTTGCAGCTCAAAAATATTCACTTCATATTCAAGCTTTATTTTTGTGAGCTTATTCTTTTAATCCTTTATCGCGAGGTCGAGCTTCGCGACCTTCTCTGCTGGCAGTTCTTCTTCGTGGACCTTTGGGTCCAGAAATTCACTACAAGTATTTGTAATGGCTTCCTCTAGCTACTAATGTTTCTGGCATGCTTCATCCCTTTCTTTGATCAATTGATCGAGCTCCTTCTTCAACAAAGCTCTATCCTTTTCCACCTAAATGCTTAACAACGAAGTGTGTTGTTCTCGCTCCTTCAGTTCATTTGTAATACTTTGATAGAACTCATGTAATACCTGAGTTGGCAGTGCGGTTATGTTCATGTTAAAAAAATCCCACCCTCTTTCTCGCTCTCTATCCTCATTGGATTCAAACTGTAACATTCCACCTGGTATCTGCAACATCCTCAATCCACTTTCCGGTTCTATCCATCGCTCTGGCAACAATAGCTAACCTATCTATGCCAGTTGTCTAGCTTTCTGTGCCAATACCTTTAACTCCACAATGCCTTGCTGCACACTTGTCAATATAATTTTATAGCGATCATTGACCTTGTTCCAGGTCTTTACTATTACTTCCTGGACCTTTTCTCCAATCTCTTTGATGTCCCTCTCAGTGAGGACAAGTGGTATCACGCCCTTAGATTTTCTCGCCTTCTTTTTCTTCCATGCACCCAACATAGTTATTGTAGGTACCTTATTTTTTATGATGAATTTTGATTTCTCTATTGGATCTACATCACTGAGAGGGTCCTGGGTATCCTCTTCTCTCTATGGCTCTGGTTCCTCAGCTTCTTTTCCCGTTTCTGTCCCACTTGGGCTCGTATGTTGTGAAGTGCCCCCCATTGCTTTAATGTTGTCTTTGGTTACGGTCGTCCATTTGGACGACCATTGCTATATTATTGTGAGAAGGTCATCTTCAGTGACCAAATATGGCAGAGGGTGCCATGTCTCCATTGGATCCTTCCGAGCCTTGATGTATATTTTGTGAAAATCTTCCTTGAATGATGTGATGTTGTGATACTTCTCATACAAGCTAGGTGATAACATGGGATACTGGTTCACCACCATGTGAAAATCCATGTCCAATAATACAAATAAACTTTTTTGTTCTCCTGTGTGCACAATGGCTCCTTGATATGCCACAGTGAGGCATACCATGTGGCTTCACATACATCTATTTCGACTGGTGGAAATTGTGAGTCCTCTAGCTCCTTCCATGCTAACATCGATGATCAAAATAAACCATGCATAATGAAATGTTTTTCCTTCCTCCTGTGCCTCGCAACAATCCTCCAAAAATTCCTTGCATAAGTACCTGACCCAGTTGAACTGAACCCCAACACTAAATTGCGCATCCAAAGAAACCATGTCTATGGGGAGTTCATTTTCTCTGCATTTCCTCATTATTTTTCCTACTAAAATGTGTGCAGCGAAGCGCACCCCTTGGTCACTAATAGAGTTGATATCATAACCGCGTGACTTCTTGATAATCCTAAACTTATCCTTCATGGTTTGTGTCATTGCCTTGTCTTGGTTTTTGCTGATGAACTCTTCAGTGGGGTCCTTCCCTTGGTAGGGCAGTCTAGTAATTCTTCTTATCAACATCTCGTCAATCGGGATCCTCTTCCCCAACCAGAGGCATCCGTCATGCACCAATACTAGTAATTGTCAAACACAGGTTGTGTTGGATGTGCTTCTACCGAAGTGTGGCACGTATAGCATGTTTAGCAAGCCTGATCTCTGCAATCCTACAGCTGACTAGTGCGGCTCCAACCTCGTAACTCCAATGTCTAGATAATAGACATGGCATAGGTACTTGCTCAGCTCAAACTGCAAATATTTACTTCTATCATTAAGGTCCTAAGCCTCCATTTTTGCTTGCGTGATTTTCCCTAGCACTTCTCCTTCAAATGACACTTTTTCTGGTAGCAACGGTGTGAAAGTGACGAACTTTGTGTCCTTTGAGTCCTTAACCAGCTTAGCACCCAGTTTTCTTGGTGGAAAATATGGTTGTTGGACATTTGATGGTATGAAGGTGGCTGGTTGTGTAAGTGTTGGAAATGATGTCAAACAAGGCTCAGCCTGATGATGGGGCTTCAAGCCTTGGTGGTAATGATTCTATCTAGGTAAATACGTTGGAGTCGTATTTTGAGGTAGAATATGGGATTAGTGTCTAATCGTACTCCTTTCAAGATCTTTCCAACGGTATGTGGAAGCCTAAAAATGGACTTGTGGTTTGAGAGATATGGCATGCTGAAGTTCAAGATGATTTAGGCCTTGTGCAGTGAGGAATATCAGAGATCAGAGGTCCCGACAAATTGCGATCGGAGGTCCCAACAAATCCCAATTATAGGTCCCAGTGAATTGCATATCGGAGGCCCCAATGAATTGTATATCGGCAATCCCGCATGTCATAGGTTTCGTGATATTAGGGGATAAGTCGGGACTGTGCATTCCTTGTTAAATCGCTAGGGAGGCCAAAAACGAAAATACAAAGGAATTTTGTGAAAAAACAAAGTAGGCGAGGCCCCTTTCCCTATCCTCGAGGTCGGACATGTGGAGGCATCCGATTGGCTTCGATAAGGACAGAAGGAAGCATCAAAGGAGCTCCAATGAGGACAAGTGACAAGGTTTGATTGGTTCAGATAAGGGACACGTGGTTTCTTGTGTCAGCGTGACATCATGGTATGGAGGGACACATGGCAGGTTGTTTCGGTGTTTATGGATGACCTAATGAGACATATTTGAGTGACACATGTCACTGGTTAGAAGATGCCACGTGGAATGAGATGACGTCACTTCGGAAATAGGCGATCGAAGGTTTGCAATGGTTGGTTCATGTGCCATAATGAAATTTCGTTAGGATGCAGGATAGCAGGTGGTTGTGAAGGCTTAAGGGAACCAAGGGCTAGGGCTTAACAAAGGTGCTAATCGACAATCAACGATCAACGATTTGTGATGGACAAAACATTGTCACAAAGTGGGAAGAGCCGATAAGGGGCTCCGATGTGGTAAGCGCATGGTCTAGAGGAAAGACAAGAAACCAAAGGCATGACACTTTATAAGGGAACCAAAGGCCCCTAGCAGAGCACTGAAAGAGTTAGCGCCTTAAGGCCAAGACCCCGGTCACTGCCCTCGGTCTTATGGCGAGAAGTGTGCGGTAAGGGCTAAGCGGAAGGAGATTAAAATTTGGAGATCAATGATCATAGGTTTGTGGTTACTCGAACATTGGCCAGAAATGAAAAACAACGATATAGGGGGCTCCAATATGGTTGGTACTCAGTCACCGAACTAAGCCCTATGGTGGAGATATAGCAGGTGTCTAATGCAAAAGGGGTTGGACTTCATTGGAGGTCGACAATCGACTATTTCATAGTGTTACACCACTTCACAACACTGCGATGAAAAGATATGATATGATGGTATAGGGTTCCATTAAAATGTATGAATCGACAGTTGTAATTTTGAATGCAGAACTATAAGGTTGATGGCCGAAGACCTCCCGTGCACACATTTTAAATAAATGAAAAACAAATACTCCATGACGATGTACAGGTAGATCTCTACGAACCATAAAGAAGTATGGGGTGTCTCTGTGAAATATGTAAGGAGGACTGAGAGTTAATACACAGCATGAAGAGTCAGTTGTATGACAAAGAATTGATCGTCACCCATCCTTATGAGTTTAATACAATGACTGAACTAGAGTTTGCATAAATCAGCAGGAGGATGGGGTGCCATGCATAGGGTACATGTGTGGGTAGAATTGATGATGACAGTGACTACATTGATCCAAGAGCAGCATGGGAAGAAAAATGTGAAACTCCATTGACCTAATGGGCAGTGTGAGAATACTTGCAAGAGTGTAGAGTAGTGAGTTGTGTATTGGCGAAGAGTGTTACAAGGATAGTGTTGTGTTGAAACAATGGAGAGCCATGAGCAGAGAGCATAGTGAGCTGTGAATTCGAGTAGAGTGTTGCAAGGGTAGTGTTGTGGTGAAATAGTGAAGAGCCTTGAGTAAAGAAAGCATAGCACAAAGTAAGTGTTGTAGTGGGTAACAAGAGGAACGCTTCCACAAGTGTTCAAAAAGCAGAGTGCAGAAGTTGAATCTGTAGACAACCATTAAGTTGGTATTTTTCTTACAATTTGTATGCCTATGTTTTCAGTATGAAAATTGTATGAAATAGTAAAACAATGGTAGTGACAGGTTGGTGCCTGCACACTTAAGGGGTTTGTGCCTCTAGGAAAGTTGGTTCTTACTAAACAAAAGAGGTTGGTGCCTCTTAGTAAGTTGGTGCTTGCTAAAAAAAAGAGGTTGGTGCCTCTTGGAAAGTTGGTGCTTGCTAAACAAAGGGTGTTGGTGCATCCAGTGAGTGGGTTCTCACAAACAAACAAATGTAATTAAGTTGGTGCTTGCTAAACAAAGGGTGTTGGTGCATCTAGTGAGTGGGTTCTCACAAACAAATGTAATTAAGTTGGTGCTTAATTATATCATAAAAAAACAACAACAAATTGGTGGTTTTTTCCCTCTAGGTTTCCACGTGAAAACACTATGTCAAATGTATGTTGATCATGAGATTGTTGTTTGAGTATGTGTTTTGAAAGTTTATAAGATTTACTGCTTCATGAATGAATGTGTTCACATATGAAAGAAAATAAGAAGGAACTATAAGCACAGTAAGAAAATAAAATTAAGAGTTTCTTTAATTACTGATTCACCCCCCCCCCTCAACAATTCCTTTATTCCAACAATTGGTATTAGAGCCAGTTCCTTCAGTAACATTTTAACCAATGGAAGGTAGATCCTATAGGAATTACGAATAGGCAAGAGAGTCAAGAAGTTTACTCGAGTAGGGTACAGTCTTTGATGGAGCCAATTATGCCTTTTGGAAAGTAAGAACGGAATCATATCTTATGTCCCTGAGGGTAGATGTTTGGACTTCAGTACTAGTAAATTACATTGTCACAAATATTCCCCCCACGGATGCATATGGAAAGAAACTGTATCTAAGAAATGGTAAAGTCAAGCATGCCATTCTTGTTGATCTCAGTCAGTCAGAACTTACGAAGGTTATTCACTGTAAGTCTACTTATGCTATGTAAGGGAAGCTTAACTAGTGTCATGAAGGAGATGACAAAGTGAAGCAAGAAAAAGTTCATACTTTCAGAATGAGGTTTGAAAGCTTGAAGATGACTGAGAATGAAAGCATAGTTGAGTACTTCCTCATATTTGATGAAGTAGTTAATATGATTAGAGGAATTGGTGAGGAAGTAAAGGAAGAGTTCATCATTCAAAAAGTATTAAGATCTCTACCCATGAGGTTTAATGCCAAAATCTCAGCTATAGAGGAAATGGTCAACCTAAAGGATCTCAAGATGGATCAGCTACATGGTACTCTCATAGCCTATGATATGAGAGTAGGAATGGAGAAATCTGAACCAAAGGAAGTTGCATTCAAAGTATCCAATAAGGGCAAGGAACACAGAGTTCATCAAGTCTGCTATAGACGTGAATCTGATTAGGATCTAGCTCAACTAGCCAGAAATATGAAGCAAGGCTCTGGTAAATATAAAGGGAAGTTGCCCTTTAAGTGTTTCCACTATGGAAGAGTTGGACATTTATCTTCCAAATTCCCTTACAAAGAGGGGACTGAAAGAGAAGAATGCTTGAAATTTAGAAATAAGTCTCAAACATTTCAGAAGAAGAAACCCTACAAGAGGAAGGGGTTCTATTCCAAAGAGGACAGTTCGGACCCAAAATCATATTGTGAAGACTCATCAGAAAATGAATCAAATGAGTATCTTCTTATGACCCTCGAAACAAATTCCAAGAAATAGGGTCTTATGGACTCTGAAGAGGAAGAGGAGTAAGGAGTGGTAGATCTTGAGGGATAAATCATCAGTTCCCTTGATGAGATGAAGAAATCAAGGAAGAAAAGCAAGCAGTTGAAGGAACAGTTGCAGCATGCAGAAGAAGGAATGTATAACTCATATAATGAGGAGTTTGCATATCAGAAAGAAAAACTTGAAGGGGCTATCAAGAGCAAGGATAGTCTAGCTCTTCTGTTAAAAGGAGAAAAAGGAAATTGTGAGAAGCTAGAAGAGGAGAACAAGCAGCTGAAACAAGAGCTACTCAAGTTGAAAAGGGAAACGTCCTCAAAAATTTGCAAATATGATTTTCTGTCTTTAAAGTTTGAGCTGGAGGAAGCTAGACGAAAAGAAGAGGTACTTCAATATATGATTCAAGAATGGGAAGAAAATTTCCAATATCTTGAAGCAGACGTGGTCTCTCTGAGAACTGACCTTGAGAAAGAAAAGACTGAGAAGGGTCTAAGTGAGATTTGTTGAAGGGAAGAGAAGACTAAATCAGATTCTAAGTTGTCAAAGGCCCTCAGGAATTAGAACTGGACTGGGGTACTCAAAGGAACAAGAACCTTCTATTGGGAAGAAGAAGATAAACTTCAGGTGCACAGGAGTTGAAGAACCACAAAGTCATAGGAGGAATCATAATGAAAGAGTTCATGAAGATAAAAGAGCAACCAAACAAAGAGGAGACCGTCAATGGAGAACAAATCAAACAAACAGTCAATCAAGGTATTTCTCTGATAAACCTCATAATTTTTTTTACAATAGGCATGCCTACTTATTTTATGGCCACTACTACAAGTTTCATATATTTGGACACAAAGTTATTAATTGTAGAAGGGTCAAAGTTGAAAGAGATGAAAATCTTAGGTTAATTCACACCAGACTGCTAAGTCACAAGATTCCTCTTTTAGGAATCAGAATTCCTTCACTCCCCTACAAAGTGAAGTTGAATGTTTTAAATGTAATAATTTCGGGCACAAGGACAGTGAGTGTAGAAGCATGTTTGAATACATGTATAAATCTCAAACTAACAGATAGACTCAAATACAAAAGGATAAAAGAAGCTAGAAATAAAAGACCAAAAAGAACATGCCATGTGGGCTCACCTTATCAGTGCATGATAAATAAAACAAATGGTATGTAGATAGTGTTTGTTCCAAACACACGACTAGAGACACAAGCAAGTTTTTTTCACTAAAAGAAAAGGAAAAAGGAGGCAATGTCACCTTTGGAAATAATGCTCCAGCAGGAATCAAAGGAAAAGGAATGGTTAGTCTTGATCAGACAATAAAAGCATAGAATGTGTTGTATGTGGAAGGTCTCAAACACAATCTGGTAAGTGTTGGCCAGATGTGTGACAACGACTATGATGTAGCCTTTCGATATAGAGATTTTGAGATCAGGAATATAAAAAATGGAAAACTAGTGGGGTAGGCAGTCAGGACTCACAATAATGTTTATTTGTTCGATGACTCAAGGGTCAACTATTACTTGAGAAAAACCAGCAAAGCACGACTATGGCATAAGAGGCTCAGACACATTAATTTTGATAGCTTGATGAGGATAAGCAAGATAGGCACAGTAAAAGGATTACCTAGATTGTCAAGGCTTGATAACACCATCTGCAAGTCATGTCAATTTGGCAAGCAGACTAGGACTCATTTCATAATGAAAGACTTCTCCTCATCCATACCTCTGGAGCTTATTCACAAAAATATATGTGGCCCCAGAAGAACAAAAACATCAAAAGGAGAAAGGTACTTCCTACTCTTCATTGATGATTACACGAGGGCTACTTGGATTCTCCTCCTAAAAGAAAAGTCGGGAAAATTTGAGAACTTCAAGAAGTTTAAGGCTTGGGTAGAGAATGAGAAATATTTGAAGATAAATGCTTGAGATCAAACAGAGGGGGAGAGTTCGCTTCAAAGGAGTTTGAAGAATTCTGTGAAGAGTAAGGTATTAGAAGGCAATTCTCAGTGGCCACAACTCCTCAACAAAATGGAGTTGTAAAGAGGAAGAACCGAACAATCCAGGAAATGGACAAAGCGATGTTAGATGAAGTAGGAGTGGCTCCCCACTTCTGGGGAGAAGCAGCTTAGGTAGCAGTATACTTGTCTAACATAACTCGTCTCAAGCCTGACAGTGAAAAAACTCCATATGGATTATGGAAGGGTAGACCTCCATAAGTTAAACAACTCAAGGTGTTTGGGAGAAAGTGCTTCATTAAAAGAAATGAAAAAAACTTTGGGAAGATTGACTCATGCACTGATGAAGGAATATTTCTTGGATACTGTATTTGAAGCAAAGGGTATAGATTCTACAACAAGAGGACAAGGAAGATAGAAGACTGCATTGACATAGTAGTTGATGAATTAGGCTTAAAACATGAACCCTCTAAAAGTAACTTGGAATCAGATGATGAAGAGAGTTCAGAGTTGAGGGATGCAGATCTGAATGAAACAAATTTAGACAATGAAGGTGAGGAAGCAAGCACATATTCAAGGCCAAAAACGCCTTCCGGGTATGTGCAAAAGGAACACCCTGAGAGCCAGATTCTTGGAGATCAAAGAAAGGGTGTCGAGACCAGAAGGAGACTTTTGCGAAATACAAATCATGCAAATTTGGCTCTACTATCACAAATATAACCCAAAAACCTCTATCAAGTAAGTGAAGACAAGTTCTAGGTGAAAGCCATGAATGAAGAGCTAGACAAAACTGACACATGGGAGCTTGTCCCAAGACCAAAACATAAAAATGTTATTGGAACCAAGTGGGTTTTCAAGAATAAGTTGAATGAAAAAGGTGAAGTAATCAGGAACAAAGATCGGTTGTTTTGCAAAGGGTGTTATCACTTAAGAATTCTAATGCCCAAATTTCTCACATTAGTTTGATGGTAAAGGTCGGTGCTAGTATAAGTTTGATTTTTTTTGTTTGCCTTAGAGTCTGAGTCTTAGGAGTCTTGATGGTATACTTAAATAAAGGTCCACCATGCATTCTCATTCATCACTGGTCTCATAACTCTCACAATTTCCATGTGTCAGCTTTGTTCAAAGGTTATTATGTGCTACAAAGCTCTTTAGGTGATTTCGTAGCGCTTAAATCATTGTTAGGTGTTTTCGCAGCACATAAACCTATTTTAGGTGTTTTCGCAGCGCATAATTCAGATTTTACACTAGCTGCGCTACGAAATCAGAGATTCGTGCAATACGTAACAAATCTTTCCTAACTGTCAAATCTGTCAAGTTCAATTATGGTTGCATCATTCACTGTCAGCTTATACACTCCACATATCATGTCCAACCGCTTATCTCCATCATTACAGTCGCTAGGTACCTTGGTACACTCGGATTGCAAGTTCCAAGAAAAGCTAGGTATTCACAGTCTTAATTATGATTGTATTCCTTGCATGAGGAACAAGACTGCAAGCCATTGATATTGAAGAATCTCCCCTGGTTCAAGCAGATTTGATAGAGTCAGGAAGAGACAAGGCTAAGAGAATTAAAGCCTCGAAAAAACTCAAGTTCGATGATCTGGTTGATAAATTTGTCTTTAAGCCAAGAAGACCCATAACAAGGAATTTCAAACACATATAGGAGGTACTTCTAGGAGCAGATGAAACAGAGGAGATAACACAATCTCATGAAGGAAAAGAAAAAGGTAAAGCAGTTACCCTTCAAGAAGAAGATAGTGTTGAAGAGTTGAAAAGGAAGTTGGAATTGGAAAACTTTGAAATTGCTATACTGAAGAAAGCCTCTAGGAAACATGCAATCAAGGAGGCTTATTTTAACCAAATGCAAGCTCGATGGGAGGAAAAAACTGTAAGGACTCTGGACACCACATATCTCCACAATGGTATGATATTGTCCACTTTGGGCCTAAGCCCTCATGGATTTTCTTTTGGACTTACCCCAAAAGGCCTCATACCAATGGAGATATTTGTCCATCCTTATATACCCATGATCCTCCCCACTTCTAGTCAATGTGGGACTTTGGTCGTATACCCAACAATCCTCCCCTCGAACAAAGGACCATCGAGCCTCTCCTCAAATGATTATCCATCCGTCCACTCTCTACCAACCAGGATTCTCCGCTCCAATGTGTTGGAAGCACACGCCTTACATGGAGCACCCCCTGCCTCGAGAGCTTGCTCTATCCCAAGTCAACTCCTCTTCACTGTGTTAGGACCAGGACACGTCCATGAAGAATCTGGAGCACACCGCCTGTCTAACCGAGCTCATCTACAGATTCCATCGTGATATTACCGGGGCCCACCACCTTCGTTCGGTATTCCGAGGATTCATCCACTTGGCTAACTTCGGGGCATGGCTCTGATACCACTTGTAAGGACTATGGACACCACATATCTCCACAATGGTATGATATTGTCCACTTTGGGCCTAAGCCCTCATGGATTTGCTTTTGGACTTACCCCAAAAGGCCTCATACCAATGGAGATATTTGTCCATCCTTATATACCCATGATCCTCCCCACTTCTAGTCAATGTGGGACTTTGGTCGTATACCCAACAAAAACATTTCAAATACCCGAGGTGGTTGACTGTAATGTTCAATTCCATAGCTGGACTGTCCCTGCAATAAAGGAAGCACAATTCATCAGAAAGGTCAATACAAAGCTGAGAGCTGGGATCAGAGTCATGAAGAAACAAATTGAGGACTTAAAGATGCAGTTAAGCCAGCAGAAAGAATCTCCTTAAGGAAGTCACACATCAAGTAAGGTTATGTTCCAAATTTTGATGGTTTTCCTTGTTATAATCTTTCTTGAAGAATCATACATTTCCACTCAGTTTTGAAAAGCTTTGGAGCAATTGAAAAGAATGTTTAAATATAAAGAAGCTCAAGATAGCAGATTTTTGGTATTAGGCTGTGTTTTGGTGATTACACAGCAGTTTCGTAGCGCACTATGAAACTGCTGAAGATGATGCCTAACGCACAGCAGTTTCGTAGCGTGCTACGAAACTGTTGTAGCTACATAATTAAAACTCAGTCAACCAATTTTGAGGGACCGAGGGGAAATTTTTGAAAAAGGAATCTCTTCAAAGGATCATGTAACAGGTGTCAACATTCAACAAAGGAAGAAATAGGTGGAAGAAACCTATATTAGAACTCTAAAATTTTTGTTATAAAGTGATCATAGTTACTACAGTTCATGATATGTCAGACAGCTTGGAGGAGGTCTTGTCTTCACCCATGGGAAAGGTCGACAACACATAAAGGATGTGGCACTCTAATACATTTTTGTATAATAAAAAAGAGAAGGAAATGGTTCATTGGTTTTGAATATCTTTGAGGAAAACCAATAGCAGATAAACAGGGGCAGTTTCCTACTTTTCAGGAGCAATTGAGAAGATGTGATATTAAGGGCCAGTAAGCAGCTACAAACACCTAGCACAGCTAAATTAAAAGAGACCACTTGTCAAAGAATGAGAATTGATTGTAATTAATGCTATTATTAGCATGATATGGAGTTAGACTCCTATTTGCCTTAGATCTCTAAAAAGTCTAGTTAGCAGTTTGTTACATTTAATAGGTAGTTAAAGTTTGAATAGGTGTCATAAGAAGTAGAATTCGAGTTCCCCTCATGTTGGAGGAGGAATCTCAGCCTTGTAAAAGAATTCTATATATAGGAGAGAGGGAAATGTACCAGGGGTTGGAAAATTATTCAAAAAAGCTCTGATATTTGGCTTTATGTAAAGACTCTTTTTCAGTAATACAAGATTGGCTTTGCTTCTCAGGACTCAGGAGGGATTCGATGTTCAGAATGTGTTGTATTGTTATTTTCCCAATATTTTTAGTGGTATGAATGTGTAATCACTTAGAACTCACTCATGGTGCTCTAATTCCCTGTAGACATTCATAGAACGTGTGGTCCTATATGTTTCTGGTATGTTCTAAATGTGTTGAATCCTGAATGCCCTGACTTCTATGTAAGGTTGATAACATTGTTATACTAAAATGATGTTGACTCCATAAGCCCAATGGATAGTTTCTAATTGTGTTTCCACCACTCACATTTTACCTTTGTTTCACAAGAGTTAGCCATCTTTATCATAATCAAAGATCATTAATCCTTTGAGAGAGCCCTCTCAGGTTGGGGAGGCTAAGCCTCAGCCTAAAGTAGGTTTGAAATAGTTACTTAAAGTCTGCCTGATCACAGCAGCCTATCAGGGTTTGATTTTGAGATAACAAAGGGTATGCCTAGAATGGGTAGACTTTGAAGAAACCTTTGCACCAGTAGCCTAACTAGAATCCATAAGAATCTTCCTTTCTCTTGCCATTCACAAAAACATAAAAGTTTATAATATGGATGTAAACTCTGCCTTTCTTAATGGAGACTTAGAAGAGGAGGTTTACATTTATCAGTGATTTAGCAAATATCTTAGTTTTCATTTGGAAAATAAGTGGATCGAAAATAAAAATGTCATGCATTTCACATTACATTTAGGTTTTTGTGTGCGAAATTGAGATTTGGAACAATTGCATTAAGGGAATTGATTTAACGATGTAGTTTGTTGCATCTTGTATGTTGCATAATTCATTTTTCTCTTCCCTCTCGTATATATATTTTCATTGAAAATAAGATTTTGTTTTGTCATGCTAGATTGCATCTTTAGGATATTCAGGTGAAATTTGTGGTGAGCCTTGAAAATTGAAACATAATTCAAGATAAACTTTAAAATGTATTGAATCAATCTTAAGGATAATTTTAAACATTAATTCAAACATATAGAGGCCTAGGCTAGAGACGTGTTCCAACGTCTATAAACATAGGAGCTTTCATTTTTTCCAGCATTTCATTTGGAGGGTGATATCATGTTCCACGTACGTAAGTGCATCAGACCGTTATCCACGTACCTTTGGATATATTGGCTGGCGATCCATGCATGAAAAGTATATGTGAATGCTCTAATCGCATGGTTACACATTACAACACAAACACAGACTGCACTTCCATGTATCATCTAGTACATTTTGGAAGTTGGCCATAGGTTGATATCCTCACCTTAGGTAACTGAGTTGACCGGTTTGTATACTATGATACATCAAGCATAACATTCAAGGAGATTTTCTACACATACATCAATCCTTGGTTCTCTAGGGTGGTATATTGCAGTTCACAGTTGCTTGGTAAACCTTTAGCCTAGATTACCCTGTTTGATTTATTTTCGTTGTTAATGTTTAAAATTTATTAAATCAACATGTAAGAACAACACCTTATACTTTGTCATTTACGTAGAATGAAAAATAAGCCTCATCTTACACCTGAGGAAACTCCTGACCATCATCAGAAGCACAAAAAGATGCAGATTACTGAATCTAGTAATTCAGGAGTTACTACTTATGGTCCTCCATCTAAAATAGATCCACCAGAATAATCTTTTCGTGCGAGTACTGAACTTGAGATTACTTCTCCATTGGCTAGTGAGTTCGACACAGTCAAGATAGAAGCACTTGAAATCTCATTACCTTAGGTTATTGAACTTGACTATACTGTGTTATCACTTAAGAATTCTAATGCCAAAATTTCTCATACTAGTTTGATGATAAAGGTCGGTGCTAGTCTAAGTTTGATTTTGTTTTTCCTTAGAGTCTGAGTCTTAGGGGGTCTTGAGTCAAGTATGCATTCTCATTCATCACTAGTCATTCTCATTCATCATCGATCTCATAGCCATGTGTCAGTTTGGTTTAAAAATTACTATATAAAGCCTTTTAGGTGATTTCGTAGTGCACATAACCATTTTGAAGTGTTTTCACAGCGCATAAATCCTTTTAGCAGTTTCACAGCGCAAAATTCCTTTAGGTGATTTCGCAGCGCGATGCGTTTTAGGTGATTTCGCAGCACATAATTCAAAATTTACACTGACCGCGCTACAAAATCGGAGATTCGTGCATTCCACAGCGAATCTTTCCCAACTGTCAAATCTGTCAAGTTAATCTATGGTTGCGTCATTCATTGTCATTTTATGCACTCCACATATCATGTCCAACTGCTTATCTCCATTATTACAACCACTAGGTACATTGATACACATGGATTACAAGTTCCAAGAAAAGCCAGGTATGCACAGTCTTAATGATGATTGTATGCCTTGCATGAGAAACAAGTCTGCAAGATTTTAGTTTGAAAACATTGTCATCAAGCGAGGTAGCTATCAAGCGAGGCAGCTATCAAGCGAGGCAACCATTCAAGCGAGGTAGAGATTGGAGTTTGAGCAGCACTAGCATTTCCAGCCTCTATTACAATGAATCTTCATGGAGGGATCGGCAGAAAGGAAAGATCACAGATCAGGCAAATGTTTGAGAAACGAGCCTGAAGGTTTAGACATAACCTTGAAGAACAGAGAAGTCGAGCATGCATTTAAACAAGCTGGATGTTGGAATTTTTTCAAGAAGCTCCAGGGAGGTCATGCACAAGTTACTAAGGAATTTGCCCTGAATTTCATAGGAGTAAACTCAAAGGTTGGTATGCTGGAATTGCAGGTCTCACCAGACATGATATCCACAGTTACGGAGATTCCAAGAGGGCAAGAAAGTTGGTTCAAGAATTTCAAATTTGATATGAACCCATGCAAAGAATTTCTAAAGCAGGAGTTCATTAACTCAGATTTAAGCAAGTCTATTCCTAGAAGTTATGTCAAAGAATCATATGCCCATTTGCTTACCTGTATACAGAAGTACCTGACCTTTGAAGGGAGATATAACAAAGTGTATTCATACAATTTTAAACTTTTGTTGCATTTCACAGGGAAGACATCTATTGATCTACCTTTTTACTTATTCCGTAGCTTAAGTAAAATGTGTGACAAGGTGCAACTAAGAAAAGAAGCCTGTGAGACTTCATTGTTCCACCATGGCTTGATTAAGTTGATTGTTCTGCATGAACTCCAGAGGGTAGGCAGAGACTGGGACACATTCATATTCATGTCTGGTTTCAAGAGCAAGACCGGTCTCAGCCCTCAAGCTGCAAAAGATCTTTCAACAACAACCGGTCCTCAGGCAGAAACAAGATCCAAGAGGTTTTCAAAGTTAAAGGCAAGAAAACAAGTAAGAGAATCTACCAGGCCACTGACTATTCAGGATACACCCCAGCAGTCCATTAAAGAGAAAACTCAGGTCAAAGAAACTGCACATGAATCAAGCACAGGTGAAGGAGTTCAAAGAAGAAGGACTAGGAGCCAGGTGGCTAAAGAAAAAGGTAAGTCAGTGAGTATTGAAGAAAGCCTTGTTTCAAAGGGAGACATAAATGATTTATTGCAAGCAATTGACATTGAAGAGTCCCCACTAGTTCAAGCTGATTTGATACAGTCAGGAAAAGAGAAGGCTAAGAGGGTCAAAGCCTCAAAGAAACTCAAGTTTGATGATCAAGTTGATCAATTTGTTTTTAAGCCCAAGAGACCCATAACGAGGAAGTTCAAACAAGTACAGGAGGTACCGCCAAGAGCAGATGAAACAGGGGAGGTGACACGGCCTCATGAAAGAAAGGATAAAGGCAAAACAGTTGCCACTCAAGAAGAAGGTAGTGTGGAAGACTTGAAAAAGAGATTGGAATCGGCCAACTTTGAAATTGCTAGACTGAAGAAAGTTGCCAGAAAATTTTCAATTAAGGAGGCTTATTTTAACCAAATGCAAGCTCGGTGGGAGGACCAAACATTTCAAATTCCCGAGGTGGTTGATTTTAGTGTTCAATTCCGTAGCTGGACTACTCCTGCAATAAAGGAAGCTCAATTTATCAGAAAGGTTAATACAAACCTCAGATCTGGAATCAAGGTCATGAAGAAACAAATTGAAGATTTAAAAATACAATTAAGCCAGCTAAAGGAATCTCCTTAAAGAAATCCCACTTCAAGTAAGGCTATGCTTCAAATTTTGATGATTTTGCTTGGTATAATCTTTCTTGAAGAATCCTACATTTCCATTCAGTTTTGGAAGGCCTTGGAGCAGTTGAAAGAATGTTTAAACAACAAAGGGCTCAAATAGAAAAATTTTGGGTTGAAACTGTGATTTTTGGAACAACTCAGCAGTTTCGTAGCGTGCTACGAAACTGCTGAAGCTAAACAATCTAATATCAGTCAACCGGTTTTGAAATACAAGCAGGAATTTTGAAAAGGAAATATCTACAAGAGATCATCTGAAGCTATCAGCTTTCAACAAGGTCAAGAAAGGTGGAGGAAACATGTATTCGAATCCAAATTCTAAAATTTTTTTCATAAAGTGAGCACTTTTACTACAGTCCAAGATATGTCAGACAACATGGAAGAGCTTTTGCCTTTACACATAAAAGGGGTTGACAGCACATCAAAGACGTGGCAATTTGTTATATTTTGGATAATCAAAGATAAAGGGCATGGTTCCTTGGATTCGATCATTTTGAGGCAAACCAAAGACCGATAAACAGGGGTAGTTTCCTATGTTTCAGGGAAATGGAGAAGATGTGACATTGAAGACCAGCATGGAGCTTTGAACATTCACCACAGCCAAACTAAAAAGGGACTAGATGTCAAAGAACGAGAATGATTGTAATCAAGGCTATTATTAGCATAATAAGGAGTTAGATTCCTACTTGATTTAGATCTCTAGAAAGTCTAGTTACAGTTTGTTACATTTAATAGGCAGTTAAAAGTTGAACAAGTGTCATTAGAAATAGATTTCGAGTTTCCCTCAAGTTTGAGGAGGAATCTCAGTCAGGTAGAAGAACTCTATAAATAGGAGAAAGGGAAATGTAATAGGTGTTGGAAGTTTATGTAAAAAAAGCTCTGTTGTTAAGCTTATGTAAAGACTCTGTTTCTTTTGGTAATACAGTACTGGCTTCTGCTGCTCAAGAATCATAGAGACTTCAATTCATGAATTCCTCTTGTTGTCTTTTCATGTTGTCTACAGTATTATGAGTATTTGATTACTTAGGAATCACTTGCAGTGTTCTAATTTCCTTCATATACTCATAGATTGTCCTTTTGTGTTTGGTGTACTCTATTTATATTGAAATCTTCATGCCTTGATTTTATTGCAAAGCCAATTCTACTGTTAATGCTAAATGACATATGACTCCATAAGCCCAATGGATGCTTGTTAATTTTGATTTCACCAGCTTCATTCCTATTTGTTTCACAAAGAGTTAGCCATATTAATCATAATCACAAAACCTTTAATCCTTTGAGAGAGCCCTCTCAGGCAAAGGAGGCTAAGCCTTAGCTAAAAGATTGGTTTGAAATAGTTACTTGAAGTCTGCCTGGTCTGCAGCCTTCCAGGGCCGGATTTTGAGATAACATACTGAATCATAGAAAACACAGCCTAGGTTATATGACCTCAGGAACCTCAGTTATCTACACCTATTACTTCAAGACCTTCCTCTTATCTTCCTTTGTCTCAGAACCGACCACAACCTATATATCTTGGACCTGACGGTGAACCACTTCCACCTAGTCTTATAAGCATCAAATAGATTCCTCAAGAAGAGCCTCAACCCGCCTCTCCTATCCAAGTAGCGGCTCATTTTTCGTAGGCCCTTCCTTTTCCTTCTCCTCATTCTCCATCACAAGATCCTTTGTCTAATTCATTTCCTTTCAACTCACCCTTAAGTTTCCCTCAGCAATCCCCATTGGGATAGTTAACCATGACTGAATCTGCTATGTTTTTTCAGCATGTATCTACTACCATGACTGAGACAACCCATGTTTTAACTTCATCCATATTTGTAACATTTCCATAGACGCATTTGTATGGTGGCTTTCCCGTCTCGCCTGGTTACCAATGTTTGTTTGGTACCTTTTCTGGCACAACATCTAGTCCATGGACCTCTCCCATGTCATCTACATCTGGAATTCCATCTAGAACTTCTTTGATGAGCACTACACAGTCTTCTCTTCCTCCTCCATCTACTCCTACAGTTCAGCAGTGGGCTGGTCCTTTTTTCAATGGGTATGGACACCTACAATAGCCCAATCCACCTCCTATTGGGATCCCTCCTCTTGGGGGGAAGTTGCCTCCATATAACCCTGTTCTTTTAGTAGGGGGGACTTGTTGTAGGGATATTTCTATCCCCTCAAGTTAGTGCTTAGCCTCATGTGAGTCCTCCACATTCAGGAATGGAAGCTAATTTTTGGAAACGTACTACACTTGAACAAATTTTTTCGATTGTGACTTCATCTTTAATTTTTCAACCTATTCCACCTACATCTCATATTCTTGTTCATCAACCTATATCTCAACCTATTCAAGCTCAAGTGAATGTAATCTAATCTTGACAGGCTGCATATTTTACTCAACCTATTCCACTCTTATCTAGCACTTCGCAAGCCATGTATACCCAACATTTTCAAGGTAGCTTACAATCACAATCGCTTGGTCAGGCCATTCCTCAAATTCAAGTGGGTTAGAACGTATATGGTATGGTGTAGGCACAACCTAACCAACCTTATGTTTGGATGATGAAAAATCCCACAGGGAAACAATATAAACCATATCAAGGTATACCTCAAATGCCTTATGGCCAACAAATCTAAACCCAACCATTTCAACATTTACAAGGTTATCATGGAGTCGAGCAGTAAGGTTATGTGTATTCTAGTTATCAAAATCCTCCCCATCCCAGAACATAGATACTTGTTGCTTAGGCCATCCCATCTTACCTACGGTATCCTCTACTATACCTCAAAAGGAAGTTTCCATTCGTAGCAACTCTCGAATTTCCATATCTAACCGGGCTCACCAATGATCCCATTGCTCATTCTCTTTGGTGGATGATTATTCCCAGAAAATTTCCCAGTGATATCCCTAAATTCAATGGAAATAATAGAGAAGACCCATCTACACATGTGATGACTTATCATTTGTGGTGTTCTTTGAACTCTCTCAATGATGATTTTTTTTGTGTGTCTTTTCCATTGCGCACTCACTGGTACAACATCAAAATGGTATGTTGAACTACCATGAGCTTCGTTCGATAATTTTAGTTCCTTGGATACCACATTCCTAACACATTTCCAGTTACCCATCTAATATGAGATTGGAACTGAAATTTTAACCAATTTCAAAAAAACTGATGCCACTCACATTTTTTATCACATTCATGAGTGGCGACGTCATCATCGTTTGGTTAAAACTTTTGTTCCTAACCAATTGTTAGTTGAATGGTTCATTAACTCTCTGTTGTCATCCATCACAGAAGACGTTGCTAAGGGTAGAGTTATGACCAAAGAGCAGGTTATTTCTTGTGCCCAGTATTTGGATCTTATTTATACCCAATCTGGCATGCTCTATGATAAAATACCAAATGCTCTACAACCTTCCAATATTGTTCCTCAACCTCCTAGTAAATAATCACATGTTGTCGTTGGCGTCATTGATTATGCTAGCCAATAGTCGACGAGTAAACCATATGGTTTGAATCTTGTTATGGCTACCCAAAGCCCTCCGTCCACCACTCCTACGACTTCTATTTCCAAGACTAATGTCATTCAATATTCCAAAGGAAAACCTCAGCAACCAAGAAGTAAGAAGAAAGGAAAAGGTAAAAAGAAGAAAGATAATCCTCTGCAGGATAAACAAAACAATTAGTCTTATGAAGAAAATCAGAAACCTCATTATCCATTTTTTATTTGTAATGAGGAGCATTTCACTCTTGATTGTCCATACCGGGTGGAAGTGAATCATTTCCTTAAGTCATCCACTGCACCCACTATGTTGACAGATCCCTTTCCAAATCAAGAGACCAATATGGTTTCTTCGTATCCCATTTCCTCTAACTTAGTTTTGATGTTTTCCTCTTCTAAGATGAAAAATGACATTATGGTGGCCACCTGAAGTAAAGACTACGGTAATGCGAATCCCTTGAATGGTCAGGCTATCGATCCTACTTGAAATGTGTTTCCTACTAAATTGACAATTAATACTCCCAAAGGCGTTATCCATAAATATACATTAAACCCTCACGTAAGAGCTGCTTAGAATTATAACATAGTTGAGGATTTTTATCAAGTTCCTTTAGATATGTCGACTCTTGAGGTGTTGCAAAATTTCCTCACCTAGAAGAAGGCTTTGATTTCCAAAATTGGATGTATTGATCCTTCAGATTCCAACCTAGTAGTTTTAACCATGAGATTCATACGCCTTGACTTCCATCCGAATTAGATTTCATGATTCAAGTTTTTATTCACGGTAAGAATATCCATTGCTCCATTGTGGATGAAGAGGCATCAACTTGTATCATGTCCCTTTCTTGTTGGAAGGCCATCAATTATCCCTAATTGAATCAATCACTGACTACTCTGAAATATTTTGATGGAAGAGGCTTCAAGCCTTGTGGAATTCTGAATTCATTACAAGTATAATTAGGCGGCAAGAAGGTATCAGTAGAAGTTGAAGTTATCGACAGGCTGCTATATTACAATCTTCTCCTAGTTCATACATGGTTTTATGTTATGGTTTCTATTATTTCGACATATTTAAGAATGATTGATTTCCCTCAAAAGGGAGGTATAGTTGCCATTGATCAGCTCACTTTCTTTGCCACCAATTCTCAAGTTACTGAAAGTGTCTTTCTTGTGGGAGAAACCCTACACCCATATCAACATGTCGGGGTAGGACTTCTTAAGGATTCTTCCCTCATGGGAACCTTTTCTCTTCCTCCTCCTTCTTCTAACAACTCTAATCCAATTTTCCATGTCAACGTGATATCTTCTTGTACTACTCCAGATGATCTGTGGGTAGTGTTAGATGAGTCGAATATTGACACTTTTGGTGATTGCATGCCACTCAGTCCCATTGAACTCAACTATGAAGTCATCTATTTGGCCTGTGCAACACACTCTACTCTCTCCTCTTTGACTAATTGGGTTGACCATTCCTTAGGTTATGGCATGTCTCCTAATTCCTTCTCTCATACATTTTCTACCGATGAGAGCATCATGGAGATCATGTTGTCGGATGATGCACCGTGGGACGATCATCATCATCGTTCCTCCTTGCCAGATTCCTACAAGGATAATATTAGTGAACTGTATCGTCACAATATCATTGTGATGTATATGAATTTTGTATCCATCCATGGTATCGATTCTGAGAAGAATTTTTCGAACATGGAATAGACTATCCCTTTAGACATTTCAATCATACCCAATATTGTTGAGAACGTACATATCAATGTGTCTTTCTCTTCTGATGAGATCAAGACCTATAAATCCCTTTTCCAGGAATTTTGAGATGTTTTCTCTTGGTCTTATGAAGAGATGCTAGGTATCAATCCAAACATTGTTGTACATGAAATTAAGATGTATCCTAATGCTAATCCAATTCGACAACGCCTCCAAATGTTCCATCCTAAGAAGGTTGCAGCTATTAAAGCTAAAGATGAAAAACTTCTATGCGTTGGTTTCATCTACCCAGTACCTTTAATGGACTGGGTGTTAAACATTGTTCATGTCATGAAGCAACATGGAACAATTCATGTGTGTGTGTGTCGATTATTGGGACATTAATCGTGCTTGTCCTAAGGATAATTATCCTACCCCATTCATCAACCACATTGTTGATGATTGTGTTGGTTGTGAAATATTTTCATTTATGGATGGTTTTTTTGGATACAATCAAATCAACATTCTCCCAGCGGATCAACATAAAACTGCATTTATTTTTCCCTAGGGAACATTTTCATATTGAAATCTCCCTTTAGGAATGAAAAATGTTGGGGCTACATTTCATAGGGCAATGAATTATGCCTTCCATGACATAAAACATATCATATAACCATATTTGGATGACCTACTTGCTCACTTGAAACTTCATGTCGTGTTCCAGCGGCTATAACACCCTCCAAAGTTTTGGCTTGCACTCAAATTTTGGAGCCTTCATTAGTCTTTCCCTTGATTATTGCAAACACTTAAGCTCATTTCATGAGATTTCCCCAAGTCCTTGAACCCTTTCACTTGTCAGATTAGTTGTCGTCTTTTGGCATGTTTGACTATCTTGTCATTATTGTGAACCTTTCTGGTGGTTTCGAAGGTTAGTAATTGTGTATACGAGTTGTCCTAGCAATGTAAACACCTGATGCACTCATACACAAAGTTTTAATCACTGTCGCATAAGTGTCGTCACGGTCGTCCTAAAGTCTATCGCAAGTGTTGCACTTGTCGCTTCTTGTCATGAGATAGTGGCACAAAAGGTAATTATTTGTCTGTTGCTCATGTGGTCTATGTTTTTGTGTTGTCGAAGCATGCTAAGTGTGTGATCGTGAGTTCAAGTTCATCACAAGTCTATCTTCCTCCCACACTTAGCCATTTTAGGAAAAATTTCCCGACAAGGCAACTCAGCTTCATCGAGTCCCGACTGAACTACGCACTACGCAGTGTCAACGTTCATTGATGTGACCTTTTTGCCTGGAACTACATAGTGCATAGTCACTCTCCTCTAGGGAAGTTGTACTGCACAATTTCAGGGCCCAACAACCTTCTTTGAGCCCCATAATTGCACAGTTGTTCCTCCCAGTCTAATTTGAACTACGCACTCTGCACTTTCAGTCCTCAAGCTTTGCACTTGCCTACTAGAACGTCGAAATTCTTAGAGTGCCCAGCCTCCCTTGGCCTACAGAACTGTGAAAATGTGTTCTCAAGTTCCCTCACTCAACTGAAGTTCACTAACCTTAAGAACTACACAAATTTGTCCTCCAAGCCTCCCTGCTACCCAATCCCCTTGCCTCTGAAAATTGCACAAAACTAACCTCTCAGGGCCTCATCCCACATCACCCACTGCTGGCTTGAACTACACAATCCTAAATCCCAGTGGCCACTGCGCAATTTATTTCCACAGTGGGGACTATGCTGTAAAGTTCCTCAGTCAATCCTGAGTTGTGCTTTGTGCAATCTCCATGATCAATCTCTCTCCTTGTCACCTGGAGCTGTGAAATGCACAATTACTGGACCCTCTCTCATAGGTTGTCACTTGTCCCAAGTTCAATTCATGGATAATAATGCATCATCTTAGGATAGGAAGTTTTCGGATTGATATCGTCCTATGATGAGTGAATTGCAAGAACAGGTACCCTATCATATTATGGCGAGATGATGAAGAAGGAGAAGAAGGAGGGAAGCATGCCTAAAGACTCACTTGTAGCTGAATGGATAAGTGGACCTACCAAGAGCAATAAAAAGGAACACAAATGTGCAACCACCTTCCAAGACCGAAGATTATTGAAGACTCTACATCATCAAGCTATGTGGAGGAGAAGAGAAAGCATATCCAAGAACACATTTATCACTTAGAAACAATAGCGGGTTGACATTGCCACATCATCAATCCATTCCACATGAGTTTTCATATGCCACATCACTATTGTGGTCCATGTATATTGTAAATCAAATGTCTAGTAAAGTGGAAGTCTAATGGATACACATGAATGTGAAGAGTCATGTAACTTGAAAAGTCATAGGAAGTTGAACAGTCATGAGGGTAGTCAAAGAGTCACAAGGGGTAAGCATCACCCCTTGGTTATATACACCCCCTCATTGTATGAGCAAAGGAATTTTCACCTTTGCTCCTCCTACAAGACATTAGAGAGACCGTCTATTTCTTGAGGAGCAAGGAGTGGCTCCAATATCCCACTATTAGGGCTAATGATGTACAATGTAAATATGTGTCTTGGAACTTTTTCTTAATAAAAAAATCCTTTTAAGTCCAACACATTCTCCATTCATGACTTATGAATGTTTGTAAGATTGTTCTATGAACGTTTGTATTTCATGTTTTATTTCACATGTACTAAGAGAGTTGAACTATTCTGGTTATTTTAGTGCTTATCTTGTTGAGAATGTACCATAATTGTTGTTACTATTGTACCATCCTTTTTGGACTATTCCATGGGATACTAGATAGACCTTTCTTTTCTTATCAATTATAATGACTGTCATTTCCACTATGGACAAGTCCACTGGACATTATAAATATCTTCCCTTGTTCATTGGTTGTAAGGACTGTTGTTCCGCTATGGCCTATTCCGTTGGATGTTGGATAGGTCCTTTTCCTTCATGTGTGTCCCTTCCTAGGTGTTACTATTACCTCTCACTTAGAGGCTCACTTTTCTCCCCCCTTTTTTAGTAAGAAAACCTAGACATAGTTGCACTTCACACTCACCAAGCATACTCACCTTTCTTTTCAAAGATACCATTGCATCACCCTCTTGTATTGACAGTTAGAGACACGGTAAATGTTTAAGGATTTGGCAACCGATCCTTTATACTGGATTGGACTCCTACACCAAACGTTTTGAGGTCGGATAGGGACTGCATATCAAGGAGATCCCCTGAATTTTGGCAATTCCAGCAATGTCAACATTTCTTGTGCTAAAAGGAAGGAAATCGGTATTTTATGGTTGATTGTCCCACTGACCCACTCTTCCATTTTCTAGTCAAGGTAGTAATGTTCACTCCGTCTCCCCTACTCATAATTCTTAAGTTGGTAACTCTTCACTACCCAGGCCTAAACGTAAAATCCTATATCATCAACTTCGGTCCATTCGCCCCATCACCCATCAGTTTGCAAAAGTTGTTGGGTTGATTCCGTGAGTAATGAGTCTTCCATATTCTCAAAATAAGAACAAGACCACCCCCATAGGAGTAGTGGTCTCATTTATTGAAGAAGCAGTTCTCGCCACTATTGAAGAACTAGAAGACACTGTGGAAAGGGAAGAAGAACCTCCACTCTTTCAAAGAGGAGAAGAAGGTCACCCCTTACTCTTGGGTTCAAATTTTAGTGGGATAGGAGGAGAAGAAGAAGAAGAAGAGGAAGAGGAACCATCATATTCAGAAGAGGAAGAGGAGGATAACAAAGACGAAGATATAGTAGAGAAGAATCTAGATTGAATGTCTTAGGGCCCACTTGCACTTCCAAGTGTCCTACACAAGATGCCATGGCACGTAGAAAAGACCTTGACGAAATGTGACCCTGACAAGAGAGTTAAGGTTGAAGATCACTTGGACAAATTCTACATACATCTGCAAACACTTGAGGTACGTTACAATGATGTTGTATGCATAATTTTTCCATGTACCTTGGATGGTAAAGAAGTTGTATGGTATCACAACCTTCCTCCAAAATCCATCTAGAATTGGGAGACCTTCAAAAGGATTTTTCTTGAAAAAATTGTTGAAGACAAGACCCCTGCCATGTTATTGAAGGAGTTGGGTAGTCTTAAGATGGAGAAGAAGGAAAAAGTTAAATCTTTCAATCAAAGATTCAATCACATCTTGAACAAGTTTTTGGACAACACAAAACCAAATGACTCCATCACCATAGACTACTACAGTTCTGCCTTGCTAACAAGTATTGCGCAATTTTTAAAGCGAATTGTGAAACAGACATTAACAGAAAACTATGAAGAGGATTCCATTGAGAAGGACCTGCATACTATTGGAGTCATCACATATGATGAGTTAACAAAAGATTCCAAGGACACGGCTAAGAGGCCCCAGGTCTCTGAGAGCAAGGCTAAGGAAAAGGAACTGGATGATATTGAAATCCTAACTCGTCTCCTGAAATGGCTGAACTCAAACAAAGGACAAGAAAGACTACCGTGATAAGCAGGCCTCCCAAGTTCATGCTTAGAAGGAATTCAGATTTTGGTAGCAGTAGCAATTAGCCAGCAAAATCTGTGCAAAGTTTCAATGTGGTTCTAAATAATGAGAAGATTGGCACGGATTCGTATTGTGCATATCATAATGAGCATCATTCGGAAAATACGTGCCCATGGTAGAAACAACTCATGAGCAGAATGGTTGCGCATTTGTTGAATCAGTCATGGTTGAGGACCAGGTTAATCCCAATGAAGAGAAAGAGGAATATTTTACAACTGATGAAGATCTAGACACTGGGCATGCAGTCAATATGTATCATTGTGTTCTTTCAACCCAAAAGAGCACTGCCGATAAGAAGCCTCGAGTGATGGTCCATCCCAAAAGTAGAGCAACTGATACAACTTAAGAAGCCAAGGGCCAACCATTGTGATTGAGGTGCCAAAATAGAAATTCAAATAAAATTTGTTAAGAAAACTCAATCCTCTAGCTAACTCAACACATAACACTCAGAGTGAGTCTGGGAAAGCAGTTTCAATGAAAAGTGTTTCTAACAACACTAAGGAAAACCCCATCCTCCAGAAACCACAAACCAAGTTCCATCCTCAGACACCTCGGTCAGTCTTCCTATTGTAGATTATAACATTGTAAAGGATATGAAGAAGGCTCGTGCAAATATCTCCATGTTCGAACTTACAAATATCACGAGCCAGCAGGAAATCCTTCTACATGCACTTGGACAAACCTCTATCGGAAATGCAACCTCTTCAGAAAAGGGATCTAGTAAGTCTCTTGATGCTATCACATATGTTCTCAATGCACTCAAATGGAAGCAAATGTACTCTTCCTACCATTCTTGTTAACAATTGAAATCTTCAACTTCAATATACACAATTGCTTGGTTGATTCTAGTGCATCGGTAAATGTCATGCCACTATCTGTGGCCAAGAAGATCAATGCTAAATGGGACAAGACAGATGCACAGATCATTCAACTAGACATAACTCATGTCTAGGTGATTGGTGAATTGAGGGATGTCATTATTCAGTTATCAGATGACGGACGATTTCACCAATGTATCAACATTGTGATTGTGGACATTGCCGAAGCATATAGAGTGTTACTAAGCAGGTATTGGTCAAGAAAGTTGCAAGGATACTTTGCCACATACTGGTCACACTTATGGCTTCCATACAAGGGTAGGAACAATCAGATCTGGGTAGAGTCTGAGAAATACATGAAGTACATAGTGACCCCCTTGAATGGGCATAACAAGCCAATGGCTTTCGCAGAACTTCTATTTGGAAATTATTTTCTTGAAACACAATTGGGGTGCTATCGTGTAGAGTCATCCCTGATTCCACCAGATGCACATTTGGATCTCCTTCCATGTCGAACTGGTGATAATATACTTTGTACACTTAGTAGTAGTGGTAGTAGCAGTAGTAGTACTAGTGCAGTGAGAAGTCCCTATACATATGATATGTGGAAAATGTATTTTGATGAATCCAAGACACAGTAGGGCTCTGCAGCTAGTTGTGTTTTAATAGATCCATTGGAGATAAACACTTTGGAATTCGAGTGCATGAATAACACGGTAGAGTATGAAGCACTCATCTTGGGCTTACATAAGGCCATTGAACTCAATCTTGATGTTCTAAGAGTGGCGTCAGGTACATAACACTATACATTATATGTCACCTCATATTAAGAGTTAGAAAAAAGAGGTATGGTGACTCATCTCTCACTTCCAAGATTTCAATATTATTGCAGTACCAAGAATGCATAATGTAGTAGCAGATGCCTTGGCAAATAATGCTGCTAGGATGTTACTGTTACAGAATGACTTTTCTATTGAATTTATTTATAAACCATCCGTCTCAGATAACATAACTAAATTACGTGTTTGTTATGATGACCGGAAGATACTGTAATTTATGGCAAACATTGATGTATTCAAAGACGCAGTGATCGAAGAGGATGTGCACAAATAGACACTGCAGGACACAACTAGTGCAAGTAGAGGAAACCTCATCCCTAAGAGTGTGGTGTCACTTGAAAATATGCATGATCTTTAGAATCACTTCCGGGGACCTGTGAATGCCAAGACCCACAATTCTACGTTGTCACATGATCAAATCAACTTGGGAACTGAGAAATATCTAAAATATGTCAATCTCGGTACTTGCTGCACACCACAAGAGTGGCGAGCCTTCATCCACTTATTCATGCAATACCATGATCTCTTTGCGTGGACATACAACAAACTCAAGACTTATGACACATGAATCATCCAACATGTGATACTGATCAAGAAAGGGGAAAAACCATTTCAACAGAAATTAAGAAAGTTTCACCCAATGCTTGAGCCCCTCATACAAAAGGAGTTGATAAATTTGTTGGATTCTCAGATCATTTACAAGGTGCGACATCCAACGTGGGTATCAAACTTATTCCCTGTGAGAAAGAAGTTCGGGGAGATTCGCCTATGCGTAGGTTTTTTCAATCTCAACCGCGCCTCAGACAAGGATAATTACTTAATGCCATCCATGGAGAAAATATTGCAAACAATATCTGGGGCTTAAATGTTTTCTTTGCTTGATGGATTCTCAGGTTACAACCAGGTTTTGGTAGCAAAGCCTGACAGACTGAAAACTACATTCCAGACGAAGTGGGGCACATTCGCATTGCGACGAATGCCATTTGGACTAGTCAATGTCAATGCAACATTCCAACACATGATGGACATCGCATTTCACAGACTTATTAGACAGAGTGTAGTGGTCTACCTTGATGATGTGATAGCATTTTCCAATTAGAGGTCAGACCACCTACGTCGTTAGAAGAATATTTTTGAGCGATGCTAAAAATACGAGATATCCTTGAATCCCAAGAAGAGTATATTTGCATTGTCTAAAGGTAATATCCTGGGACACATCATTCCTAAAATTGGGATCAAGGTGGACCTAAAAAGGGTCAGGACCATTATGCAAATTCCCCACCTAGTGAACAAGAAAGGCATGCAGTCTTTCTTGGGGAAGATCAACTTCCTCTGAAAGGTCATCTCTGACTATGCTCAGATTGGTAAACCAATACAGGAGATGATCAAGAAAGACATAGTCTATAAATGGGATAAGATGGAAAAGGCTGTGTTCTCCCGTATCAAGCAATTTATAGCAGAATTACCCACATTGTATAGCCCAGACTTCAGTAAAAACTTTTTGATCTACACTTTTTCTTCTGACACCTCTCTTGTTGTTTTTCTCACTCAGAAGGATGAGTTGAACAATGAATGACATATATCCTTCATGAGTGTAAGCCTGCAAGGACCAGAGCTCAACTACCCCACTGTGGAAAAATAAGCTTATGCAATATACAAGGCAGTAAAGCACTTCAGACCCTATCTGCTAAAAAAATAGTTGTATTATCTATGTTCCACACCCAACAGTCAGGTCACTTCTTGTTAAGAAAGAGCTAGGTGAAAGAAGGGCGAATTGGATGAACGAATTACAGGAATACGATCTTGACATCAAACCATTTTACACAATAAAGGGTCATGGTATTTGCAAATTATCAGCACAATAAGTCAACACAAAAAAGGAAGAATAAGAGCTCGCAAGATGGGAACAAGAGACCGAGATGTACAACATTGAGTGAGCCTCCCCCACTTTTGACATAAACTCTTGATATGCAGATGTGCGCCAATACCTTAAGCATGGCACCATGACCTCTCACTTCTCCATTTCGTAGAAGAGGGAACTCCGACTCAAAGAACTATCGTATCAGTTGGTGCATGGGGTGTTGTTCAGGAACACCAAAATGGAATATTGATTAGGTGTTTGCAGGCACGTGATTCAAAAAAGGTGTTATTTGATCTCCATGACAGACCAGCAGGGGGGCATTTGAAAAGAAACACTACAATGCATAACAGTATATGGGATGACTTTTACTAGCCTACATTATTCAAGGATGCTCATGCCTATGCTCGCAAGTGTCTAGTCTGTCAAAGGTGTGCCGACAGAAATAATAAGTCAGCAACTTCATCCCAACCCGTTGCAGTGGAAGAACAGTTTCAATAGTGGGGCTTGGATATCATTGGGGAAATTTTCCCACACTCATCAAAGTAGCACCGCTATATCCTAATTGCTACAAATTATTCACACGGTGGACAGAGGCAGTTCTGCTAAAACATGTGAATGAACAGGAAGTCACCAGCTTTCTGTAGCAAAATATCATCTCTAGGTTTGGTGTTCCTACATCACTTTTTTTTTACAATGCAACATACTTTTCCTTGTTAAAACTTTATGATTTTGCATTGGGAATTGGTATTATCTTGAAACATTTTTCTAATTATTATCCACAGGGAAATGGTATTATGTTGAAACATTCTGGTAATTATTAAATGCAGGGAAATGGTCTTGTTAAATACACAAACAAGAACCTCATCCGTATCAACAAAGATACCATATTCTCTGAATAGCGAAACTGACACTCTGTTTTGGTGAATGCCTTCTGGGATAATCGAGTCACTCCTAAACCTTCTCTAAACACCTCCCCTTACTTCCTGGTGTATGGAAAATAAGTCATCCTCCTATCGAACATCTACTTGCCTGCTCTCCAACTATCCCAAGAATCCAAAGGCAAGCCATGTCTTCTGAATCAGCGTAGCATGGACATTTTTCACAAGCTACAGGAAGAAAGGTTGAAAGCCAAAGAAAAATTCTTACTTCACTAGAGTAGTATCAACAGATGGTTTGATAGAAAACCTACAGGGAAAAATATATTTAGTGTGGGCGACTTAGTCTTGAATCGGGACAATGTCCACGAGGATAAAGGCAAACACACTAAGTTTTGTCCCCTGTGGATTGATCCTTACACAGTCCATGAAAATATTTTCCAACACACATATCGTCTTTAATCACTTGACAGGAAGATTGAATTTCTCCCTGTCAATGGCTAAGACCTAAAGCAATATTTTCAATGAAGATCTCGGGTTGTGCCCCACACTATGTACATAGTCTTTCGATTGTTTGTTGTTTATGTTTTTCTTCATTTTTGTATTTTTTTGTTTTGTGAATAAGTGTTGTTCCTAACTATGTTACCTAAGTGTGTGTGTGGCTAAAGTTCAAAGAGTCTTATGACACTGCAGTGCTTAGCTATATTTTTGTCTGTCTTCCTTGTGCTGGTTGTATTTTTTGGTCGATGTTCTAACGGAAAATATGATCCTTCCCTAAGGAGAGTTTTGACCGAACCATGAACCTGTGTTTAGTCTGGCAACTTCATGCCTATACTCAGTTTTCCACTTTGGTGTTTTCAAGCCTATCCAACTAGTAGAAATGGAGAAGGGGAAAATATAAACAAGAAAACCTATATCAGAGGTATTTATATGCTTCTCTGAAGGATAAATCTCTCCTCCTCTCAATAAGTCGGGATACCACTTCCACCCCCAAATAAATAAGTGTTAATGCCCAATTCTCTTTAAATAAATAAATAAAGGAAAAATAAGAGAAATTGTTACAGGGAAAAGTGTCTATATAGAACTGCTCTATCCCACTAAGGTGTGATAGCTGCCTTAGAAACAAATAGAGAAAAACTACTTTCGTTTTTCCGTTATGAATTATAGATAGAGAGGAACAGAAAGACCAACCTCTGTCTTGCGCTAATCTCCTGATTTGATTCCTCTCTTCTTTGATAGTCTTTAGCTACCTGCTCCCTTGCACGCCCAGCTTCACAAAGTACCTGTAAGATCACAGTAGCATAGCACTATACAAAGACATGGATCTATAATCATAAAAAATCTAGGATCAGATGTAAATTGACCATACAAATGTAGCAAGCATCAATGACACAAGAGCATGGAGGAAAACTTGAATAGCTTTTATTGATAAACAAGAAAGAGCCAAGAGGAGTTACAACCAGTTGTTCTGACCCAGCATCAACCTCCCAGCAAAGAAGCCCCTCTTCACCTCAAACAAAGCTTAGATCACCCGACAATCTGATGTTTGTCTCAAGAAACCAATAACAATTCCTTACAATATGCAAAATTCCAGCCTCTGGATCTCTGGGATGAGGGATCCATATATAGATATCTGTAATGGAGATGAGTCAGCTTATGATTTGATTAGTGTCTTCCCTCTGATAGTTCTTGTTTCCACTTGGAGATTGATGATCTCTTACTCATCCTTGGTCGAATTCAGAGAGGCAAGTGTCACAAGAGAAGATTCTGGAAGTTTCCACTGCCTCTCCACCTCGCGGAATGACACTGCCATTTGTCATTTCTCGCCCATCGCACCCCATAGAAGGGATTTTTGAAATGAAATGCACCCTCACAGTGTATTTAGGTGAGATGCAACGCACTTAGCCAGTGGAGCAGCTGAAATGATCCTGTTTTGACCAATTCTGAGCAGTTTTTCATGGAGAACTTCTGGGAGAAGCTGTAATCTGTTGACCTTGTTCCTTTAGGGGTTAGAACAACACTTTTAGGGACTTAGGAGCCCTTGGTTTACGGACATTTCATGCTTGGGGTTGTAGGGCCCAAAAATGTCTATAACAGCTGCCCCCTAAAGCATGAGGTCGTTAATCTTTTGATGTCGGGTGAAATGCTTTATTATGAGGATCCAAAGTTCTTTCAAGCTAGGAGGAGACCTGTAATAAGATACAATACAATACATTATCTTCATAATATTTTCATGATCTAGCTAAGGCGGGCATTCCCATGCTCAGCTTTATAAATCCATTTTCATGTACATAGGACAGACAATCGTCTGCGTGTAGACTAATGATTCTGATAGAGCCATCATCCTTTTGATTGGATGATTATCTGTGCAGCAATGATGTACATTTGATGTCTTTATTTCCCTGAATATATATCGCAGCCCGGATGGATGAAACTAGATCCGGGGTCTTCAATCTCGTTCGATCTTCACTCGAAGTACAAGTCGATCCATGTGAAAGTTGTTCTGGAGTCGAACATGGAAAGACATCGCCTGATTACCAGCCAATGATGTAAGCTGTTAACAGGCGCGAGAGGAATCACCGATAATGATAATGACCCTCAAGGTACTGCAATACAATCCACGTGGTGTGAATAAAGTACTTGGAGTCGAACACCACGCAAAATCTTTTGGTCGAAGGCCATTGATGTAAACCTGTCGCCGGAAGTGAGAAACTTGCCATTGAGGCATGCAAGCTTCAAAGTACTGAATGGGGTATTCCTAGATCAACTTCTTGGATAATGAGCTGATGTCGACAAGAAGCGATCCGTCACAGGAGGGCCTTAATGAATCCCACATCAATGACACGGAACGATCTGGTGATATAAGGTTCAGGGTGGCGGTCATGAAAGAATGGAGTATAAATGTATGGTAGTGGGTGAGACACAGGTGAATTCTATGAATGACTTCTCTTGAACATATCGGCGACATTGATGTGATGGATTGGTAGCATTAACCCCAAATGTGGATGGTATGATGGGACCATGGTGATGTGACCGGTGAATGAAACAACCCAACCCGACTCGGACGCGGAGTGGAAGTGTCATGTTCAAGAGCAACTTGCTACCAACAAAGTTTCTTCAAGTTTTCTTCCCAATTTTCCCCAGTCATTGCTGACCAGTACCTCTTTATTTTTGTCAAGCTTGAGGAGGATAACATATGCTTGTTCTATAATTTGCCCTTTGGGCAAACCCATCGCTATGTTTTAACGAGCCTAGTGATAGTGAAACTCGTTCTCGTCTATAGACAAGTTTGTCGCTATTAAACTTTTAACGAGTTTAACGACAAAGATAACTCGGTCCTTTTCAATTTTAGAGAGTCTGAAAAGGAACGTAAAGGTAACTCCAAAATTCCTTTTTCGTCATCTAATCCCTTAAGTCCGAAAAAGTATAAAACAATACAGAAGGGATGAATTTTCGATACTTTTAACGAGCTGAACAAAACAAGCGCTCGATATTTTTGTGTAATAATCTCTCAGGTCCAAAAAGATTAAAATTTAGAGGAGAGATAGCACTTCCGGTCCCTTTAACGAGCTGGAGAGGCCAATGGCTCGGCAATCTTTTCATATTTTACGAGTCAGTTAAAAAGCGCTTAAAGGAGACTCGTCTTTCGAGGAACGAGTGATAAAATGGGTAGCAACTGATTCCAGGTAAGGTTTGGAATTTTCCAATCACGACAGTGTTACAAGGATGGCTAGTGAGATCACTCTTCGCAGCTGTTCCTCAAAATGGGTAAACAATCAAATGGAGGTGAATGATCGGCCAATGCAAAAGTGGAGGTGATGGTGCAAACACGACCAAGGCTTTAATGGCTGAAGTACTACATTCATGATGGTTATTTACCAGTGAATAGTTCATTTTTTAATGAGCTTAAACGCGGGGGGAAACATTTGCTCATGTCTTATGTTTATTTTTTAACGAGCTTGAACTATGTGTTAAAACTGCTCGATCAATTCAGTCATGTGATAAGAATGTCTCATATAAAAACGGCAACTTTTAGATTTTTGCCCCACATCCTTTCTTTATGCAAGTTAGGAAACGACCAATCCAAAAAATAGATAAATGATCACTCTTTGCTTGCACTCCAAAAGGTTTGCATGCCCCCAGGTATAAAACAGAGTTTCAACGTTACCCCTTCTTTCTTCCGTTACAACATTTGTTTTACCGAGAGAGGCCTACCTCTTACAGGTTACCAAAGATTGTTCTATTTACGGTGTAAACAAAACACTTCTTCGGCGATGTCTACCGAAATAGACAAAGGTGAGTGAAGGAGGCTACTCCACTCACATAACTTTGACAAGAGAATCTTGTTCTAGAATAACCCCCTCTTCCAATCACAGACGGGAGTACAGACTAGTCATATTTTCTCGCGGAAACCTACCCTATACCCGAAGTTTTCCTGCCGAAGCAGACCAGGGTGCATGCCCCCTGGGTTTCAGTCATGTCCCCCGAATCACTCGCGCTCATCGGGTGGGCGGACTGGGGATTGAGACATTTCTTGCGTGAAAAGACCATTTAGGGATGGTATATGACTGTTTTTTATGCGTGAACCGGGGAATGAAAGCTGGTCTACGAGCTTGACCACTCTTCCTTCGTGCGAAAAACACATTACTCTAAAGAGTGAGGAGACAATTGCTCCCATGCAATAAATATAGTCTCGTCCAAGGAGTAGATTGTAATCCAGGGGTCCTTGAACTACCATCATGTTCATGTGAATGGTTTTCCCTCTCAATGTTATGGGCACATTGGGAAGGATCCCTAACGGTCGATTGGTTCCTTTATCAAAGCCTGTTAGATTTCTCATCTCAGGCAAAAGCGATGGCGAACCAAGCGCTTTCCAAGCAGTTGAGGAAAGGATACTCACAGAAGCCCCTTCATCTATGATGGTACCGGCCATAACCATTCTATATATTTGAACAATGATTCAAAATGGTATACTAGCTGGTAAACGGGGTCTGCCTAGTTGATTCTAGTCGAAGGAGACAACTAGGTTGCTTGGAGGTGGGACCGAATAGACGGTCGGGTACGACTCTGACGAACTTCCTTCCTGCAGTAAAGGAACGGGTAAATTGCCCCCATGTTCGTTGGAGTCTGTGCTTATGAAAAGAATTTGGACGGTGTCATCCTTGTTCTTTTCGGTGACTGTATCATCTGAAGATGGAACCTCTGAAGGCAAGACCGGGTCAACTGCCGCCTCGACCTTTTTACTTTCGTCTGGTATGGGTTCAAATGGTTTGTCTTCAATGATAGATGCTTCAGCCGACCACTTGAGCGGGCCAGCTAGATTTTCAACTAGTGACGGACTCGGCAAGATTTTTTTATATCCAGGAGGAAGTCGTAACGATGAAACTGGACGATCGTCCAAAACTCTTTTAGCCTCGTCTAAGAAGGGACAACGGTGGACGGCATGATCACCTTTGCATAGTTTACAAGGAAATCTATATTTTCCATTTTGTCCTGGGGCTTCACTTTCACTAGTCGACGATGTGTTTTCAACATGATCATCAGAGGTTGACAACACCGAGTTATGCAAACGAGGAGACCAGTCCCTTAAGATCCGAGGGATGCAAGGACAATCTCTATGATAGTGGTCTCCTTTGCAAATGACACATGGCGATTTAGGCTTGGTCGGTGTAGTGTGTGGATTTTCGCTAGACGACACTCGTTTGCCCCCATTCGCTTTTGGCTTCTTCTTCTTCTTCTCTTTCTTCTTCTTTTCCTTCTTCTCCTTAGGTACTTGACTTTTGGCTTTACCAGCCCCATCAAGCGAAGAGGAAGGAGGAGAGGAAGAATTAGAGAAAGTAGAAGGTTGGTGGGTAACTCTGGACTCGTCTAGTTGCTGATTCGATTGTTCAGGAATTGTGGTGTTCTGAACGACAGAGGTTGAGAAGAGCCATACAGGCAAGCCGATTGTCAGTCCTGGAAGCGACAATGTGGCCATATGGGGTGCACCAACATCTCCCCAAGAGGAGAAAGGACTAGGATTTCCTCCAAGGGGGATTCCTTGGTTGGTGGATTCCATTTTCTCAACCCAAGATCAACATAGGAAAGGGGTAATGGATATTCCGTTTAAAATAAATTTTAGACGCTTTGACACAACTTGTTTTTTCAATTTTTAAGAGTCGAGAAAAAACAAAAGATGGCTCTAGTCTCCTTCGATTTTTAATGAGCCTGAAGTGACAAGTGTTCAGATGGACCTTTTCTGTTAAGGAGTCTGAAAAGGAATGAAAGGGACTGCTCTGGAAATCTAGGTAGAGGGATTACCAAACCAATCGCAAAACTGCAGAATACTTTTTACGTACGGCAGTCAATCTTCCCGAATGCTGTGTTCAGTGCATTGTGATCGATAGGGCGGCAGACACGGCTTCCTATGGATAAGGGATTAAGCCTATTGGGGTCTCCCAAAATATACTCGACGGTACGTGGGAGCACAAGTCCGTACTGGCACTTATCGTCTCAAAGTGGAGGAATCACCCAACCATCAGTGAGAACAACAGTTACCAGGCTTTACGACGCCAGAATACGTCTCTAGCCTAGACTTCTAAATGTTGTGCGTTAAGTTCCAAATCGTTGTTAGATTCATTGAATTTATTTTAAGTTGATCTTGTTTATGAATTTTACCTTTCAGTTTCACCGTGAGATGTAGATGTAATTCCTAAAATGCAATCTAAGATGATAAACAAACTTTTTATCTTCTTTGTGCAATGAAAATCCTAGCTACTAAGGAAAGAAAGACATAATCTTTTCACAAAGAGCAAAGAGCACACTCTAAATTCACTTTCCTAAATCAAGCCAATCAGACTGTCTATATGCAAATGCACATGCATGTATTTGTTTTCGACTTTCTTAGTATATGAATGCTAAAAAGAAAGTTGATGCACAAATATGAATTTCTTTTCAAGCGACAAATATCAACAAGTTTCTTTTCGAAATAAAAAATGGAGACGATCACAACACCTTACGATTTTGAAACGAATACTTGTTCTTGACACTAGAAAATTACAAATTCAGACCAAAAACAATAGTAACAGGATAATCGACCATCAACAGCAATCAAACCCTTTCCTACGATTGAAATCGACACTTGAGACAATTTCAAAATCAAAGGACGACAATACGATTATGCTACTTTTGCAAAGGAGAATTGAAAATGACTCAACAAACACACAAAAACATCTACAGTTCTTTTGTACAAAGGAGGTGGAATAATAGCAAGGAAAAGGGGTTTCAAACAGACATATACTAATCACAGGCAGCAAAATTCAGGAATAGAACTGGAAAGAATGAATCACAGAAACCAAAACTGCACAGAGCCTAGTCTGATCAGCGCACCTGTAACACAGAGAATTTGAAATGCAGCGCACCTTGTCCACTCGGGAAGTGCGCTGAAGTTCAGATTCTCTGAACAGTACCTGCGCTGGGCCAGAAACGAGACTCTGTTTGGGTTCTGGGTCACAGTTTGCAGTTCAGTTCTTGGGTTTTGGCCAAGCAAAAAGCAATCAGTAATGTAACAATCAGGGGTAGATCTAAGGAGGATCTAAGAGCTGTCACAAGGGCAATCAGATAGTTTGTGAATCAGTTGTTTAAATCATAAATAGATCCAGTAAATTGATTGAAGTAGCAGTTATCTACTTTGCATTTGCTATGGCAAATGCAATTCGAATGCTACCTATAAGTTTATGAAACAGACAACAAAGAATGATAAACAAACAAACTAATTCTTCCCCAATGGAGTCACCATTTTGTTACAGGGAAAAGTGTCTATATAGAACTGCTCTATCCCACTAAGGTGTGACAGCCGCCTTAGAAACAAACAGAGAAAAACTACTTTCGTTTTTCCTTTATGAATTATAAATAGAGAGGAACAGAAAGACCAACCTCTGTCTTGCGCTAATCTCCTGATTTGATTCCTCTCTTCTTTGATAGTCTTTAGCTACCTGCTCCCTTGCACGCCCAGCTTCAAAAAGTACCTGTAAGATCATAGTAGCATAGAACTATACAAAGACATGGATCTATAATCATAAACAATCTAGGATCAGATGTAAATTGACCATACAAATGTAGCAAGCATCAATGACACAAGAGCATGGAGGAAAACTTGAATAGCTTTTATTGGTAAACAAGAAAGAGCCAAGAGGAGTTACAACCAGTTGTTCTGACCCAGCATCAACCTCCCAGCAAAGAAGCCCCTCTTCACCTCAAACAAAGCTTAGATCACCCAACAATATGATGTTTGTCTCAAGAAACCAACAGCAATTCCTTACAATATGCAAAATTCCAGCCTCTGGATCTCTGGGATGAGGGATCCATATATAGATATCTGTAATGGAGATGAGTCAGCTTATGATTTGATTAGTGTCTTCCCTCTCATAGTTCTTGTTTCCACTTGGAGATTGATGATCTCTTACTCATCCTTGGTTGAATTCAGAGAGGCAAGTGTCACAGGAGAAGATTCTGGAAGTTTCCATTGCCTCTCCACCTCGCGGAATGACACTGCCATTTGTCATTTCTCGCCCATCACACCCCATAGAAGGGCTTTTTGAAATGCAACGCACCCTCACAGTGTATTTAGGTGAGATGCAACGCACTTAGCCAGTGGAGCAGCTGAAATGATCCTGTTTTGACCAATTCTGAGCAGTTTTTCATGGAGAACTTCTGGGAGAAGCTGTAATCTGTTGACCTTGTTCCTTTAGGGGTTAGAAAAACACTTTTAGGGACTTAGGAGCCCTTGGTTTATGGAAATTTCATGCTTGGGGTTGTAGGGCCCAAAAATGTCTATAACAGAAAGGCTTCCTACGTAGAGAGGTGAAGCAAGCAACTCTATCGAGGTATTGTCTAGGCTCGTTGGTAGCGGAGCAATGTTTGTGTTCTTGCATGACTCTGTCAGGGTACTGTATAGGCTTGCTAGTAGTGGAGAAACACCAGAGATGAAAAACTATACTCTAAAAATCTTAAGCTCGTGAGGTAAACTACCCTTCCCAACTCGAAACATTGTGATTATGTTAAATCTTATGTTGTTTTCAATTGAGAAGGTGCAGAGGGGACCGTGTCTACCCATGGGGTAAGTGGGGAATCCAAAGTAATCTGCATGATGAATCAATACTCCCTGAAGGACCAAGGCTCTACACAAAAAAAAGTAACCGAGACAGAGAAGATGGAATTTGACCAGTGTGTTTCAAAGTGTTGTAGCGACTACAACACCCTCCAAAATTTTGGCTTGCACTCAAATTTCAAAGCCTTCCTTGGTCTTTCCCTTGATTGTTTCAAACACTTAAGCTCATTTCACAAGCTTTCCTCAAGTCCTTGAACCCTTTCGCTTGTCGGATTAATTGTAATATTTTGGCATGTTTGGTTGTCTTGTCATGTTTGTGGACCTCTCTGGTGGTTTCGAAGGTTGGTCTTTTGTATACGAGTTTTCCTATCCATGTAAACACCTATCGCACTCATACACGAAGTTTTGAGGACTTTCACACAAGTTTCGTCACAGTCATCCTAAAGTCTATCCCAAGTGTCACACTTGTCGCTTCTTGTCATGAGATAGTCGCACAGAGGGTAATGCTTTGTTTGTTGCTCCGGTGGTCTATGTTTTCATGTCATTGAAGTATGTTAAGTGCGTGATCATGATTTCAAGTTTATCACAAGTCTATCTTCCTCCCGCACTTAGCCATTTTTAGAAAATCTTCCCGATTGGGCAACTCAACTTCACCGAGCCTCGACTGAACTGCACATTGCGCAATATCAACCATCATTGATGTGACCTTTGTTAAAACTAAGCCTATGCGGTCAAATTCCACCTCATTTGGACAAGCATAAGTTGGTTTTCGAATTTATGTACCCACTCATGTATATTGGATTAGGTTGGCCCTATGCACATGTACCAATGGACAGGTCAGCCTCACATCAAGTGGACCCTCATGGAAGCTTATAAATAGAAGAGACTGAAAGCTCATTTGGACACAATTGATCAAGCTATCTTATCCTCTTCTATTTTTTCTTGGCTTGCACAGGTCCAAAGGACGAAGCTCACACAAGGGTCTGAAGCTATAGGGTCGAAGCTCGCACAAATATAGGGTTTTTGGTTTTTGGGCGCTGGCACAAAAATAGGAAATTTCATCCTTGGACGTTGGCATACTATGGTCAAGACAACATCAAGTAAGCTATAGACACTCGCATTCTAACTTGAAGGGAGTGTTCAAGAACTCAGAAGACAGATCAAGCATTCAAGTCCCTGGACGCATGCATAGGGTGGCCCAAGTAGCATCCGGGGAGCCTTGGAGGCATGCACAATAGCCTTAAGGGAGCGTCCGGGGGTTTGAGGGAAAACATAACATATTTTTCCCTGGATGCATGCAAAAAGTTCACTAGGGAGTATCCAACATTTCTATAGACGCTCACTCCACTCCTCCATGAGTTTGAGACTCAAAGATGAAAGTACAATATTTCAAATATTTCACTCAATGGCAACAGTGTTCAGTAGTAGGCTACAAGTAGTGATAGTACATTACATTTATCAAAATCAGAGTTATGATGTTTAGATGTATTTTATGGATTCTAGTTGCTGCGAAGATATGGATCATTGTACTCTCTTTTGCTGAATCATTTGATGACAATCTATTAGAAGAAGAATTTGCAAGGGTTTTCCCCATAGTGGGTCTTTCCCTGGTCTTCAATCAATCCTAGTTTCTCTTTGTATGCATGCTTTTCTTCCTCTGTTCCTTTATGTTCCATTGCATTGATGATGTTGTTATTGTTCTTTATACATAGTTGTGCATGTTGATAAATAATGATGTAAATTTGTATAATGTTATGATGCTATGGGGTGAACTTAATGTGTTAATGAAGAAACACAATTATCAAAGCAAAGAACAATATAGCCCTATGAAAAATTAAAAACCTTGCTGCCTGGAACTGTGCAGTGCACAGTCACTGTCCTCCGGGGCAGATGTACTATGCAATTCTAGAGCCTAGCAACCTTCCTTGACACCCAAAATTGTGCAGTTGTTCCTCCCAATTTGATTTGAACTGTGCACTCCACACTTTCAGTCCTCAATATTTTCCCTTTCTTGTTGGTACCCTGCAATGCGTAGATAGCCCAACCTCCCTTTGCCTCTAGAACTATGCAGATGTGTCCTCCATTTCCCTCCCTCAGCCAGAGCTCACTGACCTCAAGAACTGTGCATATTTTTCCTCTAGGCCTCCATGTTGCGCAGTCCCCTTGCCTCTGAAAATTGCGCAGAATTGACCTCTCAGGGCCCCATTGTTGGCTTGAACTGCGTAATCCTAACTCTGAGTGGCCACTGCACAGTTTATTTTCCCAGTGGGGACTGTGCTGTAAAGTTCCTCTATCAAGCCAAATTTGCACTCTATGTAGTCTCATTGATTAATATCTCTCCCTATCACCTAAAATTGCACAATGTGCAGTTGTTAGGCCCTCTCTCCCATCCTGTCAGTTGTCATGGGCTTAGTTCATGTATAATAATGCATCATCTTAGGATAGGGAGCTTTCAGATTGATGTCATCCCGTCATGAGTGAATTGTAGTAACATGTACACTATCAAGTCATGGAGAGATGATGAAGAAGGAGAAGAATTAGGGAAGAATTTCTAAATACTCGCTTGTTTTTGAATGGATGAGTGGACCTACCAAGAGCAAGAAAAAGGAACACAAGTGTGCAACCACCTTCCAAGACCGAAGATCATTGAAGACTCCACATCATCAAGCTATGTGGAGGAGAAGAGAAAGCATATCCAAGAACACATCTATCACTCAACAGTAATAGCGGCTTGACATTGCCACATCATCAAACTAGTCCATGTCAGTAATGTCATGACAAGTTGTGTCATTATTTTTCATATGACACATCACTATTGTGGTCCATGTATATTGTAAATCAAATGTATTGAAAAGTGGAAGTCCAGTGGACACACATGAATATGAAGAGTCATGTAAGTTGAAAAGTCATAGGAAGTTGAAAAATCATGAGGTTAATCAAAGAGTCACAAGTGGTAAGCATCACCCCTTGCTTATCTATACCCCCTCATTGTATGAGCAAAGGATTTTCACCTTCGCTCCTCCTGCAAGGCATTAGAGAGACCAACTAGTTCTTTGAGGAGCAAGGAGTGGCTCCAATGTCCCACTACTGGGGCTAGTGATGTACACTGTAAATATGTGTTTTGGAACTTTTTCTTAATAACACAAGCCTTTTAAGTCCAACATGTTCTTCATGATTGACTATGAATGCTTGTAAGACTATTCTATGAACATTTGTATTTCATGTTTGCTTTCACATGTACTAAGATGGTTGATCTATTTTAGTTATTTTAGTGCTTATCTTGTTGAGAATGTGTCGTAATGGTTGTTACTGTTGTCTCATCCTTTGTGGATTATTATGTGAGATACTAGACAACCCTTTCTTTTCTTATCGACTATAATTACCATCACATCCATTGTGGGCTATTCCGCTAGATATTAGATGAATCTTCCCTTGTTCATTGTTTTTAATGACTATCGCATCTGTTGTGGAATATTCTGTTGGATGTTGGATAGGTCCTTCTGGTTCATGTGTTTCCCTTCCTGGGTGGTACAATTACCTCTCACTTAGAGGCTTACTTTTCTCCCCCCCTTTTTAGTAAGTGAACATAGACACAATTGCGTTGCACACTCACCAGGTACACTCACCTTGCTTTTCGAAGATAACATTGCATCACTCTCTTGTGTTGACAACTAGAGCCAAGGAAAATATTTAAGGATTTGGAAACTGAGTCTTTATATTGGATGACACTACTCCACCAAATGGTGTGAGGTATTATTGTGACTTCATAATGGGGAGATCCCATGAATGTTGGCAGGTCTAGCACCATCAACATGATGATCATCTAATGCACCTTAGGGCTAATTTTTATGTTTTCAACACTTTAAAATAAGGCTAAATCCACACAAGTGTGTGTTTTTTGTTATCTCCAATCGAATTCTCAGTTTTGTTGTATTGAAACATGGAATTCGTATTGACCCATTAAAATTCCAGGTGATCATATATATTCTTACTCCTTCCCTCCTTCAGCTTCAACAAATCCAAGGGAAGGCTAACTTTCTTCGGAGACTCGTTCCCAACTATGCCAAATTGACTAAATGATTTACTCGCTTATTAAAAAAAGAGGTTCCCTTTCATTGGGATGACCCTACTCAAAAGGCGTTCGATGCCTTGAAAGATGTTCTAATTCCTGCATCCTTGTTGTATCCTTCAGATTAATAATACAATTACTTCATGTACCTCATCACTATAGTTACTACCATCACTATGGTATTGGTCCAAGACAATGATGTAGGGACTGAACATCCTATTTATTATTTTAGTCATAACTTGAATGATATCGAGATCAAATATACTCATGTCAAAAAGTTATATTTGGCGGTTGTCCAAGTTGTCCAAAGGTTTCACCATTATATCTTGCTCCATAAAACTATCGTTGTTTCTGAGTGAAACCCCATGATGTACATCTTGTCATTAAAATTTCTTGGGGGAAAGTACTCCAAGTGGTTTGTCATCCTCCGGGAGTTTTATTTAGAGTTCATCGAATCCAAGACGAACAAATCCTTATTTTTTTGTTGAGCTAATTTGCGACCTTCCCACTGCTGAAACTGAAACAATGTCTGGTGTTTCTATTCCACATGATTCGTTGTCCCTGATCATGTCATATGAACTATGGTATGGAGGCATTATCATATATCTTCAAACTCAAACTCTCCCATCTGATACCTCTCACTCTGACCAACAACGTATCCAATATCAAGCTAAAAACTGTATTATAATCAATGACACCTCTATCATCATGATATTGATATGATTTTCCAAAGGTGCCTCATACTTGAGGAGGCTTAGAAAGTCTTGAATGAATGCCATTCTGGGGCATGTGGTGGTCATATGTCTGGTTATGCCGCCACACAAAATATTTTGCGTGCTGGCTAATTTTGGCCTATTATGTTTCAGGACTACATTTTCATAGTTCAAAAGTGTCATGCCTGCCAAATATACGATCATAAAACCAATGCTACACCTACTTCTTTACACCTTGTTATTTCCATTGGACCATTTCTGAAATGAAGCATTGATTTCATGACATGTAACCCTCACTCAGCCAAGGGGCATGGCTATATCATTATAGCAATAGAATCTTTTACCAAATGGGCCAAGGCGATGCCTACATACAATAACACCAGCGAAACAACTACTCTCTTTTTCTTCAATCATGTCATTGTCAGGTTTGGTGCACCACAGGCTTTAGTTACAAACCATGAGAAACATTTTTGTAACCACAAGATGTCTGAATTGACTGCTAAGTTGGGTCTCTCCCATGAGAGTTCAACTCCGTACTACCCTCAAGAAAATACGGAAGTTGAGGCCATCAATAAATTTTTGAAAACAATGCTTGAACATATGATAGGGGTCCACAAATCAGACCGAATTTTATCCTTTATGAAGCCTTGTGTGCATATAGAACTTATGTTCAGACTGCTACTGGGTTTACACCATTTCAACTGATATAAAGTTTGGAAGTTATTCTCCCTATTGAGTGTGAAATTCCGTCTTTGAGAATTTCTATCGAGATCCTCCTTGCCACTTCAGTAGAGAAGAGTGTCTGTTACATCTAACATGCTTAGATGAAACCTAGCATGATGCCACAATGTCTAATGAAGCTCATAAGAAACGTATTAAGGCACAGTACGAAAATAATGTCAAGCCTCATGTCTTCTTAGAAGGTGACCTTGTCTTGTTGTATGACTAAGAGTCTAAAAAGTTAGGGGCAGGAAAGTTCGAGTGAATGTGGCTAGGCCAATACATTGTTAAACGTGTTCCTTCTAAAGGGACCTATGAGCTTTTTGATTCCATTTGAGTTCCATTAGCACAGCCTAGGAATGGGTTGTACCTTAAAATATACTATGCTTAAGTGTTTTGTGTAGTTCACTATCTACATGCTATTCCCATCAGAGTTTCTTATGATTTCTATTAATTTTGTTTACATTTGGTTTACAGATGTCGTCATCCCTTCAACCATATGTTGGTTATGCTGATGGCGCTAGTCATAGTACTCAAAACCTTTCTTCCATGGCATGGGCTATATATGCTCTGAATGGAAAGTTAGTGATTTTACAAGGGATTTGTATCGGTCACTTTACAAATAACATCACTGAGTAAAGCGCAGTGATCGAACTACTGTTGAATTCTATTTCCCATGGTATTCATCTTATAGTTATCATATTTGACTCACAACTTGTAGTACTACAATTGACTAATGTCTATTCATTTAGGAGTCCAAATATGCTTCGTATGTTCTTAAGGGTTTACCTTCTGGAAAGATATTTTGATTATATCCAATATCAACATGTTTCTAGAAATCTAAACACATTGACATATGCATTAGCAAATCATGTTTTAGATAGAAATTTGCGACACATGTAAATTAAATTCAAGTCACATCACATACATTGAATGTGATAATAGAAGATATAAGAAACACTGATAGATAGATAGTTGTATATATATATAAATTTTGTTTTACAAAAAATTATGTCTGAGACACATATGGCCACATGGCCTGTCATATCAAAAAATATACATGCAGTAAAAATATGGATGTATATATAAGCCTCCTAGCAGACTACTCTTGATAATAATAAACTACGTGAGCCATATTGCATAGTAGATGGTTGATACGACCAAGAACACTAATAGTATGATGTTGTAGTCTCATAGGGATCTGGTCAACCCTAATCTCAACTATGCCCTGGGTAAACCCCTCCATGTCTTGCTCAACCTCTACAAGAGTCTCAAACACATTAAGATCATGCAACACATCTCATCCCCCTGCAATAACTCATACTCCTACTAGTGCCTATTGTGGTTCTCCCATATGCTGAAGATATGAGGAACCCACAGGTCTAACGGATCCAACGTTTGCATGTGAAAAAATCAATATTTTAGTCTCAGATACATAGATAATACAAAAAAAATGTAAAACTTAAAAAACTCAAAAAATGATCAAAATGTTTTACCTGTGGCACCCCATCACTTTCCATGAGGAAGCATGAGCTCTAGGTCTCTGTGGAAATCCATCCCTGTATATGGACAATCTTCAACCATAATGAGTTGCATGCACAACCATAGGAAGAAGACTAGTGTGAAGCTCATTGATGACGGACCTACATGTTTGGACATGAGATCCACCCACCTCCTCATCCATGGGACTCTTGGATATGCAGGCTCGAGTGAGATGTAGCTGAAGTAATGGAATCTTCTCTGAGGAAAATGAAATCAAGATCGAACCATAACCAAAGTTCTTCAACTGTCCATCCTTTTCCTTCGTCAGTTGTTCCTTCATATTTTCCAATACTCCCTCAATTCAGTTGAATATTATCAACTCCATACACTCTAGAGCATACTGCATATGAGACCTATTGGCCAAATGTAGAGTAGCACTACCAACCAATCTAGCAATGATAAACAGGATCATCCTCAGAGGAAAATAAACCACATCCTTGATGTCGATTTTCCCATCCTTGGTCGGTTGAGATCTCGGTCTACAGTGTGCACTGATGTAATCCTTGACTGTCTCTCCACCCCTCCTCGAACCAGATAATGAGATGGGGGAACCTCTCCTCAATAAACTTGTCAAGAAGTATATATCTTCCACCTGTATCTCAAGAATATGTGCTCCAATTCTGAATGCCTGTGCCTGAACATCCCATGCTCAGATAAGGTATTCCAATAGTTCCATATGTTGCCTCATCCCAGGAAACCATAAAATTTTTAAGAGCCCACAATATCTCAAAGCTTGGATAGTGGATAGATCATTAGTTGCATTTAAATATTGTTCCTCGTGTTCTCTTTCTCGCCATATTAGATCCATTTTGTTCCGATGAAGACCTGAAACACAACAACAAGAATCATTAGAGTGAGTTTCATGCAAAAAAATGGGAGAATTTTGAGAGAAATAGGTAAAACAAATTTGAGAATTGCACCCAACGCACCTCCCCTAAGGGTAGACAGTGCGTTGTAGCATCCTAGATAGTACAATTTTTCCCTATCCAGTGCACCTTTTGACATTGCTGGGGTGCGTTGGAGTTAGGGTGAAAAATTAAAGCCCTAGGGACCTCAAAACTTGAATTTTTTTGCATGAAATGACAAAATGGAAACATAGAAAGAAAGAACAAGGTGACATATCCTACCTAGAAGTGACGGCACTCGAAATGATCCACTGGATTGGCCACAATCAACTACAGAAGATTGAGGGTAAAAAACACTTAGAACTCACTCACCAAGAGGTAAAATATGAAATGGTAAAAATGAATTACCTTTTGCCTATTTTATGGTCATTTTCATAATTATTTTATTAATATTTTAATATTTTGACCTAAATGTGACTCAATTTTATCATGGATCATGTATTTTTAATCCTTTGGTGGTGTTTTGAGCAAGTTGACAGTTGTTTAATGGATTTGATGATGTATGAATTGAAACATATCATTTTTACCAAAGAGCATACTTTTATCATTTTTTCAAGCTCTATAAACTTATGAAAAAGGAACCCCCTAGAGTCCTCTTTCAGCTCTTTTCAGACTCCCAAAATATGAAAATATTGTCGAGCACTTGTCTTTTTGAACTCATTAAAGTAAATGAAAAGGCATCTACTTAGTATAAGTTTAACCCTTTTCTGGACTGAGATAAACTATTTATGAAAAAGGAATACCTTAGTCGAACATGGCTAAGAGGTTATCCTTAGTATTGTTTTCTACCTCTTCAGACTCAAGATACTATTTATGAAAAGGAGCCTTTTGAATTTTATTTTTTTCCTCTTTTACAAACTCTCTAAACATGAAAAAGGAATCAAGTTAGACCTTCTCTGGACTCGTAAAAACATTAAAAAATGATGGAATCATCGAACATGATGGGACCGAACCAATCCTTCTTAGTTGGTTAAAAATACTCATAGGGATTCATCTGAAGGACCAAATTACAGATCAAGCAGATGTTATCCTCCTCAATCTTGTTAAAAATTAAAGAGGTATTGACCATAAATGCTTGGGGAAACTGGAAAACAGGGTACTCCACCTATTATTAGCACTGAGTCGCTCTTGAACATGATAGTCTTCCACTTCATCTTTTTGGTTGTTGGGTTGGAAAATATGTTTTTCTTTTTGGTTCATCACACCATATCAAAGCCTCCACTTTCGGTTTTGGGTCAATGTTGCCAACTCCATTCTATTTCACCGATATGTTCAAGAGAATTCATTCAGTTTATATCTTCTACAATACACTTAAGCCTTCAATTCATGTTTTACATTCCTAAACCAGTTCCACATTAACATCATTCTGTCTCAAATATTGGTACCAATTTCATGTCGTTGATGGAGGATACATCAAGGCCCTCCTGTGATAGGTCGCTTCTTGTTCACATCAACTCATTATCCATGACCTTTACATACAAACTCTTCTTTCCATAACTTGGGTCTTGCATACATTTATCGCAAGTTTCCTTTCTCTGGGCGACATGTTCTCATCATTGGCCTTTGACTGAAAGATTCTGTGTTGTATTCAACTTCAACTCATTCATTCATACCATATGGATTGTACTACAATACCTTGAGAGCCATTAACATCACTGATGGTTTCTCTCAAGTATGTTAACGACTTACATCGTTGGCTGGTAATCAGATGGTGTCTACCATGTTCGACTCCAACTCCTTTATTCATATGGTTAGAATTGAACATCAGATGATCGAGTGAATGAGATAGAAGACCCCAGATCTAGTTCCATCCATCTAGGCTACGCTTTCAGGATTAATGCAAGATTACAAAGCATGATGGTTGTTTCACCTTAGGAGAAAATCCCCAACTAATTAGATGTCAATGCCCAAGACATTTATCCAAAATGATGAATTTATCAATTTAATGCTCCATTGCAAAACTCAAGAAGTAGTTTTTTCACAAGTAAAACTATAAATTATTCTTGGAACCAAACACCCTTTCATAGTGGCTTTCTGATGATGAATATGATTCTAAATTGTAGTATAATGGACGAAAGATATTTTAGGAAAGTTTTAAACAACAAGCTACTTGTGTAGAATCTCTTTTTTTAACTTTAGCATAATTATGAAAGAAAGATGAAATTAAATAAAGAAAATAGGAGCACATATTAAGGTTATTTAACTTTAACTTATAGATACCATAATTTCATTGAAACTATAATATTAAAGATCAACAGCTTCATGACTCTCTTCTATAAAAGAACAACATTCAATTCATAGATATGAGGAAACACATGACACATTCAACATCTATCTGGAATCGCTTCGAAAGTTTTATTGAAAGGATCCAAGAAGATGAAAAGATTACACAAAAAATATTTTTCTTCTGAAGTCAGAAAACCCTAAACCCTTCCTTGTTCCTCAAAATTTCCTTATGTATGATAATTACAATGAGGACAGTTATGAAATTGTCAACTATCAAAACTGCTAACTACTTAAATTGTTTCAAATTGTTTGGTCCTTCAAAGGACTACATTCATGATAAATTAAAAACAAAATTACATCATTTTACAAAAACATTTTGAAATTTTTTGATGAAGTAACAGGTGGCTTCTTCTCATTGAGTAATTTGAGATTCTAGTGCAGTAGAAGGTTCTTCTTCTGTTGTTGTTGCCGTGAGAGACATCCACTCTTTGCATTTCTTCCAGACTATCATATCTGAGCTCTGAATTTTCACAAACCTTGTGTGAGCCATTATGAAATTGGTGATCTTGCTATAAGTCGGCTTTTCAGTAAAAATAGTTCTAATTAACCATAATAGCTGAAAGTCCCTATGTAAATAATTTACAATTGTTTCCCCTTTCAGAACTGTTGTTTTTTCATGAGAAGTGCCAATCTTACTTTTGGCTTCTACCAGCAAGGTTTCATAAGTCTCCCAGGGAAGCAGATTTCCCTGTTGATCCCAGCATGAAGGCAATCCTGCTCTAGTTCTCTTATCAAAGTTGGTGTTAAACTTTAAAATAGACTCTTTGATCTCTACCAACTTTGTCTCAACTATCTTCCTGTACAAAATTTTCAAAACCATTTTGTTTATCTCCAGCACCAATTCTGTTATGTCTTCAATCTGCATCTCTCTTAACTCTTGTGATGACTTAGAGTTAAGGAAGTCGATCATATTTTTGGAAAATTGTGCACATTGCTGGAGCTTTTGTTTACTAGCAATAATTATACTTTCCAAGTCTCTAACAATGGTTTTCTCTTCTATAACAATTGAAAAAAATTCCCAAACATTCTTCACTGTATGAATAATATCATTCCAAATAATCTCCCTAGCTTGAATGAGGGACATGTTTCCTTTCACCTTCTCCTTTAGTTCTTTAATTTCATGAGAAGCAATCTGATAATCATTTTGATATTTTGAGGTTGTGTCTTTAGCCATGGCTAATTCCCTCTCTATTATTTTCAGGATCTTCTTTGTATCATCTAGATTTCTTTGCATCTTCTTCATCTCATCCTTTGATATTTTCAATTTTGTCATTACTCTAGTCAACTTCTCTATAGGATCATTAGAATCAGGTTGTACTAAAATAGTACAAACATGTGTATCTAGTTTCTACTGCAAAGTAGAATTCATTTCTTTGAGTGCAACAATTTCATTGTTTCTCTGCAAAAGCTCACTTGTTAGAATTTCTTTTTCTTTTTCTACCTGAGCTATTTCTGGGGCCATGACATGCTCCACAAAAGGTTATTTTAGATTTTTCCTCAAGACTTAAATTTCGGTCTCTGCCCCTTGCGGAAGTTTTTTTACAACACTCATGTCTTTAGGATTTACCGCAATTTTTACAATCAACTTCTTTAACTCTTCATTTTGGGTGAACAAGGCTCTGGAATAAGCCTTTTCCAATTTTAATTGATTAACCACCTTTGCTTGTAGGTTTTAACCCCGTCCAGAAATTACCTGCATATGAATTCTAAAAAACAGAAAATAAACAATGGCAAGAGCATACAATATAAAACAAATATACACAAATATTTTCCCCTAGATCCCAAAACCAGGACTACCAGATTGATTTTTCATTATGTTCCTTTCAATGTTACAATACATATATATACATGTCGAAGCATCCATAAATCCTAATCCATTAACCCTGGATTAGAACATAATTCTAGTTCCCTTGACTGAATCTACAAAATACCATGGACAGTAAACTATCTTGCCCAAAACCATGTGTGAAATCCATGCACAAAACATAGGTAGGCCTGCCCACCTAATATAGGGTCCAAAACAAATTTCTTGGGGCACTGCCCTGGACCCCATGGGTGCGTAGCCACCCCTCATCAACACCCGACACAACATACATGTGGGGCTTCTCACCCCCCACACGTGGAGTAGTCGTGCAAAGAATATAACACAGCCCAACATTCTCCCACTTGTTGTTTTCTTTCTACATGAGAGCTTAGTCATTGATCCAGCCCCGCAACACCCATTTTTTCTCTACCCCAAGAGAACTTCTTAGTGCTCACAGAATTTTTCAATGCATCTGCAGTATTCTTCAAAGTGTCCACCTTTACCAACAACACCTTTTTGCCCTCAACCATATCCCTCACAAAGTGATACTGAACATCAATGTGCTTAGTATTTGAATGATAAGCAGGGTTCTTTGCTAAGAAAATTGCAATTTGGTTGTCACAGTATATCCTTATAGCTTGTTGTACTAACCCCATACTTGAACACAATCTCTGCAACAAAATGGATTCCATGCTTGCATGAGTGGTTGCCATGTATTATGCCTCGGTAGTTTAAAGTTCCACTACAAATTGTCTCTTACTCATCCAACTAACTGCACCTCCAAATAGGTTAAACACATACCCACTTGTAGATATTCTCTAATCTAGATCTCCAACTCAGTCTGCATCAACAAAGCCATGGATGTCCAAAACTCTGTCCAATCGCAGTCTTCTTTGGTAACACAAACCATAATCACTAGTTCCACGCAAATACCTGAAAACTCGCTTCATTGTTGTCCAATGCTCCTTCCTTGGTTTTGACATAAACCTGATCAATACTCCCATTGCATGTGCAATTTCTGGTCTAGTAGAGACCATTGCATACATCAAAATACCGACTGCACTTGCATATGGAAGACGGGACATGTCCTCTTCCTCTTCTTATGCCTTGGGATATTGTTCATCATATAACTTTACACCTATAAGAATAGGAACCTTCACTGGTTTACTATCTTGCATATTAAACCTCTGCATTATTGTCTCGACATACTTCCTCTAGTTTAAACAGAGCTTCTCTTTGCTCGATCTCACTTAATTTCCATGCCCAAAATATAGTTTGCAACACCAATATTTCATGTAGAATTTGGAGGACAATTGGGTCTTCAAATCATTGACAATTTCTTTGTCATTTCCAACCAACAACATATCATCCACATACAAGACCAGATAAATAACACGGTCACCAATTAATTTAAAATACACACAATGATCTGCTTTACTTCTGGTGAAGCCAATTCCCCGTATAAATGTGTCAAATTTATGATACCACATCTTAATGATTGTTTTAACCCATACAAAGACTTTTTTAACTTGCATACTAGTTATTTCTTACCCTTCACCACAAAGCCTTCAAGTTGCTTCATGTACATCTCTTCTTCCAAATCCCTGTGAAGAAATGGTGTCTTCACATCCATTTGTTCTACCTCAAAATTAAAAGCATCATCAACAGATAAAAGTAATCTAATAGAACCTACCTTGGCAACAGGAGAAAAAATATCACCAAAATCAATTCCTTTCACCTGAGAATAACCTGTTGCTACCAACCGAGATTTGCATTTCCCCACCTTGCCTTTTGCATTCATCTTCTTCTTAAACACCCATTTGTTATCAATGGGTTTTCTTCCAGTCGGCAACTCCACCAAATCCCAAGCCTCATTTTTGTGCAAAGATGCCATTTCATCAACCATGGCCTCTTTCCAGAGTTTTACATCCTCTAAATCTATTTCTTCCCTCATAGTTCTGGGATCATCATCAGTAATAGATAAAGAAAAAATTGAACAGAAAGAAGATGGGCTATACCTTTCTGGTTGACTTATTTCTCGAACTGATCTTCTCACAGACGGAGTTTGTGGCTCTTCATCTTCTGCTGTAAAGTTTGATTCTTCCTTCTTTATCTCAAACTGTATCTTCTCAGGTTACTTTTGTAGGACTTCATGTTTAATATCATCTTTCACCTCTCGAAACACCACATCTCGGCTATACACAAACTTCCTTGTTTCTGGGTTCCAAAGCTTGTAACCTTTTAAACCATCCTTATAACCAATAAAGATGCATTTTTTCAGATTTATTACCCAACTTTGTTCTTTTCTCCTTTGGAACATGTACATATGGATCACATCTAAATACCCTCAGATGTGAAAGAGAAGGTTTCTTACCATTCCATACCTCTTGTGGAGTCTTATCCTCAAATGTTGATGAAGGTGATATGTTGACAAGGTAACATGTAGTCTCCACTACCTTTGCCCAGAATTCCTGTCCTAACCCGACACCACTGAGCCTGCTTCTTTCCCTTTCCAACGTCTTGTTCATTCTTTCTGAAACTCTATTTTTCTCAAGTGCGTATGGAGTAGTATTTTGTCGTGCTATACCACACTTCTTACATAATTCTTCAAATTCCTTCTTGCAAAACTCTCCACTGTTATCTGTCCTCAACACCTTTATCTTCTTTTATGTATGGTTTTCCACTAGAGCCTTAAATTCTTTAAACCTATCAAAGACTTCAGATTTCTTCTTGAGGAAATATATCCATGTATTCCTTGAGAAGTCATCTATAAATGATACATAGTACACAGACTTACCCAATGATGGAATCGACACAGGTCCAAACACATCACTGTGCATAAGCTCTAATATTTGTTTTGCCCTCTTACCACTTGAGGGGAAACTCACACGATTCTACTTCCCATGTACACAATTTTCACAGAAATCAAAATCTAGAGAGAAATTCGACATACCTTATACCATACCATTACGATGAATTATTCAAAGTCTCTTCTTGCCAATATGTCCGAGCCTTTGATTCCATTGTTATACAACAAATTTACCTCCTCATCAACTCAAAGTGGAAAGACATGATAGCTGAAACAAAGACCACAATCACAGGCCTTAATTCCACACTAATGTTGGTTGTGCACTAAAAACCTGCTTTATAAAGCTTGTTACCAAGCCTGGAGGTGCGTTAGTGACCCTACTAAAGCATGTTGCTAGTATGGGAACAGCATTAGTGAAACTTGGTGAAGCTCCAAGGGTTAAGGGAACGAATTGACTCACAAATATCTAGATATTGGTCCCTAAAATTACTTAAGAAAAGCAAGGAAACATCCAAATTCGAGATATTTGGAGGATTTCTAATCTGAAAAAAGGAGGCAAATGGGAAAGAGATGAAAAGCATGGCAAGTTCATTGCTTTTTCCCTAGTGAACTCAAGGAGGAGCTTGGAAACCCTAACTCAATTGCTATATAAGCAAAGTGAGGGTTATTGTGAAAGGGGTCAGAGCATTTGAAAGGATAGCATACTTGACTATTGAGCATTGACTCATATCATAAGAAGTGAGCAAGAAGGGAGAGAGAGAGAGAAGTTGGAGGGGTAAAGGAAGGCTAATACAATAGATGGTTGTAATCACTCTTCCAACATTAATATAGAATTGCAGTTGTATTGTCTACTGATCGTGTTAATACTATCATTCATTTAGTTGTTTGTTCAATGCCTATTAGCATGAGTAGCTTAGTTGTATGCAATTATATGTTCTTTTATATATTCATGTATTAGTTATCAGAGTTGTATGTTGTGATTACACTTGTCTCTTCTATGTGCAGGACTTGACTTTGGAGCCGGCTTTGAGGGAGTTCCACTTGGCTGCATTGTGATCTCCAAACAAATCTACATGGAGACTTGAGGTAATCTACTTCTAATGCTTTGATAGTTAGTTATTTTCTATGAACATGCATGTAACTTTATGCAGTTGCAAATAATATTACAGTTTGTCAAAGGTCTCGGGAAGACCTTTGAGGGTATTTACATTCTCCATACACCGTGCATTTTACCCCATAGCAGAATTGGCGACTCCACTGGGGACTATACATCTAGTTCCCAGTTTACCCAGACTCTTCTTTGTTTTCTCCTCCTTCTAAGAGCTCCCTATACTTCTGCAATCCCTTTCTGACCCACCAAAGATCTTGTTGCATCTTTCCTACAAGTATTCACCTCTAAATCTGATCTTGAAAGCCCTTTGTTTGACTGATTTCCTACACTAACACAGGTTAGCAGGCTACACAGAGCTTTATAAAGCATTGTGCCTGTTCACAAGGAGCGTTAGTGGGCCTACTAACTCTCTGTAGCCACTGTTACAGAGCGTTAGTCTCCCAATACCTTGATTTTTAGCAGTGTTTGAAAGCTAAAAGGGATAGGAAGCCTTCTCATGGACTAAATGAAGATATGTAACTGCATTTTGCTAGCAAAATAGGTTTCCTAAAATTTTTTTTTAGAAAATCATTTTTGTTTTTCCTTCTTAAAAGCCTTTTTGCGAAAGAAAGACTCACATTTTTTATTCATCCTTTTGTTTAGCTGGTTTAAAGCTGCTTTATTTTGGTTTCAAGTAGTTGTTAAGAAACATTGGAAAGAAGTTCTTTGGTTATGCATGTGTTAAATGACTAAAATGCATGGAAATAATATGAATATGTGAAAAACTCTTACTTGTAGAATACAACTTGTTTTCGTCGAATTGAATTTTTTTTAAAAGCATTGTTTTTTGCATGTTTTATTGAGTCAGAGTCTCATCACATTTCATAAATCAACTCCCCTACCAAAGACAATAATCAAGTACACATAAAATTTACCTAAAATCAGTAACTCTTTATTGAGCACAAAAACATTAGCTAGGCTAGGATCTTGGGATAAGCAAAGTGAGTAAAACTGCCCAAGATCGAACACGAAACTAGTGTCATTAAAAGAGAGAAAAATTCCTTCTGCACTCATACTACCGGGACCACTCCAGTGAAAGTGGAGCTAAATACGAGACAACATCGAACTGTAAGTGAAGGTAGCCCGCCTTCTCTTACAAATCCTTTGGGTATTCTGTGTATTAGGGATCCCTTCGGGGATTTCGGAGCTCAATCGGGGACTTAGGTATCCTACCCACATAGTGTGCTATCTACGACTATGTCCCCCCCGGTGGTGTCTATGATCTAAGGTATATTTAGTGGCCAAACTTATAGGGACTTACACAAAGTGACTGGGACGGGCTGTCCTGGTACCTAAGACAGACGAACCTACTCTATCTTCATTTTTTGGGAGGGTGCTCATCTTCACGAGAGTACCTGGCCCCTCAATCTGAGGTTTAGGCAAAGCTCTAGAGTAATCGTAACTGTACATCTAGACAACCTTCTCTATTATTCATTGATATACTGGGTTTCATCTCCAGTGATCGGTGCTTATCAGACAGGGTCATTTCCCTCTATTTGATGATCGATCAATTTATTGTATTTTTTATATTTTTTAGGTACTTGCGTGCTATCATTTGAGACTTTAACGAATATCACGATAAAATTTATTTGATAAAAATTAACGGTCACCATGGCTACATCTAGCCCTCGTCGTCACTCTAGACGATTGCTAGGCCTTCTTCCACTCATTGTGGAGGATCTGTCGAGTTCCACTAAACTGAATTCCCCATCTTTGGGGAATCAGTCTCCTAGATCTCACACGGGATCTGTTTGGACAACCGACGATTCAAGTTTGCCGGAGGATTTCTTTACTGAAGGATTCCTTCCTCCCTTTAACCCTCTGCTCATGAATCCGTTGGAACCTGTCTTGGCTCCCGTGGTACCTGTACTTCCTGCTTTGGTAGTTGGAACATTTCCATCTATCCCATCGACGACTAATGGGTCGTGGAACTTTGTGGATTCTTTCGGTCCTCCGCCACTTCCCTAGTCAAAAATCATCACAACGCCGTCGACGGCAAACCCTGTTATCCCATTTGTCCTAGGTACAACCACTCACATGACACCATCTATGAGTGGAACCTAGCCAATTCTGGGTTCCACCCCTTTAGTGTCAAATTGCATACCTTCGACAAGTTCCACATACAGCACTCCCTATAACGCTCAATGTGGCACTATGAGCACAGTTCCTGTCTACCAACAACATGGTCGGCCGTCGTTGTATAGTTCAAACCCCCAGATCCATATACCTAGGGGGTTCCCAATATGCACATGCTGGTATGGAACGTAATAGTTCCCCCTCTATTCTCAGGCATGCATGGTCAGTCACTAATTGACATGAGCATTCCCTCTGTCAATCAAGGACAAATGGTTAGTTTTGTGATGGGCGGGAATCCCCAAGGGGTTCCCAACCAATCCATGGAGGCACCCTACTCACACATTCAAATGAGTCAAGGGGGCACCGCCTATCCTCAGGGAAATTCTATACCCCAGTATCAAAATCCTCATGGAAATCCACTCTCCAACACCATACCTCAAAGCAACTGCTACACCACGCAACCCATGTACAATATTGGGAGCCAAATGATGGGAGGAGCACAAAACTCCTCAGGTCATCCGTCATCACCATGGTCCAAGTCAGGGGAACCAAACAATCTTCCTTTTTTGGCAACACTGGATATACCCAACTTATACAAACTGATGAATGACCCCATCTATCACAACTTACAATGGCCACCAATCCCACATAAGATACCAACGAACATCCCAAAGTTCGATGGGAAACAAGGGGAGGATCCGAGCACCCATATCACCACCTACCATCTTTGGTGTGTTTCAAACTCTATGGTGGATGATAGTGTACGGTTACGTCTTTTTCCCTTCACCCTCACTGGAAACGCAGCAAAATGGTATATTGAGTTACCATGCACGTCAGTAAACACCTTCGACGCTTTAGCGATGGAATTCCTAAAGCACTTCCAGCTACCCATCTGCTATGAGACGAGATAGAGCTTCTCACTTCATTTTGTAAGGATACCACCACCCACATCTCTGATCATATACATGAATGGAGACGTAGGCGAAGGTTAGTCAAAGCTCCCATCCGAGACTTTCTCTTAACGGACTAGTTCTGCAAGTCCTTACTCCCACAAATCGGTAGAGATGTCGCTCTAGGTGGTGCAGTCACAGAATACCAATCCATACGTCATGCCCAGCACTTAGATCTGATATATTCATAGTCGGGCACTCTTTACGACATAATCACCAATGCCCCTGGAAACCCCAATGTTTCTGCTACTCAGCACCCCGGAGTGCACAACAACGGGATTGTTGGTGCAATCTCTGGGGCCGTTGTAAAACAACTCAGCAGTCACATCGGCGAGATGTTGATGGACCCCTCTACCAAATTGACTGCTCTTCCTGGCACTGCAATAAACTCTGTGTAGTCTACGCAAAAATCTGGTGGCAAGAACAACAAGAATAAGAAAAAGACCGCTCCTTCTAAGGAGCAGTCAACAAAGTAGCCAAACCCAAAACAAAAGGATGTTGCACCTACTGACAAGGAAAAAGATAAACCCGCCAAATATCCCTGAAAACTCTGTGTTGAAGACCACGCGACCTGGCGTTGTCCACATCTTTAGGAGTGCACAGAATACATTGCTCAAAAGGATACTGGTAGGACCATTGTTTCCCTGAATAACCCTTTCCCTGCTCAGCAGCAGCAAAACCTTATTGCAAACCAACTGCAACCCCTGCAAGGGAAACGATGGTTCACAACATCCTTCAGCTGGTGAAGGATCTTCTACCGTTTACACATTTGAAACGGCAAATCTACAAACAAGAGCCAAATCTTATGGAGCTCCTGTTGCTCATGCAACGAAACCTTCCTCAAGTCAAAACCCACCGCCGCCCAATGATTTTCATATCGAAAGGCCGGTTGCAGACCTTGTAATTCGACCCCCAAAAGGGGCACTTCGACGCACAACTCACAATACATCTACACGTGCCACCAAAAACTACAACATTATAGAAGATTTGGCACAAGCGCCATTGACTATGTTAGCACTCGAAGTATTACAAACATGCCCAACACAACAGAAATCTTTGCTTTCAGCTATTGGTGGTATTGACCCAAAGGATTCCATGCTTTCTATTTTCGACATGGACAAGTGTAAACCTCCCCTTTCTCACCAGCTTGCATTTCAGGTGCATATAACTTCGAAAGGTAAAGGTATACACAAAACTGTCATCGACGAAGGTGATTCTACCTGCATCATGTCGGCTTCATGTTGGCTCACTCTGGGTTCTCCAACCCTAACCCCACCGTCAAATTCCCTTAAAGCTTTCGACAGCCACACTTTCATCCCAAAAGGTTACCTAGCTAGCTATCCCATCACCTTGAGTGGGAAAACGGTAACGGTAGATATTGAAGTCATGGATCATAAACTCAACTATAATCTGCTTTTGGGCCACACTTGGACTTATGCCATGAAGGCCATTGTGTCTTCGGTCTTCCATATCATCCTCTTTCCCTTCGATGGAAAGATAGTCATAGTAGACCAACTGTCCTTTTTCACCCCAGATTACTCTCCATTACCTAGCAACTCTGTACCCTTAGTGGGTGGTGTACCTGACTCTTACGTCAGTATCAGTACTGGTCTATTGAAGGCTTCTTCCGCCATGGGTTGTTTCCCTCTTCAGCCACCGAAGGTTTCATAGACAGTCAATATGCTTTCATCTATTCCTCATGAACAAACTAATCCATGGATCCTATCAGCTCCTTCAGAAATTAACACTTACGGGGAACAAATGTCGTTGTCACCAACTGAATTGGCCTGCGAATCCATTCAAATTGCATCCGAATCTCCAGTCACTTTGGTTCCAGCCAACAGTACCACTGCCCCTCCCATAACCGCTCCTTATTTCGATCCACTCAATTAATTCCTACTTATGGATGAAGCTATTAGAGAGATCACGAGTTTAGAAGAGTGACCTTGGGAGGAATCGCACCATCGTGTTTTGATATCTAATTCGGACATGATTCCTCTTCAAATCCTGTCACCTGACGCACACGAAATCATTTCCTCACCATATACGACTATCCAATCTTTGGACTCGAAAGGAAACAAGGGCAATATTTTAAAAACATTGCTCATTGATATTTCTATCATGACAGGCATCATGGAAAACATACAAATATGAGCCAATCGCAATCCTGAGGAAATTGTGAGCTTCACCTGCCCTGTTAAGGATTTCCGCAATGTTTTCCCTTGGTCTTATAAGGAAATGCATGGCATAGACCCTTCTATTGTCAAGAATGAGATCAAGAAAGATCGAGCATTCTTTTTCTGGTATTTTTCTTGCTTGTTAATCTAAAAAATCCTTGAGTCTCCTTCTTTAGGCTCATTAAACTACCATGAAGAAGATCGAGCATTCTTTTTATGGTATTTTTCTTGCTCGTTAATCCAAAAAAACTTGAGTCTCCTTCTTTGGGATCGTTAAACTACTACAAAGATGAATAGAGAACCTTTTGGGATATTTTATTGCTCTTTAAAAAATAGAAACATCCCCGAGCCTCTCATCGTTGGGCTCGTTAAACATATACAACAATGGTCTAAGCAAGTTTTTTTTTATCTTTTTCTAGCTCATTAAACTGAAAAAGACAAATTGAGCAATTCTTTTTAGGTGCTTTTTTCTCACTCATTAAACTGAAAAAATCCTGAGTTTTGTCTTTAGGCTCGTTAAACATTTATAAAGATGACCTGAGCATTCTTTTAGGAACTTTTATCACTCATTAAACTGAAAAATCCCGAGTTTTTGTCATCGGGCTCATTAAAAATATACAGAAACAACCAGAGCACTTTCTTTTTTGGGACCATTTCTCGCTCTTAAATTGAAAAATCCCCAAGTTTTTCTCTCCTTCAGGCTCGTTAAAACATTGAAGGAGGAATGAGCAATTATTTTACCTCTTTTTCCTTGCTCACTAAACTAAAAAAGATACCTTGAGTTTCCTTCATTTAACTCGTTAAAATTTGATGAAGGTATTGAGTTTGTCGTCGCGTGACTCATTAAAAATTCACGATGAAAAACGAGTTTATTCCATCTCCTCGTACTCGTAAAAAAATGAGGCCAATATCTATTGAACATCAGTTTCTCTTTATCCAGATTCAATAGATTAACTTACAGAAAAGTAACCGATCCGGGTATACTATTAACCTTTTGTCGCACCTGGTTAACAACTATGACAAAGGGACCACCATGGAGTTGCTCTTTATGATCTTTTTAGACTCTCTAAATATGAAAAGACCACCAAGTTGTCTAGTCTGGACTCGTTAAATTACACAGACAAGATATAGAGTCACTCTTTTTACGATACTTTTCAGACTCTTAAAAACATGAAAAAATCGACGAGTTTGCATGTCTGGACTCATTAAACTAATCAGATAGGGTAGAGAGTCGCTCTTCTTGTAGGTCCTTTTCAAACTCTTCAAATATGAAAAGATCGATGAGTTTACCCGTTTGGACTCATTAAACTAATCAGACGGGGAAATTTGACATTACAGCTGCATTCAGTATTAGAAAGCGTGGTTTGGCAGTAGTCGTTCCCTTGAACATGGCACTCCCTCAGATAAACCTTCCTTGAGATGGCATCCCTATATGAATCCTACCATCCTATGAGTTTAGCCTAAATACCCTGATGTAATTGCATCTCTGTATCCTAACACTCTATAGTGTTCATGAGTCTAGTGCTGCATGGTTAAAACCGTTGTCGTGCCTTCTATTGTTCAAGGGTTAACCTTTTGTTTCCTCCATCAACCCATCAAGCATATCCTTCCATCATGCCCTCTGTTGTTTAGACCCAAATGCTCAAAAGATTCATCAAAAAACAAAATCATTCTTGTCCCGTTTCGTGTCGATTGATGTAGGACACATTATTGCCTACCTTTCGACAGGTTTCTTCCTATCGACTTCAACACTCTATCTAGGAAGACAACCCAGAAACACATTCAGTGCCTTGGTACTTGCAGACATTAGTGGCAGGTTTCCTTGTGTTTGATCAAGAGTTCTCATTATTGGCTCCTGGTTAAGCGATTCTAATGGGTGTTCGATGACAAAGACATCTTTCACACTCATTAGATTGTACTGTGCATCTTGGAGACCATCACCATTATCAGTGGCCTTCCTCACGTCTGTTAATGGTCTCCATTATTGACTGGTAATCAGATGATTTTGTGCATGTTCGACATCAACGCATATATTCACATGTATCGATCTATGCTGTTCGGTGAAGCAAAAATCAAGACCTTGGGTAGAGGCTTGCATCATTCAGCCTTGTTTCCTCTCCCAAGCTGCGGATATTGTTTTTTGGAGACAGCTTATCAAGATGATTCTATTATGACACCGAATTTGCATTGTGCTTATCAGCGGCCAGCATTTGTCATATCTCTTTGGAGAAAATCACTCTGACATAGCTATTTAGCATGGGAATAACCAACTCAAGACATGATTTTAACATTTTATATATGTGTTGTATCAGGTTTCCAATACTGCCCAAGCTTCGATCCTCTCTCTCTTTTTGAAAGGAAAATTACAGTTTTAGTAAAGTATTTCGGCCATCGTCCCTGCCTCTAATCTCATATTTTATGGGGCATCTGTTATACAACAAATTGACCTCCTCATCAACTCAGAGGGGAAAGACATGATAACTGAAACAAAGACCACAATCACAGGCCTTGATTCCACACTAACGTTGGTTGTGCACTAACAACCTACTTTATAAAGCTTGTTACCAAGCCTGGAGGTGCATTAGTGACCCTACTAAAGCATGTTGCTAGTATGGGAACATTGTTAGTGAAACTTGGTGAAGTTCCAAGGGTCAAAGAGACGAATTGACTCACAAATATCTAGATATTTGTCCCTAAAATTACTCAAGAAAAGTAAGGAAACATCCAAATTTGAGATATTTGGAGGATTTCTAATTTGAAAAAAGGAAGCAAATGGGAAAGAGCTGAAAAGCATGGAAAGTTCATTGCTTTTTCCCTAGTGAACTCAAGGAGGAGCTTGGAAACCCTAACTCAAATGTTATATAAGCAAAGTGAGGGTTATTGTGAAAGGGATCAGAGCATTTGAAAGGATAGCATACTTTACTATTGAGCATTGACTCATATCATAAGAAGTGAGCAAGAAGGGAGAGAGAGAGAGAGAAGCTGGAGGGGTAAAGGAAGGTTGATACAACAGATGGTTGTAATCACTCTTCCAACATTAATATAGAACTGCAGTTGTACTGTCTACTCATGGTGTTGATACTATCATTCATTTAGTTGTTGTTCAATTCCTATTAGCATGAGTAGATTAGTTGTATGTAATTAGATGCTATTTTATATATTCATGTATTAGTTATCAAAGTTGTATGATGTGATTACGCTTGTCTCTTCTATGTGCAGGACTTGACTTTGGAGCCAGCTTTGAGGGAGTTCCACTTGGGTGCATTGTGATCTCCAAACAAATCTACACGAAGACTTGAGGTAATCTACTTCTAATGCTTTGATAGTTAGTTATTGTCTATGAACATGCATGTAACTTTTTGCAGTTGCATATAATCTTACAGTCTGTCGAAGGTCTCGGGAAGACCTTTGAGGGTATTTACATTCTCCATACACCGTGCATTTTACCCCATAGCAGCCATAGCATGCTCTTTTCTCTAGAGACCACTAGATTTTTTGCTCCACTTTCATGAACCACAAAATTGTTGCACCCATCAATAATAATGCTACCTTGAAGCTTGAATAGATTTCCAATCCTAACTCCCCGCATCAATACTAGTGCTCCTTGAACCATCTTGCAGGTATCTTTCTCGAACACTATTTTTACACCTGCATCATCCAACTTGCTTACAAAAATCAAATTTCTGGCCAATGCAGGAATATGCAGAACACTCGAAAGTGTTCTAATCCTTCCACCTTGCAACTTCAATTTGAATTTTCCTCGACCAAAGATTCTAGTCTTCCTTTCATCCCTTAAGAAGACATCACCACCATCATATTTCTCATACTCATAGAACCACTCTTTATGGGGAGTGAAGTGAAAGGATGCACCTGATTCAGTTAACCATGCCTCATGATCTACATGTCTACTTGAAGAAGAAGCCAAGTACACATCCCCACCTTCATGTGAGGTGGTTTTGGCCTATGCAGAAGGAGAATCATAATATCCCTTTCCTTTCTCATGAGCTTTAGATTTATAGTCCCTTTTGAAGTGCCCTTCCTTTCCTCATTTCCATCACACCTTTACAGGTTTTCCTAGAGATTTAGATCTCCCTCTAGATTTAGATATCCCACTCGAGGACTTATTTTTGTTTATGTTTTGTGACCTTCCTTGTATAGATAAGGCATCACCATTCTGGCCCTCCATATTTTTCTGTCTCATCTCCTTTGACATCAAGGATGAGACTATTTCATCAAAATGCAATGCAGTTGCATTGCTACTTATTGCAACAACTAAACTATCCCACGAATCTAGTAGAAAAAACAACAAACTGATGCACTTATCTTCATCTGAAATTTTAATATCAACAGATAATAACTGGCTTACCACAATTTTAAATGCGTTCAGATGCTCTGTCACCGAGTCTCCATCTTTCGTCCTTAGGTTATACATTTTTTTCATAGGAACAGTTTATTCACCAGAGACTTAGATTGGTACAAAGTCCCTAACTTGTCCACAAAGCCTTCACCAAAGCTTCCCCTAATACATTCAACAATACTGAATTTGAGACACACAAACGTATTGTGCTCTTTACCTTCCGATCCAACTTCACCCATTCTTCAGCTGACATTCCTGTTGGTCTAGTACTAGGATCTACCACAATCCACTGATCTTTTTCCACCAGCAGAACCTCCATATTAAGTTTCCACAAGTCAAAACTCAGACCAATAAATTTCTCGATCTCTATCTTTCCACTGCTCACCATCTTCTTTCACCACAAGAATCGATCCCACAAATCTCCCACTTAACAAGGTCTACCACAGGCCTGAACAAAAACCCCTTAGCAGCAAAGGAGTCCCCTTGAACCAAAACAAATATAATACCAAATGTATATTTTAACCCCGTACATAAATTACCTGCATACGAATTCTAAAAGACAAAAAATAAACAATGGTGAGAGCATACAACATAAAACAGATATACACAAATATTTTCCCCTAGATCCCAAAACCGAGACTACTATATTGATTTTTCATTATGTTCCTTTCAATGTTACAATACATATATATACATGTCGAAGCATCCATAAACCCCAATCCATTAACCCTGGATTAGAACATAATGTAGTTCCCTTGACCGAATCTACAAAATACGAAGGACAGTAAACTATCATGCCCAAAACCATGTGAGAAATCCATGCACAAACAGGGGGGATTTTACCCCCCCACACGTGGAGTAGTCGTGGAAATAATATAACACAATCCAACATTGCTGATAAATCTTTAGCTTTTGTAGCAACCAAGGATGTTTTTCTTAAGTCACTGTAGATTAATTCCCGAGTTTGCATGTGCAAATTAATCTTTTTAGGCAATGGGATTTCTCTTGCATCTACAGTCAAATTAACAGTTTTAAAAGATGATGAAATAGACAATGCAGAAGGATGAGAGAAATAAAACTTCAATTGATTTCTCTCAAGATCCATGGCAGACAATAGTCTGGTGTGATATTCAGAAATTGACTGTGCTTCAAGATGAGATTCAATACTTTCTTTCACCCTCCTATTTCTTTCTTCTATTTGACCATACAATTGTTTTATAATAGGAACAACACTTTGAGAAGCTTCTTCAGGCACTGGGGAAGAAGGTGTACAAGTAACATCTCCTAATTGCAACTGAAAACCCATTGTAGTTGAGGAGCTTCCAACCAAAGATTCAGGCTCCTTTTCTATCTCAGACAACCTTGGCCTTTTTGAACTCTGGCCTGCTTCACTTTCCAAATCAATTATGTCTTCACTGCCTCTTTTCAAACCCTTTTCAGTAGGATGTGGAGTTTCAATATCTAGTTTTCCTTGTGCTCTTGTTTGACCACCATTTGTTAATTTTTCGACATCTAATCGAGGTTCATGTTTATAAGGGGCATATGAATTTTCAACTCTTCTTTTAGAAATAATATGATGGGGATCATATGACCATTTTTCACCAAGTTGTAATTGCATGCCTTCAAGAATCTTTTACACGTATTTTATGGCCTTCCTATTATTCACAATAAAAGGCCCAATTGTTTTTGGCAACTTGAATAAGTGCCCCTTCTTTGCTGGGACAAAATGAACCTGATCAACATTTAAAATTTGTCTGATAAACTCTAAAGAAAATAGCCTCATAGGTACAAATGTGGGAAGTCTATAGGGGGAAACCTCTACTCCATATAGTCTAATCTCAGCATAGTCTTCAAACTGGAACCAATCACCCACTTTTACATCTTTTCTAAGCTGAAGAAGAGATTGAGCCTTTGGAAAAATACAAGGTGGAGGAGAGCTATTTATAATGGAGTAAGCAACTGACAAGAAAGAAGTAGTGAAATATACAAATCCTTCATAATTAGACTAACTTCTTAAGGTATCTGTTAAATTCACCACTGACTACTTCTTTTTATGGATATCCATTATATTAAGACCCAAATGCATGAATTTCTCCACATGAGCATACAAGAAAATATAAGTCACTAATGAGGGAAATCTAAAACACCTAGTAAGAGAAAGGTATGGGAAATGATAATTAACCAGTTTTTCCTAAAGGCAGGCAAATCAAGTATAGTTTTAGGTTGCAACATTAAATTAAACATCCCCAAAATGGCTCGATCAATGATAGTAGTATTTTCCCTTCCTAAAACTTTGGCAATTATTTGCAAAATTGGTCTTACATCTTCAGCAAAAGTTTCAAGAGAAATTTGACTAGACTCTATAGGTAATTGTTGTCCTGTAGGCATTAAAAAGAAGGTCATATGGGTATAATCCTTCCCAGATAAGTTTTGAAAAGAAGACAACAAATTTTCTTCTGAAAATGAGGTATAAAGATTTGAAGGTGGAAAGTCCAGGACTTGCTGGATTAAAAGGGTAGACACCTGAAAAATATTTTCACCTAATGCATTCATCACAAAGCACTTATGAGGATAGAGAGCAGAGACTAACCAGTAAATAAATTCAGGGAAAAATAGGTTTGGGGAATTATTGCAGCAAAAAGACCAGATTTTATGACTGCAACATACACAGGGGACTCCTTTTGGTTAACTAAAATATGCTGACGAAGTTCCATTAGATTAAGAGAGAAAATTGGATCAAACACATCCCTCTCAGTGTCCATGAGAGGAATGTGGGTAGCAGTACCAGACAACACAACTTTCTTTGACATTTTGAAGATTTCAACAAGTGGAGATGACGTATAATTACCTGGTTAATGGATGATTAGTGGTGATAATCTTGAATTTTAAATCAAACAATGATTGCGACATGCTACGGATAGGGAGAACTGAAAGTTATGAAATGGGAAGAAATGAGAATAAACAGGGTTTATGGGAAAATGTGAAAATGGGAGGGAAAACAAAATTAATGTGGAACTGACACGTACGAGATGGGTGAAGTGGCATACACGATTTAATGATGTGATGTGATGATGTGGGAGTGATGCAGTGGTGACGTGGAGGGTTGAACTATTGAACATGCTCGCTTGTTGCGGAGTTATGGGAGCACCCACCAAAACAGGGGAAGCCTGCTAGGGGTGATCCCATAGATCATATCCATCATCGATCGAAAGACAATCATGATCATTGACTACCTTTACAGAAGCACTTGCTAGTATAACGGTCAAGCAAGTTGTGATGTTGGGTTGGGACCATCGCGGGGTCCCGACATAGCATTTAACTCCACCCTCTGTAAATGCCAACCTTTTAACTGATAACATTTTTTTTTCCTTTTTAAAAATAATAAACTCTGACCAGGTCCCGATAAAACTTATATTGCATCATTCTCAATAATAATGTCAATCCACCCTTAATAATATAAAAATATTTTTGTTTATTTTGATTTTGATTTTTTTGTTTTGAAATATATAATTTTTTTTTATTTTCCTACAATTTAAAGACATAATGAAAAACGAGCTACAACATCTGGCTCCACCTGGGGACAGTTATTCCGGATGAAGCACTAAGAACTGCAGATTAGTGCCTTCACCTTAGGCATGGAGTCATGTTATAACTTGGAACATTACAATGAAGAACTCACTGGTTATTTACAATGAACAAGCCAATATTTATAATGGCAAAGTAAAAGATCTAATTCTGGAAATAATGTTTTAAGTACTTCCCATTGACAGGAAGCTGCAGTAGTTCACCATCCAAATTTTCCAAAATGAAAGTGTTATTGGCTCTGATTTCTGCTATTCAGAATGGTCCAAACCATAGAGGATCAAATTTACCATGTTTTCCCTTATCCTCTCTTCTCACATCCCATCTTAGAACCAAATCTCCAGGCTGAAAAAGAATATTTCTGGCTTTTCTGTCAAAAATCAGTTTCATTTTCTCTTGATAGTTGATTAAATTCTCCATTACCTTCTCTCTATTTTCATTCAATTCCACTAGCTGGTTCATCCTTCTAGTTAGTGCATTAGGTTCCTCTTCAACATCCTGAATAAGTGCAACAACTGGTTTTTCTAATTGACTGGGAAACAAAGTTTCTGCTCCATACACCAACTCAAAAGGTGACTTTCTAGTGGATCTCTTAGTAGTCACCCTATTTTCCCATAAGGAAAATTTTAGCTGAGAGTCCCAATTTTTCTTATTTTCTGCAATAGTTTTCCTAAGTATCCTCACCAGAGTTTTGTTTTACGATTCTGCCAGCCAATTCCCTTGAGGATGATAGGTGGTAGAATGTGAAAGTATTACATTGTACTTTTAGCACAAATCAATTAGCTTTGTAGATCTGAACACATGAACGTTGTCTATTACAACTTATTCAGACAACCAAATCTAGTGAAAATGTTATCCTCTAGAAATTTAATTACCACTAAATTAGTTTCCCTCCTAGTTGGAATAACTTCCACCCATTTAGTAAAATAATCAATACTTGTTAGGATCCATTTGTGTTGTCCACTGGAAGGTGGATTTATTTCTCCTATAAAATCTAGACCCCATTGTCTAAATGGTTCTTCAACAAACACAGGAATCAGTGGTAAAGGTGCCAATTTCTTCTTCTCAACAAATATTTGGCACTTTTCACAACTTCTCACTAATCTGTAAACATCTGAAAACAAAGAAGGCCAGTAGAAACCAGCTTTCAAAATTTTATGTGTTGTGACTTTCCAATTATAATGGCCACCACAAAGACACCCATGATATTCATTAAAAACTTCTATAGTTTCTCCTTTTGTCAAATAGAGCAACAAAATACCAACATGATCTTTCCAGTACAATCTACCATTTGTTATTACATACTTCTGGGCTTTCAATCTGAGAGCTTTGTACTTTGTTCTATCTAAAGAATTTGGGAAACTAAGAAAATATAGATAATGGACAATATCTTTATACCATTAAGAAAAAAGGTACGTATATTGAATTTTGTTATCAAATTATTTCTCCTTACCTTTTTCTTCTGCAGTTTTGATTCAAAGACTTCAAGAAGCAAATTAATTCCCATAGCTTGGAAATTAGCTTCTATCAGGATATTTGCTGGTCCTTGTTCCTTTACCAATTTTGTTGGTTTTATGTCCATATCATACGCTTGAATCTTTGTTTTCCACTTTCCCCTTTTTCCATCACTATCACTCTGAGTTAACACATATTTAACAACGTTATTAGGAACATATGCAGTGATCTGAGACTGCAGGAACATAAATTCTAAAAACTTTCAATGCTTTAACTAAAGCATAAGCCTACTTTTCTAAAATGTTATACTTCAACTCTGCATCCCTTAACACCCTACTAAAAAATTCTACTGGTTGTCCTTTCTTATCTTGATTTTTCTGCAAAAGTGTCGTTGAAACATTGAAATGAGAAGTGAATGTAAAGATTTGAAAATGTTTCTTATAATCAGGAATCACTAGTACTAGAGCTTCTCCACAAGCCTCCTTGATTCTTGCAAAAGATTCTATAGCAGTTATGGTCCATTTGACTTCTGCATATTTTTTTAACATATCAATTATTTCCTTCACAATCTCTGGATAATTTGGGATGAATCTTCCGAGGAAATTTATTTTTCCCAAAAAAATCTGGATTTCCTTTTTCCTCCTTGGCAGAGGTATATTCTCAATTACCTCAACTAGTTTAGGATCAATTTTACTCCCTCTTTTGATACAATATACCCAAGTAATTTCCCTTCTTTCAAGACAAAATGAGACTTTTTGGGGTTTAATGATAAGCCATACTTTCTACACTTCTCAAAAGTTCGTTGAAGATGTTTCAAATGCTCCTCATTAGATCTAGAGAAAATTGTAATATCATCTAGATAAATTACCACAAAATTTTCCATTTCTCCTACAAAGGCTATATCCATAGCCCTCTGAAAAGTAGCACCGACATTCATTAACCCGAATGGAATTTTTGAATACATGATGGTTCCCCATGGGGTTGTGAATGTTGTTTTTTCTTATCTTCTAGTTGCACTGCAATCTAAGTATAACCTGAAAATCCATCAATCATAGATAACTAGGGAGACCCTGTTACTCTTTGCAGAATGTGATCCATCTTCGGAAGGGGATAATTGTCTTTTAGTGAGGCTCTATTCAAATTTAAAAAATATATACATAACCAAATTTCTCCATTTTTATTTCTCACGGGTACTAAATTAGCCACCCAATTTGAATACTTGAGAGGGACAATTACCTTTACTGTAACAATTCCTTGACTTCCTTCTCAATTGATGGCAACAAAAAAGGATTTATTTGCCTCAATTTATGTTTATATGGCTTAACTCCTGGTTTTAAAGGAATCTTGTGCTGAATAATGTTGGTATCATAAGTTTTAAGGTCCTCATAAGACCATGCAAACACATCAACATATATTTTAAAAATATCGACATATCTCTATTTATATTCTTCTAGAATGCCTTTTTCCAACTTCACCAACTTTGGTTGTTGCTATGTTCCAAGGTTGCAATCTTCAATGTCCTCTTCCCAATTTGATTTGCTTGCATTTACAACAACATCATTTGCATTAAACAATATTTCCAGGGGTACCAAACCTCTAGGGATCACATTATTCTTCAACTGCACTATCTTCTGACCTCCCACAGAATCTTTCAAAGGCAACTCATTATTTGATTCTTCTTCTTGAAGCTCTTCAATTTCATCTTCTTGATCGATCTCTAAATTTGAAAACTCCCCAACCATATCTAAAAATATTTTAATATGTTCTTCGTCCTCAAAGACCTGCCAGTATTTTATATTATCTGGAATGGAAGGCCTGCTTCTAATCTCAACTTCATATCTTAGTTTGGGATTTAATGGAGGCTTGAAAGTACTAGCTGCCACTGCCAGTGAGTCAGCTAGTATGTTCCCTTCCCTTGGCAAGAACTGTATGTTAAAAGAAAAAAATAAATTATCTACTAAATCCCACACTTCATTTCTATAGGCTCTAAGCCTTGGATGTTTAGTTTGGCATTGATTCTTGACTTATTTTACAATCAATTCAGAGTCCCCAAAAATAGAAATACATTGTATTCCTATGTTTTTAGCAGCTTTTAAACCAAGAACCAGAGCCTTGTATTCAATAATATTGTTTGTGGAGTCAAACTCTAATTTATAAGAAAAGGGAATAATTTGACCTTTAGGGGAAAGTAGAAGAACCCCAACTCCATTCCCTTCTTTTGAATATGCACCATCAAAATACAACTTCCAAATTCCACTGACTATTGCTTCTTTATTTTGAATTGCTGAAGGAACCTGCACTTTTGTATCTTCAACAACATAAAATAGGAAAAATCATCTTTTTCCTGACTGTAAACATGAGAATTACTTGAACCCTCCTTGGTGATAGTCTTCACAAATATGGTCTCCCGATACAACCTCATTTCTTCTCCACCAAAGACTGGAATGATAGCATAAGTAAAATCTAGTTTGAGCACTCCTCCTAGCTTGGCTCCCAAGACCTAGAAAGTAACATTCCAAAACGAGCTGGAATATCTACAACAACAACATCCATTACAATGCTTCTAGCTGGAATTTGAGCCAATGAAACCACCAGATATTTAATAAGCCCCACACATTTAACCTTTTTTTAATCAAAAGAGTATAAATCTTTGTAAGGTTTTGTAATCTGCAGATTAAGTTGCTTCATAACTGAGAGAGGCATTAAATTATGAGAAGCCCCTGAATCCAACATACAATTGTGCAGAATAAAAGTGTGCATCAGAAGAGAAATGTAAAAAGGAGGAGTGGAAGAATCTTTTTCTTCCACATGAGGGCCAAACATCACCACTAGCCTTTCTTCTTGTAAATTAACTGTATCAGCTACATGATTATCCTTAGATAAAATTATGAAATTAGAAACTTTCTTTCTGTAATTTGGTTCCTTCACTAGTTCAGTTAATGGAATTAGAATTTTAATTTTCTCTAATTCTGTCTGCAAATTGAAAGAATGAGCATCCTTCATAGTTTTTAATTACTCTTCCTCAGCTGGATTTTCTTTTGGCAAATTCTGTGGACTGAAAATAGGCTGTTAGGACGGTTTCTGCAGCATCCTTGTGTCCTGTTGGCTTCGTAAACTCTCCCCTTGATGAATTGGGATTGTATTCAATAGTTTCTTCCCTTTATCATCTTGTTTTGGTGATTTCTGCTCAGTTGCTTGATTGGATTGATCTTCCACATGGTATTGAGTTCTTGATCTTTTCCTTGATCTCAGATCATATTTTTTATGTAATTCTTCCTGCATAAAATCGGTGAACCTTTTAAAATATTCTTCAATCTCTTCATCATCTAAAGTAACTTGAGGTTCCCATATTGAATAATCAATGGTGATTGTTTCTCCTTCTTCAGGCAAAGTAGTATACTAGTTTTCTTGTCATCTAAGAGTATCTTCCACTGCTTCTTCTGGTTCATATTCAATGTACAAAGTTGGTTGCACCTAATCTTGATCCTTTTTGTCCCTCTACATGATTTGCAGTGCCTATCTCCTAAAATGAGGATTGAAATTTCCTCGGAGGATTTTTATTTTCCAGTTCTAATTTTACCAATTTATTAGATATATTTCTAATAACTTTAGTCATTTCGTCTAGCTTCTACTCATGAGAATCCTTTGGCTAACTAGCAGGCTTGACTTCCTCCTTTCCCTTCTTTTTATCTTCAACTTGGTCCTTTTATTTAATATTTCCTGCAATAGACAAATTGGCTTCAATCTCCAGTGCATCAGTCTGAATTTGGTCCAAAGTAGGAGATCACCTTTCCCTCAAAGTAAAACAAAAATCATATTTGAAAGCTCCTGCAAACACAAATTTTTCTCCAGCAGGTGGTGGTTTTATTTATGTAGGAAAACTATTATATAACTTATTAAATCTCTTAATAAATTCAACTACCTCTTCATTTGGTTTTCTCTTAATTGCATTAAACTCAGTCAGAAAATAACCATGATCCTTCTTTTCACCCCATCTCTATATAAATGTATTTTCCAATTCTTCCCAAGTGTTTATTGAATTAGCAGGAAATATTTTAAACCATTTCCTTGTTTCTCCATCCAGTGACTGCATGAAAAGCCTCATCACCACATCCAAGTATTTCACATTCAAATTCTCTACAAAAGCACAAAAGTTTTCTATTGTTACTTCATCTTCCCTTGTAAATCTAGGTAACAACTTTAGATGATCTTGAGGCATGGCATCCATTGGTTGAGGAAGATTCAATGGTGCATATATGTTTAAAAGGAAAGTTGGAATTGCCATGTTTTGGTTTTGAAAAGAAATAGAAGAAAATCCTTCCTGAAATACAAAATATTGAGGTGGAATAATAGATGTAGGGATTGGATAGAAAATAGGGAGACAGTATGATGTGAAACTGATAAATCAATTGTTTTTAATTCTTCAATTTCTGGGAAGGAGAAAGAACAAGACTCAAATTAATATTCTTCAAGAGTGGATTTTGGAAAGATACTTTGAGGGGGGAATAATTTTTCTTGAGAGAAATCTAATTTTTTAACCACTTCTTCTGAATGATAAATCCTGGGATTCTGCGAGACACAACTAGTACCAAGAGATGATAGGTTAGGGCTTGGATCTACTGGAGATTTATCTTTCTGAATTCTTTGTGAAAATAATTTTTATGGATTAGAAATGACAGGAACCTTTTTCTATTAGGTATCAGACCTCGTGTGAGGTCTTCTGGGAGCCAGGATTTATTTTCTTGGTGAGATAACTTAGCATAGACACTTTATTTTCCCACCAAACAAATAAATGACATATAAAGAAAACCTAGGTTAAAATGACTTCGTTCTCCATTCCCTAGAAACGGTGCCAAAAAATGTTGTGCCTTAAGAGACAACCACCGACTGAGTAGAGGTTAGTGCCCAAGACATTTATCCAAAATGATGAATTTATCAATTTGTTGCTCCATTGACAAACTCGAGAGTTTTTTTACAAGTAAAACTATAAATTCTTCTTGGAATCCAATTCCCTTTCAAAGTGGCCTTCTGATGATGAATATGATTCTAATTTTTAGTATAATGGATGAAAGAGATTTTAGGAAAGTTTTAAACAACATGCTACTTGTGTAGAATCTCTTGTTTTAAACTTTAGCATAATTATGAAAGAAAGATGAAATGAAATACAGAAAAGAGGAGTGCATATTAAGGTGATTTAACTTTAAATTACAGATACCATAATGTTAGTGAAATTGTAATATTAAATACCAACAACTTCATTACTCTCTTTGTTAAACTCACGTGGAATGTAAATAGGGAATGTGAATGATAAGCATTAGATTGCATATATTATTGACATGATATACATTTATAATACATGGTGTTACCCTTGGATTCATATTCCAAGTTGTCTCTTGGACTCCAGTGGTTGTTCACATTCCACACCAACCCATAGAGGATTAGGGGTCCAACATTACCCCCCTTGATCCGAAGGGTTATGTATGAGTCCAAGAAGAGAGTCGTAATTCAAAATGTGCAAAAACATGCATGGAAGCACTAGGCTGAATGTTCTCTCTAAAATGTTGGTATAAGGGGGTGGTATATTTATGACCAACAACATTGGAATGCTTAGTGAAGTTCTCGTAACTCTTCCAAAGCTGAAAATAAGATGAAGGCCTCTGCTAGAGGAAGTGTCCCTAATTATTTGGAGAGGGAGACCTTCAACCTAAAACAGGGAGTTCTACAACCTGCGGTGTTTTAAGGATGACCACCAACTATAGAATGCTTAATGAGATTCCTGGAACTCTTCCAAAACTGGCGAGAAGCTGAAGTCTTCTGCTAGAGGAAGTGTCCCCAATTCGCTGAAGGGAAGTCTTAACCCTACATACATGGTTTAAGACTGACCACCAACCAAAGGCATGCTCAGTGGCATCTCTGCCTCTGGCTACAACTCTGAATCCAATATGGAAGGAATCTCATTTGATGTGGATTTTAAGCTTGTATATGACCATCATTGCCCCCCCTGTCAGATACAAAGTGAGAAGATGGCAACAACTCAACTATAAGACTTTTCAATACTTGAGAACAAATCTTGTTGTATGAGAGAAATATCTTCTTGGTTGTCGAAGCCCATTACCAAGAAGTGATCCATCCAAGATGATTTTTTGTTCTTGCATGAGGCTTGTTTTTTAAGCATATGTGTGAAGAATGAGTATGCTGACCACAATGCTTGCATGGATGAACATCAAAACAATGATATTTTACATGGCCAACTCTATAAAAATGTTGGCATTTAACAATCTGTTGTGGATGTTGTGGAATAGGACCAAAATCTGAAACAACTGAAGGTGAAATGTCATGAAGAAATCTGACACTCTGAAATTGGATAGGCTTTGAGTAATCTGGAATATGAAAGGATACATCCTTGTCATATCCAAGACCAATTTTGTGCTTGTTATGGACAAGCTCTTCCAAGCTTTGATAATTGGCTTGGGAAGTGCAGACTGAATCTCTGCATATTTATGCACATTTACTCCTGAAATGGGTACTGCATCTGCCATTTCTTGTTTATGATGGGTGTCATGATGCTTATGTTGTTGTAACTCATCTTATTGAAGTTCAGATTCAAGCTGCAAAAAATCAATATTTTCTTGTGCATTTTGTAGACATGTTTTAATATCACAGAGAGTGTTTTTGTTGATTTTCACCATCTCATCAATAGTTGAATGAATTAGAATACTTAATAAATCTAATACATCACCAATCAAATCCATTTTAGAAAATAAGTATTAGTTGACAATCACAATGATTACAAATATTTTCAAATCTCCACTACAATCAGAACTTTACCCTCTTTGTAGCATAAAATATATACTTATGATACTTGGATAATAGGCAACAAACTAATCCAATTATATCTCAATACACATATCAATTCAACACTGTGTATGCCAATGTTTTCAACTTCACAATGTAGAGAAGGGATATTTAACCATAGGTTATAGGAGATTTAAGACTATTCAATGGCAACTTACTACACCAATGTGTTCTCCCAGTGACAATACTTCTATGTCGCTTCTTATTGCATATCCATATACATATTCAGACACACAAAAGAAATGCCTCTTGTAGAAAGTAAGTCGCAATGTTCTCAAGTACGCAAGAGTCACAACTTTTCTAGGCTTTGTTTTCAGGCTCTGTTATTTGGAAGTATTTCATGGGGTTGTATATAGATATTCCTGCGCATAGCAGTGGTGCTGCAACATCAAACGACAAACTCTCTAGGATTTTCACTACAAACCTTTGGTCACAAACCATCAAAGAAGAGTAACCTCCAAATGTGGGAGACCCATCTACATAAATGTTGTTATACGGCCAAACAACCTTCTCACAGTATTGTACAAGAATCACAATGTTGGCAACTCCAAACCATGCAGCCTACACCCACGCTATCTCTAACAACAAAATTCTTCACTTCTAATCCGACTTCAAGCACAGTCCCTCCAATTTTGTGGCCTGGAACCATTGGGTATTGGGATTTTTTCCATTCATTCTAAATTTGATGCAGATCAGAGTGACGGATTTCATAGTATGCTACCTTGAAAGTTACATTGTGGGATCAAATTTTCTTCTCACTTCATCCCACATAGACTCAACACACAAAGATCAATAGAGAATTAATGCTCCATTCCAAATCAACAACAGTCTATTCCAAGAAAGCAAGGTTCAATACACATGCTTCAATGGCGCAAAACTTCCTTGATATGCAGGCTTCAATTCTTCATTTTAATGGTGTAAAATGTCTTTGCTTATGTTGGCATTATGATACAAGTGTTGTCCTTGATGGGAACTCACTCACAAGTCAATTCAGATTTAATAAAGGGAAACTCACATTGTAATAGGTCAATTAAGAGGTAACAAGGACATGGTACAGATGATCAGGAAGTTGGAATAAAGGACTACAGATCAGAATCAAGAAGTTGAAGCAAAAGTATGTTTTAAGTCAGTTTAAGCTATATACGCAGTTTCACCTTGTCCACACAGTGTATACAAGCGGGTTCACAAAAAAAAAAGAGCGTATACGTACGCACACACTTTCACAAAAGGAAAAGTGTGTATGGGATGGAAAATTAGGGTTAAAATAATACCAAGGGTCAATACCATGGTATTATCCCACAATGTTGAGTGGAGTAACGAATATTTGATCCCGCCCAAGAATACCATAGGTTTTAAGTGTTGTTTTGGTTCGAGGTATTGAGAAAGGCTAAAACTATATAAGGAGGAGAAGATCAAAGGACTAGGCATGCAAGTGAAAGGAATTTTCATGAATAATTCTATCTGAAGTATATCTTATGTTGTAAGGGCTATGGTTATGATATGATATGAAATACCTTGTGCACCTTTTGATACATGTTGGATCAAGATCATGAGACCTGAAATGACTTATCATTGTATGATTTGATAATTGTTGGGCTAGATCTGAATACTGACGCATGTTTTATCCTATAAATGTTATGATTTGGGTATGACTGAATTCTAGAATAGCTGTGAAGTTTTAAGTTAGTATTTGCAGATATATATGCTGGTTCGCCTTGGTGAAGGCGCGTATACATGCTTGTTCGACTCTTCCAAGTAGCGTATGCAAAATAAAAGCTTGTTATTTAGAAATGACTGATCTATCATATTAGTGTTGATGTTTTACTGTTGTCTGCCAATGATGTCTTCTTAGATCTAAAAGTAGAACTGAATGCATAAGGAGATTGGATCTGATTGATTGATTGATTAAGTGAGAGGGTGATCTATGTTGTTATCTGTTTAGATCTCTGTAATTTGAAAGCAGATATTCATAATGTTACTGGTTGGTACAGTTTTGATTCAAAGGTTTTTATGATTCAGTAATTTTGGAGGTGTTAGCGCTTGAAATTTCACCTCAGGCTGAAAAAGGTAAACTCCAAGGCAACATCAAACCACTTAGCCTCGTAGCTAGCCCTACGGGGCAGGAGAGGGCTCTCTTCGGTCTATCTCGGCAAAGATCTTCAACGGGTAGAGATAACCAATAAAGAACACTGATTTTAGGCTAGTAAACTGATAAAAAGGTTTGATTTGGGATTTTTAGGGTTTTGGTGGAAAATCGGGGAAAGGCAATTTTGGGTGCGGGGATTGGACACAGTTTTCGCAGGGGGTTCTTTGGGGCAAGGTAGGAGACTGTATTGATGCCTTTGAAAGAGTCAGATGGGCAAGAATGACTGGTGAGGAGCTAAGGAGAGCAAGTAAACACCTTGAGTTCTCCTTAAACAGATGAAAACATTGATATTAAGCAAACTTAAAAGCAGAGCATGGCAATCATGAATTCTACTTTAACACTTCAATTGATTTCTCTCAAGATCCATGGCAGACAATAGTCTGGTGTGATATTCAGAAATTGACTGTGCTTCAAGATGAGATTCAATACTTTCTTTCGCCCTCCTATTCCTTTCTTTTATTTGACCATACAATTGTTTTATAATAGGAACAACACTTTGAGAAGCTTCTTCAGGCACTGGGGAAGAAGGTGTACAAGTAGCATCTCCTAATTGCAACTGAAAACCCATTGTAGTTGAGGAGCTTCCAACCAAATATTCAGGCTCCTTTTCTATCTCAGACAACCTTGGCCTTTTTGAACTCTGGCCTGCTTCACTTTCCAAATCAATTATGTCTTCACTGCCTCTTTTCAAACCCTTTTCGGTAGGATGTGGAGTTTCAATATCTAGTTTTCCTTGTGCTCTTGTTTGACCACCATTTGCTAATTTTTCGACATCTAGTCGAGGTTCATGTGTATAAGGAGCATATGAATTTTCAACTCTTCTTTTAGAAATAATATGATGGGGATCATATGACCATTTTTCACCCAGTTGTAATTGCATGCCTTCAAGAATATTTTCCACTTCTTCCATGGCCTGCCTATTGTTCACAATAAAAGGCCCAATTGTTTTTGGCAATTTGAATAAGTGCCCCTTCTTTGCTGGGACAAAATGAACCTGATCAACATTTAAAATTTGTCTGATAAACTCTAAAGAAAATAGCCTCATAAGTACAAATGTGGGAAGTCTATAAGGGGAAACCTCTACTCCATATAGTCTAATCTCAGCATAGTCTTCAAACTGGAACCAATCACCCACTTTTACATCTTTTCTAAGCTGAAGAAGAGATTGAGCCTTTGGAAAAATACAAGGTGGAGGAGAGCTATTTATAATGGAGTAAGCGACTGACAAGAAAGAAGTAGTGAAATATACAAATCCTTCATAATTAGACTAACTTCTTAAGGTATCTGTTAAATTCACCACTGACTACTTCTTTTTATGGATATCCATTATATTAATACCCAAATGCATGAATTTCTCCACATGAGCATACAAGAAAATATAAGTCACTAATGAGGGAAATCTAAAACACCTAGTAAGAGAAAGGTATGGGAAATGATAATTAACCAGTTTTTCCTAAAGGCAGGCAAATCAAGTATAGTTTTAGGTTGCAACATTAAATTAAACATCCCCAAAATGGCTCGATCAATGATAGTAGTATTTTCCCTTCCTAAAAATTTGGCTATTATTTGCAAAATTGGTCTTACATCTTCAGCAAAAGTTTCAAGAGAAATTTGACTAGACTCTATAGGTAATTGTTGTCCTGCAGGCATTAAAAAGAAGGTCATATGGGTATAATCCCTACCACATAAGTTTTGAAAAGAAGATAACAAATTTTCTTCTGAAAATGAAGTACAAAGATTTGAAGGTGGAAAGTCTAGGACCTACTGGATTAAAAAGGTAGACACCTGAAAAATATTTTCACCTAATGCATTCATTGCAAAGCACTTATGGGGATAGAGAGCAGAGACTAAACAGTAAATAAATTCAAGGAAAAATAGGTTTGGGGAATTATCGCAGCAAAAAGACCAGATTTTATGACCGCAACATACACATGGGAATCCTTTTGGTTAACGAAAATATGCTGACGAAGTTCCATTAGATTAATAGAGAAAATTGGATCAAACACATCCTTCTCAGTGTCCATGAGAGGAATGAGGGTAGCAGTCCAGACAACACAACTTTCTTCGACATCTTGAAGATTTCAACAAGTGGAGATGACGTATAATTACCTGGTTAATGGATGATTAGTGGTGATAATCTTGAATTTTAAATCAAACAACGACTGCGACATGCTACGGATAGGGAGAACTGAAAGTTATGAAATGGGAAGAAATGAGAATAAACAGGGTTTATGGGAAAATGTGAAAATGGGAGGGAAAAAAAATTAATGTGGAACTGACACGTACGATCTGGGTGAAGTGGCATACACGATTTGATGATGTGATGTGATGATGTGGGAGTGATGCAATGGTGACGTGGAGGGTTGAACTATTGAACGCGCTCGCTTGTTGCGGAGTTATGGGAGCACCCACCAAAACAGGGGAAGCCTGCTAGGGGTGATCCCATAGATCATATCCATCATCGATCGAAAGACAATCATGATCATTGACTACCTTTACAGAAGCACTTGCTAGTATAACGGTCAAGCAAGTTGTGATGTTGGGTTGGGACCATCGCGGGGTCCCGACATAGCATTTAACTCCACCCTCTGTAAATGCCCACCTTTTAACTGATAACATTTTTTTTTCCTTTTTAAAAATAATAAACTCTGACCAGGTCCCGATAAAACTTATATTGCATCATTCTCAATAATAATGTCAATCCACCCTTAATAATATAAAAATATTTTTGTTTATTTTGATTTTGATTTTTTTGTTTTGAAATATATAATTTTTTTTATTTTCCTACAATTTAAAGACATAATGAAAAACGAGCTACAACATCTGGCTCCACCTGGGGATAGTTATTCAGAATGAAGCACTAAGAACTGCAGATTAGTGCCTTCACCTTAGGCATGGAGTCATGTTATAACTTGGAACATTATAATGAAGAACTCACTGGTTATTTACAATGAACAAGCCGATATTTATAATGGCAACGTAAAAGATCTGATTCTGGAAATAATGTTTTAAGTACTTCCCATTGACAGGAAGCTGCAGTAGTTCACCATCCAAATTCTCCAAATTGAAAGTATTATTGGCTCTGATTTCTGTTATTCGGAATATTCCAAACCATAGAGGATCAAATTTACCATGTTTTCCCTTACCCTCTCTTCTCACATCCCATCTTAGAACCAAATCTCCAGGTTGAAAAAGAATATTTATGGCTTTTCTGTCAAAAATCAGTGTCATTTTATCTTCATAGTTGATTAAATTCTATATTACCTTCTCTCTATTTTCATTCAATTCCACTAGCTGGTTCATCCTACTAGTTAGTGCATTAGGTTCCTCTTCAACATCCTAAATAAGTGCAACAAATGGTTTTTCTAACTGACTGGGAAACAAAGTTTCTTCTCCATACACCAACTCAAAAGGTGACTTCCTAGTGGATCTCTTAGTAGTCACCATGTTTTCCCATAAGGAAAATTTTAACTGAGAGTCCCAATTTTTCTTATTTTCTGCAATAGTTTTCTTAAGTATCCTCACCAGAGTTTTGTTTTAGGATTCTGCCAGCCCATTCCCTTGAGGATGATAGGTGGTAGAATGTGAAAGTATTACATTGTACTTTTAGCAAAAATCAATTAGCTTTGCAGATCTGAACACCTGAACATTGTCTATTACAACTTCTTCAGACAACCAAATCTAGTGAAAATATTATCCTCTAGAAATTTAATTACCACTAAATTAGTTTCTCTCCTAGTTGGAATAACTTCCACCCATTTAGTAAAATAATCAATACTTGTTAGGATCCATTTGTGTTGTCCACTAGAAGGTGGATTTATTTCTCCTATAAAATCTAGGCCCCATTGTCTAAATGGTTCTTCAAAAAACATAGGAATCAGTGGTAAATGTTCCAATTTATTCTTCTCAACAAATATTTGGCACTTTTCACAACTTCTCACTAATCTGTAAACATCTGAAAAAAATGAAGGCCAGTAGAAACCAGCTTTCAAAATTTTATGTGTTGTGACTTTACAATTATAATGGTCACCACAAAGACACCCATGATATTCATTAAAAACTTCTATAGTTTCTCCCCTTGTCAAATAGAGCAACAAAATACCAACATGATCTTTCAAGTAAAATCTACCATTTGTTATTACATACTTCTAGGCTTTCAATCTGAGAGCTTTGTACTTTGTTCTATCTAAATAAGTTGGGCAGCTAAGAAAATATAGATAATGGACAATATCTTTATACCATTCAGAAAAAAGGTACTTATATTGAATTTTGTTATCAAATTATTTCTCCTTACCTTTTTCTTCTGCAGTTTTGATTCAGAGACTTCAACTAGCAAATTAATTCCCATAGCTTGGAAATTTGCTTCTATCAGGATATTTGCTAGTCCTTGTCCCTTTACCAATTTTGTTGGTTTGATGTCCATATCATACTCTTGAATCTTTGTTATCCACTTTCCCCTTTTTCCATCACTATCACTCTGAGTTAACACATCTTTGACAACATCATTAGGAACATATGCAGTGATCTGAGATTGCAGAACATAAATTCTAAAGGCTTTCAATGCTTTAACTAGAGCATAAGCCTATTTTTCTAAAATGTTATACTTCAACTCTGCATCCCTTAACACCCTACTAAAAAATGCTACTGGTTGTTCTTTCTTATCTTGATTTTTCTGCAAAAGTGTCGTTGAAACATTGAAATGAGAATTGAATGTAAAGATTTGAAAATGTTTCTTATAATCAGGACTCACTAGTACTAGAGCTTCTCCACAAGCCTCCTTGATTCTTGCAAAAGATTCTATAGCAGTTATGGTACATTTGACTTCTGCATACTTTTTGAGCATATCAATTATTTCCTTCACGATCTCTGGATAATTTGGGATGAATCTTCCGAGGAAATTTATTTTTCCCAAAAAAATCTGGATTTCCTTTTTCCTCCTTGGCAGAGGTATATTCTTAATTGCTTCAACTCGTTTAGGATCAATTTTTACTCCCTCTTTTGATACAATATACCCAAGTAATTTCCCCTCTTTCAAGACAAAATGAGACTTTTTGGGGCTTAATGATAAGCCATGCTTTCTATTGACTTCTCAAATGTTCGTTGAAGATGTTTCAAATGCTCCTCATTAGATCTAGAGAAAATTGTAATATCATCTAGATAAATTACCACAAACTTTTCCTTTTCTCCTACAAAGGCTATATCCATAGCCCTCTGAAAAGTAGCACCAACATTCATTAACCCGAATGGAATTTTTGCATACATGAAGGTTCCCCATGGGGTTGTGAATGTTGTTTTTTTTTGATCTTCTAGTTGCACTGCAATCTAATTATAACCTAAAAATCCATCAATCATAGATAATCTGGAAGACCCTGTTACTCTTTGCAGAATGTGATCCATCTTTGGAAGGGGATAATTGTCTTTTAGTGAGGCTCTATTCAAATTTCAAAAATATATACATAACCAAATTTCTCCATTTTTCTTCCTCACAGGTACTAAATTAGCCACCCAATCTGAATACTTGAGAGGGACAATTATCTTTGCTTGTAATAATTTCTTGACTTCCTTCTCAATTGATGGCAACAATAAAGGATTTATTTGCCTCAATTTATGTTTATATGGCTTAACTCCTGGTTTTAAAGGAATCTTGTGCTGAATAATGTTGGTATCATAAGTTTTAAGGTCCTCATAAGACCATGCAAACACATCAACATATATTTTAAAAATATCGACATATCTCTATTTATATTCTTCTAGGGTGCCTTTTACCAACTTCACCAAATTTGGTTGCTGCTATGTTCCAAGGTTTCAATCTTCAATGCCCTCTTCCCAATTTGATTTGCCTGCATTTATAGTGACATCATTTGCATTAAACAATATTTCCATGGGTACCAAACCTATAGGGATCACATTATTCTCCAACTACACTATCTTCTGATCTCCCACGGAATCTTTCAAAGGCAACTCATTATTTGGTTCTTCTTCTTGAAGCTCTTCAATTTCATCTTCTTGATCGATCTCTAAATTTGAAAACTCTCCAACCATATCTAAAAATATTTTAATATGTTCTTTGTCCTTAAAGACCTGCCAGTATTTTATATTATTTGGAATGAAAGGCCTGCTTCTAATCTCAGCTTCATATCTTAGTTTTGGATTTAATGAAGGCTTAAAAGTACTATCTGCCACTGCCAATGAGTCAGTTAGTATGTTCCCTTCCCTTGGCCAGAACTGTATGTTAAAAGAAAAAAATAAATTATCCATTAAATCCAACACTTCATTTCTATAGGCTCTAAGCCTTGGATTTTTAGTTTGGCATTGATTCTTGACTTATTTTACAATCAATTCAAAGTCCCCAAAAATAGAAATACATTTTATTCCTATGTTTTTAGCAACTTTTAAGCCAAGAACCAGAGCCTGGTATTCAATAATATTGTTTGTGGAGTCCAAATCTAATTTATAAGAAAAGGGAATAATTTGACCTTTAGGAGAAAGTAGAAGAACCCCAACTCCATTCCCTTGTTTTGAATATGCACCATCAAAATACAACTTCCAAATTCCACTTACTATTGCTTCTTTATTTTGAAATGCTGAAGGAACCTTCACTTTTGTATCTTCAGCAACATGAAATAGGAAAAATCATCTTTTTCCTTACTGTACACATGAGAATTGCTTGAACTCTCCTTGGTGACAGTCTTCACAAATATGGTCTCCATATACAACCTCATTTCTTCTCCGCCAAAGACTGGAATGATAGCATAAGTAAAATCTAGTTTGCGTACTCCTCCCAGCTTGGCTCCCAAGACCTAGAAATTAACATAACAAAACGAGCTGGAATATCTACAACAACAACATCCATTATAATGCTTCTAGCTGGAATTTGAGCCAATGAAACCACCAAATATTTAATAAGCCCCACACAGTTAACCCTTTTTTAATCAAAAGAGTATAAATCTTTGTAAGGTTTTGTAATCTGCAGATTAAGTTGCTTCATAACTGAGAGAGGCATTAAATTATGAGAAGCCCCTGAATCCAACATACAATTATGCAGAATAAAAGTGTGCATCATAATAGAAATGTAAAAAGGAAGAGTGGAAGAATATTTCTTTTCCACATGAGGGCCAAACATCACCACTAGCCTTTCTTCTTGTAAATTAACTGTATCAGCTGCATGATTATTCTGAGATAAATTTATGAAATTAGAAACTTGCTTTCTGTAATTAGGTTTCTTCACTAGTTCAGTTAATGGAATTAGAATTTTAATTTTCTCTAATTCTTTCTGCAAATTGAAAGAATGAGCATCCTTCATAGTTTTTAATTACTCTTCCTCAGCTGGATTTTCTTTTGGCACATTCTGTGGACTGAAAATAGGCTGTTAGGACGGTTTCTGCAGCATCCTTGTGTCCTGTTGGCTTCCTAAACTCTCCCCTTGATGAATTGGGATTGTATTCAATAGTTTCTTCCCTTTATCATCTTGTTTTGGTGATTTCTGCTCAGTTGCTTGATTGGATTGATCTTCCACATGGTATTGAGTTCTTGATCTTTTCCTTGATCTCAGATCATATTTTTTATGTAATTCTTCCTGCATAAAATCAGTGAACCTTTTAAAATATTCTTCAATCTCTTCATCATCTAAAGTAACTTGAGGTTCCCATATTGAATAATCAATGGTGATTGTTTCTCCTTCTTCAGGCAAAGTAGTATACTAGTTTTCCTGTCATCTAAGAGTATCTTCCACTGCTTCTTCTGGTTCATATTCAATGTACAAAGTTGGTTGCACCTAATCTTGATCCTTTTTGTCCCTCTACATGATTTGCAGTGCCTGTCTCCTAAAATGAGGATTGAAATTTCCTCGGAGGATTTTTATTTTCCAGTTCTAATTTTACCAATTTATTAGAGATATTTCTAATAACTTTAGTCATTTTGTCTAGCTTCTACTCATGAGAATCCTTTGGCTAACTAGCAGGCTTGAGTTCCTCCTTTCCCTTCTTTTTATCTCCAACTTGGTCCTTTTATTTAATATTTTCTGCAGTAGACAAATTTGCTTCAATCTCCAGTGCATCAGTCTGAATTTGGTCCAAAGTAGGAGATCACCTTTTCCTCAAAGTAAAACAAAAATCATATTTGAATGCTCCTGCAAACACAAATTTTTCTCTAGCAGGTGGTGGTTTTATTTATGTAGGAAAACTATTATAAAACTTATTTAATCTCTTAATAAAGTCAACTACCTCTTCATTTGGTTTTCTCTTGATTACAGTAAACTCAGTCAGAAAATAACCATGATCCTTCTTTTCACCCCATCTCTATATAAATGTATTTTCCAATTCTTCCCAAGTGTTAATTGAATTAGCAGGAAATATTTTAAACCATTTCCTTGTTTCTCCATCCAGTGACTGCATGAAAAGCCTCATCACCACATCCAAGTATTTCACATTCAAATTCTCTACAAAAGCACAAAAGTTTTCTATTGTTACTTCATCTTCCCTTGTAAATCTAGGTAACAACTTTAGATGATCTTGAGGCATGGCATCCATTGGTTGAGGAAGATTCAATGGTGCATATATGTTTAAAAGGAAAGTTGGAATTGCCATGTTTTGGTTTTGAAAAGAAATAGAAGAAAATCCTTCCTGAAATACAAAATATTGAGGTGGAATAATAGATGTAGGGATTGGATAGAAAATAGCGGAGACAGTATGATGTGAAACTGATAAATCAATTGTTTTTAATTCTTCAATTTCTGGGAAGGAGAAAGAACAAGACTCAAATTAATATTCTTCAAGAGTGGATTTTGGAAAGATACTTTGAGGGGGGAATAGTTTTTCTTGAGAGAAATCTAATTTTTTAACCACTTCTTCTGAATGATAAATCCTGGGATTCTGCGAGACACAACTAGTACCAAGAGATGATAGGTTAGGGCTTGGATCTACTGGAGATTTATCTTTCTGAATTCTTTGTGAAAATAATTTTTATGGATTAGAAATGATAGGAACCTTTTTCTATTAGGTATCAGACCTCGTGTGAGGCCTTCTGGGAGCCAGGACTTCTTTTCTTGGTGAGATAACTTAGCCTAGACACTTTATTTTCCCACCAAACAAATAAATGACATATAAAGAAAACCTAGGGAAAAATGACTTCGTTCTCCATTCCCTAGAAACGGTGCCAAAAAATGTTGTACCTTAGGAGACAACCCCCGACTGAGTAGAGGTTAGTGCCCAAGACATTTATCCAAAATGATGAATTTATCAATTTGTTGCTCCATTGACAAACTCGAGAGTTTTTTTACAAGTAAAACTATAAATTCTTCTTGGAATCCAATGCCCTTTCAAAGTGGCCTTCTGATGATGAATATGATTCTAATTTTTAGTATAATGGATGAAAGAGATTTTAGGAAAGTTTTAAACAACATGCTACTTGTGTAGAATCTCTTGTTTTAAACTTTAGCATAATTATGAAAGAAAGATGAAATGAAATACAGAAAAGAGGAGTGCATATTAAGGTGATTTAACTTTAAATTACAGATACCATAATGTTAGTGAAATTGTAATATTAAATACCAACAACTTCATTACTCTCTTTGTTAAACTCACGTGGAATGTAAATAGGGAATGTGAATGATAAGCATTAGATTGCATATATTATTGACATGATATACATTTATAATACATGGTGTTACCCTTGGATTCATATTCCAAGTTGTCTCTTGGACTCCAGTGGTTGTTCACATTCCACACCAACCCATAGAGGATTAGGTGTCCAACATTACCCCCCTTGATCCGAAGGGTTATGTATGAGTCCAAGAAGAGAGTCGTAATTCAAAATGTGCAAAAACATGCATGGAAGCACTAGGCTGAATGTTCTCTCTAAAATGTTGGTATAAGGGGGTGGTATATTTATGACCAACAACATTGGAATGCTTAGTGAAGTTCCCGTAACTCTTCCAAAGTTGAAAATAAGATGAAGGCCTCTGCTAGAGGAAGTGTCCCTAATTATTTGGAGAGGGAGACCTTCAACCTAAAACAGGGAGTTCTACAACCTGCGGTGTTTTAAGGATGACCACCAACTATAGAATGCTTAATGAGATTCCTGGAACTCTTCCAAAACTGGCGAGAAGCTGAAGTCTTCTGCTAGAGGAAGTGTCCCCAATTCGCTGAAGGGAAGTCTTAACCCTACATACATGGTTTAAGACTGACCACCAACCAAAGGCATGCTCAGTGGCATCTCTGTCTCTGGCTACAACTCTGAATCCAATATGGAAGGAATCTCATTTGATGTGGATTTTAAGCTTGTATATGACCATCATTGCCCCCCCTGTCAGATACAAAGTGAGAAGATAGCAACAACTCAACTATAAGACTTTTCAATACTTGAGAACAAATCTTGTTGTATGAGAGAAATATCTTCTTGGTTGTCGAAGCCCATTACCAAGAAGTGATCCATCCAAGATGATTTTTTGTTCTTGCATGAGGCTTGTTTTTTAAGCATATGTGTGAAGAATGAGTATGCTGACCACAATGCTTGCATGGATGAAGATCAAAACAATGATATTTTACATGGCCAACTCTATAAAAATGTTCGCATTTAACAATCTGTTGTGGATGTTGTGGAATAGGACCAAAATCTGGAACAACTGAAGGTGAAATGTCATGAAGAAATCTGACACTCTGAAATTGGATAGGCTTTGAGTAATCTGGAATATGAAAGGATACATCCTTGTCATATCCAAGACCAATTTTGTGCTTGTTATGGACAAGCTCTTCCCAAGGTTTGATAATTGGCTTGGGAAGTGCAGACTGAATCTCTGCATATTTATGCACATTTACTCCTGAAATGGGTACTGCATCTGCCATTTCTTGTTTATGATGGGTGTCATGATGCTTATGTTGTTGTAACTCATCTTATTGAAGTTCGGATTCAAGCTGCAAAAAATCAATATTTTCTTGTGCATTTTGCAGACATGTTTTAATATCACAGAGAGTGTTTTTGTTGATTTTCACCATCTCATCAATAGTTGAATGAATTATAATACTTAATAAATCTAATACATCACCAATCAAATCCATTTTAGAAAATAAGTATTAGTTGACAATCACAATGATTACAAATATTTTCAAATCTCCACTACAATCAGAACTTTACCCTCTTTGTAGCATAAAATATATACTTATGATACTTGGATAATAGGCAACAAACTAATCCAATTAAATCTCAATACACATATCGATTCAACACTGTGTATGCCAATGTTTTCAACTTCACAATGTAGAGAAGGGATATTTAACCATAGGTTATAGGAGATTTAAGACTATTCAAGGCTCCAACTTACTACACCAATGTGTTCTCCCAGTGACAATACTTATATTTCGCTTCTTATTGCATATCCATATACATATTCAGACACACAAAATAAATGCCTCTTGTAGAAAGTAAGTCGCAATGTTCTCAAGTGTGCAAGGTCACAACATTTCTAGGCCTTGTTTTCAGGCTCTGTTATTTGGAAGTATTTCATGGGGTTGTATATAGATACTCCTGCGCATAGCAGTGGTGCTGCAACATCAAACGACAGACTCTCTAGGATTTTCACTACAAACCTTTGGTCACAAACCATCAAAGAAGAGTAACCTCCAAATGTGGGAGACCCATCTACATAAATGTTTTTATACAGCCAAACAACCTTCTCACAGTATTGTACAAGAATCACAATGTTGGCAACTCCAAACCATGTAGCCTACACCCATGCAATCTCTAACAACAAAATTCTTCACTTCTAATCCGACTTCAAGCACAGTCCCTTCAATTTCGTGGCCTGGAACCACTGCGTATTGGGATTTTTTCCATTCACTCCAAATTTGATGCAGATCAGAGTGACGGATTTCATAGTATGCTACCTTGAAAGTTACATTGTGGGATCAAATTTTCTTCTCACTTCATCCCACATAGACTCAACACACAAAGATCAATAGAGAATTAATGCTCCATTCCAAATCAACAACAATCTATTCCAAGAAAGCAGGGTTCAATACACATGCTTCAATTGCGCAAAACTTCCTTGATATGCAGGCTTCAATTCTTCATTTTAATGGTGTAAAATGTCTTTGCTTATGTTGGCATTATGATACAAGTGTTGTCCTTGATGGGAACTCACTCACAAGTCAATTCAGATTTAATAAAGGGAAACTCACATTGTAATAGGTCAATTAAGAGGTAACAAGGACATGGTACAGATGATCAGGAAGTTGGAATAAAGGACTACAGATCAGAATCAAGAAGTTGAAGCAAAAGGATGTTTTAAGTCAGTTTAAGCTATATACGCAGTTTCACCTTGTCCACACAGCGTATACAAGCGAGTTCACAAAAAAAAAAGAGCGTATACGTATGCACACACTTTCACAAAAGGAAAAGTGCGTATGGGATGGAAAATTAGGGTTAAAATAATACCAAGGGTCAATACCATGGTATTATCCCACAATGTTGAGTGGAGTAACGAATATTTGATCCCGCCCAAGAATACCACAGGTTTTAAGTGTTGTTTTGTTTCGAGGTATTGAGAAAGGCTAAAACTATATAAGGAGGAGAAGATCAAAGGACTAGGCATGCAAGTGAAAGGAATTTTCATGAATAATTCTATCTGAAGTATATCTTATGTTGTAAGGGCTATGGTTATGATATGATATGAAATACCTTGTGCACCTTTTGATACATGTTGGATCAGGATCATGAGACCTGAAATGACTTATCATTGTATGATTTGATAATTGTTGGGCTAGATCTGAATACTGACGCATGTTTTATCCTATAAATGTTATGATTTGGGTATGACTGAATTCTAGAATAGCTGTGAAGTTTTAAGTTAGTATTTGCAGATATATATGCTTGTTCGCCTTGGTGAAGGCGCGTATACATGCTTGTTCAACTCTTCCAAGTAGCGTATGCAAAAGAAAAGCTTGTTATTCATAAATGACTGATCTATCATATTAGTGTTGATGTTTTACTGTTGTCTGCCAATGATGTCTTCTTAGATCTAAAAGGAGAACTGAATGCATAAGGAGATTGGATCTGATTGATTGATTGATTAAGTGAGAGGGTGATCTATGTTGTTATTTGTTTAGATCTCTGTAATTTGAAAGCAGATATTCATAATGTTACTGGTTGGTACAGTTTTGATTCAAAGGTTTTTATGATTCAGTAATTTTGGAGGTGTTAGCGCTTGAAATTTCACCTCAGGCTGAAAAATGTAAACTCCAAGGCAACATCAAACCACTTAGCCTCGTAGCTAGCCCTATGGGGCAGGAGAGGGCTCTCTCCGGTCTATCTCGGCAAAGATCTTCAACGTGCAGAGATAACCAATAAAGAACACTGATTTTAGGCTATTAAACTGATAAAAAGGTTTGATTTGGGATTTTTAGGGTTTTGGTGGAAAATCGGGGAAAGGCAATTTTGGGTGCGGGGATTGGACACAGTTTTCGCAGGGGGTTCTTTGGGCAAGGTAGGAGATTGTATTGATGCCTTTGAAAGAGTCAGATGGGCAAGAATGACTGGTGAGGAGCTAAGGAGAGAAAGTAAACACCTTGAGTTCTCCTTAAACAGATGAAAACATTGATATTAAGCAAACTTAAAAGCAGAGCATGGCAATCATGAATTCTACTTTAACACTTCATTTGCCTAATTTGCAGAAGGAAAAGTAAGAAGATGTTTCACATAACAAACTTACAAGTACAAAGAGAAACACACCATCAATACATGTAACCACAGGAATCCCAAAAAGGACTGAAAAACCCTGGTCTTTCTTCCTTTGCCAAAATTGCAGAGATACAATGAGTAATACAATAGAAGCTTTCTCCCTCAAGAGTCCAACCATGAAAATGACCAAGAAAGTACATAATATAGGCAATATAACATCTTTCCTTGCCTATAGGGGTCGAGCTCATCATCCTAGGAGCTGTTTCAACCAATTCTAAACAAAGCACTACAATCTAGGCAGTCAAAACAACTTGCCTCTATAAGCTAGGAAACCAATTCATTCATTAAATTTTTGCCTATTTCATGAATGAATCTTCTAGAAGAGATAAATAAGTGTCAAAGTATCATAAAATTACATCATTTACATCAAGAAGGATCAAAACCCACTCCATAAAGTCAAACCTAGTCAAAATTGCGTTTTGTTGAGCTGTAGGTGCATTTTTGTGAAAATAGCCTGATGCGTAGCGCCCTGAATCCCAACGCGTAGCACGCCTTTGGGCCTGCTTTTGAGACACTTCCCGGAGTCCAAATGAGGCAAAAGTGGGCTTGTTGGAAAGGTCTGGATTTCTACTTTCCAACCCAAGTGGAATTTCTGAATTTGGTGACCATTTGCCCCTCCAAAATTGCAATCTCCCAAGACTACTTCCTATGTGTCAAAAAAGAGGCAGAAAGTCATTTTTTGCATGTTTTTTGACCTTCTGGAGGCTCAAAACTTGGTGAAATTTCTTGGAAATTGCTGAGAAAATGTATTTTTGCATGACAAATCCAAAAATGCTGAGTTTTCATGAAAAGGAGTTGCCCATCTTCAGGGTAGCGCGCGGCGCGCTACGCGTTGGGGAAGAAAACCTGTTTTTTGCCCAAAAAATTCACAAATGACCAAAAATGCTCAAAAATTTTTGAAATTTGTGGAGAAGGTAAGTCATTTAGCACCATGCTCCTTCAAGGAAGCCTCAGCCAATATGTGGAGGGGATCGGGCCTTTTTCTTCGTTTTAGTGCCTTGGCCAACCGTCCTTTGAGCACCTTCATTCTTGCCTTACATACGTGCATTCGAGCCCAATAATGGTTTTTCATGTTCTGGAGCATGTCCTTATCTTTGTTAGCCTTGGCCAGCAACCTCTCCAAATGAGCATTGACCCAGAGAAGCATAGCCTCTCGCTCAATGGGTACCAAATCACCGGGTCTCTTACGAGCCAAGTTGCGGTCTTCATGGATCCTCCGGAACTCATCAAGAGTGTGTTCATCTTCTAGTTGCTTGTTGCGCTGCTCTAAGTAGGTGATTTTCCAATTTTCCATTTCCAACCTTTGCTGCAACGAGTCATTTTCAGCCCTCAGTTGCTGGATGATCTCCTTTGGCTCTAGGCTAGGAGAACTGATATCGAGGTCAACAACATCTATGCCTGGATCACCTGATGGCCCCTCATCAATCTTGGCCTACTTGCCTCTCTCTTGTACCTGTGCTGCTGTCGGAAACGAGGCCCCTTCCACCTGGTGTGGAGATAACACTCACGGTGCTGATGAAGAAGGCGAGACCCCTTCCACCTGATGTGGAGAAAATACTCGCCGAGCTGATGCAAATAAGGCCCTGTGGCCTCTCTTATATGAGACCAATGGAGGGGAGCTGACATGTCTGGGCTCAGGGATGTCATACTGCTGCGAAGGTCCTCCCTCCTCATGAACAACCTCATGGGGTGGTGGCGCTGTGAATAAATCTCGAGAGATGAAATCCTCCCATGGAATACCCTGCTGGGCCAACTGATGCATGACCATAATCTTGATCAAAGCATAATGGTAGATGCTCTTGTGTTGCTATGTTGGGCTCTTTCTCTGCACCAAGGGCACCATCCTCTCAATATTCCGGCACATGAAGAAAGGAATGTTCATCATTCGTACCCGTGTGAAATGCATCAACAAGCGGATATGGTATGAATACAAACGTGAAAATCTGCCTTCACAGGTGAAATAGTGAATGATGAGCCTCATCAAGGGTGCATACTCATCCCTCAAGAATCTGAAAGGAAATACACCAGTCAGGTGCCTCATATATACAGGTTTAATGTAGGGCTCAAACTGGAATCTGTCTAATAGCTGGCGCTTGTTCCACTCTTCTCCAACATTGGGTATCCCTGTTGCTTGAGCAACAACCTCATGTGACAATGTAAAATCCACCCCTGCAAGATTCACATGCCCGTTGTGCAAATGCAAAACAAACAAGCGGACCAATTCCCTGTGGTGCTGAATTTGGGAAATTCTCTCGCAATATTCATAGCATGATTGATGACGGAAACATGTGACTGCAAGTGGACAAGCTTGCAAATAGGCCAAAGAGGTGGGCTCCTCTCTCACATGCTGACCACCTTTACCACCCCTGTGAGGCCTCCTTGGCACCTCAACCTCCGGTGTTGACTCACGGTCATCACTTTGCTCATAGTCTGTTTCGGTTTCTGACATGGTTTCAAGAGCAAAATGGCTGAAATGTACTGCTGCTTCTGCTCAAATGAGTTGTTGTTTTGACTGTTTGAATGTTGCTCCAAGGGGACAAAAACACAAGGGAGATGTTAGGGAGGGGGACTTTTGAGGGGATTTAGGGAAAATATATATAAAAGGGAATTTAGGGAAGGAATTATGACACATACATCATCACACAATCATAATTTGTAGGGGTTTGATAGGAGGTAGGATTTAGGGAGATTTTATTGAATTTTAGGGATAGGTAGGGTTATAGGGCTTTTGATATTTTTGTTAGGGAAATTGTGTGAAAGTGACAAGGGAAGTGATAATGGGAATGTGGGGAAATGAGGGATTGAAAAAGAATGACCTTGGGCAGCAAACTCAAAACCCTAGCTTCACTTGCAATTTGAAATTTTTAAACATAATATATATGAATTTCATGCTTCACACTTGATGGCATTTGACACATTCTCCATGCTCATTTTTCTTTAGCAAGCAAAACACATTGATGATTGGAGGCCTACCTGTAAAACTTAGGAGATTTGAGGTCATTTTGAAGCTTCACTAGCGGTTTCTGTAGGTGAAAACCCAACGCGTAGCGCGCGTGTCCTAACTCGTAGCGCAAGCCCAACGCGTAGCGCCTGACCGATTCTTCCACTGCAGAGTGTGCCCTGACGCGTAGCGCGCACCCAACGCGTAGCGCGCAGGACCTGATGCGTAGCACGCAGGTGCTGTCGCTCAATTCACCCAGTTTCACACTAAATCGCCTTTCACACTTGCTCTTGGAGTCTTGGAGGCAAATGAATTTCAAAATGAGGAGAGAGGGGCTTTTATAAGCTTGATTTAAATTAATTTCCCTTCAAACCCACTTTATAATGTTTATGCAATGACACTTTTTAAAACTAATTACTGTTGACTTGTGGTTTCCTTTTTGTCATGAAATTGGTTGAAATGATGCTTTTTCTTGAAAATTTTTGCAGGGATAGCTTCTGGGGAGTCTTGGCAAAGGAGACCAAGGCCACATGCCAACTTCTGGAGAATTTGAATTTTTTACAAATTTTTACAAAAATGAGAAAATGACCTTGCCTTTAAAAACAGGGTTTTTGAACTCAAGGTAAAAATTAGCTATACAATATGAAATCATCTGAAGTGATGCTTTGATGGACATCCCTCTGGCCTGCTGGGCACTTATTGACCTTAAAAGACATGACCTTAAAAGACAAAATTGGACTAAACCCTAGACCTAGTACTTTGACTTCAAGACAAGACCAATGACCCTGTAAAGAATTTATTGACTGAAACAAACTTAATCCAGCAGTGCCAAGAGGGGAATAAAAGACACAAGCTCCTCCATCAGGGTTATGGCATGCCTAATGGAATGCAATAAGATGACACTGATGAGACACCTACTTATGCAAATGCAAAGAGCTTTGATCGCTGATGGAGGGCTACTAGACCGACTCTAACATTGGCTCCAATGGGGATGGTAGCTCCTTGGAGGTGCCAAGAACCTTAGACCTCTGGGAGAGCAGACCAGTGCCTTTCAACCATTGGGCAATGGAGTCATTATTTACATATTTGACCCAAACTGAGACAGCTTTATTGACTTGACAAGTGACTGAAAATTGGACCAATTTTGACTCAAACTGACTTCAACTTTGGACAGAAAATGGACTGATAAAAACAACATGACAAACTCACACCAACTAATCTTCATCTTCAGAATTATAGCCTTCACCGCGGGCCCCAGACTAAAGATGAAAGATCAGTTCACACTTGCAGTGGAATAAAAGTAAAATGGTAATTACAATGATAATGACTAGAGCAGAAAATGCTCAGACATGGTACCTTTTGAGCAGTCGACCATTGACCGACCCTCCGAGACAATCATCACCGTTCATTTCTTTGAGAAGAAAGGCATTTGGACCACGGTATGCTGCAATTTTGTAGGGACCTTTCCATAGGTTGTCAAACTTTCCATGTTTCCCTTTGTCTTCATTTCGGGCATCCCACCTCAAAACCACATCATCTATCTGGAAATCATCCGGTTTTGCTTTCCTGTCATAGATTTTCTTTATGCGCTCCTGCAACTTGAGAGTATTGTGAAGAACCTCCTCCCGTGTCTGCTGTAAATGAATCATTTGACCAATCCGCCTTTGCATGGAATCCTCCTCACCACCAACTTCTTGAAGCAACTTTGCTACCGGAATACTAAGTGAAGTAGGAAACACTGCATCTGTCTCGTACACCAGTTCAAAAGGTGACATACCAATTGACTTTTTCTGACTTACACGATCAGCCCATAATGCATTTACTAACTTTTTGTGCCAGCTCTTCTTATTGATTTCCAACAATTTCTTTATGATGTTTACCAAGGATTTGTTCGAAGATTCAGCCAGCCCATTTCCTTGCGGATGATAGGTGGTCGAATGCCCCAAGCGGATATTATATTTGTAGCAAAAATCAACCATCTTCTTCGATTTAAACGCTGCTGCATTATCTGTAATCAACTTATGTGGACAGCCGAAACGTGACAATATGTTATTTTCAAGGAAAGAAATAATTACCAAGTCCGTGGCCTGCCGGGTGGGAATGGCTTCAATCCATTTCGTGAAGTAATCGGTGGCTGTCAATATCCATCGATGCTGTCCGGAAGATGCTGGATGAATTTCGCCGATGAAATCCAAGCCCCACTGCTGAAATGGTGCGCTGACTTCAATGGGCTTGAGAGGCAATGGTTGTAATTTCTGCTTTCCTTGAAAAATTTGACATTCATGACAACTCTTGACTGCTTTATATACATCTGAAAACAATGAAGGCCAATAAAAACTTGCCCTTAAGATCTTGTTTGCCGTGGTCTTCCAAAACAAGTGGCCCCCACAGTCACCTTTGTGGAAATCCTCTACAGCTCTCTTAGCTTCCTCCTCGACCAAACAATTCAGCAATATTCCACCGGGGTCTTTCCAATATAGTGCAGATTTGATGATGCAAAATTTGGCAGCCTTTAATTTCAATGTCCTACCTTTGTTTCGAGGCATCACGGGAGGTGAAGACAAATTTTGAAGCACATATACAATATCAGCATACCAAGGAGAAGAAATAAAGATGTCAGATACCTGTAGTGCTGAATTCTCCTCGTCTTCATCGGATAGGGCAGCTATCAAATTAATGTCTAGGACATGGAGATTTGTTTCAGCCATCAATTTAGCGAGACCTTGACCCTTAATCAGCTTGGTAGGCTTAATTTCCACATCATATTCTAATAGTGCAGCAATCCACTTACCCCGCCTTCCTTCCGGTTCCGCTTGTACCAAAACATCTTTAACAGCTGCGTTAGGAACATATGCCAAAATGTGAGAATTCAATATGTACACACGGAAATCTTTCAAGGCTTTTACCAGCGCCAATGCTTGTTTTTCAATGATATTATACTTCAGCGCTCCATCCCTTATAATACGACTGAAAAAAGCAATGGGCTTCTCAACTCCATCTCTCTTTTGCATCAGCATAGCTGCCAATGTATGCTCAGAAGCAAATGAAAATAGAATAAAATCTTGTGTATAATCTGGGCTGATTAGAGTTGGGGCTGAAGATAAAATTAACTTTACCAAATTGAAAGATTTTACCGCCTCTTCGGTCCATTTGAGTTGGCTGTCCTTTTTTAGCATGCTAGTGATTTCTCTGAGGTGTTCGGCAAGATTCGGAATAAAGCGACGCAGAAAATTCAACTTGCCATTAAAGGACTGAATCTTTTTCTTGTTTCGGGGCTGCTCTAATTGCTGAATAGCTTCCACGCGTGCAGGATCTATACGAATGCCATCTTTGGAAATGATGTGGCCCAACAGTTTGCCTTCACTCATAGTGAAAAGGCTCTTCTTTGGATTCAATGAGATACCAAATTTTCTGCACTTTTGAAACACCATTGTTAAATGATACAAATGTTCTTCATCAGATTTAGAAAACACAGTTAAATCATCAAGATAAACGACCAAAAAGACATCCTTCTCATTAGCAAAGGCCATGTCCATCGCCCGCTGAAAGGTAGCACCTGCATTTTTCAATCCAAACGGCATCTTGGCATAATGAAATGTCCCCCATGGAGTAGTGAATGCAGTCTTGTCGCGGTCATCCTCATGCACCAAAATCTGATTGTACCCGGAATAACCATCAAGTAGCGACATCCTTGATGCCCCAACTACCCGCTGCAATATATGATCCATCTTGGGCAGCGGATAATTGTCCTTTAGCGACACCTTATTCAGATTTCTGAAGTCTATACACAAGCGGATCTCACCGGTCTTCTTTCTCACGGGCACCAAGTTGGAAATCCAGTCGGAAAATCTGATTGGCACTATAATTCCAGACTTGTACAACCTGTTAACTTCCTTCTCGATCAATGGCAGCAACTTAGGATTAATTCTTCTCAACTTTTGTCGGAAAGGCTTTTGATTTGGCTTTATAGGAATGGTATGTTGAATGATACTTGTGTCATAAGTTTTCAAATCTGAATAATCCCATGCAAAAACATTAGAAAACGAAGACAACAATCTGATATATTCTTTCTTTACCTTTGGCGACAATGCTTTCGATAGTTTCACCATCTTTGGATTTTCAGCTGTTTCGACATTCACTTCTTCAACACCTTCTTCCGTTGCCCTCAAAGTTGGTTTGCGGGCCACGTCATCTTGATCGAACAGCTCCTCCAAAGGAATTAATCCTTTAGGAATGAAATTATCTTTAAGTTGCAATACATCCATTTGATTTACTTCCTAAGGTTCTGTGTCTATGGAGATGTCTTTGAACTCACCTTCAACTTGCAGAAAATCCTTGATTTCTTCATCATCTTGGAAAACTTGCCAACATCTTTGATTGTCTGGAACCGTAGGATGGTGCTTCACATAAATCTCAAACTTATTGCTGGAATTCATGGGAATTTTTAGATTGCTTGCTGCCTTAGCCAATGCATCCGCAACACCATTTTGGATACAGGGCAAGCATGTCAAAGTATGTTCAGAAAACAGCTTCAAGATATCTATGACAACATTTCGATATGCTCGCATACGAGGATGCTTGGCCTGGAACTCACCTTTCACTTGCTTTATAACCAACTCGGAGTTGCCATATACTGCTATCTTCTTTGCCTTCAGCTTCCGAAGGATTTTCAAGCCAGCAATGAGAGCCTCATATTCCGCCTCATTGTTTGAACAATCGAATGCCAATTTGTAAGAACATACTCGTACCTTGCTTGGGACTTTGTTTTGGACAGAAAATGGACTTCGAATCCACACACCTATACCAGCACCATCGCTGCCCACAGCGCCATCAAAATCCATGGTCCAAAGACCATCCTCATCGTCCTCTAAGTGCTGAAAATGTGATGTCTCTGCATTTTCTGTTTGCTGCCCATTAATTTCAGCTGTTGGCTCCATGACAGCGGACCTTTCTTCACTTTCCTTTCTCAAAATTTCTCTAAAATTTTCTGTAATGTCTGGTATATCTTCTGCTTGAACTAACTGGCTATCTATCTCATTAAAATTATCCGCAAACAAAACAAATGACTCTAAATCTGTATGTACATAATTTACAGGATGATTAACTGGCTTTTCCTTACTAGTGATCATGTATTTCATCTTTTGTTCCCGATATAATTTCCTCATCTGACCGAAGACCGGGATTGTAGCATAAGAAAAATCGAGCTGAAGTGTACCTTTGAGCTTAGCTCCCCAAGATCTCGAAAGCAACATTCCAAATCGCGGAGGAATATCCGCCACCACCACATCCATCAAAACATTCTTTGCTGGGATTTGATCTAGGCTCACTACCAAGTCCTTGATCAAACCAATACATTTTACCCGGCTGGAATCAAACGAATACAAATCATGATATTTCCTCGTGATGTCTAGTCCCAGCTTTTCCATGATTGCTTTCGGCATCAAATTATGCGAAGCTCCCGAGTCAAACATGGCATTATGTAGAACATACTCATGCAATCGAAAACTGATATAGAATGGAGGAACATCACTTTCGGGAGACTCACCATTTAAAGCGGGCCCAAAAATCAATTCCGGCTGATCATCTTCTACATTCACCGTGTCTAGCATTGGATCAAAATTCAGCATCTTGGAGATTTGGCCTCGGTAAGTGCTGTTCTTCATGATTTCCGTCAAAGGAATGGACACATTCAACTTTGAAATTTCATTCTCCAAACTGAAAGCTGAAACCTTCTCACCTTCTTTGGCCGGAACTTCTCTTTTTTCAATTTTATCTCTCAGTGTACTTGATGGCTGATCTATCTTGCTTGCTGATGATGATTGACCTGCTGGAGGATCGCTTATCTCTTTCCCTTTTTTCTGTGGGGCAGCTGAACCATTCTTTGCTGAAGTATCTGTCCTCTTCTGTATGGGATTTATGGGAACAACTCGGTTTCTTAGTTGTCTCTGCTGAGCGGATAAAGCATTCAAGTACCCTCTTTGATACTCTTCCGATTCTTCTTCAAGCGCTGCATCATTTGACAGGATATAATGCTCATCCTGAGGGACGATGGAGTTTCTCACCAACTCTTCTTCTTCTGTAATATAAGTGGGTAGATCATCAGGAGTGAAGAAGTGATTTTCCTCTCCCACCGTATCACCTTCATCCTCGGATTCTTGGCTCACAAAATTTTGCTGAAGCGGAGGTTTAATTTGCTGCTGAACTGCTGCCTCTTGTGCCCTTGTTTCACGTTGTTTGATTCTATATTGCGGCTGCTGCGGACCTCGAAAATTTGGATTGCGAATCTGAGGCTCCGGCTTGTCAAGATGAACATGTTCAAGTGCTCTTTCAATCTTTTCAACCTTACGGAGGAGCTGATCTGATGTAGAAGATTCCTCTTTGATTGTGACTCGCTTTTCCGCCTTCATCCTTGATCTCTTATCATTCAAGTTTGCCTCAACACTGACAACAATTTTCTACATATCCTCCAAGGTAGGAGGATCTCTATCTCTCAATGAATAAGCCATCTCGGATCAAAACCATCGGGAATTTGAGAAGTGCTGATTTTCTAAATGGCCTTAAATCATCTGGAATAGCATTGTAAACTGTATTAAATCTGATTATGTAATCTTGAACGGACTCACCATGATTACGCTTGAGGTTGTTGTACTCGGCATTAATCTGAAGTGGATCCTTTCTGATTTCCCATCGATCTAGAAACTGCCTCTGAAGTGCTTCCAAGGTGGGTATGCTTCTAGCTGTCAAACCTCTGAACCATTTTCTTACTTCTCCATCAAATGTTTGTACAAACAAACGCATAGTTACATCCTCTTCATCTATCTCATATAGATCAAAGAAAGTCGTCATTTTGTCTATATGTTGCTGAGCAGAGATACTTTTTGGAGTGCCATCAAACATGGGAATTTTACTCTGATAATCGGCTGGCATATCATGCAGATTTTGGGGAAGAGAAAGGGGAGCAAATCGGGCAGCCATTGCTTTAGGTAGATTGGGTCTAGGAGTAGCAGGTGGAGTAGGTGTAGCTGTAGTATGAGGAGTATGAGGAGGAGAAGTGGTATGGGATGTAGAGGGCGAACCAACTGTAGATTCTGGATAAGTGATTATAGGAGAAACAGAAATAAAAGGAGGATTGCTCTGCTCATGCGCCGTGATAGTGGATCCAATATGAACAGATATAGTTTCAACGAACTCAGCAAGATTGGTAGCGTGAATATCTGACTGAAGAGATCTTAGGATGAAATTGTCAACCAATTTGTTGTGTCTCTCAATGTCAAGGGCAGCTGCAAAATCAGGGTTGGGAACTAGAGAATCAAATGCACTTTCAGATTTGGTTTTGAACAAGGACAACTCAAAACTCTCGTCAAAATCAATGTCTTCAAGATACTCAAAAATAGCTGGACATGAATGAGATTTGAATATATGACCAGAATCAGAAGCCAGTTTGGATATCAAGGAACAAATAACCAATCAGCCTGTGAAAACTCTTAACTAATCATCCAAAAGTTCAGAGTTTGCAAATATACTGGGGTGGAATGCAAATGAAGTGTTGTATTCACAAGCTCACGGAGATTGACTGAAGCAGCGTTTATCTACTTCCGCTTATGCAAAGCAAAAGCGTTTCGAAGGCTACCTGGCATAACTTCAGGCTCCGTCTAAGACTTATGAAACACACACATCAATCCGCAAACAAGTTTGTTCTTCCCCAGTATGGTCGCCAGTATGTTAGCGCTTGAAATTTCACCTCAGGCTGAAAAAGGTAAACTCCAAGGCAACATCAAACCACTTAGCCTCGTAGCTAGCCCTACGGGGCAGGAGAGGGCTCTCTCCGGTCTATCTCGGAAAAGATCTTCAACGGGCAGAGATAACCAATAAAGAACACTGATTTTAGGCTAGTAAACTGATAAAAAGGTTTGATTTGGGATTTTTAGGGTTTTGGTGGAAAATCGAGGAAAGGCAATTTTGGGTGCGGGGATTGGACACAGTTTTCGCAGGGGGTTCTTTGGGGCAAGGTAGGAGACTGTATTGATGCCTTTGAAAGAGTCAAATGGGCAAGAATGACTGGTGAGGAGCTAAGGAGAGCAAGTAAACACCTTGAGTTCTCCTTAAACAGATGAAAACATTAATATTAAGCAAACTTAAAAGCAGAGCATGGCAATCATGAATTCTACTTTAACACTTCATTTGCCTAATTTGCAGAAGGAAAAGTAAGAAGATGTTTCACATAACAAACTTACAAGTACAAAGAGAAACACACCATCAATACATGTAACCACAGGAATCCCAAAAAGGACTGCAAAACCCTGGTCTTTCTTCCTTTGCCAAAATTGCAGAGATACAATGAGTAATACAATAGAAGCTTTCTCCCTCAAGAGTCCAACCATGAAAATGACCAAGAAAGTACATAATATAGGCAATCTAACATCTTTCCTTGCCTCTAGGGGTCGATCTCATCATCCTAGGAGCTGTTTCAACCAATTCTAAACAAAGCACTACAATCTAGGCAGTCAAAACAACTTGCCTCTATAAGCTAGGAAACCAATTCATTCATTAAATTTTTGCCTATTTCATGAATGAATCTTCTAGAAGAGATAAATAAGTGTCAAAGTATCATAAAATTACATCATTTACATCAATAAGGATCAAAACCCACTCCATAAAGTCAAACCTAGTCAAAACTGCGTTTTGCTGAGCTGTAGGTGCATTTTTGTGAAAATAGCCTGATGCGTAGTGCCCTGAATCTCAACGCGTAGCGCGCCTTTGGGCCTGTTTTTGAGGCACTTCCCGGAGTCCAAATGAGGCAAACGTGGGCTTGTTGGAAAGGTCTAGATGTCTACTTTCCAACCCAAGTGGAATTTCTGAATTTGGTGACCATTTGCCTCTCCAAAATTGCAATCTCCCAAGACTGCTTCCTGTGTGTCAAAAAAGTGGCAGAAAGTCATTTTTTGATCTTCTGGAGGCTCAAAATTGGTGAAATTTCTTGGAAATTTCTGAGAAAATGTATTTTTGCATGAAACATCCAAAAATGTTGAGTTTTCATGAAAAGGAGTTGCCCATCTTCAGGGTAGCGCGCGGCGCACTACGCGTTGGGGAAGAAAACCTGTTTTTTGCCCAAAAAATTCACAAATGACCAAAAATGCTCAAAATTTTTTGAAATTTGTGCAGAAGGTAAGTCATTTAGCACCATGCTCCTTCAAGGAAGCCTAAGCCAAGATGTGGAGGGGATCGGGCCTTTTTCTTCATTGTAGTGCCTTGGCCAACCGTCCTTTGAGCACCTTCATTCTTGCCTTACATACGTGCATTCGAGCCCAATAATGGTTTTTCATGTTCCGGAGCATGTCCTTATCTTTGTTAGCCTTGGCCAGCAACCTCTCCAAATGAGCATTGACCCGGAGAAGCATAGCCTCTCGCTCAATGGGTACCAAATCACCGGGTCTCTTACGAGCCAAGTTGCGGTCTTCATGGATCCTCCGCAACTCATCAAAAGTGTGTTCATCGTCTAGTTGCTTGTTGCGCTGCTCTAAGTAGGTGATTGTCCAATTTTCCATTTCCAACCTTTGCTGCAACGAGTCATTTTCAGCCCTCAGTTGTTGGATGATCTCCTTTGGCTCTAGGCTAGGAGAACTGATATCGAGGTCAACAACATCTATGCCTGGATCACCTGATGGCCCCTCATCAATCTTGGGTTGCTTGCCTCTCTCTTGTACCTGTGCTGTTGTCGGAAATGAGGCCCCTTCCACCTGGTGTGGAGATAACACTCGCGGTGCTGATGAAGAAGGCGAGACCCCTTCCACCTGATGTGGAGAAAATACTCGCCGAGCTGATGCAAATAAGGCCCTGTGGCCTCTCTGATATGTGACCAATGGAGGGGAGCTGACATGTCTGGGCTCAGGGATGTCATACTGCTGCGAAGGTCCTCCCTCCTCATGAACAACCTCAGGGGGTGGTGGTGCTGTGAATAAATCTCGAGAGATGAAATCCTCCCATGGAATACCCTGCTGGGCCAACTGATGCATGACAACAATCTTGATCAAAGCATAATGGTAGATGCTCTTGTGTTGCTGTGCTGGGCTCTTTCTCTGCACCAAGGGCACCATCCTCTCAATATTCTGGCACATGAAGAAAGGAATGTTCATCATCTGTACCCGTGTGAAATGCATCAACAAGCTGATATGGTACGAATACAAACGTGAAAATCTGCCTTCACAGGTGAAATAGCGAATGATGAGCCTCATCAAGGGTGCATACTCATCCCTCAAGAATCTGAAAGGAAATACACTAGTCAGGTGCCTCATATATACAGGTTTAATGTAGGGGTCAAACTGGAATCTGTCCAACAGCTGGCGCTTGTTCCACTCTTCTCCAACATTTGGTATCCCTGTTGCTTGAGCAACAACCTCAGGTGAAAATGTAAAATCCACCCCTGCAAGATTCACATGCCCGTTGTGCAAATGAAAAACAAACAAGCGGACCAATTCCCTGTGGTGCTGAATTTGGGAAATTCTCTCACAATATTCATAGCATGATTGATGACGGAAACATGTGACTGCAAGTGGACAAGCTTGCAAATAGGCCAAAGAGGTGGGCTCCTCTCTCACATGCTGACCACCTTTACCACCCCTGTGAGGCCTCCTTGGCACCTCAACCTCCGGTGTTGACTCACGGTCATCACTTTGCTCATAGTCTGTTTCGGTTTCTGACATGGTTTCAAGAGCAAAATGGCTGAAATGTACTGCTGCTTCTGCTCAAATGACCTGCTGTTTTGACTATTTGAATGCTGCTCCAAGGGGACAAAAACACAAGGGAGATGTTAGGGAGGGGGACTTTTGAGGGGATTTAGGGAAAATATATATAAAAGGGAATTTAGGGAAGGAATTATGACACATACATCATCACACAATCATAATTTGTAGGGGTTTGATAGGAGGTAGGATTTAGGGAGATTTTATTGAATTTTAGGGATAGGTAGGGTTATAGGGCTTTTGATATTTTTGTTAGGGAAATTGTGTGAAAGTGACAAGGGAAGTGATAATGGGAATGTGGGGAAATGAGGGATTGAAAAAGAATGACCTTGGGCAGCAAACTCAAAACCCTAGCTTCACTTGCAATTTGAAATTTTTAAACATAATATATATGAATTTCATGCTTCACACTTGATGGCATTTGACACATTCTCCATGCTCATTTTTCTTTAGCAAGCAAAACACATTGATGATTGGAGGCCTACCTGTAAAACTTAGGAGATTTGAGGTCGTTTTGAAGCTTCACTAGCGGTTTCTGTAGGTGAAAACCCAACGCGTAGCACGCGGGTCCTGACGCGTAGCGCAAGCCCAACGCGTAGCGCCCGACCGATTCTTCCACTGCAGAGTGTGCCCTGACGCGTAGCGCGCGCCCAACGCGTAGCGCGTAGGCCCTGATGCGTAGCGCGTAGGTGCTGTCGCTCAATTCGCCCAGATTCACACTAAATCGCCTTTCACACTTGCTCTTGGAGTCTTGGAGGCAAATGAATTGCAAAATGAGGAGAGAGGGGCTTTTATAAGCTTGATTTAAATTAATTTCCCTTCAAACCCACTTTATAATGTTTATGCAATGACACTTTTTAAAACTAATCACTGCTGACTTGTGGTTTCCTTTTTGTCATGAAATTGGTTGAAATGATGCTTTTTCTTGAAAATTTTTGCAGGGATAGCTTCTGAGGAGTCTTGGCAAAGGAGACCAAGGCTGCATGCCGACTTCTGGAGAATTTGAATTTTTTACAAATTTTTACAAAAATGAGAAAATGACCTTGCCTTCAAAAACAGGGTTTTTTGAACTCAAGGTAAAAATTAGCTATACACTATGAAATCATCTGAAGTGATGCTTTGATGGACATCCCTCTGGCCTGCTGGGCACTTATTGACCTTAAAAGACATGACCTTAAAAGACAAAATTGGACTAAACCCTAGACCTAGTACTTTGACTTCAAGACAAGACCAATGACCCTGTAAAGAATTTATTGACTGAAACAAACTTAATCCAGCAGTGCCAAGAGGGGAATAAAAGACACAAGCTCCTCCATCAGGGTTATGGCATGCCTAATGGAATGCAATAAGATGACACTGATGAGACACCTACTTATGCAAATGCAAAGAGCTTTGATCGCTGATGGAGGGCTACTAGACCGACTCTAACAGGAGGTATATGTAGGTTTGGTTAAAGGAAGTAGCATATACAAGCAGGTTAGCTTCACTGAAGTAGCATATACATTCTGACATATGATTTTTGAGGTTGCGGTTGGTTCTGAATGATGATGTGGGTTTCTAGGTTCAGCATAGTGTTCTGGTGATAGTGATCTGAATGTTCAGATTGATTGATTGTTGGTTGATACAGTTATTATTATTGAGTTTGACCTTCAATGTTACTGATGGGTCCAGTGTGAAAATTTGATGAAACATGGCCTTCATATTGTGTTGTTGTGTACCAGGACTATCCATTCTAAAAATTTATGAAACGTGATCCCTAGAGGAAGAGAGAAGTTCGTAGCCTTCTATAAGTCGATGCCTACATACTAGTAAACATATCGGCTAGTATAAGAGCTTGGGGGTTGTAGCTCCCTTCCAATAGAAGCTGGAGAACGAGAGAAGGTTGTAGCCTTCTGTAGGTGGGTGCATGCATACTAGTATGAGTCTGCACTAGCACAAGATTGTAAACACATTTTCTTTATATTAAAAGAAGATAGAGACGATAGCAGCAGGTGTTTTTTCTCTCGCATTGGGTTTCCACCTTAAATCTTGATGTTCATGTGTGTTGCTTATGTGTGATGGTTTATTCTTTTATTAATGCACAATTACTGTTTAATAAAGTACTGATGCATTGATTAAAGACCAACACATGATGAATTAACTGAATCATAAGTTCACTGGATATATGTTGATTTCCTTAATAACAATTGCATTCACGCGCGAGTTCACTTCACTGAAGTAACGTATATAAATCTGATTATGAAATGAAAATTTATTGAATTGTAAACACTGATTCACCCTCCCCCCCCCCCCCCCCCCCCCTCCCCCCCCCCCCCCCCCCCCCCCCCCCCCTCTCTCAGTATTATTCCCAACAATTGGTATCAGAGCAAGTCCCTGAGAAGAAGCTTGATTGCTTGAAGGGAGATCTCACAAGATGAACAATCACGAAGGCATGTGATCTATCAAACCACCAAACTTTAACAGAAATAACTTAGTATATTGGAAGCTAAGAACGAGAGTCTATCTTTAGTCACATGGAGTTGATGTTTGGGAAATTGCGGGAGGAGGATACCAATTTCCAGCAGCAATACCCACAAATATAGTATGAAAGAAGTTATATGAAACTGATGCCAAATCCATCAATACATTATTGGGAAGTCTGTCAGAATCAGAATTCATTAAAGTCATGCATCTCAAGACAGTTAAGGAAACATGGGGAAAAATCATTCAGAGCTATGAAAGAGACTCCCAAGTAAAACGTGCTAAGCTCCAAACTCTCAGAATTCAGTATGAAACTCTCAAGATGCATAGTGATGAAATTATTTCTAGTTACTTTTTATGAACAGATAAGATTGTAAATTATATGAAGAATCTAGGTGCAGAAATAAAGGAGGCTGCTTTAGTAGAGAAAATTTTGAGATCTTTGTCTTGTAAATTTGAGTCAAAAGTAGCTTCCATAGAAGAAAATCAGGATCTTCAATCTATTACTGTTGTTCAACTTCATGGAATTTTAACTCTCTTTGAAATGAGGAAAGGAGGTCCATCGAATATTAGAGAAGCCGCTTTCAAAGCTTCAGCAAAGGGGAAAGAAAAGGAGATCTCAAGGAATTAGGATATATTTCAGAAGAAGATGAGGTAAACTTTGTAAAGAAGCTTCAACGGGGTTCTGGAAGATTCGTAGGTAAGCTTCCAGTCAAATTTTTTGTTTATGGTAGAGTTGGCCATTATGCTGCTAAATGTCCTCATAAAGATAATCATGAAAAAGGAAAGGAGTCTGCAAAAGGTAATAGAAAACAGTTTGTTAATAGAAGAAGTTATTATACTCATGAAGATAGTGATGGCTTGTCTAATAGTGATGAAGATGAATCTGAACAAGATTTTAAACTACTCATGGCTTATGACAATGATGATTTTATGGATGCCTTAGAAGAGGAAGATTTCCTTGAAGAAATCACTAAACTTAAAATCTGTTTGGAAGAAAAGAATATGGTCATAGACACTTTGACACATCAACTCACTGAAAGAGAAAAGCACAATGAAAAATTAGAATGTGAAGTAGTGGGTCTAAGAAAAGAACTTGAGAAGAAAAAATATCTTAATCTTAGATTTTCTAAAGGATTAGAAACTTTAGATGAAATCATCAAGGTTCAACATTCTCCTCTTATAAATACCGGTCTTGGATATACTAGAGAAACATCCCAATCAAAAAAGTCATCAGCCATCACCAGAAGCTATCTTGATGGAGCAAAGACCAGTGAAAAATGTGTCAATCTTTAGCAAAAGCCTAAAAGTACTCCTCATGTAAATCATGCTCATTTTACTCCAAGGGTGAACATCAATAGATGCATCAACCAAAAGGTAAACAATACCAAAAGATTTTATGATCATATAAACTTCTTTAATGGAGAATTTTTTTCATGCCATAACTTTGGTCATAAGGCTGCTCAATGTGTTTCTTACAAAACTATCATGACTAGAGAAGCACGAAAAACAAAGGAGTGTGATAGGAATCAAGAAAAGTTCTTATAATAAATTTTCTCCTCTTGAAGATGAAATTGAATGTTCATTTTGCAATAACTTTAGTCATGAAGAATCTGAATGCAAGAGCAAATTTCGGCCAAAAATTCAAAAGGAGCAAACATCATCAAATTCCAAGGTATGAAGAAAGAAGGAATTTCAATCAAAAAGATGTGGCATAGCTCTGTTTGCAGAAGGACAAGAAAATCAATGGTACATTGATAGCAGATGCTCTAAACACATGACAGGTGATAAAGATAAACTCCTTTCATATAATGCTTTAGAAAAGGAAAAGAATGTCTCTTTTGGAAATGACACACCAGCTATCATTAAGGGTAAAGGTTTTTTTTATTTGAAATAAAAGGTTAATGTTGGAAATGTTATGTATGTTGATGGTTTAAAGCATAAATTGTTGATTGTCAGTCAAATGTGTGATCAAGGAAATGAAGTTGTGTTTCGATCAAACAGATGTGTGGTTCGTGAGCTTGATACAAGAAATACCATAATCAAAGGTACAAGATCTCCAAGAAATCTATATATACTAAAAGGAGGTAAAAAACAATGTTATCTAAGAAAAACAAAAGAGAACTAGTTATGGCATAGAAGATTGGGGAATCTAATCTTTTCTCAATTAAGAAAATCATTCAGGCTCAAGGCGATTCGTGATCTTCCAAATATCAACATCCCAGAAAATATCAACTACAAACCATGTCAAGTCGGTGAGAAAACTAGAGTTCATTTCAATGACAAAGAAGGATTAGAAAGTAAGCCTCTTGAACTCATTCATACTGATTTGTGTGGGCCAACAAGGAAAAAGTCACCTCAAGGACAAGAATGCTTCATTTTATTCATAGATGATTTTTCTATAATATGCTAGATTGGTTTACTAAATCATAAAGATGAAGCATTTGAAAATTTTAAAGCCTTCAAAGCTTTAGTTGAAAATGAATCAGATCTAAAAATCAAATGTCTCAAATCTGATCGAGGAGGATAATTCATATCAAATGAATTTTTTGATTTTGTGAACAACATGGAATAAAAAGACAGTTCTTTGTTGCCATAACTCCTCAACAAAATGGCATGGTGGAAAGAACAAACATAACAATTCAACGAATGGCTCGAGCTATGCTTGATGAATCTGGAACTCCTACCACCTTTTGGGGTGAAGCTTCATATATTGTCGTAAATATTCTCAACAAAGCTAATGTTCAGGTAAATAGTGATCAAAATCCATATAAAATTTGGTATGTTAAGCCTCCTATTGTAAAACACTTCAGAGTTTTTGGAAGAAAATGTTTCATCAAAAATACTGATGAAAAACTCCGTACATTTGAACCCAGAGTAGACGAAGGAATTATTCTCGGTTATTCATCTAGAAGTAAAGGATAAAAATGTTATAATAAGAGACTTTGAAAAATTGTTGAATGCATTGATGTAGTAATTGATGAAGCATGCATAAATCCAGAACATATGAAATCAACAAAGGAAGATGACAATGAGGAAGACAGTGAATGCTTTCCCGTATCAAATCAAAATGATATAGAGGAAGAAACCAATGAAGCATCAGAAGAAGATACAACTAACAGGGAAAAGGCTCCATCCAGGTATGTTCAAAAGAATCATCCAGAATCTCAAATTCTAGGAGAAAAAGGGTCTGGAGTATAGACAAGAAGAACTCTTACAGGAACTTCCAGCTATCTAGCATTACTTTCCTCCATAGAACCATAGAATGTTAATGAAGCTAGCAAAGATGAATGTTGGGTTAAGGCCATGGATGAAGAACTTGACCAAATTGAAAATAATTATACTTGGGACTTAGTTCCTAGACCGCATGATAAAAATGTTATAGGAACAAAATGGATATTCAAGAATAAGTTGAATGAAAATGGAGAGGTTATTAGAAAAAATCAAGACTTGTTTGCAAAGGGTATGCTCAACAAGAAGGTATAGACTTTGAATAAAATTTTGCACCTGTTTCCAAACTTGAAGCCATGAGACTAAATTCGAATTTAATTCAAGGAAAAATTAAAATTGGAATATTCTGGATTCTATTTTTAACATTTCTTGTTACTATTTTCAACACTCCCTCTCAACAAGAAAGGAATTCAACTCGATCCCAGTCCTAAACCTTTGGAATGTTATGCATGCAACACTTCTCTCTAGTGTTGTTACTCTAGCAACTTTAGAAACAAAAAAAACATCCAACCTGAATCATTTTGATGCATCTGTCATCAAAGTCTCTGACTGCTATTGCCTCTGTCAACTGAAAAAATTTGTGCTTCTGCTGACTCTACCTTTCTGCACTGTTGTCAATCCTTCTCTGCACTCTTCAGTATCTGACTGCTCTAGTTTCTATCACTTTGATCTTTGACTGCATCAATCCCACTTATTCCTCCCACTACTATGTACTTTGGGCTCCCATAGAAAGGTATGATCCATGAGATAAAACCTCTCAATGTACCCTACCTAATTTCAACCTTCTTAAGACTATCACTTCACATCACCCCACCTCACACCTGGAGGTATGGCTACATGTGATCCCTTTGCCCACTTTTCCAATTGTGGCACCTCCACAATTGTCTAAGACTTCTTCTGGAACTGCATGTTGAGAGGTAATTTACTGTCCCTCTCAACCACCAAGTCTCTAACATTTGCCTTGCTCCTCAAGGCTTTGCATGCATCTTGAACCACAAGAGCATGCAGGTTCTTAGCTCGTGAACCGATCTGTTTCACCTGTCTTGTGGTGATGTGTCTAAGGAAAACCTTTCCCTTACTAAAGACAACATCGTAGACTTTGTCCTCCAACATCGTGACCGATACCAAGTTCTTCTTTAGTCTAGGAACATACTTCACATCTGTCAAGGTGATAGGAGCTCCATGCTCCCTCTAAAAAGCAACTGCGCCCACTCCTGAAACACTATACCTTTCGTCGTCACCCATCTCGATGTGCATCTTGAGGTCTTTCTCCTCCAAGGCACTGAATAATCTTTTATCGTCGGTCATGTGGAATGAGGCCCCACTGTCAATATACCAACCACAACCCATCATCGATGACACCATGCATGCGATGAGAGTAAAATCCATTTCAAACTGAGAGGCTAATGCCTCACCTTCAGATCCTTCTGAGGATCCCTTCTTGGACTTCTTCGATGGGCAATTAGTCGCATAATGTCCCATCTCATGACAATTAAAGCATCTCATTTTAGACTTGTCACACTTCTTCCCTCCATGAGAAGAATTCGATTTGGAATGGGAATCCCTCCCCTTCCCTTTCCTTGCCTCACTTGCTAAGGCTAGATTCTCTTCACCATCATCCTTGGATGAAGAACCATCTCATGTGCTCCTCCTAATCTCCTCCTACATCATATCTGACCACAATTGTTCCCAATCCGGCAATTTTTCCCTTCCATTCACAGGGTCCTGGTAGCTATTCTACCTCTTTGGAAGGCCAAGGAGAGTGAGGCTCACCATATCTTCATCGCTAGTAGTTATTCCCACACTACCAAGCTCGTCTCTGCAACTGGTGAGCTTGTTCAGATATGTGGAAATAGTATCGTCGTTCTCCATCTTGATTCTTTGAAGCTTATCCTTGAGCGCAAATTTCCTTTGGTTTCTACTGTTCTGGTAAAGGTCCTTCAATGTCTTCCACATTGAATATGGTGTATCCTTCCCATGGACACTCGAGACAATATGGTATTGAACTCCCTCAAGGATGATCTGTCTTTCCCTCGCCACACACTTCTTCCACTCAGCCAACTGTTGTGCATTAGTTGAACCTGGCTTTGGGATTTCTTGATCAATGAAATCCTTCAAGCCATTGTCTTCTAATACAGCCTCCATGTGATCTTTCCATGCTATGTAATTCGAGCTTCCTTCCAAGGCATACTCAAGTCTCAAGCCATAGAACGCCATTGGCCAACCTTGAAGTATGATAAGAATTCAATTTTCACCTGCAACCCTAAACTTCAAACTTCAAATTCTCTTCTCCGTATACAGTTCACAGCTCCGATAAACCCTGATCTGATAAACTTGGCTCTCATAACATGTATAAATTTCTCTATGGATCAGCTAGCTCTGATACCATGTAGAAATTCTACAAATTCTCTACAAATCTCACTCTAAGACTATGTATAAAATCTGACTGTAGATTAACCCGATAATGCAATATACTAAAGCAAAATACTTTAACCTACTTCTACTATCAATTTTCTTTGCAGAAGCTTAAAGATCGAGCTGAATCAGAGCTGAACACATATAACCATAAGAAGAAGCATCAATACACATGAAACACAGAAAATACTTAGGGGAAAGCCTCAGCTAAAAACCTCACTATCTGTATTATCATACAAGGTGGAAATACATCAGAATTATACAAAGCCTTAGCTCTCATAGCTAGCCAGCTCTTAGTACAATCCTCCTGGATGCTCACAGACAATCATATCTTCTCACAAGCCTTCTCCTCTTCCCTCCAAGCTCCTATTTCCTTACACAGTTACCTCTGGTATGATCTCCTTCACCCAGTGTAACACTGCTCTCACACACTGCTCTAACACACTATCAGAATTGCGCAATCCTCAAGGAACCTTCCCTTGACTGCATGCAAGAGTTTCCTTTATAGGAAAAAATGTGCAACTAATAGTACACTATCCTTGACATTTATCTCAACTGGGTCTTTCTCAGAATAAACATGCATGATTTTTTGATGAGGGAATCTTCAGTTATCTGGAGTACACTAGTTGAGTGCATACATGCATCAACTGACTGATAACTCACAATTAGTTCCTCAAACAGCTTGGAACTAATTTAACTGGACTTAACTCAGTGAACTGAGCTAACTAATTACAACTCAAATATAACTCAATCTTATCTCCTTAATTAAGGGATAATCTCCTTAATTTAAGGGATAATTGTTGCGTGACTACAGAAATACTTCTAACTTGAATTTCTCCAACTAATTAATCCATAATTAATTAATTAATTATTTCCAAGCAGCTGGTGAGACTAAACTCGAATTTAATTCACAATTTTAATTCAAGGAAAAATTAAATTGGAATATTCTGGATTCTATTTTTAACATTTCTTGTTGCTATTTTCAACATTTCCAACCCAGGGTAGGTCTATTATTTCAATGGAGTTTGCACTATCTGTGCCGATACACTACAACCAAGAGTGAAAATAGAAAACAGTAAAGAATGTCGTTGAATCAATTGCAGAAACTAAATCATTCATGCAGAAATTAAAACACTCTACAGAAATGAAATCACACTTCACAATTACCAGAGCAAAGGCGCGCCACACACTGTATTGATAACTACACCAGCTAGTCAACTACCATACTTCTAATCAAATTGGTGTAACAGCATAACATAATTATGGAACTGGAGCAGATATATTCTACCAATTATACAACGACAACAGAAAACCATACAACAATAAAAGAGAGACAATAATGTACAATTAAACAACTGTTGCAGTCCCTGCTAAAGAGGAGGGCCCTTCCTCCCTAACAGGGGTGCAGGAATGAATATGAGATTAGTTAAAGAATCAGCTGAGAAACAACAACAACATCACCGCATTGTCTTTGATATTAAAAACAATTAAAAGTTACAAGATCAAAATAACAGTACTCTCTATGTCATCTCCCATACTTGAGAGATTAAGTTTCTCTTATAGTTATTACATACCCAAAATTAGGAATAGATCAGTCATGAGAATCTCATGATTCTCATGCTAATCATAAAATAGAAATTGTTATAACCAGTTCCTAAATACAAATGTTATTCAAATACATCGATTAAGATCATAACCGCTTGGATCTGTCACTTTCTAAATAAACAATTCATAACTTCCAATAGTTGTTGCATGGAATAGTACCCACAACTTTGCCAACTACGGTGTAACAGCATCCTGCGGTCAAGTGATGGTTTGGGATGTAACAACAATCACTGGGTAATAACAAACTTGTAATGGCACCTAAGGTGTAACAATGGTAACCTGGATAGCAAAGCGATGTAACAAAAACACTTGTAACAACATTGTGGTATAACAACAAGATCTATAACAACACACAGAGTGTAACAACAATCTACTCCATCCTGCTCTTAAACTGATCAACGCGGTTGTTCGTTCCATAACCTCGTTATCGCAAGCAACACCTAAAAAATAGGAGAGGATCGAGAAGACTTCTCCAATGCTTACCCTAAATAGCCATAAAATGGAATATTGCATCGTTATATTTAGCAAAAATGGAAAAATAACATGATGGAAAAATAGGTTGTTCTTAATAAGGAAAAGGTGATTAACATGTAAAGTTTTGTTGGCCTGGAGGGAAAAAGGATCAAAACTGGGGAAAGAAAGTATAGGAAATAGGTATAAAAACTACACCCAACACATGTAATGTTAGCTTATGTGTTGAGCATGGGTATGCCTCCCTCAAAAAGAAAAAGTTTAAAATTTTTTAATTTTTTTATAACACAAGCCATGTCCTACCTTGACCTTGTAGCATGGCCAGTCTTCCCTCTTGGAACTGCACAATCCACTGTCTCTGTAAATTATGTTGAGCCTTGAGGATTAAAACTGCATAATCCTAAAAGGTAGGTTAGCCTTGAGGATTTGAACTGTGAAATCTTGGAAGGAAGGCTAGCCTTGAGCTCAGAAAATGTGCAAAAGTTGTCCTTCTCCTCAAAAATTGCACAATCCATTGAGGCAAGGAATTGTACAAGCCCTTGAGCCTAGGAATTGCACAATCCCCTTTACTAGTGTGAAAAATTAGTTTCTCGAAAAAGTAGGTTTGGCATCCCTAAAAAATAGGTGTTGCCCAATTAATGTCCAGTGAAGTCCACTAAGATGTTAATTATGAATTTCAGACAAGTGACACTTTTTCCTTGATTTTAGGCATGTGTGTCAAAAACCCTAACCTGCCTAGATCTATTTAATAGATTCCCCTAGATCTCATTTTCACACTTGACCTTGGAGCTATGGCCTTCCCAAGGAGATCAAGGAGCTTTCAATCAAGCTTGTGGTGCTTTTTAGGTAAGTTTTGCATGTGTCACTTTTTGTCACTTTTTCTATTGCTTTTATCGTTTTGGCTTATATGAGTATTTATTTGCCTATTTATTTTCATAATAGGTGGCGTTTTAACTTATATTAGCTTGTACAAGTGCTTTTTCGGTTCGTTGTTTACATTTTTAAAGTGTCACATTGGGTTCTTTCTTTTTTCCCACCAACAGTTGTCACTACTAGGTCACTTTATGCATGTTAATTGTTTCATTTTGCATGCTTGCTTCAGGAACTTAGTTTCACTAATCTAGCCTTCCCTTATCCATATCTACTTTTCTTCCTACCCCAACACTCAAATTTTTCACTATTTTCTCTCTTTCCCATGCAAATATGTGCAATCTTGGCCAGTAGTTGCCTTCTCCAATTTTGCATTTCGCATCTCCAAGAGACAAGACTTGAGCTTGGCCTCTAAGACTGCACAATGCGCAGTCACTGGATTTCCCACCTGTGCATTATGTAGCCATAAGCCTTAGCCCCCAGCCTTAGCCAATGGGACTACACAATGTGTGGTTCCTTCCCTCTCTCTGCCCAGATCGGACTGTGCATTGTGCAGTCTCAAACCTCTAGCTACCTCCTTGACCGCTGAGACTGCAAAAGTCATAGTTCATATGGCTAGTCTCCCACCTTCAACCCAAGAATTTAATAATATTTCCTCTTCGTGTGTCATTTGTTGCCTTGATATTGCCGAATATACTGATTTTCTTGAGCTAATTAATGTTTTCCATGAGTGAATTTCGTCATATAGGTACTGTAGTTTTGAATTTATCTTTCTCCATTAATTTTTATCATCATGGCACTCAAGAGATCCACCTGAAAGGAAACCACAAAAAGAAACACCAATGAGGTAATTGGGAGTGTTCCTGCCACTATGCTAGTGCTTTTAAATACTCAACTATTCATGGAGAGATACTAAAACATTACATGGCACACAATGAAATATGTTTACACAGCAAGCAGTTTCAAAGTAGATCTTGAAGACAATCAGGTTTACATCAATGTCCAAAGGTCAAGATTACATGCAGGTATCCAACCTTTCCATGCGCAGACATCGTCAACTAGATTCTATCACATACAATCACAAAGACCATGGCTATCAACAATGCATGTGGACAAAAGGTAGCCTCTTTTATGGCACATGATTTTCAATGTATGTATCATTTGTCACTACCATAATCCTACATGGATTCCCACTTCTATGTAGTCACCAACTACTTGAGGATGAAGGATGTCATCAAATATTGGTTGAAAGAGCCATCCACGTTTCGTCAGACACCCAACAATACTTACAAGACCAAATCTCTCAGGAAGGAATTTTGGTAGATAGTTCTATGTTGTAGGATTTATGGTGAAAAGAGTATTGAGACCTTTCCCGAAGGCTGGGCATTTTTACTGCATTAGATTATGACAGAAGGAAAACCATTTAACTAGTTGGACTTGTCGGCTCACAATTGAAAACCCATGTAGCTTACACGAAGAACCATGCCAAGGGTAAGCAATCTAGGTTCTACATGTATTACTACCAGTTGGATGCAATATGTACTTAGAACTCCTTTCTTGGCATGAGTTGGAAATGGGCACCAAAGGAACCTTTTGTACACATTTATTGCAAGATGCTTTCAGATTGTAGCCACAAAGGAATCATGGAGAAGCTAACAAATAACTTCCTCATTCCATTGTACAAGATGATCTTTGAGGAAAATCCACCTTGGATGTCACATGAGGCAATCGAAACAATGTCAGAATTGGTAGGTTTGTTTGCCTCACCGAACAACACTTACCTTAGCATTTGACAGTCATAAGTCTCCACATCTTCTATCGAGGTATGCCACGGACAATTTGGTCATGCAAGAAGTTTCTTATCATCTTTCCACAGGGTTGTCAAGAATGTTGCAAAGGAAGAAGAAAGCAACTCGACCCACTCTTCCTTTGAAAATTAGATTATACAAGATCAAGAATCTAAAGATCTCTAACACCGAAGGTAAAGAGATAGATAAATTTTCATTCGGTCAAATGGATTACTATCTGTATGATCCCATGAATGTTTTCAAGCAACATTGTGCAAAGATACATTTCATTTGACCGAGTGAGACATTTTTCAGGCCCGAAGAGGAAAGGATAAAGAATTATTACAATGCATCTAAGCCCCACCAACCAATCAGCTTTGCAAGTACATCACAGGTTACTCCTCACCCAGAAGTGACTCCGAAAGAAGAAACATCAGTGAGGCGTAACCCAGTGTTCGAAAAGGGGAAGCAAAAGGTTGTGCAGATTCCAACAAAAGAACTGAGCCAGCAACGGAAAGAAAATACAATCATTTTGAAAGAATCCATAGTAGCAAAAAGAAAGATAAAATAGAGGAAGCAAAAGGAAGAACAAGAACATAAAAAAGAAGAAGAAAGGAAAAGGAAAGAAGAATAAGAAAGGCGGAAGAAAGAAGAAGAAGAATAAGCACTGAAGTAAGTCGAGGAAGAGGAACAGAGTCGGCTACTAAAAGAAGAGAGAAAGCAGTTGTAGGATAAGGAACTTGCTCAATAAATTAAAGATCTAGTATTAATTTAGAATATGGAGGCAGAACTGAAGTAGAAAACTAGGATGTTTATATCATGCCTTTCACACACCTGATCACTACTCATTCACCCCCTCCTCCGACAACAGAGAAATATTTGAGATAAGAGGAGGAAATCGTTCCTCTTGATGATGGTATGGTCATCGATACATACAATCTAACTTATGATGAGTTCAAAACAAGATTGTACATGCGTGTTGACAGTGCTAGAATTCCATCAACCAAAGGGTTTCCCTGATGTGAAGGTCCAATTAGACCTCACAACGTTTGGAGTAGGAGCCCCATCTAGAATAACGGCCTGGTTGTCATGTATATTAGAGATATTCCATGGCTTCGAAAAGAAAGTGGGTGTGCTTGGTGAGTATTCGATCACATGCGTGTCAAAGTTCTTTCACTACAGAGGGGAGGAAGAGAGAGGTAGTAATACCACCCTAGTGGAGACACACATGAACAAGAAGGGTCCATACAACATCAATCATAATAGTCCACAGAAATGTGACTATCATTGAAACCAATATGAAAATAAATATCTATGTAATATCCAACGGAATATTCCACAAGGATACGACAAATATTATAGCAATTACAACAAATTCTCAATATGATAAGTACCAAAATAACTGAAATAGTTCAACTACTTTAGCATAGATGAAAGAAAACATGAATTACAAACATTCACGGAATAGTCTTACAAATATCCATAATCCATGCATGAAGAGCATGCTGGCCCAGATGGCTTCTTATATTAAGTAAAAATTCAAAGACATATATACAATGAACACCACTATCACCAGTAGTGGAGCATTGAAGCCACTCCATGCTCCTCGAAAGAACTAGCTTATCCCTCTAATGCCCTACGGGAGGAGCCAAGGTGAAAAAGTCCTTTTCTCATACAATGAGGGTGTATATATAACCAAGGGATGATGATTCACCCTCCTTGTGACTCTTTGACTACCCTCATGACTGTTTGACTTCCTATGACTTTTTTACTTACATGACCCTTCATATTCCATGTGTGTCCTTTACTTCCACTTTACAATATGTTTTGAATAGGTAATTACATAATCCACAATAATGATGTGGCATATGATGACTTGTGACAGGACATGGCATGACACTAATGGAATGGACTGCATGAGGATGTGATAGTGCCAAGTTTTCCTTCTTGCTTCTTCTTTCTTTGTGTCATCTTGAACATATGGTACATGTTCTTCTTCTTCCTCCTCTTTATGACTTGAATATGAGGAGCCTTCCATGTGATCTTTATCTTCATCTTTTGTTAGAGTTTGATGTTCCTTCATCTTCTCAGCTGCTAATCATATTATCTCTTCAACTCCATATGTGTCTTCTAACATGTTCTCCTTCTCCATCTCCTTCTTCATCATCTTTCAATAGCATGATAGAGTTCTTGTATCTACAGTTTACTCATGAAAAGATAACATCGGTCCGATAAACCCCTAATCTAAGATGGTGCACATTGATCCATTGACTGAGACGAAACTAGGTGACAGGTTGGGAAAGAGGCTTAGTAATTTCATAATTTCATAGCTCAGGCAATTAGGGATGAAGCTTGATCCTTGAGACTACACAATGCGCAGTTCACGTTGGGCTTAGGAAGAGAACTACACAATTTGGGAGCTCAAGATGACATGCTGAGGGGACAGACAATGAATTAGCTTATTGTGCACTTCTATATGACATATGAGCCTAGGTGACTACAAAATTGCGCAGTTCACGAGCTTAGAGTTGAGGCTTGAGCCTTGATACTACACAGTGCATATTTCAGGCTGGATTGAGGGAGAAAACTGCGCAGTTCTGGGGGACCAAGAGGCAGGGATTGATACTACACACTGTGCAGTTCTAGGAGACAAGGGAGGTTGGGATATTGTGCAACTGTGTAGTTCAAAATCTCATGGAATGAGCTTGTGGATTTTAATTGCGTAATGTATAGTTAGGGGCAGGTTGGGAGAAATGATTGCACAATTCTAGCGGTCAAGGGTGGACGGAGCTTGAGCATAGAAACTACGTAGTACAATAGTACTGGGAGGTAGGAATTGTGCATTACATAGTGCCAAGGGGGGAGGTCATAACTAGAGGATTGAAACTATGCAGTGTGTAGTTCAGGGAGGTCGGGTGAAGCTAGGTTGCTTGGTCAGGAAGCCTTTCCAGAAATGGCTAAGTGTGGGATCAGCGAGACTGATGTGAACAATGATAAGACTTTGAATGTGATCACACACTTATAATACTTGGTAATACAACAACATAGATCATCCATGACACATGAAAAATGTATTTCCCTTTGTGTGACAACTTTATGACAATTTATGGCAGATGCGACACTTCAGATACACTTTACGACGACCATGACAACACTTGTGCGACAATGCCTAAAACTTTGTGAATGAGTATGACTGATGTTTACATGGTTAGACCAACTCATTCACACAGAGATAACTCCTTGAAACCACCAAAACAAGCATCCATTCATCGTGCGATAGCTAACATGCGAAAAATATGACAATTGCTAAAGTGCGAATGACTCTTGCAATATGCAAACGACAGTGAAAGTAACACATGCTAGAGGAAATAATGACATGAAAATGAAACTAATTAGAGTGGAATCAAGTGAAAGCGATAAACGAAAACATGAAATTTACATTCACGAAAACAAAGGTGCGTGGAAGCAATAGTTTGAAAAACTCACCAAAATCGAAGTCCAAATGCATCTATAATGTGAGAAACTATTGTTGTCAGTGCGCATTGACTGTCGACATGGATTTGAAATCACACATGCATAGTCTGTAGAATTTTCTCTACAAATCAGCTAGCTCACTGATATCATGTAGAAATTTCACTTGCAGATCAAACTGTTATATGCAATGTACTAAAGCATAATACTAGATCTACATCTACCATAAACTTTGTGGAAGCTTAATTGAACATAAGCAACATCAAGCATGAATAGATATAACTGAGAATGAGAAGTAATCAACCATAACACAGAAGATATAACCTAGGGAAAGCACCAGCCTAAAACCCCATCTCTATATTATCAATCAAGTGGAAATCCTCAACAACATACAAAAAGAATCAGCTCAAAAGCTATCCTTCTCTCTTTGTACTCTGATGATGAATCTCATGGACTACCTAGGCCTGAATATATAGGCTACACAAGTCCTCCAAGCTCCTATTTCCTTGCGCAGTTTTGATTGGGGTCCAATGTCATAACATGTGTGAATTGGCCACATCATACCTATTATAACCTCAGGTCCAACTACGCAATCCATAAGGAATAATATTCCTTCTGCATGCAAGTAATATCCTAGCAACTGATAGTACATTGTCCCTCCATCTGATCTCAACTGGGTCTCTGTCTGAACTGACTTGCATGAGTTATCCATGAGTGAATCTTCAGTTATCTGAAAATACCAGTGGTTACATGCATGCAAGCATTAACAAACTGAATCTCATTAATTTAACAAACTATTAAATTAATCTAACTGGACTTGACTAAGTTAAACTAAGTCAACTGATCATACTCAATATAGAACTCATCCTTATCTCCTTTAATCAAGGGATAAAATCCTTAATCAAAGGAGAAACTATTGCATGTCCTCACCTAGACTTCAAGTTCATAATTCCTTAACTAATTAACTCAAACTGAATTAATTAATTAATTTACAAACTGCTGTTAATATCAAATTCGAATTTTACTTCCTATTCTAGTCTAGGGATTGACTAAAATAGGAATCCACACTCAACTGCTAAAAATAGAACTTCTATGTTTAGCACTTCCATTTTTCATTCCCTGTTGCCCAATCCAGCACTGGTACCCAAACTGCTATTTTTAGCAGTGCTATTTTTAGCAATTTCTTGTTGCCATTTTCAACACTCCCTCTCAACAAGAAAGGCTTCCTCTCGAACCCGATCCTGTACCTTCGGAATGTTCTGCATGCAACACTTCTACCAAGTGTGGTTGCTCTAGCAACTCTCGAAACAAAAAAAAACTCCCAACTAACCTCTCTATTGGGCTAGAAATATACTCTGATGTTGAAGCTCTACCTGCTACTTACAAGTGCTCCTTCTCTAACCTCTGTGCTACTACAACATCTCCATGCATCTCGCACCATTTCACACCTCTCTGTGCTACCCTGCACTGGGGCAACACACTTGTGCCTCTCGCATTGTTGCAGCCTGCTAGCTTTGCGATGTCCTGGGATTCCCTGCACTGTAGCTCTCTCCTCTGATCCATCTGCATTTGTCTCTACCCAATCACTTAGTTCTACTACTCCTCATCGGGGCTCTTGTAGCAAAGTCGAATCAAAGAGGTTGGGTACCTCAAGGATCCTACCCCCATATCAGCCTCCGTGGGATGATCACTCCACATCGCCCCACCTCCTACCTGGAGTTATGGCTGCATGTGATCCCTCTGCCCACCTGGCTTGAAGTTTCCCCCTACTAGAGGTCTCTCCATGAGTAGATGTCTCTACTCGATCTCCTCTCAGCTTCCCCTATTGTGGCTGCTCCACAACCTCCTGAAGTTGTTGCACCAATCGTGGCTCCTCCACAATTGTCTGAGACTTCTTCTAGCGCTGCATTTTGAGAGGTAATATTCTCTCCCTCTCAACCACCAAGTCTCCATCAGTTGCCTTGCTACTCAAGGCTTTGCATGCATCTTGAACCTCAAGAGCATACAGGTTCTTGACCCGTGAACCAATCTGCTTCACCTGTCTAGTGATGATGTGTCTAAGGAAAACCTTTCCCTTACTGAAGACTATATCATAGCCTCTGTCTTCCAGCATCACGATCGACACCAAGTTTCTCTTCAGTCCTGGTACATACTTGGCATCGGTCAAGGTAAGGCGAGCTCCATGCTCCCTCTGAAAAATAACCGTGCCTACACCTGAGACACTGTACTTTTCATCATTACCCATAGCGATGAGTATCTGGAGATCTTTCTCCTCCAAAGTATTGAACAAACTCTTATAGCCGGTCATGTGGAAAGAAGCTCCACTGTCAAGAAACCAACCACTTCCCACTATGGATGAAACCATGCATGCAAAGAGTGTGAAATCCAACTCGAACTGTGAAGAAAGTGCCTCACCTTGAGATCCTTCCACGGATCCCTTCTTGGATTTCCTCTATGGATAATTTGTAACAAAATGGCCCACCTCATGACAACGAAAGCATCGCACTTTCGATTTGTCAACCTTCTTCCCACCATGGGGAGAACTGGATTCGGAAAGAGAAACCTTCTCCTTCCCCTTCTTTGCCTTAATTGCTGAGGCACAGTTCTCTTCATCCTCCATGGATGAAGAACCATCTCTGGTGCTCCATCTGATCTTCTCCTACATCAAATCCGACCATAGTCTTTCCCAATCTGGCAGTTTCTCCCTTCCATTAATCAAGTCCTAGTAGCTATGCCAGCTCTTAGGAAGGCCAGGGAGTGCTAGACTCACCATGTCATCATCAGCTGTCACGATCCCTACACTTCCAAGCTCATCCCTGCATGAGGTGAGCTTGTTCAGATACATAGAGATCGTGTCATCCTTTTCACACTTGATCTTTCGAAGTTTGTCCTTCAGTGCTAGCTTCCTCTGATCACTGCTATTTTGATAAAGATCTTTCAATGTTTTCCACATCGAAAACAGAGTCTCCTTCCCATGGAGGCTCGAGACAATGTGATCTCGAACTCCCTCCAAGAGGATTCCCCTAGCTCTAGCCACACACTTTTTCCATTCCACCAGTTGAGTAGCATCAGTCGGCTTCTGGACTTCTTGATCAATGAAGCCCTTAAGGCCATTATCTTCTAATACTACCTCCATGTGATCCTTCCAGGCTATATAATTCGAACTGCCATCAAGGGCATATTCGAGTCTCAAACCATAAAATGCCATCAGTGAAATAGATGTGATAAGAACCGTTGAGGGACTAAGTCCCCTAGGATTTTGGGTCAACACCCTAGCAGAGCGGGGGTTATCTACAGTAAAAGACAAGCATTCCACACAGACATGATACTTAAATAAGAAAACTATGCGAAGAGAGGTGCACCTGGGGGTCCTTCGTTCGGGTAGATCCAGCCAGGGTCCAAACCCTCTTGGAGTTCCTCTCGATCCTTGAACCTGCAAAACAGCCAATTCAAAGAAGCATAGCAATATATGGACAAAGTATCATATAGAAATCAACTTCATAACTTATTTAAACATGGTTAGTTATACATTGAAACAATTATTCATATGTAAACCATAACAATAACATCATATGCATAAAGAAGATTGATTTTGGAGACAATTGTTTCCTTATTGCAGATAACTAAAATAGAACAAGGAATGATATCACCTGAATCTTCCTCTCGCTGGCTCCAAGCAGAACTGCCCTCCGGGTCCATCCAATCCCAAGTCTTCAAAAGGCTCCTTCCATGACTCACACAAGGATATCTCAACTAGTGAAATGACATCATAACTCAAGGAAATAAGGGTTCTTGTAGTGGGGGAAGTGTTGGAAGCATAGGGATCTTCAGACTTGATCAAGGATAATCTCAGCAGAGTAATTCTCTCTCTTCTCTCCTCCCTTAGGCCTTCCCATTGAAGCATTTTTATACTTCTCCCAAAGTAGTTTTTTAGTTGGGAATTCGTTGGGAACAGTTGGGGCCATGAGCACTAATAGGTAATCAACAAGTAAAACCCATGATCTTCACCCGAAATTAAGGAGATTTAATTTTTTTTAAGTGTTTTAAGACATATATGCGGGTTGGGTATACACTGACCCACGTACACACGCGTTTAGCTCAGGGAAATGTCACGTACAGGGAGTAAAACATTGTTTTTTAAGTATTTGGACCAAGTCTGGAAGGAGGGGTTGCCCTAGGCCATAAATGCAGCATCACAAATATCAAGAGTGAGATTTGGAGCTATAATAAGAACTCAATTCAATATTCAGAGACCACAAACTTCAACTTCTACCTTCTTGTATACTGTTCTTCCTTGATCAACTTGGCTCCGATACCATGTAGAATTTTCACTACAAATCAGCTAGCTCACTGATATCATGTAGAAATTTCACCTACAGATCAAACTGATATATGCAATGTACTAAAGCATAATACTAGATCTACATCTACCATAAACTTTGCGGAAGCTTAATTGAACATGAGCAACATCAATCATGAACAGATATAACTGAGAATGAGAAGTAATCAACCATAACATAGAAGATATAACATGGGGAAAGCACCAGCCTAAAACCCCATCTCTGTATTATCAATCAAGTGGAAATCCTCAACAACATACAAAAAGAATCAGCTCAAAATCTATCCTTCTCTCTTTGTACTCTGATGATGAAGCTCATGGACTACCTAGGCCTGAATATATAGGCTACACAAGTCCTCCAAGCTCATATTTCCTTGCACCATTTTGATTGGGGTCCAATGTCATAACATGTGCGAATTGGCCACATCATACCTGTTGTAACCTCAGGTCCAACTACGCAATCCATAAGGAATAATATTCCTTCTACATGCAAGGAATATCCTAGCAACTGATAGTACATTGTCCCTCCATCTGATCTCAACTGGGTCTCTGTCTAAACTGACATGCATGAGTTATCCATGAGTGAATCTTCAGTTATCTGAAAATACTAGTTGTTACATGCATGCAAGCATTAACAAACTGAATTTCATTAATTTAAAAAACTATTAAATTAATCTAACTGGACTTGACTAAGTTAAACTAAGTCAACTGATCATACTCAATATCTAACTCATCCTTATCTCCTTTAATCAAGGGATAAATTCCTCAATTAAAGAAGAAACTATTGTGTGTCCTCACCTAGACTTCAAGTTCATAATTCCTTAACTAATTAACTCAAACTGAATTAATTAATTAATTTACAAACTGTTGTTAATATCAAATTCGAATTTTACTACCTATTTCTAGTCCAGGGACTGACTAAAATAGGAATCCACATTGAACTGCTAAAAATAGAACTTCTATTTTTAGCACTTCCATTTTTCATTCCCTATTGCCCAATCCAACACTAGTACCCAAACTGCTATTTTTAGCACTTCTATGTTTAGCAATATCTTTTTGGCATTTTCAACATTGTCTTGATGGAACGTGTTATGCTTGTCCAAGCTTGTGAAAAATAATGCGCTCATAAACTTGTTGTGGAATGAGCGTGTGCGAGTAAGTGACTTCGACACTTCTAATCCAATAAGGGAGCTTAAAAGCATCAGCTCACCAAGAAGTGACTATGGAACGAATGATCGCAAGATCAACTGTAGGCTCTAAAGTTTGGTTTTTATGCAAAATTTTGGAGGGTGTTTGTCGTAGCAACAACACTTGGAAACACACTAGTATAACTCCAACTTCTCTTCCTTGGTCAATTATTCTTGTGCAGTGTCTATTTCTTCATAAAGTATTGATTCATCATTCAGATTACCATGGTTTCCCCAGTTACCCCGTGCATAAATATAGTGCCCTTCATTCCTTTACTCAGTTAAGCACAAACATAATATTAACGATCACACAATGTTTCAAACTAGAATAGGATAACGAAGTTCGCGAGCTTTAAATATTCTGAGTATATATTTTCATCTCTGGTGTTGCTCCTCTGCCATCATGCCTAGACAGCACACCAATGGAGTTACTATAGGAACAAAAACATTTCTCCGCTGCCAATGATCCTAGAAAGTACCCCGACGAAGTTGCTTGCTTCACCTATTTGCACAGGAAGCCTTTCTCTTCTTTCACATTTATTTATTTATTTAAAGAGGACTGTGCATCAACACTTATTTATTTATGGGCAGAAGAGGGATCCTGACTTATTGAGATTAGGAGAGGTTGTCCCTTCAGAGAAGCATAAATAAGACCTATGATATTGGTTTGGTTATTTAGATTTTCCCCTTGTCCTTCTCTACTTGATTGGATCAGTTTGAAAACACAGAAACATAAAACCGAGTGCAAGAATGAGGTTTCCATAATAGACATGGAGGTCATGGTTCGACACAAGGCTTTCTTAATGCAAGGATCGTATTTTCCATCAAAACATCATCAACCAAAATATCTAATGCAGAAAAGGAAGAAGGATAGAGAGTTAGCCAAACGTTACAGTGTTACAAAGTCATTTTTATTTTTCCACATTCCCTTCCGAGCCAATAGAGCGTCTTCATGCAAGGTCTTATTGATGGAAAAAAAGGAAAAGACACAACATAAGCAAAAAACAAAACCAAAGCATAATGCAAGAGAAAAGTAACAAAAGACAAGAGAGACTAAAGAGAAAAAGCATAGGATGAGTGCAAGAGAGGGAAAACTAGGATGCAGTTAATCCTACTCCTAACCTAACAACTGGAAGGTCGGGGTCACGTATAATGAAACTTCCAGTGAAGACACCATCGTTGTTTCTGACCTACAATGAAAAATATATGATCGATTAAAACATATATAAAGTAGTGTGCAAGAGAAAAGATGAGAGCTTGAATAACTTGCACAACAAAAGGAAGGTCTTGCCTGTGGGAAAAAAGATGTGACACAACTGCTACTTTCATCCAATTCACATTCTGACCTTTTCGACAGAAAAAATAATAGATAAACCTCGAAGACTTATTGTTAATGCACCTTCTTTTGTGTCATCTTGATTAGCAAGCATGAGAAAACGCTTAAACTTGTCTATCACAATGAATCTTTCTGAGTAAGATTGCTCCAATCATTCAACTATTTGATAGTAAAATTCATGATGATCCTCTTGAAAACCCAGAAATATTTGAAAAGATGAATTTTCAATTAGAGGCAAGGGATTACGATGGGAATCTTGTGAGGGAAAACAGATTTGATCATATTCAGCAGTCATATCAAGACAATGAGGACATGACATAACCATCAACGAACGTTGAAGCACCTCAACTGCTCAACAAAAATCCGAATATTGAGATATTGAACGATGAAGATCGAAGGATGTAAAACAACTATCATTGGATGTGTTGATGGAAAAATGATAAGCTGAATGATAGTCATCAAAGAAAAAATAATGATCATATGGGATGATTAAAGCATCAAACTCCCAGTGTGTAATTAACCAAGATAAATCAATTTGGACAGATCTGTGAATGCTCTGAAAAACCGAACCAACTTCCTCGCAAGTCAAATGTGACAAACCATTTTCCTGTAACTGATGATAAACTATACAAGCATCATAATCATCAAAATAATTTAAAAGGGATGCCAGCACAACAAATTCATGAGACCAGTCAGGGCATGGTGAATGGAGAAGAACTTGATTCGTACAATAACTCGTGTATTCATTATCACTCAAGAGGATTTCAGGTGCAATGAAGGGAAATATTTGCAATATAACTTTTTCAAGAAGAACCAGGAGATGACTATTGAGGAATGAATTCAATAAGAATTATTCCTTCGACCAAAGATAATCCTTGGAATGATCAAATTCACAATTCCATGATTTTGTGAGAGGTACACATTCCAAACCCGAGTTTGATGCGAGAGATTTGCATGAATATGAATGAACTGAAACAAATTCTTGAATCCGGTCAGAAGTAAAATCTTGAAAATTTGAAAGATCGCATCCGATGTATCAAATATATTTAAAAAAGAAAATTTAAATATAGTGAAACCATGAAAAGAGAAGGATTATGCGAAATAAACTAGATCTGGCTTAGTTGAGGTAGCTTACCAGAGTTGTGAGATCCTGACACAACCAACAACGGAATTTGAAGTGCCTCGATTTCTTGACAAGTCTCGAAATTTCAAGGATTGTAAAATCAAATTTTGACAAATCGTGCATGGTGTGAAGATAGCGACTACCACTAATTTCAATAAGACCACTGATCACCAAATGGAAACCATCTCGGTCACTGATTTTATCAGATTCTTCAACTTCAACAACCGTTGTTGGAGAGGTAAATCCCCTCTGCGGACAGAGGCGATCCCACTAGCCCAAAATGGGTCTAGCAACAATCAATTCACGCTACCATGCAAGTTCCTAGTTGCATACTAAAAGTGGATTATGAGAACCAACCTGGAGTCCAACGCCAATGTTGAAGAAGAGTTGATACTCCCGTCCCCTTGCTCCGGCAGGTCACAATCCTTGCGATCCCCGCGTATGGATACCTACACATGCAAAGAACAAAACGAGAACAAGCATAAAATCCACTAAAATACAACTATATTTCAATCAGAAAGGAAATAGATCAAACATTATCATAATGAACAATAAGATCGGAACCATAATAGTAGTCGTTTATTAATGAATAATAAACAAAGAAAGATACAACCAAGGTTCTGACGTTGAACCTCTCCTCTGGCTGGGCGAGCAGCTATGTATGTCTTGCAATAGACCTTCTCTCTCTCAGACTTCCGGCAGCATAACCTCCCTATGCTTCAAGACTCTTACTATCACTCAAGACAAGCGTTATCACAACTAGCATTACTCCAAAAACTAGCTTGTCAAATGCATGAGGACAGACTTTTATAGATGGAGAAGGGAGGAAGATACAATGCATCAGGACACCCATTGTGGATTGGCATTATCTCCAAAAAGCCGCTATGGATAGATGTCAAGGATAGATGATGACTCTCGACATCTAGAAGATGAGCTTTATCCTCAAAAGACTTCGTGACTTGAAGGGAAAAAACATCTGGGCGCGCGTTTGTCAAAAATCATTACCAAACTTGGTTGGCGCGGGTGTTGTTCTAAGACAGAGCGCCAATGGTCGCACCCTCTTTTGAGGATCTCATTGATTGGCGCGGGTAGGACATTGTGGACCCGCGCTAATGGAAAAAGGGCACTTTTCAGGGATATTTTGCAGAAGGTGTCTTCAGGGAACATGAAGTACATACTCAGGGGAACATAATGCAAGTGTTTTTAGGTTATGTCACTGCTCACAGGTCCCGGAATGCGTCCTCCAAAGTACGGAAACATGGGTAACAGGGACGGTGACCAATGGTGACAAATTGCTGTGTAACAACCGTATTACTCAAGTTGAAAGATTCTTCTGATCGCAAATTTGAAGATGAATAAAACGGGGAAGTTTCATGAGCAAGCTGATTTGAAGAGTTGTCTCCATGCAAGACAACAGATGATGAGGGATGGAAAGAGTACTCAATGATTCAATTTTTTTCATTTGCATCATGGATAATTTCACAGCCTTGTGTAAATTGAGAAGATAACTCATTGGATGAAGAACTTAAAGAGCATGGAGTATCCATGTTGCAAGTAGATGCATTGCAGACGGTAGAGCACAAGGGATAGTGAGATGAAGAGGAAGTTTTGATAAGCACATCTTCTTTGACCGAATCAGATTCTGGATCTAAAGTAAAATCTTCATGAGAAACCAAAAGATCAGCTGGTACACCTGGGCATTTGTCCTAGAATTTATGCAGTTGTTGCAGGGCCGAAGATTGCAAGTCGAATTGCAGACCTGAGGAAGAAGGCTGAGATTCTCACTTGGAACTGAATTTGTGAAGGATGACCATATTTTACTTGGAACTGAATTTGTGAAGGATGACCATATTTGACTTGGAGAACTTTGACTTGATTGAGAAATACTTTTTGGAAGGTTGACTTGGAGTTCGAGGAGGTCTTGAACTTGGTCTTTGGGTCTTGGAGGTCTCATTTTGATTTGATTCTATAAGAAGATGATTGTTTATTTTTTCCCCAATTATGGGGTTTTTCCCTAGCTTGGAGCCTATATCTTGTGTTCTTTGTGTCTTTGTGATCTACATGTTTTTGGTAATTGCTTGATGAAGAAATAAAAATAAATAATAAAGAGCCAACAAATATCACAAGTAATTATCAAGTAAGGAGAATCAACATTAATCTACAAATACCTTCATTTTCCAACACCAACAAATCTCATGGTATGATTGAAGATGAGTATGACATATGAATGATGTATGTATCAATATGAATAATAAGTGTGTAGACCAATTAATTTGAGTGGGATATACTCCCTCGAGAGAAAAGTAAATTATAAATAATAACTAATAATAATTATACTCACTACCAATTTAACTAAATATATTAAATTAAAATAAATATGCTTTACTCATTAAAATCCTAGATAATGGCGTAGATGTTATTTCAGCAACATAAGCCCAAGGACGCAATGCTACAGAATTTTAAATTTGTGAACCAACAACAACATGTCATAGGCATTCGACGTTGCCGCTGCTGAGCACTGAACTGCGCAGCCCTAGCCAGAAGAACGCAACACACAGCTGCCCCTCAGCGGCCTCCTGTTGTTGAGGCTTTGGTTTGATGGATCCTCTAGAGGACGGAGATCCTCTCCCTGATTTCCAACAAGAAACTGAAGGAACAACAAAAGCTTTTGCCTCTCTCATATCCGCAATGGGTCCGGCCAAAAATCGACCGTCAATAACCAAGTTTGTTAAAAGATTGGAAGACATTCCTGAAATCTCCCTTCCCCATGCTCTCCCTCGCAGATCGGCTTTGTCCCTTGTTGGGCGTGGATTAGTTGGGCAGTTCACTGGGTTATGGCCTTCACCCAAGACCATCCAGAAATGGGTAGAAAGGAACTAGACTGTGTCAATAAATGGTAAAATTTCGATCAGTTTCTGTGGAAGAGGATACTACAACTTCCACGTTGAAACCAAGGAGGATCACAATCTGATATTTAGGAATGGACCATACTTCATGGATACAAGAGGACTATACATGAACAAATGGACACCAGATTTTGATCCAAAAATGGATGTTCCTAGCGCTGTCCCAATCTAGGTCAGGTTGCCGCACCTTCCCCTTCATTGTTGGGGAGATGATTCAGTTAAAGCTATAGGAAATGCAGTCGGGAAATATATAGACACATGTGAACCAAAGGAAAATATGCATGCATGTGCCAGAATCTGCGTAGAAGTGGATCTAGGGAAAGGGATTTCGGAGGCGATCAAAATCAAAGTGGATCAGTGGACGCACATTCAACAACTGGATTATGAGCAAATTCCTTTCAAATGCAAGGTATGTCACGAATATGGTCATTTTGCTAATAGATGTACAAAAAAAAAAGAAAATGAAAATGAAAATGCTGAAGACTCAGAAAACAAATGGGACATCCAATAAACAACCCCTTCACTCTTCATCGCAGCCCCTCGCATCCTCTGACCTCCTCCCTTCATCACCAAAAGCAGACAACAACTCTCTCATTAGCCTAAATCCTTTTGGGCCATTGGACCCCACAACCCCCCCATCCCCTAGATCTCCTCCCCATACCCTCAACCCCCCAGCATCCCCTCCAATCTCAAATACTCAATCTCCACCCCCTCCTTCAGTTGACAGAATTCTAACAAGAAATCAGTCAAAGGAAACTCTTCAAAATGTAGAACATAAAGAAAAAATCAGGAAGAAAGTCAAACAAAGAACTAAGGGATGAAGTTGTAGCAAAGGAAATGGCATTAGGTACACAACAACCAATGGAATCCTTTTTGGGAAGAAGCTCAGGAAACAATGACAAAAGCCAACAAAGAGGGAAAGGTCCCTTGCACCACCCAACAAGTAAATAATGATAGTGGTCTCTTGGAATTGTTGAGGATTGGGATCACCTTTAAAGAAAATGCCACAAGAAACATTCTGGGAAAAGAAAATCCAGACATTCTTATGATTCAAGAGATAAAATTCAAAAATTATGAAGGGGAAGCAATACAAGCTCCAAGAGCTTCAGGCGGAATCTGCACAATGTGGAAAAAAGGACATTGGGAAATGATACATCAAAAGAAAGATCAGCATTGGATACAAATAGATCTAAAGCAAGCAAGCACAAAAGAGAAGTGCAGCTTCATAAACATATACGCCCCCAATCATTACAAGGAAAAAGAGCAATGTTGGAACACCATAAAGGAAGCAATAAATGAGATACAAAATGGGAAAATAATCCTTGGAGGGGATTTAAATTTGGTAAGAAGTATAGAAGAGAAGTTTGGAGGGATATATCACACAGACCCATCCAAGGACGCTTTGGAAGCAATAATGGAACAACACAACTTAATAGACATTCCCCCCAACAACGGAAAATATACCTGCAACAACAAAAGAGTGGGCAAAAATAATATTAAAGAGAGGCTCGATAGAATACTGATTCAAGAAAACATAGCAACAGTTTACAATTCAATTAAATCTAAAATCCTTCACACCACAACATCTGATCACAAGCTGGTGGCAATAATGATGGGCAAAATGGAAAACCAAGGACCCCTTCCATTCAGATACAACCCAATATGGGACAGTAATACAGAATTCAACGAACTAATCAAGGAAGCATGGGCACCAAGAATATCGGGATCACCCCAATATATTTGGGAAACAAAATTAAAAATTTAAGAGCCAAGCTGAAGGAATGGGCAAGAGAAAAAGAACAAAAAGGAAAACAGGGCTGCAAAAGAAAATGGACAGCATACAAACTGAAAAAGAAAATAAAGAAGAAGACAAGCAGGATTATTTAAGAGAGAAGGAGATATTTTGGGAAATATACAGGGAAAACAGGAAAGAGGAAGAAGAGGCCAGACTAAAATCTAGAAGCCTTTGGCTCAAGGCAGGGGATAAAAACACCACCTTCTTTCACAACACCATTAAAATAAGAAGAGCAAGAAATCAGATAGAAAAAATACAAGTTGACGGTCAAGAGGTCAAAGGTGCAAAGGATCTAAAAAGAGCAGCCCACAAGCATTTTAAAAATCTACTTTCAGCTAGTGAAGAAACAGCTGAGTATGAAAGCTTCCTACAACATACAAAAAAAAAGAGAGCAAAACTCAGAAATATGCAAAGAGATAACAGAAGAAGAGGTAGTGGCGGCCATATGGAGCCTACATCCAGACAAAGCCCCAGGGCCAAATGGTTTTACAATAGCTTTCTACAGACTCCATTGGAACATAATAAGAAAGGATTTCTTAAGAATGGTGAAGAACATCTTCAAAAAAAAAAAAAAATGGAAGCAACACAAAATCCTCCTATCTTGCATTAGTCCCAAAAGAATCCAACCCCTCCACTTTCAATAGATTTCGTCCCATCTCCCTTTGCAATTCCTCCTATAAGATCATCACAAAAATAATTGCAAATAGAATCAAAGAAGTTCTTCCAACAATAATATCTGAAAATCAAGGAGGATTTGTGCCCAACAGGCAAATCATAGATAATGTAATTATTGTATAGGAAGTCGTTCATTCCAGCATGCAAAGAAAAGAAAAAGGAATCATTATCAAACTGGATATGGAAAATGCATTTGACAGGGTCAGCCTCCCATATCTAATGGCAGTTCTAAAAAAACTTGGATTCTCTAAAGAAATAATAGAGGTCATTCAAGCTTGCATCACTACTCCATGGATTGCTCCTCTTATAAATGGAAGGCCCAGCGAATTCTTTCAAAGCACAAGAGGCCTCAGACAAGGATGTCCACTCTCCCCCTTCCTATATATTATAATGGCGGAAACTTTAAGCAGAGCATTGGAAAAACAAAGAAAAGAAAGAAATATCATTGGGCTTCGAATAGCAAGAGGAGTAAAGACCATAAACCACTCCTTGTTTGCGGATGACACTCTGTTATTGGGAGGGGGCTCTACAATAATTGCAAAAATAATCAAAAGAATATTGGATAATTTCCTTCAAGTTTTAGGTGGGCTCTTAACCAACACAAAATGCAGAATATATGGCTGGAATACCCCTCCTAGAACCATGCAAAGGATTTCACAAATCCTAGACATCCCCATACAGGAAAAATGGACTCATTTATTTTATTTGGGACTCCCCATCTCAAAAGAAAACATGAAGGCTGAAATATGGACCAAACAGATTGAAAAAATGAAAAACAAAATCCAGAGTTGGGGAATGATGTGGCTAAATATGGCAGGGAGGGTGATATTAATCAAAGCACTCCTGACAGCCCTCCCAATCTACCAATATGCAATAATCTTGGCTCCAGCAAGTTACCATAAACAAATGGAGTTAATCTTAAGAAGTTTTCTATGGCGGGAAGGGAAGCAAGAAAACAAAAAATTTAGTTTGGTCAAGTGGGAACAAGTAGTATTACCATATGAACAAGGAGTCTTATCCATCCGACTACCTGGCCTCATGAATGCTGCCATAGGAATGAAAATAATATGGAGATTGATCACAGGAAAAGAGAGCTGATGGAAGAAAACTCTCGCCTCAAAATACATGGACAGCTCTAGGAGAAGTCTGTTGAATGGAAATATCCCATCAAGACAGTGTACTCAAGTCTGGAAGTTAGTAAAAAAGACAATCCCTTCAATGAGCAATCATATTTCTAAAATCCCAAGCAATGGAAAAACAATATCGATTTGGGATGATAGAATTATGGGAGAAGAACCTTTAAAAACACACTCAGAAATTGAGGGCATTCAAAAATGGATGAGAGGTAAAGGTCTAAATACACTACACTCAATCTCTCTTTGGAATCAGAGAGAATGACAAGAATGGCAAACCTTAACAATCCTTGCAAATCTGGAAGTGCAATGGGTCAAATTAAGGCAACTTCTTAAAGGGGCAGACATGTTCTGAGAACTCATAATCAACATGCAGACCATTTCGCTAACCAAGCAGTTAAAAGAACTGAAGGGAGCACTCGGGAAAATAAAGAGGAATATCATACCTTTGTTCCTTAAGTCCATCCAAAGGATAATAAGCATGAATCCTCTCAAAAAGAAGAAACAACGAGTATTCCCAAAAGAAATTAAAAAAAAAAAAAAAGACAACAAGATTTCAACAAAAAGAATATCACTGCAAAAACAATCAGAGGGTCACGAGAATCTAGAGGAAAAATCAAAGAAAATAAAAAAATCTCAAGTGTTCTGGCAGCAAGGACGATTGTGATCAAGCACATAGGAATTATGCAGCAATCTATCTCATCAGCGATAGGCATCAGACAACTCTCAGCCTTTTTAAACACATTTGGAATTGTATTATCTCTCGCAGCTTCATTCCCAGGCAAACTTGTTTGCTTCGTTCGCCCCTCATGGCCTCTGCCCTGCTCCAAGCATCTTCGTCCTTACTGAGTCCCGTTTCGACTTCTATTCATTGTCATCCTGCTCTGCATATCGTCCTCACTCCAAATAAGCTCTCAGCCAATTCTAGGCCAGTCGTTGTGCAAAACTACAATCATCCTTTTCACCCCACTCACTCCTCCACTAGAAATCACCTTCGCCCTCTCTTTACTCCCACCCTCTCAGCACCACTCCTCCCTATCTGTCACCCTCAGGATCGCCAAGTTACATCCTCTCCAGCAAGCAACAAAGATCTTCATCGTAAAAGACTTGTAGGCAACTACAACAGAAGAAGGACCAATTCAGGCAACACAAGACACAGGAAGCACAACAACACAAGGAACAACAAGCAGCTCAAGAGGAATAAGAGGAAAGAAAATCAAATGGAATTCAACCCCATAGAAAAGGTAGCAAGGAATGATGCATGCCCAACATGCAAAGCAAACAAATTCATGATTAATAGACTCCAAGAATCACTGAAAGATATCAGGTCTGAAATGAGAATGGAGTATAGCTATCAGAAGAGGAACATGGAAATGCAGAAAGAAGAGATCATGGCTCTTAAAAATAAATGCAAGCATTTAGAGGAGGCAGTGACATACTTCAAAAACAACACCATGAGCCAAGAAGGTGAGAACTCTGTTAACTATGACAAGAAGAAACAACCTTCTCAGGAGCAGTCAGTGTACAAGCCATGAAAAATTATCAGAGAATCAATGTTATGTAAATTTGTTTTACTAGTAGGTCAATATGTTAGGCAGTACTCAAGAATAGCCATAGAAATCTATGAAATTTTGAATACAGGCACAGGAGAAGGGACTGCGTTCCCAGTACATTCTCAATGCTTAGTTTCCTTCTATGTTACAGTCGATTGTAATAGGAGCTTGCTCCATCACAACTTTTGGTAATATATCCACCATCCGATTTTATTTAAAAAAAAAAAAAAACATAAGCCCAAACATTGTTGATGTCGTAGCAAAAGATTATGATTAAAAAACTGACATAAATACCATAGTAAAAAATTAGATTTTATTAGAATAAGGAAAAAAAATTAAAATCCCTTTTCTCAAAAAATAAATAAATAAATAAATAAAATAATAATAATATAAATACTCTTATACTTCTTTCATACCACTATAATATAATATATATATATATATATTCATGAGTAAGCACATACATCGAACATTGCACGTACAAACACCTTTGAAAATAAACAATTCCTACGAGTGCACATTCCTTAGTCATATTCTATTTTGAAAGTTGAATATGAAATACATAATAAACCTATAATCTTAATTCTTAAATTACATGGTATGAATAAGTTTGAAAATATTTATTATAATTATTTTTCATATGTAATATTAATGCATTATATGAATTTTTTTAGTAATATTAATAAATAAAATATTTTAAAATATTACATTAATAGAATTAAATTACATTGTATGAATAAGTTTGAAAATATTTATTATAATTATTTTTCATATGTAATATTAATGCATTATGTGAATTTTTTTAGTAATATTAATAAATAAAATTATTTTAAAATATTACATTAATATATTAATAGTTTTTAAAATAAAGGTTTAGTAATTAATTCATTATTGGTTTTGTATTAATTATGTTTTAATTATAAATATTTTTTTATTTACTAATGTAAAATATTACATGATTGTTTTTTAATAATATATTATGATTTTTTATTTCTTTTTATTGGAAAAGAATTAAAGTTTTATTGTATAACTAAATTGAAAGCCACAAAAAAATAGAAAAAGTTAAAAAATAAGAAAAAAACTTATTATTAATGGAAAAAGCTAAAAACTATTTCAATTATTTTTTTACTTAAAACTTTTAATCTTATCAAGACTTTTTAACATCATTACATACATTAATGTATATAATATATTATATACATACATTAATTCATATAATATATAATATATAGTTTCCCGTATGTAGGTATGAAACAAGTGGCCATAGACAACATCCTCGCTATCAATGGCACACACGCTCTTCAACCTTGATATCCCCACTAGATGATGCTCATTGCCATACAATGACTCCCCTATGACCTCATCAATCTGTGTACCCATGTAATTGTAAAGCATGCCAATGTGGCAACCTTTCAAACTCCAAGCATTTACTCTGTGCTTTGGCCTAGCACACCCATCGTACTGGCCTCTTTGTCTTCCCACCACAGGGATGGTTATAAGCTCTAGAAGAGGAACTAGACTAAGGTTCGAAAGATCTATCTAGAAGCATAGTTGTGCTCCACTCTTGTGTAGTGCTTCTACAATTTGCACTCACTGCTATCACACTCTAATGGTCTGTGAAATGGGACGTCCTCATCATGGGAGCAGAGGCAGAGGAAAAACCCTCTTCTCCCATGGCATGATTTTGGAGTTGATTGGTTTGATGTCAGTATCCCTTGTCACTACCAATGCATGGTGGTGTATATGGAAACCTCAAACCTTCACAACGTGGGGAACTACACATGGGCTCTAGGAAATGCACTCAAACATCATCTTAGTGATCATGGGGAGGGCTCCTTGGTGTTCAAGGTTCATCTCCTCAACCTAGAGTTCTACCTGGGCCATGTTAAGGCAGCATTGAAAGACATGGCTAGAGCCTCAAGCCTCCAGCTACACTCTCCCACCACTTCTGCTATCACCTCCTCAACTCAGAGTTCAGTTGCCACTTTGGAGCATGGCACCAAAATTCATGAAGGAAACGACAATGGTCATCCTCCTGACACATGGAATCAAAAACAACTTAGCATGGACATATCTCCAGCTCAGGACATTCCCTCCATGTCAGAGGCCCCTGTTAGTGACTCGGGTGCAGGGGTCATCCCTAGGCCAAATATTTATCCTCAATCGAAAGCCGATGATTACTACGACCCAATGTCGATTCTAGAAGAGGTTCTTGAGTAGCACATGGAGCACCAAATTGACTTGAACAAGTTCTCTAAAACCACTTAGGCATCTATGGCTTCATACCTCTACTATTTTCTTTACTCAACTCTGTACTCAAACTGTGGGAATCGTAGCTTCAACCTCTCTATCTACCTCAAGACATTTTCCCCTTTCAGCTATGCACCTGGTTCTCTCGCTCAAGCCAACATTTTGGGAATTTTGGGATTTTATTTTTGTCTCACATCTTCTGGGCTTTCATGATATAACTAAATGTTACAGTGTTATGGCTCAATCACTAGTATAATATACCTTATGTAAATTTCATGTAACACAGAATCTGCTTACTATATATATATATATATAACATTTTACTAGTTGCACAATATTAATTATGTCAATAGGTATGTCTATTTTGAAATAGGGTTTCAAAAATTTTAATTTAGTTATTAATAATTATTAGGTGAATGGTACGGAGTTAAACTCAATAGAAATTAAAATATTATAGAATGTTCTTAATAGTATACACAAATCAATGACTGAGATTTATTTTCAAAGTAGTTATGTCTTTTTTGCCTTTTAATTAAATTCATTAATTATAAACAAATGTCATATAAATGAGTTATGATTTTTTTGGCATATGGTATTGATAAGCCATGATATTAGTCCATAATATTATAACAATCTCCATGATAAAATATGGGTGAATCTCCATGATAAGAATTTTAGTTATTTCTATAGGACCTTCCTTTTGATTTAAATATAAATAATAATAAGAAGAAAATTAATTTAATTCATGATTTCTATTTATTTTACTTTTAATTTTTTCCTTTTTTCTTAGTCTTTTTATTTTATTGGTTTGACCATATTATTATTTAATTTTTGTTATTTCTATATGACTTTATTTTGATTGAAATATTAATAATTATAATAATAAAATTAATTTAATTTATTATTTATAATTATTTGTCAATATTTCTAAAAAAATTGTTTATTAATAAATAATAATTTTTTAGTCAAAATTAGTTCTTATATTATAATCGCTAGAAAACATCTCTCTACATCTTTTAATTTGATGCCAAAATGTCTAATAAAGTAAGTATTTTGATGTTTATTATGAATTAATACATATTGATATTTACTAGCTATTTAATTTATATAGTTGTGCTAATAATAAAAAGATAAAAATAGATTATGTTCAAATATTATCACTATCCTCCCGGATGCAGGTGATCAACAAGGACAGTGAGGTGGCAGTAGATTGGGTTGGTGTGTGGCTAGACCACATGGCCTTCCGTAGACTGGCACAATGGTCTAAAATCGGCATTCACAACAACAATAAATGCACTTTAAGTGGGCATCGTCTACAACCTGTTAACCGTCACCCACTTCGGCTCTATGCAAACATGAATCCTCGAGAGAATTTCACCTCTGCATCTGTCCATCAACCTCTGCCACTGCAATGCCTCTGCCCTCAAGATGCTGCAGCACCCAGCTCCCGCACAACCACCGGGAGACGCTGCCACCTCTTATGCTGCATTGATTTCGGCCCCGGAATTCACTTCACCCAGAGCCTGGATTGCCATTTTGTCTTCCATTCGGCCCTTGCTGTTAATCCCTCCGCTGAGCAGTCCGTAAGTTCAATTGCGTCTCTGCACCACACTGTGCCCAATTTCGGAAGGAATTCTCATACTCCTGTAGACAACATGCCAAGAATGTGACACCGTATGCGCAGCCGCAGGGGCGGAAGTAGAGGAAGCCTGAGTCACCCCCGGCATTCTCCTATTTTGGAAACCACTTCATCCCTGGCCGAGCAGGCTCCCGGGCGTTACCCAAATACCCATAGTGGAAGAGGTCGCCTCCATTCGGTGCCCCCGGCCTCGCCTCCCAGTAGCTTTCCATCCATTTCTGTTTTGTCTCCTAGAGGCACTCCATCCCATCCACAGCTACAACCCCAGAATGCTCAATTCACTTTCCGCTCTACCTTGAACAGGCCCATCATCACGACCACTATCTCCATTTTCTTTCACGAGGCGGAGCAGGTCATTGAGGGACAGGCCACAGAGGTTGGTGGTCGCACTAGCGGAGCAGGGCACAATGGGTGATGGTAGCACTAGAGTAATTGAGGGACAGGACATTGCAGGTGGTGGACGCACCACAGAAGGATGCAGCCACACCAAAGCCGAACCAGACATGGCTCAGACGAGCATCCAAGAGGCAGGGAAGCGGAACACTGAGCAGGAGACGAGACGTGCAGGGAAGGAGGTGTACAAGGGCCAGCACGCAGACGAGGTAATGGACCCTTATTGTTGTTTCATCGAGGAAGAACACCCGGAGCAGCAGGCAAGCAACATGGAGACCCCGCATCAGGCATGTGACGACATGGAGAAGTACAGGCATTTCATCGTGGAGGAACACCCGCCGTCTCCGCCATGCTCCTAGTCAGCCACTTTGATTGTCGTGTGTCTGCCGCACAGTCTGCCACTCAGCATGCCACGTGTCTCTTTTCCCAGGTTTCTGCAACTTTGCTTTTTAGTTTTATGTTTCAATGAGGTTCCAGGGAAAAAACTGCAGGTTTTAGGCTCTTCAGCTGGATTTTGTTTCATTATGAAAACTGAGAACAAACTGTGTGCTTTGCTGGTTTCCCCTGCGTGGGCAGCAAGCTAATTTTTTGAAATTACTTTTGCTACGGACTGGTTTCCCTTCTTGGGCAGTGTAGATCTAGACTTTGTTGTTTTTTGTCATTACTCATACATAGATAAATACAAGCTAAAACATTAGTGTAGAATATTTTTTTTAGTAATAAAATTAGCATAACTTAGGAAAAAAAATATTATCATTATCTAATTTACAACTATACACTGCTCCTATAAACTTGCTCTTTAGAAAATTTAACCACTTTAAACTTGCTCTTTAGAAGATTTAAATCTTCTTTTGCTTTTACGATATATAATTTAATCCTCATTTGCAGATTTGATCAAAATATATAATTTTTTATATTTGATCAAAATTCTTTTATATATTCAAAATAACATGTCCATATACGTATTAAAAAATAAATCAACACAAATTCAACTTTAACTTTAATTTATAAATTTTGAAAAAAGAAATGGCATCTAAAATAATGATTTAATCAAATTCATAAATTTTGAAAAAAGAAATGGCATCTAAAATAATGATTTAATCAAATTCATAAATTTTGAAAAAAGAAATGGCATCTAAAATAATGATTTAATCAAATTCATGATAATGAATTTACACTGAAACGTACATCATGCACAATCCAGAAGTGTCCATAGCAACCTTCCAGAAAGTCAAAACCAGCGGTTTGGAATTTTCGTTCCATAAACATCCACGCATATCATTTCCAGTTGTCATTGGGATCATCCCTTTGACAACTCAGCTCTCCACACTATTTTGACATGTTTATAAGGCCCGAAAGTTGTCGTCAGATTTATCGAGCCGATAAACATTGTCCTACGTGTAAAAGCGAAAGGAACGTGAGGCCTCTAGAATGTGGAAGCTTCTAGAACTTCATACCCCTCTTCTCTTGAAGTCAATTCGACTTGTCCACGGCCTAAGAATGTGGCGGATTTTCAAAACAATACGGGTGCCTTGTAGCGCACGGTTCCAGTGTCCAATCTCCCATAAATTCACAAAGGTTACCTCGCACGACCATTTTAGCGTTGCCCCTCTATCCTGCTATCAATCCATCACCATTCTGAACTTATTTTGGCTATGGGTACATTTATAGGCCATGTAGCGCCCGGATCAGGGTTTCTGCTCATCGGTCTCTGGCACCTGTTCAATACAATCAGAAATTACACGCAGTCTCCATGGGATTTCCACACTCGGCCATGGTTTTCTGCTAGATTTGGCAGAGGGAAGCTAAAATACGTGGAACTTGTAGCCATTATAGCTGGGTCATGTTTATCGATTTTGGCTGAGCTGTTCATCGGGCCGAGAAGGCATCAGCCCCTGGCAAACGACTGGAGCATCCCGCCGGAGCACCTCAACAACTTCGAGCACTCCTCCATATCGTTGTTCTTCCTCATCTACGCTTCTGCGGCTCTGTACGCGGAAGCCTGTCGGCTCACGATTCCGCCGGGGTCTCTGCACGTGATCGCGGCACTGGCTTTCAGCCAGGAGCTGCTGCTCTTCCACCTTCACTCGGCCGACCACATGGGAGCTGAGGGGCACTACCACTGGCTCCTCCAGCTCATCGTTGCCGTCAGTTTGTCGGCCACGTTGCTCGAGGTTCCGTTCCAGCAGGGCTTTCTAGTGGCAATAGTGCGCTCCGCGTCATTAGTGTTCCAGGGGGTGTGGTTCATCCACATGGGGTTCATGCTCTGGATCCCGGCCTTCGTCCCCAAGGGCTGCCAGATGCAGCGCACCGGCGGTCACGACGTGGTCAAGTGTGCGAGCAACGAAGCAACGATGCGGGCCAAGGCGCTTGCTAACTTACAATTCAATTGGTACCTTGCCGGCATAGTGTTGTTCACGATCATTCTGTACACCAAGATGGCCGGGCACCAAGACAAGGCTCCGCTCACGTATCAGGCCCTAGGGGTTAAGGCCGTGTTTGACCACGATATTGAGCTGGGAAGCACCGATAACGAGGGCGCCTGCGCGGGACACCGGCGGTCGCTGGATGGATCCCACAGCTCTATGGACATGGAAAGCATGAACCCTCTTAATCTTGAAAGATGAATAATTTCCAGTGTGTCCATTTCCAATTTCCTCTATTTTTGGGTCCTTCTGTATATTGACAGTTGATTAGATGTGTGTGGATTTTAACTTTCCGCCAAATTTGGCGGCGTGTATCACTCCGTTCAACGAATTCCCACGGCCGAGGGATGGCTCTGGAATCTGGGACAGAGAAATGTTTTTCCGTCTCTTGCCGTCTGTTTTCCTACTGGATTTCTTAAGTACATAGCCCGCGCGCTGTAAAATTTTGTAAAATATTTTTATTTTTATTAAAATTGTTATTATTATTAGAGGAGTATTTTATTCTGTGATATATAAAACAAAAAGAGGCGGAGAGGACATCTATGCCTTTGGACTCTTAGCTTTAACTAACATCTTTAATCTCCGTTTGTTTTCCTACTGGTAGATAGCCCGCCACTGTAAAATTTTATAAAATGTTTTTATTATTATTATTGTGTTCTATTTCGTTATATATATATACGTGTAAAAAAGAGAGGTTGAGAGTACATCTACGCTTTTGGATGGTTAGGTTTAATAAATATTTTTATATTTTATATTTGAAAAAATAAATATTAATAATGTAAAAAAAAAACTATGTTGTAAATTTCTGTATTCAAGCTCCATAATGAATTAATCAAAGTTTTTTTGGTAGAAATCACATGACAGAAATAGGGCCCTGATGATGAATCACACTTGGTTCGAAACCGTTGGCTAAAAAATTTTCTCATGTGATTTTTAACAAAAGACTTTGAAAAAATTTATTTTATAATAAAAAAAATTTGATTTGTGATTTGAAAATAGCAACATCTTTAATTTTTAAGAAAATAAATATTAACATTTTTTTTGGTAGGTAGCCACCCATGGGATTTGAACCAAAGACCTATCGCAAGGAATTGCACCTATTCACTGTCAATCCAAAGCCCTGTGAGCAATAAATATTAACATATTTAATCTTTATATTTTAAAAAATAAATATTAATAATAGAAAAAAGAAAAAAATATTTTATTATAAAAAATTGGAATGTGGTTTGAAAATAGAAACATCTTTATAATCCTATAGAGAATAAATATTGTATTTTTGATTTGAGGTAATTAATATTAATAATAAAAGGGAAAAATTATTATAATAATTAAAAAAATTTGAAATATGTTTTCAAATTATCATTTTATTTATAATTTTTTTTAATATAAATTATAATTTTTATTTGAAATGAATTAAATATATATATATATATATATATATATATATATATTTGTTAAAATATGTTTCAAAGATATCACTATGTTATTTAACTCTTATTTTATTAAATAAAAATAAATTTAAAATATCGCATATTTAATTATATTTGCTCACTAAACTGAGCAATAAAATATTCATGATTTAATACGTTTCAAATATCAGTCTTTCCCATTAAAAAAAACTAATGAGTAACATTAAATTACGAGGATTAAATCATTATCAAACTTTTTAAGATGTAAAGTTTGTCATTCAATGTCAAATAGGCAGGCTTTTGAGTTTGCTCTTTATAAAGAGGTTGAAAGTGTCTACGTTGGAACCGCACCATGCATCTTTTTAGCTAGCCAACCAAGAAGAAAGGCAAGTTGTTAACCGAGAGGTAATTTAACAAAATAAAAATAAAAAAACAATCCATTTAGGTGACCAAGGTACCAACTTTTCCCTTACTTGAGTCTTTGGTAATCATTATAGAATCATTAGTGATTTTAGGCGGGTTGTGTAGAAAAAGGAGGTTGACATTTGTCAAAATGCACACCATGAGTTTAAAGTGAGTGTCCAAGATTGTTCAAAATTATAGTTATTTTCCCATGTTTAGTTCCAATTTTGAAATAGGTTGTTTTTTACTTTAGTTTTTCTTTTTAGCTAGGATCATCTTTAACTTTTCCCAAACTATAGCTTTAAAAACAACTCCTTTTAAATCAGCAACAACAATGGGTAGACCTGCTTTTTTACACTCTTGTCAAATTCTAGAAAAAAACAAAAAAATATGAACTTAATACCAAAAAAATATGAATGGTTTTAGGAATTCTAAAGTCTTCCTCCCTTCCCTCATTGTGACTCCAAAGAACTTAATTACAACTTAAAACTAGAGCAATGACAAATGACCTTGCTAGTATTTTTTTTTTGGGCCAATTTACTTATAATTTTCTAGATTAAACAAAAGAAACATAAACCATAAAAAACAATCTATAAAAAAATTCATAAAATAAAACAAAAAATGGTGGTGGAAAGGACCAATGTCCACAAGGGTGAGTGATCGAAGGTGGATGGGCAAGGGTATTTAATCCCCTTCTCCTCTACATGCATTGGAGGTCCCCAACCTTCAATGTTGGTAACAATAATCCCCATAGAATAAAGGGGAGAATGAAGAATACTGTCTTGCAATGGTTCCAATAGATTGTGGTCCCTACTTGAGGGCATTATGAAAGAACGTGAATAGTTTGAAAAGTGTAGAAACTTGAGAAAATAGAGTTTTGAGTTTGAATGGGCAACGTGGGCATTTATAAATAGATGTTCATTTTTTAACCAAACTTCATATAACCAATGATACAAGTGATGACGTTGGCCATAAACCATTTCAAACTTTGAAAAGTAAAAAATGGCTAACTTTACACGGATTTGTGGAAAAATAGAGCACCATCCGGGCCCATTACACTAATAAAGTCTAGAGTGGTATGTAATATTCATGTCGACTGCGAAATTTAGAATAGCGAAATGATTTCAGGGCGTGGAATACTAGCAATTATTTTGGTTTTTTGGAATTGACGAGTATAAACGGTTTTGTTAGTTGTTTGTTAAATAATTTTATTAGTAACTATCACTAAAATTTGATAAGATAATTTTCGGTTAAATACCAATTTTATATTGATTATTTAAAGTATCTTTTTAAATGTATAAATCAGTTTAATATCTTGAGAGGTATTTTGATTATACAATTTAAATATTTGAAATATGTAATGTTTGAATATTCAAATGTGGAAGATTATAATTTTTTTCAAATTGAATGGAATATTAGAATTCTTTTTTTAAAGAATAATGAGTATAAAGGTTTTGTTTGTTTTTCTTTATGAGTCACTATCAATAAAATTTGATACACTGATTTATTTTCAAAAGGTTTGAGGCATTTCGATTATACAAATTAAATATTTGAAATATGTAATTTCTGAATATTAAAATTATTTTTTTGTAAGTATTGTTTTTGGTTTTTTCAAAATTTATTATATTTTGATTGTTTTTTTAAAGGAAAAATGATGATTTGAATTTTAAAATTAATTAAAATATTTAATAATAAAAATATTATTGAATATATTTTTGGGCAGTTTAACTATAATAATTGAAGTAATGTAAAATAAATGAAAATATAGAAATTTAAGGTTCAAATCTTCTTATTTGCGATCTGGTTTAAGAGAAGAAGACATATCATACACTCCAGAAGTATATTATTCTAGGACTAAAAACAAAACAAAAAAATCTATATAACTTATTAAAAAAAAAAAATCAATATTATTCATCTTAATTTTTCTTTATCATAATTATAAAAAACATTATATTATAAAAAATATTCCTTTAAAATATTAAATAAATTAGTTAACTTATTATGCTATAATTGTGTCCATTTGCAAATTGAGCTTTCCCAATTTTAATTTAATTATCAATAATCATTAAATGATGATAAAGATTTAACTTCCCTCAAATATTTTTAGAATATTCATAATAGTATGCACAAATCAAAGCTTGAGATTTATCTCCAAAGTAGTTATGCCCTTTTCCCCTTTTTAATTAAATTGATTGATTAAAAAAATGTCATATCAATAAGTGTCATGTGAAGTGACTTTTGGTTTTCTGGTCATGTAGTATTGATAAGTCTTGGTATTAGCCCATAGTATTGTAACAAAGGCTATGTGCAGATTAAGAATGTCCACGGTAAAGTGAGGTTAAATCTCCATAATTAAGGATCATCTTCCACACTTTTTTAAATGTATATATGCTTAATTTATATATTAAATTTTATTATTATTGATTAATAATAATAATAATAATTTAAAATAAAGTTATAAATTAGTGACTTTTATGATTTTTCTAATTTTAATAGTTTGAGATGTATCAATGTAATAAGTGTTAGTGTTTATTATGGATTGATGTATGTATGTGCTTACAAATCATTTAATTTATATGATTGTATTATTTACATGATAATAATGGTTTAGTCAAATGGTAAATTGACATATTTGTGTTTTTTATATTTTTATTTTTATATATTATAACAAAATAAATTAAAAGATATAAAATTTACAACAATTTTGGAATGGTATTTCTAAAATTTTAATTTAATTATCAATGATTATTAAGTGGATGGTAAAAATTTAACCTTAACCAAATATTTATAATAGTATATACAATGCCCACGGGGCATTGGATTGACGGTGAATGGGTGCACTGTTAAGGCACTCCTATAGGTCATCGGTTCAAATCCCCGTGGGTGCTTACCTACAATGTATTATAGAGATTTAACCTCGACCAAATATTTTAGAATATTTATAATAATATATACAAATCAAAGAATGTGATTGTAGTTATGCCTTTTTAGTTTTTCTAATTAAATTGATTAATTAAAAAAATGTCATATAAAATGAGTTATGGTTTTTTGGGCATGTGGTATTGATAACCTATGATATTGTAACAAATTCTATTTACAAATTGAGAATCTCCATAGTTAAGAATCTTCTTCCATGTTTTTTCAAATTTATGTATCTTCCTATATATATATATATATATATATATGGTATCGAAAAAATAAATAACACGGATATTTAGATAGTTTATTTAAGTTTAGTGAAACACTTTTGGAAAGTATAAAGTATAAGAATTATACGTCTTTTTAACACTTAAATCTTTCTCTAAATTTGATGTAAAATTATGTTACTTCATATAGACATCAAGATAATTTATTTATGGTTGAGAATGGAAGTGAAATATTTTTACAACACCTCCTTCATATTGGGTTTTAATATCAACAACTAAAAGAGCCAACAAAGTGTGGATGTGATTATTGACTTTTGTAATGCTTTTAATTAAAAATAACCAAATATGTACATTCATTTTTTTTATTATAGTCAATTTCATAAAATATTTTTAATTTTATTTAAAAAAAAAATATTATAGTCAATTTTTTTTTCATAAAATATTTTTAATTTTATTTTAAAAAGGGCATATGTCAATTTCAAGTTTAACACGAAAGGAATTAGACATCTCCCTTGTAACACCCTTATGGCTTTGTTTTTTAAGCATTTACTATTTTTAAGCTGGCAATGGAAGATATAAAGAGACTCATGTGATGGTGTAATTATTTTTTTATTATTTGAATTAATAAATAAATTGTTAGGAAATATTCAAGAAAGAGCACTAGAGTTTAGAAGACCTTTTGTCTAACTTACAAAAAATTGTTGATGATCAAATTCACATGATCGACCTTCCAAAAAATTTCCAATGAGAGAGAGATTATGTTAATCACTTAATTGGAGAAAAATACTAAATTGAGTAGAATAAAGCACAACCACCAAATGTACTTTAAAGGAAAAAAAATAATCTTTTTCAAAAAAAATAAAACAAAAACACCTAGCAAAGCTCGCAAACCTTAAAGCACGAAATTGCTCAAACAAAAAATCTATAAAACAAACAATATAAGAATAAGTAAAAAGAATTGATTTCTGATGGCAAAAAAATCTTAGCTGGGAAAGAACGTTCATGGTTAAGTAAAACGTACTAGGTTCCTGAAGATTCCCCAAACTATAATGGTTAGATAAAATTTTGTTTAGATGCAACCATGCATTCAATAGAGTTAGGATGCAGCTATGCATTCAATTATAACTGTTTTATTTATTAGAATAAATGTCTGCATAGTTTATATAGGTTATAGTTTTCAATGTTTATTTTTTATATGAATGCATAGAAAAAGAATTCGAAAAAAAAATAATTCAGAGATAGCTATGTTTATTGATTAATATGTGCATTTAATTTACATAATAGAAAATCCGTTTCTCCTGGATGTCATTGGAGATTTGATTTAATTGAAGCTTGGCTCCAAAAACTTATACTTTGTACTCTTATCAGATTCATTGTTATCGTGAAATTATACAACCCATAAAAGATATACAGTACGGAAAAAAAAGATAATCTCGGATGAAAATTGTATAATATTTAATTTAATACTTGGGTAGAATATCTTTAGAGAAATGGACCCATATTTCGCTAGCATGGCTAAATCGAACATCCCCATTATTCCAGGGTAATTAAAGTGTGTACTGTTGTTGCAGCGTAAATATGGAAATTTAGAGAACAATATATTATTAAATACAAGTAATTATGTATTTAATTTATGTTTTATTTATTTATTAAGTGAGTGTTGTAAAGGACAAATTTTTAGACTTTACATTCTATGTTCCTTGAAGGGGAACTTAATCAGGTAATACTATGAGGTAGATGAATTGAAGTGGAATAATTGTTTAGTAAATTGGGGAAAGATTATAGGTTGTTAAATAAATGAAAGTGTAACGGACATTGTACATTTAATCTCTATGTGTGATATATATAAAAAATAATCTCTATGTGTGATATATATAAAAAAATTTAAATTAACTTATATGAGCCAAATAGAAAATTTATAATTTTGGTATTGAGAGTAGATATTATAGTAGCCACAACGTAAAAGATATTATGATGAAGGTTAATCATGTTAGGTATCATTATTATACAAAAACAATGAAGCCTTGATAATTCGCCTTATGGAATTAAATACACTCAAGGAAAAACATAAATCCAGTAATCCTATAGTATCGAGTGGAATCAAATAAGTAAAGGAAAATCATAAATTAAGTAATCCTATAATATCGAGTGGAATCAAATAAGCAAAGTAGTTAGCTCCAGGTCAAGTATCATTATTATACCAAAAACAATGAAGCTTTGATAATTTGCCTTATGAAATTAAATACACTCAAGGAAAATCATGAATCAAGTAATCCTATAATATCGAGTGGAATCAAATAAGTAAAGTAGTTAGCTCAAACAAATAGCCCAAATTTAATACATTCTATAACCGGAGAGGTATATTGTTGTCCAAACTAATTCTTAGTTGAACATTGGGTTAATATGGAGCGTATTGGTGAGGAGTTAGTGTAAATTACTTATGATAAATCACTTATATTTATTATAGAGGAAACAAACAAGCACACAAATACAACAGAACATTCAAACATGTTATGACTTATACTATTAAGTTTATAAACTAGGATACATTGTATTAAGGATATTATATGCAAGAAACCCAAACATTACAAATACAACAGAACATTCAAATATGTTGGGACTTATACTATTAAGTTTATAAATCAAGTTATATTGTATTAAGGATATTATATGCAAGAAACCCAAACATACATATCACAATATATGTGATGTGCGCAAAAAGAATTGAGGCTATGTGGTTGATAGCCACTATTTTGTATAAAATCGAAGACAAGGATATCCTTCATTGTATTAAGGAAATTATATGCAAGAAACCCAAACATACATGTCACAATATCTGTGATGTGCACAGAAAGAATTGAGGCTATGTGGTTGATAGCCACTACTTTATATAAAACCCAAGACAATGATATCCTTCCACTATCAACTAGGAGAATGAGATTGTGGATTAAGAGTAATTAGTAAACGTGTGTACTTCAAGGTGGGAAAATGTGACACATTTTCTATGGCCAAAGGTCAAATCAAGGACCATAAAAGGAACATAGTGTAGTTTCGAGTGAAGCATAATAAAGGCAATGAATTAAAATAGAGGCAGATAAATTTAGTTATGTTAAGAATATGTCTGTGTACATACTATTTATATTGTGGAGTGATATTAAAATTAGTGTTTTACCTTAATAGTTGAAACCTAGTCATAAAAACAATGTTTCTCGTTGAGATGTATAAAAAATGAAAAAAAAAATAGTGTGTAAGAAGAGTATGATGTGAGTCAACATTAATAAATGCAAAAAAAAAAATATAGTAGGTGCGAAATTTCATGGGTAAGACTTTTAATAAGAATTTGGCTCTAATCCTTTAAAAGAAAGTAATTGTTAGTCAATTTAATTAATATACAAGGAGAGGAATTATATCATCGTGCATGACCATAATGAACTAACGGCCAGTGTAATAATTTTATCAGTGGTAAGTTTAAATACTCCAAATACTGACTAAATATGTGTAATAATTTTATCGGTGGTAAGTCTAAATACTCCAAATACAGACCAAATATTGATTAGGTGTCATCCACCTTAGAACTTAATACAGGTTCTTATATAAGATGCCAAATCATTTTATTATAATGATATTACATGTGTATATGAGGATTCAGTAAAGTGATTAGGTGATACACACAAATGAAGTAAGGTTAAAGAAAAGAGAAACAAATATATAGGTGAAATTGATATGTGATATATTGTATCAGAGTTGTAGGTTCAATATTGATCAAAAAATGATCCTCAAGGACTTTCTAAATGCTCAGAAATGAAAGTCAAAGGATGCTCCTAGAAATAGTCTCATTGCATAGATCTCTTCATTTTGAATCTAACACAATTTGAATGGGTGAAAACGGACTTCGGATGAAGAAGTTATTGTAAAAATAAATTTTCCCATTATCCTTTGAAAAGGAGGCAATTTCTTACTAAATGGGACTTAAGGGAAAATGTGTTTTTAAACATAAACCCCTTAAAGTTTATCGCATCGCAACCTTTCATCGCATCGGAGAAAAGCCAAGCGGAGTGTTTAAAGGACCGTGGCCTTAGGGAATTGCGATTAGCGATCAACGCGATATAACGTGGACCGTAGATCGGGTGCACAGATCAACGGTGGATATGATAATATCGCATCGCAGATTTCCAAGAGGAAGGGACCAAGACCTGTGACCATTGCGATTAGCGATTGCGATGAAGCAGATCAGGGGATCAGCGATCGATGATGTATATCGCATCGGAGCCATCCATTGGCGGAGGAACAGACCCCGAGCCATTGCGACTTGCGATATGCGATGCGCCGATAGTGCGATCGGCGATCGAAGATTGGATCGCAACAAAGCAGGAGTAGAGTACCCCAACCCATGTGACATGTGATATGCGATGGGCCGATCGGCGATCAGAGATCGAGAATCCCAAATACAAATGGACCATGACCTTTGGGCAGCGTGATATGCGATATGCGATATGCGATAAGAGCACGGACCCGATAAGGTTTATGGACGCGATTTCATATCATTTGAAATCTGGCCTTGGCGCCCGATAGAGGATTTTCTATGTATTTCCTGTGTATTGGTTATTATGGTCGTTTTCGGGATTTCGTCCGAAGAAAGGCCGTCGATTCCTTTGTAACTGTCCCTGTTCTAAAATCATTGTGCCACACTGTAAGTGGGCATTTTGTAACAAATGATGCGTTTTGAAACAATGATGCATTTGTAACAGGAATGCATTATGTAACACGTAGAGCCACAGAGCCAGAAGCCAAAGGTCCAGACGCAGAGCCACAGAGCCAGAAGCCAGAGGTCCAGAAGCAGAGCCACAGAGCCACAAAGCCACATAGCCAAAGGACCAGACGCAGAGCCAGTAAGCCAGAGGGCCAGTCGAAGAGACAGGGAGCAGAAGAAGCCGCAGAGTTGAAGGATTCCTAAAAGGCCAAAGAGCCAAGCGAAGAAGCGAGTCTCCCTCCAAGAGTCTCCCTTGAGGGAGCTCACAGCTCGGCAAAGAGCCACCATAGGTTGGAGGCTTAATAGAGGCAGAGCCACCAGAGGTTAGAGGCAGAGCAGTGGTTCCAGAGAAAGCTAGAGAAGCCACCAGAGGTTGGGGGCGATGGAAAAGGGGTGATTCCGAAGAGAGATGGGCCCAGCAGAGTTGCAGAGTTAGAGAGCTTGAGTGCAACAGAGTTGCAAAGACAAAGATCCGTAGAGCCGAGGATTCGTAGAGAGCCACTAGAGGTTGGGAGGATAGCGAAAGAGCCACCAAAGGTTGGAGGCAGAGCCGCAGAGCCAGAGAGCTCAAAACAGACTTCTAAGAGCCATGAGGTTGTAATGAAGTTTCAGAACAACAAAGAGATCAAATGATCAAGCTATTGCTGGTGTCTGATGTGTGCTGAAGATAGAAGAAGGAATTCCAGAGACAGTAAAATAATTATGAGGGAGTTGGTGCAAGCCAAGAGCTCAAGATAGCCCGGAGCGCTGATTGAAGGAATCTAGTCCAGAGAAGCCTAGATCTGTCTGCAGAGTACGGACTGCCAGCAGGATAAGATGGTATTCTAAACCCATATGTGTAGTTGTAAACCAATGGAGTTAAGTGTGGAACTTGTAAAAGAAGCATTACCATAATCCCAAAGAGCCTAGTCGAGTTGATTAGAGCTCAAGGAGACATAGCCCAAGATATCAAGGTGAACTCCATATTATATTGTTGTCTTATGTGTTTGTTTATTTGCTGCATTTTATTGTTATGTGTGTTTATATATCAGTTTAAGCAAATAAACTTAAGGCAATTAAGCAGTTAAAGGAAAACACAAACATACACCTATTTCAAGTGCTTATTTCCGCAAATTATCAATCATAAGCATAGATCTTGGAAATTGTTTAAGCTTTGGAGTGGGAGAGGTTCTTGTAAGTTGATAAGAAGCCTTTAGTGCCCCATTTTAGATCAAGTGCTATCGAAGCATGAGGTTGATTAACCCCACCTTCAAAGAAAGTTATATCAGAGCTGGTTATATCAGAGTAAGTTATACCAGAGCAGGTTGTATCATGAAGCAGGTTGTATCATGATGCAAATGGTATCAGATCAGAATGCTTGATTGACAGAGCAATCTATATGCTTGGTTAACTTGAAAGGTGTTTAAACAGTCGAGGATTGATTGTTTGATTGTTGTAAACTAATTGTTGTTTGAGTTTGCAGAGGTGAAGGGAAAGCTATTGATAGCTAAGTCCAGGAGAGGACAAGAAGGAAGAAGGGCTGAAGGCATTCTTCTTATCCCAAAGGACCTCAAAGCAATCCTTGAAGCACAAGAGGTTTGTTGCAAAAGGTTGCTTGTCTTTTGATTTAGTCCATTTCATTGCTAATGAGATGCAAGTTGCAGGATAAAAAGGTTGAGTAGACAGACTCACTTTATTGCTGCAAACATTATATTTCATTTCAGCTTCGAAAGTATAGTGTACTTAAGCAAAAGTTGAAGGATGAAACATTATATTTCATTTCAGCTTTGAAAGTACAATGTACTTAAGCGAAAGTTGAAGGATGAGATGCATGCATGAGAATGATGTGCATGAACATAAGGATGCTGATGATTTCCTTGTATTTGAACATGTATGTATGATTAACTTGAAGAGTTGATTTCTTTGTTTTTAAACATACATGTAATATCGGGTTGGTTATCTAGTCCATCATTTGTAAATGCAAATGTAAAGACATGGAGGTGTTCACAAGATGTGAAATCTGTTTCTTTTGTTGAAGCAAGAGTTTAGGCCATCCAGTTGTTGTCTGTAATTCTGTTGTTGTTGACAATATGTCAAACAGATACAAATGTAAATTTTTGTGAAAGATGTAATTTCACATTTGTTTGAGCCACCTTGGATCAATGATCAAAGAAGAGAGGTTCAAACTACCTTCTGTAAACCTTCTTAGCAGGAGTTCTGCATGAAATCAAGGAGGACAATTTTAACAGGAGGAAGACAGTTCGTAACCAAAGGACAAGCACATCCAGGAAGGAAAGTGTTGACTATCTTCGAGTTTTGGTTTAGAGGCACTAGCTATGCAAGGCAAGTGTATGAAGGCTGAAAGAAGAGGGTGTTGTTACTCTCATCTACTGTGAAGATCAGTATATCAGTCTTTTGGGGTCCAAAAGATTCACAGTGGGGAGGCGTGATCAGAAAATGATCCTCAAGGACTTTCTAAATGCTTAAAAATGAAAGTCAAAGGATGCTCCTGGAAATAGTCTCATTGCATAGATCTCTTCATTCTGAATCTAATGCAATTTGAATGGATGAAATCGAACTTCAGATGAAGAAGTTATTGTAAAATTAAATTTTCCCATTGTCCTTTGAAAAGGAGGCAATTTCTTACTAAATGGGACTTAAGGGAAAATGTGTTTTTAAACATAAAATCCCTTAAAGTTTATCGCATCGCATCAAAGAAAAGCCAAGCGGAGTGTTTAAAGGACCGTGGCCTTAGGGAATTGTGATTAGCGATCAGTGCGATATAACGTGGACTGTAGATCGGGTGCGTAGATCAACGGTGGATATGATAATATCGCATCGCAGATTTCCAAGAGGAAGGGACCAAGACCCGCGACCATTGCGATTAGCAATTGTGATGAAATGGTTGGGGGATCGACGATCGGTGATGTATATCGCATCGGAGCCATCCATTGGAGAAGGAACATACCCCGGGCCATTGTGACTTGCGATATGCGATGTGTCGATAGCGCGATCAGTGATCGACAATAGGAGATCGGATCACAACAAAGCAGGAGCAGAGTACCCCGACCCATGCGATATGCTGTATGCGATGGGCCGATCAACAATATCGGCGATCGGAGATCGGGAATCCCAAATACAAATGGACCATGACCTTTGGATAGCGCTGTTGGCCGGATAAATCGATCTTGCAGACAAGGCCGATCTCCCTAGTATCAGAAGATAGTCTAGCAACAAACAGACAAACAAACCTATCTTTCTCTAGACATATGCGATTTATAAGTAAATACTACAAAGGTGTTAAGATCCTACCTTAGATCCAATGCTTGTTCGTAGTAGTCATCCCCTGGTCATTTGAAAGAGTTACCTTTGAGGACCTGCAATCACAAACAAGCAAACATTAAATAGCAGCTATATAGAAAATATTATAAATCATGTCTATTATGGTGATCAAGGAATCCATAAAATAAACCATGAATTAACGGCTTATTGAGAAAAATATATATATATTTGTATTAACTTTGAATAGTAGAAGAACCTTACAACCTTTTCAGCCTTGATTTTGAACAAGCTCTTCCTGGGGTCCGAAATAGGAATTTCCTTTACTTTGACAAGCCTTGCACTCTTCCAAATGAGATCTTAGAGGTATGTAATATTTCCTCATAAAAACTCAACTAAAGATGACTAAGTTCCAACAACATTTCACCTCAAAAAATATTCAGCTTCTAACTCCCAAGTAACCAGCCCAATGCTTCTTTTTATAGTGCAGAGGAGGAGGTTACAGGTCCACCTATGAAGGGATAGAATCCTCCTTCAAAGGGATAAGCTCCTCACATTAAGGGGTTAGCTCCTTAAGGTATGGGATACATAAACCTTAAAAGAGCGAACTTGCCACCTCAAGATTCCTTCCAGAAGCTTCTAGAAATGACTGAAAGTGAATTTTTCAGAGTATACTTACGCCTTTTTAACTTTTACAGGGGTCTGCACCTTTAACACAGAGACAGTGCAGTTAGGTGCGCAGGAGACATGACCATTAGGTGCGGGACCACAGGTAAGACAAAGATAAAGTGCAGAACCAGAGTTTTAAAGACTTTTGAAGGCTTTTCTCTTATTTTCCAGGCTTGATATGAGGAACTGATGCTTTAGACTTGCAAAGGAGGAAAGTATGAGTGGTAATGAACTCACACAGATAGCAGAATGTCAAGGTGACAATTTTTAGTGCAACAGATTGCCCCCTAAAGTGCAAAGTCTGTAATAGATGAAGATAGAGTCTGTCATTTATGAAGAGTGAAGTACTTTATCATTTCAAGGATCATCTTGTGGACACCCCAATCGGAACCTGTAAAAACATTCAATGCAATATATATATATATATGTACACATATCATCGTTGAGGTAGGCATTCCCATACTCAGATCAAAACTGACTAAACTGTTATGATACAGGAATGATTTTGTAATACATTAAGAGTATAGACATGTGTAGACATAGTATGGATGCAGCCATCTGTTTATGAATAGTCCATTGTATAATGAATAACAAAATTCTTCGCAGCGTGGATGGTAGAAACTAGATCCAGGGTCTTGATTTCTGCTTCCCGAACTAGTACGATTCTATCCATGTGAAAGAATGTGTCGAAGTCGAACATGGTAGAAACCACTTGATTACCAGTCAATGATGTGGACTTTTAACAAGTGTAAGAGAAACAACCAGTAATGTCAATGGCTCTCAAAGTACCTAGTACAATCCATGAAATGTGAATAAATGAGCTGAAGTTGAACATGTCATAGAATCATTCGATCGAAGGTCAATGATGCAACCTATTATCGAAGGTGAGAACACTGCCATTAGGGCATGCAATTTTCAAGGTACTGGCGATTTCTAGATCAACTTCCTAGATAATGAGCTGAAGTCGATAGAAAGCGATCTGTCATAGGCAAGCCCACAACACAAAATCATAGATCAAGTTTTAAATAAATATATTGGCAAGGACTGACTCAGGGATGGTCAAAATGTTATAGCTCTGATACCACTTGTTGTAGCTCTGATACCACTTGTTATAGATCTGATATGAAAATATAAGACAATGCAAATAAACCCAAGAAATAACAAGATCTGAATATAGATAGAAATGATTCACTCTATTGATAAAACCCTTAAGGTAGGGCAACACCATATATTCACTCCTTAAGGAAGGAGAACACTCCACAAGCCATATGCTTGTTCATACAATAAATCTTCACTCTCTCTCATGTGGAGTCTCTAGCCTCTATATAGGCCTCATACATACAATACCATGGGTCATTACCATGGTTCCCTCATATCATCAACTAATACCATGGGCCCATTACATTATTATTAACTACATGTGGTCCCTTACATGATATGGGTTAACCACCTTATTTATTTCTATGGCCCATCTCATTATTACATTATTACCTTGGGTACCTCCCTTGGTACCCCATATTATCCCCCCTAGGTATATAACATTCCACCCCCTATGCATGTTTCGTCCCCGAAACATGGGAAGAACACAAATAATAAGATCTACTCAAAAGAGTAGTCCACTGATACCATGCACGTGCATCTAGCCATTCCAAGAGAAAGGTGAACCCTCGATCTTGCTAGTGCCTCGCTCGCTTGAGATGGAAGTTGACCGTGGCAGCTCTTCTGTGTTGATGTGTAGTGGGTGGATCTTCTCTCCTCGCTATCCGTCATGTGACTACATGGTTTCCATCTTGATGGTTGTCTTGCGGGGTGATGTGAGTGATGATATGTTGAAGTTTTAACCCACGATGTCTTTTTCTTTAATTCACCCTGCTGTGGTGCCTGTTGTGGTGTCTTCTTTTCCAATATGACTTCAACTACTGAATCCTCATCAGATGTGTCGCACCTGTTACCTTTTCAGCTTCAGCCTCTGTTTGTGTTTGATTGTCGACCATCATATGCTCATCATCTGATATGTCAGTCCCTGGAACATCTTCTGCGTCAACCTTCATGGACTCTACCTGTTTATTGATGGAAATATCCTGTAATGTAATTTTCTTCTTTTTATACCAGAGCTTCAGGAATTTCTTTTGCACATTAATATTGACCGTACCCACAGATTCCATCCAAGGATATCCCAAAACAACATCCCTGTTATCCATATCTGAAGTATAAAAGTCACAATGCAACACATACTTATCCATAGAAAGCTTCAAATATTTATAAACTTGAACATCCTCATTATCAACCTGTATGTTTTCAATGTGTTTTGTTGGAACTTGCAATTTTTTTGCCAAATTAACATTGATAAAATTATGCTTACAACTAGGATTTACAGACACAACGATCTTCTCATTTTGAATGAATCCATGAACCTGCAATAAGGAGATACCAGCAGAAAATAGCCCTTTAGGTTCCTTTGTTTCCTTCTTTCCTGTAAAAATAAAATCTTTGCTAGGTTGTGTGTCTGTCTGTGTGAACTTATCCACAAGATTAGCTTTACGGTCAAAGTGGTCCATAAGAGCTTTTGTGAATTTGTCCCAAGTCAAGGGCCTTCGACAGCAACTTTGATGCCCTTGCCACCATTGCAATCTTTCAATGTCCAAGTACATTGTTCCGACACTCAGCTGAGTCTCATCATCCATGATGTAATTCAATCTAAAACATTTCTCCATTTGTGCTATCCATTTGGCTGGATGAGAGCCATCAAATGGATACAAGTCCCTCAAATTCAGATCTAGGTGCGCCATCACAAAAAATTGGCGAAAATTTGAAATGGTCACAATTCCGTCAATATTGCTCAGAATCCCTATTATAACCTGTTTCCAGAAATGGAACAATCATTCTGCATCTTCCCATGTGATAGAAATCTTGATCCAGACACTAGAATTTTAGATCTGTGCTGCAACTCTCCCGCCGTCACCAAAATTTCTGCAAAAAAGAGCTGATTTTAAATCAGCGATATCTCCCTCATCCGGACTCCGATTCGACTGATTTGTTTTTTGAATTTGGGTATTTTTTCACAAAGAATCCAGATCTACAATTAGATTTTGCAGATATTGCACCAGGACGTCCAGATCTGCGCCGCAAACTCGCTGCCCTGAAAAATTGTCTGCAACCCCACTGATTTTTAGATCAGCGATATCTCCTTCATCCGGACTCCGATTCAATTGATTTTTTTTTTGAAATCGGCTATTTTTCACAAAGAATACAGATCTGCAATTAGATTTTGCAGATTTTTCACCAAAACATACAGATCTGATCTGCAAACTCGCCGCCCCCGAAATCCTGCAAAAAAATAAAAAAAATTCTCCACTTTTGTGCCCAAGAAAGTGCTCTGATACCACTTGTTGTAGCTCTGATACCACTTGTTATAGATCTGATATGAAAATATAAGACAATGCAAATAAACCCAAGAAATAACAAGATCTGAATATAGATAGAAATGATTCACTCTATTGATAAAACCCTTAAGGTAGGGCAACACCATATTCACTCCTTAAGGAAGGAGAACACTCCACAAGCCATATGCTTGTTCATACAATAAATCTTCACTCTCTCCCATGTGGAGTCTCTAGCCTCTATATAGGCCTCATACATACAATACCATGGGTCATTACCATGGTTCCCTCATATCATCAACTAATACCATGGGCCCATTACATTATTATTAACTACATGTGGTCCCTTACATGATATGGGTTAACCACCTTATTTATTACTATGGCCCATCTCATTATTACATTATTACCTTAGGTACCTCCCTTGGTACCCCATATTATCCCCCCTAGGTATATAACACAAAATGGATGACAAATATCTCGCAGATGAATGGTTGGTTTGAATTGTTCTCTTGAACACATAACGACACTGCAGATGGCTTGGTGACAATTGACCCAAAGCTAATACCCAGAAACCGACTGAAGACTTTCAATGTGGTTTGATTAACTATTATGCAAAGGATTTTCCCAACCCAGGTGAACAAAAGTGTCGTGTTCAAGAGTGGTTGACGGTTTTTCTTAAAAAACAAAGTCAGTAACAAACATGTTCGTTTTTCTCTCTTTTCCCCCACCATTTCTGGCAAGTACCTTTTTATTTTTTACAAGCTTGAGGATGATAACATTTGCTTGTTTATAAGCTCATCCTTTGGACAAGTCCAACTTAGTTTAACATTCGAACCCTAAGAAGGAGTGGTTCGTTCCTTTTTAAAATTAAACAGGTCCTTTACTATTAAATTTTAACGAGTCCAGTATAGGAAAAACTCAGTGTTTTTCAATTTTAGGGAGTCATAAGAAAAACTTAAGAAAACTCCATGGGGGTACCTTTTCGTAAAATAATCTCTCGGGTCTGAAAAAGGATCAAATAAACAGGAGGGATGACATTTCCAATACTTTAATGAGCTTGAAAAAACAAGCGCTCGACAATCTTTTCATATTTAACGAGTCTGAAAAGGGTTTAAAGAGGACTCTATTGACCGTAATTAGTCAACGTGTACCTTTTTCATAAATAGTCCATTTCAGTCCATAAAAGGGGTAAACTTATACTGAAGGGACGATTATTCCTTTATTTTAACGAGTTCAAACAATCAAGTGCTCAGAAATCTTTTCAATTTTCGAGAGTCTGAAAAGAACTTAAAGAGGACTATAATGTTTCGATTTTTCATAAATTTTTGAAAGAGTCCAAAAAAGTGATAAAAGTATGCTCTTTGTTGAAAAATGATCAATTTCCCCAACAAATCCAATATTCTGCACAAAAACTCAAAACATTACACATACATGTTTAAGATAAATAAAAATGTTTTAAAAATTTACCTTTTTAAAGTGAAAAATAAATAAATTAAAAATTCATTTATTCGAAAAAACTTATAAGAAGGGCTTTTCTAACTTCATTTTTAGCATTTGAGTTCAGAGTGAGAAGTGAGAGCTTTTGGGTAAGAAAGTTCCTGTGAAGATTCAGAAAATCCGTCTGTTGGAATCGAAAACCATTAGCTTCAGGTAATCCACGTCCTCCTTAACTTGCATTTCATCCGTTTACATTTTGTTTTTAGGCTTTAAATTTGATGTTTAAAGGAAAAATAGGTTTAAAACGTCGCTCGCAAGGGTCCACAGGTGCAACGCGCGGGCCCTGCAAACCCCAACTTTTTTCTATAAAGAAAAAAGTCGTGGGTCTGCACCTATTGCTCACAACCTGTGCGGACCTACGCACTGTTTGTAAGCAGTAGGTGCGGACCTCGCACAACGAGTTTTAAAATTTAAATTTCTCCATTTTTTCCCAAAATTTTTCGAACAAGGTTGTTCTAATATGTCTTTTTATGCATTGTAGGACATAAAATGCTTATTTGGCGCGAGCACGAGGATGTAGATTTTGCCGCAATAAATCATATGCCCACATTGCAAGCATTGAGAGCATGTGGATTGTATAAGTTCTGGGGCATACAGGGCATGAGGGCCCAAGTAGACCTCTTGCAATGGCTGGTAAATAGATGGAACACACAGGACCAGTGCTTCGTGATTGGTGACCACCGAATCGAAATTGAGCTGGAGGACATATACTTTTTGACTGGTTTGTCCAAGAGGGGCGAACAATTATCTCTTTTCGGGACTAGGCCAGGTGGTCAGTCTGTCGCTAGTCTTCGATTGGAGTTTTGGGATGATCAATCAAAGGATAAACAGATTGATATTAAAACTATCAGCCGTCCTGAGCTTAAAGTTATTGCATTCACTGTTACCAGGCTATGCGGGAGTGCAACATTGCATGTGGCTACTAGATCCCAGATGCAGATGGTTGTAGACTATTTTCGAGGCACCATATTCAATTGGTGCGAGGTTGTGTTGACAAATGTGAAAGGCCAACTAACCAGAGCAAAGAATGGACAGCTGAAAAACTTTGGATATAGATTCATCATAGTCAGCTTTGCTCTAGAGAGGATCCCCATGTTAGCCCCGCAGCATATTCCTGTTGATGCTGGTCTTCCTCGAGAACCTAGAATGGTTCGTTGGGTTGCTTTGATGGCATGTCATCCTGAGGAGGGCATAGAGGTTGTTCGATTTCCGTCTGAATATTTTCATTGGTTGAACAACCGACTTTTTGTGATTTAGGATTTTCCATACGCCGAGATGGATTACCGCGATGATCCAGACATGATTCTTCCACCAAGAGAGCAATGGGATGATTAAGGTAAAAACCATTTTCAACACTTTCTAAGTTTTGATTTTTTTTTATATTTTAAATTGTCCAAAACTGGTAATTAAAAGTTTAAATGCAGATGTGGGTCCATGATGAACAACTACTCACCAACCTTATGAGACGAGACAACAAGCTATAGCAGCACCAGCCCCACAGGAACAATTAACAGAGATCCTAACCGAATTGGAGCATCATCTAGAGCGTTTGACACTAGATATTACAGAGACTGATATAGATGATATTCCACTTCGGTTATAGAGATACGTGATTTGGGTCCCAGGACCTTTTAGGAGGTTCCTATGTAGGGTGGCCCGAGTAGTAGTTTCTTATCATGATCATTGCCAGGGATAAGATGATCAATTTTGTGGACTCACGACATTTTGGTCTTTTTGTATTATCATTTTTGCCAATCATAAGGTGTTTTTCAACCTATGATCGAAGACAATGTATATTTTGAAACACACTTTTATGCTATGATATATCATTATTATCGGCTATCTCATGTAACATGTTATCGAATGTTATTAAATTTACTGTTTTGATTATTGCAAATGTCTATTTATTATACTAGAAGCAACTGCATCTGCTAATGTATTTAAATGTCTTGGAATATGCTGATATTCAATGTAATCAAATTCGTGTTCCAAGAGATGAACTCTCAAAAATAACCTTAATAAAACTGGATTTCTAATGGCATAAACCCTGTTAAGCTGTAATACAACGAGTTCAGAATCCAACCTAACAATCAAACTCTGAATCCCAAATGAGATGGATTCAAATAATAACTCAATCACTGCACTATACTCTACAATGTTATTCGTTGTTTGACCGAGGCTTACCCCATGCATAGATACTAACTCATCAGAGGGTGAATAGATAACCCAAGCTGCGGAAGAAATGTTCCGTGTACTACGACAAGCACCATCAGCAAAACCAATGTATGTTTGAAGAGACGTCGACATCTGCAATATCAAGAGTAAAATCAAGATAAGCAGGAATAATGATAAGAGCACTCTCTAAACTAGGCACACTTTTCTAATCTAAAACACACCAACTGTAAAGAAACTAATCTAACAAAAAATCTCCACACAGAATTTAAGCATAATATCTCTTCAGATAAAGTCCATTTCTGGGTTTACCCAAAGAGACACCGTCAAAATCTATCAATTCATAAGCCCCTTTTGCCAGCTTTCGCTTAACAATGTAAGGACCATGCCACATAGGTACTTCAAGCCACTAGCTTATCGTTCGCTTGATCATATAGTAAAACTAGGTCTCCTTTTGAAAAATTACAAGGTGTAACATTTCTGTCGTACTGAGCTTTCATTCGTTTCGCATGAGTCTCATTTGCTATTGCAACAGTGCGTCGATTCTCATCTAGCTGAGCTAAGTACAAAAAACGTTTCTCTTCTTCAGAAGTAGCTGGGAGTAATTCTATGGCTAATTGTAATGACAAAATTTCGCATTCAATAGGTAACACTACTTCCAAACCGTAGACCAGTTGAAAAGGAGTGAAACCAGTTGATGTTTTCACTGAGGTCCGATATGCCCAAAGTGCTGAAAATAGCATGGTATGCCAATTTGACTTATGAATACCAATGATTCGTTTGATCATAGTGACTAAAACTTTATTGATAGCTTCAACCAGACCATTAGCCTGCGGGTAATACAGAGTAGAACTATCGTGGCACAGGCCAAGTTGATCTGTCAGTTCAGTCATCATGATGTTTCGAAAGTGACTTCCATGATCAGTAATAATAGCTTGAGGAACACCGAAACTAGAAAATATATGATTAAATACGAAAGTTGCAGCAGTCTTTCCGTCTGCCGAAAATGTAGGCATTGCCTTGGCCCACTTAGTAAAATAATCTACCGCTAGGATAATATACGCATGCCCCCCGGCCGAGTGAGGGTTACATGTAATAAAGTCAATACCCCACTTTGTGAAAGGACCGATAGTAATTATAGGGTGAAGATTAGTTTCAGTTGAACAGGAATCAGAAAACGACTGTACAGCCTAATATTCAATTTTGAAGGGACTCAAAGGCATTGCGTCACCAAATGAAACCACCTTAGAATCGGAAGGTACAATCCAAGGATCATCAAAAGTAACAGTATTCGATGAAATCATATGAATAGTTGCAATAGAAGGCAATACGTTAGGAGCAGGGAAAGAAAAAGTTCCCAGTAAACCAAAATCTTTAATCAAACCTACGCCAACATCCTTGTAAGGGATAGTCATTTTACTGATGCGCTGAATACTATCTGTAGAGGCTGGGTCGAATGAGAAATAAGTCAGCTGGTCTATCATAACGATCTTTCCGTTATGAGGAAACTTGATAAGCTGAAAAACTGATGAAAAAATATCAGTCATAGCATAAGACCAACTGCGACCCAGGAGAAGGTTGTAATCTAGAGGGGCATCAACCAATTCCACATCTAGATTTACGGTTTTGACTTCGATCCCTATAGGTAAATCCTACAAAATACCAAAAGGATGGAACCCTTGACCATCAAAAGCCTTTAGAATTGTCGGAGACTGAATGAATGTGGGAGAACCAAGCGATTTTCAACACTGGATCGACATAATACACGTAGAAGCCCCTTCATCAATCACAGTCCAAAAGCAAGGTCTATTTTTGACTAAACCTGGAATCTGGAAAGCCATTTGATGAGGTAGGCGGGGTGTAATATTCTCTAAATCGAAGATTATTAGGTTTGAATCCTGAATATCGACGGCTTCTATAGCAGACAATAGTAATTTACGTTGTGCTGGGCATGATTGCAACACTTCCAAAGCCGACATTGCTGAAGGGGAAATAGCTAAGTCTTCAACAAAGTTGTAATTCTGAGCAGCTCTCACATGTGCATTGAAAGCTGATTTCAGAAGTACACCTTTAGCAGGCGGTTTGATTACTAAGTCAGGGTTGGGTTTCTCGATCTGTAGTGGATAGGAACCAGGAGGAGGTGTAGTTGATGTGTTTGAATTAGAAGATTCTGCTTCTTTACCACCAACGGGATTTTTACTACCATAATCTTGCAATCATGTCGCAATCCTGATATGAGACATCATCATAATGGGTTCTTCTGAGGCATTCAAGGAAGAACCAATCATCTTACTATCTTGAGTAGGAAAAGGATCCTTCAAGACAACATGCATTTGAGAACCTTTAATGAATTTCAAAACCTCTGCTCAATGTGGGCATTCTTTGGTAAAATGATCCTCATCGCAAATGAAACAAGGATAACGAGGTTTCCGTTTTTCGTCAGTAGATTCACTTTTATCTGTTTTATCTTTTGAATTTTGTTTGTTTTTCTTCTTCCCCTTCTTTTTACTATCGGATTTTGATTTGGTCGTAGATGATTCTACGACATGGATGTCGGCAGAAATTTTAGCGGAAGAATCTCCAGTCGGGGAATCAGGTAAAGTTATTATAGGAGAAGAATTCTTTGAAGATTTCTTCTTACTTTTAGTACTAACTGAACCAATCATACCATCAGCGGCATGAGACCCTAAAGGAGCTGCAGTTATTTGACCGTGTTTTGGAAGATCAGGGATTTTTCATGTAAAGTACCTGACTACGTATAGACGAGGTCAAGGTACTGAGCCTGAGCAATGACTTTCTCTTCAGTAACAACTCCTCCCTTAGCTACATCTTCAGTGATTTTGGGTAACACTGATTTAATGAACCATTCTGCTAAAATTTGATCTGGAATAAAAACTTTCACTAAATGCCTTCTACGTCGCCATTCATGAATATGATCAGAAATATATGTGGATGTGGATTATTTCAGTGAAGTTAACAATTTCGTGTCATTGTCGTATCTGACAGGCAACTGAAAATGAGTTAAGAAAGCAGTGGCTAACTGATTGAAATTATTAAAAGAGGCTCATGGTAACTCAATGTACCATTTGGCGGCAAGACCAATAAGAGTTCGTTGAAAAAGACACAATCGAATTGAATCATCAATGATTGAATTAGATGCACACCGGAGGCGATAAGTCATAACGTGATTTGAGGGATCCTCTCCTGACTTACCCTCGAACTTCATGATATCACTAGGCAACTTACTAGGCATTGGCAGCCAATACAGAAGATAGTAAATTGGATCATTTGTAAGGCACAACAAATCAGGTAAATCCAAAGTTGCAATAAGTGGTAACTGATGGTTAGGGTCGTGAAAACCTTGAGTAATGAGACCAGTTCCAGGAGGAGGATATCCAGGATAACCTAGAATCAGATTTTCATTAGGAATGTTATAACCTCCTGGAAAACCAGGATTAACCGGACCAAACTAGGGTTGTTGAGGCTGTTGATAAGTATAGTCAGGATACGGTTGATACTGATAAACTGGTTTTTGTACAGTAGGACCGAATTGATATTATCCCTGGTACGATTGATATGTGAATTGTGGTTGACTTGTGGCAATTGTAGCAATCGTACTTGTACCAGCTTGTCCTACAGGCATCTAGACCGAAGTCTGAACAGTAGGTCCTGACTGTGGCACAAAGACTTGAGGAATTTGAACTGATGCAGGGATAGTAGAAACTGGAGCTACAGATACTCCAAAAACAGGTGTTGTAGGTTGAATAGAAGTTGCAGTAGTTGCAGCAGTTTGAGGCAGAGTATGAAGTGAGCTAGGCCCAGGCTACTAAACTAAAAAAGATGCAGAGATTTGAACTGTAGGTTGGACAGGTTGTTGGGTGGAACTAAAAACCAAAGGTTGTCCAAATTGATTAAGTAATTGCACATTTGGTTGCAAAGTCTGTTGAGTTTGAGACGGATCCCACACCATGTTCATTCCGGAGTATGGACCCATAAAATGTTGTGCATATGGAGGACCATAACCTGGTTGAAAGTAGGGTTGATAATTAAGCAGTACATTTCCAATTCCTTGTAAAAATGATTGACCAGAAGGCGGTTGGAAACCTTGAGTTGGGTACTGACCTTAAGGCTGATAACCATGAGGCACGTACTGAATCTGGGGTTGACCTTGAGGTATGTACTGAATCTGGGGTTGAGCTTGGGGTATGTACTGAGTCTGGGGTTGACCTTAGGGTATGTGCCCTCCAGGCGGTAACTGACTACCTTGGGGTTGCCCCCCAAGCGGTAACTAACTACCTTGGGGTTGCCCCCCAGGAAGTAACTGACTACCGTGGGGTTGCCCCCCAGGTGGTAACTGACTACCTTGGGGTTTCCCCTCAGGCGGTAATTGAATACCTTGGGGTTGCCCCACAGGCGGTAACTGACTACCTTGAGGTTAAGGATTTGGAATACTACCAGACATCATAAGGATTTGCTCTGCGTTCAACGTTTGAGTTCCATTACTACCAAATGATAACTCTTGTTCAACCAGTCGAGGAGTTGTTCTTGAAAAAGTACCAGAGAGTGACTGGTAGCCCGAAGGAACAGAAGGACCACCAGATAAAAATGTTTCCGGTGATTGGGAAAACATGGATGATTGTCTTGACATGATCGATGAAGGATAATAACCTCTTGGTGTAGGATGAAAAGGAATTCGAGGTGGTGAAAAAATAAGACCCGGGTTTTCTAAAAAAATTGTCAATGATAAATACCAAGTGTCACTCCTAAAAGGACTATACAATATTGATTCATGCTCCCTAAGATTTAAAATCTGTTGGTTTTCGGGAAGAGTTACTTCTTCGTCTAGACTAACAAGTTCTTCAATAGAAATGAGGCCAGAAGGAAGATTTTGAGTAGTGATATTTCTTACCCTAGGTGAACCGGGATTATTAGAAGTTGGAGAAGCAAATCCTGAAGTTGGAGTAACAACAGGTTCAGTGTCAGGCTCAGAAATTTCAAGTTCTTTAGCTAATTCACTGGAAGGAGAAATACTACCAGTAACTTCGGAAAATGAAATTAGATCTTGAATATATTCTGTTGTTTGTATTTGATAATCAGGATGAACAATTAAATATGACTCTCCAGCTTCTGGTGATCCAACTCTATTGTCACTAGGTGATACAAGAGCTCATAGCCCTTCAAGTTGGCTTGGTGTATACTCAGGAGGTTTCCCCTAAAGTCTATGAGATTGTCTCGGTAATTGGGCCACGATTAAATATTAATTAATCATACGCAAACAAAGAAAATTTAAATAAAAACACCTAAAGTCTCTAAAGAAACAAACAGTTGAATCACACGCCTAAAAAATCTAAGAGTTCAAACCACACACAAATAGTAACTTCCCGTACTAAAAACACTAGTTGGTGATGAAATCCAACTTAGTAGAAGTTTAATATAGAAAGGGCGGTTGGAACAGTTACCCCGACAACCTGCTTAATGAAACAAACTGACACAAGTTTCTTCATAAAACCATCTTGAATGAAGAGAACCCCCCAGAGAGTCCAAGTGAGTCTAGTCGATGTCTGCTCTAGGTACAGTGAGATATTTTCTTCACCGTCACCTTAGGAAATAATCTTAATTTTATGGACACAAAGGTTACCAACAATAACAAAGATAACTAGGGGAACAATCTACGATCCAATCTATGCACAAGGGCAGAATAACAAAGCTCAATCCCCTTGAAGGCTCCTCGACATGGTCAATCCGAGGTTTACCAACAAGTGACCCCAGGCTCCTCGACAATGGTTAATCTGAGGTATACCGTTTATAATATGCGCAAATCTTCTATCTTTCCCAATGAAACAGAATTGATTGTCTCAAAGGTTCAGACATGATCTCATGATTAACTCCTTTAAGAGAAGCTTCCCAAAATGTATCAATTACAATTGGATTTATTTCCTACCGCAAGATGTATCTACTTGTTTTTTTTAACTATCTTGGAGAGTTAATTACTCCCTACTCCAAGATACTGGCCTAAGCTATATTGGTAATAAGAGCCCTAGAAATAGAAAAAATTACTAGATCAATTTTAATTAAGCATTGCTTTTATGGGTTGTTCTTTAAGTCGATAGGTATGGAAATGAAAATTTGATGGTGTGAAGACTCGACTCCAAGCACACTAAAAAATTCACCTAAAATGATAAGAAATCCGTTTTCTTTCAATGAAATTCTAGCTAAAAGAAAGAGTTCAAGGATGCAATTCTTTAAGAAACAATTCTTTCTTTCAACATGGAAATGGAAAGAAAATCTTTTTTTTTTTTCAATAAGAACTCAAAACAAGACAAATAATTAATGCTCACAATAAATCCCTTTCCCTTTTCAAAACTCGAAACTACAAAAAACAATTTGCTTCAAAAGAGATCTACAAGTTCTAGAAAAACACTCAAAACTACAAAAACTAATTTTGAGATCTAAAAACTTTAAAAATCTAATTGAATAAAAGCTTCAATTCTTTTTTAGGACGTTTTACTTAGTTGTTCAGTAAACTAAGGATTCATTTGCACAGAATAACAAACCAATCAAAAAACATCCAGATATGTTTTCTTTTGTAAAAATGAAATTCAGAACTTATAACAAAGTTTGTTCAAAGATTTGCAACGAGAAAACTAAATCTATTTCTCACAAAGGATAGATTTCACAACCAAGTCAAACTCATCAAGAAGATGAAAATACACTAGGGTTATCTAAGGTTTCTCAAGCTTCTGATCTGTGAGTCACTATAGAGACAAAGTGAAAACCACTCCAAGCATGCAAAACTTCTAGAAAATCATTCAAAACAAAAATACTATCGAAACTCACTCACAAGAGATTTTTGACAAGAAAAATACAGATCTTGTTAGACACTATAAATCCTAAATCAAACCTAAACTTAACTGGAAGAAGATATTTTAGGTTTTTCAAAAAAAATTACGGGGTCCACAGGCTCCAGAAGCAACAGGTGTGGTTCCGCTTTGTTTACTAAAGGAAAAGTGCGAAGATGCCCGCACTGTCTACAAAGAGGAAGTGCGGTCCCCTGAAAACTTCAAAAAAAACAAAAATACTTCCTGATTTTAAAAAACTACCCAAGCCAACATACATCAATCAAAAACCAGAAAAGAAAACAAATTTCTCAAGTCAAAACGAAGGAAAACCAAAAATCAAATACTTTCCCCAGTGGAGTCATCAATTTGTTGGCTGGATAAATCGATCTTGCGGACAAGGCCGATCTCCCTAGTATCAGAAGATAGTCTAGCAACAAACGAACAAACAAACCTATCTTTCTCTAGACATATGCGATTTATAAGTAAATACTACAAAGGTGTTAAGATCCTACCTTAGATCCAATGCTTGTTCGTAGTAGTCATCCCCTGGTCATTTGAAAGAGTTACCTTTGAGGACCTGCAATCACAAACAAGAAAACATTAAATAGCACCTGCATAGCAAATATTATAAATCATGTCTATTATGGTGATCAAGGAATCCATAAAATAAACCATGAATTAACAGCTTATTGAGAAAAACAAATATATTTGTATTAACTTTGAATAGTAGAAGAACCTTACAACCTTTTCAGCCTTGATGTTGAACAAGCTCTTCCTGGGGTCTGAAATAGGAATTTCCTTTACTTTGACAAGCCTTGCACTCTTCCAAATGAGATCTTAGAGGTATGTAATCTTTCCTCATAAAAACTCAACTAAAGAAGACTAAGTTCTAGCAGCATTTCACCTCAAAAAATATTCAGCTTCTAACTCCCAAGTAACCAACCCAATGCTTCTTTTTATAGTGCAGAGGAGGAGGTTATAGGTCCACCTATGAAGGGATAGAATCCTCCTTCAAAGGGATAAGCTCCTCACATCAAGGGTTTAGCTCCTTCAAAGGGATAAGCTCCTCACATCAAGGGGTTAGCTCCTTAAGGTATGGGATACATGAACCTTAAAAGAGCAAACTTGCCACCTAAAGATTCCTTCTAGAAGCTTCTAGAAATGACTGAAAGTGAGTTTTTCATAATATAATTGCGCCTTTTTAACTTTTACAGGGGCCCGCACCTTTAACACAGAGACATTGCGGTCAGGTGCGTAGGAGACATGACCATTAGGTCAGGGACCGCAGGTAAGACAAAGATAAAGTGCGGAACAAGAGTTTTAAATGCTTTTGAAGGCTTTTCTCTTATTTTCCAGGCTTGATATGAGGAATTAATGCTTTAGACTTGCAAAGGAGGAAAGTATGAGTGGTAATGAACTCACACAGATAGCAAAATGTCAAGGTGACAATTTTTAGTGCAACAAGCGCGATATGCGATATGTAATAAGAGCATGGACCCGATAAGGTTTATGGATGTGATTTCATATCATTTGAAATCTGGCCTTGGCGCCCGATAGAGGATTTTCTGTGTATTTCCTGTGTATTGGTTATTATGGTCGTTTTCGGGATTTCGTCCAAAGAAAGGTTGTCGATTCCTTTGTAATTGTCCCTATTCTAAAATCATTGTGCCACATTGTAAGTGGGCGTTTTGTAACAAATGATGTGTTTTGAAACAATGATGCGTTTGTAACAGGAATGCGTTATGTAATGCGCAGAGCCACAGAGCCAGAAGCCAGAGGGCCAGACGTAGAGCCATAGAGCCAGAGAGCCAGAGGGCTAGACACAGAGCCACAAAGCCAGTAAGCTAGAGGGCCAGTCGAAGAGATAGGGAGCAGAAGAAGCCGTAGAGCCGCAGAGGAATGATTGCACAGAGAGGAACGAACATGGAAGCCGCAGAGTCGGAGGATTCCTAAAAGGCCAGAGAGCCAAGCGAAGAAGCGAGTCTCCCTTCAGGGGTCTCCCTTCAGGAGTCTCCCTTGAGGGAGCTCACTGTTTTGGTTAATTTAGTGTCCTAAATTGCTCTACATAAATTATCAATCCAGGTATCGTAAACTAATGAAGTGTAGTGCACTGTCTGTGCTAGATAACCCTTCTTACTTTGTTGTTTTTGTGTTTTATGTTGTTTTGGGGGTTTTTGGTCTTTAGTTCCTAATGGTTTACAATGTAATTATCAAAAACTTAAATTTAACTTTCGTAAAGACTGCTCAAAATCTAAAAATGAAAACAGAGCTTAAGAGAGACTTGGAAGAAAAGCTTAAGCAAGAAATGAAAACAAAGTTTCTATTGTTGTTTCACCATTATTTCCAAATCATGAATTAAAACTGAAAGTGAAATTTGCAACTGATGTCTAACTAATTACAGAAATAAAACTAAATGAAATACTTAGTTACTCTGCCTCTCAATTTTGGGAGAAAGTCTCCTTGGGATGACATTTGAGGAATTATGTACTTCATTAATCTAAGAGAAAACAAATACAGAGATGCAGCAAAAACTCATTGCATAAATGAAATGTTCAACCACTTAGTTAAGGATGAATTATCAACTTGAAGGGTTTTTCATAAACATTCATTAACACCATGAGTCAGTAAAATAAAATGGCAAAGACAGTAAATGGCACTGATCAGTCTAATTGAGAATTTAAACTAGCAAAACAGTGAATGAAGTAAACTAGATTACATTACTGAGTTTCATCTTCTAACTACTGATAAAAACTAAAAAGAGATCAAGCAAATGGAAGCTACTCTAAATTATGAACACTACTAATAAGAAAATGATGGAAATTGCATTATAAACATTGTTAGTAAGAAAATGATTATAAACACTGTGAAAGAAAATGATAAATTTACAGTTAACAAGAAGAAGAAAAAAAATAAAATGAAATGAAACCTTCTTCAGTGCAGGGGCCCTCTGCAGCTAATTAGGCTATGCTTGCTCAATCAACTCCAAGAAAACTCCTTCATATTTTCATAAAACATGTGGTCTTCGTATTAAAAGCAGGGACACAAAATGCCCAAAAATTACAGAGTTTAGAACTTCGATTCCACAATAAAACTATCACTATTACCACTAACTTCTTCGGTCCTTTACACATGTATTTATAAGAAAAACCATACAATTGTTTGTGGAGAAAAACATGTTATAGCCAAACACGTAGAAGATAGATATGCAGAATTTCTTCCTCGATTGCTAAAGACATAAATCCAAGACATGGTGGCTGTTGGATTCGGTTGTACAGGTGGCTATTGGAGTCCGTAGGTACAGGTAGTTGTTCCGGATAATGCTTCCCATCACTGTGAAACGTGTTAATTAACCACGAAACAGAGTCCTGTTACCTTTGGTCTCTACGTTTGACTTATCCATTGACCGTAGTCTTATGCCATCTTCTTTGTCAACCTAGGCTAAGTGAATAGGACAGGGTCCATGTCATGATGATTTCCAAGCTGCCCATGTAGCTAGTTTCTCCTTCTAACACCTGGAACCTGTTAAAGCATGAAGGTAGCTACAGAACAGCCGATTAGCTGCAGAATAGGCTGCGTTCCGTAGCTAATATACAAAAATTTATTCAAACAACAAAACATAAAAGCATAACATGTAAATCAGTAAATGTCCTCCTCAAGATAGTATATACCAATCATTGGTGATGAGAATGCATGTTTCTTATGGAAAAACAAAGAAAAGGAATGAGAAGAGTTGCTAGGGAAAGAGTAATTTTGAGGCTCAACATACCCCCACTGCAAAATCATTGGATGTCTCCATGCAACTTTGCCAAAACTGTGAACTCTTTTTTCTATTGCATCTGCTCAGATACCTCTGCTAATACATTTCACTTTCTTCTTTTTCTCTTTTTTGAAGTGACAACCATCCTTGGTTTCATCATGAGAAGTCTGTATTTAAGGTTGATCACTGTCTTGTTCAAGTTTCTATTCTTCCTCTTCAACTTCCTATTTTTCTTGTACCATAGGCCTAGGTGCAGTATGGTATTGTCATGAATGGCTTTATCCAATTTGCTTTGTTCCTTTAGGGCTTCATTTTCTTTCTTAATATGCCTGTTCAATATCTCCAACCCATATATTTCCTGTTTGAGTGAGTCAGTCAGAGGTTCTTGTGGATTGACAGGTTGTTCTGGATTGGCCAAGGAACTTGGATCCCTTGAGGCATTTTTTTTTTTCTAGTGATTCTATGTAATCATAAATTTGTTGTTGTATTGGATCTATGCTTGAGGATCCTCTACTGGGGCTACCTTCAAAATACTGTCTAGGAGAGTTTTGAGGACTATATGTAAATGGAATATTTTCAAGAGATGATACTGGGCTTTCTCCTTCCATATTGATGAACTCTGTTTTCTTTGATGATACCTTCTTTACCATTCCTCTAAGCCTAGAGCTTCTTCTAAGGGGTTTTATGTTCTCCTCCTTTACACCCTTTTTCTCTTTTCCTATCTTTTCCTTCCCCTTGATTTGTCTCTTAATCTCTGTCAATTTTTCAGAGATTGGTTGTTCATCATCTGGTTGTAATGGAGATTCAGGTGTGTTCTCAGTAATTCCACCGGCTTTATGTTTTATCTTCTTCCTCTGCTTGATTTGCTTTCTGATCTATTAATTTTTCAGAGATTGGTTCTTCTTCATCATTTTTCTGTACTGAGGGCTCAGGGTTGCTTTGAATGGTGAGATTAGTCTTCTTTCTCCTACTCTTTCTGACACTATCTTTTTCAGGAGATTCTAGTGTCTCTTGGAAATGGTTTCTTATCAGAAAATTTTCCCAGTTGTCCCCTATTTTCTTTAGATGATATTAAACCAGGATTTTGACCAATCCGTGATGGTACATGGTTGTTTCCAAAAATTCTATTTTCTTCTATACATTTGAAGCCATTCTCCTTAGACTGTTTAGAAGGAAGAAAGGGAGGTTGATGTTTCCATTGTCTAGAAAGTTCATCAATAAATGTATATGATAAACATACATACATCCAAATATTCCCTCACAGGTAATAAATTTTTGTAATATCAAAAGCATGCTTCTCCATTTATTTTTGAGTGTTGAAATAGGGATTCCTTTCCTAAACATAGTGACATCCATACCTGGGTTCCTAAGGAATACCTTCCATGATTCATTGTGAAATTCTTTGTTTTTGAACCACCTCTCACCAAGTCTTGGCAATTCTATAGCCTCTGGTATGTAAGATTATGTTATTGCAAACTTGATGTCCCCAATCTCCACTTCTGTACCATCAAATGATCTAGCGAAAGATTTCATGATCTCCTTGTGATATCCATCAAATTTTTCAATGAACTTGAGCCATCCAGTCTTCTGCAGCATCTCCTTGAGTTGGGGGTACCCTTCCATAAATTTTGCCCCTACGGGCTCTGCCCTGACGATGAGTCCCATGGTCTCTATTTTGTGGAATTTACTAACCTCAAAATTACTCACTGTCTATAAAACGAGTGCTATTTAGGAAATGGAATGACTGTGTGTATGGAAATGGAATGACTGTGTATATAGAAAATGGAAAGACTGTGTATATGAAATGGCTACGTGAATATGAGAGAAAAACTTAAGAGTTGGCATGTAATAAATAGATAGTAAGGGTTTAGAGAGTCATAGATAGGTAGGTCACATCGTTATCTTGACCGTTAATAGGTGTAGTTGTGGAGGACCGTTTGAGTACAGGTTATGGAGTTTGAAGCGGAGATTTGTTATGAAAGAATCATTGAGACCGTTTGTCATTAAAGATGGAAGATATGGTGGAGACATCGTGGTGGTCAAATCAAATGATGGTTGATTAAGGAGACATGTGATTATACATACTATACAAACTTATGTTTTCAAATTGCTTTTTGAAATAAATTTTTGCATTTACCTTTGGAACCTTTACCTTTCGCTTGCTAATTTTTTTGATGTTGATCCACAGGTACCTTGAGCATGATTGGTCTTCAAAAATTGATTTTTCTTCAATTCCCTGCATACATGATTTTATTATGAACTGTACACTTGTGCCTGAACTGATAAACAAATTGTAGCTGCAGAATCAGATTAGCTGCAGAACAGAATCAGCTGCAGAACATGAAACAAAAAGTGAAATATGGCTTATGGATCATGAATGAAATGGAAATGGCTATGTAAGTGAAATGAAATGAGATGTAAGACAAGATGATAAATGAAATGGAGATGGAATGAATACTGAAAAAGGAAAAAATTATTGATGAAATATGACAATGGGATGAAGTGAAACTGTAAAAATAAAACGGAGTGAGGTGAGATGAGATGATGAATTTTGTAGAATCTAAACTACAGAGTGACTGTGGCTTTTTGTCACTACTTATTACAGAAAGAAAATGGAAAATATAGGGTGTCAGAAACCTCTGATTTTCACCCTGTATTTTCTGTATAAGTATGCCAATCAATGATTGGTTTTCAACCTTATACAATTTATTATTTTTTTTTTTCTTTTTTTTCATAGGAAAAATAAAGACTAAGTTAGTGGAGAAGAAGGATTCTTCTTCACTAACTTCATTTCAGAATTGTCTTGGAAAATCTTGATGAACTCCTCTTTTGAAATTGGTTTATGATATATCTTTAATCTATGACCATTCACAAGAAGATGAGTTTTACTTTCATCTATTGTTCTGATCCTCATTGCTCCATTACTAAAGACTTTTTCATTCTCATATGGCCCAAGCCAATGAGTTTGAAACTCCCCTTGAAAATCTTTAAACTTTGAATCAAATAACAGTGCCCAATATCCCACTTGAAACCTCTTGTCCTTGATATATTTGTCATGTCATTTAGCCCTCTGTTGTTGGACTATACCAGTCCTTTGAACTGCCTCTTGCCTAATTTCATCGAGTTCATTTAATTTCTCCAGCCTATGCTTTTGTGCCTCTGATAAATCTAGTCCCAGTTGGACTGCCATCTTGAAAGTTCTAATTTGGAATTCTATAGGTAACAAGACTTGTTTTCCATAAACAAGTTCATAGGGTGTATGTCTCGTTGTGTTCCTCCATGTAATCCTATAGGCCCATAAGGCTTCAAGAAGCCTTTCTGCCCAATCTCTTCTATGTAGATGTACAGTCTTGGTGAGGGTTCCTTCAATCACTTTATTTATATATTCCACTTGACCATTTGCTTGTGGATGATAGGGAGTAGATTTCCTATGTTTGATCTTGTATTCTTCCACAAGCCCTTCTACCATGTTAGATGTGAATTGAGATCCCTGATCTATCACAATTTCTCTTGGAACACCAAAATGAGTGAAGATGTCCTCAAAAATAAAATTAACTACAAAATTTTCATTAGCAAAAGGTAATGCTTTGGTTTCTACCCATTTAGTGAGATAATCAGTGCATACCAATATATATTTTTTCTGCTTAAATGGAGGATTAATTGGTTCAATAAAATCTAAGGCCCACTTTTCAAAAGGTTCGATGAGTACCTGAGTTTGTAATGGCATTTCATTTGAGGGAATAGGTTTCCCTACCCTTTGGCAGCTGTCACATCTCCTGACATATTCTTTAGCATCTTTGAAGATGGATGGCCAATAATATCCTAAAGAAAGGAATTTATAGGTTGTCCTCTTGTCAGCAATGTGTCCACCACATGGATCATCGTGACATGCCTTAAGAATCTCGGGCATTTCATCTTCCCTGACACACCTTCTAATCATAAGATCTGGCCCTGTTTTATACAATTCGTTAGTGATCCATGAATATCTTGCATTTTCCTGAATACTTTTTCTTCTCTCTAGGAAACAAATGTGAAGGTAACTTTCATGTGACCAAGTAGTTAGCAATATCTGCAAACCAAAGAGTTTGAGTAGTTACTGCAAAAAGATATTCATCAGGAAACTTATCTTCAACCAGAGAATCTTCTTTGATATTATGAATCCTGGAAAAGAAATCAGCAACTGTGTTTTGTTTTCCAGGTCTATCTAGCACATTAATGTTGAATTCTTGCAAAAGTAAAAGCCATCTTGTAACTCTGCCATTAGTAATAGGTTTATTCATCAAATATCTAATTTCAGAGTGATCTGTATGAACAAAGGTTTCATAGCCTGTTATATAATATCTGAACTTGTTAATTGCATGAACAATAGCTAAAAATTCCTTTTCAGTCACAATATAATTTAACTCAGTATGAGTCAAATTCTTATTTGTATAGTAAATGGCATAAGGAATCAAATATTTTTGTCCCAATACAGCTCCCAAAGCTGTATCTAAAGCATCTGTGGAAATATGGAAAGGGAGTTTCCAATTTGGACCTCTTAAAATGGGTGCTTCATAAATTTTTTCTTTCAAGGTTTCAAGCCAACTGGCAATCAGAATTCCAAATGAATTCACAATCTTTGGTAAGCAATTTGAAGAGTGGGGATGCTATTTTAGTGAAGTTTTCTATAAATCTTCTGTAGTACCTGTAAATCCCAGAAAACTTCTAACATCCTTTTGGTAATTTGGAAATGATAATTTAGAGATGACTTCAACTTTAGATTTGTCAACTTTAATTCCATCTCCTGAAATGTGATGTCTTAAAACAATACCTTCTATAAACATCATAAAACATTTTTCATGGCTTAGTGAAAGGTTTGTTTCTTTACATCTTTTAAGAACTTTTTCCAAATTTTCCAAAGCTTCTTCAAATGTATTTCCATAGACTGTAAAATCATCCATATATACCTCCACACAATCATGTATCAGATCAGCAAAAATTCCTAGTACTACTCTTTGGAATGTTGCAGGTGCATTACATAACCCAAAAGGAAGTACTTGGTAGGCATAAGTTCCCCATGGACAAGTAAATATGGTCTTATCCTAGTCTTCAAGTGCTACCTGAATTTGATTATAACCATTAAAACCATCCAAAAATGAGAAATACTTCTTACCTGCTAATGTATCTAGCACTTGATCTATAAAATGCAAAGTAAAATGATCTTTAAGGGTTGCTTTATTCAATGCTCGATAATCAATGCATATCCTCCATTTACCATTCTTTTTAGGCACAATTACCAAAGGAGAAACCCATTGGTTATGTGAAATTGGGTAAATGAAGTTTACATTCAGTAATGTTTAGAGCTCTTCTTTCACAATCTCTCTAAGATTTGGATTCATCCTTCTCTGAGGTTATCTAATAGGTATACAATTTTCCTCAACATAGATGTGATGGATACAAGTCTTAGGATCAATGCCTTTCATGTCAGTGTATTCCCATGCAAATGCAGCAGAATGTTTTTGTAATGTTTTGATTAGCTCTTCTTGTTGTAGTTTCTCCAAGTTTTTGTTTATGTTCAATGTCCTACCTAGAAAAATTTCAATTGTAGAGCTACCAAACTCTTCCATAGAATAGAGAGACATTTGCCTAGATGAAAAATATTCAACATTAGATTTTTCTTGAAATTGCTCATGGTCATATTCTGAAGATGATTCAAAATTTTCCAATGTATTCAAAATTTGACTATCTTCACTAATTTCTGAAATAGTAAAGAGAGGCTGAATATCATCTTCATCATCAATCCATTCTTTGTCATCTATTTCTGTGATTGCTTTTGCTGGAGGATATAGAGTAAATTTCTTTGTTGAATTACCATCAGAAATATACATGTCACCATATCTACAGCTAATAAAAGCATCAGCTGTGGCCAGCCAAGGTCTTCCTAATATGAGTGGATGTCCTCCTAGATTGTTCTTAGTTAAGATCATGAAATCAACATGATATTCCCAAGAATCTAAGGATACTGAAATATATTCTAGCACACCATCTGGTTTGATTATTGATCTATCTGCTAGTTGTAGTAAGGTAGGTGTGTAGAGAAGATTAGGAAGTTTAAGTTGCTCCATAGTTTGTTTACTCATGATGTTTATTGCTGCCCCTAAGTCAATCAATGTATTTGGAATTTCAACTCCATTGATATGTGTTTTCACAATTGGACTTCCTGGATCCACATATTTTTGTATGGCAATTTTTCCATCATTATGTCTGCTATTTTTCCCACCAAGTGAATTCTTTTTGTTTCTTTTGCTTTTCTTCTTGGTTTTTTTATGCTCAACTCCTTTATTGTTTTGGCTAGAATTGGAATTTCTCTAATGGCTTGTAGCAAAGGAATTTTGATACATACATTCTTCAATTCATCTAGAAAATCATAGTTGGGCAACAAGATCTGTTTTTCTACCCCTCTATCAATTTGTAGTCGTTCAGGAAAAGGAGGTGTAGAAGTAGATGTTGGTTGCTCAATGACAGGAGTTGTGTTCACTGATTCTTTTTGTTTTTCTTTTTCAATGTTTTGGTTTTGGAGAGATGTTCCCTCAAAACTTTATTGACCTTTAGAGAATCTTACTCAGAACTGTCTTGTTCCTGAATAACTATAGAAGGTCTTTCCTTTTCTAATATCCCTCCAGATCTTAGTTGAACATCATTAAGATCTATAGGAGTAATCATGTAAGTTGGAAATTGTTGTCCTTCTACCATGTAAGCATTATGAGGGTTTTTATTGTTGGGGTTTGGTAATGGTTGGGCAGGTAGCTGATTTGGTTTCTGTTGAAATGGCAGTAAGAGTTGAGGATTTTGGTTTTGTTGTGGAAATGGCAATGAAAGTTGAGGATTCTGATTTTGAAGTTGTGGTTGTTGATTTTGTTGCTGAATGTGTGGGGGAGGATAATTCTGATATGATGGAGGATATTGGTAATATTGAGAAAATCTCCCATAAGGATTTTGTACTCCTTGTGCCCACAGTTGAGATTGAGATTGAGGTTGAGGCCAAGGTTGCTGCCAAGAATTCCAGTTTGGTGGGGGCTGAAGATACATTTTATTGTTAAATCCCTGATTTTGTGGCCCTACCAAGGTCTTCTAGCAACAAAACAAAGAGGTTCTGCAGAATTTGGGACCATTTCCTCTTGAAATACAACCTTAAGACCTAGGATTAAAGGACAACCCTTGGTCTCATGGCTTTCTGAGCAAATCATACAAGTTTCTACAATTTTTGCATCTAAAGGGCATTCCCTTAGAGCATGTTTTTTCTGCATTTTGGACAAAAAATGGCTAAAACATCAACCTCAGTTTTCTGCTTGTTTTGTATTTTAAGGGTGTCTAATTGCTCACTAAGGCTCCCTAGAATGTCAGTTTTAAATTCATCAAGCATATTACCAATTTTTTCCCTACTTACAAATCCCGTTGCAGATTTGTTTACTCTAACAAGAGAAGGATCTCTTGGCCCTTTCTCTATTTTAGATTTTCCTCTTGAGAGATGAACACACAATTCTCCTATATCATTTAATGGAAGTTGAGAGATTTCTCCCTTCCCCATCATGTTAAGGATATCTATCCACTCATCTCTAATGACTTTTAATAAAAGAGCTTTCAAGGTTTCTTCATCTAAATTGTTCATCTTTTCTCTTTTCAAATTATAGTTGAATCTCTCAATCAAATCTTCTAAGTTTTCATCCTCTCTTTGCATCATTTTGAACACTTCATCTTTGTGATTAGTAGGCATGCAATAATCTAAGTACCTATCCAAAAACGCTTTTTTCATGTCATTCCATGTTCTAATGGACTAAGTGACTAACCCCATGAACCATTTCAAAGCAGCTCCTTTCAGTGTTGAAGGAAACAATTTAAGTTTTTGAGAGTCTTCTAGATAGTCATAAGTTCTGCACAAGACTTCAAACTCAAACAAAATGTTTCAGGATCCTCACTTTTCAACCCATAGAAATTTGGGAGGACAGAAGGTGAGATATTTTTCATTGTGGCATTTGTTTCCTCATCCACTATAGAGAATCCAAAAGAATTATCTATTTCCCTATTTCCTCTACCTTTTCCATTATTTCCTCTACCTCCTCCATTATTTTCTCTACCTCTTTCTCTACCCCCTCCTCCAAACAGTGAGAATTCTCCATCTTGTTCTTCTTCTGCCATTACAGTTTCTTCAGAGTCAGTATAGAGTTCAGCCTGCAAGGTTACTTCCTCCACCTCTGGTTCTTCTATTAATGGAATATGGGAGAGAGGTTCTACTTCTTCTTCCTCTCTAGGTATTCCTAATTCTTCAACTACAATGTTCTCTCCTGTGGAGGTGAAAAAGGATATTCCTGTTGTTGGAGATTCGAAATTTTTCTCCCCTAGGACTGACTTGGTAGATGAAGTAGGAGATTCTTTTGATTGGATTTCTGCCCCTGGAATTCCAGGAGTCCTATGGCTGGGAGTATGAGTTTGGGATGGAGGTATGTCTTTTCTTGTTCTTGGTGGAGTAGGTGGTGTTGTAGGAATTGAACTTCTACCCCTAGCTATAAATCTACCCCTAGAGTCTCTTTCTCTATGCATGTCATTTTTTTTTTGAATGTAAGAGATAAGGCTACCTAGTTACACTTCCCCGGCAACAACGCCAAAATGTTTTGGTCAATTTAGTGTCCTAAATTTCTCTACATAAATTATCAATCCGGGTATCGTAAACTAATGAAGTGTAGTGCACTGTTTGTGCTAGATAACCCTTCTTACTTCGTTGTTTTTGTGTTTTATGTTGTTTTGGGGGTTCTTGGTCTTTAGTTCCTAATGATTTACAATGTAATTATCAAAAACTTAAATTTAACTTTCGTAAAGACTGCTCAAAATCTAAAAATGAAAACAGAGCTTAAGAAAGACTTGGAAGCAAAGCTTAAGCAAGAAATGAAAACAAAGTTTCTATTCCTATTTCACCATTATTTCCAAATCATGAATTAAAACTAAAAGTGAGATTTGCAACTAATGTCTAACTAATTACATAAATAAAACTAAATGAAATACTTAGTTACTCTGCCTCTCAATTTTGGGAGAAAGTCCCCTTGGGATGACATTTGAGGAATTCTATACTTCATTAATCTAAGAGAAAACAAATATAGAGATGCAACAAAAACGCATTGCATAAATGAAATGTTCAACCACTTAGTTAAGGATGAATTATCAACTTGAAGGGTTTTTCATAAACATTCATTAACACCATAAGTCAGTAAAATAAAATGGCAAAGACAGTAAATGGCACTCATCAGTTTAATTGAGAATTTAAACTAGCAAAACAGTGAATGAAGTAAACTAGATTACATTACTGAGTTTCATCTTCTAACTACTGATAAAAACAAAAAAAGAGATCAAGCAAATGGAAGCTACTATAAATTATGAACACTACTAATAAGAAAATGATGGAAATTGCATTATAAACATTGTTAGTAAGAAAATGACTATAAACACTGTGAAAGAAAATGATAAATTTACAGTTAACAAGAAGAAGAAGAAAAAATGAAATGAAATGAAACCTTCTTCAGTGCAGGGGGCCTCTGCAACTAATTAGGCTATGCTTGCTCAATCAACTCCAAGAAAACTCCTTCATATTTTCACAAAACATGCGGTCTTCATATTAAAAACTGGGACACAAAAAGCCTAGAAATTACAAAGTTTAGAACTTCAATTCCACAATAAAACTATCACTATTACCACTAACTTCTTTGGTCCTTTACACAGGGATTTATAAAAAAAAACCATACAACTGTTTGTGGAGAAAAACATGCTATAGCCAAACACGTAGAAGACATATATGCGGAATTTCTTCCTCGGCTGCCGGAGACATAAATCCAAGACATGGTGCCTATTGGATTTAGTTGTACAGGTGGCTGTTGGAGTCCGTAGGTACAGGTAGTTGTTCCGGATAACGCTTCCCATCACTGTGAAACGTGTTAATTAACCACGAAACAAAGTCCTGTTACCTTCGGTCTCTACGTTTGACTTATCCATTGACCATAGTCTTATGCCATCTTCTTTGTCGACCTGGGCTAAATGAATAGGACAGGGTCCATGTCACGATGATTTCCAAGCTACCCATGTAGCTAGTTTCTCCTTCTAACACCTGGAACCTGTTAAAGCATGAAGGTAGCTGCAAAACAGCTAATTAGCTGTAGAATAGGCTACGTTCCGTAGCTAATATACAAAAATTTATTCAAACAGCAAAACATAAAAGCATAACATGTAAATCACTAAATGTCCTCCTCAAGACAGTATATACCAGTCATTGGTGATGAGAATGCATCTTTCTTATGGAAAAACAAAGAAAAGGAATGAGAAGAGTTGCTAGGGAAAGAGTAATTTTGAGGCTCAACACTCACAGCTGAGCAAAGAGCCACCAGAGGTTGGAGGCAGAGCCGTAGTTCCAGAGAAAGCCAGAAAAGCCACCAGAGGTTGGGGGTGTAGGAATTTACAGGGTAAGTTCCTCAGACAGAACACCAAAGGACACCACTCACAACCAGATCGCAGATCAATACACGAGTATTTTTGACGTGGTTAAAACCCTCAAAGAGGGAAACAGTCCACGGCCTGAGCCAACGCGGCCACTTCAGGAAATTTATTAATAAAAGAATGAAAATTTACATATGCTTCTCTCATGCACGGATTACCCTACAAATGACCCTCCATGCGCTTTAAATAGAAATCATGGACCAATCGGGTGTCAAGCCACGGATCAAGTGTCGGTAATACCGAAGAGAGAATGAACCGTCGGATCACTACATATCGTGACCGTCGGATTGTAAGTTACAAAATAGACAAGGTAAAGAAACACACTTTACCTAACTCTATACTAGACCAAGTTGTACTTAACTATTTCCTATGTGTCAGAATATCCTAACATCCCCCCTTAAGAACAACTTGGGATAGGATTGAAGGATTTACAAATGTGACACAATAGGAGAAGGAAGGAGGCGCTAGAAATGGCAAAGGGGTGATTCCTCAGAGAGCTAGGCACAACAGAGTTACAGAGTCAGAGAACTTGATCGCAACAGAGTTTCAAAGCCAAAGAGCTGAGGATTCATATAGAGCCACCAAAGGTTGGGAGGACAGCGAAAGAGCCACCAGATGTTGGAGGCTTGATAGAGGTAGAGCCACCAGAGGTTGGAAGCAGAGCCAGAGAGCTCAAAACAGAATTCTAATAGCCATGAGGCTGTAATGAAGTTTCAGAATAGCCAAAAGATCAAATGATTAAGCTGTTGCTGGTGTCTAATGTGTGCTGAAGACAGAAGAAGGAATTCCCGAGATAGTAAAATAATTCTGAGGGAGTTGGTGCAATCCAGGAGCTCAAGATAGCCCGGAGCGCTGATTGAAGGAATCTAGTCTAGAGAAACCTAGATCTGTCTGCAGAGTATGGACAGCCAGCGGGATAAGATGGTATTCTAAACCCATAGGTGCAGTTGTAAACCAATGGAGTTAAGTGTGGAACTTGTAAAAGAAGCATTACCATAATCCCAAAGAGCCTAGTCAAGTTGATTAGAGCTCAAGGAGACATAGCCCAAGATATCAGGGTGAACTCCATATTATATTGTTGTCTTATGTGTTTGTTTATTTGCTGCATTTTATTGTTATGTGTGTTTATATATCAGTTTAAGCAAATAAACTTAAGGCAATTAAGCAGTTAAAGGCAAACACAAGCATACACCTATTTCAAGTGCTTATTTCTGCAAATTATCAATCATAAGCATAGATCTTGGAAATTGTTTAAGCTTTGGAGTGGGAGAGGTTCTTGTAAGCTGAGAAGAAGCCTTTAGTGCCCCATTTTAGATCAAATATATATGGTATCAGTAAGTTCAATATTGAGGCATGTGACCTATGTTATCAGAATTGTAGATCCATATGCAGATAGATGACTTTAGAAATATTGAGGCATGTGACCTATGTTATCAGAATTGTAGGTCCATATGCAGATATATGACTTTAGAATTTGGGATAGAGAAATGTTTTTCCATCTCTTCTTGTTTATTTTCTTTACTAAATTTGTTAACTAAATAACCTATACACTATAACATTTTATAAATATTTTTTATTTTATTAAAACTATTATTAATAATATTGTATTATATTTTGTGATCTATTTAATTAAAAGAGAGACCAAGCGTGCATCTATGTCTTATCTTTAACAAATATCTTTAATTTCTATATTAAAAAAAAAAAAAAAAAAAAATTAATAATGAAAAGCAAAAAAATTACTTTACAATAAAAAATTGGAGTGTGGTTCGAAGATAGAAGCATTTTTATTACTCTCTGGAGAATTAAGATTGTTTTTTTATTTGAGGTAAACTAATATTAATAAAGAAAAGAAAATGAAAATTTATTATAATGATTATAAAAAACTTTTTTGAAATGCGTTTTGAAAATATCATTTTCAATGGTTTATAATTTTTTTAATATAAATTATATTTTTTATTGGAAAAGAATTAAAAATATTTTTTGAAAATATGAATATGTTTTATTTTTTTAATAATAAAAAAATATTTTTATTCGAAATAAATTAACAATATATATTTTACTTATTTCTAATATAAAAAATTATTTTTTTATAAATATAATTTTAAATTTTATTAAATAAAAATAATTTAAAAATATCATATATTTTATTTTTGTTTTTTAATAAAATATTTTTAAAAAACTTAGATATATTCACTCGCTAAATTAATATTCATGATTTAATATGTTTTAAATATTAATGTTGTAAAAAAAAGAGTAACATTAAATTATAAGCTAGTTTTAGTGTATGTCTTAAAACTATTTTTGTTTGGTTAAGAGTTCGTCTTTTTCAGATATAAGGAAACATGTTAACGATCTAAAACTCAGAAACATCTAACCAAAACCAAAACATCCCTCTTTGATACATCCAACAAGTTATTCTAAGTGACCTCATTTTCTCTGAATAAATTACCAGTATTAAATCATTATCAAACTTTTTAAGATGTTGTCTTACGATGTCAAATTGGTTGGCTTTGTCATTCAACGTTAATAAAGAGGTTGAAAGTGTCTACGTTGGAACTGCAAGGCAAGCTGTAACAAGGAGTAATTCAACAAAAATTAAAAGGCGAACGAGTAAATTTAACAAAAAATTAAAAAGCAAACTTGTCATCGAGTACGTAATCCACTTAGGTGACGAGGCTACCAACTTTTCCCTTACTTGAGTCTTTGGGCATGGTAATCACTATAGAACCACTAGAGATTTTAGGCAGGTTGTGTACAAAAGGAAAGTTGACATTTGTCAAAATGCAAACCATGAGTTTAAAGTGAGTGTCCAAGGTTGTTGAAAACTATAGTTATTTTCAGAGGTTAAGTTCCAATTTTAAATTGGTTCTTAGTTTAGTTTTTCTTTTTTGATATGATAATTTTTAACTTTTCACACAGTAAAGCTTAAAAAAAATGATTACTTAATTTTCACATTAAGAAAGACCTTTTTAAAAAATAGCAGCGACGACAATGGGCAGACATGCCTTTTTACACGGTTGTCAAATCCTAGAAAAACATAAAAATTATGAACTTGATACCAAAAAAATATGAACGTCAAATCCTAGAAAAGCATAAGAAATATGAAATTAATACCAGAAAATATGAATGATTTTAGGAAGTCTAAACTCTACCTTCCCTCCTTCTATGTGACATCAAAGAACTTAATTACACCGTACTACTAGAATAATGACAAATGAGCTTGTTATCTTATTTATTTACGTCAATTTTATTATAATTAAAAGAAAATAAACCATAAAACAACCTTTAAAAAATTTCATAAATGTTAGTGGAAAGGCCCTTGTCCATAAGGGTGAGTGATCGGAGGTGGATGGGCAAGGGTATTAAATCCCTTTTTCCTCTATATGCATAAGACTTAATAAATCATAAGGGAGGTCCCCAATCTTCAATGTTAGGTAACAATAATCCTCATAGGATGAGCATTCTTGAAGTGTCAGCTTGTTTTGATGCTACTTAGATAGTGCAGGGGTGGTGTTGTTTTTCCATTCTTACAATTGGGTAGTTAGGTACTTACCTACTGGGGAGATCCGCATTGTCATTCTAGGTGGCATATGATGTACGAGTTAATCGACACACTTGACACAGACATATCCGTTCAAGAGGCTTTTGTGAGAGCCACGCTGGATGCTGAGCGGATTTACGAACATAAGGTCCACTCCCAGGGTGCTGAATCACCCACTATGCATGGGGGGAACACATTGCTGTAGGATCGGAGTACACCTACTTTCCCCTTGTCTAAGGAGGATCCCCAGCTTTGACATCAGTTTCATGGACCTCCAGACCGTCGAGGGAGGCAGAACAAAAATATCAAATGTGCGGTGGAAACAAAACTGTTGAGTTTTTTACATGATGTATTGTGGGATAGGGTGGTAAGTTTACAGAACTGGTCATTGGTAGGGTAGTCGTTCTTCTCCAGAATACAGGACATGGATATGATGGGATGGGTATTGGCTCAGTGAATGCCTATTCTAGGATACAACCCCAAGGTGAGTAAACTACCTAATCATTGGTTTAGTTTCCATTTCCTGCATAGGGAGGATGTAGAGAGAATTTTAGTGACTCCATGGGTTTGGGGACAAATTTTTCTACAACATCACATATGGTACATTAGGTTCAACCCGCTTCTATACACCCCAAAGAATAACTATATATGGGTCAAACTCCCTGGATTATTGCTTGAGTTTTGGAACAGGCACGCTTTGGTGGAAATTGGGAATGCGGTTGGGCATTTTGTTTACATGGAAACCAAAGTCTTAGGTGCTTGTGTTAAGACGGTGGCTTGGATCTTGGTAGAGGTGAATTACACAGGAGATTTCTTAGGAAGCATCGATTTGGAATGGGATGCCTTGCGCATCAGACAAATGATCGATTATTGGGGCATATCGTTTCGTTGTTTGTTATGCCACCACACTAGTCACTTATTGGAGAGATGCCCCAATTGTTTTCATGGAAGAAGTGTTTCGCGCCAAGAAGGACTTCAGAATTCGATTGAACACAAACTGTCACTTTCTTGGCCTCTCTCGGAGACTGATTAAGGTAACTCTACATCCTCTAATGAACCTTTTATTGTTGGGAATAAACCAGGTTCGGTTCCTTCTGATTTTGCAATATCTTTGCATCATGTTATGTCGATTCATGTCCGGAGGGGTCTCATATCTCTATTTATGCACGCCCTAAATCTTATGTTGAACATCCCATTGTTTCTGCTACTAGCTTGATCCTTCGCTCCTCTCCACGTTTGATTACTTCTAATTCAAATCCCTTTGTGGCTCCCTCTGAGTCTCTCCCTTTGGCACATCTACCTACTCACGATCCCCAGCCTCCCGACTCTCTGTTACCCTCTCTCCCCCCTCCTTCGGAACCACTGCCACCCTCATCCCCGCACAATTTGGTTGAAAGTGACTTGGAATTCTTGATGCTCAATCCGGTGATGGGCCTCTCTACCCTTATTATTCACAAAGGAAAATCCCTCGTTGTCTCACCCATCATCAACCTTGAGTCGGCTAAAACATTACCATTCAAGGCCGGGGGGAAAGGGCAGTAGACATTTTCGAGGAAAATCGTCAGGGAAGCACCTTTTTCATGAATCTGTTGGACTATTTGATGTTCCCATCCTTGATACTTCTTCATTCGTGGCCCTTAGAGCGTGCGAGCCCACTGTGGCTGAACCACGATGACCATATTGTCTTTGAATATGAGTTTCTTGGGGGATGTCGTTGAAATACTATCTTTGAGACACCTTATCCTCTTTGTTCGACCTTCTATCATGCTCATATAGGAAACTATCATTGATTATGTGAGATCCATTGCATATTTTCACTTAGCCTATCCTAATTGATGCATGGTGGCTATTGACTTAGTTGGTCTGTTAGGGGCTTTGTAGCAATATGGGACCCATATTGGGAAAATCTGAAGGCACATAGGTTCTTTACTGGGATTTTTCTCTCTAGACACATTCAGGGTTTCACAGGGAAAATCCACATTTGGAACATATATGCTCCATAAGAATGCAACCATAGTTTTTGGGATCGGGTGGACTCTTTGGATCTTCTTAAGATTGGCTCTATGATCATTGCAAGCGATTACAAAGCGGTCTTATCCAGGAATGAGTGTTGAGGGTTGAAGTGTCACGGTGACCCTCTCTCAGATAGACTGAACTCACTCTTTGATGATAATCACTTGGTGGATATTTATCCTGTTCCCATCGACCCTACATGGAACAATGGCAGAAGTGGTGAAGATTATATTAGAAAACGACCAGATCGTTTCATGGTACATCATAATTTGTTTGAAATTCTTGGAAATTTAAGATCAAGGGTTGAGAAGGTGTATTTATCTTATCACTGTCCTATTGTCTTGCAATGGCGAGTGGAGTCGGTAAGGAGGGGCATCCCCTTCAAATTCAATTGAATTTGCTGGAAGGTGATGATTTTAACAAATTGGTTATTGGGGTCTGGAAATCCTTTGAAGCCCGGTAGGGAAGTTCAGCCATGGACAATATCACTGAGAAATTAAATGCCCTTAAAATTCAGGTTCTCATTTGGGAGCAGAAGCAAAAGGTTGGGTTATATTAGGAATTGAAGGCAGTGGTTGATGAAATTCAAGTGATTGGCAAGAGTATATCTTTGGTGCTACCGTCTCCACATACATTAGAGCAATTGAATTTCTTGGAAGGGAGGGAAAAACACATATTGTTGATACAAGAGAACACTTTGAGACTTAAAAGTCAAGCCATTTGGATCCATGAGGGGGATTGCAACACAAAATTATTCCATCATTACACCTGCCACAAGAATAATATCAACGAAATATGGTGCATAAAGGGGGCATATAGTAACTACTTGTTTTCTGATGCTGAGATTCAGAAAGAAGTTGTACATTATTTCCAGAATATATTTTCAGTCAGAAAGGAGATCCTCATTGAAAACCAACTCTGGGGTGCTGAGGAATACCCAAGGATGTTTGATCAAGAGGAAAATGTTTCACTTTACAGACCAGTTTCAATTGAGGAAATACACTCAGTATTGAAATCCTTTAACAAGGACAAATTCCCTAGCCTGATGACTAGACGGTTGAAAATTTCTTACATTTTTTTGAGCTTATGGGACAAGAATTGTAGAATATGGTCAAGGAATCCCAAAATAGGAGGTTCATTTCTATTTCTATTAAGTCGACCTTCATAGTACTCATACCGAAAGTTACCTCTCTGGTCACTTTCTCTGATTTCAGGCCGATCTCCTTGTGAAACATTATATACAAGCTATTTTCAAAGGTTATAGCAGAATAGATCAAGGGAACCCTCTTTGCTCATATTTCCAAAGAATAATTTGGGTTTCTTCATAATAGGTCAATTCACGATGCTATTGCCATTGCTCAGGAGTGATTCCATTTAATCCACACTAAAACACTAGAAGCAGTGGTTATGAAGATTGATTTGCAAAGAGCTTATGATTGTGTGGACTGGGCTTTTCTCTAGATTATTCTTCTGAAGATTGGACTTGAGATTCAGAATGTTGAATGGATTATGGCATGTGTGACAAAATCTTGGCTCGTTGTTCTGTTTAATGGATTCCCCACTGAATTTTTTTGAGCTGCCAGAGGTCTGAGGCAATGCTTCTCCTTATCTCCACTCATCTTCATACTTGTTATGGAAGGCATTAGTAGGAAGATACACTTGGAAAAGGATTGGGAATGTTCAGGGGACTGCATATGGCTCCATAGGTTAGTATAACACATATTTTATTTGTAGATGATATACTTACATTTGGAATTATTTTAAGAGCGTAGTGGGAGGCACTACATTGTATATTCCATCGCTTTGGAGAGACTTCAAGCCTCATCACAAATGGGCATAAGTCTTTTCTCATTCCCTGATCTGGAGACATGGTTGAGATTCAACATATTGCTGACATTTTGGGGTGGGAACTAAGCGAATACATGATGAGTTTACCTATTTAGGATTCAGACTGAAGTTGACATGCTACTATTTGGAGGACTGGACATGGTTACTTGCAAAATTTGATAAGAATCTCAAGGGGTGGAGTTTGGACACATCATTGGCTCTCTTTGGGTGGAAGATTCATCTTAATTCAATATGTCCTACAACAATTGGCTACATACTGGATGCACCTTTTCGTTATGCCTGTTCATATCTTCTCTAAAATTCGCTCCATATTGGCACGTTTCTTGTGATGCGGTGCTGATAAGTAATGTAAGTATCATTTAACTGCATGGTGCTCTATTTTAAATCGTAAATAACTTGGAAGCTGGGGGATACTAAACACATAATTTTTTGGTAGGTCTTTGTTAATAAAACCTCTCTGGCGAGCACCATTCGGTGAAGGCATTTGGGGGAAGATCATTTCAACTAAATACCATTTTCAAAGTTTGCTCATGTATTGGATCAAGATGGATGAGATAGGAATTAGGAGGGGATCGTATATATGGTCGGGATTCCAAAAGGAAAAGACACAACACAAGAAGAAAGCAAAACCAAAGCATAATGTAAGAGCAAAGTAACAAAAGACAAGAGAGACTAAAGAGAAAATTAACAGGATGAGTGCAAGAGAGGGAAAACTATGATGCAGTTAATGCTACTCCTAACCTAACAACTGGAAGGTCGGGGTCACGTATAATGAAATTTCCAGTGAAGCCAGCGTAGACCTTTTTGACCTGCAATGAAAAAGATATGATCGATTAAAACAAATATAAAGTAGTGCACAAGAGAAAATATGAGAGATTGAATAACTTGCACAACAAAAGGAAGGTCTTGCCTGTGGGAAAAAATATGTGACACAACTGCTACTTTCATCCAATTCACATTCTGACCTTTTCGATGGAAAAAATAATCAGATAAACCTCGAAGACTGCTTTCTAATGCACCTTCTTTTGTGTCATCTTGCTTAGCAAGTATGAGAAAACGTTGAAACTTGTTTATCACAATGGATATTTCTAAGTAAGATTGCTCCAACCATTCAAAGATTGAATCGTAAAATTCATGAAGATCCTCTTGAAAACCCCGAAATATTTGAAAAGATGATTTTTCAATTAGAGGCAGGGCATTATGGTGGGAATTTTGTGAGGGAAAACATATATGATCATATTCGACAGCCATTTCGAGACAGTGAGGACCTGACATAACCATCAACGAAGGCTGAAGTGCCTCAACTTCTAGAAAAAAAATCTGAATATTGAGATATTAAACGATGAAGATCAAAGGATGTAAAACAACTTTCATTGGATGTGCTGATGGAAAAAGATAAGTTGAATGACAGTCATCAGAGACAAAATAATGATCATTTGGGATGATTAAATTATCAAATTCCCAGTGTGTAATTAACTAAGATAAATCAATTTGGACAGATCTGTGAATGCTCTAAATAATCGAACCAACTTCCTTACAAGTCAAATGTGACAAAACATTTTCCTGTAACTGACAATAAATGGTACAGGCATCATAATCATCAAAATAATTTAAAATGGATGCCAGCACAAAAAAATTCATTAGACTAGTCAGGGCATGGTGAATGGAGAAGAACTTGATTCGTACAATAAATCGTGCATTCATTATCAGTCAAGAGGATTTCAGGTGTGATGAAGGGAAATATTTGTAATATAACATTCACAAGAAGAACAAGGAGATGACTATTAAGGAATGAATTCTATAAGAATGATTCCTTCAGCCAAAGATAATTCGTAGAATGATCAAATTCACAAATCCATGATTCTGTGCGAAGCACACGTTCCAAATCTGAGTTTGATGCGAGAGATTTACCTGAATATGAATGAACTGAAACAGATTCTTGAATCCGGTCAGAAGTAAAATCTTGAAAATTTGAAAGATCGGATCCGACGTATCAGATATATTTAAAAAATAAATCTACATCGAGTGAAACCATGAAAAGAGAAGGATTATGTGAAATAAAATAGATTTGGCTTAGTTCAGTCAACTTACTAGAGTTGCGAGATCCCGACATAACCAACAATGGAAGTTGAAGTGCCTCGATTTCCTAACAAGTCCCGAAATTTCGAGGATTGTAAAATTGAATTTTGAGGACTTAACCAAATCGTGTATATGGTGAGGATAGAAACTACCACTGATTTCAATAATACCACTACTCACCAACTGGAAACCATCTCTGTCACTGATTTTATCAGATTCTTCAACTTCAACAACCATATTACTCAAGTTGAAAGATTCTTCTGATCGCAAATTTGAAGATGAATAAATCAGATAAATTTCTTGAGAAGCTGATTTGAAGAGTTGTCTTCATGCAAGAGAAGAGATGATGAGGGATGGAAAGAGTACTCAATGATTCAATTGTTTTCATTTGCATCATGGATAATCTCACTGCCTTGTGTAAATTGAGAAGATAACTCATTGGATGAAGAACTTAAAGAGCATGGAGTATCTCTATCACAAGTAGATGCATTGCAGACGGTAGAGCACAAGGGATAGTGAGATGAAGAGGAATTTTTGATAAGCACATCTTCTTTGACCGAATCAGAATCTGGATCTAAATTAAAATCTTCATGAGAAACCAAAAGATCAGCTGGTACACCTCGACATTCGTCCTATGGTTTCTGCAGTTGTTGCAGGGCTGAAGATTGCAAGCCAAATTGCAGACCTGAAGAAGAAGGACGAGATTCTGACTTGGCACTGAATTTGTGAAGGATGACCATATTTGACTTGATTGAGAAAGACTTTTTGGAGGGTTGACTTGGAGTTCGAGGAGGTCCTGAACTTGGTCTTTGGGTCTTGGAGGTCTCATTTTGATTCGACTCTATAAGAAGATGATTGTTTGTTTTTCCCCAATTGTGGGGGTTTTCCCTAGCTTGGAGCCTATATCTTGTGTTCTTTGTGTCTTTGTGATCTACATGTTTTTGGTAGTTGCTTCATGAAGAAATAAAAATAAATAATAAAGAGCCAACAAATATCACATGTAATTATCAAGTAAGGAGAATCAACATTAATCTACAAATACCTCGATTTTCCAACACCAACAAATCTCATGGTATGGATGAAGGTGAGTATAGCATATGAATGATGTATATATCAATATGAATAATAAGTATGTAGATAGTTTGAGTAAGATATACTCCCTAGAGAGAAGTAAATTATAAATAATAACTAATAATAATTATACTCGCTATCAATTTAACTAAATATATTAAATTAAAATACATATCCTTTACTCATTAAAATCCTAGAAAATAGCATAGATGTTATGTCAACCACATAAACCCAAGCATGGTTAGCAACATAAGCCCAAGCATGGTTGATGTTGTAGCAAAAGATTGCCATTAAAAAACTGACATAAATGCCATAGTGAAAAATTAGATTTTATTAGGAAAAAAAATTAAAATCCATTTTTACATAAAAATTAATATAAATACTATACCACTTCCTTCATACAGCGTCTCTCTCTCTATATATATTTTTAAAATCCTCATGAGTAATCACATACATCGAACATTGCACGTACAAACACCTTTGAAAATAAACATTTCCTACGAGTGCACATTCCTTAGTCATATTCTATTTTGAAAGTTGAATATGAAATACATAATAAACCTATAATATTAATTCTTAAATTACAATGTATGAATAAGTTTGAAAATATTTATTTTTTCAACTTTATAATAATTATTTTTCATATGTAATATTAATGCATAATATGAATTTTTTTTAGTATCATTAATAAATAAAATATTTTAAAATATTACTTTAATATATTAATAGTTTTTAAAATAAAAATTTAGTAATTAATTCATTATTGATTTTGTATTAATTATGTTTTAATTATAAATATTTTTTTATTTACTAATGTAAAATATTACATGATTGTTTTTTATAATATATTATGATTTTATTTTTTATTTTTTATTGGGAAAAGAATCAAAGTTTTATGGTATAATTAAATTGAAAACCACACAGAAAAAACAAAAAAAGTTAAAAAAATAAGGAAAAAACCTTATGATTAATGGAAAAAGCTAAAAAATATTTTAATTATTATTTTTACTTGAAATTTTTAATCTTATCAAGATTTTTTAACATCATTATATACATTAATGCATATAATATATTATATACATACATTAATGTGTATGATATATAATATATATTTTCCGGTATATAGGTATCAAACAAGTGGCCATAGACAACATCTTCGCCATCAATGGCACACACGCTCTTTAACCTTGATATCGCCACTAGATGGTGCTCATTGCCATACAACAACTCCCCTATGACCTCATCAATCCGTGTACCCATGTAATTGTAGAGTGTTCCAAGGTGGCAACCTTTTAGCCTCCAAGCATTTGCTCTCCGCTTTGGCCTGGCACTCCCATCATACTCACCTTTTTGTCTTCCCACCACAGGTATGGTTATCAGTTCTGGAAGAGGGACTAGACTAAGGTTCGAAAGACCTATCTAGAAGCATAGTTGTGCTCCACTCTTGTGTGGTGCTTCCACAATTTTCACTCACTGCTATCACACTCTAATGGTCTATGAAATGGGACGTCCTCATCGCGGGGGCAGAGGTAGAGGAAAAATCCCTTTTCTCCCATGGCATGATTTTAGAGTTGATTGGTTTGATGCCAGTATCCCTCATCGCTACCAGCGCATGGTGGTCTATATGGAAACCTCAAATCTTCGCAATGTGGGGAACTACACATGGGCTCTGGGAAATGTGCTCAAAAATCATCTTAGTGATCATGGGGAGGGCTCCTTGGTGTTCAAGGTTCGCCTCCTCAACCTAGACTTCTACCTGGGCTGTGTTAAGGCGACGTTGAAAGACATGGTTGGAGCCTCGGGCATCCAACTACACTCTCCCACCACCTCTGTTATCGCCTCCTCAACTCAGAGTTCAATTGCCACTTTGGAGCATGGCACCAAAATTCACGAAGGAAATGACAATGGTCATCCTCCTGACACATGGCATCAAAAACAACTTAGCATGGACATCCCTCCAGCTCGGGACATTCCCTCCATGTCAGAGGTCCTTGTTAGTGACTCAGGTGCAGATGTCATCCCTAGGCCAAATATTTATCCTCAATCGGAAGCCGACGATTATTACGACCCAATGTGGATTCTAGACGAGGTTCATAAGTAGCACATGGAGCACCAAATTGACTCCAACAAGTTCTCTAAAACCACTTAGGCATCTATGGCTTCATACCTCTACTGTTTTCATTACTCAACTCTGTACTCAAACTATGGGAATCGTAGCTTCAACCTCTCTATCTACCTCAAGCCATTTTCCTATTTCAGCTATGCACCTGGTTCTCTCGCTCAAGCCAACATTTTGGGAATTTTGGGGTTTTATTTTTGTCTCACATCTTCTGGGCTTTCATGATACAACTAAATGTTACAGTTTTGTGGCTCAATCACTAGTATAATATACCCTATGTAAATTTCATGTAACACAAAATCTGCTTACTATATATATATATATATATATAACATTTTACTAGTTGCACAATATTAATTATGTCAATAGGCATGTCTATTTTGAAATAGGGCTTCCAAAATTTTAATTTAGTTATTAATAATTATTAGATGAATGGTAGGGAGTTAAACTCAATAGAATATTATAGAATGTTCTTAATAGTATACACAAATCAATGACTAAGATTTATTTTCAAAGTAGTTATGTTTTTTTGCCCTTTTAATTAAATTAATTAATTATAAACAAATGTCATATAAAATGAGTTATGGTTTTTTTTGCATATGGCATTGATAAGCCATGACATTAGCCCATAATATTATAACAATCTCCATGATAAAATATGGGTGAATCTCCATGATAAGAATTTTAGTTATTTCTATAGGACCTTCCTTATGATTTAAATATTATTAGTAATAAGAATAAAATTAATTTAATTCATGATTTCTATTTATTTTATTTTTAAATTTTTCTTTTTTCTTAGTCTTATTTATTTTATTAGTTTGACCATATTATTATTTATTTTTTGTTATTTCTATATGACTTTTATTTTTATTAAAATATTAATAATTACAATAATAAAATTAATTAAATATATTATTTACAATTATTTGTCAACATTATTAAAAAAATTTGTTTATTAATAAATAATAATTCTGTAGTCAAAACTAGTTTTTATACTATAACAGCTAGAAAACATCTCTGTACTTCTATTTAATTTGATGCCAAAATATTTAATAAAGTAAGTGTTTTAATGTTTATTATGAATTAATACATATTGACATTTACCAACGATTTAATTTATATAATTACGCTAATAATGAAAAGATGTTCAATTTTTTTTTTGCTAAAGCAAGAGTCGTACCTTCTATTTCATTAAATCAGAAAACAAATTACATAAAATACAACAGTCCCAAAGGAATTGTGGGCCAAAGAAATAACTATCTGCTTAAAGCCTAGGGCACCGAGCTAAAGGATTAAAAACCGAGCCAATGGCCCGCAAACATAACTACAATACCCTCGAAATACAAACAAAGCCGAGACCGTTCGATCCCCCCTAAGAGATCTAACGGACGAGGCTCAAATCGGGGCGAAAACAAGCAAACACTTTAAAATTAGAATCGGACCCGATGAGTAAATAGGGACTACTCTTTAAGGATTTTGGGTCCGAATGGGGGGGTAACCCTCAAGCATGTAGTTCGACCAAAAGCCACCAATTCCCACCATGAAGCGAAACAAGCAGGAAGATAACTCTCACCCGAACCTGCATACTTTTCCTTAACCGTCGATTCTCCTCACCCATTCCAACGACGGAGGATAATATCGCAAGACCTAAAAGCACGAAGAATTACTGCGCAATAAACGACTTGGACCCACCAACATGCTCGCTTATTCTTGACCGTGGATTCATCTTGCTTGATCCAACGGATGAGGATCATATCACACGAGCCAAAAGCACTAAGAATTACCTCGCGATGAGGGTGGTATTCCCTCCCCTCCCTTGGCCATGTGTTGCTTGGTGAGTGGAATCGCTCCCAACTCCGAAATACCGCTTCCAGCTTGAAGGGCATGCGAAAAACCAGAAACCACCCCGAGAGTAGTATTGCCACCACAGAAAGAAATACGGGGGTTTTGAGTCTGCCGAGAAAGCCTGGACTCCAGCCCCTCACACCATCCCATCTCCTCGGGCGCATGAACCAAAGGAAGATGAAAATCCATCCGTCCAGCCGTCCATCCAAGAAACAATGTCTGTCGAGCAACTTCCACCTGAGACTTCTGTGTTTGTACTTACCAGGGTTGAGGAGGCCGACAGTGACCTGCATCCCAAATATGACCTCACTTCGGAAATAACACTTCATAATGAATCCAAATCAACTAGACCCCGTCTCTGTGGCTCTGTTTCGAAACACCATTCTGTCCTCATCCGCCTGATCGTGACAATGCACCTTTAATCTATTCTGAGGCATCTCTTGCCAACTCAGCTCGACCCTGCTTTTGGTGTAGAGCACCCCTTGATTGGCCAGAATGTCTGCCAATTTATTTGTCGTCCTTCGCACATGGGTAAAACTCACGGTACGTAAGCACAGGAGGTGAAGCTGAATCCGTTGAAAGACCTGAAGCAGCCTCCAGTGTTTTGAGACTTTTTCCGGCTCCGTGCCATAACTGATTCTCTTGACTGAGTTAATGATTAACTCAGAATCAACTTCAACTATTATATTCTGGAGATTATCCTGCTCAGGAATTCTAAACATTGCTCAAGTGCCATTAATTCCGCCATATTGTTAGTGGCTCTTCCCAAATGGCAATGGAAAATAAAAAGGATGCAGCCATTTTCATCCCTTAACACCCCTCCAAAGCTAGCAATACCCGGGTTGCCTTTTGAGGCCCCATCAATGTTGTATTTCAAAAAACCCTGAGGGGGAGGATGCCAGTAATCCTGCTTAGTGTCCAGTTTCATTACCTTCCTATCCAAGCCCTGTGGTATAAGCCCCTGCATACCCAACTGAAGAAGTATCTGCATTTCAGCTTCTGAAGGTGGATTCTTTGGGAAGTTCGCACTATAGTACCTACCGTCTCCTTAAGTTGTCTTAAGATCTGCTAAAAAATGCGTTGAGAGGAACTTTTTTTCGTTTTTGAAGATTCTGTTGTTCCTTTCTTTCCATACATTCCATATTATGAAGCTTGGCGTTAAAGCCCAAGCTGAGCAAAGAAATTCATAATCAGAGAAGTTTCGTCTCCAATTATTTAGGGTGTTGATAATTCTTCCTTTGTCCCTGTCTGTCTGTTGGAAAATAGTGGCAAAAGTATCCCACAACCTGGAGGTGAAAATGCAATTATTGAGAAGGTGCTCCATTGTTTCCTCTTGGGCTTCACAGAGCTGGCATCTGGAAGGACCCAGAACACCCCTCTTTCGAATGTTTTCCCAAGTCATAATTTTCTTATGATGTACCAGCCACATGAAGAGTTTGATCTTCATCCATCCTTGATGCCTCCATAGGTTCTACCAAACCCTGTCCGGTACATTGGAGTCTAGCTCAAGGAGTATGGGTTTTGCCTCCTTAAGATTGAAGGTACCTTCATTATTTTTGCCCCATCTAAGTTGGTCATGCCCCCCTGTCACTAAAATTTTCCTTTGGTCCAACATTTTTAGAAGTGCCTCAGCTTTTGCTTTCAAGGACCTATCATCCATATAATCTATATTCTTCCAGGTTCTCTGTTTTCCTTCACCATTGGTTTGATCCCAAAAATCTTTTACCCTAAGTAACCTTTTGGTATCATTTTCTTTCTTGAGGTCCAGAAAGTCCTCTCTTAATAGTGTAGGTTCTTGTTGCCATTTATCCTCCCAAAACAAAGCAATATCTCCTTCTCTGATTTCCAAGAAGCTATTTTTTTGTACTAAGCCTCTATTATCCCAGGCCTTATTGTAGATGTGTGAGCCTTTTATGATGCTAGTCATCCTTATGTGATCATTATCTTGCCAAGTGATGGCATATTTTTCTTTCCAAATACTAGCCCACTGAGCCTTTGGATCTTTTACCCAACACCACCATAATTTTGCCCCTAAAACTTTGCTTAGTACTTCCGGATCATCTAATCCAAGACCCCCATGGTTTTTAGGTTTGCAAATCTTATCCCAGGCTACCAAGATCCATTTCTTTCTCTCCTCCCCTTACCCCAAAGAAAGTCTCTTTGAATGGTTCTAATTTGTTACAAAACTCCTTTTGGAGCTGGAAGTGCTGATAGCATGAAGACGGGGATTGATTGAAGTACAACGTTTGTAAGCACTAACTGACTAGCCGAGTTTAAAGATCTAATAGTCCATTTCCTGATTTTATCCTACATCTTATTAATCACCGACTCCTAAATGCTCTTGTGCAAAGGTTTATCAATTAGTGGAACTCCCAAGTATTTGGAAGGAAGGACATCCCTTTGAAAGCCCATAATTCTAGAGATATTTCTTTGAATAACAATATTGGTATTAAAGAAAAAAATCTTAGATTTGGAGAGATTAACTTCCATACCTGTAGCCATGGAAAAGTCACAGAGGATTTGTTTATAATCTAGTGCTTCTTTAACCATGGGGATTCCTTGCAGCATAGTATCATCAACAAATTGTTGATGGGACAAAGCCTGTCTAGTCTCAGAAAGTTGGAGACCCTTGATGTTACCAACTTCTTTCACATGCTTGATAGATCAACCAAGTCCTTCCATCATGAGGATGAAGAGAAAGGGAGAGAGCAGATCTCCCTGCTTGAGGCCTCTTGAAGGAGTAAAAGTCTTGGAAGGAGAACCATTAACCAGAATTGAAAAGCTAGAAGAAGTTACCAGGGCCATGACCCATCTTACCCAGTTATGATCAAACCCAAAGGCTATAAGGACCTTCCTGATATAGGTCCAATTCAACTTATCGTAAGCTTTGGCTAGGTCCAATTGCATAATCATGCCAGCCTTCCTATTGCTTAACAATGAGTGCACCACCTCATGCGCTTGAATGATGTTATTGAGAATTTGTCTGCCCTCCACATAAACAGATTGCTCCACAGAAACTAGAGTAGGAAGAAGTGGTTTGAGTCTATTGGCAACAGCCTTGGATATTATCTTGTACACCAGATTGCACAAAGCTATGAGTCTAAACCTGTCAGGAGTCTGAGCATTGTCCTGTTTGGGGATCAAGGAGATGAAGGAAGTATTGAGCACCTTCAAAATGGTTCTATTCATCCTGGAATCCTCCACTACATTCAGAATATCTTGTTTAACAATGTTCCAGCAAGATTTAAAGAAATCCACATTGAAACCATCAGGGCCTAGCGCTTTACTATTCTGCATTTCTTTGATGACCTCACTAACCTCCTCTTCAGTCACTGGCCTATTAAGATTGAAATTATCCTCTCTTGTTACAAGCCTAGGTATATGCCTTGTTAAGTCCCTGATAAAATGATCTCTGTCTGAAATGGTTTCCTTTGCTATACCTCGAAAGTGCTTAACTAACATAGTTTCTACATCTTCATGGGAATTAAGTAGTTGACCTCCCTCGTTTGATCGAAGAGATCCTATTATGAGATATGTTCGCCATGGTGGATCTATGGAAAAATCTAGTGTTTCGCTCCCCTCCTTTTAGCCATTGAACTCTAGATTTTTGTCTCCAAAGTATTTCCTCTTGTTTACATAAATTCTTTCAGTCTTGATGATGTTTGGTGACTTGATCATTTCTGACTTTATCAAAGCCATCCGTGATAAGGGCTTGATTCCTGCATTTTGTCTTCAACAACTTTTTTCGCTTCAAAAATATTTCCAAATTCATTCTTGTTCCAGTATTTAAGTTTGAGCTTGATGTGCTTTAGTATTTTGTGAAGCAGAAACATTCTTGTACCCTGAAAATGCAGATCTTCTATCCACCATTTTGCAATGTTGCTGATGAAATCTGGGTGGGTGAGCCAAATATTCTCAAATATTAAAGGTCAGTTCTTAGGGGTTCCAATGCCCTGAACCTCAAGTTGAATAGGCCAATGGTCCAAGCCTCCAAAGGGGAGAATTCTTGCTATCATTTCCTTGTCAGTGAGCATAAGGTCCTCTAAGATTATGAATCTGTCTAACTTTGAGGCTACTTGAGACTCTCCTCCTCTTTTATCTTTCTAAGTAAAGAGGTGCCATTACTCATATCAGTGTCAACTAGCTTCATATTATCTATAAAAGTTTGTAATGTTGTAGAGTCTTTGCTTAAAGTTATGGTTCCCCCTTTTTTCTCCGAAAGTGATTTGATCATGTTGAAGTCCCCATCCATGATCCATGGTACTCCTGCATGTCTATCTCTTAGATCCATAAGAGAATCTAGAAACCTGAGTTTATCATCCATTCTTTGAGGGCCATAAACATTCGTGACCAGATAAGTCTCCCTATCTCCCACAGGTTGAATAACCACTGATAAATAATTCCTAGATGCCTCAGCATCTATTATGCCAATCTTTTGGGGGTTCCAAAGAGTGAGTATGCCTCCTACTGTATTATCTGCTTTGACTTCTAGAAACTCAAATCTATTGAGCCATTTGCTGTGAATTTCTTTTATTTTTTGAATGGAACATTTAGTTTCCTGGATAAAGATCATATCCAGAGCTTCTTGTTTCATTCTATTGCTAAGTATTCTTTGTTTTCTTTTACTACCTAGACCTCTGATATTCCAAGATGTGAACTTCATTATTAAAGATTTGTAAAGGAGTAGCTGGTTAGGTCTTTCATCTTACCTGAATCTATCATTAGCTTTCCACATTCCATCAATAACTCGTTCTGCCTTTTTCTACCTCTTTTCTTTCCTGGGTTTCTAGGAGCTAATCCTAGTGTGGTTTTCATAGTTTTCACACCTTCGTTGCCCTGCCTTTCATTGTTTCTTTGCCTTTCTAGCCCTTTAGCCTGATTTTTCCAAAGGAACAGTTGCCGTACTCTGTTGAACTCTTCTTGAGGTAATGAGTCTACCCCTCCCATGGTCCCCTGTTTAAAGAACCCTTCCAGATCTAGGTGTTCTCTATCAAGAATCTCCTGCAGTTCATGATCCTCCATTTCCATCTCACTCTGGGTCATTTCTTGGTCCATCTCCAGTTCTCCATCGCTCAGCATAGTCTCTTTTTGTTTATTAATATCCTGTGTTTGTTCACTATCTTCTTCTTTCTCCTTCTCCCCTGGGCTTCCTTCCATTACCTGATCTACTTTTGTTATCTCTTCCTCTTCTTCGAGTACTTGGAACCTGTTCAGACTGGCCTGTTGCCCTTCTGTTTGATGTTGCTTTGGCCCCCTTTTGCCCCCTTTTCCTCTATATCCCACTTTGTGAAAGCTTTCAATATCTTTCATTGTGGTAGCTTTACTTTTGTTCTCTATTTTACTGAGAGGGCAGTCTCTAAATAGGTGCCCATGCTCATGACACTTGCAACATCTGAAAGGAATATGTTCATAATCTACTGTTTGCACCCATTCTTCATCAAAAACTTCCAAGATGACCTCATCTGGTAGAGCTCCAGAGAAATCCCTCTCCACACATATTCGTGTGAAGGAAGTGTATTTTCCCCTTCTGGTGGCCTCAGAAGCTTTGACAAAACTCCCTAATTTGTTTGCTATGGCAGATAACAATTCTGTTTGCAAGTAATCAAGAGGTAGGAAGTAGAGTCTTACCTAGACCGAGACTGAAGTGAAAGTCTCTCGCTCCGGGACAAAATTCATCATCCACGGCCGCATGTAGAGGCCTGCTATTGCATAGAAGTAGGGCCCTCCTTCAAACACCTTGTCTTTGTCCTCAATATTTGTAAAGACCACAGTGAAGAAACCCTTTGACCCAAGATGTAGGTCTATGCTTCCTTTTGGTTTCCAGTGGTATTTAATCCATGCTTGTAATGCCTTTTCAGTGGGCCATAATCCCATGAATTTACAAATGATAGCATAGGTCTGCATGTGGTCCCTATGCGCCTGCAGAGCAGGATCATTTAAAACTACTCTGGGTGTGACCTCAGCCTTGGGTTTACATGGCCCCTTTTGCGCTTTGTTTTCTGCTCCCTGTTTCTTGTCTTCTTCCTCATTTTCTTTTGTGTTATTGTCCTCCCTTGATTTGGTTAAATCTTGATCCTCTTCCATGTTCCTTTTCCCTTCTCCTGAAGGACCTCTGACAGTTTCTATTGGTTTCTTACCTCGGCTAGCCACGGCTTGCCTGTAGGAGGGAGTGGAGCTCCCCCCTTTGTGCCCCTCCATGGAGTTCAACACTTGCAGAAACTTGAAACCCTAGCTCTTCGTCTGCATCGCTCTACTATGATCAATTTTGTTAACAATCCAAAAAATGTTCAAATATTATCACTACCTAATTTATAACTATCAGTGCCCCAATAAACTTGCTCTTTAGAAAATTTAACTACTTTAAACTTGTTTTTTTAGAAAATGTAAATCTTCTTTTTCTTTTACAATATATAATTTAATCCACATTTGCAGATTTGATCAAAATTCTTTTATATATTCAAAATAACATGTCCATATACATATTAAAAAATAAATGAACACAAATTCAACTTTAACTTTAATTTATAAATTTTGAAAAAAGAAAAGGCCTCTAAAGTAATGATTTAATCAAATTCATGATAATGAATTTACACTGAAACGTACATCATGCACAATCCAGAAGTGTCCATAGCAACCTTCAAAAAATCAAAACCAGCTGTTTGGAATTTTTATTTCGTAAACATAAAGAAATGATTTAAAGAAAGTCATGATAATGAATTTACACTGAAACCTACATCATGCACAATCCAGTGGTGTCCATAACAACCTTCCAAAAAGCCAAAACCAGCGGTTTGGAATTTTCGTTACATAAACATCCACGCATATCATTTCCAGTTGTCATTGGGATCATCCCTTTGACAACTCAGCTCTCCACACTATTTTGACATGTTTAGAAGGCCTGGAAGTTGTCGTCAGATTTATCGAGCCGATAAACATTGTCCTACGTGTAAAAGCGAAAGGAACGTGAGCCCTCTAGAAAGTGGAAGCTTCTAGAACTTCGTACCCCTTTCTCTTGAAGTCAATTCGACTTGTACACTGCCGACGAATGTGGCGTATTTTCAAAACAATACGGTGCCTTGTAGCGCACGGTTCCAGTGTCCAATCTCCCATAAATTCACAAGAAAGGTCACCCCCACGACCATTTTAGCGTTGCCCCTCTATCCTGCTATCAATCCATCACCTTTCTGAGTTTATTTTGGCTATGGGTACATTCATAGGCCATGTAGCGCCCGGATCAGGGTTTCTGCTCATCGGTCTCTGGCATCTGTTCAATACAATCAGAAATTACACGCAGTCTCCATGGGATTTCCACACTCGGCCATGGTTTCCTGCTAGATTTGGCAGAGGGAAGCTAAAATACGTGGAACTTGTAGCAATTATAGCTGGCTCTTGTTTATCGATTTTGGCTGAGCTGTTCATCGGGCCGAGAAGGCATCAGCCCCTGGCAAACGACTTGAGCATCCCGCCGGAGCACCTCAACAACTTCGAGCACTCCTCCATATCGTTGTTCTTCCTCATCTACGCTTCCGCGGCTCTGTACGCGGAAGCCTGTCGGCTCACGGTTCCGCCGGGGGCTCTGCACGTGATCGCGGCACTGGCTTTCAGCCAGGAGCTGCTGCTCTTCCACCTTCACTCGGCCGACCACATGGGGGCGGAGGGGCACTACCACTGGCTACTCCAGCTCATCGTTGCCGTCAGTTTGTCGGCCACGTTGCTCGAGGTTCCGTTCCAGCAGAGCTTTCTGGTGGCAATAGTGCGCTCCGCGTCGTTGGTGTTCCAGGGTGCGTGGTTCATCCACATGGGGTTCATGCTCTGGATCCCGGCCTTTGTCCCCAAGGGCTGCCAGATGCAGCGCACCGGCGGCCACGTGTCACGACGTTTGTGCGAGCAACGAAGCAACGATGCGGGCCAAGGCGCTCGCTAACTTACAATTCAATTGGTACCTTGCCGGCATAGTGTTGTTCACGATCATTCTGTACACCAAGATGGCCGGGCACCAAGACAAGGCTACGCTCACGTATCAGGCCCTAGGTGTTAAGGCCGTGTTTGACCACGATATTGAGCTGGGAAGCACCGATAACGAGGGCGCCTGCGCCGGACACCGGCGGTCGTTGGATGGATCCCACAGCTCTATGGACATGGAAAGCATGAACCCTCTTAATCTTGAAAGATAAATAATTTCCAGTGTGTACATTTCCAATTTCCTCTATTTTTGGGTCCTTCTGTATATTGACAGTTGATTAGTTGTGTGTGGATTTTAACTTTCCGCCAAATTTGGGGGCGAGTATCATTCCTGTCAACGAATTCCCACGGTCGATGGATGACTCTGGAATGTCCTTTCCGTCTCTTGCCGTCTGTTTTGCTACTGGATTTGTTAAGTAGAGAGCCTGCGCACTGTAAAATTTTGTAAAATATTTTTATTTTTATTAAAATTGTTAATATTGTATTCTATTATGTGAATATAAAAAAAAAGAGGCCGAGAGTACATCTATGCCTTTGGACTCTTAGCTTTAAGGAACATCTTTAATCTCCGTTTGTTTTCCTACTTGATTGGTTAAATAGAGAGCCCGCGCACCTTAAAATTTTGTAAAATATTTTTACTTTTATTAAAATTTAATAAAATTGTTATTATTATTAATCTGTTATATATATAAAAGAGACGCTGAGAGTACATTTATGCCTTCGGACTCTTAGCTTTAAAAAACTATTTTAATCTCAGAAAATAAATATTAATCGTCGAAAGCAAAAAAAATCATTTTATAATAAAAATTGATTTATAGTTTGAAGGCAGCAATATTTTTAATTTTTATATTTAAAAGAATAAATATTAATAATAAAAGGGGAAAAAATATTTCATAATAAAAAATTGGAGTGTGGTTTGAAGATAGAAACATCTTTATAATTCTAGAGAATAAAGATTGTATTTTTTTTTATTTGAGGTGAATTAATATTAATAACCAAAAGAAAAATAAAATTTATTCTAATGATTATAATTTTTTTTTCCAAATATCATTTTGTTTATAATTTTTTTAATATAAACTATATTTTTAAATGAACTGAAAAAACTGTTCACACCTAATCTTCAACAGTTGGGTAACCTGGAACATGAACAGTCATCAAGAAGATGAACTGATCCGTCCATTTTATGTATATAAACAATAGCTGTCTAATGAAATAATCAATCAATTTCTTCTGCCCATTCTGGAGTTACCCTGGCCTGACATGGTATCAGAGCACAGGTCCCAGGTTCTAAAAATAGTTGTAACTCCTGCCTCTGTCCTGAGCGCTGCTCAGTCCTGAGCGCTGCTCTGCCCTGAGCGCTGCATCTGTCATGATGTTGATTCTCTGCGCATGAATGTGGGGGTTATACCTTGACTGGTTATACCAAGAAACTTTATTCCTGGGTGATCCTCAACGCCTCCCGGTGTCAGTAAACAAATACGTTCAATATCAAGCTTTGTGATTTCACCGGTTGCCCATTCAACTTCGAAAATGCAATCACAAATATTGTTTGGTTCATTTCTGTGGAGAGACGGGTAAACCTGTCTGAGAATGGCATCGTAAAATCTCCGATCATCACCCTGTTCGTATGATGCACATATTTTCGTTCCCTCTTCCACCGTGTGGCACTTTGAATCCTGTAATTGTAGGGACACCCGCCGAAGGTTTCTTCTCATTCATCACCGATCCGTCGGCTTCCATGATCTTTATCCGACGACGACCATCCACTCCTCTTCGCAGCAGCACATTACCCATCCGGCTCTCTTCCTATTCCTTTGTACGCTCTCCCTTTTAATCTCTGTATCACATTCCTTGTACCCTTGTTGATAATACTATTTTATGCGCACACCTCTTGGCTCTTTGGGATTTATGGTTTGTGGTGACAGAGAAGCCATCGAATTCCCCACTCGTTGCGCTTCTGGACGCTCGCAGAGTTCGCTTAGGTAGCATCTCCCAACTCTTCTGTCGTTGCTTAAGTGCCTCTGCCTTGGATGCGAAGACTGCCGCCTGTTGAAGAGCCCGGAGCCCTCAAAACTTCCGTCCAGACAAAGGAGCAGTCGCAGCGGTATTAAGAGAGCACGTTGGAGCAGTTTTTGAATCATTGTTTGGTATTGTTTTAGTGCCTAATGTAACGAATCTATGGCTATTTTTTTTATAAGCTTCAGTGGTGGTAGTTGCCTGATTTGATGCGATCCCCAGCCAGAGACTCAAGAGACTCAATGTGCTGTAACAGTGAAGACTGTGAAGATTAAAACGCGCAGTATCATTCAAAAGTTTTACATATTGCGCTGCTTTCATAATAGTTTTGCATTGATATATATTGAAGTAATATATCCCTTATGCGTTTTGCATTGATATATATATTGAAGTGATATATCCCTTGCGCATTTTTTTCAATTGCATAATATATTGATATATTGAAGTGATATATTAATAGAATGAAGTGATATATTGAAGTGATCCATTGCGCATTTTTCAAAACATAGTAATATTGCAGTGATATAAGAAATGCTGATGCTTCTATCAAACGTTAGAAGAAAATAAAGTGCATAAGGCTGTGGCATAAGGATTTTTTCAGCAGAAGTTTTTTTATCAACAGAAGTTTTTTTTTAGCAGAGACATTCTTTTACAGAATGCATTCAATCATTTCTATGGTAGGAATAGTTCTCACTGGCAAGGAGAACTATCCTGAATGGTCCCGGATGGTAAAACACACCCTCATCTACAATGAGTTGTGGAAGGGAGTGTGTGTCGGAGAAGAAGACAAAGACCCTGTGCAGCCTACATCAGATAAAGAACTTGTCATTTGGGAAAACAAGAACAACAAAGCCTATGCATTGATCGCAACATCTGTAAATGAAGAAGTAAGTCGTCATATTTCATCCTATTCCACTGCCTTTGAAGCTTTTAGAAAAGCTGAAAGAACTCTATGATTCACATTTTGCACTTGAAGTTGTTCAGCTCATGATTAAACTCTTCACTCTTGAACTGAAAAATAATGATCCTCTTGCTCTTGCATCTGAAATAAAGTCTATAATGCATGATATTAAATCCACTAAGGTTGAGCTGGATATCTCTCTTATTGCCTTTCTCAAAGCACTCTATCCTACCTACTCCAATTATCTTGAGTCATTACAAGCAAATGGAAATCTTAAAGATATAACCTTTGACTCTCTTGTGAAAAAGTTTGCTGAAAGAGAGAAAGCCTTTGGAAAGAAGACAGTCCCTGAATCTTCTGAAGAGACTGTTTTCCTTGCTCATAAAGAAAAGCATCCTGCTCAAGATTCTACAAGAGGAAGAGGTGGACGAAGAGGAAGAGGAAGATACTTCAGAGGCAGGGGGGCAGACATTTTCAAGGAGAAAAGGCAGATCTGCATTGCATTCGCTGCAAACGAAATGGATCACATGATGCTTCTACATGCAAACTACCATGGGACAAAATTGAGCAGAGAAGAAACCAGCAGAAAGGTAAAACTGATGACACAGACAAAGGTAAAGCACCTGAATCCGCTCACTATATTGAGGCACAATGTAACATTGGAGTAAATGAAGATTTGTTTAATGCTTCACTTGCTTCTTCGAAAAATGATTGGTTGCTTGATTCAGGAGCAACCTGTCATATGACTCATAGGAAAGATTTTTTTGAAGATTTCACTGACAATGTTGATGGAGCAGTATACTTTGCAGATCAGTCAAAAATCAAGCCATCAGGGCTTGGCACAATCAGGCTTAAACTGCCTAGTCTTCCAGACTTTCTTCTGGATCATGTTCTATATCTCCCACAGCTCAAGAGAAACTTGTTGTCCTTGGTCCACATCCGCCAGCAAGGTCACTCCATTCATATGTTTGATGGAAAGCTTGAGGTAAGAAAGGCATCTGACCACTCACTTGTCATGAGGGGTATAGAAGAAGAAAGACTTCTTAAACTGCAAGGAACCTCTGCTCATGCACAACATTTCTCATATATTTCTCATCATGAAGAAGGTACACTTCTGTCAAGTTTATTATGGCATGCTAGATTTGGACATTTAAACTATGATAGTCTCCGCTTGTTGAAGAAAAATGGTGTTGCTGGTTTGCCTACAATTCCTAGAAAACATAAGCAATGTGATGCTTGCATTCTAGGAAAGCATAGCAAACAGTCTTTTCATGATTCACATTCAAGAGCACATAGGAAGCTTGAACTCATTCATTCAGATTTATGTGGTCCAATGCCTGTTCCTTCTGCAAATGGAAATAAATATATCATGACATTTATTGATGATTACACCAGAATGTGTTGGGTTTATTTATTGAAGAACAAATCTGATGCTTTTCAAACATTCAAGAATTTTCATAAGTGGATTGAAAATGATGCACAATCTCATATTGGGTCTATTCGCACTGATAATGGAAAAGAATATACGTCAAATGAATTTGAAAACTATCTTCGCCAACATGGGATCAAACATCAAACAACTGTACCTTATAATCCCCAACAGAATGGTGTAGCAGAAAGAATGAATAGAACAATTTTGAATATGGTACGATCCATGCTTTTCTTCAAAAATGTAAAGATAATGTTTTGGGCTGATGCTGTTCTATGTGCTGCATATATAAAGAATAGATGTCCATCTAGTGCTATAAGAAACAAGACTCCTTATGAATTGTGGTATGGACATGTTCCTTCGGTAAAACATCTCAGGATTTTTGGTTCCACCTGTTATGCTTTAATACCAAAGGTACATAGAAACAAACTTGGTGCTAGAAGTCGTAATTGTATCTTCCTGGGGTATTCAAACACCTCTAAAGCATACCGTCTCTATGATGAAGTAAATAAAAAGTTTGTTGTATCTAGAGATGTCATTTTTCTTGAATCATCCAAATCTGACAGTGTTGTTGAGCGGCAACTTGATCGCTTGGATAGATTCACAAAAACGAAATCATTTCAAGAGTTTGATAATCAGATTCCACATCTTGAAGGGGGGATTCCTATACTAGATCAACATGTGGAATCTTCTTCTGAAGAACAATCTCCCGTGCATGAAACTCCAACACCGGATGATCCTTTAAGTGATGTAATTGATAGAATTGGGAGACTCAATCTTGATTCAGTCCCAACTCAATCAACAGAGCAGCCTGGACCATCTCAGAAAGGTCCCCCAAAGTGGCTGACAAAGACATTTGAAAGTGTTCATCCTGATGAAATTGGAAAAACAGGAACCAGAAATACAAACCGACAAGATGGAGGTGATGTAGATAACTCTAATTCACCTGTTGATATGGATGTTACTTATGATTGTGAATTGAACTTGTCTACAGATTTTGAACCAACTTCCTTCAAAGAAGCTGCTTCTCATGATGAATGGAAAGAAGCGATGTAGAAGGAGTATGATGCCCTCATAAAGAATGGCACTTGGAAGCTGGTTGATCCTCCATTTGGAACCAAACCAATTGGCTGCAAGTGGGTCTACAAGAACAAGTACAAAGCTGATGGCTCACTTGACAAGCACAAAGCTAGGCTTGTGGCAAAAGGTTTTGCACAGAAGGAAGGGGTCGATTATGAGGAAACTTTTGCCCCCACAGCAAAATGGGCCACCATCCGGACACTCTTTGCACTAGCTGCTCAGAACGGTTGGAAAGTCCATCAAATGGATGTAAAAACTGCATTCTTGAATGGAGATATAAAAGAGAATGTTTTTATGTCCCAGCCTGAAGGATTTGCTATGAAAGGACATGAACACAAAGTATGCAAACTTGTGAAGTCCTTGTATGGCCTCAAACAAGCACCACGAGCCTGGTATGAAAAACTAACTGAGCATCTTCTGAAACTCAACTTCAAACATTTTAATCTTGATGATGCAACTTTATTTGTCAAGAAAGTTGGCAAAACAGTTGTATATCTTGTGGTATATGTAGATGATCTTTTAATGACAGGGAACAATGAAAGCTATATTGCATCCATAAAGAAAGAATTAGGAAAAAGTTTTGAAATGACTGATTTGGGCTATGTTCATTACTATCTTGGCATTGAAGTAACCCAACATCCAAAATCCATATTTCTTTCTCAAAAGAAATACATTGGAGATTTGTTAAACAGATTTGGCATGACAGAGTGCAATCCTCTTTCTACTCCAATGGAACAAAACTTGAAGCTCACATCTATTGAAGGAAAGGAATTTGAGGATGCAACAAAGTATAGACAGCTTGTAGGAAGTCTCATCTACCTCACTACTACCAGACCAGACATTTCATTTGCTGTTGGAATCCTCTCCAGGTTTATGCAAAAGCCTTGTGAGGGACACTGGTCTGCTGCAAAAAGAGTTCTAAGGTACTTGAAGGGAACTCAAGACCTTGGAATCAAGTATACACAGGTGGACGACTTCAGCTTGATTGAATACTCTGATTCAGACTTCGATGGAGACAAAGAAATTGGGGTATCTACTTCAGGATATGCTATGAGTCTTGGATCAGGAGCTGTCTCCTGGAGATCACGCAAACAATCAGTTCCAACAGATTCCACAACAGAAGCAGAATACGTGGCAGCAGCTGAAGCAACGAAAGAAATTGTGTGGCTCAGGAAAATTCTTGAAGATTTGCAGGTAAAACAAGTACAATCAACTCCACTCATGATTGATAACGCCTCTGCAATAAAGTTGGCTAAGAACCCAAAGTTCCATGATCGTACTAAGCACATCAATACTAAATATCATCTGATTCGACATCATGTTGAGGCCAAAACAATCCATCTCCGTCATTGTTCCACAAATGAGCAAATTGCAGACATCTTCACCAAAGCGCTTGGAAGAGAAAAGCTTGAAAGATTCAGAACGATGCTTGGACTCACCAACATCCCTTCAGATTAAGGGGGGGAATGTTCACACCTAATCTTCAATGGTTGGGTAACCTGGAACGTGAACAGTCATCAAGAAGATGAACTGATCCGTCCATTTTATGTATATAAACAATAGCTGTCTAATGAAATAATCAATCAATTTCTTCTGCCCATTCTAGAGTTACCCTGGCCTGACAAAAACATATATATTTTTTATTTTTTAGTTGAGATATGTTTTGAACATATCACTATATTTTAATAATTTTTTTTCATATATCTAAAATAAATTAACAATATATATTTTACATATTTTTAATATATATATTTTTATAAATAACCTTTATTTTAAAATAAATAAAAAAATCCCATATTTAAATTTAATTTTTTAATAAAATAATTTAAGAAAAACTAGATATATTCACTCACTAAAGTGAGTAACATTAAATTACGAGCATTAAATCATTATCGAACTTTTTTAAAGATGTAAAGTTTGCCATTCAATGTCACATAGGCTTTTGAGGTTGTTCTTTATAAAGAGGTTGAAAGTGTATACGTTGGAACCCGTAGATCTTTTTAGCTAGCTAACCAAGGAGAAAGGCAAGTTGTTAACAACGAGTAATTTAACAAAAATTAAAAAGCAAACTTCTCATCTAGTACGTAATCCACCTAGATGACGAGGCTACCAACTTTTCCCTTGCTTGAGACTTTTTGGGCACGGTATTCATTGTAAAATCATTAGAGATTTTAGGCATGATGTGTACAAAAGGAACGCTGACTTGTCGAAAGGCACATCATGATTTTAAAGTGAGTGTCCAAGGTTATTGAAAATTATAGTTATTTTCCCATGTTAAGTTCCAATTTTAAAATAGGTTGGTTTTTAGTTTAGTCTTTCTTTTTAGTTAGGGTCATCTTTAATTTTCTCACACTAAAGCTTAAAAAAAAGGTGATTATGTAATTTTCACTTTAAAAAAGACTTAACAAAAAAAGCAGCAACAACAATCAGTAGATATGACTTTTTACACTCTTGTCAAATCCTAGAAAAAATTAAAAAATATGAACTTAATACCAAAAAACTATAAATGGTTTTAGGAAGTCTAAACTGTTCCTCCCTTCCCTCTATGTGACAAATGACCTTGCTATCCTATTAGAAACATAAACCATAAAACAATCCATAAAAAAATTCATAAAATAAAACAACGAATGTTAGTGGAAAGGACTCATGTCGATAAGGGTGAGCGATCGGAGGTGGATGGGCAAGGGTATTTAATCCCCTTCTCTACATGCATAAGACTTAGTAAATCACAGGGGAAGGTCCCCAACCTTCACTATTGGTAACAATAATCCGCATAGAATAAAACGGAGAATGATTATACAAATTAAATATTTGAAATATGTAATTTCTGAATATTAAACTTTTTTTTTTAATTTTTTTTGGTTTTTTAAATTTAATATATTTGGATGGTTTTTTAAGGAAAAAATAATAATTTGAGTTTTAAAATTAATTAAAATATTTAATAGTGAAAATATTATTGAATATATTTTTGGGGCAGTTTAATCGCTAATTGAAGTAATGTAAAATCAATGAAAATTTAGATAGCTAAGGATTAAATTTTCTTATTTGAAACTAGGTTTATAGAGAGGAGGACATGTCATACACCCCAAAAATATATTAGTAATTACTTGTCTGACTTGCTGCTAGATTCCTTTGAGATTAAAAATAAAACAAAAAACTCATTCAATATATGGATAGAATTCTAATGTTTAATATAATTTTTAATCAAATTTAAATTAAAAAAAAACAATATTATTCATCTTAATTTTTCTTTATCAGAATTATATAAAACATTATATTATAAAAGACAAATTCATTTAAAATATTAAATAAATTAGTTAACTTATTACGCTATAGTGGTATCTCTTTCAATATTGAGCTTTCACTATTTTAATTTAATTATCAATAATCATTAAAGGATGATAGAGATTTAACCTCCATCAAATATTTGAGAATATTCATAATAGTATACACAAATCAAAGTTTGAGATTTATCTCCAAAGTAGTTATGCCCTTTTTCCCCTTTTAATTAAATTGATTAATTAAAATAATGTTATATCAATAAGTGTCATATCAAGTGACTTTTGGTTTTCTGGGCATCTAATATTGATAAAAGTCATGGTATTAGCCCATAGTATTATAACAAAGCCTATGTACAGATTAAGAATCTCCACGATAAAGTGAGGTTAAATCTCCATAATTAAGGACCGGTTTTCCACACTTTTTAAAATCCATATACACGTAGTCTAACGAGGCGGACGAGTTGCCCGGAAAGTTATAGAAATTCTGGTTATATTTAGAGAAAATCCGGCAAGGATTTTTGTAAAACCAAGTTATAGTTGTTAAACTTCAAAATTTTAAGTGTTCTAGACATTTTTGATAGTGCTAAATCCATTTCCACCATAAAAACACGATTCAAACACTGTCTCTACAAGATTTTTTGAAATTTTTTTGCCCGGGCTACTTTTGGCCATCCGGGCAATTCCTCGCCTCGTTAGACGACTCCATATATATATGCTTAATTATATATTAATTCTTTTTATTATTTATTGATAATAATAATAATTTAAAATAAAAATATAATTTAGTGGCTTTTATGATTTTTCTAATTTTAAGAGTGTGAGATGTATCATGTAGTAAGTGTTAGTGTTTATTATGGATTGATGTATGTCTACTCTTACCAATCATTTAATTTATATGATTGCATTATTTACATGATAATAATGATTTAGTTAAATGGTAAATTGACATATGTTGGTTTTTGTTTTTTATATTTTTATTTTTACATATTATTACAAGGAGTTATTTTATAATTTAAAAAATAATTAAAAATAAATTAAAAGATATAATATTTATAACAATTTTGGAATGGGACTTCCAAAATTTTAATTTAATTATCAATAATTATTAAGCTGATGGTAAAAATTTAACCTCAACCAGATATTCTAGAATATTTATAATAGTATATACAATGTATGATAGAGATTTAACCTCGAGCAAATATTTTAGAATATTTATAATGATATATACAAATCAAAGATTGAGATTGTAGTTATGCCTATTTAGTTTTTCTAATTACATTGATTAATTAAAAAAATGTCATATGAAATGAGTTATGGTTTTTTGGGCATGTGGCACTGATAACCTATGATATTGTAACAAAGTCTATTTACAAATTGAGAATCTCCATAGTTAAGAATCTTCTTCCATGTTTTTTCAAATTTATGTATCCTCCATGTTTATATATATATATATATATATATATATATATATATATATAATTTAAGTTATGTAAAATTTATTTAAGTTATGTAGTGAAACATTTTTGAAAAGTATAAGAATTATACATCTTTCACTTAAATCTTTCTCTAAATTTGATGTAAAATTATGTTACTTTATATAGACATCAAGATAATTTATTTATGGTTGAGAGTGAAAGTGAAATATTTTTACAACATCTCCTTCATATTGAGTTTTAATATCAACAACTAAAAGAACCAACAAGTGTGAGTGTGATTATTGACTTTTGGAATGCTTTTGATTAAAAATAACCAAACATGTATATTCATTTTTTTAATTACAGCCAATTTTGTTTTTTTATTTATAAAATAGTTTTTATTTTATTTTAAAAAGGACATATGTCAATTTCAAGTTTAGCACTGAAGGAATTACACATCTCCCTTGTAACACCCCTATGGTTTTGTTTTTCAAGCATTTACTATTTTTAGGCACTAAACTATTGTTGGATTTAATGACAATAGAATACATAAAGAGACTCATGTAATGATATAATTATTTTATTATTATTTGAGTTAATAAATAAATTGCTAAGAAATATTCAAAAAAGAGCACTAAAATTTAAAAAGCTTCCAAAAAAACCAAGTCAATAAGTCAGTTTTATTTTTATACCAAAAAACAATGAAGCCTTTATAATTCGTCTTATGAAATTAAATAAATTTAAGGAAAATCATAAATCTAGTAATCATATAATATCAAATGGAATCAAACAAATAGCCCAAACAAATAGCCCAAATTTAATACATTTTATAATGAGAGAAGTATATTATTGTTCGAGCTAAATTTTAGTTAAACATTGGGTATATTATTGTTCGAGCTAATTCTTAGTTGAACATTGGGTTAATATGGAGCGTATTGGTAAGGATTTAGTGTAAATTACTTACTTTAAGTCACTTATATTTATTATGGAGGAAATAAGCAAGCATACACTTATATTTATTATGGAGGAAATAAGAAAGCATACGAATACACCAGAACATTCAAACATGTTGTGACTTATGCTATTAAGTTTATAAATCATGATACATTGTATTAAGGATATTATATGTGAGAAACCCAAATATTACAAATATAACAGAACATTCAAATATGTTGTGATTTATACTATTAATTTTATAAAGGATACATTGTATTAAAGATATTATACGCAAGAAACCTAAATATACATATCACAATACATTGTATTAAAGATATTAACGCAAGAAACCTAAATATACATATTATAATATATGTGATGTGCACAAAAAGAATTAAGGCTATATGGTTGATAGTCACTACTTTATTTAAAACCCAAGACAATGATATCTTTCATTGTATCTATCATAGACAAGAAAACATATTAGAAACTGAACAATAATTAACGAAAGCTAAAGATAAACTAGGAAACCCCATTTGTTTTTGGTTATAAATGTTATGCAATTATGCAACAACGATTCTGTATGCGGAAAAACTCAAAGAATCGTAAAACTTGATGCCCAGAAATATAAATTACCTCCAGCCATTGGTGACGTTCTTGATGCAAACCACAGTCCACTTACTTTTTTACTGAAAACAACGCTCCAGCTTCTATCCAGGAAAAAGAAAAGAATACAGAAAGTCTGAAGGCACTTCCAAGCTCTGCTCTCTCAGCTAGATGGTGTAAAAAACTGAAGGGGATTGAGATACAAGCTTGGGGACCAAACAGATAAATTTATAGCCAAGCTTCCATCAAGCTTCTGATGGCTATGTGTCATGTGTTCCACAGATCAAGGTAGAGAACTCCAAACGGAGTAATGGACCACTTCAGAAGCTCCCAACAAGAAAATTAATTGACTGCAGTTGATTTCCTTAATTTAAGGAAATTACTGCAGTTGGTTTCCTTAAATTAAGGAAAGACTGCAGTTGGCTTCCATAATTGTAGGCAGCAGTTGGTAAAAATGTTAATGGAGCTTAACATTCTCCCACTTGGTCCATACTTCCAAACTTAATGTCTCAACTTAAAACCCATTGATAATCTGTATTAAGTAATAGATACATGAATCATGGCGATAAGTCCTCGAATGATGAGTATTATCTTCCATGTATTACTATGTATTTATTCTTATTATAATTTATGTGGCAACAATTTCTTAATGAATAAACCTTATGTTTATTCTTGGTCTTTCTTAAATGAATTTTCTCAAGTCAACTTAAGGTGCACATAAATATGAGAAAAAGCATCACAATAATTAAGAATTTCATTAAAATAACATTGTCCATACAATGAGAAACTACATAATGGAACCAAGTCCCATATTCATTACATGATCCTTCAATTTAAATGGTGGCATGCCCTTAGTCAAAGGATCAACGATCATCAACTCAGTGCTAACGTGCTCAATGACCACTTTCTTTTCTTTAACACGTTCCCTTATAGCTAAATACTTAATGTCGATGTGTTTATTTCGACTCCCACTTTTGTTGTTTTTAGCCATAAAAACAGCAGCTGAATTATCACAATATATTCTCAATGGCTTAGAGATAGAATCCATAATTCTAAGCCCAGAAATGAAACTCTTAAGCCATACACCATGTAAAGTAGCCTCAAAACAGGAGACGAACTCGGCTTCCATAGTGGAAGTGGCAATCAAGGTTTGCTTGGCACTCCTCCATGATACAGCTCCACCGGCCATCATAAAAATGTAACCTGATGTTGATTTGTGTGAATCAACACATCCAGCAAAGTCAGAATCTGAGTAGCCAGTTACTTCCAAGTTGTCCGTCCGTTTATACATAAGCATGTAGTCTTTGGTTCCTTGAAGGTACCTCATTACTTTCTTTGCAGCTCTCCAGTGGTCTAAACCTGGATCACTCTAATATCGTCCCAACATTCCCACAACAAATGCAATGTCAGGTCTTGTGTAGACTTGAGCATACATTAGGCTTCCGACAGCAGAAGCATATGGAATGTTCTTCATTTGTTCCCTTTCAAGGTCGTTCTTCAGGCATTGGTTCAAATTGAACCTATCACCCTTCACAATGGGAGCTATACTTGGTGAACAATCCTTCATCCGAAATCTCTCTAAAATTTTATTAATATAGGTTTCCTGTGACAGACCCAAGATGCCTCGAAATCTGTCTCTATGGATCTTAATGCCAATGACATAAGATGCCTCACCCATATCCTTCATATCAAAATTTTTAGAGAGGAACTGTTTCACCTCATGTAGCAAACCCTTATCATTGGTTGCCAGCAAAATGTCATCCACATATAAAACAAGAAAACAAATTTTACTCCCACTAACTTTCAGGTATATACATTGATCCATAATGTTTTCTACAAAACCAAAAGAAGAAATTACATTATGGAATTTCAAATACCATTGGCGGGATGCTTGTTTTAAACCATATAATGACTTCTTGAGCTTGCAAACCAATTTCTCACCATCACTAGAGGGGAATCCTTCAGGTTGTTTCATGTAAACCTCCTCCTCTAGATCTCCATTAAGAAAATCCGTTTTCACATCCATTTGTTGCAACTCCAAGTCAAAATGGGCTACTAATGCCATAATAACGCGCAAGGAATCTTTCTTAGATACATGAGAAAAGGTCTCCGTGTAGTCGATTCCTTCTTTCTGAGTGAATCCCTTAGCAACAAGTCTTGCCTTGTATCTCTCAATGTTGCCCAATGAGTCTTTCTTTGTCTTAAAGACCCATTTACATCCAATGGCTTTTGCACCATTAGGCAACTCAACAAGATCCCAGACTTCGTTACTCTTTATGGAATTCATCTCTTCCTTCATGGCATTGTACCATAGTTCTAATTCTTTGCAACTCATGGCTTGTGAAAATGACTCGGGATCATTTTCGGCTCTAATGTTGTAGTCAGATTCTTGTAGATACACAACATAATCATTAGGAATTGCTGATCTCTTAGGTCTAGTAGATCTTCTTAATGTTATACCATCATCTTCCTGAGCAGTATGTGGTTCAACTTTTTGTTCAAAAGTTCTTGGCAACTCTTGAACTCCTTGATCTACTGGAATATCGTCAGCAGCTTGTGGAACTTCAACAATTGGTTGTTCAACACCAGTTTGTACTTGAGGGGTGCTATGAACAATAACCAATCTATCACTTGAAGTGGAAGGTTGAGATTCTGAATGATCCTTCTCAGAAACTATGTTTCTGGTTTGATCACTCCCACTGATCAAGTCATTTTCAAGAAACTTTGCATTTCTTGATTCCACAATCCTAGTGCTGTGAGATGGACAATAAAATCTGTAACCTTTAGACCTTTCAGCATATCCAATGAAATACCCACTAATGGTCCTTGGGTCCAGCTTCTTCTCTTGTGGATTATAAATTCTCACTTCAGACGGGCATCCCCAAACGCACATATGTCGCAAACTCGGTTTCCAACCTTTCCATAATTGAAATGGCGTTTTAGGAACCGCTTTGGTTGGAACTCGGTTTAATATATACACTGTCGTCTTAAGTGCTTCAGTCCACAAGGATTTACGAAGATTGGAGCTGCTAAGCATACTTCACACCATGTCCAATAATGTTCGATTTCTTCTTTCTGCTACACCATTCTGGTCGGGTGAACCAAGCATGGTGTATTGGGCAACAATCCCATGCTCTTGAAGAAATTTAGCAAATGGCCCAGGTGCTTATCCATCTTCTGTGTATCTACCATAATATTCTCCACCTCTATCTGATCTCACGATCTTAATTTGCTTGCCGCATTGTTTCTCTACTTCAGCCTTAAAGATCTTAAAGGCATCTAATGCTTCACTCTTTTTATGAAGCATGTAGAGATACATATATCGTGAGTAATCATCTATAAAGGAGATGAAGTATCTCTGACCATGTGAGTCCATGTCTGGACTACATATATCAGTATGTATGATCTATAATATGTCCAAACTCCTATTGGCACCTTTCTTTGACTTGTTGGTCTGCTTTCCATTTATGCAGTCCACACAAGTCTCAAAATCAGTAAAATCCAGAGTATTAAGTACCCCTTCATTTACCAATCTTTTAATTCTTTCTATGGAGATATGACCTAGTCTCCGGTGCCATAATTTAGAAGAATCTTCATTAATAACACATCTTTTAGTGCCAGTGTGAACATGCATTGAATCATAAGTGACATTGTTTTGTAAATTAATGTAGTAAAGACCATTAGACAAAATACCATTCCCAACATAGTCAGATTTATAGAATAGACTGAAAGATTTTTCTGAAAAGTTTAAGAAATATCCAAAGGTACAAGCCTTGAAACTGAAATCAAGTTTCTAGAAAAACTTGGAACATAAAAGGTCTTTTCTAATTCCAAAACAAAGCCACTACTTAAAGTTAAATAACATGTTCCTATAGCTTCCACATGCGAGCCCATCTTGTTTCCTGATAAGATGCTTTGCTCACTTCCCACTGGCTTCCTTAGGTTTTGCAAACCTTGCAAGGAATTTGAAATGTGAATTGTTGATCCAGAATCAATCCACCTTGTGTTAATATTAACGTTAACCATATTAGATTCATAACAAACAAATGAGATTAAATTACCTTTTTCCGCAAGCCATTTCTGAAATTTGGTGCATTCCTTCTTCACGTGTCCCTTCTTTTTACAGAAGAAACACTTGGAATCCTTCTTGATATCGTCTTGGGGAGGTACTTTACCTTTCCCTTTCCGATTGGCTTGAGATTTGCCCTTTCCACGTGTTGCCAGCATTGCACTCTCTCCCAGTTCCACCACCAGTCTCCCTTCCTCTTGAACACACATGGTCATGAGTTCATTAATTGACCATTTATCCTTATGTGTGTTGTATGAGATTTTGAAAGGTCCATATTGGTGCGGAAGGGTGTTCAGGATGTAGTGCACTAGGAAGGACTCTGATATATCAACCTCAAGTTTATTCAATTAAGCCACAGTGTCCCTCATCTGCATGATGTGCTCGCGCACACCTTTCACACTGGTGAGCCTTAGGGATGAGAACTTCATGATTAGGGTGCTTGCTAGTGCCTTGTCTAAAGTGACGAATTGATCATCAATGGCCTTCAACAAGTTTCGGACCTTTTCATGCTGATCAACAGAACCACGAATACCAGCTGAAATTTTAGTCGTAATGAACATCATGCTTAGATGATTGGATCGCTCCCATCGTTCATAAAGCGTGATGTCCGCTGCAGTGCTGGTATTAGTGAGTGCCGATGGTTCATCTTTCCTAATATCATAATCTATGTCCATCCACCCTAAATGAAGGAGAATCCTCTCCTTCCAAATCTTATAGTTATCTCCCTTAAGTTCGGGAATGTCACAACGAATTTCAGAGAAATTTGCAGGTTGTACTACTGCATCAAATTTTAAAAATCACATGCTTATGTTAAAATTGAGGCTTAATAAACTTTCATGTTTTACCAATGTAAATCATGCTCAAAATTGAATCTAATGACATAAAAATTGCCTGTGGGCTAAATTTTCAATTCAAACAGATTCAATAAAACTTTATAATAAAACTTATTAATTCATAATTCCTGTGGGTAGGTTATGAGATTTTATCCTAATTAATTACATAAATATAATAAAAATTCCTGTGGGATAAAATTTATTATATTTAGTCTAATTAATTACAATTTAATGTCTAAATAATCTTTATGTGATCGAACCAATATATAATTTTATTTAATTAAAGATGTTGTGGCTATTCTCTAATTAATTAAAATTATATGGATCACTAGACATTATTTTTGTTGCATAAACAAAGCTTAACCAGAGAGAAAAAATAATGTTTACTGAAAGGAGTAAGTCAAAATGACATTTTAAATAAACTCCATATAACTGTGATAATTCTTCACAAAATCAAAATTAAGGTTAAAGCAGTCAGCATTACCGTAAATGACTGCAAATTGATTGTTCAATTTATAAACAAAACAAAAAATAGACCAGCAAACAAGCTATTTTGCTCACAAGATAAATAAAATTAAAATTAAATTTCAATAACGCTAAATCTGAACTTCATGCGAAATAAACATAAAATCAAAAACTGAATGCCCAAATGAGAAATAAACCATTTCTTATTTCTTCTTTAATTACAAATGAAGTTCAGCGTAAATTTTACAATAGATATGTAATCAATTATAAAATTTACTTTGCATTGTTGATCAAATTCCCAGCTATTTCCAAAATCTACGATATTCCTAAATCTTTCAATTATAAAATCTAGCTTCTGATTTCGTATCGTAAATATTTTTTAAAAGTGAAGTATAACCCTACTAGGTAATAGACCAAAACAGGGTCTAAGAAAATAGATCCTGAATGATGAATCAAACAAAAGCAGTGTCCAAAAATTAATCTAGCAAGATTTGTTGACCAGACCACATATCAAATAAAAGCACGCATATTAAAATACACGGGCCTGATGCCCATAAAGGAGGCCCTGCCCTCTGGACACATGGGCAAACTTGTAGGCTTTTACCATCTAACACCTCCCAACAATTGTATCGGAACCTTTTGAGGAGGTTGATTTTCTATGAGTAAAACCACAAGCAGCGGGAAATTAAAAGCAATAAGTGGCTTAGTCATGCCGAGAACATGTGAGCTTTTAGTAAGGAGAGACGTATTCGAGACCTTAACTTCCCAGCTCGAAACAAAAACCTTTCTGAAAACAAGATTTAAAGGGGGGGAACCCACTCTATATACCCAGCTTATAGATGGATTCTCATCCGAAAGCTGTTTGATCCATACATCAAACTGTATGTTTCACCAGGAATAGGTAATATAGTTACTTCAAAAAATTTGCGTAATGATAGAACAAAAAAACCAGAATACCAATATAACCAACGTGGCCCACGTGGAAAGGACATTGGGGTTAATACATATGAAACAAAATCATGTGGTTATATTAAAACTCCATAACCAACATTCGCGTGGAAAGGTTAATGTTGAAACAAATCAACACATATGCCATGGGTTACATAACCACCGTTGGAGAGTTTCGGGGTACATAAAGTTAAAGCCACAGCAAGTGAAGTTGCCACTAGAGTGGAATGGAGAGCGAATCAGACAGTGGTGCAGTGGAGCTGCAGACCAGCTCCCAGCGATCTAATTAATTAACTCCTAAGCCTAATATTCCTACTCTACGGAACTCAGAAGAAAGTATTAGGATGGTTTTCGGAGGCAGTTGGAGTAAGCAGAACACACCAAGGCAGAGTTAAGTAGTGGCTTTGATACCAACGTTATGCAATTATGCAACAACGATTCTTTATGCGGAAAAACTCAAAGAATCGTAAAACTTAATGCCCAGAAATATAAATTACCTCCAGCCATTGGTGACGTTCTTGATGCAAACCACAGTCCACTTGCTTCTTTACTGAAAACAACGCTCCAGCTTCTATCCAGGAAAAAGAAAAGAATACAGAAAGTCTGAAGGCACTTCCAAGCTCTGCTCTCTCAGCTAGATGGTGTAAAAAACTGAAGGGGATTGAGATACAAGCTTGGGGACCAAACAGATAAATTTATAGCCAAGCTTCCATCAAGCTTCTGATGGCTATGTGTCAGGTGTTCCACAGATCAAGGTAGAGAACTCCAGATGGAGTAATGGACCACTTCAGAAGCTCCCAACAAGAAAATTAATTGACTGCAGTTGATTTCCTTAATTTAAGGAAATCACTGCAGTTGGTTTCCTTAAATTAAGGAAAGACTGCAGTTGGCTTCCATAATTGTAGGCAACAGTTGGCAAAAATGTTAATGGAGCTTAACAATAAATCAATTGTACCTAGGATGGGTTGCGCACCTTCTCTCTCAAATAACCTGTGAAACACCAAAATAGCTGAGTTAATAAGAAGTGGGTGAAAGTGAGAACCCATGCTATATTCATAACGATTCTCTGACTATAAACAGACTAGGGAAACCTAAACAAAGACCAGAAACTATGTATGACCGAAACCCCAGTGCTCTGTTTCTCAATACTATTATGCATAAGAGAAATTATCCACTCCCTTTGATGTTTGCAACATAATTTGTAAGGCATGCAACGAACCCTAGTATTGTCATTTCCTTCTGCCAAAAGAAAAGAAAAGAAACAAGTTATTACACACCCAGCAAGTTGAATGGTGAAGAAATGACACTGTCAAAAGAAAAGAAAAGAAACAAGTTATTACACACCCAACAAGTTGAAAGGGTATAAGTTGATTAATAAATCGAACATAGCTAATGTCAAATATGGAATTGCGAAGACAATAAATAAGTATGCGAACTTGATGAACAAAATGTATATTTATAAAGAGCTCAGTTGGCAAAGGAATTTTGAACCCCTTACCCTATTCATTAGAAGCTAGGAGAATAAGATTATGGATTAAGAGTAATTAGTAAATGTGTGTACTTCAAGGTGGGAAAATTGCGACACATTGTCTATGGCCAAAGGTCGAATCAAGGACCATACAAGGAACATAGTGTAGTTTCCAGTGAAGCATAATAAAGGCAACGAATCGAAATAGAGGTAGAGAAATATAGTTATGTTAAGAATATGTCGGTATACATATTATTTATATTGTGGAGTGATATGAAAATTAGTGTTTTACCTTAATAGTTGAAACGTATTCATAAAAACAATGTTTCTCATTGAGATGTATGGAAAATGAAAAAAAAAATAGTGTAAGGAGAGGTATGATGTGAGTAAAGATTAATAAATGCAAAAAAAAATATAATGGGTGTGTGATATTCCCAATTCTAGTTAATATTTTATTTTTACTGTAGAACAAACCGACTATTTAATTTTATTTAGAAAAGTTACTATTTTGAGTATTTTTTATTATGCTATAATAAAACATACAGTTGTTGGTAAATATCTTTTTTTACTTACTTGAGAATCCATTGAAAAGTTGTTGGTAAATATCTTTTTTTTACTTACTTGAGAATCAGTTGAGAAACAGTTATCTATAGAAACTGATTTCTAAAAATATTTATTCCAAGGATCAAGAAGGTTAGAGGAATTTGAGATCTGGAGGAAGGAGGAACTGTGCTAAAGGGTCAGACAATGTGGAAATGGCTAAGTCTGGTTAGGACCAGATAGCACTAAGGATTGGAAGTTCTCATAGAAGAAGTTCCTGAGTTTAACAGCTCGGAGCGACTGTTGGATTAATAGTCTCAAGGTTGGGAGGAAGAATAGTCTCAAGGTTGGGAGGAAGAGTAAAAACCAGAAGTTAATTCTGGTATGGAATAATCTAGAGAAAGATGGATAAGTAAATGAAAATTATTTCTGTACTAGGTATTTTTTTTTGAAATCAATAGATAATTCGATATATGATTGATGTAGGTACCAATCTCTGGCAAATAAGTTTCTTTCTTTTATCAGAATCAGTACATAGATGTATTAATATGCTTATTTAATAGCCTTTCCACAAAATAGATTGTCTAGATCAATCTTAAAGAATCAAGTATCAAACAGAGTGTTATAAATATTATAAGAACAAAGATAAGCAAATCTTTGCGTAACAAAATTATATAATAGTGCATTATTTTCTTCCTTCTGTAAGTACCAAGGGCCCGAAATGAAAAGCTTGACCATTACAGCATTATCTACCCTAGTATAATTAAGTAAATATATGAGAAGCAATAGAAGAAGGGACAGTCAAGTCGAAAATTGCCACATCAGGTAAACTTCACAATTGTCATGTAATATGAAATATACAAGAGTAAAACTGTAAAGAACTAAACAGAGAATTATTCTGCATTCTGAAAAGAAAGATTACAATCGTAAACTACCAATACGGCCGAACAATTTTCTTTAAACAACATTATAGAAGAAACTTTATAGTATTTAAACAAGCACGAAGGGCAAGGTTTTAGTAATCCATAGAATTTAGAAAAATGTCGAAACAGTAGAACAAGACTCCCTTGCTTCCACTTTAACAACGTATGTATTATTATAACCCAGGCAGGGCTTGGAAGTTATGCACGACAGAATCCAAACATAGATATACATACAAGAAAACAGTGCAGAGGAGGTCATGTTTCATCCTAGCCTTAAAAATAGATGTAAGAACTACAATAACAGAACAAAAAGATAGCTGCATTAATACTGAATGTTTTATAACAACTGTCAGACAGAGTCTAGGGTTTGTAGGGCTTGAACCCTCCTTAAAACCCTTTTGAGAAAAACCCTCTTAACAAAGATTGTTATCCGACGGCCAGAGGCCATTAAAGTCCTTATAAATCTAGACCAAGGGCCAAGGAGGCCAGCAAAATAAATTACAGACAGAAGCTGAGAGGGCTAAGAAAGAAAACTGGATCTATAGGCATGTCTTTCGACTGCTCCAAAAATTTAAAAGCAAAGACATAACGAAACTCCCATTCAATGAGCATGACTCTTAAGGTAGTATTACCCAGAGACCGTCGCAAGATAGAACTAGGAGATAGCCTCATCCGGCCACCACACCCTATGCCTCCTGAACCTGTCATATTAACCGCGGCCCGGATTAAGCATTCCCTCAGCCATACAACCAAAATAACGATGCTTATATCAAAGGAATATGAGCAAATGATAGGTCCTTACCTGGTTAGGCCAACTTGAAGAAGCCTGCTGCTGTATTGATGGCAGACTTAGGAGGACAAACCTATTAATCAAGACAGTAAAACATTAAAGCATAGCCCTGTAAACAAGGTAACAAATTAAGTTCAAAATCGTATCCAAATACTTGTAAGAGTTGGGTGAAAACCTGTGCCAGCGTTCAGCTTCACAACAAGGCACCAGAGATCCTGATTGAATGGAGGAACAGAGGAGGAGACAAGCTCCCTCAAACAGCGCAATTAACTCAGCTATCAACGGAAAAATGAGTAATAGAAACCCTCTACCCAAAATCAAATGGTTTGGAGGACTCATCTCCATCGTTTGATTTCGAATCTGCATAGAAATCATTGATCTAGGAGAAAATCCTGATAAGGGAATATTGCAGTACCGCCATAAAAACAAATCGCAAGCGAGCACAGTTGCCCATTCAATGCAACCACAGTCATTAAGGTGATAAGGATGCACAATAGCAGCTCGACATGACAACCATGTAAGTAGTCAAAACATTAATGCATGAATCTCTTGTGGTAGGAGAAGTGTCACTTATTTAATTCAACAGGCAATGCATTATTCAAAGTAAGGATCTGTGCAGTGACCCTCTTGGGTTAAAAAGAAATTAATGTTATGAAATATATATATTCGAACTTGTATGTAAATCTCTGTATGAATCATTAACAAGTCAAGAACCATATATATATAGTTAAACGTATTAAATTGGTTAACCATGCTATAGTAAAGTTCGGTAAAAAATTTTTTTTTTATGGTCTTTAACATTTAGAAGATGTGTGACATATGGTATCAGAGCGACTCAGGTTGCTAAACTGAGACCTCTGGAATTAAGTAATAACAATACTTTGTAATATGCACGTAGGAAGAAGGAAGCTGAAAGTATGAGGAGAACTGGAAGTCTACCTCATAGGTCCGTAATAGGAACCGGACCCACAACATTTCAAGAGGGCAACCCTGAAGTGTGGGTGCAGCTAGGCAATGAACCCAGAAATACCAATCCAAATATTATAGTAACAGTACAAGAATTAAAGGATGAAATGGCTCGATTGCGAGCAGACAATGAGAGATTGATGCAGGAACAAGAGAAAATCATGAAGAGCCTATCAGATAGACAAAACCATCGGCCATTAGTTCCCAGCCTAGAACGTGAGAATATGATAGGGGAGCAAGAATTTTGGACTAAAAATGTGGAAACAGAGGGGGGAGAAGGAAATCATGAAGAAGAATTAGATAATGTGTCCAATCACAATATACCGAAAAGATAGAAAGTGGAACTTCAAGGGGAGTTCTGAAAAATTAAGCCTCCTCTCTTCAATGGGGAACAGGAAGAAGCTGCAGAAGCATGGCTCATCAACATGAATAAATACTTCCAGTTGTATGAATATGACCATAATTTGAAGGCCCGCTTGGCCATCTTCCAGTTATAGGGGAAGGCTACATTGTGGTGGGAGGAAGTAAAGACAGTACGCGGAGTTAGCGAACAAAGTATCACTTGGGAAAAGTTTTAGAGATATTTTAAGGAAAAATATCTAACAGAGAGGTTTTACGACGAGAAGGAAAAGGAGTTCCATGATCTCCGATTAGGCCAAATGACCATGGACAAATTTATAACCAAATTCACATCATTACTTCGGTATGTTCCTTACATATGTAAGGAAGAAGCAAAGGTGCAACGGTTTATGTTATGATTCTTAGATGATTCAAATGACAAAACCTCCGTTCTATATATAGGAGTCTAAGGAGTCACAATATAACCAAGCCAACCTAACAATAATAATATAAAGGCACAAAATAACAATAGAGGGATTCTATGGGGCACAGTAATAACAATATGGGGACAATAGGGGCACAATAATATTAATAAGCGATACAACTACAATATTAATGGGGTAATCACTAGTATTATAGGGACCTAACATGCCCCTCTCCTTCAAAAAAGTGTTGTCCTCAACGCTTGAGTAGTTCTGGATGCTTCTGTATAAAATTCTCATCCTCCCATGTGGAATCTTCAGCGGATAAGTTCTTCCACTTGATGAGATACTCCAAAATTGATCGATTTCGTAGCTGTCGAGTTATTTTTTCTGTGACTGCTTATGAAACCAGCTCACAAAAAGCTAGAAAATATATATCAACGCCTTATAATTCAGCCTCTTCGAGGGGGCAACCTCCTTTACATTACACAAATGAACAATCCTTCCATTCCTCCCTTGCTTCGTTTATCCAATCTAGTTGGATAATAGAAATGGTGCACAACAATGCTTCCACATCCTCATCCTTTCTTGAGAGTGCATCTGCCACCACATTTTGCTTCCCTTTTTTGTAGATGATTTCAAAGTCATAACCCAACATCTCTGTGACCCACTTTTGTTGCTCTTCAGAGGATAATCTTTGTTTTAGAAAGTATTTAAGGCTATCATGATCTATTTTTACCTTGAAGTGTCTTCCCATTAGGTAGGGTCGCCATTTCTTAAGTGCATGTAGTATTGCCAACATTTCCTTCTCATAAATAGCTTTGTGTAAAAGCTTTCCCGAGATTGGATGACTTTCAAAAGCAATGGGTCTTTCATCTTGCATTAAAAAAACACCAATTCCATTTCCTGAAGCATCACATTCCACAATAAAGGTTTTTGTGAAGTCTGGTGTAACTAAGACTGGTGCTTGGCACATTGCCTCTTTAAGATGTTCGAAGGCCTTTGTTGCTTTCAGAGTCCATGAAAATGAATCTTTCTTCAATAATGTTGTTAGAGGTGTTGCTATTCTCCCATAATTCTTAACAAGCTTGTGATAATACCCTGTCAACCTGAGAAATCCTCGTAGATGCTTTATGGATGTGGGGATTTTCCATTCCTTAGTGGCTTTAATTTTGCTAGGGTCTACCTTAACTCCCTCATGAGATACAATATGACCCAGATATTCCACCTCTTGTACTCCAAAGAAACATTTGGATCTTTTTGCATATAATTGTTTCTCCTCCAATAGTTGTAGCACCCTGTCAACATGTTCAACATGATCCTTCCAAGACTTGCTGTAGATTAGTATATCATCAAAAAATACTAACACACATTTTCTAAGGAAGGGTTTGAAAATGGAATTCATCAAACCTTGAAATGTAGAAGGTGCATTGGTAAGGCCAAAAAGCATGACCAAAAATTCATAATGGCCCTCATGAGTTCTAAATGCTGTTTTCGGAATGTCTTCACTCTTCATTCTGATTTGATGATATCCTGAACGAAGATCCAACTCGGTGAGGTAAATTGATCCATGTAATTGATCCAGTAATTCATCAATGATAGGAATGGGAAACTTATCTTTAATAGTGAGCTTGTTGAGCTCCCTATAATCTGGACACATGCGCCATGATCCATCCTTCTTGTTCACCAATACTACTGGAGCAAAGAAAGAACTTTGACTAGGTTGAATTATACCAGCCTCTAGCATTTCTGCAACCATAAGTTCAATTTCACTCTTTTGGGCATAGGGATATCTATACAGCCTGATGTTTGGAGGAACACTTCCTGGAATCAAATGAATAACATGATCATGATCACGAATAGGTGGGAGACCTTTAGGAGTCTCAAATACCTTGGAATGATTGTCCAAGAATTTTTGGAGATCTGGAGAAATAGATGATTTCGATGTGGAAACATCTAGTGAACATAATTGTGCAATTACACCTCTTTGTTCCTTTTCTAGAAGCTTTGTCAATGATACCGTTAGAGCTGATTAATTTTCCCAGTTTCCCTACAATACCCCTTAATTCAACTCCCTTTCCTTCCGCAGAAAATTTCATGAAAAGTTCTTGAAAATTAAAAGCTATTGTACCCAAGGATTGTAGCCATTGGACTCCTAGTACAACATCAGCACCTCCCATTGGAATGGAAAGCATTGGGCTATTCAATACATATTCTCCCATGGATAGCTTGATATTATGGCACTTTCCAGAGCAATTTATCGTTCCTCCACTTGCAACCATCACTTAACACTCTGGTGCTGGATATAGGAAGCAATTCAATTCTTTTACTATCTTACAATGAATAAAATTGTGGGTACTTCCTTAATCAATCAACATTATTACCTTTTTCTTCTTGATATGTCCTTCTATCTTGATAGTTTGAGGAGTGGTAATTCCAACCAATGCATTACAAGATATGGTTGGATTCATTACTTCTTTATCTAGGGTTTTCTCCTAGAGTATATCCTCTTCTTTTGACATTTCTTGTTCCTTTTCTTACTCCTCTTCAAAATCTATGTAGAATAATTTCTTCTCATTATGACCTTTAGTGTATTTGCTATCACAACTGTAACAAAGCCCTTTTTCTATTTTTTCTTCCAATTGTTGTGGTGTCAACCTTATCAGTTGTGGAAGGCTAGGGGCAACAACACTTCCATCTTTATAGTTGTGAGTGGTGGGCTTCCTTATTGCCATAATTTTGCTTTCCATTTTTCTTGCTATCCTGAATGCCTTCTCCAATGAATCAGGTTCCCAAAGGTGAACCTCATGTTGGATATTAGCCTTTAAAGTCCCTATGAACACATCAATCCTATGCTCCTCTGGAATATCTTTTACCCTTATGTTCAATTTTTGGAATTCCTCAATGTGATCCATCATTGAACCCTTTTGTTTGAGACTTACTAGTTAGCTAAAAAAAGTGTTGCTTTTTATATCCTCATAATGTGCTGTCAATTCTTCCGTAAAAATTTCCCAAGTGACAATTTGTTTACGAGAGCAAAGCCATTGGTTCCATATAAACTTATTTGGTTCCAAATATAAAGTGGCAATACGTGCCATTTGTGTGTTTTGCACATTATTAAGATCGAAAATTTGCTCCATCTGTAGTATCCATGTTGCGGGATCCTTGCCATCAAACTCCTCATATCGACTTTTGGAATATGGTGGTTCTTAGATCCAACATTAGAGTCTATGAAATCATGATTAACATTTATTTTTTTCTCATCACAAGTTTCCTTTACTACCCTTTCACCATTAGTCAGTATTTCTTGTAGAAAATTTGTCAATCTGTCTTCAAATCTGCCATGCCTGTCTTCAAATCTATCTTCAAATCGTCCATTTTAGCTTCCATGTCATTCATCTTAGCTTCTACATCTTTCTTTAAACCATCCATCTTAGATTCTGTTACTTTTTGTGCGAGTGACATTTGTTGCACTTGGTCTCGTAATTTTGATATATCATGTTGCATTTCTTCATCTTCTTCATAAGTCATGCTAAAGCTTTCAGGTTGCTTACTAGGTGTTTGCATTTTCTTTCCTTGGGGCATTAGTTACCGATAATAATGCTTTACTATTCCTTTTGAATTCCTTCAAAATAATTTTTCAAACCAAGCTTAAGCAAAAATTTAAAAAAAATCTACACACCTTTTTTCACTTTGTAGGAGCTCGATATTGCATCCAATGTATCTCTGTAATTTCAGATCTTCCAGTTATGAAATCATGACCTATAGTAGCCCTCTATCTCCTCTTTCCAATGCCATCAGTATGATCCAAATTGGATTCTCCAAGGAAGAGTTATGTCAAATCTCCCACGGTGACCTAATTATAGACTAGTTCAGTAGAGCAAACTTGTACGACGTGCCATGTGTCACTATGTTAACCTTTGGATCTGAAAAATATATATATATAAAACTACAGTCTGTCCTATTTCTGTAACTTCTTACAAAATTTCAATCTGATGCTCAGAGAGAAAGTTATGACTATTTTCCCCAGGTCACCTGTTTGGAATGTAATTCGGGAGTCTGCAAAAAAGCCAACTTCATCAGATCATATCTCCGCAAATGTAGCGTGAAAAGCTCTGACCCGAGGTTTAGAAAAATTTCAACCCAAATGGGTTTTTTTTAACCATCTGAAACGTTGCAGAAACAAAGTTATAGTGCAAATGCCAAGATGACCTGTTTAGAGCAGCGAAACCCTAGAATTCAAAGCTCTGATACCAAATGTTATGATTCTTAGATGATTCAAATGACAAAAACTCCTTTCTATATATAGGAGTCTAAGGAGTCACAATATAACCAAGCCGATCTAACAATAACAATATAAAGGCACAAAAATAACATCAGAGGGATTCTATGGGGCATAGTAATAACAATATGCGGACAATAGAGGCAAAATAATATTAATAAGGGATACAACTACAATATTAATGGGGTAATCACTAGTATTATAGGGACCTAACAGTTTATTAGTGGTCTTCCACTGTTCATGAAAAAATGGCTGGAGTTTGACAATCTGAAAACCATGGATGAGGTCATTCGTAAAGATAGCATTTGTTACGAGTAGAACAAACCAAAGGGGGACTCGAGAAAAAGGTGGAATGATAAAAAGGGGCGTAAATTTGTTTCTAGTTACAAAGGAAATAAGGCTCCAGGAAACAAAGGAGTATTTAAAGGACAGGACAACAAAAATGCAAATAAGAGTCAGCCTCGATTTAAAGTACCTAGTGAAACGAGAATGAATGAACAAGTTGGCAGAACTGAAGCAGAGACAACCAATAGACCATCGGTACAATGTTGGGGATGCAAAGGCCCTCATTACGTCAAAAATTACCCACAACGTAGGGGAGCCGATCAAATTTCACAGATAGAAGAAGCATTTATAGTGGGGGAGGTAGCAAGAAGCATTCCTAAGATTAATGCTGCCCTTGAAGACCATCAAGCAGAATTTCAGCCAACCATGGTTGAATTTGAAGGTAAAATTTTTGACTGCCTTGTTTCCATTTTAATTGATCCTGGGGCTACTTTAAGTTATATCAGCCCCAAGATTGTGGAACAATGTAAATTACAGACTATTAAATTTAAACATCCCTGGTTAGTACAACTAGCCATAGGGGCCAAAAGAAGAGTTTTGGCTAAAATAGATAATTTCCCTTTAATGATAGCTAATCAGTCTATTATAGCAAATTTGAACATATTACCATTAGGGTCCTATGATATTCTTATAGGCATGGACTGGTTGGAAAAGCACTGGTCGCTTATTAACTGTAAAACTAAAACCGTCAATTATCGGGATGAGAAAGGTGAAAGACAAAAAATGCAAGGTATTCAAAAACCTTTGCAGATAAGACCTATAACAGCTTCCCAGTTAGCAAAAGGCATCTGAAAGGGGTGCCATATTATGCAATACAAGTATGAATGTTGATTCCAAGGATAAGTCTGACTCCTTTGAAAACATAACAGTGGTACAAAATTTCCCAGATATATTTCCTGAGAAAATCCCGGGTCTACCCCCAAAAAGAGACATTAACTTTACCATTAAGTTGATCCCGGGAGCTGCTTCAGTCTCCCGAGCCCCGTACCGCATGAACATTCTGGAGCTGACTGAATTAAAAATGTAGTTACAAGAGCTGCTAGATAAAAAATATATCCGACCGAGTGTATCCCTGTGGGGAGCCCCAGTTCTCTTTGTGAAGAAAAAGGATGGAACCCTGCGTATGTGCATGGATTACCGTCAGTTAAACAAGCTGACCATTAAGAATAAGTACCCTTTGCCTCGTATTGATGAGTTGTTTGACCAAGTCAAGGGAGCAACTATTTTCTCAAAAATCGACCTCCGCTCTGGGTATCATCAGATCCGAATAAAAGAGGAGGATATAGAAAAAACAACTTTCAGGACTCGTTATGGACATTACGAGTTCGTAGTTCTGCCTTTTGGATTGACTAATGCCCCAGCGACATTCATGTGTCTCATGAACAATATTTTTCATCAATACTTAGACAAGTTTGTATTAATCTTTATAGATGGCATATTGATATACTCTAGGAGCATATAAGAACATAAGGAGCACCTTCGTGTTGTTCTTCAAACCCTAAGAGAACACCAACTGTATGCCAAATACAAGAAGTGTGACTTCTTTAAGGAGCAAATACAGTACTTGGGACACGTCATCACCAATGATGGAATTGTGGTAGACCCAGAGAAAATAAGAACCATCATGGAACGGCCAGTACCAAAGGATGCAGCTGATATAAGATCCTTTATGGGTCTAGCCAGATATTATAGACGTTTTGTGGAAGGTTTCTCTAGAGTGGCATATCCTATTACCTCTCTTTAGAAAAAAGGGAAAACTTTTAGATGGACCCCCAACTGTCAGCAAAGCTTTGATCAGCTCAAACATTTACTGACCATTGCACCCATTTTGAGCATTGCTGATCCCAATAAAGAATACGTAGTTTGTATGGATGCTAGCAAGGAGGGTGTTGGTGGCGTACTAATGCAAGAAGGTAGGGTGGTGGCTTATGAATCAAGAAAGCTTAAAGAATATGAACAAAAGTATTTGGCATATGATTTGGAACTAATGACAGTGATTCACGCCTTAAAAATGTGGCGACATTATCTAATGGGTAAGGAATTCCTACTAATGACTGACCATCATAGTCTAACAAACTATTTTAGACAACCTACCTTAAATGCAAGACAAGCTTAATGGGCAGACTTCCTAAGTGAATTCGATTTTGAAATAAAACATTTAAAGGGTAAAGAAAACCGGGTTGCAGACGCTTTGAGATGCAAAGTGCATTGTTTATATGAAATTTCTTTCAGTGAATCTCGAACAACCTTTCATGAGCAGATCCATGAATGCATTGTGCAAGATTTAGCATACAAGCAAATATGGCAGCAAGCAAGGACCCCGAACAACCATGAACAACAAGCAGGATATGAGGTAAATTCTGATGAATTGTTGGTGTATAAGAAAAGGCTATATGTACCTAACCAAAAACAACTTAAGGATTTAATCTTGGATGAATTTCATAAGAGTCCTTATGCAGGCCACCCAGGATACCAGAAAATGATTTCTACTTTAAGAAAAGAATTTTTCTGGCCTGGTATGAAGAAGGAAGTAGCAGAATACTTATCCAGATGCCTGGAATGTCAGCAAATAAAAGCTGAGCACCTACACCCAATGGGATTACTTCACCCTCTACCGATTCCAAAATGGAAATTGGAAGCCATATCCATCGATTTCATTATCGGACTACCAAATTCCAGGAAGCAAAATGACTCCATTATGTTGGTGGTAGACAAACTAAGCAAATTTTCCCATTTCATACCAGTTTAGATGATATTTTTATTGGATCCATCTCATCGAGAGGTGTAGGATTGATCTAAAGATCATCCGATTTCGATAAGTATTTATGAAGTTATGAATTTATTTATGTTATGGACAAATTGTCGGCCAGCATCTTATGTAGGCTCAGAAGCCCAACCGACGTGTCTATTCAACCTCTATGTTTTTAGTATAAATAAGAGAGGATTTGAAGTCATTAGAGACACATTCTTGAAGTGATCTCCTCCTCTCCACGTCTTGGGTTTTTGGAGAAGGAGAGACACCAAAAATAATACGCTGGCCTAGCTGCAGATGATGCCCTAACCTTATCCGTTGTAAATGAAGACACACGCAGGTCATGAAGGTCCCTACACGCAGTAAATGGAACAGCCCTGAACACAGTCAAGTGATGCCCTAATACGCTGACCTGTAGCCTTATACACAGGCCCTAATACACCTAAACGCAGGTACTAATACGTTGTCCAAACAGCTCTAAATGCAGTCATAAGGGATAGCCGCAGTAATATGAAGGATAGCCGCAGTAATATGAAGGTCAACCGCATTCAAGCATGAAAGAAGCCGCAGTCATAATAATGACAAGAAAATTTGGCCGCAGTAAAAAAGAGACCTGTAGCTGCCAAGGTGTGAAGGTTTACGCAGCCCTAAACTACAGCCACGTGAAGCCCTAAATGCTGTAGAGGAGAAGACTTTATACGCTGTCATAAATAGGTCCTAATCACTGTACAGAAGAGCCCTAAATCTAAGACGTTGTCATGACAAGGGTTCTGGTTGCAGCCTAACGTTGTCATGGTGAGGACCTATGGAAATGAATAGCACAGTCTCCTAGCTGCAACATTTACCATTGCCTTATACCGCAATACATAAGGATATATACGCAGCAACAAGGATAGGATCCAACTGCTGTCATAATATCGGATTGCTATAGGTGACAACATGAAAATAGAAGGATAGTTTAAGAAGGGTCTGCTGGAAGGAATATGCATATGGCTGTATAATGAAGCAACGCAATGATGTATGGGCAACATGATGAAGATCATGGGTAGCATGATGTATGGCCAACATGACAAAGATCATGGGCAGCATGATGTATGGGCTACATGATGTAGATCATGGGCAGCATGATGTAACAAAAACATGATGAAGATCATGGGTAGCATGATGTATGGGCAACATGATGAAGATCATGGGCATCATGATGTATGGGCTACATGATGTAGATCATGGGTAGCATGATGTATGGGCATCTAAGTGATGTATGAGATCATGAGCAACATGATGATGCATGATGCAGCAAGATGGTACTACACGGTAAGGTGCAGCAAATGGACGAGATGCAGCACTATGATGGTTGAAGGAGTCACCTTAGAGAATTAGTTGAAGCAATATGTCTTCAACTGATCTCTGCCGATATCAAAAGTCAAAGTGCTGACTTCTATTGTAAGTGTACTATCTCTCCCTCTCTCTTTCTCTGCTGAACTTTGAAGAACATAAAAGAAGAATTGATCAAGGGTTTCCCCACATTGGGGTTTGTCCCTGGCTAGAGCCACATCTGGAAAAGAAATTTAAATAAATTGCTCTAGCATAGAACATACCTAAAATTAATGGATTTAATTGTTTGCAAGTTTATGTCATGGTTACAAGGTTAAAACTCAAAAGAGGTGAAACAAAGTTGGTTGGAAGCCCTGATGTTGGGTCAAGGGGAAGAAGAGCAAGGTTGCCATAATCTCTAACTCTAGTTCAGCGTCAAGTTGTAGTTGAGAGATTGTGTCTCATGAAGGAGAACCTACAAACATGAAAAAAGATGAGAAGACCTTCAAAAAGGCTTTATTTGATATGATAGAGATGGCGAAGGTCCTCTATGAAGAGAGGAATAGCAAGTTGCAAGGAGAAAGTTTCAAACCTCCCAAAGGAAAAGGCTCTTCAGGAGGAGGTAATGGAAAAGGAGGTAATGGGAATGGAGAAAAACCTCCACTCTCTCCACCATCTTCTTCATCTTCTTCTTCACAAGCACCTTCACACTCTTCCACTAATACAACCCTTACTCATACTCATCATCATTCTTCAAAAGGAACTGGTAAATCACCTTTTTTAAAACTTGATGTTAAATTTGAGTTGCCCATGTATAATGGTGAAGTGAATGCAAAGAAGCTTGATAATTGGATTCATCAATTGGAGGTCTATTGTAGGATTTAAAACCTTCAAGAGAATGACATAAAGATTTAGTTAGCTTCCTTGAGAATGGAGGGTGCAACACTAGTATGGTGGGAATCAAAGACCCAAGAGGAGATTAAAAAACACGGTAAGATATCTATTTCTTGGAATGATTTCATTGTTGCAATCAAAAGACAATTCTACCCTCTAGCTTATATGTAGAAAGTCATCATGAATTGGTAGAAATTTAGACAGTGTAAAGGTCAAAATGTGCAATATTACACTGAAGAATTTAGAAAAAGGTCTTTGATGTTAGGTGTATATTTGCAGTCGCATGACACTTTCTTGAAGTACATAGGGGGTTTACACAATTACATTAGGCATACTATGTTAATGTTTAATCCCAATAATCTAGATGATGTGCATGTGAAAACCACTCATCTTGAGGGAAGAGGGAAAAACACCCAAGAAGAAGGTAGTAAAAATCCGTTTAAGGGTAAAGAGAAAGAAAAGGGTTTCAAGGGAAAGAAAAATGCATCCATTAAAAAGGAAGGGGAGAAAAAAATATGTAAACATTGTTCTAGAGAGGGTTATCATGAAGCTCACTATTGGAGGCTTCATCCCGAAATAAAACCAAATAAATTCAACAAAAAAGGAAAAGAAAAGACATCTGCAATCACTAAAGAAGAGGATTTGGGATCCGAATCGGGTGATGAAACAAAAATCACAGCCATGGGGTTTCAAGGAAAGGAATCCATTGCCAACACTAGTTCTTCAAACTCACATAATGAAACTCCAAATGAAAAGAGGAGAATAGAACTGTTTCACATAAGGGTGATATCGAAACATAACAATATTGATACGTTGTTTGATAGCGGCTCTCAAGCCAATCTTATCTCAGAAAACATTGTCAAGAGTTTAAATCTGGAAACTGTTCCACATCATAAACCGTATCCACTTGGATGGGTATGTGACAATGCACAATTGCAGGTTACGAGAAAGTGTAAACTAAAATTTGTTATCACTGCAAAATTCATAGATGAAGTGGAGCTTGACGTTGTGTCATTAGATATTTGTGGCATCGTTTTGGGTAGTCCATACCTTTATGACAGAAAATTTATTTTCCATCAACATGAAAACAAATATCACATATTCAAAAATGGTGTAGAATATATCGTGAGAGCTCACAACAGGAAAACAAATATTTTGATTGTTAATGCAGGACAGATGAAAAGACTGGTGAGTTCGAGCAAGAATTGTATTCTTCTCATGATCAAACCCAAGAATGATATTGATTATGAAGTGTTTGATGGTTGTAATTCAAATTTGAAAACTGATTTGGTTGATGTTGTTAACCAATCTGATGAAATATTTCAGGAATCAAAGGGATTACTTCCTAAGAGGGGAATCCAACCTGAGTTACAGTTGTACCAAAGTGTCTTCTTCCTAACATTGGCATGTATAGTATGTCAGTGATGGAAAGCATAAAAATTAAGACGCAAATACAGGGATTGTTGAATAAAAGAATCATTCGGCCTACTCCTTTATCGTGTGGTGCACCTCTTGTTTCAGCGCCCAAGAAGAATGGTAAGCATTTCCTTAAATGGGATTCAAGAAGTGGTTTTCATCAAAGTAGATTTGTTGAAGGAGATATAGGGAAGACAACATTCAAAACCAGGCAAGGTTTGTTTGAATGGCTTGTTATGCTTTTTGGTCTTTTCCATGCTCCTACTACTTTTACGCCTATGAAGAAAGATGTGCTGAAGTCATTTATAGACATGATAGTCTACTCGGATGACATTTTCATTTTCAGAAAATTTCATTATGAACATGTCATGTGTGAGAAAAACATACTTGATGTTGTATGTCAAGAACATTTGTTTATGAAGATGTCAAAGTATATGTTGGATAAAAAATTCTCTTATGTACTTGGACCATGAAATTGGTTCTTCCAAGCGTGTTCAGGTTCCTAAGGGATTTTTGGAAATCTGTGTGGGATGTGGAGAAGGTGAGATGAAGTTAGACCTCTCCAAGATTGAAGTCGTAACAGTCTGTGGTGGTATTGACTCCATTCCTGCAGACACAGGTGAAAGAATCATACATCCCTGTGAAGCTGCAGATGCCTTTGCTCTGCTCGTAATTTATGCAAGTGGACTCAAGATAGTCATTTGGATAAGAGGTTTTTTGGGAGTAGCCCAATGTTGGAGGAGAAATTTTGTTAATTTTTCTTCTATTGTAGTTCATTTTCATTCGTTGGCAGTTGTGCAAAAGGTCTTCCAGTGGGGAGGCAAACAACAAGAGGCATTTGATGCTTAAAAAAAAGGATCAGTACAGTTCCAGTATTTGCACTTCTAGACATGAGACAATCACTTATGCTTCAAGTTTTTGTATGTGACTATGCCATGGGCGCAGTCTTTTTGCAATGTGGTAAGCCCATTTCTTTTCATTCATAAATTTTCAATGATAAAGTGTTTAAGTTGTAGTGACAACGACACTTCCATTGGATGAGTTTTCTTTTTCTATTCCACTTGGTCAAAAGGTATAGAAAGGTATAAGCTACAAGTTTGTTGATGTACTTTCTAGGCCTATAGTTTGCATTAAAACTTTCCTCAAGAATCATTTTGTTTTACTTGAAAGTTATGTTAAAAAAGATACATGCTTTCAAGATGTATATTCAAGATGGAGTCAAAGGAATCAAGTGGAGGAATTTGTTTACCATTTGCATCATAATGTATTGTATCACCTTGGTAAGAAGGATGTTGTTACTGATAGTAACATGGACAAGGCCAAAGAGTTCATTGAAAGACTCCAAACGGTACATCAAACAACGCAAGAACAACTTGAAAAGGTTAAAGGCAAGTACACAGAAAGGCATGACAAGAATTGTGGCGATCAAAAGTTCCAACGCAGTGATGAATGGATCGATATTAGAAAGGTGAGGTAATTGTACCCTCACCTGCTGGTCAATTGAAAGTGATCCTTTTGGGGTCCAAAAGGATTCCTTTGGGGAGAAGTGATCAGGTGCTCAAAATTAGGCTCAAAAATCAAAGTGTCGGAATCTTATTAAACTTAGCTTCAGATCAAAGAGCTCATCATTCTGATTCCAACAGTGTAAACGAAACTCAAATTTGAGCTCGTATGAAGAAGTTATAGCAAGTCAAAGTTTTAGTTTGACTTGCTCACATCGCAGGATTGGATGATGTGGCAAGGTCCTTTAGCGAATGAGGAGGCGCCAAGTGGCAAGCCGCCATTGTCCCCCACATGTCACAAAATGTAATCATAGGTAGGTTAGCATTAGAAATCGGCCCTCGAGCAAGGAAGGGTGCGATGTAATGGATCACAATCACAAATTGATGAAGGTTCGGTGTTACAAAATCGGCCCCCGGCAGGTGTCGGGTTGCAATGCAATGTTGTAATTGCAAATCGTAATGCTGCAAGTCCCACATATATAAGACCCTAGGTTATCCGCAGATTGCGAAATGTGAAAGGATCTTAGATGTGAAGTGACTTTAGGTTCCTGTTAATACTCTCGTCGGGTTTGCCACATTGCAATCGCACATTGCCTGCGTTGTTCATAGACCATAAGCCTGTAGAAATACGCTAATTGCGATTTGCAATAAGATAGTCGGTGCTAACAAATTAAGGCCCACCAGGTGGCAAAATTCTTGCTCGGTTAGCAGATTTTTGGAGTGAAATTGTGGGTTCCTGTTCGATGTGGAGCAATTTGTGGAACAAATAGTGGGAGAACTAGAAGAAGTCATAACTTCTTTAGTTTTTCACCAGATTAGTTGAAAAAAGAGGCTATATGGCCATTTTTTAGTATTCTGAACTAATTGGAGTAGGTTTCAAAAGCATTTGAGCATTATAAACACAATTTTTTACACTTTTCAGCATAATAGAGAGGCCCAAGCCATTGGAAGCTAGACCAAGGAGACGTAACCCAGGAGGGTGAACTCCTTTATCATGTGCTTGTTGTAATGTGTTTTTAATGATGTTCTGTACATGTTTATGCTATTTTTCAGCTTCTGTTTTATGTTAAATTTCTCATAAAAATTAACATAAAAACTCTTCATTTCACTTGCAAAAATTGATGAATCCTTAAGCACAATGAAAGCATTTTGTTAATAATCCGAGGAAGATCTTAGCACTGCAAACTAATATTCTAAACTAGATCAGGAAACCATCCCAAAAAACCCCTTGGAGAAAAGAAAAATAAGAAGTATGGTAAGGAAAGAGGAGAAATTACAAGAAAAAGATAAGATCTTCTATAATTATGAAAAGAAATCCAAGAAATTCCCACATGCTTAGAAAGGACAAACTCTAGAGGAGAACGATGAAGCACAACAATATCAATATGATTATTTGGAAGCCTTGGAAGAATAGGAAGAAATAGAAAGACAAAAGGAGGAGATGGCAAATGGGATGTCAATGAATGAACAAGAACCCATAATTCCAGAAAAGATAAAAGAGAAAACTACTACAAAGAAGGAGAAGAAAATTAAGAAACTAAAAAGGACTGTAAAGGAAATGGAGGTTCATGAAAGGCACTTGAAACAAGAAAATAAACAATTGAAAATACAAATCCAAACAATTCAAAGGGAAAATGAAAAATTAAAGAATAGAAATCAGAGGTTGAAAGTGAGAAATTGTAATCTCCAAACATGCTTATAAATGGTATCACCAAAAGAAGGCATTGAAAACAAAGTACCAAAGGTTGAAGGTTCTTCACATGGCCCATACCAATGTAGACATTTTTTTGCTGGTAACAAAGGAAGTAGAAGAAGGAATAGTGACATGGACATAGGGACACTTTTTGTGCATGAGGACATGCAATGACTTCATCTTGAGGGAATGTTGGGTATCACTTTTTGGTGTTTTATTTTGACTACATAAGCCATTTTTGCCTTCATTCCATTTTTCCACTCCCATATTTATCCTCAAAATCCTTGAAATTAATCAAATCAAGTACAATTGTCATTTACTTTGAATGATTTAAATTTTGATGAAGTTTTTCTTTAAAATTAAATTTTTCGTAGTAATTACTGAATGTTGCAACTTCCCATAATAGCTCTATGGTTTTCATATATGTAGGACAACTGGGAGAAATCCGAAAGTTGTTCAGTAATCCTCATTGTACGAGGATGGTGAAATTCCTATTTTATCTTGAAAATATTCACAGAGTTGCCTGGTCAACGTTGGTGAAACTAGGCCACTTATGCAAAAATTCCCCTGTTTTGAGCACAAGATTAAGGCAGTTTTGGATTTTGAGGGATTTCTCCCAAATTTTAGTGATAAGAAGGATGAATTCGATGTATTAGCCTTCATATAGGATTTTTATAAATACATTTGAGCATTTTTAGTCATTTGGTTACAAAAACACTTGTATAAATATGTAGAATTTGAGGTAGAAAGACATATTATGCCATGTTATGTTTGATGAACTATTTCTACTAGGTTGAAGTCAATTGATTTAGATTTTCTCATGTCTTCATTGTACTTAATGGATGATTCTTAGCATGTTATTCAAGGTTTTTTAGATGGTTTTCAACTTAAGTGTGCAAGAAAAGCATGGAGGGCCCCCATTGCCAATTTTGTGCACTTGCTTTTCATTGTATGGTATGATATTTTAGTTTGCTGCAATTTCATTGTGTTAATTTATTATGCATTTCAGTATTATTTGACAATATTGGTTGTTGTTATGCTTGACAAGAAGTATTATGAAGTGACCTCATGTAAAGGAGCTTGATATTCCTTTCATTCTCAATGGTTAAAATTGTCAAAATTACTAATTTTGGTCAAATTTATTATGTGTGGTTGGATGTCTAAATTTGGTTAATTAATTATTTGATTGATAGTAATTGATGGTCTAAAATTGTTGATTTCATCAATGGAAGCTTTTTGAGTCCATCTCTTGTAAGGGAGATTGAAGTTTGCTTGGTAACAATGCTTAAGATCTCAAGCTAGTTAAAGTGTTAATTTTTTAGAATTAGTCTCTAAATCATAGATTTTGGTGTGCTTCTAAGTTCATAAATTTCGGATTGATAATAAAATTGATGATCTAATTTACACCCTTAAATTGGACTAATGTTTTTTTGGCACCATTGTCGGGGAAGGACGTCTAGAGATTAGAAGCTTAGTTAATCCATTTAGATTTCTCTTTAAAATATCTAAAAAATAAAAATAAAAAATTGATTTTAAGTTTAGTTATGCTTCTTTATGCCTAGAAAAGGATATGAAAAGGGTAGATACACAAAACAAAACTCCTCAACTACTCAACCATTGGTGGGAGAAGGACCATCTACATTTGAACTAACTACACCAATTGCTAGAAGATTAAGTTTGAAGAGTTAGAGGAAAAACAACGTTCAAGACAAAGTTTAACTCTTGTTGAAAGACAAACTTTGTTAGCCTATGAAGTAAAGAGAAAACAAACACAAGTAGAAACATCTTCTGTAGGAAAACAAAAAGAAACAAGGAAATTGATTGTTTAACCTATCCTTGAACAACTAGAGAAAGTTGAAGAAACACAACCTCAAATTCCTACATTGGAAACATTAGAAAAGACTCTTGAGGAAACAATTGAAAAAGAAATGACAAAAGAGGTAGGATCAAATATGCCAAAAGGAGGATTAAGAGGATTAACTCCAGAACAACGACAAGAATATGAAAGACAAAGACGAGAATGGGAAAGAACAAGGAAAGAAGAAGAGGAAACAAGAAGAGAAAATGAAAACAAGAGAAGGGAATATGAAAGAACATAAGTTGAGCATGGAGAAAAATAATCTACTTTTGGATTTCCAATCTTGGATACTAGAGAAAGTTTGGGAGAAGAGGTAAAAATGACAATTATTCCACCTTCCGTTTTACCAAATTTATGTGGTATGGCTTTTGAATACCCTGACTCATTTTTTCTTGAATTTGATATTTTATGTCGTACCTACGGTTATACTGATGATACACATAAACTTCGTCTTTTCCCTGCCACTCCTAAAGTATCCACATTAAAATGATTCATGGGAATAGGTGAACATGCCATTAATAGTTGGAATGAAACGAGAAAAATCGTTCTTAAGAAACATCAAGCATATTGTAGGTCTAGAGATTCAAAGGATGATATTTTTAGAATGTCTGAGCAAGAAGAAAGTTTGGAGGAATATTTAGAGAGATTTCTCTATAATTTACAAAAATCCAAACATCAATCTTTGAATCAAGAAATCATTCGAACAATGTTTTTGAAAGGCATACGAGATGAGTATCTTGATATTCTTAATGTGATGGGAAAATGAGATATTTCATATTTATCATTTGATGAATTTGCAGAGTTATGTCAAAAAGTAATCAAGAGAGAGAGCTAAAACTGGAAAAAGAGATATAAATTCTAAAGTTACCAAATCAACAATAAGAAGTATAACAAGAGCTGAACTAAGAAACTTGTTTGACGATTTCAAAACTAATCTCTTAAGTAAATTAGGAACACAAGTTGATATATTAAAAACAAGAAAGAAACAAGAAGAACAAAATCAAATATTTGTCAATGAAATTGACAAGTGATTGTCAGACTGAAAGTCTCGACAACATCAGCGAAGTAGCCAGTGGGCGTCTTCATCAGCCAGTGGGCATTTGTCATCAGCAGTGAGCATCAGCAAATTCGCCAGTGGGCGATCGACAGCCAAAGCAGCAGTGAGCAGCTTTCATCATAGCAAAAGCAACATTGAGTTGTTTTTCGACATCTTCAGCCAGTGGGCAATCATCATCAAATTGTGTCAGTGGACACCGGATGCTATTTTCAAGCAAAGGACAGTTGGATCCTTTTGCGGCTTGGCACATGATGGAGTTGTCAAGCGTCCTTCAGAGATGAATCAAGCATGCAGCTGATTCATGTTCTCTTCAGATTTGAGTTTTTTCCAGCATCCAGTTTTGGCGGTTTTTTCAGGCAATGTTTTTGAGGATCAACATGAGAACTTGGAAGATGGTTCTCGTTTTTGGATTTATCATTGAGGGGGGAATGTTAGACTCTCTCATAAAACAATAATAAATCCAAACATAAATTGATTAATTAAATATTCCAAGTTAGGAATTTGTGCCTAACTCTTGGGTTGTTCCTCTAAGATAGGAGTTAGTTTGGAGTGTTTTCTCACCACAATCCTGCCGCGAAGAACCCACTGCACTCAAACTTGGTATAAATCGAAAATATTTTGTTGGCAGAGTTAATGTTCAGACTTTGGCCTGGGGGTCGTATTTTTAGAGGAAGCGTCAATCAAGAAGAGCTAGTTGTGTATGTGAAAGGCCGAGAGCGATTTGTGTTCGCAATCTGGTGGCCGAGCTAAAGTTCTGGACATAGATTTGTTCCAGCATCAAGGCAGAGCTGAATTTTGGGGTGTCACCCTACGCCCAAAACTTGGAGAAGCTGCAGCTGTACGTGGAGATTGCGTGATTGAAAAGCCTGGTGCTGACTTGAAGTTCAATTCACCGATCAGATCCGGAGCTGAGTCAGATTTTTGTTTTTTTCTTCGCTATGGGACCCTGTTTACAAAGAGCAGCCGAAGTTTAATACATTTAAACCTGCGTGAAGGAGCAATGGAGATACGACTGTGTTGGAGTACGTGTGCTGGTGAGTGGATGTTGGTCAAAGTGCAATCTTCATTCCATAAACTTTACTCAACTCTTTTATGGAAAAGTCAATAATTTTATAAATTCATTTTTATGTTTTTTCATAATGGAAGACCCTTTATAAATACAACCAAAGTGGCGTATTAAAAAAAAGGGTGTATAATTTATGAAAGAGTGTGGGTTTGGAGTGATAAGTTTTTTAGGGAGACGTGATTTTTTGAGAGGCTTGAAGTGATTTTATTGAGCAATAAGGGGAATTATGTATATATTTTTTAAAAACGTAGCATATTAAAAATCAAGGGATCTTTTTTGTAAAGGAGGGATAAGGTGTGTTTTATTTTTGAGGGATAAGTGAGTGGAATGTGAGAGAATGAGTGGAGAATAATGTAATTTTTAAGAAAGGTAAATGAGTGAGAGTGGATTTACGTGAATTCACCTTTCATAAAGTGATTTTATAAAATCCATAAAATTGTTTTTTAATGGAAGAAAGGTAAATGAGTGAGAGTGGATTTATTTGACATGAAATTGGAGATGCATTTTTTATGCATGAGAGTGGTGAGATTGTGAGTTGAAAGGTTGGTATTTCGCTCTTTGAAATTGAAGAAATAAGGAGTGTTTCTATTTGTATTTGGAGTGATAAGGTACATTACATTTTGTAAATCTGAAGAATATTTTGTGGAGATATAAGTGTCTTATTTTGTATTTGGAGTGATAAGGGAAAGTTGTTGTAATTCAAAGTATTGTTTTACTTTGAGAGGGATCATGTCACTATCCATTCAGATTTTGAAGGCGAGTTGTTTCAAGCATTTGTCAGCTTGACATTATCATTGCTTCAGATGTACTCCATGATTAATAAATATATCATTTTTTTTGGTGTTGATGTGTCCTAGATCCGCCCGAAATTGAATAAGGGGATCTTAGGTACACGAAGAGTGAGTTGATGATGGTGCATGCTTCATGTTTTTTTGCTTATGATTTGTGTCTAGATTTCACACATAAATGATCTCATTTCATGCACACATAGAATACAATGCCAGCAAGCACAACACCTATATCGAAATAGTTGCAAGGAAGGATAATTAAGCTCCACACATACAACAACTCATCAAAGTTTTCAACATCGACATTCTACTTCAACAAGCAACTTCACTTAATCAAGTTAAAGCATTTCAAAGCAAAGTCTACATCAACATTCTTGCAAACAAATTTCAGAACTTGTGAATCAAATTCCAATTACATTGCATTGTACGGGTGCATTCTCGGTTGAAACCGACACCCATGTTTTGATTTGATCAGAAGTCAAGCACGTCAATTCTCTTCAACTTAGTCAAATTAAGACAAGTGAATTCCTTGTTTTATGTGAGTCATTCAAACCATTGTAAGCTTTTTGGGTGCATTTTCGACAGTGTTCGACACCCTTTCTTTAAAGCACAATCAAGTGAGTCCATGAGTTTTAACTCCTTGAAACAACCATCACAGCAACCACAACAAGTTCAACTCTAACACCAATCAAGCAAGTTGAGATCAACAAATCAAGCGAGCGTGACAGTCAAGTCCCATAGCAAGCGAGCCTGTCATTCAAGTAAAGTGCAACAGTTCAAAGCACAACATCTACAACAAGAGAGCCTGACTTCAAGTGAGCAAGTTCAGATGGCGCAGCATATTTAGTTATTAAACATTCTTCACAGTTTGATCAACTCCAGTGATGAAGACATGGTGCACGTCAGCAAAGAAACTCTTGCTGATATTTCACGGCATCTACAGCAAACGCATGAAACCATTGAGTTTCTTCAGCTTGAGTCCCAACTTCAAAGGAATGAATTGCAAGAAAAGTCTTTGAATGATCCAGATGATAAGTCATTCATCCCAACAACTTCAAGTGTCGAAGTTGTTCATGATCAAAGTCAAATTTCTTCCAAACCCATCATCAAGCCCTGGGAAGAAATTCAAAATAACAAGAATCGACGAGGCTTAGGATATGTCCCTGATGACACCACCTTACAAATCCCAGATTATTCCAAGCCAATTAAGTTTGTGAGTGCAGGATTTCTTGAACCACTCACCTCAGCAGGTTCTGAGAAAGTTGTAGACAAACGAAATTGCATGCAACCTGAAGTTCATGTTCAACCGAAATGCTCTCATTGTCAAAGAGCCGGTCATATGGAAGATCAGTGTTTTGATCTCCATCCGTGTTGCCATTGTGGCAAGCACAATCATTCCTCAGAAAAATGTCGCAACCAACAAAAATCAGGCAGATTGAAGATACATTATGACTGGATTGATCCTTGGGAATGGTCATCCACAGTCAAACGGTTGTCTCAGTTCTACAACCGACTACATTCACACATAGTGCAGCCAGCAGTGAATCGATGATGGTACTCTCCTGCAGTTGAACGAGGGAGTACAACAGTGAAACTCTCCTACACCTGAAGGGGGGGAGTTCAAATATATTTTGGAGAAGATTGACTCTCCTTTCAGCTGACAAAGGGGGGAAAATGTCAATGAAATTGACAAGTGATTGTCAGACTGAAAGTCTCGACAACATCAGCGAAGTAGCCAGTGGGCGTCTTCATCAGCCAGTGGGCATTTGTCATCAGCAGTGAGCATCAGCAAATTCGCCAGTGGGCGATCGACAGCCAAAGCAGCAGTGAGCAGCTTTCATCATAGCAAAAGCAACATTGAGTTGTTTTTCGACATCTTCAGCCAGTGGGCAATCATCATCAAATTGTGTCAGTGGACACCGGATGCTATTTTCAAGCAAAGGACAGTTGGATCCTTTTGCGGCTTGGCACATGATGGAGTTGTCAAGCGTCCTTTAGAGATGAATCAAGCATGCAGCTGATTCATGTTCTCTTCAGATTTGAGTTTTTTCCAGCATCCAGTTTTGGCGGTTTTTTCAGGCAATGTTTTTGAGGATCAACATGAGAACTTGGAAGATGGTTCTCGTTTTTGGATTTATCATTGAGGGGGGGAATGTTAGACTCTCTCATAAAACAATAATAAATCCAAACATAAATTGATTAATTAAATATTCCAAGTTAGGAATTTGTGCCTAACTCTTGGGTTGTTCCTCTAAGATAGGAGTTAGTTTGGGTAACTCCTATATTGGTGTGTCTGGTGAGAAATTATCTCAACCAAAGGAGAAATTATCTCAACCAAAGATGTCCAAGATAGCACGCACTATCTTGAGACCAATATCTCTCATCTATTTATTTGTAACACTATTTCAATTATTTTGATGTGTAATGAGAGAGAATCATGAGGCTTCAGCCTTTTTCCGCCATATTGTGTCTCTGATTTTTATATGTGATTTATATATTTTTCTGAGTTAATGTCATTTCCAATAATATTATCAATTTTCTATCCTAAATGTAGAAAGAAGCATCCATTGAAAGAATGCCATTTAGACAATATTCATGTTTCATGCAACTGATGATTGTCCAAAGTTGAAGGAATTGCAGGCAAACCAAATGGAAGAAGGTCAATGAATGGAATCTATTTACTACTTAGCACCAAGAATACCTTGGAAACCACGATTTACAAGTATGCCTCAAAATCCTACTCAACAATTTGCTCAACAAGTACCTCAATTTATCAGTATCATGTTCATAATTTATGGAATACTCGTATGCCTTGGTAGGCTTGGCCTCCTCAGCAAACCCAAAACAAACCTTATCAAAGTTGGCAAAGATATTCTTATGGAAACAAACCTCCTATTTTTTTTTACCAACAACCATACTATTTGACATATCAACAAACCTATCAATCCTATCCTCAACAACCTCTTCCATAGCAAAAATTTCAACAACCCCAACAACAAAATCCATTTACTCAACAATCATTACCCGCACCACCATCAACCCAACCTTAGCAACTTCAGTTTCCATCTAAAAAACCACCACCCAGACCAACTCAATTACTAGCCTAGCCAGTGGCAAATCCAAGTAATAAAGTAGAAAGACCAATATATAATGTCGAGGAAGGAACCTCATTTCCTACATATTCAATCCTTCCTATTCAAGATATTCACTTAAGGTCTGGAAAAGTTCTACAAAAAGACTCTCCTATCATCATAGAAGAACAGAAGAGGAGAAGAGTCCTGAAAAATCTAACACAGAGCATGTAATAAAATATAATCAAATTCAAAAGAGTAAAACAATAATGACTCAAACACCTCCTTTCCTGGAAAGGTTAGTTGAGCAAAAATATTTAATCTCTTCCTGAATTTGATGTCTTAGATGAATTGAAAAATGCTTATGTGAAAATTCCTTTATTGCAAGCTATTAAAGATATTCCAATCTATACAAAGGAAATTAAGGAATTATGTATAAATAAAACTAGCAAAAGAAAGAAATATCCACCAACAATTCATGTGATTGGAAAATTAACTAGCCTCATGTCAACAAATAGTACAATTGAAAAATATGTTGATCTTGGAATTCCAATGGTGACAATTTCTATTAACAATTTTTCAATTTCTAAAACTTTAATTGACTTGGGAGCTGCTATTAATGTGATGACCATAGAAACAATGAAATATTTTAATCTTCCAAATATTCGACCAACAACTACAATTTTGGAAACATATCATAGATCTAAAGTAGTGCTCAGAGGTGTGCTTGAAGATATCATAGTTTCCTTGGATTCTTGGGAGTATCCAATGGACTTTTTAGTTCTTCAACCAAAGTCGATTTTAAGACACCCATTAATTCTTGGAAGACCTTGGTTAGCCACAGTTGATGCCTTCATTGGTTGTAGGTTAGGAAGCATGATTATTTCACATGGAAATGAAAGAAAACATATAACACTTTATCCTCCTGCTCAATCACCTTCTTTGTTATCATGGCCTGATGAAACAAAACAACAAAAGGAAGAAGTAATTCAACCTATCTTAAGTATTAATCAAGCTTTTGATTTTAGAGAAGAGAATAATGAGTATTTAATAGATTATTTCATTTCAGAGCCAAATATTTTAGAACAATTAAGAACTATGCAATACAATGTTGCAAATCAGATTCTAGAACAATATTTTCATGAAAATTGCATAATAAATTATTTGCAAACATCATTCAACTATGTATTTCTTATTAATTCAATCACATATTCTCAAAGAAAAACAATTGAAATTAGTCCTACAAAATTTCTTAACATTGGAAAATTTTTGGAACCATCACAAGAAGAACAAATGATTGCGTTATTAAAGAGATTTTCAAAGGAATTTTCTTAGGATTACACTGAAACACAAGGAATCCATCCTGAAACATGCATTCACCATATTTACACAGATGATAATTTTAAACCTATAAGGCAACCCCAACGAAGAATGAACCCAATGTTGAAAGAGATAGTTAAGGAAGAATTGTAAAAACTATTACAAGTAAGATTTATCCACCCTATCTCAGATAATCAATGGGTTTCTCCTTTAATAGTGGTTCCAAAGAAGAATGGGAAGTGGAGAGTCTGTGTAGATTATATGGAACTAAACAAAGAAACTCTTAAATACTATTTTCCATTACCATTCATAAAGAAGGTCTTAGATTCACTAGCTGGGAAAAGTTTTTCTCCTTTCTAGATGGTTTTAGTGGCTGCAATCAAATCAAAATAGCATTAGAAGACTGGGACACAACTACTTTTACATGCCCTTGGGGCACATATGCTTCTAATGTGTTACCTTTGGATTATGTAATGCACCAACTACTTTTCAAAGAGCAGTTCTAGCCATTTTTGCTGATTTGGTACATGAATGTGTAGAGTTTTACATGGATGACTTCACTGTGTATGGAAATACTTTTGATGATTGCTTGAAAAATTTGGAAAAGGTTTTAAAAATATGCATTGAAACAAATTTATCTCTCAGCAATGAAAAGTGTTTCATGATGTTAATAGAAGGGATAGTGTTGGGTTATTATATTTCCTTTTTCTAGAATAAAAGGAGATCCGACAAAAATCCAAATCATTGTAAAGTTGTCAGCACCAACAAATCAAAAATATGTGATTTTTCTTGGGTATGCAGGCTATTATCGAAGATTTATTGAAAATTTTAGAAAAATAACCTTACCTTTATTCAAATTACTTACAAAAGATGTACCATTTCATTGGAATGCTAATTTTCAAGTTGCATTTGAAAATCTCAAAGAAAAACTATCTACAACACCTATTTTAAGAGGACCCAATTGGGATTTGCCATTTCACATCTCTATTGATGCATCAAATACTGCAATAGGGGCATCTCTGGGTCAAAAATATAATCATATGACTTATGCTATTTATTTTATTAGCAAAAATCTAACCCCTGTAGAATTGAACTACACAATTACTGAGAAAGAAATGTTGGCAGTAGTTCATGCTGTGAATAAATTTCGACATTACATCATAGGTTATGAAGTCTTCATCCATATAGATCATTCTTCCATTAGGTATTTGATGAATAAACCCATTACTAATGGAAGAATAACAAGGTGGTTGTTATTGATGCAGGAATTCAACATTATTGTCCTAGATAGACCTGGAAGGGAAAATCAAGTGGCAGATTTTCTATCTCGATTACATACACTTGGTGAGATTGTTCCTGTTTCAAATAACTTTCCTGATGAAAATTTATTTGCAATATCAGTTATAACTCCATGGTATGCTGATATAGCTAATTATTTATCAACAAGAAAATTACCTCCACATTTTACATCAAAAGAGAAAAGAAAAGTGATTAGAGAAAGTGCTAGATACACATGGCTTAATGGATATATTTTCTATATTGGTTTTGACCTTATTATAAGGAGATGTGTAAGACAAGATGAAATATTAGAAATTTTAAAAGCTTTTCATGACGAACCTTGTGGTGGACATTTTTGTAGATAAGAGAACAACATACAAAATACTCAATTTGGGGTATTATTAGCCATCCATTTTTAAAGACTCCAAGAAATATGTCAAAATTTGTGACAGTTGTCAAAGGATGGGAAGACTAGTACCATCTGATGAAATGCCACTGAAGCCACAAGTTCTCATAGAACCATTTGAAAAATGGGCACTTGATTTCATTAGTCCCATCAATCCACCATCAAATGGAAATAAGTACATATTGGTGTGTATTGACTATGTCACAAAGTGAGTGGAAGAAAAAGCATTGACCAAAGAAACATAACATACAGTGGTGAATTTTCTCTTTAAGGAAATTTTTGTTAGATCTAGGGTCCTTGGAGAAATTGTTACTGATCAAGGAACACATTTTACCTCTAAATTGGTTCAAGACATAGCAGAGAAGTCCAAAATCAATCATTGGAAATTTACACCCTATCATCCACAAGCTAATGCCCAAATGGAGGATAGTAATAAAACCCTAGAAGAAATAATGACCAAGACAGTTAGAATACATAGAAAAGATTGGTCAAAAAAGCTTCATGAAACTTTATGGGCATACATAATCACTTGGAAGAACACAACATGTTTCACTCCTTGTTAGCTGGTCTATGGTAAGCAAGTCTTACTTCCTATTGAATTTAGAATTCATAGTTACAAATTGGCTGCTAATTTAGGGATGGATCTAAGTGAAGCAGAAAAAGAAAAGATGATGCAGTTAAATGAGCTAGATGAGACCAAACAACAAGTAGTGCAACATACTCTACTCATTCAACAACAAAGAGCAACATGGTATGATAAATTCATTGAAAGGAAACAATTCAAAGTAGGTGAATGGGCCTTATTATTTGACTCAAATTTCAAGGAATTTTAAGCCAAATTTGTTGGCTTGTGTTATATTATTTCCACGACTAGCCCACATAGTTAATCGGGGAATTGGGGGGGAGGGTGCAGAGGGGGGACAATCCCCCCCTTCGTTGCACCGATTGCGTAGCAGGGAGGTCACAAGGGGTTTGAAGGGTGCAAGTAACCCCACTCTATGGGCTCCGGGGCAGCGCCCCAGAAAATCTTGGTTTTGGAACCTATGTTAGGTTGGGCGAACCCACCTATGGTTTTGTGCGTGATTTTCGCACATGTTTTTGGATGCGATGGTTTTTGGTCCATGGTTTTGGACGCGATGGTTTTCGGTCCATGGTATTGGATGCTTCGGCATGTATAAATATGTATTATAACATTGAAAGGAACATAATGAAAAATCAAGCTGGTAGTCCCGGTTGTGGGATCCAGGGGAAAATCTCTGTGTATATGTGTTATGCTCTCGTATTGTTTATTTTCTGTGTTTTAGAATTCGTATGCATGTAATTTCTGTATGGGGTTAAAACCTACAATTGGTATCAAAGCTATTTTGGCTTCAAGGGGACACCTTTGTTGCTAAAGGATTTCGCTTAGGCCTATGGTAGACCTTGTTCAGTGGGAGATCTGCGAGATCGATTCTGGTGGTGAAAGAAGATGGTGAGCAATGGAAAGATAGAGATCGAGAAATTTAATGGTCAGAGTTTTGAGTTGTGGAAACTCAAGATGGAGGATTTGTTGGTGGATAAAGATCAGTGGATCGCTGTAGATCCTGGTACTAAACCAACGGGAGTGTCCGATGAAGAATGGAAGAAGTTGGATCGAAAGGCAAAGAGCACAATATGATTGTGTGTCTCAGATTCAGTATTGCTGAATGTATCAGGGGGAGCTATGGCGAAGGCTTTGTGGGACAAGTTAGGGACTTTGTACCAATCTAAGTCTCTGGTGAATAAACTATTCCTGCAGAAAAAGCTATATAACCTGAGGATGAAAGATGGAGACTCGGTGACAGAGCATTTGAATTCATTTAATACTGTGGTAAGTCAGTTAGCATCTATTGATATTAAAATTTTAGATGAAGATAAGTGCATCAATTTGTTGTGTTCTCTACCAGATTCGTGGGATAGTCTGGTTATTGCAATAGGTAGCAATGCAACTGCCTTACAATTTGATGAAATAGTCTCATCCTTGCTGATGGAGGAGATGAGATGGAAAAATATAAAGAGCCAGAATGGTGATGCCTTGTCTATAAAAGGACGGTCCCAGAACAAAAACAAAAATAAGTCATCGAGTGGGAGATCTAAATCTCTAGGAAAACCTGTAAAGGTGGTGTGCTGGAAATATGGAAAGGAAGGGCACTACAAAAGGGACTGTAAATCTAAAGCTCCTGATAAAGGAAAGGGATCTAATGATACTGCTTCTACAGAGGCGAAAACCACCTCATATGAAGGTGGGGATGTGTACTTGGCTTCTTCAAGTACATATGTAGGTCATGAGGCATGGTTGATTGACTAAGGTGCATCCTTTCACTTCACTCCCCATAGAGAGTGGTTCTGCGAGTATGAGAAATACGATGGTGGTGATGTCTTCTTAGGGGATGATAGGAAGGCTAGAATCGTTGGTCGCGGAAAAGTAAAGTTGAAGTTGCAAGGTGGAAGGGTTAGGACACTTCCAAGTGTTCTGCATATTCCTGCATTGGTTAGAAATCTGATTTCTGTAAGCAAGTTGGATGATGCAGGTGTAAAAACAGTGTTCAAGAAGGATACCTGCAAGATGGTTCGGGGAGCACTGGTATTGATGCAAGGAGTTCAGATTGGAACTCTGTACAAGCTGCAAGGTAGCATGGTTGTTGACGGGTGCAACAGTTATGTGGTTCCTGAAAGTGGAGCAGAAAATCTAGTGGTCTTTGGAGAGAAGACCATGCTATGGCATCAAAGGCTTGGACATATTGGAGAGAAGGGCCTTCAAATACTTCATGGTAAAGGTATGGTAGAAGGTATGAGTAATAGCTCCTTGGATTTTGATTTCTGTGAAAATTGTGTATATGGGAAGCAGAATCGAGTGAGTATCCCCTCTGGTGGTAAGAGGGCGAAACATATATTAGAGCTTGTGCATAGTGATGTGTTTAGACCTATGAAGGTTCCATCACTAGGTAAGTCTGTGTACTATGTATCATTTATAGATGACTTCTCAAGGAATACATGGATATATTTCCTTAAGAAGAAATCTGAAGTCTTTGACAAGTTTAAAGAATTCAAGGCTCTGGTGGAAAACCAGACAGAGAAGAAGATAAAGGTGCCGAGGACAGATAATGGTGGAGAGTTTTGCAGTAAGGAATTTGAAGAATTCTGTAAGAAGTGTGGTATAGCACGGTAGAAAACTACTCCATATACACCTCAGCAAAATGGAGTTGTAGAAAGAATGAACAAGACATTGATGAAAAGGGCAAGAAGCATGCTCAGTGGTGCAGGGATAGGACATGAATTATGGGCAAAGGTAGCGGAGACAACATGTTACCTGGTCAACAGATCACCTTCATCAGCGTTGGAGGATAAAACTCCACAAGAGGTATGGACTGGTAAGAAACCCTCTCTTTCACATCTGAGGGTATTTGGATGTGATGCATGTGTACATGTTCCAAAATAGAAACAAACAAAGTTGGATAGTAAATCTGAAAAGTGCATCTTTATTGGCTATAATGATGGTTTAAAGGGTTATAAGCTTTGGAACCCAGTAACAAGGAAGGTTGTGTACAACTGAGATGTGGTGTTCAGAGAGGTGAAAGATGTTATTAACCATGAAGTCCAACCAAAGGAACCTGAGAAGATAGAGTTTGAGCTAAAGGAGGAAGAATCAGACTCTACAACAGAGGAAGAATCAGAAGATGAAGAGCCACAAACTCCGGGTGTGAGAAGATCAGTTCAAGAAAGATGGCAGCCAGAAAGGTATAGTCCATCTGCTTTCTGTTCAAATTTTGCTTTATCTATTACTAATGATGATCCCAGAACTGTGAAGGAAGCAGTCGATTCAGAGGATGGAAAACTCTGGAAAGAGGCCATGGTTGATGAAATGACATCTTTGCACAAAAATGAAGCTTGGGATCTGATGGAGTTGCTGGCTGGAAGGAAACCCATTGGCAGCAAATGGGTGTTCAAGAAGAAGACAAATGCAGAAGGAAAGGTGGAGAAATACAAAGCTCGGTTGGTAGCAAAAGGTTATTCCCAGGTGTCGAGAATTGATTTTGGTGATATTTTTTCTCTTGTTGCCAAGGTAATTTCTATTAGATTACTTTTATCTGTTGTTTTTGCTTTTAATTTTGAGGTAGAACAGATGGATGTGAAGACAACATTTGTTCACGGGGATTTGGAAGAGGAAATCTACATGAAGCAACCTAAAGGCTTTGCGGTGAAGGGTAAAAAAGAACTGGTATGCAAGTTAAAGAAGTCTCTGTATGGGTTAAAACAATCACCAAGGATGTGGTATCAAAAATTTGATACATTTATACGGGGACTTGGCTTCACCAGAAGCAAAGAAGATCATTATGTGTATTTTAAATTAATTGGTGACCGTGTTATTTATTTGGTCTTGTATGTGGATGATATGTTGCTGGTTGGAAATGACAAAGAAATTATCGAGGATTTGAAGACCCAATTGTCCTCCAAATTCGACATGAAAGATCTTGGTGTTGCAAACTATATTTTGGGCATGGAAATTAAAAGAGATCGAGCAAAGAGGAAGCTCTAGTTAAACTAGAGGAAGTATGTCGAGACAATATTGCAGAGATTTAATATGCAAGATAGTAAACTAGTGAAGGTTCCTATTCCTGTAGGTGTAAATTTATCTGTTGGAAAGTGTCCCAAGACACAAGAAAAGGAAGAGGACATGTCTCGTGTTCCATATGCAAGTGCAATCGGTAGCCTGATGTATGCAATGGTCTGTACTAGACCAGACATTGCACTTGCAGTGGGAGTATTGAGTAGGTTTATGTCAAAACCAGGAAAGGACCATTGGATAGCAGTGAAGCGGGTTTTTAGGTATTTGCATGGAGCTAGTGATTATGGTTTGTGCTGCTAAGGAAGACTAGGATTGGACAGAGTGTTGGATACTCGTGGCTTTGTTGATGCAGACTGGGCTGGAGATATGGATCAGAGAAGATCTACAAGTGGGTATGTGTTTAACCTATTTGGAGGTGCAGTCAGTTGGATGAGTAAGAAACAATCTGTAGTGGTACTATCAACTACAGAGGCAGAACACATGGCAGCCACTCATGCAAGCAAGGAAGCAGTTTGGTTGCAGAGATTGTGTTCAAGTATGGGGTTAGTACAGGGAGCTATAAGGATAGACCGTGACAGCCAAAGTGTAATTTTCTTGGCAAAGAACCCTGCATATCATTCAAAGACAAAGCACATTAATGTTCAGTATCACTTTATGAGGGATATGATAGAAGACAAAAAGGTGTTGCTGGTAAAGGTGGACACTTTGAAGAATAATGCAGATGCATTGACAAAATCTGTGAGCTCTGAGAATTTTTCTTGGTGTAGAGAAACAATGGGCATTACAGGGCTGGAAAAATTACTAAGCTCTCTTGTGGTCTCCTGTGGAAAGAAAACAACAAGTGGGAGAATGTTGGGTTGTGTTATATTCTTTCCATGACTAGCCCACCTAGTTAAAGGAGGGGTTGGGAGGGGGCGGAGCCCCCCCTTCGTTGCACTAATTGTGTAGCTGGGGGGTCATAGGGGGTTTGAAGGGTGCAGGTAACCCCACTCTATGGGGTCCAGGGAAGCGCCCAGAAAATTTTGGTTTTGGAACTTATGTTAGGTTGGGAAGACCCACCTATGGTTTTGTGCATGATTTTCGCACATGTTTTTGGACGCGATGGTTTTCGGTCCATGGTTTTGGACGCGATGGTTTTCGGTTCATGGTATTGGATGCTTCGACATGTATAAATATGTATTATAACATTGAAAGGAACATAATGAAAAATCAAGTTGGTAGTCCCGGTTGTGGGATCTAGAGGAAAATATTTGTGTATATGTGTTTTATGTGTTATGCTCTCGCATTGTTTATTTTCTGTGTTTTAGAATTCGTAGGCATGTAATTTTTGTACGGGGTTAAAACCTACAAAATTCAAAACTCACTGGCTTGGTCCATATGAGATTCAAGAGATATATGACAATGGTTCAGTCAAAATCGAGATAATTTATGAATACCAAATTTCATTTTTCGTTAATGGACATAGGCTAAAGCTATATAACAAGCCTATAAACAAAGAGGATTTCTTGTAGAAAATTTCATAGAAAAATGAGGTGGAGGTATTGGGAAAACACAATATTGTGTCTACCCAACCTCCTTAAATTTTAAAAAATAAAAATAAAAAACAAATATGAAAAAAGAAGGAAAAAAGGGAGTTTAGTTGTGAAAACCAGGAAACTGGCACAACATAAGCTTAGAATTCTCATTAGAAAACCAAGTCACATTCACCGGTGAGAATTCATAAAAATAGTTACTTCATTTGTTTTTCCATGTCAAGTTTTCTTTATATAATTGAATAAAAGAATTCTCCATACAGAGTTGACGACAAGTCAACTCTTTAGTTGAGGGAAAGGTGCAAATAATTTTTAAGTTTTCTTATCTTTTTACAACCATCTGCGTTGATCTTTTATATTTCAAGATCAGAGGGAATTATTATGAAGAACAACCATCAGCAATGTCTTTTTCAAGTGTCAAGAGGGACTTGAGAACTTGTCTTAATCAAAGGGACCTGTAAGTTTACTCCAACAACAATCACTCAAAGGATCATGGAAATTATTTCAAAAGAGAAAACCTTTTAATTCAAGGAGTCCAATTATGACCAGGGAAGTAAATATCTATAAGAAAAAATAATTTTAATGCTTTACTTTTTAGAATTTTTTGTCATTTTAAAAGTAATGGTAATGTATTCATTTTTCAAAGAGCAGTTATCTAAAGTACAGGGTAGTCACTGTTCATGGGAAATCATTCTTCCGAAAGTAGTCATCTAAAAGTACATAAAATAGTCGTCACATAAGGTATAAAGACTTAATTTTTTGTTTAAGGCATTTATGGGCACGAGTATCATTGTTTATGGCATAAAACGTTTCACAAGGAAAGGCACTAACATGTATGGCATAAGGGTTTTCAAAGAGGCGTATTGACAAAAGATCAAATTTGAATATCTAGGAGGTCATTGTTAGTTGACATTTTCATTTTTGAACTAATACACATAAAAACCTAGTATTATAGAGTCATTGAAATTCATAATTCAGAAAGGAAATGATAAGAAGAGCCTATCAATTTTATTATGATAACCTAAGGATCTATTCATACAATGAAATGATGCCTCTGTCTTTGTCAAAATTATGCCTTAAAAGTTATCACAATAGACCTTTGTCCTTGGTAATGTTCTATTTTAGGTCTAATTTCATACTCAGCCTAATTGATATTTTGTCTAAATGTCATCATATTATGATCAAATGCTCTGTGTCATAACCTTTTCCATTGCATCACTGACTGTGTCGTAACCTTTTCCATTGCATTGATCATTGTGTCGTAACCAATACTTTGTTTCAAATTAAAAGAGGACAATAAAAAAGGATGATATAAGGTTGAGCCCTGAAGTTAAAACATTACAACCGGTCGACACTTTGCAATTTCTGAAGCCTCTCGACACCATGTTATTATTATGCTATTGTTTACATCATTATGATTATCGTCCAAACCTAGCCATTGTGTGCACCTGTTGACCAACCGGATGAAGAGGAGATTGAAGCCATAACCATAGCAAAGGATCATAATTTTTATGTGAGAGGTAAGCCCATAAATATTCCAGCAGTCTCGGTCAAAATTGATGATGCCCATATCCTAGCTAATGAAACGTCGGGAATCAAATGCATAATTAGATCCTTACCCGTGTACATATCCTATTATTCACATTCATATAAGCATATAATTGACCATTGTGTCTTGCATTCGAGACTGGCCTATACGTCACAGTGAAGCGAAGAAATTGTGAATATAGAACTCAAAGAGGAAGACGTCAATGATGTGTAAGGTGAGACAAAGTTCATATTTTTCAACAGTCATATGTATTATTTTGACAGTGGAAAGGTTAATAAGAGGAATGACATGAAGCAGGGAGAGCAGAAAAAATACCAACACACAGGACCACATCTTCTTCAATTTCCATCATAGAGGAACATATAAGTCTATTTCACAGTAACCCTAGTCATGATTTTTAAAGAAAAAAAAGCAAAAACCAGAGAAGTAAAAAATTGTTTTCCTATTCCTTTTTAATAGAGAAGAAAAAAAATTTAGAATAAAGGGTTATTAAAAAGGAAAAGGCTTAACCATGGTATCTAGGGTTGAACCAGAGAAATTTTACACCACTATAGTACATAGAGATTGCTTAGAGCTCCTAGAAATAATCCATCGGACCTCATTTTTTATCAACATTAGTGGGTATAATGAGAACGTATGTATGGAGTTTGCAGCTTCATTTGATGGATAAAAATATACTGTAGGAAACTTTACCTTCAAATTTTCAGAAGGTATCTTCCTCAAGTAGGAGAGAGGTACCTTAAAACAAAGAAATGGAAAGATAAGTCATGGGCATCATTCATCCATATATCTAGAGTGTCAGCAGTCAATTGGAAAAAAAGAATCTCTAGAAGTTGGCTAATGCATCCTTGGGATGAGATGGTATATATCATTTAAAAATTTATCACATGTGAAGGAAGGTTTAATATAGTCTACTTATATCATGTCAAACTCTTACAACACTTGAAAGGTGACTACAAAATCAATATGCCTTACTACATGTTGCAAAGTCTCACTAAGATGGCCAAAGGAGTGCAAAAACAAAACAGTAATCTAGAAAAGAGTCTTTATCATCATGGGTTAATAAAAATAATCATTATGCATGAGCTTCAAAAACATAACTTTGTATGGAAACAATTCATAATAAGTAATGATTTTGAGGAGAGGAAACATGATTAAAAAGAGGAACATATTTTCTCCCAAGTGATGATGAAGAAGAGGAAAGCCTTCCAAGGGAAACCAACTCAAAAACTCCCTTGGAGAAAAGAAAAATAAGAAGTATGGTAAGGGAAGAGGAGAAATTACAAGAAAAAGATAAGAGCTTCTATACTTGTGAAAATAAATCCAGGGAACACCCACATGCTCAGAAAGGACAAACTCTAGAGGAGAATGATGAAGCACAACAATATCAATATGACTATTTGAAAGCTTTGGAAGAACATGAAGAAAGAGAAAGAAAAGATGAGGAGATGGAAAATGAGATGCCAATGAATGAACAAGAACCCATAATTCTAGAAAAGTTAAAAGAGAAAACTACTTCAAAGAAGGATAACAAAATTAAGAAACTAAAAAGGACCGTAAAGGAAATGGAGGTTCTTGAAAGACACTTGAAAAAGGAAAATAAACAGTTGAAAATACAAAGCCAAAGAATTCAAAGGGAAAATGAAAAATTAAAAAAGAGAAATCAGAGGTTGAAAGTGAGAGAAATTCTAATCTCTAAACAGGCATATAAATGGTATCACCAAAAGAAGGCATTGAAAACAAAGTACCAAAGGTTGAAGGTTCTTCATATGGCCCAGACCAATGTAGAAATATTTTTGCAAGCAACAAAGGAAGCAAAAGAAGCAAAGGAATAGTGACAGGGACATTTTTGTGCATGAGGACATGCAATGACTTCCTCTTGGGGGAATGTTGGGTATCACTTTTTGGTATTTTATTTTGACCACATAAGCCATTTTTTCCTTCATTTCCTTTTTCCAGTCCCATATTCATCCATAAAATCCTTGAAATAAATCAAATTAGGTACAATTATCATTTAATTTGAATGATTTAAATTTTGATAATTTTTTGCTTTAAAATTAAAATTTTAGCAATAATTAGAGGATGTTGCAACTTTCCGTAATAACTCCATGGTTTTCATATATGCAGGACAACTAGGAGAAATACAAAAGTTGTTGGATAATCCTCATTATACAAGGATAGGGAAACTCCTATTTTTCTCCTGAAAAGGTTCAGGGAGGTGCCCGGTCAATGCTAGTCAAACTAGGCCACTTATGCAAAAAATCCCTGGTTTTGAGCAAAAAAATTAGGGTAGTTTTGGATTTTGAGGGATTTCTCCCAAATTTTAGTGATAATAAGGATGAATTTTAGCTTTCATCTAAGATTTTTATAAATATATTTATCATTTTTAGTCATTTGGTTACAAAAACACTTGTATAAATATGTACGATTTGAGGTAGAAAGACATATTATGTCATGTTATGTTTGATGAACTATTGCTACCTGGTTGAATTCAATTGATTCAGAGTTTCTCATGTCTTCATTGTGCTTAATGGATGATGCTTAGCCTGTTCTTCAAGTTCTTTTAGCTCGTTTTCAACTTAAGTGTGCAAGCAAAGCATGGAGGGCCCCATTGCCAAGCTTGTGCACTTGTTTTTAATTGTATGGTATGATATTTTAGTTTGCTGCAATTTCATTGTGTTAATTTATTATGCATTTCAATATTATTTGACAATATTGGTTGTTGTTATGCTTGACAAGAAGTATTATGAAGTGACCTCCTGTAAAGGAGCTTGATATTCCTTTCATTCTCAATGGTTAAAATTGTCAAAATTGCTCATTTTGGTCAAATTGCTTATGTGTGATTGGATTGTTTAAATTTGGTTAATTAATTATTTGATTGATAGTAATTGATGGTCTAAAAGTGTTGATTTCATCAATGGAAGATTTTTGAGTCCATCTCTTGTAAGGGAGATTGAAGTTTGCTTGGTAACAATATTTAAAATTTCAAACTAGTTAAAGTGTTATTTTTTCAGAATTAGTCTCTAAAACATATCTTTTGGTGTGCTTCTAAGTTCACGAAATTATGGTTTGATAATAAAATTTATTCTCTAATTTACACCCTCAAATTGGACTGACACAAGGTATTTATATCCCACTCACTTCACCAACATGAATACTTTGCAAAAATTAAGTTCTAGTCTCTTTCTCAACTCTGTTTTAGAGGTTGTTAGGTATTTGTTCTTTTCCCTATTCAAGGATCTCTATACTTCTTAAGGCCACACAACTTGTATATGCAACCTATGTTGGGTACTGGTTGGTTTTCTTTTCACTTACATAACCTACACACAAGATATTGAAATATTAAGCAATGGGAAATAAACATTAGTTTTGAATATTCCAATAAATTTTAGGTGTTTAGCTCCATTTTTGAATGGATATAAATCCTGCAACATGTTAGTCAAATTCCCATTATTTTCTAGTGTAACTCTCACCCAATTACTAGTTGATAATGCAATCACAATTGAGGCAATAAAGAAATAGTAAAGTTTCTCAATACTTTTCCACTAAGAATTTTGTCTCTCAATTCTTTTGATGGTTGTAAGGCTTATCCAATGCCTTATTTTCTTTTTATTAGTATGTTAAGGTGTTTTTAATACTAATTCCACAAAAATTACAATTGCAAAACATTTATATTCCATGCTTCCTATAGTCAAATGAAAAAAATTCAAAACATTCTTAATGTTAATTATCATTAAATGAATAGTGAATATCTTCCATTCCTTGCCCATGACTATGTTGAGTGAATATTTTCTATTCCTATGCCTTTGAATGCTTTTAGGAAGCAAGTTACAAACCCATCATAAAATGAAAATATTTACAGAGATTAAAGAATCATTGATTCATTAGATTCATAATGTTGGATTATACCTAGAGTCATCCCTTTTTGATGATTCCATAGCTAAGAGTTTGTTTTATTTATTGATTTTTAAAACTAGGGTTTTCTCAATGATATGCAATGCAGTTTTATATTTAGGCTCAAATTTTGAAAATTATTACCTATTCATGTGTGGGCAATATTTTCACATTAACCTTGTCCAGACACTTATATGAGCTTACAACACACGTTTTTTCTACTTGGTTTAGTTTTTATGCCTTTGAGTCAAATTTTCCATGTGTCCAAAATTGTTATAGGAAGTGAGTTTTGAATCACCATAAAACAAAAATTGGGACTCATATCAACAAACTCTCAACTCTATTGGAATCATGATATTAGATTATAAGTAAGGGAACCCCTCTCCCGTGATCCAATAGACTTGGAACTTGTTTTATTCAATTATTTTGGAATAGGGTTTTGCTTAGTAAGAAGTAATGCAATTTTTCTACTATTATTACATAATGTTATCATATAGGGTATGACTTATTAGGGTGAGCTTACTGCTAGTTTCAACATTGAAAGCAAGTAGTAAAAGCTAATAATGGAGAATAACACCTTGTTCTTACTTATGTGTAATAAGGAATTGTAATCATAGAAGATCTATTGTAATTAGTGACGAGTAGTATCATAGTCTAATCACGAGAATCAAATTTTGAAAATTTTGACCTAGATGAACATGAATAATGTGCTCAAAGTAGCCTTACCCAAACATACTTACAAAGACTTACCACAATCAATTTTTTCTTTGAATTAGATTTTGCAAAAGCTTACTCACAATTAATTTAATTTAAATTATTTTTCTAATAATTATTAATACTACACATTAAACATCTGATTTAACATTCTCTTTTACATATTTTCTTACACCACCAAAACTCAACGCAAAACAAAAGCAATATCAATATATTATAAATGTATTATACACTATTACGTTTACTGATTAACACACATATATGTGCTCTATTTCATGTCATTGAAACGACAACGGCCACGCAAGAAAAACTCATATAAACTCTGCAAATACATGTATGAGGCCACTCACTCAATTGAAACTGCAATGACAGCAAAAAGGTGCGCCGTTACCATGTCTCTAAAAACCTTGACCTGATAAAAATATTAAATTCATATGACAAACTCTGCTAAAAATATGTGGAGACATTAAAATTTGCAACTGCCTAGCAACTCTCTATTGCCATCATCAACTCTTACCAATATTCAACAATATGAGTGTTTACAACAGCTAAATTTTATGAAACACCTATTACTAATCGAGTCCAATCATTACTAATTTTATGCATGTGGGCATAAAAGCTTTTACTAGAGCTTAATTGAGTTTGTGCTGCTTTTCTCATCCGCAAGTTTCTTGCAAACTCTGCACAGGTTTTCTAGGCACCAAATTTGTTGTATTAACATATTCTGTTCAGATACACATGGAAAATAACACACAATCAATTCCCCAATGTTTACAGTAAATTCATATAAGATATAAATTAAATTTAAAATGAAACAATTATCGAGACTTTACAATCTTACTGGTACTTACTGTTTACAATCTTACTGGCTAGTTTGGGTATTTGAAATCTCAATATCAATCTCTGTATGAACTTTTGGATTTATAATAAATAGCGACGATTTATATTGATTTGTTCACTGCACCGGAAATATGCGACGGCAGCAAGAAAATACGCAACGATATTACCAGCAATGAACATCAAATTTACTGTGTTTTTGTTGTATGGATTACCAGACGTGATGCAAGGAGAAATCGATGAGCTTTGAACTATACTTTCGCTATATATTGCATCGAACTTCAGACTTCTCTCTACACAAACTATGGAATTCGGCAGATAAACCAACAGTATAATAAGTAAGTGTATTTTATTGTGAAACATCGACACGAAATGGTCTCTTCCGAAATGGTGCGCTTCCATCCGTGGACCAGATCGCGTGGCTGTGGAAGCGTCACGTGGCTTCCATCCGTGGACCAGATCACGCGGTTGTGGAGGCGCCATATGGCCCTCATCCGTGGTTTAGATCGCACGGCTAAGCAGGTGCCACGTGGCAACCATACGTGGACCATATCGGGTGGCTGTGACTGCGCCACGTGGCGCTCATCCGTTGTCCAGGTCGGCGGCTATGACTGTGTCACGTGGGGGCCATCCATTCACGGAATCAGTGGCTGTGGAGGCACCACGTGGCTTCCATCCGCGGATCCAATCGTGCGGTTGTAGAGGCACCACGTGGCTTCCATCCGCGGATCAAATCGTGCGGTTGTAGAAGCGCCATTTGGCGGCCATCCGTGGACCAGATCGGGCGGCTATTTCAGCGCCACTTGGCGGCCATCCGTGGACCAGATCGGGCGGCTATTTCAGCGCCACTTGGCGGCCATCCGTGGACCAGATCGGGCGGCTATTCTGCACCACTTGGCGGCCATCCGTGATCGGGCGGCTATTTCTGCGCCACGTGGCGCCCATCAGTTGACCAGATCGGGCGGCTATGACTGCACCACGTGGCGCTCATCAGTTGACCAGATCGGGCGGGTAGGACTGCGCCACGTGGCGGCATCAGTTGACCAGATCGGGCGGCTATGACTGCGCCACGTGGTGGACATCCGTGGACCAGATCGGGCGGCTATGACTGCGCCACGTGGCGGACATCCATGGACCAGATCGGGCGGCTATGACTGCGCCACGTGGCGGACATCCGTGGACCAGATCGGGCGGCTACGACTGCGCCACGTGGCGGTCATCCGTGGATCAGATCGGGCGGCTATGACTGCGCCACGTGGCGGAAATCCGTGGACCAGATCGGGCGGCTACGACTGCGCCACGTGGCCGACATCCGTGGACCAAATCGGGCGGCTCTGACTGCGCCACGTGGCGGACATCCGTGGACCAGATCGGGCGGCTATGACTGCGCCACGTGGCGGCCATCCGTGGACCAGATCGGGCGGCTATGACTGCGCCACGTGGCGGACATCTGTTGAAGAAATCAGTGGCTATGACTGCGCCACGTGGCGGACATCCGTTGGGTAAATCAGCGGCTATGACTGCACCACGTGGCGGACATCCGATGATCAGATCGGGCGGTTACGACTGCGCCACGTGGCGGACATCCGAAGATCAGATCGGGCGGTTACGACTGCGCCACGTGGCGGACATCCGAAGATCAGATCGGGCGGTTAAGACTGCGCCACGTGGCGCACATCCGATGACCAGATCGGGCGGTTACGAGTGCGCCACGTGGCGGACATCCGATGATCAGATCGGGCGGTTACGAATGCGCCACGTGGTGATCATAAGATGACCAGATCGGGCGGCTACGACTGCGCCACGTGGTGACCATAGAAGACCAGATCGGGCGGCTATGACCTGCGCCACGTGGCGGCCATCCGTGACCACATTGGGCGGCTGTGGAGGCGCCACCTTGCGGCCATCCGTTGACTAGATCAGGGGGCTGTGGAGGCACCACGTGGCAGCCATCCCTTGACTAGATCAGGCGGCTGTGGGAAGGCCACGTGGCGGACATACGTGACCTGTTCAGGCGACTGTGGAGGCGCCACGTGGCTCCCATCCACGGATCCAATCGTGCGGCTGTAGAAGCGCCACCTGTTGGCCATCCGTCGACCAGATCATTGAGCTGTGGATGCGCCATGTGGCTTCCATCCGCGGATCCAATCGCGCTGGAGAAGCGCCACTTGGCGGCCATCCGTTGACTAGATCAGGCGGCTGTGGAAATGCCACGTGGCTTCCATCCGTGGATTCGATCATGCGGCTGCAGAACCGCCACTTGGTGGCCATTCATTTGACCAGATCAAGCGGCTTGGAGGCGCCACGTGGCTTCCATCCGTGGGCCCAATCGTGCGGCTGTGGAAGGGCCACGTGGCTTCTATGTGGACCCAATCGTGCGGCTGTTTTTAGCTTTGAAACCACCATGTGGCGGCATCGTGGACCAGATCGGGCGGCTATGAAATCGCCATCGCCGCATGGTGGGCCACATCGGGCGGGTATGGAACCGTCACGTTGTAAAAGGTGCGGTGCAAATATTCGTCTGATTCGTGTGGGAGAAATCGCGTTTTCTTCTATGAGTTATCGATAGGAATTCATGCGATCAAGACCGATGAATTCATCCACGAACTACTCACGGAAACTTTGATACTTTGTTAGAAATGGTGCTCATCTCTGTGGCCTACTGTATTCGTCTGTGAATGGGTTCCAATGGAACGCTGATTATGGTTTATTTTGACGCTGACTCTGCGACTGGACATTCTATTTTAGCACAGAAACTATACAGCACGCTGACTATTTTAGCAGACCTTTTTGTGTGTGTCCTTTTCTGTGAATCTGATTTTTCTATACATGCAAGGAAGTGCAGTCTAGAGATCTTAATTCACCAAACTCTTTTTTAAATAGTTAAAGTAGTTCGCAGGATCAAAAATGAAGTTGGGTTTTAAATTATTTAGTGCTCATCACGGGAAAGGATGTCAGCGTATGGAAATATGGCGGGAGGAAAGCTGACGCTGAAAGGCAATGCTTTTGATATAAAAGCTGGGGGATTAAGAAGAAAAAGAAAAAAAACGAAACATTATGAACAGAATTTGGCAAAGGTAGAAAAACCAAAATCATGAACAAGCGATTCAGAATCTGATCCGAAACTGGCTAGGCACAACAATCTGTTTATAAATACCATCGCACGACAGCTGAGAAGATATATAAGAAACAAAGAAACAGGAGTTAGATATAAGAAGGCTAACCAGGTTGGCAACCAAATGTCACCTTAAAAAAAAAAAGAAAAAACAAATTGAAGATCTCAACCAATATTTAGCAAATTTTAGTGAACATTATGACGTTCCTAAAGTTGGTCCATGATAGATTATTAACTACACTCGTTTGCTCTTTACTTTCCGTATAAGTAAAACGACCAGCAGAAAGACTATATCTCTTAATATGAAGATTTGTTTTATATCTGTTATAGCGGTAATTCTGGCTATCTGAATATGAAGATTTACTTTATATCTATTATTATAGCAGTAATTCTGGCTTATTTGTCATAGCTTTGTATCAAATTATGCTTTTAATATTGTTAATTACTATTTAATGTATCATAGTGATTCTTCACTTTTTTTAACCTATCATTTAAAATTCCTTATCCAACCCTTAACATTTTTATCCAACTCTTAACTGCAAAAACATTTTATGTTAATCAGTGATATGCTATTGTTATCTTTATGTCATGTTATGTGTGAATTTTCATTTTTATTATTTAAATTCTTTATTATTTTTTTACTTATCTTTATTATTATATTATACTATATGTTATATACAATATTTAAATATATATAATTATGTTGAATGTTATATCTACTATTTTACATATATATGCAAAATATCATATGAATTCGAAAGTGTCAAATTCATGTGACATTGGATAGGGGATTTTTTCACGAATCCAACATGATCAACTCCTCCACTGAAGGACAAATTCGACCCTAAATCTAATAGGGTATGAAATGGGGTTGCAAAGAAATCTTGATAAAAGAGGTTGAAACTGTAATTTTTAGGACTTCAAGAGCTCGATCAAGTGCTTTAAACGCTTGACCATTCAAAATTCAAATTGCTCGATCGAGCGTTAAAGTAACCCTCAATTGAGCAACATACGCGATTAACCAACGGCTAGATTGAGCCATTAAAAATTCTAACCTGCGAACGCCCTTACCAACTTTTATTAATGGTATTAATGGTAAACCAAATGACTTAGGGGCACGATCAAGCCGTTAACTCGAGTTAGAAAATGGCCCGATCGAGAGTTTGTTTAAACGCTTGATCAAACTATTTTTAAGCGCCTCAACAATTGGATCGCTTAAAAATTGATCGATCAAACGCTTAAAATTTCTCTATTGAGCATCCATTTTTCAGTAAAACGTACCCTCATTTCGCAAAAAACTATAACCCAACTCCATGCTTTGACCCCTACTGTAATTGCATGTGCATTCTTAGGCTTTGCAAAAATCTCCCTTAGTTTTTGAGACCAATTGCTGAAGAATTCCATAGAATTCTTCTCCCAATTTTTGTGTTGTTAACATTTGCAAGAAATTAAGAGTTTCACGAATGAATGGACCATCTAGGATTTCGTAGAACGAAGACTATTTATTGATGTCCACACTAAATTCTAGGCCTGCAAATACCTACAAAGCCCATTCTCGAGACTTTGGTAAAAGTAGGTGTTATTTATCCTCTCCCTGCAACGAATTGTTGCCCCCTCTTGTATTTTGTGAATTTAATACATTTTTTTGGTGATCAATCTGGTGGTTGCGAAAATTGTTCCAAAACCTACAACTAATTCTTGGGCATCAACCATTTTAGAACATGTCTTTATATTAATCATTAATATTTCTTTCATGTTAACAAAATTATTATTTTTAGTTTGGTTTTTGAGATATTACAATGATGAAGTATATTCTTTTTAATTTTGGAAATATAAATTATAATTTTTTTTAGATTTGTTTTATCTTTCTCCATAACTCTTTACGAATATTACGGTGTCAAACTTTACATTGATATAAAATAATAAGAATAATGAAAATATCAAAAATATTTTTTCCTTATTGCAAATAAAAATTTATTGATTTATAATTAATTTCAAACTCATAATAAACTTATCTCATTTTTTTTTTTTAAATACCATAATATTAATTAAACTTATAATAAATATTGATTTTAAAAATTGTATATAATTTTTTTTTTCAAATTATTATTTTCGTATGCATTTTTATTTATTTATTATTATTCTTTTATAAATCCATTTTTCTAATTCTTTTATTTTAAATACTTAAATTTATAAGACTAACATAAATAATGCGCATGCGCATTAATCATGGGCAAAGATATAACGACCTCCATATATTTTGGATTTAGAGATGTATAGGAAGTCACTATGTGATATTGATTGTTTTCTATTTATTTCAATTAATTTAAAATTATGATTACGCTGTAAGGCATTTCCTCTGGGAAGAACTCCCCTCCCAAGCCACCTGTACCCTTATCGGCCGTTGATTTTAGTGTTAGACGATTGAAAGAGAGTCTGTCGTTAGATTGAAAATAGTTAGGCCGTTAGGCCTTCCTTTTGAATCAGGGTTTTCGTCTACCTTTTCGATTTAAGCTCGACATCTGTGAACCATAATCTTGACATCTGTGACATTTCTATTAAGTGCTGGGTTTGTCGTGTCGATCCCTAGAAGTCACAGTGTTTGCAGGTGTCGATCTTTGTACCTGGAAGTCGCCGCTCGCATCGCTTTTTCTCATCTCCATTCGACATCTGTGCCACTCGTTTTACACCGAAGTATTTTAGGCAGGAGTTCCAGGACAATCCATTTTAGTGTTTCGTGGAGTTTATGGCATTGAATATGAGTTTTATGGTGCACCACTGAGACTCTCTCAATGGCATGACCGGTAATGGCATAATATTTACTGCCAATTCCAAATCGACAATCCTTTCGTGCATATTCTAGACACCCTGCTCGCAAATTTGGAACAAAACACGGGTTTCATTGCTTTCCTTTTCTTTAATGGTAGTGACCGCCAATGGCATAATCTTTACTGTCAATTCCAAATGGACAGACCTTTCATGCATACTCTCAACACCCTGCTCGCAAATCTCGATCAAAACAGGGGCTTCGTTGCTTTCCTTTTCTTTAGGGTTTCCATATAAATTCTAACTGAACATCTTCTTGATCGATTCCTTCGTTTCCACAATTTCTCTTTTGGAAAGGAAATCAAGCAGTGCAGATGTTAATTTCAGTATGATCCCAACAATATTCTCCAAGGAAGAGGACTAGGACGGCTCGCAAACCCACAACATCTACGATCCCTGAAATTTGCAGTTCATCCATGAGAGTATAAAGGATTCCTTCAGTAAAGCCCACAATGGCGTCAAATTGGAAGATACGGTGTCTGACATAAAGGGGAAGGCTCGATTTTTAGCCACTGGGTCTGCTTAAAGTCCATGGAGGAGACGAGATGATGGAAGGCTCTGGTGCTAGAACAATCGAAGGCTTTGGGTGGTGCGCTAGGTCGGCTTTTGGGCAGTTGAGGTGAAGATAAAGTCCAATGATTTCATATCTTGTCGTCTTGGAGAAGAAAAGCCAGAGAAGCTCAGTGACCTTGGCTTTCTCCCTAACGTCCGGAGCTCCCATCCTTGATTGTTTGCATTAATATAATATCCATGTGAGTCTATTTCTAGGGATTATGTTTTGCAAATTAGTAGATAAGTACTGGCCGTAGTTAAGGGTTTTATCTTTTTAATATTTTTGGGTTCTCGTAAATGTTAGAATGAATATATGTGTTTTGCATATAGTTTTCCTACAAACAATCCTGTTAACAGACTCTTATTTTCATTAACATACATGTTTTGGAGATAGTTTCCCTGTAAACAATCCTGTTAACAGACTCTTATTTTCATATGGAATTTTATTATCATCTCTAAGTTTGGATTCTATTTAAAGGCGATTATTATTTCTTCTCCATTCTATGAGTTTATAATTTCCATTTTATGTGGTTATGCATGGTGAAAGGCATTCATATGGATTGAGAATCCTTGTGAAATATTCTCACCCTGTTGATTGCAATTGTTATCTAAGATTTGTTAGTCGGGGTTCTGAAGAATTTTGTCGTTTGGAAGATAAAATAAGTGGGTAGTACGGGTTTGCAAAAGGGCAAACTGGGTACCAAGAAATCACTATTGCAGATATTTTCACCGCCACTATGCCCTCCTCAACAGAATGTCAGGAAGCAGAGATCGGAGTCCTTTGCTCAGAAGCAGAGACCGCAGTCCTTTGCTGACATGGCGTAAAATCCATCCCATGTATGTTATATTTCCTTCTATGATTCCATTAAACTAAAACTTTTGTAGGGTTTTGTTTTGTTCTGATTTTTTTTTGAAGAGTCTTATTAATTTATTAAACCTCTATCCATGAAAAGGAATTCCTTTGTATTATTCCTATGTATTCTTTCTTGGTAATATTATTTTGAAATGTGGGAGGCTGGAGTTTTTTACATAGACTTATTATTCTTCTGTATTCTTTCTTTCCTAGTAATATTATTTTGAAGTGTGGGAGGCTGGAGTTTTTGACACATATTTATTATGTTACTATTATGTACTAATCTAAATTCTTAAGCATAAAATTTTCCCATGATTAAAATTATGGGCATTACGGTGAAACTTTAATGGAAAGTTAAATATTTAAGCTCATGTTTTAACTTACAATGCCACTATATAGCAATTTTTATTAAAAAAATATATAAATGCATTTTATATCATATTTAAATTAATAATCAAATTTTGCTAACTTACAATTCCACTATATAATCTTTATTAAATAAATAAAAAAAGATATAAATGCATTTTATATCATGTTTAAATAAATAGTCACTTACAATGCCACTATATAATCTTTATTAAATAATAAAAGATATAAATGCATTTTATATCATATTTAAATAAATAGTCAAGTTTTGCTTTACAGCAGGCCCAAATAAATAGTAAGTTTTACTTATCAGGCCTAAATAAATAGTAGTTTTCCTATTAATTATTTTGAGAGTTCCAAATATCCACGCAGTAAGAAGATTAAAACTCATAATAAAAAAAATTTAATGGGCCAAAATAAATAGTAGTTTTCCAATTAATTATCTTGAGGTAAAACTCATAATAAAAAAAATTTAATGGGCCAAAATAGATAGTAGTTTTCCAATTAATTATTTTGAGGGTTCCAAATATCCACGTGGTAAGAAGATTAAAACTTACAATAAAAAGTTTTTAATGGTGAGTTTGTTAATATTTCCGAACCAATTATATTTTTTAAATTACATCAGACTTTAAAAATATAATAAAAAGTTTTTAATTTAATATTTTTTAACAAATTATATTTTTAAAATAAAATAAATCAAACTCAATAATATAGGAGATAGTAGACTTCCTAAGTTAGCTTTAAATTCTAGCCAAAACCACCTAAGACTGAAGCAGAGATGGTATAAAGACACAAGGTTAAACCTTTAGGAAATCAACGAGAATGATGCATTGCAAAACATTAATAACATTAAAAATATTGTTACTTCTAAGTTCAAAGAAAAAATGTGGTGTGAGAAAGATTTAGCAGTTAAAAGAAAATTAAGTTATTATAAGAAGGTCATCAACCCCACCCTAGAAGATCAAAAGTATCTCTCTGTTTTAACTAGCTCAAAGAAGAAAATTAATATAGAACGAATTCTCATGAGCTCCCTAGTGAAACAGGTCGTTGGGCAGTTCCTAAAACACCATGGATGGAAAGGATCTCCCATCTCTATGAGAATAGGAACATCGAGGATGAAAACCACTTCCTCTTAGAGTGCCCAGCTTACAATCACATTAAGTCTCAGTTTCATAATCTTTGTAGCAATACTGACCTTCTTCCTAGCCTTTTACCATATGTCAAAATTATAGTGGGCTCGGGAAGCTTCTCTCCATGCTTTTTGAGCAGAGGAATAAAATCTTAAATCAAACCAAATAATTTGTTTCTTTAGGTCCGATAGACCAAAGTTTGGTCGATGTTAACCACCATTATCATCATCGTTATTTATTTGAAATTAAAAGATAATAATAATTGATTATTATTTTAAAATATTTTTTAAAACAAATAGAGTTATATATATTAAAGATTTAGTTTAATTTATAAATAAAAAAATCTGAGGATATTAGTTTAATCAAGATTATGATTTTTTAATGTTTAAAATACATTTTTAATACATAAATTTGTTTATATAATTGTTTTTTTACATATTAAAAATTTATTTATTTAATTTTTTTTTAATATGAAATACTTTAAAAAAATTTGAGGTTTTTTGTTTGGTTTTGGTAAGTGACCAACATCATATTTTGCTTTTCTTAATAAAAATCTAAAAGTTATACATCGAAATCATTAAATAGGTTTTAAATTTTTCACTTATATTTTAATATTATAATTTTTAAGATTTTAAAATTAATATATATATGAGTGGGGTATTTTAATTGTTTTTTTACTTATATTTTTAAATTTTTTTATTAAATATTATTTAAAATATATATATTTTCTTTCACTTTATTTTTTAAATGGTTCTATCTAATTAATTTTTTTATTTGAGTGAAAAATTATTAATAATGTTAATAATTTTTAACAATATTCATCTGACCATAAATATTAAATTTTTTAACAATATTCATTTCACAATTAATTAACAAATTTTTTTTACTAGAACAAGTTGGCCTAACAATATTCATCTAATGTATAAAGTTGTCAATCTTGAACATCTAATTAATTTAATGACCATTAATTTTCCATCAAGGTTTCTTTAAATTCTTTGACACAATATCTTAAACTCTCCACAAATTTCTACTGGTTTAATAATTTTGTATTTAATTTCGGTGACATGAAGTTTATGTTCGACAGATCATAAAAAACACTATTTAGGCTATTTGTTTTTTTAAAAAGCTACGGTCTAATAATTTCATATTTACTCTCCTTGGCCTGGAATTTACATTCAAATTTTCTATTGTTTTAATAATTTGGTAATTAGATTTGCAAAGCACTTGATAATGGATTAGTCCCCAGCCAAGAGTCTTTCTACTAAATTTATTTTGTATTAAAATGAGAAATGGTCGTGCGGCCTGAAACACTTAGTGGGAGATTTGTTCACTACCATAGTGTAGCACTTGATTCCTATTTGGAAATTTAACATGGAGAAATTTTTCTTTTTCAGTAGAGAAACCATCATATTGAAATCTGTGTAGTATTCTATCAAGTTCATCATGGTCCAATTATTTACACGCTTTCAGTTAATTCAGTGGAGAAACCATTAGATTGAAATCTGTGTAAAAAAGAAAAAAGAGGAAAGAGATTGAAGGGCTTTCCATCCTCTAAAACTCTGTCACTGGTTTTAGTTTGTGGGAGCTCCCAACCCATCATGTCAAGATTTCCCTCTGTTCAATGTTTGGACAGTAAGTGTGTTTCTACATTATTTAAACGATAGAGAAATGGCTGTGATATACTGGTTTCTTGAGACAACTCTTGCCCTCCAAACCATGGAAATCCAAATACCACAGTGCAGGGTGAGGGGGGAAGAAAAGTACAAGCAGTTTTTAGCAGAACTGGAGGGTTTGAAAGGAGCAGAATCTAGAGCAGAAATATGCGTCATTGAAGGAAACCGTGTTGTTGAAATTGGGAGGTGACAAGACTTTCCAGAAATTGGAATCTCATGAACGGTATTGATTTTATTTGCATTAAAGAGCATGATAGTGGAGCCTCTCCTTGAAGATGTTTTACATTGGATAGTTTGCTATTGGTACCACAACATCAGAAATTGACTCGCAACAGTCTCTGAAACCACGCACCTGGCTGAGCGCCTCTACTTCCATAACCCACCGAAAAGATTCCCAACGATCTCAGAGATCCCATTGAACACAGCATAGAAATATCAGCTAAACCCAGTGATCCTGTTGAACAAGAGCTGTATTTATGTAAAAATTTGTCATATGTCGATGTTTACTCACTACAAAATTACAGATTGTCGTTAGTGGGGTTATAATAGAATTTACACAGAGATTCGTTTCTCTTAATTACATATTGCCGTTAGTGGGGTTATAACTACCTCTGCCTTTTGCCATGTAGCTTCTCCCATCTTCCAGAGGTGGTTTTACTCTGTAGCTATGAGAGATGTGTCATTTAGTTTTTTAAAACCAGCTAATAGCAAAGGTAATTTGTTTCTATGTCCCTTATTCATTTAGGTATTTGGTTGATATAGGTTATTTTATTTCGAACTACAGTAACGCAAAGGTTTTCTTTACAGACTTATGTACGATTGCACAAGGATAATACCCTACTTCCTGGTGAGGGTTACTATACTTCCTTACATTAAGTTGATTCCAAGAACACGAATTCTCCTTTTGTAGATTGGGAAAATCCATTGGCCAGCAAATTGAATTTCCCAATTCGTTACTTTCACTTTTGTTATTTATTTAGGGCTTTATGCCGCCCTACCTAGCCATGAATTCTACTAATCTTTGTTTTTTCTTCTATGGATTGTTAGGTTTGACCGCTTACAACTCTAGGCACGGAATTTTGGGTATGTGGTCCCATTATCTTATGGCTGTCAGGTTCCTGTCCATGACGCTTTGATTGTCTTTCTCTAGGTCTGAATTGGGGTTCCAACCCATGTACGATTAGGGTTTCTTAATAGACCCCAACCAAGAGTCTTTCTACTAAATTTATTTTGTATTAAAGTGAGAAATGGTCGTGCGGCCTGAAACACTTAGTGGGAGATTTGTTCACTACCATAGTGTAGCACTTGATTCCTATTTGGAAATTTAACATGGAGAAATGTTTCTTTATCAGTGGAGAAACCATCAGATTGAAATCTGTGTAGTATTATGTCAAGTTCATCATGGTCCAATTATTTACACACTTTCAGTTAATTCAGTGGAGAAACCATCATATTGAAATCTGTGTAAAAAAGAAAAAAGAGGAAAGAGATTGAAGGGCTTTCCATCCTCTAAAACTCTGTGATTGGTTTTAGTTTGTGGGAGCTCCCAACCCATCATGTCAAGATTTCCCTCTGTTCAATGTTTGGACATTAAATGTGTTTCTACATTATTTAAATGATAGAGAAATGGTTGTGATACTCTGGTTTCTTGAGATAGCTCTTGCCCTCCAAACCATGGAAATCTAAATAGCACAGTGTAGGGTGGGGGAGGAAGAAAAGTAGCAGCAGTTTTTAACAAAACTGGAGGGTTTGAAAGGAGCAGAATCTAGAGCAGAAATACGTGTCATTGAAGGAAACCGTGTTGTTGAAATTGGGAGGTGACAAGACTTTCCAGAAATTCGAATCTCATGAACGGTATTGATTTTATTTGCGTTAAAGAGCATGATAGTGGAGCCTCTCCTCGAAGATGTTTTACATTGGACAGTTTGCTATTGGTATTGTTATTTATTATCGTTTTACTATATTTGTAATAATGTGTTTTCTAGTTTAACCATATTTGTAATAATGTGTTAACCTATTTTATTTATAGTTCAAGGAAGTTCAACTCCATGTCAACCACTATTATTAGTATTTTTGGTTTAAATATGGTAAAAGTCAGTTTTGTAATTTTTTCCAGCAATAATTTATATTCAATTACTATTTAATTAGTTGATTTTTAATTGTGTTTTTAATGATATTTATGAACTCTTTACGATCTTCAACAAATAACTATTTTCCTAAGTCTATTTTAAGCCATTGCAAGCAAGCATACTGACTATAAAAAAAGCATTGGTTCTCGCACTGCTAGAAACTAAGAGGCCTATCCCAAAAAGAGAGCACAGAAAAATACTCTCGACTTACCTAAACATTTCTTTAGGTAGAAAGAGGAGAAAACAAAGTAGAAGAGATAAGATGCTTAGAAATATTACGCCATAGTGGATTGGAGTCGATGCAGTAATCCAGCCCATGTAGTTGTTGTTTTGGACAATGGCTGATATCTTCAAGCTTCGGTGTAGCCATGGTCTAATTTTATTGCTTCTGTTGCTTGTGTAGTTCTATATACTGCGTGTTGTCTAATTGATAGAGCAAGGTTGAAATCAGGGTACAATAAGTGAGTGGGTCGGAGCATGTGAGTTTAATTGGATGCTAGTCTCCTGTGCATTGTTGAAGGGCTTATTCAGGGGTTCACAGCTTTGCTCCCCAATCATGAAATCTTTAAAATTCCCGAGAGGGTGTGAATGAAGCCATATGCAAATTTGGGATGCTTTTAATGGCATATCGATCTCTCTCATAGTGCAGTGGCTTAACAAAAGGACCACTGTAAGTTAAATAAACAACTTTAGAAAAAAACCATCATCAACAATTGTTTTTTTTCTTGGTTGAGTATCTTGATTTTTGTGTGAAAAGGAAATAGCCGGATTTTGAAACTGGGTATTTGAGATTATCGAGGTGATTAATCGCAGAGGATAAAAGTTTGAGTATCATGCAAGCATCTTCCGCACTGGGTTGTGAAGGTTCGAAGCTTTAAAAAAAAAATATTACAGTTTTCAATCGACTGAAACTCCCAGTTTTTGTATATCTTGTATACTTTGATTTTTGTGTGAAAATCAAATCGCTGACTGTTGAAATTGGGTATTTGAGATGTGTGTTTGGTTTGTTCAATTAAAAGTATTATAAAATATCAATAATAGTGTTCATACTAAGGAGAAGTGGTAAAAATTTAGATGTCCATAGGAAATAAGAAATAGCATAATCTTATATTAACTTATATACAAATAAAGTAGTTTAAAAAAAGTAAATTTTGAACATGTTGAATCCATTTTATATACAGGTGAAAATGCAACTTACACAATGAAAATTTACAGGTGGTTTATATATATTTTTCCAAAAAGGAAAAAAAGATGATGAAAATTACATATTGTAGTAGCCACAAATTGTTCCTTGCTCTAAGGGCGCAGACCATCCTCACCAAGTGCATATATATATATATATGTGTGTGTGTGTGTGTGTGTGTGTGTGTGAAGCCCATGGCCTATCAAAAAATATGTAACATCATATAGTCACTGTTCAAAAATATATACATGCATATAAGCAAAAATAAAGTTGTATGTTTGTCATTAGTTTCCTTCAACTATTTCTTTCCCTTCATCAGTGAAGGGTTTGTGATAATAATCATAATGCATATAAACCCATCAAACCAGGCGTCTCCACTGAGGGTTACTAACTTATCAGGATTTTGCTCGAATGCATATTTACCCACTAAAAGGAAACAAAGTCATAAGATGAACTGTTGAAATGATAATAACCAAATGGTTTGTGTTTACTATGTTTACATTGCATCTAGTGACAATGCAAAGTAGACAAAAGACCATGGTACCTGCACCATAAGACCTTACATGCGTAAAAGTGCATTACTTTCAGATTCTCTTAGTTGTCTTTTCTCCTCGTCTTTTGGTTCCCCGGTGCAATGGTTACTTCCAAGCACCAAGATGTTTTTATCCTTTTTCATCACCAAGTATTTTCCTATACCAAATGGTTTGGATCTACCACCTCCTTGCTTGGTAGATTCAGTCGTGAAATTTACTTCCAAGCACCAAGATGTTTTTATCCTTTTTCATCACCAAGTATTTTCCTATACCAAATGGTTTGGATCTACCACCTCCTTGCTTGGTAGATTCAGTCGTGAAATATTTTTATTTGGTTTAGAATGCGAATTCAAATCCTGAATCAGTTGCATGTATTATGGTTAGTGGATTGTACACTACGTCAGATGTGAGTTGAGACATAGTGCCATCATCATGGAAGGGGTGGCTAAGGGTGAAGATGCATAAACTCTTCTACTATTTTAATTTCCTCAAGAATTTATAAAAATTTGTTTATTATTTCTTTTTCCCTAAATTAATTTACATATTTGATAGTGGATTGTACACTACGTCATATGTGGGTTGAGACATGGAAGAGGGTGAAGATGTAGAAACTATTCTACTATTAAAATTCCTCAAGAATTCATACAAATTTGTTTATTTTTTCCTTTTCCATAAATTAATTTACATATTTGAAATATTAATAATACTTCTACATAATTTGAATGAAATATACATTTTGCAGGTTCATTACTTCTTCTTCAAGTCTTTGATGTCTCCAACAAGTCTTAATGAAATTTCAAATATGGAATGACAACCATGATGTTATTCACAATGTTATATTTTCTTTTCACCTCTTCCATTACAATCTACTACTTGTAATTTTTTATTTAAACTTAAAAAAAACATCTTTGATGATCAATAGGCAATCTTTGTTACAAACATTATACTCTCTGTAAATTTCACCTAATGTAAATCATTTAACTTTATATTTCACCTTTACATGCAATCTTGTTGATTAATTATTATTTTCAATAACCTTCCAGATGTCATGATTATTCCTCAATTGCCCGAGATGTCAAAAAGCAAAAGCAACGCTATAAATAGGTAGCATATGGAAAAATAGCATAAATGAAGAAAAATATCGTATGTTTTGCAATCTTGTATCCCTCAAACTTGTTTTAAAATTAAACACAATAAACCTTAAAATAATAGACCATAACATGTTCACATAAACCATAGCAACTATATGGATAATGGATACATGAGACTATTTTTATTTACAAAATATCCATATTCGGAATACTCACAAGTAACTTAAGGATATAGCTGTAAATGTAACTCAATCTTCCACCCTTGCTTTCAATCTTTTCTATAAATCCTTACTTTCAATGACCATTCACATTTTGCTATTGTTCCTCAATTTATGCCTTGTGTTTCTTTTGCAACAATTTATGCCTTGTGTTTTTTTTGCAACATTTCGTACAAATGCTAGTTTAATTTTATATTAAAAATAAAATACAAAAAATATTATTAATTATCATATTTTACTAAATCAATTAAAAATTCTAAACTGGTCTACGGTAATAAAGTGATGATTTTTTTCAATTTTTTTTGGGATGCCCCTCTGCATCATCTTCCGGCCTCCACCCCTTCCGTCCTCTACGGGACAAATTAAGGACCTGTGGTTTCCAGGTCACGGTGAAGATCCAAAGCCACACCTATCCCTTGCTTTTGTTTTCTACCATCTCAAAGCCTTTGGTGCTTCAAACTTCCCATCACTCTGCCTGCCTGGGCATCATCTGCTTCATTGTTACTATTACTCCTGCTTCAAACTTCTATCGATCTGTCTGCCCGCGCATCATCTGGTTGCTTATTATCATTACTTACCTCTATTCTTCTTCCAATGGCACACAACACAACCGCCTCTACTTGTGCATCTAATTCATCCGCATCCTATTCTGCGCCCAACTACTTCCATATATTTATAAATCACCGCGGCTGCGATGTCAAGAAAACCTTCGCCGCACATCTCTACCGGCGCCTTACTTCCCATGGATTGTGAGTGTTTCTTGACCGGCCAGAGTTAGAGGCTGGAAAAGGAATTATTTCTCAAATCGAGGAGGCTATCCAAGTGGCCTCTGTCCAGATTGCCATTTTCTCAGAAAACTATGCCAAATCGAAATGGTGTCTGGATGAGCTTCGGCTGATGGTAGACTCAGAGAAGCGTGGGGCTACCATTCTACCTGTATTTTACAATATTAAACCTTCCGATCTCCGGTGGGCGGACGCAACTCAAGATGGACCGTACGCTCAAGCCCTGCTCAAACATGAAGAAAAGGGGCGATACAACCCCCGAAGAATTCAAGGTTGGAGAGAGGCTCTTTCTCAGGTTTCATATATCAGCGGCTTTGAGTTGGAGGCATGTAATGGGTGAGTATCTTCGACACTGTTACAATTCCTGTCTTTGCTTTTCTTTCATGGATTGATAGCCACATGACAAATTAGGCAAGTTACTGTTTGTAATTTTACCCTCTGAATATGCCATATTCAGGGATGAGGCTGATCTCTTGGATAAGGACTTAAAAACAAATACAACACAAAGACACACAACTTCATTAATTCAATTGCTTAATTACATCGCACTTATATAGGAAAACTTATGCAACCAATTCCTAACCACTCACAACTAATTCTTGTTAAACTGCTCACAACTAATTCTGTTCAACTGCTCATAACTAATTCTATTTCTGCATTATTCTCACATCCTCCCTTAATGGAGAAATGGATTTTCTACAATACCTAACTGACTTCTAAAAACTTCAAATTTGATTTTACCAAGGGGCTTAGTAAATATATCAGCCACATTATCCTTGGTGTTACAAAATATCAATCCAATTTCATTTGACTCAATTTTCTCACGTACAAAGTGGTACTGTAACTCAACGTGTTTTGTTCTAGCATGGTAAACTGGATTATGTGCTAATTTGATAGCACTCTGATTATCACAATTGATACATGTTGCACCACTTTGCGCTTCTTCAAGATCTGCAAGAATTCTCCGCAACCAAATAGCTTCACAGGTGGCATTGGTCAAAGCTTTGTACTCTGATTCTGTTGATGATAAAGAAACAGTTGGCTGTTTCTTACTACTCCAAGATACGACCCCTGATCCAATATGAAATGCATAGCCAAAGGTAGATCGTCTGTCATCTGGATTTCCTGCCCAATCTGAATCAGAAAAACCTGTCAGTGCAACATCAGATACATCAGTATACATAATACCAAGATTCACTGTTCCCTTTAAGTATCGGAGAACTTTCTTTGCAGCATTCCAGTGATTTCCTGAAGGCTTAGCCATGAATTGACTAAGGATACTGACTGAGTATGCAATGTCTGGTCTGGTAGTGGTGAGATAGTTCAAACTTCCCACTAACTGACGATATAATGTTCCATCTGCCTCTTTCGATCCATCTTCTTTGTACAACTTTGCATTCTGTTCTAGGGGAGTTGACATAGCTTTGCAATCTGTCATATTGAACTTTTTAAGAATCTCCTTTGTATATTTGCTTTGAGTGATCAAAGTTTTACCAGGTTCTCTCCATACCTCAATTCCTAAGCAATAATGCATTTCACCCAAATCTTTCATTTCAAAATCCTGTGACAACTGAACTTTAATTTCTTCAATTAACTTGTGAGCACTGCCAGTTATAATGAGATCATCCACATACAAAGATATTAAAGCAACATTTCCTTTTTCATCTTTCTTAACATACAAGTTAGGATCATTTTTGCTTTTCACAAATCCATTCTGAAGAAAGAAGGTATCAATCTTTACATACCATGATCTTGGTGCCTGTTTCAAACCATACAATGCCTTTCTTAACCTGCAAACCAGATGCTTCTGTCCCTGTTTGACAAACCCTTCAGGTTGAACCAAATAAACTTCTTCCTTTAAATCACCATTTAGAAAAGCAGATTTGACATCCAATTGATGTATATTCCAATTATGTTTTGTGGCTAAGGCAATCAGTAATCTAATTGTATTCAACTTAGCTACTGGTGCAAAAGTGTCTTCATAATCAATTCCCTCCTGTTGAGCATATCCTTTTGCTACTAATCTTGCCTTAAATTTATCAATTGTACCATCTGCTTTAAATTTTGTTTTGTACAACCATTTGCTTCCAATTGGAACTTTATTTTCAGGAAGTTCCACTAATTCCCATGTTTGATTTTTCATAATAGAAGCATACTCATCATTCATAGCATTAATCCATGGTTCATGTTGTTTATCCTGCTCATAATCAATTGGTTCTTCAACATTCATTATATTAGACATTAAGGCATAGTCTCTATACCTTTCAGGAAGCCGAGTCTGTCGGGACGACCTTCTTGGTGTGGGTGTTCCATCCATGATTCGTTGGCTTTGAGGTGTATCACCTCCTTGTGATGACTCACTGCTGCTAGATGTGCTCATACTGCTGCTATCATCCTGATCCTGTACCTGTACCTGGACCTGTTCCTGTTCCTGCTTAATCAAAGTATCAAGCTTGAGATGTGCATCATTAGAAATATGCCATGTATCATTCTTTGTGTTACTTTTATCAGTCTACTCATGAAACAATACATCACGACTTGCAAATAGTTTATGGGAACTTGGATCAAACAATTTATAGGCTTTCTGATCCATACAATATCCAATGAAAACACACTTGATGGACTTGGCATCAAGTTTGCTTCTGTTAGCCTTAGGAATATGAGCAAAAGCAGTACATCCAAAGACTTTGAAATGACTCACATCAGGTTTATAACCATAAAGAACCTCAAAAGGAGTTTGAAAAACTAATTTCTTAGTGGGACATCGATTCTTCAGATAAACAACAATGTTAATGGCTTCTGCCCAGAAACCATTAGAGATGTTCTTACCTTGCAGCATACTACGAGCAGATTCCACCAAGGTTCTATTCCATCGCTCAGCAACACCATTTTGCTGAGGGGTATGTGGCACTGTGAATTGTTGTTGAATTCCATTAGATTTACAATAGGTGTTAAATGCTTTTGATTTATATTCACCCCCTTGATCAGATCTGAGTATTTTAATGCACTTTCCTGTTTGTTTTTCAACCATATTTCGAAACTCTTTAAAATACTCAAATATATCACTTTTCCTTCTAATGAAATAGACCCAGGTATATCTAGATCTATCATCAATAAAAATAACAAAGTATGAAGCACCACCAAGAGACCTAGTTTGCATAGGTCCACATACATCAGTGTGAATTAATTCAAGTATATCATACTTTCGTTTCTCAGTATGAACAGGAAACTCTTCTCTATGCTGCTTACCAAGTGCACAAGCTTCACATGGTAAATGTTCACACTTCATAACAGGAAGACCTTCAACCATTGATTTCCTTTGTAACAACGATAAATCATTGTAATTTAGGTGCCCATACCTGTGATGCCATAATTCTGCTGTCGATGTCTCTTGGGATGTCAATGCAACATGGCGCTTGACTGTCACATCCAATCTGTATAATCCTCCAACCCTGGTACCTGTAGAAACAACCCTGTAGTGGTCCTGAACATCTTTCACTATACACCCCAATTTACCAAATTCGACTTTTAAATGATTATCAGTGATAGTGGAAACAGATAGCAAATTCTTTTTGAGAGCAGGTACATACATCACATTATGAATCTGTCGCATTTGTCCATTAGGTAAGTACACATTTATTATGCCATAGCCTTGAACTTTAAGTGACCTATCATCTCCTAGGTAAATGTGTGTACCATCAGATTTCTCATAATATTTATCATACCAATCTTTATTACAAGTCATGTGTGCTGATGCACCAGAATCTATAAACCAAGCATTCTCATCATCAGTTTCAGCAGACAATGCAGCATCAGAAAGAAATAACTTAAGATTTTTAAATCCATCATTCACTGAGGTGTCTCTGTTTATGTAATTTCCATTATGCCTGCTATGTCTTTGATTTGATTCATTATTCTTTCTCCTATAGCAATCTTTAGCCAGATGTCCAGGTTTTCCACAATAATGACATTCAATGTTCCTTTTAACATAAGAATCAGGAGGTGCCATACCTTTCTGCTTTGCTTGAAAACGGCCTCTGTTTCTGTCCCATGGTCTCCCTCGGAATGGTTTTTGGCCTCTTGCAGTCAAAGCCAAATCAGAACCATTTGACTCCAGTTCAAAAGTTTTCATGCACTCTTCTTCTTGAAGAAGAATTCTAGCCAATTCTTCAAATGTAGGAGGTGTTGGTCTAGCGGAGAGAGCTGAAATAAAGACTTTATAGTCTGGGACTAACCCCTTTAAAGCAACAGTTACCAAGTCTGTACTAGAAACCTTTTCACCAATATCACCAAGATTATCACAGAAATCTTTAATTCGGGAAAGAAAGTTACTAATGCTTTCATTGGCATCCATTTTGATAGATAGCAGCTTTGTTTTTAAAAATAAAATATGGTTTGCATTAGTAGTTTCATACAAACCTTTGAGAGTGTCCCATGTCGCCTTCGAAGTTTCACAGTCCCGAATGTGAGGAATAATATTGTCCTTCACTAACATGCGTAGCAGCACCCTTGCTTTCACTTCACGCTTCTCCCAATCTTGAGTGTTAGTAGGAGGTTGAGGCTTGGTCTCGTCACCTTTGACAATCGGCCAGAGATTGTATGCCTCCAGTACTGTGATGATCTTAAATTTCCAATTTACATAGTTTTCTCCATCAAGTTTTGAAGACTCATTTAAATATGAATCTGCAAGAGGATTAGCCATCTCTCCACTCTGCTATCTTTTAAAAAACACTGAACAACCTCTGCTATCAAGCAATTACAAGATTCGGCAGCAAACTAAACCAAAACAGCACATAGAACCCAAGTTTGGGCTCTCGATTCTACACGAACCAGTGATTATCCCTTACAAACTGCACCTCGTAACAGTAACAGAAACTACATATACAGGCGAGGATGGAACACTTACAGAAAATGCAGTGAAGTATAGAACATACAAAATCTACTCAGAATTGTGTAACTGGCTCAGATTTACAGCAAGTACAGTGAATCCGCGAAGGCTATGTCCGCAGACGCGCTGGAAATGAACTGCTGCACCGGATTCAGGGCTGTCCACAGGTCAGCGTATGCTGTCCACAGCGTATCCTTCAAGCCTCCGTCCACACCGTCCACAGGTCAACGTCCAACAGCCTCACACGCTCCACAGGGCCGTCAGGGATCACAGGGTTACTGCGCACACTCTAATGGCAGAGTCTTACTGCCCACGAAGAGGAGAGAGGCGCAGACAAAAGAGCTCTGTGCTCTGATACCAACTTAAAAACAAATACAACACAAAGACACACAACTTCATTAATTCAATTGCTTAATTACATCACACTTATATAGGAAAACTTATGCAACCAATTCCTAACCACTCACAACTAATTCTAGTTCAACTGCTCATAACTAATTCTGTTCAACTGCTTCATAACTAATTCTATTTCTGCATTATTCTCACATAAGGTAGTGGAAAGGGTATTGACAAAGGTTCCAAAACCAGCGTTACACGTGGCCAAATATGCAACTGGTTTACCAGAAAAATTTGAAGATTTTGAAAAGACTGTATCATCCCAGCAGGAGCAGCAACCGACGGAGTCTAAGGTAGTGGCGATTGCAGGTGTGGGTGGAGTTGGCAAAACGACGCTAGCCAAGGAATTCTTCAACTCTAAGAGATCAGGTTATGGTTGCTCCTCCTTTCTAGCTGATGTGAGAGAAAAAGCGTCTAGGGCGTCGCTACCTTCCCTGCAGTCTCAACTCATTAAAGACTTGAAAGGTGTAAGTAGGGGAATTGATAATTGGGAAGAAGGTATAGGAATACTTGAAACATGTCTCTCATCTTGTCAGGCTCTCATAGTAATAGACGATGTAGATGATGCCGATCAATTGGATGCATTTTTGCCAATTAAGGGCGTCCTTCATTCCAAGAGCTTGATTTTGGTCACGTCCCGGGACAAGCATGTCCTTCGAAGCGCGGGAATAGGGAAGTCATCTATTTATCACCTAAAGGGCCTCAATAAATCACATTCCCAAGAACTTTTCTGCTCCTATGCCTTCTTTCAGCCACATCCACGAGCAGGGTTTGAAAACCTTGTCGACAGGTTTGTAAAAAGCTGCGACGGTTTGCCTCTATCCCTAAAAGTTTTTGGTGCTCTTTTATGTGGGCAAGATCAGCCTTATTGGGAAGAAAAATTAAAGGAACTTCATAGATTGCCCGAGAAGATCCTGGCAAGCCTTAAAATTAGTTATAATTCATTGAATCAAAAGGAACAGCAAATATTTTTAGATATTGCTTGTTTTGGCATAGGAGAAGAGAGGGATAAGTGGGTAACAATATGGGGCGGATTGGCGGGGCTTCAAACTCTAGAAGACAGATGTCTTGTAGAGGTAAAGGAGGAGACTCTGTTGATGATGCCAGGGTTTGTAGATGTAAAAGTGAACAGCATGAGAATGCATGATCATGTGCGCGACATGGCAAGAAATATTGTTGAGGAAGTATCAATGCCCCGTCGTCTTTGGCGTTCGGTTGAGGACGTCCATGATCTGTTCGAGGAGCAGTCATTATCATCTGTAAGTGATTTAATCGTCTAAGACTTCATACCCATGTCCGCAATTTTCAAGTTCTTTTTATGCAAATAAATAAATAATATGCCAGGTACTATGTCTTAATAGTCTTTTAAGAACGAACAGGTAATACCAGATATACGTGGAATTAGGATGACTACCCAGTTAACAAAACAGGAACAATTATTACGCACAAAATCAGAGATACCGCTGAACAAAATTTCAAGTGAGCCGGCGCTCAAAATGAGAACATTGCAACTTCTTGAAAGTGAAGGGGAATTTGTGGAAGGCATAATAAGAAGGGTGCGGTCACCAAATCTCGTATGGCTCCGCTGGAATAAGTGTCCCTGCTCTTCGCTGCCTACCTGGATTCCAATGGACCAGTTAAAAGTTTTAGAAGTGAGTGGAACGAAACTGAAAAAATTATGGCGTCGTGATTCTCAGGTGGGTAAATGTAGATGAACATACAGCAATAGTAGATGAGAGTAATTGTGTATCTTCTGTTTTCTCATGTTATGATTAAAACGTCCAACATTGCAGGCACCTCTACAGTTGCGGGAGTTGTATGTTCATGATGCTCCACTTTTAGAGTTTCCAAAGTCAATAGCGAAGCTGACACACCTCGAAAGGATTGTCCTCAGGGATTCTAATTATTCAACTAGTCCTCCAGAGCCCGCAGATCTATCAACGTTACCAACGTTACCAGAAGAATTCTTTCATCTCCGCTCCTTGAAATATCTAGAGCTTCATGGGCGCTTCAGGATTCTTCCGAAGGAATTTGGAAATTTAACAAATCTCCAAAGCATCGTTCTCTCTGGCTGCCAAAGGATGGAGAAGCTTCCAAATTCTTTCACGGATTTAACAAGTCTCCAAGTCATCCAGCTATCTGGCTGCCACAGTTTGAAGCGGCTTCCAAAATCCTTGGGAGATCTAACAAATCTCCAACGAATATCCCTCGACCGGTGAGGGAGTTTGGAGCTTCTTCCAAATTCGTTTGCGAATCTGGCAAATCTCCAAGACCTCTATCTGTCGGGCTGCAACAGATTGAAGCGGCTTCCAAACTCCTTGGGGGATTTAACAAATCTCCAAAGAATCACCCTCAAGAACTGCGAAGGTTTGGAGGTACTTCCAGAATCTTTTGGGTGTTTGACAAATCTGTTACGCATTGAACTCACTGGCTGCAAAAGATTGAAGAACCTTCCAGATAGCTTCACAGGTTTAACGAGCCTTCAACACCTCAAGCTGTCTGACTCCGACAAATTGAAGCGTCTTCCAAAATCCTTGGGGTGTTTAACAAATCTCCAATACATTGGTCTAGCTGGGTTTCCGAGTTTGAAAAAACTTCCAAATTCCATGGGCGATTTAACAAATCTCCAACAAATCAGCCTGTCAAGCTGCGGCAGATTGAAGCGGCTTCCAAATTCCTTGGGAGATTTAACAAATCTCCAGAGAATCACCTTCAGCAACTGCGAAGGTTTGGAGGTACTTCCAGAATCTTTTGGGTGTTTGACAAATCTTTTATTTATTGAACTCACTGGCTGCACAAGATTGAAGAAGCTTCCAGATCCCTTCATAGGTTTAACAAGTCTTCAACACCTCCACCTGTCTGGCTCCGACATATTGAAACGTCTTCCAAAATCCTTGGGGTGTTTAACAAATCTCCAATATTTTAATCTATCCAATTGCAAGAGTTTGAAAAAACTTCCAAATTCCTTGGGGGATTTAACAAATCTCCAAGAAATCAGACTGTACAAGTGCGAAAGTTTGGAGGTACTTCCAGATTCCTTTGGGAATTTAAAGAATCTTCAAAGGACCACCCTGCAAGATTCCGGCTTGAAGACGCTTCCAAATTCCTTTCGGCACTTAACAAATCTTGTGTCCATAGATCTGGCAGCATGTAGAAGTTTGAAGATGCTTCCAAATAATTTATTTGGGAATTTAACAAATCTCGAAAGAGTACGTCTGTCCCGTTGCGAAAGTTTGGAAAAGCTTTCACATTCCTTGGGAAATTTGACAAAACTCCGATCAATTCAGTTGGATAACTGCAAAAGTTTGAGGAAGCTTCCTAAATCGTTGGGGGAGTTAACAAATATCCGAGTCATTGATCTGTCTGGATGCAAAAGTTTGAAGAGGCTTCCGAAATCGTTGGGGAATCCATCGCAGCTGAGATTTCTGGGTTTGAGTCATTGTAGCAGTACGTGTTCGATTGCACTACCTGGAAGCATCACCACGCTTCAATTGTTAGACTTATCAGGATGTGTCCAAATGGTAACATTGTCCGCCCAAGTGGAACATCAGAAGTCCTTGGTATTGTTGAATCTGGTGGGTACAAACTTAAAAGAGTTGACCATTAATGCGCAGACTGCATGCCTAAGCAATTTGAAATATCTGTTCTTAGGAAGTTCTTTGTTGAAAGAGCTGCCACCTTCGTTCGGTTGCCTATCGAGTTTGAGCGTACTACTGCTCCATGGATGCCACGAATTGAAATGCCTGCCCGATTCAATTGGACTGTTGACTCAGTTGACTGAGTTGGAGATATCAAAATGTGGAATACAAGAGTTACCAGATCTCATGGAGATGAACAATCTTCATACTTTAAGAGTACGCTATTGTCCGCTGCGGGAACTGCCATTTAAGGAGTCCGCCCCAAGGAGAAAGAGAAAGCGAAGAGCAAGGGAGAAAGACCTGATTCGGCTCACGTGGTTAGAGTTGTACTGCATAGAGGTAAGAGAGGTATCCTTCCCTGAAGGTCTGTGCATCAACCTTCATACCCTCCGCATCATCTGTTGTAATGATTTGGTGAAGGTCCGTTCATTGCCAGCGACAGTAGAGTATCTGACTTTGAGGGGTTGCGCTGTGTTGGGAAAAGTAGAAGGGCTTAGTGGGTTGGCAAAACCTTTGTGGGTAGACCTGCGAGGGTGTTGTAATATAGAAATGGGGGAGGTGCCACATTTCGGGAATACCACGCGTTTATTCATCCCAACTGACACTCACAACCCAAGGAGGAGAGGGTGGAGAAGGAGATGGCAGCTTTGCAGGAGGGTGTCCTGCCGGGTCGTTTTGCCTCAAGGGTTAGCTACATTCGTGACCAAATGAAGTGGTGCCAATTCATTTTGGCTTGACACTAACATGAAGTGGTGGGCACTAGACTCTGAGCTGTAAGGCTTTCGTTGTTTGCGTTGGAGTGTAAATATGAAAGGTATCTTAGTTGTGTTATATTTATGAAATTTAAATATAAATAAATAAATGAGAAGCAATTACATTGAAATACTGATAGACAGCGGTGGTCTTGAAATAAAGAAGGTATATTGAAATACTGACAGACAGCGGTGGTCTTCTAATTAAAATATTGACGATAAAGAAGGTATATTCGAAGCTCTCAAATTAAACGTGGTATCCTTTAAATGAGACGCAATAGGATTGTTTCCACTACACTATGAAAATATAAAATTCTCCCCACTATATATTATTCATTGGATGTGTGATCATGACAACAATGGGTTGTATACTTAATGGTTTGGCTTCATATTATTTCATTTAATTGAATATAAAAGTGGTGAACTTAAACATGGATGGGGAGTTATTACTTACATTGTTCCTAAGATGACACTATTAAGTATTGTGTACTCTATGAATTTTTTACTTTACACTTTTTATGCCTGCACACTTTTATATGTGGGTGTAGGGAGTATTTATAATACATTGACCATATATGATCTTCTTATAGATGACAATAAACTCCTTCCTTTCACTCTTCCTTGTGACAAATCATTTGTGTTAGTATCTTTTCATTTTGAGTCATCCTTTTTATCTTAGGAGCATGACCAAGGCCTAACCACTTGATGTCTAATACTTTTTGACAAGGTCCCTTTTGCCTTTGTACCCTTCATCATGATCCTTAGTCATAGGTTTGGCCTTATTTGAGTTGCTATCTTGGGAAACTTCCAAGTTACTTGTTGAATCACTTGACTTCAACCCCTTTATTTGGTAATGGTAGGGAACTACACATTTACTTAGAACTATTGGGTATGTGTTATATTATTTGAGCGACTAACCCCATCTGATGTACGTTGATATGGGAGATAGGAAGGGAAACTTGGACCTCTTTGTTTGAGGGTTCTAGGGCATAGGACCCAAGAAAAATTTATTGGTATGTTTAAGCCCTATTTTTTGGTGCTTTTTTATCCCATGGTTTTCTATTTTTCATTAAGGAATTAAGGTTTAATCTAATATGGGACATTCGAGACGGCAGCGAGAAAATACGCAACGATATTACCGACAATGAACATCAAATTTACTGTGCTTTTGTTGTATGGATTACCAGAGGTGATGCAAGGAGAAATCGATGAGCTTTGAACTATACTTTCGCTATATATTGAATCTAACTTCAGACTTCTCTCTACACAAACTATGGAATTCGGCAGATAAACCAACAGTATATCCCACATTGATAACAGCTAGTTATAAATAAGTGTATTTTATTGCGAAACATCGACACCAGATGGTCTCTTCCTGTACGCCATATCAAAGGGTTGTGGAAGCGCCAGTTGGCGACCACTCATGTGCCAAATCAGAGGGCTCTGGAGGCATCATGTGGCGTCCACCTGTGGACAATATATGGCGGGTGTAAAGATGCCACTTGGTGACCATCCTGGAAAAGATCGGGCGGCTGTCGAGGTACCACGTGGCGGCCACCCGTGGTGGAGATCAGGCCGCTGTGGAGGCGCCAAGTACCGACCATCCTAGAAAAGATCGGGCGGCTGTGGAGGCACCACGTGCAGACGATCTTGGAAAATATCGGGCGGCTATCAAGGTACCAACGTGGCAGCCATCCATGGTGGAGATCGGGCAGCTGTGGAGGCACCACGTGGTGGCCATCCTTGGTCCAGGTCAGCCAGTTGTGGAGATGCCACGTGGCGCCCATCTGTGGTCCAGCTCGGGAGGTTATGGAGGCAGAACATGGCGTCCACCGTGGTCTAGCTCGAGCGGCTGTGGGCACAACGTGGTGATCATTCGTGGACCAGGCGCCACATCGCTGCCATCCGTGGACCATATCGAGCCGCTGTGGAGCACCACGTGGCTACCATCCGTAGACCTGGTCGGGCGACTGTGGAGGCCGCATGTGGCGGGCATCCGTGGACCAGATCGGGCGACTTTGGAGGAGCCACTTGGCTTCCATTTGTCGACCAGATTAGGTGGTTGTGGAGGCGTCACATGGCTTCCAACCGTGGACCAGATGAGGTGGCTGTGGAGGCACCACGTGGCAGCCATACGTGGTCCAGATCGGGCGGCTGTGGACGTACCATGTGGAGGTCATCCGTAGTCCAGATCGGGTGGGTGTGGACCTGCCACGTGGCGGTCATTCGTGGTTTAGATCGCACGGCTAAGAAGGTGCCATGTGGCAACCATCCGTGGACCAGATCGGGCGGCTATGACTGCGCCACGTGGCAATCATCCATGGTCCAGGTCGAGCGATTATGACTGCGCCACGTGGCGGTTATCCATGGTCCAGTCAGGCGGCTATGACTGCATCACGTGGCAACCATCCATTGAGCAAATCAGGTGGCTATGACTGCGCCACGTGGCAGCCATCCGTTGATGGAATCAAGGGCTGTGGAGGCGCCACATGGCTTCCATCCGTGGATCCAATCGTGCGGTTGTAGAAGTGCCACTTGGCGGCCATCCGTTGACCCAATCAAGTGGTTGTGGAGGCACCACAATGCTACCATCCGTGGATCAGATCGGGTGGTTGTGGAGGTGCCACATGGCTTCCATCCATGGATAAGATCGGGTGGCTATCAAAGTGCCACTTGGTGGCTATCGAAGCGCCACTTGGCGTCCATCTGTGGACCAAATCGTGCGGCTGTCGAAGCACCACTTGGCGGCCATTTGTGGACCCAATCATGCAACTGTCGAAGCGCCACTTGGCGATCATCCGTGGACCCAATCGTGCAGCGGTCGAAGCACCACTTGGCGGCCATCCGTGAACCCAATCGTGCCGCTGTAGCGCCACTTGGCAGCGATCCGTGGATCAAATCATATCGTTGTAGAAGCACCACTTGGCGGCCATCCATGGACCAACTCGTGCAGTTGTAGAAGCGCCACGTGGCGGCCATCCGATGACCAGATCTAGCGGCTATTTCTGCACCATGTCGCAACGATCATTAACCAGATTAGGTGGCTATGACTGTGCCACATGGCGACCCTCTGTTGACCAGATTAGGTGGCTATGACTGCGCCACATGGCGGCCATCCATTGACTAAATCAGGAGGCTATGACTGCGCCACGTGGCGGCCATCCATTGACTAAATTAGGAGGCTATGACTGTGTCACGTGGCGACCATCCGATGACGAGATCGAGCGGCTATGACTGTGCCATGTGGCGGCCATCCGATGACCAGATTGGGCGGCTATGACTGCGCCACGTGGCGGCCATTCGTTGACCAGATCAGGTGGCTATGATTGTGCCACATGGCGGCCATCCGTTGACCAGATCAGGCAGCTGTGGAGGCGCCATGTGGCGGCCATCCATCCATTGACCAGATCAGGCAGCTGTGGAGGCGCCATGTGGCGGCCATCCATTGACTAGATCAGACCCCTGTGGAAGCGCCATGTGGCGGCCATCCGTGACTAGATCAGGCCCCTGTGGAAGCGCCATGTGGCGGCCATCTGTGACTAGATCAGGCGGCTGTGGAAGCACCACGTGGCGGCCATCCATTGACCAGATCAGGGAGCTATGGAGGCACCACGTAGCTCCCATCCGCGGATCCAATCGTGCGACTGTAGAAGCGCCACTTGGCAGCCATCCGTTGACTAGATCAGTGGGTTGTGGATGCGCCACGTGGCTTCCATCTACGAATCCAATCGTGCGGCTGTAGAAGCGCCACTTGGCAGCCATTCATTGACTAGATCAAGTGGTTGTGGAGGCACCACGTGGCTTCCATCCGTGGATCCAATCATGCGGCTGTAGAAGCGCCACTTAGCGGCCATCCGTTGACGAAATCAGACAATTGTGGAAGCGCCACATGGCTTCCATCCATGGACCCAATCGTGCGGCTGTAGAAGCGCCACTTGGCAGCCATACATTGACTAGATCAAGTGGCTGTGGAGGCGCCACGTGGCTTCCATCCATGGATCCAATCATGCCGCTGTAGAAGCGCCACTTGGCGGCCAACCGTTGACCAAATCAGGGAATTGTGGAAGCGCCACATGGCTTCCATCCATGGACCCAATCATGCAGAAGCACCAATTGGCAGCTCTCCGTTGACCAAATCAGGTAGTTGTGGAAGCGCCACATGGATGGCGGCCATCCGTTGACCAAATCAGGTAGTTGTGGAAGCGCCACATTTGGTCAGGGAATTGTGGAAGCGCCACATGGCTTCCATCCATGGATCTAATCATGCAGAAGCACCAATTGGCGGCCCTTCGTTGACCAAATCAGGGAGTTGTGGAAGCGCCACATGGATGGTGGCCATCCGTTGACCAAATCAGGGAGTTGTGGAAGCGCCACATGGCTTCCATCCATGGACCCAATCATGCCACTGTGGAGGCGCCATGTGGCTTCCATCCATGGGCCCAATCGTGCCGCTGCAGAAGCGCCAATTGGCGGCCTTCCGTTGACCAAATCAAGTAGTTGTGGAAGCGCCACATGGATGGCGGCCATCCGTTGACCAAATCAGGTAGTTGTGGAAGCACCACATGGATGGGGCCATCCGTTGACCAAATCAGGTAGTTGTGGAAGCGCCACATGGCTTCCATCCATGGACCCAATCATGCCGCTGTGGAGGCGCCACGTGGCTTCCATCCATGGGCCCAATCGTGCCGCTGTGGAGGCGCCACGTGGCTTCCATCATGGGCCCAATCGTGCCGCTGTGGAGGCGCCACATGGCTTCCATCAAGGGACCCAATCGTGTGGCTGTGGAGGCACCACGTGGCTTCCATCCTTGGACCCAATCGGCGGTTTTTAGCTTTGAAATCACCATGTGGCGGCATCGTAGACCAGATCGGGCGGCTATGAAATCGCCATCGCCGCATGGTGGGCCACATCGGGCGGGTATGGAACCGTCACGTGTAAAAGGTGCGGTGCAAATATTCGTCTGATTCGTGTGGGAGAAATCGCGTTTTCTTGTATGAGTTATGGATAGGAATTCATGCGATCAAGACCGATGAATTCATCCACGAACTACTCACTGAAACTTTGATACTTTGTTAGAAATGGTGCTCATCTCTGTGGCCTACTGTATTCGTCTGTGAATGGGTTCCAATGGAACGCTGATTATGGTTTATTTTGACGCTGACTCTGCGACTGGACATTCTATTTTAGCACAGAACTATACAGCACGCTGACTATTTTAGGAGACCTTTTTGTGTGTGTCCTTTTCTGTGAATCTGATTTTTCTATACATGCAAGGAAGTGCAGTCTAGAGATCTTAATTCACCAAACTCTTTTTTAAATAGTAAAAGTAGTTCGCAGGATCAAAAATGAAGTTGGGTTTTAAATTATTTAGTGCTCATCACGGGAAAGGATGTCAGCGTATGGAAATATGGCGGGAGGAAAGCTGACGCTGAAAGGCTTTTGATATAAAAACAGGGGGATTAAGAAGAAAAAGAAAGAAAAGAAACATTATGAACAGAATTTGGCAAAGGTAGAAACACCAAAATCATGAACAAGCGATTCAGAATCTGATCCGAAACTGGCTAGGCACAACAATCTGTTTATAAATACCATCGCACGACAGCTGAGAAGATATATAAGAAACAAAGAAACAGGAGTTATATATAAGAAGGCTAGCCAAGTTGGCAACCAAATGTCACCTTAAAAAAAAAGAAAAAACAAATTGAAGATCTCAACCAATATTTAGCAAATTTTAGTGAACATTATGACGTTCCTAAAGTTGGTCCATGATAGATTATTAACTACACTCGTTTGCTCTTTACTTTCCGTATAAGTAAAACGACCAGCAGAAAGACTATATCTCTTAATATGAAGATTTGTTTTATATCTGTTATAGCGGTAATTCTGGCTATCTGAATATGAAGATTTACTTTATATCTATTATTATAGCAGTAATTCTGGCTTATTTGTCATAGCTTTGTATCAAATTATGCTTTTAGTATTGTTAATTACTATTTAATGTATCATAGTGATTCTTCACTTTTTTTAACCTATCATTTAAAATTCCTTATCCAACCCTTAACACTTTTATCCAACTCTTAACTGCAAAAACATTTTATGTTAATGAGTGATATGCTATTGTTATCTTTATGTCATTTATCCAACTCTTAACTGCAAAAACATTTTATGTTAATGAGTGATATGCTATTGTTATCTTTATGTCATTTATCCAACTCTTAACTGCAAAAACATTTTATGTTAATGAGTGATATGCTATTGTTATCTTTATGTCATGTTAGGTGTGAATTTTCATTTTTATTATTTAAATTCCTTATTATTCTTTTACTTATCTTTATTATTATATTATACTATATGTTATATACAATAGTTAAATATATAATAATTATGTTATATACAATAGTTAAATATATAATAATTATGTTAAATGTTATATCTACTATTTTACATATATATGCAAAATATCATATGAATTCCAAAGTGTCAAATTCATATGACATTGGATAGGGGATTTTTTCACGAATCCAACATGATCAACTCCAGGACACCCTAAATCTAATAGGGTATGAAATGGGGTTGCAAAGAAATCTTGATAAAAGAGGTTGAAACTGTAATTTTTAGGACTTCAAGAGCTCGATCAAGTGCTTTAAATGCTTGACCATTCAAAATTCAAATTGCTCGATCGAGCGTTAAAGTAACCCTCAATTGAGCAACATACGCGATTAACCAGCGGCTAGATTGAGCCATTAAAAATTCTAACCTGCGAACGCCCTTACCAACTTTTATTAATGGTATTAATGGTAAACCAAATGACTTAGGGGCACGATCAAGCCGTTAACTCGAGTTAGAAAATGGCCCGATCGAGAGTTTGTTTAAACGCTTGATCAAACTATTTTTAAGCGCCTCAACAATTCGATCGCTTAAAAATTGATCGATCAAACGCTTAAAATTTCTCTATTGAGCATCCATTTTTTAGTAAAACGTACCCTCATTTCGCAAAAAACTATAACCCAACTCCATGCTTTGACCCCTACTGTAATTGCATGTGCATTCTTAGGCTTTGCAAAAATCTCCCTTAGTTTTTCAGACCAATTGCTGAAGAATTCCATAGAATTCTTCTCCCAATTATTGTGTTGTTAACATTTGCAAGAAATTAAGAGTTTCACGAATGAATGGATCATCTAGGATTTCGTAGAACGAAGACTATTTATTGAAGTCCACACTAAATTCTAGGCCTGCAAATACCTACAAAGCCCATTCTCGAGACTTTGGTAAAAGTAGGTGTTATTTATGCTCTCCCTGCAACGAATTGTTGCCCCCCTCTTGTATTTTGTGAATTTAATACATTTTTTTGGTGATCAATCGGGTGGTTGCGAAAATTGTTCCAAAACCTACAACTAATTCTTGGGCATCAACCATTTTAGAACATGTCTTTATATTAATCATTAATATTTCTTTCATGTTAACAAAATTATTATTTTTAGTTTGGTTTTTGAGATATTACAATGATGAAGTATATTCTTTTTAATTTTGGAAATATAAATTATGATTTTTTTTAGATTTGTTTTATCTTTCTCGATGACTCTTTACGAATATTACAGTGTCAAACTTTACATCGATATAAAATAATAAGAATAATGAAAATATCAAAAATATTTTTTCCTTATTGCAAATAAAAATTTATTGATTTATAATTGATTTCAAACTCATAATAAACTTATCTCATTTTTTTTTTTTTAAATACCATAATATTAATTAAACTTATAATAAATATTGATTTTAAAAATTTTATATATATATTTTTTTCAAATTATTATTTTCGTATGCATTTTTATTTATTTATTATTATTCTTTTATAAATCCATTTTTCTAATTCTTTTATTTTAAATACTTAAATTTATAAGACTAACATAAATAATGCGCATGTGCATTAATCATGGGCAAAGATATAACGACCTCCATATATTTTTGGATTTAGAGATGTATAGGAAGTCACTATGTGATATTGATTGTTTTTTATTTATTTCAATTAATTTAAAATTATGATTACGCTGTAAGGCATTCCCTCTGGGAAGAACTCCCCTCCCAAGCCACCTGTACCCTTATCGGCCATTGATTTTAGTGTTAGACGATTGAAAGAGAGTCTGTCGTCAGATTGAAAATAGTTAGGCCGTTAGGCCTTCCTTTTGAATCAGGGTTTTCGTCTACCTTTTCGATTTAAGCTCGACATCTGTGAACCATAATCTTGACATCTGTGACATTTTTGTTAAGTGCTGGGTTTGCCATGTCGACCCTTGGAAGTCACAGCGTTTGCAGGTGTCGATCTCTGTACCTGGAAGTCGCCGCTCGCATCGCTTTTTCTCATCTCCATTCGACATCTGTGCCACTCGTTTTACACCGGAGTATTTTAGGCAGGAGTTCCAGGACAATCCATTTTAGTGTTTTGTGGAGTTTATGGCATTGAATATGAGTTTTATGGTGCACCACTGAGACTCTCTCAATGGCATGACCGGTAATGGCATAATATTTACTGCCAATTCCAAATCGACAATCCTTTCGTGCATATTCTAGACACCCTGCTCGCAAATCTGGAACAAAACATGGGCTTCATTGCTTTCCTTTTCTTTAATGGCAGTGACCGCCAATGGCATAATCTTTACTGTCAATTCCAAATGGACAGACCTTTCATGCATACTCTCAACACCCTGCTCGCAAATCTCGATCAAAACAGGGGCTTCGTTGCTTTCCTTTTCTTTAGGGTTTCCATATAAATTCTAACTCAACATCTTCTTGATCGATTCCTTCATTTCCACAATTTCTCTTTTGGAAAGGAAATCAAGTAGTGCAGATGTTAATTTCAGTATGATCCCAACAATATTCTCCAAGGAAGAGGACTAGGACAGCTCGCAAACCCACGACATCTGCGATCCCCGAAATTTGCAGTTCATCCATGAGAGTATAAAGGATTCCTTCAGTAAAGCCCACAATCGCGTCAAATTGGAAGATATGGTGTCTGACATAAGGGGGGAAGGCTCGATTTTTAGCCACTTAAAGTCCATGGAGGAGACGAGATGATGGAAGGCTCTGGTGCTAGAACAATCGAAGGCTTTGGGTGGTGCGCCAGGTCGGCTTTTGGGCAGTTGAGGTGAAGATAAAGTCCAGTGATTTCATATCTCGTCGTCTTGGAGAAGAAAAGCCGGAGAAGCTCAGTGACCTTGACTTTCTCCCTAACGTCCGGAGCTCCCATCCTTGATTGTTTGCATTAATATAATATCCATGTGAGTCTATTTCTAGGGATTATGTTTTGCAAATTAGTAGATAAGTACTGGCCGTAGTTAAGGGTTTTATCTTTTTAATATTTTTGGGTTCTCGTAAATGTTAGAATGAATATACGTGTTTTGCAGATAGTTTTCCTACAAACAATCCTGCTAACAGACTCTTATTTTCATTAACATACATGTTTTGGAGATAGTTTCCCTGTAAACAATACTGTTAACAGACCCTTATTTTCACACGGAATTTTATTATCAACTCTAAGTTTGGATTCTATTTAAAGGCGATTATATTATCTTCTCCATTCTGTGAGTTTATAATTTCCATTCTATGTGGTTATGCATGGTGAAAGGCATTCATATGGATTGAGAATCCTTGTGAAATATTCTCACGCTGTTGATTGCAATTGTTATCTGAGATTTGTTAGTCGGGGTTCTGAAGAATTTTTTCGTTTGGAAGATAAAATAAGTGGGTAGTACGGGTTTGCAAAAGGGCAAACTGGGTACCAAGAAATCACTATTGCAGATATTTTCACCGCTACTATGCCCTCCTCAACAGAATGTCAGGAAGCAGAGATCGAAGTCCTTTGCTCGGAAGCAGAGACCGCAATCCTTTGCTGACATGGCGTAAAATCCATCCCATGTATGTTATATTTCCTTCTATGATTCCATTAAACTAAAACTTTTGTAGGGTTTTGTTTTGTTCTGATTTTTTTTGAAAAGACTTATTAATTTATTAAACCTCTATCCATGAAAAGGAATTCCTTTGTATTATTCCTATGTATTCTTTCTTGGTAATATTATTTTGAAATGTGGGAGGCTGGAGTTTTTTACATAGACTTATTATTCTTCTGTATTCTTTCTTTCCTAGTAATATTATTTTGAAGTGGGGAGGCTAGAGTTTTTTATTATTCCTCTTATTCTTTCTTGGTAATATTATTTTGAAGTGTGGGAGGCTCGACTTTTTCACACATATTTATTATGTTACTATTATGTACTAATCTAAATTCTTAAGCATAAAATTTTCCCATGATTAAAATCATGGGCATTACGGTGAAACTTTAATGGAAAGTTAAATATTTAAGCTCATGTTTTAACTTACAATGCCACTATATAGCAATTTTTATTAAAAAAATATATAAATGCATTTTATATCATATTTAAATTAATAATCAAGTTTTGCCTAACTTACAATTCCACTATATAATCTTTATTAAATAAATAAAAAAAAGATATAAATGCATTTTATATCATGTTTAAATAAATAGTCACTTACAATGCCACTATATAATCTTTATTAAATAATAAAAAATATAAATGCATTTTATATCATATTTAAATAAATAGTCAAGTTTTGCTTTACAGCAGGCCCAAATAAATAGTAAGTTTTACTTATCAGGCCCAAATAAATATATTCTTTATTAAATAATAAAAGATATAAATGCATTTTATATCATATTTAAATAAATAGTCAAGTTTTGCTTTACAGCAGGCCCAAATAAATAGTAGTTTTCCTATTAATTATTTTGAGAGTTCCAAATATCCACGCAGTAAGAAGATTAAAACTCATAATAAAAAATTTTTAATGGGCCAAAATAAATAGTAGTTTTCCAATTAATTATCTTGAGGTAAAACTCATAATAAAAAAAATTTAATGGGCCAAAATAAATAGTAGTTTTCCAATTAATTATTTTGAGGGTTCCAAATATCCACGTGGTAAGAAGATTAAAACTTACAATAAAAAGTTTTTAATGGTGAGTTTGTTAATATTTCCGAACCAATTATATTTTTTAAATTACATCAGACTTTAAAAATATAATAAAAAGTTTTTAATTTAATATTTTTTAACAAATTATATTTTTAAAATAAAATAAATCAAACTCAATAACATAGGAGATAGTAGACTTCCTAAGTTAGCTTTAAATTCTAGCCAAAACCACGCCAAAACCACCTAAGGTTGAAGCGGGGATGGTATAAAGACACAAGGTTAAACCTTTAGGAAATCAACGAGAATGATGCATTGCAAAACATTAATAACATTAAAAATATTGTTACTTCTAAGTTCAAAGAAAAAATGTGGTGTGAGAAAGATTTAGCAGTTAAAAGAAAATTAAGTTATTATAAGAAGGTCATCAACCCCACCCTAGAAGATCAAAAGTATCTCTCTGTTTTAACTAGCTCAAAGAAGAAAATTAATATAGAATGAATTCTCATGAGCTCCATAGTGAAACAGGTCATTGGGCAATTCCTAAAACACCATGGATGGAAAGGATCTCCCATCTCTATGAGAATAGGAACATCGAGGATGAAAACCACTTCCTCTTAGAGTGCCCAACGTACAATCACATTAAATCTCAGTTTCATAATCTTTGTAGCAATACTGACCTTCTTCCTAGCCTTTTACCATGTCAAAATTATAGTGGGCTCGGGAAGCTTCTCTCCATGCTTTTTGAGCATAGGAATAAAATCTTAAATCAAACCAAATAATTTTTTTCTTTAGGTTCGATAGACCAAAGTTTGGTCGATGTTAACCACCATCATCATCATTATTTATTTGAAATTAAAAGATAATAATAATTGATTATTATTTTAAAATATTTTTTAAAACAAGTAGAGTTATATATATTAAAGATTTAGTTTAATTTATAAATAAAAAAATCTGAGGATATCAGTTTAAGCAAGATTATGATTTTTTAATGTTTAAAATACATGTTTAATACATAAATTTGTTTATATAATTGTTTTTTTACAGATTAAAAATTTATTTATTTAAATTTTTTTAATATGAAATACTTTAAAAAAAATTGAGGTTTTTTGTTTGGTTTTGGTAAGTGACCAACATCATATTTTGCTTTTCTTAATAAAAATATAAAAGTTATACATCGAAATCATTAAATAGGTTTTAAATTTTTCACTTATATTTTAATATTATAATTTTTAAGATTTTAAAATTAATATATATGAGTGGGGTATTTTAATTGTTTTTTACTTATATTTTTAAATTTTTTTATTAAATATTATTTAAAATATATATATTTTCTTCACTTTATTTTTTAAATGGTTCTATTTAATTAATTTTTTTTTATTTGAGTGAAAAATTATTAATAATGTTAATAATTTTTAACAATATTCATCTCACCATTAATATTAAAATTTTTAACAATATTCATTTCACAATTAATTAACAAATTTTTTTACTAGAACAAGTTGGCCTAACAATATTCATCTAATGTATAAAGTTGTCAATCTTGAACATCTAATTAATTTAATGACCATTAATTTTCTATCAAGGTTTCTTTAAATTTTTTGACACAACATCTTAAACTCTCCACAAATTTCTGCTGGTTTAATAATTTTGTATTTAATTTCCGTGACATGAAGTTTATGTTCGACAGATCATAAAAAACACTATTTAGGCTATTTGTTTTTTTAAAACGCTACGGTCTAATAATTTCATATTTACTCTCCTTGGCGTGGAATTTACATTCAAATTTTCTATTGTTTTAATAATTTGGTAATTAGATTTGCAAAGCACATGATAATGGATTAGTTTAGGTTCTTTTCTTTTCTTTGTTGAAACACTTATAAAATTCAGCTCGTTTAATAATTTATTTTTTCAATGCCGGAAACGAATCTTGTTGAATTTGTGCCTATGCACATTGGTATAATTAGATTAGACATCACATGCAATATTATAGAATAGTGGTGTTACACTGAGTTTATGGATTTATATTTAAACAATAATTATAAATTATGTTAATTAGTTAATTATATTTTATATTTATTATAATATAAACTTTAAATGTTATGATGAAAGTTAAAAGGTGAAAAAAAAAGAGAGAATGAACAAGTACATTATTTTACATAAAATAAAATAATTTATAACACTACTAAACAATAGCTTTATTTTAAATTAAAATGTATAAATATTAAAACAAAATATAAATATAATTTTTATAGTTTTCAATTGGGGCATGGAAAATATAAATATAATTTTCCAACATCACTTTTAGTCTTCAAAAGTTGACCTTGCTATTTTTGAAAATGCAAAACATATGGCATACATGTCTATAAATACCTTTCTTAACAATGTAAACTTTGAAACGGGAACTATAAACTCAAAACGGGAACTCTGGCCAAAAAACCCCGAAAAAACATCAAAAATAGTGCTAAAAACGAAAAGTGTTGATGCTGGAATAACACCTTTTTTTTTTCCAACCTAAATTTTCAACACGTTTTAAAAATGACGGTGAAAACCAATTTTTGGTGCAAAAATTGTCAAAAAAACGCCCTCAAAACGAAGTGTTGATGTTCGAATAACATTTTTTTTTTTTTTTTTTTTTTTCAATGGTAAATTTTGTGAAAAAAACACCCTCAAAACGAAAAGTGTTGATGCTGGGATAACAATTTTTTTTTCAAGGGCGAAATTTCAACATTTCAAAATAATAGCATAAAATATTTTATGATGACCCGAAAAACATTAAAATTTCAAAAAATTAAAATTAAAACAATGAAAAAACACAAAACAAAAAAATAACAAATAAAAATAAAAAAACATAAATAAAAATATATACTAAAAACAAAACATAAAATAAAAAACACAATACAAAAAAAATCAAACATCAAAAATAAAATCAATCATAAAAATGTAAAATGTAAAAAAAAAAAACAACAAAACAAAATTAACCTATAAAAAATAAGAATTAAAAAACTAGAAAAAAATTACAAATTATAAACAAATAAATAGTAAAAAAAACATATCTAAAAAAAATTGGGGAAAAAAACAAATATGTAAACCATAAAAAAATTTGGGAAAAAAAGAAAAAACACATTTAAAAAACTATAAAATTAAATAGGTAACAATAGAAAAATTAAAAAAAAAAAAAAAATTAACAAAAAACTAAAAAAAATTAAAATTAAAAACAAACTAGATTAAAAAAAAAAAAAATGGAAAATTAACCAAAAATAAAAAATAAAAATTAGTGAAATTAAGATTAAAATGATGATTACTTAAAAAATAAATGTAAAAATACATATATATGAGACAAAATATAAATAAAAAATATTAAAAAAAAAAATTGTTTAATCATAAAAGAATTTGGAAAAAAAAAATAAAAAATAAAAAATTTATATATATAAATTTAAGTAAGTAAAAATATAAAGATTAAAAAAATCATTAACAAAAACTAGCCCAAAAAAAAAAAAAAAAACTAGATTAAACAAAAATAGAAAATTAATAAAAAAATAAAATTAAAAACTAGTAAAATTAATATTAAAAACATGTAGAAAAAAATAAAAATACAAAAATAAGCTCAAATTATTAGAAAAAAAAAACTAAAAAAATATCGAAATTTTAAAAATATAGGTATTTTTCGATAAAAAAAATTAAAGAACATTTTCAACTTACAAAAAAAAGCCTTTTTGATTTAAGAATAAATAAATAAATAATTTTTTTTATTAATTTTTCATTATTTATTTAAAAACAAAAAAAAAATTAAAGATAATTTTTTTTTAAATATATATATATATATATATATATATATATTTTTTTTTAAATTTGAAAGAAAAAATTCATTAAACGGTAGCAATAAAAATTATTAAATTTTAATTTATTAAAAAAAATTAATAAAAACAAAATTAATAAAAAAATTTATTAAAATATTTTAATCAAAATTAAATTTTAGTTTTTTTTTGTAACTTTTGTTTCAAAACAATATGTTATTTATTTCAAAATATAAATCATAAAAACAAATTTAATTTTTTTAAAACAAATTTTAATTTTTTAACTTAAAATTTAAAAAATCAATAATTTAAAAAAAATTAAATTAATATATTAAAAAAATTAAAAAATTAATTTCTTTTTTTAAATTAATATATTAAAAAAATTATTTATAATTATGTGTTATATAAAAAAATTAAAAAATATTATTAAAGTTTTTTATTTTTTATTTATTAAAACAAAATTTTTAAAACATATTAAATTTTTTTAATTAATATTAACGTTTTATTTAAAAAATAATAATAATAAAAAAAGACCGTGCAGCCCCTTGGGCCCCCGGCCGCGCCACCAGCGGGTGGCGGGAGGGGCACGGTCGATTCCGGGAATCGACCGCGCCCTCCCGCCGCCCGTTGGTGGCGCGGCCGGGGGCTGTTTTTTAATTTTTTTTTTTTAGTTTTTTAAATAAAACATTAATATTGATTAAAAATTTTAATATGTTTTAAAAAAAAAATTAATAAATAAAAAATAAAAAAACTTTAATAATATTTTTTAATTTTTTTATACAACACATAATTATAATTAATTTTTTTAATATATTAATTTAAAAAAAAATGATTAATTTTTTAAATTTTAAATTAAAAAATTAAAATTGGTTTTAAAAAAATTAATTTTTTTTTATGATTTATATTTTGACATAAATAACCTATTGTTTAAAAAAACATTATATTTTTTTTTTTAATTAAAAAAAGATGGTTTAAAAAAAAATGTAAATTTAATTTTTTTTTTTTTTGAACATAAAATGTAGGTTTAATTTTTTTTATTTTTTTTGAAAATATAAAATGTAGTTTTAATAATTTGAATTTTTAAATTAAAAAATAATAATAATAATAATTGTTTAATTTTTTTTTTTTTTTTTTTTTTAATAAAAGACAAGATTGTTTACAAAAAAAAAAAATATTTATTTAGTTTTAAATAAAATAGGTATATTTATTAAAATATAATTGTATTTTTGTTTTTTTTAATAAAAAATAACCCTTTTTGGGTTTATTTTTTTTATAATTTAATTTAATTTTTGTTTTTTTAATATTAATTTTACTAGTTTTTTTTATTTTTTTTGGTTAATTTTCTATTTTTTGAAAAACTAGTTTATTTTTATTTTTTTTCCTAGTTTTTTCTAATGTTTTTTTTTTTAATTTCTCTATTTCTACTTATATATATATATTAATTTTGTTTATTTTTTCCAAATTCTTTATGGTTTGTGAGATTTTTTTTATTTTTTTTTTACATTTTTTGTTTTTCTTTTAAATATTAATTTCACTAGTTTTTTAAATTTTTTTCGTTATTTTTCTATTTTTTTTTCCTAGTTTTTGTTAATATATATATATATATATATATATATATATATATATATATATTTTATTTCTCAATATTTACTTAATTAATTATATATATATATATATATATATATATATTTTTTTTTTTTAATTGTTTTTTTTTTCCAAATTCTTTTATGGTTTATGATATAATTTTTTTTTAACATTTTTTATTTTTTGTTTTTGTCTTTTTTATATATATTTTTATATTTGCTTTTTAGAGACAATTATTTCATGTGGATTGAAAATTTAATTAATGATGTATAAATATGTAGAATATCGAAAATGTAAAATATCGACCTTCTTCTTTAAATATGCAAATCAATAAAAGCCCCACTACAAAAATAAAAACTAGAAAATATGAAGAAGAAGATCACTTCCAAAATTATTAAATTTACGAAATAATTATTTACATTTCATACATTAGAAAATTTAAAGTGAAAAAATAGGTCTTTTAAAAAAATGGTTACGAAATAATTATTTACATTTCACACACTAGAAAATTTAAAGTCAAAAAATAGGTCTTTTAAGAAAAGGGTGTGATGCAGAATACTCACTTTTTAAAATCAGCATGAAAATCACTAGCATTCTAAAACTTAATGCACATGAAAAAAATTAAAGTTCCAAAAACCATGTTCTAAAAAAAACATGTGTATTTTGCATCACCACTTTTGAAAATCGGGTCATTTTTTGCCATCTCTACAAAACGGGTAACAGTATCAGTTCCTGTTTCAAAGTTTACATTGTTTCTTATACAAATTTTCCAAATTAACAACTTTTCATCTTCAAAAGTTGACCTTGCTACTTTCGAAAATGCAAAACATATAGCATACATGTCTATAAATACGTTTCTTATACAAATTTTCAAAAGTAACAAGCCTACAGCCGCTTTTTCCACCTTTTGGGGCAGTTGCTAGTTATTCAGTTACAATTCCTAATAATATTTTATACGAGGTTTTCCCATATCGCGCTCATTAGTCAGAGATAATAGGAGCGGAATAAGGGTTGAGGTATGTATCTGCATCCATTTTGCTGTAGACAAGAATTCCTATTCAGCAGTCCAACTCTCATTCAATAGCATGGGTGGGATTCTTTCCTGAAGAGATTTTAGGCTTTTTTTATTGACTTGGGTGTTCTAATTGGAGTTTGATATTGATACCCATTTCCTTTCTTTTTCGGCTTACCTTTGTTAATATTCTGTCACTCATAGTCCTTGTTGGCTGGGAAGTGGTTTTGCAGGGTTTCTTTCAATGGCTTTGATGAAATTCAAGGTGGGTTACAGAAGTAGAGGCGCGCACCAAGGAGCCCAGTTATGAAGGCCCGTGGTTTGAGGGCATTATACAAATTGCCTGAGGGACCACTCCAACGTGCTTTTTGGGAGTGAATATGGGGATGGGCCTCTTCGGGAGAAAACAAACTATATACGATTTATTAAGGCGGCGCCCACAACGTCAGAAATTGAGTCGCAACAGTCTCTGAAACCACACACCTGGCTGAGCGCCTCTACTTCCATAACCCACCGAAAAGATTCCCAACAATCTCAGAGATCCCATTGAACACAACATAGAAATATCAGCTAAACCCAATGATCCTGTTGAACAAGCGCTGTATTTATGTAAAAATTTGTTATATGTCGATGTTTACTCACTACAAAATTGCAGATTACCGTTAGTGGGGTTATAATAGAATTTACACAGAGATTCGTTTCTCTTAATAACATATTGCCGTTAGTGGGGTTATAACTACCTTTGCCTTCTGCCATGCAGCTTCTCCCATCTTCCAGAGGTGGTTTTACTCTGTAGCTATGAGAGATGTGTCATTTAGTTTTGTAAAACCAGCTAATAGCAAAGGTAATTTGTTTCTATGTCCCTTATTCATTTAGGTATTTGGTTGATATAGGTTATTTTATTTCGAACTGCAGTAACGCAAAGGTTTTCTTTACAGACTTATGTACGGTTGCACAAGGATAATACCCTACTTCTTGGTGAGGGTTACTATACTTCCTTATAGTAAGTTGATTCCAGGAACACGAATTCTCCTTTTGCAGATTGGGAAAATCCATTGGCTAGCAAATTGAATTTCCCAACTCGTTCCTTTCACTTTTGTTATTTATTTAGGGCTTTATGCCGCCCTACCCAGCCATGAATTCTGCTAATCTTTTTTTTTTCTTCTATGGATTGTTAGGTTTGACCGCTTACAACTCTAGGCACAAAATTTTGGGTATGCAGTCTGATTATCTTATGGCTGCTAGGTTCCTGTCCATGACGCTTTGATTGTCTTTCTCTAGGTCTGAATTGGGGTTCCAACCCATGTACGATTAGGGTTTCTTAATAGACCCCAGCCAAGAGTCTTTCTACTAAATTTATTTTGTATTAAAATGAGAAATGGTCGTGCGGCCTAAAACACTTAGTGGGATATTTTTTCACTACCATAGTGTAGCACTTGATTCCTATTTGGAAATTTAACATGGAGAAATGTTTCTTTGTCAGTGGAGAAACCATCAGATTGAAATCTGTGTAGTATTCTGTTAAGTTCATCATGGTCCAATTATTAACACGCTTTCAGTTAATTTAGTGGAGAAACCATCAAATTGAAATCTGTGTAAAAAAGAAAAAAGGAAAGAGATTGAAGGGCTTTCCATCCTCTAAAACTCTGTGACTGGTTTTAGTTTATGGGAGCTCCCAACCCATCATGTCAAGATTTCCCTCTGTTCAATGTTTGGACAGTAAATGTGTTTCTACATTATTTAAATGATAGAGAAATGGTTGTGATATACTGTTTTCTTGAGATAGCTCTTGCCCTCCAAACCATGGAAATCCAAATACCACAGTGCAGGGTGAGGACGGAAGAAAAGTACAAGCAGTTTTTAGCATAACTCGAGGGTTTGAAAGGAGCAGAATCTAGAGCAGAAATACGCGTCATTGAAGGAAACCGTGTTGTTGAAATTGGGAGATGACAAGACTTTCCAGAAATTTGAATCTCATGAACGGTATTGATTTTATTTGCGTTAAAGAGCATGATAGTGGAGCCTCTCCTTGAAGATGTTTTACATTGGATAGTTTGCTGCTGGTACCACAATGTCAAAAATTGAGTCGCAACAGCGTCTGAAACCACGCACCTGGTTGAGCACCTCTACTTCCATAACCCACCAAAAAGATTTCCAACGATCTCAGAGATCCCATTGTACACAACATAGAAATATCAGCTAAACTGGGCAGTGATCCTGTTGAACAAGAGTTGTATTTATGTAAAAATTTGTCATATGTCGATGTTTACTCACTACAAAATTACAGATTGCCGTTAGTGGGGTTATAACTACCTCTTCCTTCTGCCATGCAGCGTCTCCCATCTTCCAGAGGTGGTTTTACTCTGCAGCTATGAGAGATGTGTCATTTAGTTTTATAAAACCAGCTAATAGCAAAGGTAATTTGTTTCTATGTCCCTTATTCATTTAGGTATTTGGTTGATATAGTTTATTTTATTTCGAACTGTAGTAACACAAAGGTTTTCTTTACAGAATTATGTACGGTTGCACAAGGATAATACCCTACTTCCTGGTGAGGGTTACTGTACTTCCTTACAGTAAGTTGATTCCAAGAACACGAATTCTCCTTTTGCAGATTGGGAAAATCCATTGGCCAGCAAATTGAATTTCCCAACTCGTTCCTTTCACTTTTGTTATTTATTTAGGGCTTTATGCCGCCCTACCCAGCCATGAATTCTGCTAATCTTTGTTTTTTCTTCTATGGATTGTTAGGTTTGACCGCTTACAACTCTAGGCACGGAATTTTGGGTATGCGGTCCCATTATCTTATGGCTGCCAGGTTCCTGTCCTTGACGCTTTGATTGTCTTTCTCTAGGTCTGAATTGGGGTTCCAACCCATGTACGATTAGGGTTTCTTAATAGACCCCAGCCAAGAGTCTTTCTACTAAATTTATTTTGTATTAAAATGAGAAATGGTCGTGCGGCCTGAAACACTTAGTGGGAGATTTGTTCACTACCATAGTGTAGCACTTGATTCCTATTTGGAAATTTAACATGGAGAAATTTTTCTTTGTCGGTAGAGAAACCATCATATTGAAATCTGTGTAGTATTCTATCAAGTTCATCATGGTCCAATTATTTACACGCTTTCAGTTAATTCAGTGGAGAAACCATCAGATTGAAATCTGTGTAAAAAAGAAAAAAGAGGAAAGAGATTGAAGGGCTTTCCATCCTCTAAAACTCTGTCACTGGTTTTAGTTTGTGGGAGCTCCCAACCCATCATGTCAAGATTTCCCTCTGTTGAATGTTTGGACAGTAAGTGTGTTTCTACATTATTTAAACGATAGAGAAATGGCTGTGATATACTGGTTTCTTGAGACAAATCTTGCCCTCCAAACCATGGAAATCCAAATACCACAGTGCAGGGTGAGGGGGGAAGAAAAGTACAAGCAGTTTTTAGCAGAACTGGAGGGTTTGAAAGGAGCAGAATCTAGAGCAGAAATATACGTCATTGAAGGAAACCGTGTTGTTGAAATTGGGAGGTGACAAGACTTTCCAAAAATTGGAATCTCATGAGCGATATTGATTTTATTTGCATTAAAGAGCATGATAGTGGAGCCTGTCCTTGAAGATGTTTTACATTGGATAGTTTGCTATTGGTACCACAACATCAGAAATTGACTCGCAACAGTCTCTGAAACCACGCACCTGGTTGAGCGCCTCTACTTCCATAACCCACCGAAAAGATTCCCAACGATCTCAGAGATCCCATTGAACACAACATAGAAATATCAGCTAAACCCAGTGATCCTGTTGAACAAGAGCTGTATTTATGTAAAAATTTGTCATATGTCGATGTTTACTCACTACAAAATTACAGATTGTCGTTAGTGGGGTTATAATAGAATTTACACAGAGATTCGTTTCTCTTAATTACAGATTTCCGTTAGTGGGGTTATAACTACCTCTGTCTTTTGCCATGTAGCTTCTCCCATCTTCCAAAGGTGGTTTTACTCTGTAGCTATGAGAGATGTGTCATTTAGTTTTGTAAAACCAGCTAATAGCAAAGGTAATTTGTTTCTATGTCCCTTATTCATTTAGGTATTTGGTTGATATAGGTTATTTTATTTCGAACTACAGTAACGCAAAGGTTTTCTTTACAGACTTATGTACGATTGCACAAGGATAATACCCTACTTCCTGGTGAGGGTTACTATACTTCCTTACAATAAGTTGATTCCAAGAACACGAATTCTCCTTTTGCAGATTGGGAAAATCCATTGGCCAGCAAATTGAATTTCCCAACTCGTTCCTTTCACTTTTGTTATTTATTTAGGGCTTTATGTCGCCCTACCCAGCCATGAATTCTGCTAATCTTTGTTTTTTCTTCTATGGATTGTTAGGTTTGACCGCTTACAACTCTAGGCACAAAATTTTGGGTATGCGGTCCCATTATCTTATGGCTGTCAGGTTCCTGTCCATGACGCTTTGATTGTCTTTCTCTAGGTCTGAATTGGGGTTCCAACCCATGTACGATTAGGGTTTCTTAATAGACCCCAACCAAGAGTCTTTCTACTAAATTTATTTTGTATTAAAGTGAGAAATGGCCGTGCGGCCTAAAACACTTAGTGGGAGATTTGTTCACTACCATAGTGTAGCACTTGATTCCTATTTGGAAATTTAACATGGAGAAATGTTTCTTTGTCAGTGGAGGAACAATCAGATTGAAATCTGTGTAGTATTATGTCAAGTTCATCATGGTCCAATTATTTACACACTTTCAGTTAATTCAATGGAGAAACCATCAGATTGAAATCTGTGTAAAAAAGAAAAAAGAGGAAAGAGATTGAAGGGCTTTCCATCCTCTAAAACTCTGTGATTGGTTTTAGTTTGTGGGAGCTCCAACCCAACATGTCAAGATTTCCCTCTGTTCAATGTTTGGACATTAAATGTGTTTCTACATTATTTAAATGATAGAGAAATGGCTGTGATACTCTGGTTGCTTGAGACAGCTCTTGCCCTCCAAACCATGGAAATCTAAATACCACAGTGCAGGGTGGGGGAGGAAGAAAAGTAGAAGCAGTTTTTAACAAAACTGGAGGGTTTGAAAGGAGCAGAATCTAGAGCAGAAATATGTGTCATTGAAGGAAACCGTGTTGTTGAAATTGGGAGGTGACAAGACTTTCCAGAAATTCGAATCTCATGAACGGTATTGATTTTATTTGCGTTAAAGAGCATGATAGTGGAGCCTCTCCTCGAAGATGTTTTACATTGGACAGTTTGCTATTGGTATTGTTATTTATTATCATTTTACTATATTTGTAATAATGTGTTTTCTAGTTTAACCATATTTGTAATAATGTGTTAACCTATTTTATTTATAGTTCAAGGAAGTTCAACTCCATGTCAACCACTATTATTAGTATTTTTGGTTTAGATATGGTAAAAGTCAGTTTTGTAATTTTTTCCAGCAATAATTTATATTCAATTACTATTTAATTAGTTGATTTTTAATTGTGTTTTTAATGATATTTATGAACTCTTTACGGTCTTCAACAAATAACTATTTTCCCAAGTCTATTTTAAGCCATTGGAAGCAAGCATACTGACTATAAAAAAAGCATTGATTCTCGCACTGCTAGAAACTGAGAGGCCTATCCCAAAAAGAGAGCACAGAAAAATACTCTCGACTTACCTAAACATTTCTTTAGGTAGAAAGAGGAGAAAACAAAGTAGAAGAGATAAGATGCTTAGAAATCTTACGCCACGGTGGATTGGAGTCGATGCAGTAATCCAGCCCATGTAGTTGTTGTTTTGGACGATGGCTGATATCTTCAAGCTTCGGTGCAACCATGGTCTAATTTTATTGCTTCTGTTGCTTGTGTAGTTCTATGTACTGCGTGTTGTCTAATTGACAGAGCAAGGTTGAAATCAGGGTACAATAAGTGAGTGGGGCGGAGCATGTGAGTTTAATTGGATGCTAGTCTCCTGTGCATTGTTGAAGGGTTTATTCAGGGGTTCACAACTTTGCTCCCCAATCATAAAATCTTTAAAATTCCCGAGAGGGTGTGAATGAAGCCATATGCAAATTTGGGATGCTTTTAATGGCATATCGATCTCTCTCATAGTGCAGTGGCTTAACAAAAGGACCACTGTAAGTTAAATAAACAACTTTAGAAAAAAACCATCATCAACAATTGTTTTTTTTCTTGGTTGAGTATCTTGATTTTTGTGTGAAAAGCAAATAGCCAGATTTTGAAACTGGGTATTTGAGATTATCGAAGTGATTAATCGCAGAGGATAAAAGTTTGAGTATCATGCAAGCATCTTCCGCACTGGGTTGTGAAGGTTCGAAGCTTTTAAAAAAAAAATTACAGTTTTCAATCGACTGAAACTCCCAGTTTTTGTATATCTTGTATACTTTGATTTTTGTGTGAAAATCAAATCGTTGACTGTTGAAATTGGGTATTTGAGATGTGTGTTTGGTTTTTTAATTAAAAGTATTATAAAATATCAATAATAGTGTTCATACTAAGGAGAAGTGGTAAAAATTTAGATGTCCATAGGAAATAAGAAATAACATAATCTTATATTAACTTATATACAAATAAAGTAGTTTAAAAAAAGTAAATTTTGAACATGTTGAATCCATTTTATATACAGGTGAAAATGCAACTTACACAATGAAAATTTACAGGTGGTTTATATATATTTTTCCAAAAAGGAAAAAAAGATGATGAAAATTACATATTGTAGTAGCCAAAAATTGTTCCTTGCTCTAAGGGTGCAGACCATCCTCACCAAGTGCATCTATATATATATATATATATATATATATATATATATATATGTGAAGCCCATGGCCTATCAAAAAATATGTAACATCATATAGTCACTGTTCAAAAATATATACATACATATAAGCAAAAATAAAGTTGTATGTTTGTCATTAGTTTCCTTCAACTATTTCTTTCCCTTCATTAGTGAAGGGTTTGTGATAATAATCATAATGCATATAAACCCATCAAACCGGGCGTCTCCACTGAGGGTTACTAACTTATCAGGATTTTGCTAGAATGCATATTTACCCACTAAAAAGAAACAAAGTCATAAGATGAACTGTTGAAATGATAATAACCAAATGGTTTGTGTTTACTATGTTTACATTGCATCTAGTGACAACGCAAAGTAGACAAAAGACCATGGTACCTGCACCATAAGACCTTACATGCGTAAAAGTGCATTACTTTCAGATTCTCTTAGTTGTCTTTTCTCCTCGTCTTTTGGTTCCCCGGTGCAAAGGTTACTTCCCAGCGCCAAGATGTTTTTATCCTTTTTCATCACCAAGTATTTTCCTATACCAAATGGTTTGGATCTACCACCTCCTTGCTCGGTAGAATCAGTCGTGAAATATTTTTATTTGGTTTAGAATGCGAATTCAAATCCTGAATCAGTTGCATGTATTATGGTTAGTGGATTGTACACTATGTCAGATGTGAGTTGAGACATAGTGCCATCATCATGGAAGGGGTGGCTAAGGGTGAAGATGCATAAACTCTTCTACTATTTTGATTTCCTTGAGAATTTATAAAAATTTGTTTATTATTTCTTTTTCCCTAAATTAATTTACATATTTGATAGTGGATTGTACACTACGTCATATGTGGGTTCAGACATGGAAGAGGGTGAAGATGTAGAAACTATTCTACTATTAAAATTCCTCAAGAATTCATACAAATTTGTTTATTTTTTCCTTTTCCATAAATTAATTTACATATTTGAAATATTAATAATACTTCTACATAATTTGAATGAAATATACATATTGCAGGTTCATTACTTCTTCTTCAAGTCTTTGATGTCTCCAACAAGTTTTGATGAAATTTCAAATATGGAATGACAACCATGATGTTATTCACAATGTTATATTTTCTTTTCACCTCTTCCATTACAATCTACTACTTGTAATTTTTTATTTAAACTTAAAAAAAACATCTTTGATGATCAATAGGCAATCTTTGTTACAAACATTATACTCTTGTAAATTTCACCTAATGTAAATCATTTAACTTTATATTCCACCTTTACATGCAATCTTGTTTATTAATTATTATTTTCAATAACCTTCCAGATGTCATGATTATTCCTCAATTGCCCCAGATGTCAAAAAGCAAAAGCAACGCTATAAATAGGTAGCATATGGAAAAATAGCATAAATGAAGAAAAATATTGTATGTTTTGCAATCTTGTATCCCTCAAACTTGTTTTAAAATTAAAAACAATAAACCTTAAAATAATAGATCATAACATGTTCACATAAACCATAGCAACTACATGGATAATGGATACATGAGACTATTTTTATTTACAAAATATCCATATTTGGAATACTCACAAGTAACTTAAGGATATAGCTGCAAATGTAACTCAATCTTCCACCTTTGCTTTCAATCTTTTCTATAAATCGTTACTTTCAATGACCATTCACATTTTGCTATTGTTCTTCAATTTATGTCTTATGGCGTTTCTTTTGCAACATTTGGTACAAATGCTAGTTTAATTTTATATTAAAAATAAAATAAAATAATATTATTAATTATCATATTTTACTAAATCAATTAGCTTAAATGTTTTTAAAAATTCTAAACTGGTCTACGGTAATAAAGTGATGATTTTTTTCCCTTTTTTTGGATGCCCCTCTGCATCATCTTCCGGCCTCCACCCCTTCCGTCCTCTACGGGACAAATTAAGGACTTGTGGTTTCCAGGTCACGGTGAATATTCAAGGCCATATATTGTGTCATTAATGCGCTGGCCAGCTATGTATGTGGTGCAAGATATGGATGGCATACATATCCATAGGGATCGGACTCCGGCGGCCACTTCGCGTTTCCGATGACCCACGCGGGACCCACCCCGTCTCGTTCAAAAACCTAATTCTGGCGTCGGACCCACCCCGTCTCGTTCAATAACATAATTCTGATAACTATTTTCGCGCCACCATAACTCTGCAACCAGAACCAGTTTGCTCTGCAACCCAGTGCCCGCAGGACTGAAGCGCATTGCTGGCCACCGAAACTCTGCACATCCAGTACCCGCCGGACTGAGCTCTGTTACCTCCTGGTAAATTCCTGCACCTTCTCTGCAAATGACAAATCGTGGTTTTAAACATTCATTGAGTTTTAAATCTGTTTTAAAGACTGCTAAAACCCTCGGATTCTCTCAACATTCTGTAATTATAAAATCATCTATGTGTTCGCTTAATTGCATTTCATATTAACCAACGGTTTGGCTGATCGACTGTGTAGAAACCCTTTGGGTAGATATCCTTTGGGTTTTCAAACCACGGTTAACAAATAAAACCCTACCTGCGGAGATCTTATCAAAGTGTCGGCGTTCAGCTGTAATAAAGTACAATAGCTTGAAAGAGATGTGGATGGAAGATCTAAAGAATATATTATGCAACATAATCATTCATACTGAATACTTAGGCTAAATAATAAGATGAGAAAGCGTGAAGTTTTTGAAGTTGTTCCCTAAAATCTGCAAACTGGCATTTTAAAATGGTCATCCTGAGGAGCCCTGCTTTTATGGGCCTGGAGATAATCGGTGTTTTGCTCAATAATCTGAATTCGTTTGTTGAGATCAATTCCAAAAATCCTAATTGCATCTTTTGAGAGAATTAGGACTACCTACATCCTGGACAACACCAAATAAATTGATTTCCCGGTAGGCCCACTAAAAAATATTGATTGAATGAAAAGGGGATCACAGTAAATTTGTAAATTTGAAAGAGGAGATAGATGGTAAAACACTCATCAGTAAGTTAATGAATGATTTCTACATCCATTGCTAGATCAAATACCTGTTTCCAGTTTCTCTTACTTATAAGAAATGCTCAGATTTGGATGTAGCCTATAGGAAGATGACATCTTTCAGTGATCCAGTTGGTGAAAATTGCAACAAATAGTTGCAATCCTTCCTAAAATTTATTAACTACAACAGAAAATTCCAAATAAAGAAACATAACCGGAGCTTTTGATTTAATTTGTAACAAACTATTTATTTTCTATTGGTTAATTCTATTTTTATAATTTTTCATAACAAATTGTTGTTATGGAAACTTTTAAATTTTAAGAAGCAAATCGAGAGAGGGGTTGGATTTTGTAATCAGAAAATACTTTCATATATATTTTTTGTAGGCCTCAATTTTGAGATTTAATCAAAGGTTTCACATACTGGTTCATGGCAGTGTGTGTTTATCTGTGAGTAGTTTTCTGTCACTCTTTTCTATTCTTCAGTACAAAGCAGGATTGTCTAGAATTATTAGAGAGGAAAGATTGAGGATAAATCTCCCTTATTTCCATGATAGAGTTATGATATTTATGAGTATTTGATTTCTACTATTTGCTAATTTCATTCCTCAAAGTATTTGAATTACTGTCTATGATTCTGGTTATTCATAAATTCGTTTTGTTAAACCTTTTGGGAGTATTGCAATAACGTTTTCTACCTGTATTGTATTAGTAAAGTTTATTCAAGTTGAGTAAATTATTTATTCAGTACAGTCTTAGTATCTTATTTCAATTTTCTTAGTATCTTATGAGCACTCTGCTAAATAAGGAGAACAGATAATTAGAAAAAAACACTGCAGGCATGCATTTGCCTCTGCTTCTCCTATGTAACTGTGCCTCCTCGTCACTGCTGCTGCTGTGCCCACATAGTCCTATTTGCGGCAGAGGAAGTGAGGACAGTGGTTCTGATGGAGCCGTGGAAATTTCAAGAATTGCTGCTCAATGCAAATTCAGAAATTTCACTTTAAACTTGAGGTTATTGAAATCTATTACCTGTAAGTTTTAGGGCTGAATCTGAATTTTTGGATCACTATCCTTGAAATGATTTGAAAGAAAGATTGTTTACTCTGATTTCATAAGATCTACAGTACACTTTTTCCTTTTGGATAATGCTTGTATTTTGATTATTTATTTTTGGTTATAAATTTTGAGCTGACAAAGAGTATATATATATAATTGGCTCGTTTTGTTATATAAGGCCATGGCGGGTATGCGATTGCATAACAACGTGTTTTTTTCTTTTTTGTTACAGCTGAAGCTCCTCCTGGTGCTTTGTTATTGCGTGAGGAGATCAAGGATCAACAGACCTTGGCTCAATCTACAGTTGCAACAATTGCTCAATCTACAGGACTAGTATCTCTGTCTCAATCTACTGGGTTACCTGTTCCTCTATCTATGAGTTCACAGTCAGCCAACAATATAAATTTTCAAACGCCTTTGCAAGGAGTCAAACAGAGTGAGTTGAAATCAGCTTCATCAATTGCTAAATCCAGTGAGGTCAATCTGGCAGGTGCAAAATTTACCTCAGATGTATCCCAGTCAAAATTGCTTGAGATTGTCTCCAGAAGTAACCGACTTATGCAATGGGCATCTGCCAAACCAGCTGAACATGTGCAACCTGTTTCAAGTGTCCAGACGACAACTTCTGGCAGCACTGGTTTTGATAGAAGGTTGGATGGTAATTCCAATTGTGTGGCCAGGGAACCATATGGTGATACAAAACTATCAGACATTTCTAGTAGTGTTCCTCAATTTATTCAACAGCAGACACCCATGGACATGCCTCTGTATATTCGTTCACAGCTGAGCTGGATGCATCCTCAGAATCTGTCATCTCATGCCACTTCTCAGGGAGGTGTAAACTCGATGTTAGAATTGCCAAATTCAACCACACAGAGTCCTTTTAATTGCAGGCAGATACCAATGGGAGCTGATACATCCCAATCTCAAAAAAAACTATGGAAGTCTTTACCTTCAAAACAGCCTTCTCAACAGACATCTGAATTTTCAAATTCGATTCCACCAGATTTGAATGTAGAAAAACAGTCTCCAAGGTCTCCAGTTAGGTAGTCTTCTGGAATGCTGGTTGATTCACAGCCTGATTTGGCCCTCCAGCTTTGATTTATTGAGCATTTAAAAGGTTGACAGGGAACATAATTATGTGTGAATCTCTTGGGACAGTTTTGAATAACTGGAACTTCTTAGTGGTTGGTGAAATTTGTTGGCTAGTTAGGGCATTGAAACTGGTTTCCTTCTATTTGTATGTTTAACTATGCTTGTGGTTCCTTCGCAGGCAAACCAACTTGGTCTTTGTAATATCAAAAGCTCTGCATTTTTGCGACCATTGAAACAGTTCTGTTAATATTATTGGTTTTCAAAATTTACTTTGAAAAGTGGCATTGATTATTGTTCTTTTGTTGAGCCTGAGATTTAAAAACAGAGGTCATGGTTTTTGATTACTCAGTTGTTAGGACTGCAATCTTAAGTTGGGAAGTTGTGTTATCTTAATAGACTTGCATTTAGTAAATAGAGTAGCATTGATCATCTTCTAGAAACTGAATTAAGACCATCTCATTCTGATTAAATGGTTACTGGCTTGCTTGTGCTCATTTCTCATTGCTGTGTATGCTCGGATTAGTTTTCAAAATTTACTTTGGAAAGTGGCATTGATTATTGTTCTTTTGTTGAGCCTGAGATTAAATAACCAAGGGCATGGTTTTTGATTTTTTACTGCTAAGAATTGTTATATGTAACCCTTCATTTTCATATTATGGATTACTTTATCTTGTTTTATGTAGATTTATTTTTTTGATATCAGTCTACTTTGCAATTAAAATACAGCTATTAGCCTATTGCTGGGCAAATGACTTTACATGTTAGCCAGTTCAGACTTTCATTTCATGGGTGTATCTCTGTTTCTGATTTTGCTTAGTGTTTGCATTCTAATCTGGCATATACAACTTTGTACAGATCAAGTTTGCATTCTTAATCATCATGTTATTATGAGTACTGGATACAGAGAGTTCAAGAAATATCTCCCTCTGCAATATTAATGTCTCTGTTATTTATTTGTTCATGCTTATTATAGCAATTTGCTTTTGTATTCATGGTGATAGGAATGCGTATACTTCAACTAAATTACCGATTGTGATATGTGTAGAAGATCGTTTATATAGAGATAATTACATATATTAGCTGCTCGGGTGATAGGAATTTTTTTTGATGATGCTGCTCAGGAACAACCTCAATTCAGTGGAGCTGGTGGAATAATTTTCTTTAAGAGGTGCTTATTTTTTCAGTCTAAAGCCGGTCTAGAGAAAGAACTAACCATTAACAAATTTCAGAGTTCAATTAACAAATTTTCAAAGCTCGTGACCTTAAAGTTGACTCTCTTTCTTGCTGATGGAAAAATGTGTAAACAACATCCAAATTTATGTGATTCATAAATGGTAATAAACTAGATGAAGAGTGCATGCACTATGGAAAGACAAATGTTAAGATCGATTTTGAGGAAGTCTAGTTCATCACATAACAATTTTACCATTTTTTTTCAACATGTGTAACAGGAAAAGGATTGAGATGACAGATGGTCTTTCCAAAACTGTTAAAGATCCATTTTAAGTCGAGTTCATCACAACCAATCTCTTTTCAACATGAGTACAGGGAAAGGATTGAGAAAATAAGAAGTGTCCCATAACTGATTTAATCTTTTTTATAATTTCTTTAGGCAACAGAAAAAAATGTGTCCAATATAATAATAGACTTTGTAAAACAAATTTAAGCATAATCAATCTCCCCCCCAATGACATCCATTTATGTTTCCAACTATCTAATTTATATTTAAACTTGCCAATTAACCATTCCCATTTCTTAATTTTGAATCCACACAGTTTTAAAATGAATCCCAAGTAGTTGAAACCATCATCTATATGGTTGGAAGATATCCCAAAAAACTACCTTATTTCCTCCAATACTGCTTCATCTTTTCCATTATGTATTAATTTTGACTTTGTTTCATTGATTAACAGTTCAGAGGTATCCCCAAATATCTTAATTCTTTTATGAAAGATGGACCATTCAGCAATAGAAATCTATCCCCCAAATAAAATATCATCTACGAACATAAGATGTGTTACCTATAGGTAATTGGAAACTCTGACCCCTTTGATGTGGCCTTTGTCCCATGAATCCTTCAATTTCCTGCTTAATGTGTCTATTAGCAGAAGGAATAGTAAGGGTGACAATGCATATCCCTGTCTCAACCCCTTATAGGCCAAGAAGAACTTAGAAGGTAAACCATTGATAACCACAACAAAATGTGTAGATTTAATACATCCCATGATCCATTTTGAGTTATGTCTACTCATACCCATTTTGATCAACATTAATAACAAAAATTATCAATCAATGAAGTCATAGGCTTTAACCAAATCCAAAGTAGACATGATTTATGATCTCTATATTTAATTGAATGGATCATCTCCTGTGCTATTCCAATGGTGTCTTGTATCTTCCTTCCTTCCATAAATTAAAATTGTTCTTGAGTAATAAAATTCGATAAAATCAATTTAACTCTTCTGGAAATCAATTTATATATCACTTTATAAACCCATTTACAAAGGGATATGGGCCTAAAATCAACAAAATTCGACAGATTCTTCTTCTTAGGAATCAATACAATAAACTTGCCATTTATGGCCCCCGAGATATATCCCATGTCATTATCTCTATATATGTAATTATCAGGAACAACCTCAATTCAGTGGAGCTGGTGGAATAATTTTCTTTAAGAGGTGCTTATTTTTCAGTCTAAAGCCGGTCTAGAGAAAGAACTAACCATTAACAAATTTCAGAGTTCAATTAACAAATTTTCAAAGCTCGTGACCTTAAAGTTGACTCTCTTTCTTGCTGATGGAAAAATGTGTAAACAACATCCAAATTTATGTGATTCATAAATGGTAATAAACTAGATGAAGAGTGCATGCACTATGGAAAGACAAATGTTAAGATCGATTTTGAGGAAGTCTAGTTCATCACAAAACAATTTTACCATTTTTTTTCAACATGTGTAACAGGAAAAGGATTGAGATGACAGATGGTCTTTCCAAAACTGTTAAAGATCCATTTTAAGTCGAGTTCATCACAACCAATCTCTTTTCAACATGAGTACAGGGAAAGGATTGAGATGGCAGATGGTCTTTCCATAACTACTTTCTGGTTGATTCCTGGTCGTTGGCACATTATTCAAGAGGAATGTGGTCTCTCAGTTGACTATTTTCATCCTTTTTTTCCTTTTTAAGTTGTCTGCTCTGCTCTATGTATGAAATGTATTCTTGCAGAAATTTATTCTAACGAAGTTGTGGATCATTAACGCTATTCCATGATAATGTGAGCATCCATGCACTGAGAGTGTAGCGTAATTATGCATGGAGGTTGATTAACCTACAAGAAATAAGAGGTCTAACATGAATGTTACTAAAGTTCAGTTGTGACGGTTGTCTCACCCAAATGTCGAAGAATGGTTATCATCAGACGACCAGAGGTTTGCAAACATGCTTGAACCTGGCTATAAAACAGTTGTCCTTAAAGAAACAAAAAGAGAATTAATACTTACATGTTCCAAGTCATCAGCATTCTAAGTTTATATGTAGGTGTTAAGGATTCCAACTTCGTGTCAAGCAACAAGTTGAAGGAAATAAATATGTGGTGAGTGCATATAGTATGGAAAGCAAGGAAAAGAAAGGATACATTACCTAGAATTGCTTGTGTGTTGCAAACCCTACTCAACAAAAATGCTTCAAATGAAGGAAATCAGATTGCTTGTGCAGATAGTTGTGTTGTTTTATGGAGCAGCTGCAAGTATGTGGATGGAATTAACAGGTGTAGATAACAAGGTAACTATGAGCCTTTGGTACCCTCCAAGTATTAATAGGCAATCATGAATGATGCTTGAAGAAGATTGTGCATACATATTATTAAGCTGAGGAGTTATAATTCCATGTCCAATAGTAGTCTAGTCAAGTTTGAAAAATATTAAATGGACATAATTAAAACCAATCAAACATTCACATATTCATATGCACTGAAAGCAATGATCCACACATTTGCCAACTTGTGGATGGCCTTCAGAATCACCAATAGGTTAAGAATAATTAGTTCACCTCAAATATAATGTACATAATTGGACACATGAATTCAGTTATAACATGATTGGACATCCAAGGTGAATGATATTACAAAACCAAAAAAAAGTACATTAACGAGTACTTTACTGAAAGAACCACGGTATGAGAATCCCAATAAAAATGACAACCATGGTGTATACACAGAGTCGAGACCTATATTGATGCTGATCAATGTTTGCCAATGGAATGAACGATGATCCTGAATCATCTCTGGCACCTGCATCTACACTTGAGATTGCTCCAACCATTAGATCAGAAGAGATTTTATGGATCTTCGCAACGTGCTTTATCGAAAAAGAATTAAATCGAGCACTCCAGATTTTTGCCTCTGTAGAGGGGCCTCAAATTGTCTGCGCAAACATTGTAGATGCCTTCCATGTGATTACAGATTAATTCTGAGTTTGTCAGCACTGTTATGTTATTCACCCCATTGTGTTTTGCCTCTTTTAAACCTGCAACGAGTGTAATGTAGTATGCTTCGTTATTGGTTGTCTTTCCCTGCACTTCCCATATTCTATAAATCACATGATTTTTTGCCCCATTGTGAAGGACAATGATGCTGGACCCGGATTGGGGCCGCATGATACTTCAATGCATAGTGTCCACTTTTCCACCATTCTGTGGGCTTAGAAGCACTGCATAGTGACAAAAACAAAATAGATTCATGTTAGAATACTTTAACATGACAAAATATCCTGATTGAAATTGATTATTTTTATGCTACCTCAAGTCTGAATGCACATCCTTGAAAAATAACAGAAAATACCATATCAGTGATAAGACTTAGAGGATGCACATCCTCAGCATCAGCAAGTGTCAGAGGATGAGTCCTCTACCACAATTTGGCTTGACAGCTCTTCAGGTTAATTTTGTTTGGTTTATCCTTCGGTAGATTAACTAAAAATTAGTTAATGGTTTGTTTGTGTTGTTGTAAAACTTTGAGAAAACCCATACGAAACAGAGAAGTGGAGCAACAGATCTCCCGCCCGAGAAAAACAAAGATCAAACAAAGATCTCACCCTTCAAAACTTCTAACAGAGATATCACCATTCAAGACTTCTGCAGTGGAGAGCCCTACTCATACCCACCTTTCAGACACCCTACTGGTTTGAAGTTTGAGGAGGTAGGAAGATGAGCAGCAGCAGCATTAGCAATGAGCAATGTGAAGGCATAGTAATTGTGGGTGGTGGAATTGCAGGGCTTTCCACTGCAGTTGCCCTTCAGAGGTACTTAATTTCTTCTTCTGTTCATTTCCCTGCAACTTTGTATCCGTTTAGCTGGAATAGGTCAATGGCTAATTCAAACGGCCATGTTTCGCAGCAACATTACACATGGATTACAATGGTCACAGTCAGAATATATTGTGCTCAATGTTGCATTAAAACACCAACCCAAAAGACCTGTAGGTGCATTTATTTGTTCTAACAGAAGTGTCCTGTTAGATCAAATGTAATTCAAGACAATTCAAACTGCCATTTCAAAATGTAGGGAACCGAATTGTGATATTGTAACAGCAAAACCATCAAAAAATTACAACGCCAAAAAGAAGCTGCCTTGTCAACATACAAATGTTGAACCGACAACCCCACCAGGTTAGGAAAATTGGATGCAGCAATGCATATACTTAACAAACATTGCAACCAAACAACGAAGTAAATTGAAAATCTCTTTGGGTTTCTGAGATGGAAACCAAATGGATATGTATATAGTCAGTGCAAAAACAACATTTTTTCCAGAGATATTGAACCGAGATTTTACAACCATGAATTCACAATAAATAGAGAATCAAAATTTTACAGTCCTGGTTCAAGTGCACCTTGACTACCTACAGAAATCTAGTTTTACTATATTCGAGTGCACCTTGACTACCTACAGAAATCTAGGTGCACTCGAATCATTTTTCTGTAGGTAGTCAAGGATTTGCAGGAACCATATAAGAAATTCTGAAAACATGTCAAGGAAAATACAAGTTGTTGTTTTATAAGGGGGCGGATAAAATATTTGACGTTTCACCGGTCCTAGTTAAGCACAATAATGTTACTATATCTTATCCATTTTAGGTCATAGGTTTCTGGTCAAAGGATGTTTCCTACCTCTTATTTTATGATGGCTTGTAAATGCTGGTGCTATAAATTATTGGTTGTGATTACCCCTTGAACAATTCTACAATTATTATATGCTCTGTCTGGAACAAAAATAGAGGATTATAACAATGACTACTGTTGGAAAAATTTTTCATGTAATGACAAGTATATATGGTTTACATTTTATGATGGTGAAGAAAGTGGATCCAAGTAGCCAGTACATATACTAAAATTCCCAAATGAAAACTGCAACAAAAGTCACATCTGTTCATGAATGGACAATGGTTATAGATAAGTTTGAAGATTGAGTGGACAATTCACTTCAACAATTTTATGAGATCTGTAACAATATGTAACTTGTCATTTTCTTCAGAATGAGAAGAAGATAAGTTGAATTAAACAAAGGTGAAGGAAACGTGTTTAGAAGTTGTAGCAAGTTGTTGAAGTTTCATTGAGGAAAGAATATACATATGAGCAAATAGTAGAGCAATTCCAGATTTGAAGAGTTTGGAAAATGGAAGTCAGATTATTGAGCAAAACACCGATTATCTCCAGACCCATAAAAGCAGGGCTCCTCAGGATGACCATTTTAAAATGCCAGTTTGCAGATTTTAGGGAACAACTTCAAAAACTTCAATTTTACAGTCCTGGTGAATTCAGAATAGACAGAGAACAAAGTTTTTACAATAAGTGATGGCGGATTTCAGAGACCCATGATCCCCAGTGCCTCTGACGGACTCCTCTGTATCTTTGAGGCCTAGCCATTATGCAACCTTAGCCTTTGTATCCGTTTAATCACGCCTTAAAATGGATCTTTAACAGTTTCAGTTTCAGTTTGGATGAACTCGACTTAAAACGGATCTTTAACAGTTTCAGTTTCTCAGCGGATTTCAGAGACCCATGATCCCCAGTGCCTCTGACGGACTCCTCTGTATCTTTGAGGCCTAGCCATTATGCAACCTTAGCCTTTGTATCCGTTTAATCACGCCTTAAAATGGATCTTTAACAGTTTCAGTTTCAGTTTGGATGAACTCGACTTAAAACGGATCTTTAACAGTTTCAGTTTCTCATCTTATTATTTAGCCTAAGTATTCAGTATGAATGATTATGTTGCATAATATATTCAGTATGAATGACAAGGCAGCTTGTTTTTGGCAGATTGCAGAGAAATACCTGTGATCGGATGCAGCGGATGGTTGCAGCGGATGCGCAGAGCAGTCGTAGAGCACGTTGCAGAGGACATGCGAAGCAGGATGCAGCGGTTGTTAGCAACGGATGCGCAGGTTGCAGAGCCATCCACGTTCGAAAATCAATTTTAATGAAATGGGCGCGAGGGAAGAGTTTCATTTGAAAATGGATCCCGTGCGCTGACGTGGATAGCGGGAACGGAGGGACGGAGCGGGCGGGCAATCGTTGGTGGGTCCCGGGTATGTCACCGGAGAATACAATGTCGCCCGCCGGAGTGTTTATGTATGCCATCCATATCTTGCACCACATACATAGCTGGCCAGCGCATTAATGACACAATATATGGCTGGTTAGCCCTTGCCAAGATTCAAAGCCACACCTATCCCTTGCTTTTGTTTTCTACCATCTCAAAGCCTTTGGTGCTTCAAACTTCCCATCGCTCTGCCTGCCTGCGCATCATCTGCTTCATTGTTACTATTACTCCTGCTTCAAACTTCCTATCGATCTGTCTGCCCGCGCATCATCTGGTTGCTTATTATCATTACTCACCTCTATTCTTCTTCCAATGGCACACAACACAACCGCCTCTACTTGTGCATCTAATTCATCCGCGTCCTATTCTGCGCCCAACTACTTCCATATATTTATAAATCACCGCGGCTGCGATGTCAAGAAAACCTTCGCCGCACATCTCTACCGGCGCCTTACTTCCCATGGATTGCGAGTGTTTCTTGACCGGCCAGAGTTAGAGGCTGGAAAAAGAATTATTTCTCAAATCGAGGAGGCTATCGAAGTGGCCTCTGTCCAGATTGCCATTTTCTCAGAAAACTATGCCAAATCGAAATGGTGTCTCGATGAGCTTCGGCTGATGGTAGACTCAGAGAAGCGCGGGGCTACCATTCTACCTATATTTTACAATATTAAACCTTCCGATCTCCGGTGGGCGGACGCAGCTCAAGATGGACCGTACGCTCAAGCCCTGCTCAAACATGAAGAAAAGGGGCGATACAACCCCCGAAGAATTCAAGGTTGGAGAGAGGCTCTTTCTCAGGTTTCATATATCAGCGGCTTTGAGTTGGAGGCGTGTAATGGGTGAGTATCTTCGACACTCTTACAATTCCTGTCTTTGTTTTTCTTTCATGGATTGATAGCCACATGACAAATTAGGCAGGTTACTGTTTGTAATTTTACCCTCTGAATATGCCATATTCAGGGACGAGGCTGATCTCTTGGATAAGGTCGTGGAAAGGGTATTGACAAAGGTTCCAAAACCAGCGTTACACGTGGCCAAATATGCAACTGGTTTGCCAGAAAAATTTGAAGATTTTGAAAAGACTGTATCATCCCAGCAGGAGCAGCAACCGATGGAGTCTAAGGTAGTGGCGATTGCAGGTGTGGGTGGAGTTGGCAAAACGACGCTAGCCAAGGAATTCTTCAACTCTAAGAGATCAGGTTATGGCTGCTCCTCCTTTCTAGCTGATGTGAGAGAAAAAGCGTCTAGGGCGTCGCTACCTTCCCTGCAGTCTCAGCTCATTAAAGACTTGAAAGGTGTAAGTAGGGGAATTGATAATTGGGAAGAAGGTATAGGAATACTTGAAACATGTCTCTCATCTTGTCAGGCTCTCATAGTAATAGACGATGTAGATGATGCCGATCAATTGGATGCATTTTTGCCAATTAAGGGCGTCCTTCATTCCAAGAGCTTGATTTTGGTCACGTCCCGGGACAAGCATGTCCTTCGAAGTGCAGGAATAGGAAAGTCATCTATTTATCACCTAAGGGGCCTCAATAAATCACATTCCCAAGAACTTTTCCGCTCCTATGCCTTCTTTCAGCCACATCCACGAGCAGGGTTTGAAAACCTTGTCGACAGGTTTGTAAAAAGCTGCGACGGTTTGCCTCTATCGCTAAAAGTTTTTGGTGCTCTTTTATGTGGGCAAGATCAGCCTTATTGGAAAGAAAAATTGAAGGAACTTCATAGATTGCCCGAGAAGATCCTGGCAAGCCTTAAAATTAGTTATAATTCATTGAATCAAAAGGAACAGCAAATATTTTTAGATATTGCTTGTTTTGGCATAGGAGAAGAGAGGGATAAGTGGGTAACAATATGGGGCGGATTGGCGGGGCTTCAAATTCTAGAAGACAGATGTCTTGTAGAGGTAAAGGAGGAGACTCTGTTGATGATGCCAGGGTTTGTAGATGTAAAAGTGAACAGCATGAGAATGCATGATCATGTGCGCGACATGGCAAGAAATATTGCTGAGGAAGTATCAATGCCCCGTCGTCTTTGGCGTTCGGTCGAGGACGTCCATGATCTGTTCGAGCAGCAGTCATTATCATCTGTAAGTTATTTAATCATCTAAGACTTCATACCCATGTCCGCAATTTTCAAGTTCTTTTTATGCAAATAAATAAATAATATGCCAGGTACTATGTCTTAATACTGTCTTTTAACGAACGAACAGGTAATACCAGATATACGTGGAATTAGGATGACTACCCAGTTAACAAAACAGGAACAATTATTACGCACAAAATCAGAGATACCGCTGAACAAAATTTCAAGTGAGCCGGCGCTCAAAATGAGAACATTGCAACTTCTTGAAAGTGAAGGGGAATTTGTGGAAGGCATAATAAGAAGGGTGCGGTCACCAAATCTCGTATGGCTCCGCTGGAATAAGTGTCCCTGCTCTTCGCTGCCTACCTGGATTCCAATGGACCAGTTAAAAGTTTTAGAAGTGAGTGGAACGAAACTGAAAAAATTATGGCGTCGTGATTCTCAGGTGGGTAAATGTAGATGAACATACAGCAATAGTAGATGAGAGTAATTGTGTATCTTCTGTTTTCTCATGTTATGATTAAAACGTCCAACATTGCAGGCACCTCTACAGTTGCGGGAGTTGTATGTTCATGATGCTCCACTTTTAGAGTTTCCAAAGTCAATAGCGAAGCTGACACACCTCGAAAGGATTGTCCTCAGGGATTCTAATTATTCAACCAGTCCTCCAGAGCCCGCAGATCTATCAACGTTGCCAACGTTACCAGAAGAATTCTTTCATCTCCGCTCCTTGAAATATCTAGAGCTTCATGGGCGCTTCAGGATTCTTCCGAAGGAATTTGGAAATTTAACAAATCTCCAAAGCATCGTTCTCTCTGGCTGCCAAAGGATGGAGAAGCTACCAAATTCTTTCACGGATTTAACAAATCTCCAAGTCATCCAGCTATCTGGCTGCCACAGTTTGAAGCGGCTTCCAAAATCCTTGGGAGATCTAACAAATCTCCAACGAATATCCCTCGACCGGTGCGGGAGTTTGGAGCTTCTTCCAAATTCGTTTGCGAATCTGGCAAATCTCCAAGACCTCTAGCTGTCGGGCTGCAACAGATTGAAGCGGCTTCCAAACTCCTTGGGGGATTTAACAAATCTCCAAAGAATCACCCTCAAGAACTGCGAAGGTTTGGAGGTACTTCCAGAATCTTTTGGGTGTTTGACAAATCTGTTACGCATTGAACTCACTGGCTGCAAAAGATTGAAGAACCTTCCAGATAGCTTCACAGGTTTAACGAGCCTTCAACACCTCAAGCTGTCTGACTCCGACAAATTGAAGCGTCTTCCAAAATCCTTGGGGTGTTTAACAAATCTCCAATACATTGGTCTAGCTGGGTTTCCGAGTTTGAAAAAACTTCCAAATTCCATGGGCGATTTAACAAATCTCCAACAAATCAGCCTGTCAAGCTGCGGCAGATTGAAGCGGCTTCCAAATTCCTTGGGAGATTTAACAAATCTCCAGAGAATCACCTTCAGCAACTGCGAAGGTTTGGAGGTACTTCCAGAATCTTTTGGGTGTTTGACAAATCTTTTATTTATTGAACTCACTGGCTGCACAAGATTGAAGAAGCTTCCAGATCCCTTCACAGGTTTAACAAGTCTTCAACACCTCCACCTGTCTGGCTCCGACATATTGAAACGTCTTCCAAAATCCTTGGGGTGTTTAACAAATCTCCAATATTTTAATCTATCCAATTGCAAGAGTTTGAAAAAACTTCCAAATTCCTTGGGGGATTTAACAAATCTCCAAGAAATCAGACTGTACAAGTGCGAAAGTTTGGAGGTACTTCCAGATTCCTTTGGGAATTTAAAGAATCTTCAAAGGACCACCCTGCAAGATTCCGGCTTGAAGACGCTTCCAAATTCCTTTCGGCATTTAACAAATCTTGTGTCCATAGATCTGGCAGCATGTAGAAGTTTGAAGATGCTTCCAAATAATTTATTTGGGAATTTAACAAATCTCGAAAGAGTACGTCTGTCCCGTTGCGAAAGTTTGGAAAAGCTTTCACATTCCTTGGGAAATTTGACAAAACTCCGATCAATTCAGTTGGATAACTGCAAAAGTTTGAGGAAGCTTCCTAAATCGTTGGGGGAGTTAACAAATCTCCGAGTCATTGATCTGTCTGGATGCAAAAGTTTGAAGAGGCTTCCGAAATCGTTGGGGAATCCATCGCAGCTGAGATTTCTGGGTTTGAGTCATTGTAGCAGTACGTGTTCGATTGCACTACCTGGAAGCATCACCACGCTTCAATTGTTAGACTTATCAGGATGTGTCCAAATCGTAACATTGCCCGCCCAAGTGGAACATCAGAAGTCCTTGGTATTGTTGAATCTGGTGGGTACAAACTTAAAAGAGTTGACCATTAATGCGCAGACTGCATGCCTAAGCAATTTGAAATATCTGTTCTTAGGAAGTCCTTTGTTGAAAGAGCTGCCACCTTCGTTCGGTTGCCTATCGAGTTTGAGCGTACTACTGCTCCATGGATGCCACGAATTGAAACGCCTGCCCGATTCAATTGGACTGTTGACTGAGTTGGAGATATCAAAATGTGGAATACAAGAGTTACCAGATCTCATGGAGATGAACAATCTTCATACTTTAAGAGTACGCTATTGTCCGCTGCGGGAACTGCCATTTAAGGAGTCTGCCCCAAGGAGAAAGAGAAAGCAAAGAGCAAGGGAGAAAGGCCTGATTCGGCTCACGTGGTTAGAGTTGTACTGCATAAAGGTAAGAGAGGTATCCTTCCCTGAAGGTCTGTGCATCAACCTTCATACCCTCCGCATCATCTGTTGTAATGATTTGGTGAAGGTCGGTTCATTGCCAGCAACAGTAGAGTATCTGACTTTGAGGGGTTGCGCTGTGTTGGGAAAAGTAGAAGGGCTTAGTGGGTTGGCAAAACCTTTGTGGGTAGACCTGCGAGGGTGTTGTAATATAGAAATGGGGGAGGTGCCACATTTCGGGAATGCCACGCGTTTATTCATCCCAACTGACACTCACAACCCCCAGGAGGAGGAGAAGGTGGAGAAGGAGATGGCAGCTTTGCAGGAGGGTGTCCTGCCGGGTCGTTTTGCCTCAAGGGTTAGCTACATTCGTGACCAAATGAAGTGGTGCCAATTCATTTTGGCTTGACACTTGACCACATGAAGTGGTGGGCACTAGACTCTGAGCTGTAAGGCTTTAGTTGTTTGCGGTGGAGTGTAAATATGAAAGGTATCTTAGTTAGTTGTGTTATATTTATGAAATTTAAATATAAATAAATGAATGAGATGCAATTACATTGAAATACTGACAGACAGCGGTGGTCTAATTAAAATATTGACGATAAAAAAGGTATATTCCAAGCTCACAAATTAAACGTGGTCGCCTTTAAATGAAAATCAAATTATTTGAAAAAGATTTTATATTTTTATAATAAAAATAAGTAATTTGAAAATTAGATATTTAGAATATTTTAATGAATAAAATGAAAAATTTTAGTTATTATATTTTTTAAAAAAATAATTTTTTTTTATTAATTAAATATACTATTAAAGTAATATGAGATGAGCATTTCTTCTAATTAGAGACATTATGTTAATGAACTCTAAGAAACTATTATTTATTATTTTAAATATTCTTCCTTCATTAATGAAGAAAGAAATACATGATTATTTAGATAAAGATATTCATCACTTTTTAATAAAAAGTATACCTATTGGAAATGCAACTTTATGCTTATTTTTCTTTTCACATTCAAAATTGTGAATTAGAGAAGGAATTAGGCACCTTACAAAAGGACATTGGACAATATTTTCATAATACTTCTCATCATGCGCTAAGATTATTCATTGGATGTGTGATCATGACAACAATGAGTTGTATACTTAATGGTTTGGCTTCATATTACTTCATTTAATTGAATATAAAAGTGGTGAACTTAAACATGGATAGGGAGTTATTACTTACATTGTTCCTAAGATGACACTATTAAGTATTGTGTGCTCTATGAATTTTTCACTTTACATTCTTTATGCCTGCACACTTTTATATGTGGGTGTAGGGAGTATTTATAATACATTGACCATATATGATCTTCTTACAGATGACAATAAACTCTTTCCTTTCACTCTTCCTTGTGACAAATCATTTGTGTTAGTATCTTTTCATTTTGAGTCATCCTTTTTACCTTAGGAGCATGACCAAGGCCTAACCACTTGATGTCTAATACTTTTTGACAAGGTCCCTTTTGCCTTTGTACCCTTTATCATGATCCTTGGTCATAGGTTTGGCCTTATTTGAGTTGCTATCTTGGGAAACTTCCAAGTTACTTGTTGAATCACTTGGCTTCAACCCCTTTATTTGGTAATGGTAGGGAACTGCACATTTACTTAGAACTATTGGGTATGTGTTATATTATTTGAGCAACTAACCCCATCTGATGTACGTTGATATGGGAGATAGGAAGGGAAACTTGGACCTCTTTGTTTGAGGGTTCTAGGGCATAGGACCCAAGAAAAAATTATTGGTATGTTTAAGCCCTACTTTTTGTGTTTTTTAATTCCATGGTTTTCTATTTTTTATTAAGGAATTAAGGTTTAATCTAATATGGGGCATTCAGGACGGCAGCAAGAAAATACGCAACGATATTACCAACAATGAACATCAAATTCACTATGTTTTTGTTGTATGGATTACCAGAGGTGATGCAAGGAGAAATTGATGAGCTTTGAACTATACTTTCGCTATATATTGAATCTAACTTCAGGCTCCTCTCTACACAAACTATGGAATTCGGCAGATAAACCAATAGTTTATCCCACATTGATAACAACGAGTTATAAATAAGTGTATTTTATTGCGAAACATCGACACCAGATGGTCTCTTTTTGTACGCCATATCAGAGGGTTGTGGAAGCGCTAGTTGGCGACCACTTATGTGCCAGATCGGAGGGCTCTGGAGGCATCACGTGGCGTCCACCTATGGACCATATCGAGCGGCTGTAGAAGAGCCACTTGGTAGCAAGGTGTGGACCAGATCAGGTGGTTATGAAGGCGTACCTAGCATCCACCTATGGAAAATATCGGGTGGCTGTAAATATGCCACTTGGCGACCATCCTGGAAAAGATCGGGTGATTGTCGAGGTACCACGTGGTGGCCATCCGTGGTGGAGATCGGGCGGCTATGGAGGCGCCACGTGCCGACCATCCTGGAAAAGATTGGGCGGCTGTTGAGGTACCACGTGGCGGCCATCCGTGGTGGAGATCGGGTGGCTGTGGAGGCGCCACGTGGCGGCCATCCTTGGTCCAGGTCAGCCGGTTGTGGAGACGCCATGTGGCACCCCTCCGTGGTCCAGCTCGAGAGGTTGTGGAGGCACAACGTGGCGTCCACCGTGGTCTAGCTCGAGCCGCTGTGGGCACAACGTGGTGATCATTCGTGGATCAGATTGGGCGGCTGTGGAGGCGCCATGTGGCTGCCATCCGTGGACCATATCGAGCAGCTGTGGAGCGCCATGTGGCTGCCCTCCGTAGACCAGGTCAGGCGACTGTGGAGGCCACATGTGGCGGGCATCCGTGGACCAGATCGGGCGGCTTTGGAGGCGCCACATGGATTCCATCTGTGGACCAAATCAGGTGGTTGTGGAGGCGTCACATGGCTTCCATCCGTGGACCAGATTAGGCGACTGTGGAGGTGCCACGTGGCGGCCATCTGTGGTCCATATCAGGTGGTTGTGGACATACCACGTGGAGGTCATCCGTGGTCCAGATTGGGCGGGTGTGGACCCGCCACGTGGCGATCATCTGTGGTTTAGATCGCGCGGCTAAGAAGGTGCCACGTGGCAACCCTCTGTGGACCAGATCAAACGGCTATGACTGCGCCATGTGGCAGTCATCCATGGTCCAAGTAAGGCGGCTATGACTATGTCACGTGGTGGCCATCCATTGAGCAGATCGGGCGACTATGACTGCGCCACGTGGCGGCCATCCGTTGACGGAATCAAGCGCTGTGGAGGCGCCACATGGCTTCCATCCGCGGATCCAATCGTGCGGTTGTAGAAGCGCCACTTGGCAGCAATCCATTGACCCAATCAAGTGGCTGTGGAGGCGCCACATTGCTACCATCCGTGGATCAGATCGAGTGGTTGTGGAGGCGCCATGTGGCTTCCATCCATGGATAAGATCGGGTGGCCATCGAAGCGCCACTTGGTGGTTGTCGAAGTGCCACTTGGCGTCCATCCGTGGATCAGATTGTTCCACTGTCGAAGCGCCACTTGGCCGCCATTCGTGGACCCAATCGTGCGGCTGTCAAAGCGCCACTTGGCGGTCATCCGTGGACCCAATCGTGCAGTTGTCAAAGCACCACTTGGCGGCCATCCGTGAACCCAATCGTGCTGCTGTAGAAGCGCCACTTGGCGGCCATCCATGGATCAAATCGTATCGCTGTAGAAGCACCACTTGGCGGCCATCCGTGGACCAACTCGTGTAGCTGTAGAAGCGCCACGTGGCGGCCATCCGATGACTAGATCAGGCGGCTATTTTTGCACCACGTGGTAGCCATCGTTGACCAGATCAGGTGGTTATGACTGTGCCACGTGGCAGCCATCTGTTGACCAGATTAGGCGGCGCCACGTGGCGGCCATCCGTTGACTAAATCAGGCGGCTATGATTGCGCCACGTGGTGGCCATCCGATGACCAGATCGGGCGGCTATGATTATGCCACGTGGTGGCCATCCGATGACCAAATAGGGTGGCTATGATTGCGCCACATGGTGGCCATCCGATGACCAGATCGGGCGGCTATGACTGCGCCACGTGGCGGCCATTTGTTGACCAAATCAGGGGGCTATGACTGCACCATGTAGCAGCCATCCGTTGACCAGATCAAGCGGTTGTGGAGGTGCCACGTGGCACCCATCCGTTGACTAGATCAGGGGGTTGTAGAAGCGCCACGTGGCAGCCATCCGTTGACTAGATCAGGCAGCTGTGGAAGCGCCACGTGGCGGCCATCCGTTGACCAGATCAGGTGGCTGTGGAAGCGCCACATGGCTCCCATCTGCGGATCCAATCATGCGGCTGTGGAAGTGCCATGTGGTGACCATCCGTTGACTAGATTAGGTCGCTGTGGATGTGCCACGTGGCGGCCATCTGTTAACCAGATTAGGCCGCTGTGGAGGCGCCACGTGGCTCCCATCCGCGGATCCAATCGTGTCGTTGTAGAAGCGCCACTTGGCGGCCATCCGTTGACTAGATTAGTGGGTTGTGGATGTGCCATGTGGCTTCCATCTGCGGATCCAATCATGCGGCTGGAGAAGCGCCACTTGGCGGCCATCTGTTGACCAGATCAGGTGGTGGTGGAGGCGCCACATGGCTTCCATCCACGGATCCAATCATGCAGTTGTAGAAGCGCCACTTTGCGGCCATTCGTTGACCATATCAGGCGGCCGTGGAGGCGCCACATGGCTTCCATTCATGGATCCAATCATGCGGCTGTAGAAGTTCCACTTGGCGGCCATCCGTGGACTAGATTAGGTGGCTGTGGAAGCGCCATGTGGCTTCCATTCGTGGACCCAATCGTGCGGCTGTGGAGGCGCCACATGGCTTCCATCCGTGGGCCGGATCAGGTGGCTATGCAAGCGCCATGTGGCTTCCATCCGTGGACCCAATCGTGCGGCTGTGGAGGCACCACATGGCTTCCATCTGTAGGCCCAATCGTTCCGTTGTGGAAGCGCCACGTGGCCTCCATCCTTGGACCCAATCGTGCGGCTATGGAAGCGCCACGTGGCTTCCATCCTTGGACCCAATCGTGCGGCTATAGAAGAGCAACTTGGCGGCCATCCGTGGACCCAATCGTGCGGCTGTGAAAGCGCCACTTATCGGCATCCGTAGACCCAATCGTGGACTAGATCAGGGGGCTGTGAAAGCGCCATGTGGCTTCCATCCATGGACCCAATCGTGCGACTGTGGAGGCGCCACATGGCTTCCATCCGTGGGCCGGATCAGGTGGCTATGGAAGCGCCATGTGGCTTCCATCCGTGGACCCAATCGTGCGGCTGTGGAGGCACCACATGGCTTCCATCTGTGGGCCCAATCATCAGGTGGCTGTGGAAGCGCCATGTGGCTTCCATCCGTGGACCCAATCGTGCCATTGTGGAGGCGCCACATGGCTTCCATCCGTGGGCCGGATCAGGTGGCTATGGAAGTGCCATGTGGCTTCCATCCGTGGACCCAATCGTGCGGCTGTGAAGGCACCACATGGCTTCCATCTGTGGGCCCAATCGTTCCGCTGTGGAAGCGCCACGTGGCCTCCATCCTTGGACCCAATCGTGCGGCTATGGAAGTGCCACGTGGCCTCTATCCTTGGACCCAATCGTGCGGCTATGGAAGCGCCACGTGGCTTCCATCCTTGGACCCAATCGTGCGGCTATAGAAACGCCACTTGGCGGCCATCTGTGGACCCAATCGTGCCACTGTGAAAGCGCCACTTGGCGGCATCCGTAGACCCAATCTTGCAATCGTGCAGCTGTAAAAGCGCCACTTGGCGGCATCCGTGGACCCAATCGTGCGACTGTTTTTAGCGTTAAAATCACTATGTGGCGACATCGTGGACCAGATCGGGCGGCTACGAAATCGCCATCGCCGCATGGTGGGCCACATCGGGGGGTATGGAACCGTCACGTTATAAAAGGTGCAGTGCAATATTCGTCTTCGTGTGGGAGAATTCGCGTTTTCATGTATGGGTTATGATAGGAATTCATGCGATCAAGACCGATGAATTCATCCGCGAACTACTCACGGAAACTTTGATACTTTGTTAGAAATGGTGCTCATCTCTGTGGCCTACTGTATTCGTCTGTAAATGGGTTCCAATGGAACGCTGATTATGGTTTATTTTGACGCTGACTCTGCGACTGGACATTCTATTTTAGCACAGAAACTGTACAGCACGCTGACTATTTTAGCAGACCTTTTTGTGTGTGTCCTTTTCTGTGAATCTGATTTTTCTATACATGCAAGGGAGTGCAGTCTAGAGATCTTAATTCACCAAACTCTTTTTTAAATAGTTAAAGTAGTTCGCAGGATAAAAAATGAAGTTGGGTTTTAAATTATTTAGTGCTCATCACGGGAAAGGATGTCAGCGTATGGAAATATGGCGGGAGTAAAGCTGACGCTGAAAGGCAATGCTTTTGATATAAAAGCTGGGGGATTAAGAAGAAAAAGAAAGAAAAGAAACATTATGAACAGAATTTGGCAAAGGTAGAAACACCAAAATCATGAACAAGCGATTCAGAATCTGATCTGAAACTGGCTAGGCACAACAATCTGTTTATAAATACCATCGCACGACAGCTGCGAAGATATATAAGAAACAAAGAAACAGGAGTTAGATATAAGAAGGCTAGCCAGGTTGGTAACCAAATCTCACCTTAAAAAAACAAAAACAAATTGAAGATCTCAAGCAATATTTAGCAAATTTTAGTGAACATTATGACGTTCCTAAAGTTGGTCCATGATAGATTATTAACTTCACTCGTTTGCTCTTTACTTTCCGTATAAGTAAAACGACAAGCAGAAAGACTATATCTTACTATGAAGATTTGTTTTATATCTGTTATAGCGGTAATTCTGGCTATCTGAATATGAAGATTTACTTTATATCTATTATTATAGCAGTAAATCTGGCTTATTTGTCATAGCTTTGTATCAAATTATGCTTTTAGTATTGTTAATTTCTATTTAATGTATAATAGTGATTCTTCACTTTTTTTAACCTATTATTTAAAATTCCTTATCCAACTCTTAACACTTTTATCCAACTCTTAACTGCAGAAACATTTTATGTTAATCAGTGATATGCTATTGTTATCTTTATGTCATGTTATGTGTGAATTTTCATTTTTATTATTTAAATTCTTTACTATTCTTTTACTTATTTTTATTATTATATTATATTATAGGTTATACACAATAGTTAAATATATAATTATGTTGAATGTTATATCTAGTATTTATATATATATATATATAACAATTTTTTTTTTTAAATTTTAATTTAGGTAAAAAAAATTAAGTTTGTTCGTTTGTTTTGTTTTGTTTTTGTTTTTTTTTCATGGTACTATATTTATTATTAAAAAAGTATTTATGTCGTATATAAATGAATGGTCAATAAGGAGAATGGTCAATAAGGAGAAACACTCTCTTCGACATGCAATTTTCAGCCTTCCAAAAGCTGCAACACTAACTTTCACACGTGTGAGAATATAGCCCAAAAATGAACTTTCTTTCTTCTTCTTGGTTTCTCCTTGCTTCCTAAACCTTCACTCTTTCTTTTTCCTTATTCCTAGCTTCATTTCGAACTTCGAGAGAGAGATCAAATTGGCGCTAAATGAGGTTGATGTTGCTTCTATTTATACACATCTGAGAGTTTTGAATACCCTCCTTTAGGCTGAATTCTTGTTAGCGGGGCCGACTTGTGCTAGGAGGCTTGTAGAACTTTCTGGACTCAAAATCAATATATTTTCATGTTACAATTTGCCCAATAAGGTCTTATACAATCGACAAGGACTCTACTAACTCAAGAAAAATATTATTTTGACATGACAAACCCTAGAAGCATGAAGAACATGCTTGACTTAGAAGACCATCAAAATGGAGCATGAAACTCATGCTTAAAAATAATATTTTTCTTTCTTATTTTTCTTGTAACATAAGATATACATAATGACATGAGTACATAGACAATTATGAAGATTGAAATTCGTTACATTTTCCAACAACCCTTTCCTTTGTCATCTTTCCTCCTCCCCTTCTTTACCTTGTTTTCCTTTCCTCTTTCTTTTTTTCCTCCCTTGGACCCTTCCCTAATTAATAATTTATTAATAAAAATTATTACTCCATATTAATAATAATAATACTAATGACTACATTATTATAATAGAATTATATCCTTATGATTATTAAAATACCTTTGACACTATACAAATTCCCATATATGCTCCAATTCCTCTCGCAACAAGAGGATGAAGTCACCTAAGAGAGGAGCCCCATGTCTAACTGTTGTAGAGGAGGGCTTGTTATCCCATGAGTTTCCTACCAAGAATAGGGCTTCTCAGCCCCCTCTCTCTAATCACATCATATCCTACAAATCGATCAATGCCAGTGGAAAAATATGCAAAGGATTCCTCTGCCTCATCAATGGATTCTCTATCCTGAAAAATCCTCCTAAATGCATCTTTCCTCCCCTATGATATTTCACCATCCATGTGAGCAGGGAATCTGCGGGAAGGTCCACCATTCAACCACTCATGGTTGTAGTATTTGGGTTCAATGAGTGAGCCAAACAATGTAAAGGTGTGCAATTATTGTCCCATCTGCTGACAAGAATATCATGTATGGTGGTGAAGAAAGCCTCTGATTATGTCTCATACACGGGGCACTCACTCTGTAAAATAATGCTCCTCACAGTCTCAATCATGAAATCCCATCGCTCATAAACCTCTCCTAGGATGGATTTGTATGTATCTGCAAATCAGAGCAATGAAATGATAGGGTCCATGATCTTAATAAGTAGATCTACCCTCTCCCACCAAGCATCATATAAAATTGTGTCCTTCACTCTTTTTTAGGCTACTTGATCTGTCTTTCTGCAAAAAGACCAAAAATCTGAAATAAGCATGGCCCCAAGAGTGGTCTTGACCTCTCTCAACCTCTTCAACAATGATAGATTGGTGTACTCGTTGTAGATAGTGAGGGAATTTGTATGAATTTTTACAAAGTTGCGGATATGTCATGCATCCTCAATAATGCTTCCAATCCAAAGCACATCAGAAGCAATAGATTTAAGTGTTAAGTTCAATGAATGCACAATGCAAGGTGTCCAAAACACTTGTGAATACTTAGATTCCACAATCATGCCAGCAACCTTGCAAACAGGTGCATTATCTGTAATTATTTGCACACAAGAATCAACACCTACATCTTCAATAACTTTAATAAACAACTCACCCATATATTGTGCATCCTTGTATTGTCCAAGTGTATCCACTAATTTCAAGAAAACTAGACCATTCAAGGAAGACACCATGAAGTTGATGAGTGGGTGTCTTGTTGGATCTTTCCATCCATTAGAAACAATGCTAAACCCATATGTTGGCCATGTTGATTTAATAGGCTTAAGCATTTTGTTCACCTATTTTTTTACCTTCGTCAACAATGTGGTTCTAAGCTTCTTTGACCCAGGAGGCACATACCCTGATGGAGCCCCTTGAGTTAGAGCTCAACAAATCTCAATAAATAGAGGTGAGCGTGCAACATTAAAGGATATGAAGTTCTGACAAAAAAAAGAGGCAATGGTGAGACCAAGCTCTTCCTGTTTCTCCTTTTGAAAAAGCTTGTCCATTGGACCAAGTGCAATTGCCTTTCTTTTTGCTGCTTATCCCCCACCAGAACTCTCAATTGAGAATTTGTTGTTGCTTTTCCTCAAGAATGGAAGGGGGTCATCATTGTTGTTTGTTTTATATTTTGCAACCACATTTTCCCTACCAACATTGGCCTCTCTTTCCATTTCTTTCCTCTTTGCTAAAGACACCTGTGTACAAGCTGCAATTCCACAACTTGGTAAAGCCAACAAATGAACTTTCACACGGTAATATGTGCTCATGAAATGATTGTTGCAATAGTTTCATTTCCAAGCAATATTGCCTCCTCCCTTTATCTCGTTGCCTGACCCTTGCTCTCTTGTGACATATTTCCACAATGGATATTTGTTACCTTGAGGTAGTTGTCTTCCCTCAACATTTGAAATCGTTGTTGCAAGTCCACTTCCAACAGAGGGAACACTTGCAGACCCTGATGAAATTGGAATGGGAGGGGCATCTCCAATGGGGACATTCTCCCCCTTCCTTTTCCCCTTCCCTGTTGCCCTTCATTGAGCCATGAATGTTGTAAAAAAATAAACAAAAAATTCACATGCAAACTGTTGTAATAAAAATGAAAAAAAATAGAGATAAAATGCACTTACCTGTTACTTGAATCTCCTTGAAAATGCTCCCATACCCTTTTCTATTTTCTCTCACACACCCACAACAAACCAAAACCAAGAGAAAAGGTAAATGTGCAAATAGAATGGCCAAATCGGCCTTTTAACACCGCACGAGAGTCCCTTTTTTGGGGTTCATGTCCGATCAGGACACCATCCAGATAGGATCGTGTCTCGGTTGGAAACAATCTGAAGGACATGAACCTGACTAAATCGTGTTTGATTTGCTCGAGTCAGAACATGCGAGGGCAGGGGAACAAATCTGGTTTCTTATATTATTAAGTATCATTATTATTACAATGATATTATAATATTCTACCCCATTTTAGCAATAATACTCCAATAAAATTATATTAGCTAATAATATTACCATTAATTATTTTTATTATAACTATATTATTATTATAATTTCCTCATATTTAATATTTTGGGATCTTAATTATTTTTAATAATATTAATATTATAAATCTCATTTTTAATAAGTATAATTAATAATAATATCAATAATTGTAATTTTATTATTTATTTTAAACAATTCTTTTCTAAAATTGCATTTATCATTCCTCTCATTTAGTCCTTCCTAGTTTAATTTAATAGTTTTCCCTAATGTATATTCATTTATTTTTCTTCTAATCCCTAATGACGGGTGAAGCATTCACTCAAAACATCAAATGTTTCAACTCTTCAAAACAAATTTATCTCTAGAACTATTCTACACTAATCTTGACATTAACTACATTAATTAGTTAACCATACTTGGTCATATCTAATCATCATTCAAGCTATTGGCCATGGTTGACCTTCTTGATTATATTGATCACAACTCCCCATTTTGACCACATTGACACGCTAGCCCCTAATCTCTTAATCTACCTTCTTTACTCCTTAACCTTAGTAACTCACAACCATAATATCTTAATCTACCTTCTTTACTCCTTAACCCTAGTAACTCACAACCATCTTTAACCTTCATTAACATTAATTGACCATAGTAGTAACCCATTAGCCATATTTATGTTTAACCATGTTTTCACACAAACCCATGAATCTCCTAATTACCTTAACATCATTAACCTCCTAGCCTATTAAGAATTAAGAACCCAACCCAACGTGCCCTTTAACCACTAACTTGCTAATCCCCCAACACAATGAATCCCTAATACATTATGATCCCAACATATAGACCCCCTAACCACTAACTCAATAATCCCTTCACATAATCAACACCTGATACATTATGACCCAACCCAATAGGTCCCTAATCACTTACTCAATAATCCCCTCACATAATTGAATAATCAACACAATACATTATGACCCAGCCCAATACGCCCCCTAACCACAAACTTAGTAATCCCCTCACATAATCTACCCTTGATATATTATGAACCCATAATAGTAGGACCTCTAGCTACTAATCCTCTCACACAATAAACCTTTAACAACATTGGGACCTCGAACACATTTACTTCCTAGTACGCTAACCATTGAGCCTTATGACCTAAGCACCATAAATTGTAGCACATTATGACCTCAAACACACTTATGCCCTAATACATAATGAATGTTAAACCCTTCAATGCAATCACACCTTAACTCACTACATCATTGAACACTCTTACGATCAAATACGTTGTGGCCCTTAATCCCTATGACCCCTAGCACAATCACCCCTTAACACACTAGAAACTCAAACACGCTAACATCATAAAACACTCTAACCCTAAAGAAAATCACAAACATTATGCTTATGTATAGTATTATAAACGAATATTCTAGTTTTCAAATCCTTCATATAGAATGTAGACAAACATTCAATGAAAAATGTAATTTAACATTAAAACTCGTAATTTTTTGGTGAATATATATATATATATATATATATATATATATATATAGATATAGATATAGATATACATATACATATATAGATATATATAACCAAATAGGAAAATGTGTATTTCAAAAATTGTCCAAAAAATAGCCAAACGGTGAAATTTTTCCTCTAAAAAATTCCCTCACAATCATTCCCTAAGACATTATTACCCTAAACACATTAACCCCCTAATACACTATAACACCTACCCACAATGGCCCCAAAACACAGTATGCCTATTAAGTATAACCAAGAGTTCATTGAAGGATACACAAAATCCATTTTAAAAAAGCAACAATTAAGAGTTTAGTGAAGAAAACCTAAAGAGATCCATAGTTGGAAGCATGGATATGGTCAAAAACGATGGAAATAATCAAATAGGAGGATCAAGAGGAAGTACATCAATGGAAGAATGTCAAACAAGGAAAGTGTTAACAATGTCGTTCACTGAAAAGAGAGTTGTTGACAAAGCAACAATTGACAATGAAGCCACCAACAAGAGAGTCAATCAACAAAGGAAAAAATCAACAAAGAGATCGTCGACTCAAAAGTTGTAACAAGACGTTGTTCAAAAGAGTATTCTCAACAACCAAATTGAATCAACAAGGCAATCATCAAACATAGACTTATCAACTCTCTAATGACTAACAATATGACATCAACAAGGAAGTTGTTAACATTTAGGTCGTATATAAATGAATGGTCAATAAGGAGAAACACTCTACAAAGGTTTTTTCAATAAAATATGATCAATGACTTGCTTCAAAGGATAAGAAAAATGGAAGCCAAGAAAAAGTGGGAAATTAAGGACACATCAAATATAAAGATTAAATGGAAATAATAGAGTAAAAATATCAAAGGCCACAAGGAAGTTAGAGTTCTATAAATAGGAACAAGAAATAAACATGAAAGGCGAGATAGAAAATCATAAGACAAGTATAATAATGATAAGGAAAAGCATACATTCAAGGCAATTAGAATTGAGGGAAATGTAGGCGACATTTCTTGAATTGCCAATTTTGCTGGTCTCCAACAACCTCTAATTCAAAAAAATAGGGCCTTTCACCAATTTTTTTTGACTCTAGGATAATAATCTCTCTTCTTATTTCTAGAGAGATAGAGTCAAAATAATTCACCACAAATTCTCATCCAAAGAGTCGACGTCGAGAGGAGGATGAACTTGTTGTTCCTCCTCTACGACTTGGCATTCGTTGTCGAGGAGCCATGGAATCCAAGATGCAATCGTAAAACAAACTATAGGAATGACCCAAGAACAAATATGAACCAAGCCAAGGGTTACCACCAGTGAGAAAGGTAGGGATTGGGACCCCAAGTACAAAGGTATCCACCAACAAGATAAATGTGTAATATTATTAATTAAAAGAATTCAATGAGTAATAAATAAAATATTTCAATATGCAATATTAAAAAATAATAATGTGGATAATGTAAAAAAGACTATGTATATACCATATAAAGTAATTGATTTTTTTTATAGTAATTCATTTAATTATTAAAATGACAGTAATATATGATATTTAAAAAATATATTTAATAAAAAAAATCAATGAGTAATAAATAAAATATTTCAATGTGCAATATTAACTAATATAAAAAAAATAATAATGTGGACAATGTAAAAAAACCTATGTATATACTATATAAAGTGATTGAAAAAAAATTGTAATTAAAACATTTCGGGTATATTTTTTGGGTCATTTTTGTTTGAAATCTAGCAAAAATTTGATGGAATTGCAAATTTAAGTGTGTAATGTACCAAATCCAAGTGCCAAAGGAAATTTTCAAGGCGTTGATTCCATTTATACATTAAAAAATGAAATTTAAATAATGAAAAATTACACATGGTGTGTGTGTGTGTGTAGAACTAGTATAGAAGCATCAAATCTAGCAAGTGTCCAAAGCAATAAAAAAAATTGAGGTGCAACTTTTTTTCCAATTTTTCTACTCTAAAAGAGGTTTGCACCTCAAGAGAGATTTGATCCCTCTCGACGCTTCCTAGATGCGTGGCTAAGATGGATATATACTAGTGTTTAAACCCATTTCAACCCCATATAAGTAACCAACACAATTGTATTTTGTAGATATCTCCTAGTTTTGAACATCTATCCTTAAAAGGACTTTGATTAGGTTTACAACAATGTCTTTCAAACTGTAGATAAGAGAAGCACATATAAACCATAAATCAAGAATTCAAAAACAAGTTGACTTAATTATTTGTATGCATTGTGCAATTATTTTGGATTGTGTTCTCTGTTTTTGCATGACCTAGATGAACCTTAGCTCTTTATATCCCCAACATAAGGGCTCAAGAAGACTCGTGTCAAGAAAAATGAACTCACAATTATATTGATCTTCGTGACAATTCCATCACCCTCATTTAAATCATTCCCTCTGCCTCGAGAAATCATTGGAATTCCCACCTTATTCACAACGATGTCAATAAGCATCCTAGATTATGCATTCTCTACAATGTCTAGCATGGCATGAACATGTTTCCATTTAAGCCATTGCCAAATTATGCAATGTTGATACATGATATACCACCCTCCTTATTTTGTAATAGTTGTTTTGAAGGAACTTAATTACAAGTTACTGTTATCACCCCAAGAAACTCTCCTAGGTTGTATCTTGGAGATGCTCGGGAACATTACAAAACTCAACAAAAAGTTGGAAATGGATGAATAGAAGGAATGATGCATATTCAAGCTAGATAACCACTTCTACTATCCTTAACCCCAGACATGGGTGAACACCCCCAAACTACAAGGCTTTAGACCACCAATTACTCACAGTTTGAGGATTAGATGAACATGAAGAATAATGACCACACCAGCAGATGCACAAGACCATGTGATGGCCGGTTGCAACTAGTAAAGAGGTCTGCAAATCTATTTCCTAATGCAGAGACAGAATGACAGTTCTCTGGCACTAAGTAAACAGAAACCTGCATAGCACATTCAATGATACATACTATATTCTAACACAGAGGTGGGATGATAGCCCCTCTAATGCTAAACATCAAGAGCACATGAAAAATACATAACAGGCACAACCTAGAACATAGTAGAAATGGAAAGTGAGCAATTAACAGCAAAAGAAGCTTGTATTAGCTAAAAATGAAGACCAGATGCTGCAAGTATCACAGTAGTTACAGTCTCCAGAAGTTGAACTTTACATCAAAACTATAACCATCAACCCTCATCCTATATCTATTCTGGGTATATATAGAGTTTGATTACAAAGATACTCTGCTGCTCAATGCGTGGAGGGGTCATAGTGGACCACCAACTGCTTTAACTCTCTGATGGAGTCTCTGCTACAATCTGACTGTGTTCTGCAAATGAATTTGACCTTCTCTGATGCTCTATTATCCTTCTCGAATAGGTGGAGTGTCGTATGGATGAAATTCCATAACTAATAAATGCATTTAACTGCTCGAGGCTTGTCCTTTCTTTCTCAGCCATACTTTCTATTGAATGCAGCCGTTGAGGAGTAACTGCATCGGGTACAGGTAGCTGGCCACCTTCTTCCTTCGGAAGCATAGAACAAGCAAGGGACACAGACAGTAAGGCAGGAGGCAAATACCAGCCGTTGGATCTAGCAGATGAACGACAGAGATCATTTTGCAGGGGATATCGGGTGGAAACGGGAAGGGACAAACGTGAACCGTCGGATCGCGAGCGGACAAATCCGACGGCTATCAGGCGAAAAAGTAGCGCGAGAGATAACGCGCGGGGACGGGCGAGACGAGCGGTAAGTGGTATTCCCCGCACCGCTATCGGGGTCGAGCAGTAAACGTACACAGCCGAGCGATCACAATAGGAGGGCGACGCGTGGTGGATGGGACAGCCAAAAAACCACTTTCCCCGCTGGTTAACGCGCGGGCAACTTATGGGCGCAGGAGGAGCGATCACCATTGGATTGAATGGATGGATGGCGGAGAACATGCACGGGGAAAACTACACAATATAGAAAATACACTATCGGAGGTGCAAACCGGACTTGAAACTTTATACACGGGAGCAGTGAGTCATATCGGGTCCGGCGCCTAATATCGCATCGGCGAAAGTCAAGGGGTGTTGCCTTATAGCGATTTGCAGATAGCGATGAGACCACAGACCCGATAGAGGAATTAACCATATTTAAGACTTTATCGCATCGACGGAAGTCAGGGGCATAGCCTTATACACTTGTGCATGCGATTTGCCGATTGCGATGAGGAATGAAAGCGCCGAGGTTATATGGTAGGGTCTTATGGAGGTTTTGCGCTTCGCGATTAAGGACTGGGGGCTAAAGGGGGCTTTGCTGGGTTTCAGAGGGTTTAAACGGGGAATGGAGAGGTTTAAGGAGGAAAAACAGAGATAGCGGGGCTATGGAGCATAAGGAAAATGAGGGAGAAGGAGGAAAAGACTGATGCGATCTACCCTTTTGAGCATAAGCACACGGCCAAGATGGTATTTGGTCCTCCAAATCCTGAAGTATGTAGCAGAGCTAACAGTTACAAAGCCTCCAACAAAAACATAAACATTATTTTGTCTCCTCTCTATCACCACCACCTATTTTTTTCACTCTCTATCACCACCACTTATTTTTTGTCAAGGAGGTTCTCCACTCCCTCTGCTTCCCCTGCGCATGGAGAACTTTTTTAACAACATTATCCATCCATTCTCAAAATATTTTAGTGTATTTTCTCCCTATTCGCCTTAAAAACCTTTTCATGCTCCAAACCAATAACTTTGTCTCGGAGCAAATGAACCTCATATTATAAGGCTCATCATTTTCATTTTTAATCCCTAGTTCAAGTTCCACCTAAATGAATTCACTAATTCTCAAAGTAGATTGTAGAAAATTTGTTTCTTAGAATCTCAAAGGAACAATGACCTATAGAGAATACAACTTTGTCTTGGAGCATATGAACCTCATACTATAATGCCTATCATTTTCATTATTGTTTTTTGAAAGTTTTTTGAAATAGTAGAACCATGCGAATTGGGAATAGAGTAAATTGAAATGTTTTGAGAGGCCCATTAATTCTTGTGAACTATAAGAGGCACATTAATTGTTGTGATTTACAATAGAAATATATGTAGACAAGACTATGATTTGTGTAAAGTTCTCAGTTCCTACCCTAGACTAATTTTGGGCTACATAATATCGCAATTGTATGCCATACCAAAGAATTATTTCTATTCTAGTTGTTATTCAATCAATCCCCACTAGAACATCCTCTACAATCATACTGAACACACTCAATGACCCTTTCCTCTCTAAGATGCTTGGGGACTCTACAAACACTAGTAGTTGCAAAATTGTGGTCGTGAGGTTGCATATATTGCAAAAAACAAAGGCATTCATAACTAGGTTGCATGAAGCAAAATAACATGAGAAACACTTGTCAAGTTATCATAATCGAAATTATGAAGCATGGTTATAGAAATTGTAATCTAGGAATTCACAAATTCATTTTCATTTTTTTTTCTTTCTAAAATATTAGCTTAAAAATAAACCAAGATCAATTCTAACCATCTCTATTTGAATTTTTTTTCAAAGAGAAAATCCACATATGGCTGAAGCCTACAGATATTTTTTACAATAGATCAATTCTAACCATCTCTATTTGAATACTAAATATACTTTTAAAACACATCCATTCTAGCAAATGCTTAGCTATAAAATCACACGCAGTGAAAAACACTATTAATTGGATAAAAGTTCCAACAACACCTGTAGAAATTTTGAATAATATGACACTTATTCACAGAGATTATCCCGATTATACACTATTGCGGAATACATGCATAATACATAACCTCCTCTACATTGATCATCAATTTAGCAGCATTAAAAACAATGAAACATTAATCGCATGCACACATTAACACAGTATGTAACTCGGGGAAAGCATATAGCTGAAAACCCCACACTAACTGTATATTATATTGATTGAGAACATGTAACAATACATAGTACAATACTCCTCACAAGTACTCAATACTATCTCCACCTGTTACACATAAACTAGCTTAGATCTGATGCCTCAAATATCCTCTATTGTTTGCCTGCCTCCACTGCGTAATCCTGCAAGAGAATAATGATGAATGGCTGAAGCAAACTCGTATTTCCTTGATTGAACCATGCAATCCTCATTGGCATTACTCAATCCCATTGATTGTGCAAGATCTCATGCACAACTATAGTCACAACTGATAGCAATCTCAACCTCTAACACCTGTCTCCACTGAACTGTCCATGCACTGAGTTAACTAATGTATTCTTTAGTTGCTTTATGAGTTAATAATTAGTGAATTAATTAACAATTAATTCACATCACTCATCACTAGTGTATTCTGCAGTTAGACTAAATACAACTAGTTTAACCAAGTCAAACTGAACACAACTCCATCAACTCCACAATCAACTCCACCAAAACTCAACCACATGAGTTCTAACTGAAGTCCACCATGCAATAGCTCAACTCACCCACAAGAAAAGCGTATTTCCTTCTGAAAGCTGCATGTGCCACAACTGTAGCTCAAACTGAAGTGCTCCAAGAGGATAAGATAATGTTTATAGTCCAAATATTATTATGAGCTAATAATATTCGACTGTTCTATTTTTAGCCTGACAGTCTAAAAATAGAATCTGCCCAAATGTCTAAAAATAGAAGTCCATCTATTTTTACCAACATGACCAATCATCCATAAATAGCATCCTGCAACTCATAGACCATGATACATATGTATAAAAATAGACATAGTCTAAAAATAGACTTTGCGCCAAAAATAGTCTGCGGGCCCACTTAGTGAAGGCGACTTCTTTCCACTAAGCTCCATCATCTTGTTGCATTCTCAACACTCCCTCTCAACAAGATATGGATTATCAGCAACCCCTATCCTGCCTCTGGTGGTATTCGAATTTGCTCCTGGTGAGCGCCTTCGTCAAGATATCAGCATCCTGATCCTCCGTTGGAATGTATGAAAGTAACATGATTCTCCGCTGCACACAATCTCTGATATGATGGTACCTGATGTCAATGTGCTTAGATCTATCATGAAATACTGGATTAGCCTAGAGTTTAATGCAACTCTGGTTATCACAATAAATCACAGTAGGCTCCAAGTATGAACGGAACAACCCGACCAAAATCTTCCTCATCCATATAGCCTCGCATGCAGCCAAACTTGCTGCCATATACTCGGCCTCTGCTAAACTGAGTGCCACGGATCTCTGCTTCTTGCTGTACCAAGAAACTTCTGTCGACCCGATACTGAAGACCCCTCCAGATGTGCTATTTCTATTCGTTGGGCTCCCTACCCAATCTGCATCCGTGAAGCCACATAGCTTCACCTCATCCTCCTGTCTATACCACAATCCATATCCTGATGTGCCTCTAAGATAACGCAATACATGCTTCCCTGCCTTCCAGAAGATCTTGGTTGGCTTAACCATAGCTTGTGAAAGCTGGTTAACAGCATAGCATATATCAGGTCGTGTATTGACCAGACACATAAGCGACCCACCAACTGTCGATAAACAGTGGCATCCACTACTTCTGCTGAAGTAGCATCCTCCTTCCTCCAACCTCCAGGAAGAGGAGTATCAATAGGCTTGTAGCCATGCATGTTGAACTTCTCCAGTATCTCCCAAGCATACTTACCCTGAGAAACAAATAGTCCATCACTGCGCTGCCAAATTTCCAATCCCAGGAAATAATGAAGGAGGCCCAAGTCCTTCATCTCAAACTCCTTAGCAAGATCATCCTTGCATGAAAGTATCAACAACTCATCACCTGTTAGAATCAAATCATCTACATAAAGTACAATGATAAGCAACTTACCCTCCACCACAATCTAGTATAGGTTAGGATCCGCCTCACTCTTGGAGAATCCAAGTCCGGTGAAATAACTGTCTATCCGTGTGTACCAAGCACGTGGTGCTTGTTGCAAGCCATACAACGCTCTCTTGAGCCTGCACACATGCGACTCGCTGCTAAAGATATCGAAACCTTCAGGTTGTTCTATGTACACCTCCTCCTCAATGACTCCGTTGAAGAACGCAATCTTCACATCCATCTGATGAATGTGCCAGCCCATCTGCGCTGAGAGAGCAAGAATCATCCATATGGAAGAATACCTTGCGACAGGTGCAAAGGTCTCCTCATAATCGATCCCCTCTATCTGTGAAAAGCCTTGGGCAACAAATCTTGCCTTGTACTTCTCCACACTCCCGTCAGCTGCCTGCTTAACTTTGTAGATCCATCTCGAACCCACCACTGATTTCCCTTCCGGTCTTGGGACAATCTCCCATGCACTGTTTCTAACAATCGAATCATACTCTTCCACCATGGCATCTACCCATGCGGGATCCTCCACAGCTTCCTCGAAAGAGGATGGCTCAGTCACAACACATTTGCTCACAAGAGCCATGTATCCAGTGTACCGATCAGGTGACTATCTCTGTCTACGTTGAGCTGTAGGTGGTCCTACAACCTTCTCTGCATCTTGAGCCAGTCGCTCAGCTTCTGTCAAGCGCTTTTGCCCTCTGATGGTTGGCGTTGCATTAGTGGTCTCTTCCACTCCATGAACTTCGTCCTGTCACTGATCCACATCCTGAAGCTCATCCTTAGGAACTAATAGCTCCTCATCTGCATGCAAGTGTGGCTCCCTCTCAAGCGAACACTTCATGGCTTTTTCCTCCTGAAATTTTATATCCCGTCGCACAACAGTCTTGCCACTGTCTGGCAAATACACACGATAGTTGTGGGGCGTATCAGTGTACCCAAAAAATATCCCAACCTCTGCGGTCGACTCCAGCTTCTTCCTGGCATCCTTCGTCACATGCATGTAAACTTTAGAACCAAAAATCCTCAAATGAGAAATATCAGGCCTCTTACCAGAATAAGCCTCCTCGGATGTACTCATGCCAAGTATCCTGTGAGGACAATGGTTCTACACATATACTGCAGTATTGCATGCTTCCGCCCATAAGTGAAGGGTAGACCCTGATCATGCAACATCGCCCATGCAACACCCACAATCGTTCTGTTCTTCCGCTCAGCAACCCCGTTCTGCTGTGGGTTATGGGGATCTATGAGCTCTCTTCGAATCCCTTCTACGCTGCAGAAGTCCTTGAACTTGCTAGAGATGTATTCACCACCATTGTCGCTCCTAAGAGCCTTCACCTTCTTCCTCGACTCCTTTTCGACCAGTGCTTTAAAATCACAGAACTTTGAGTATGTCTCGCTCTTCTTCTGCATGAAGAAGATCCAGCACTTTCGAGAGAAATCATCAACAAAGATCACATAATACTTGTGCTTTTCTGTCGAAGCTACTTAGAAAGGTCCACACACGTCTGTGTGAATTCTCTCAAGGATCGTCGTGGCTCGACTATCCTTCTCGTGAAAGGTGGCTTTCACAAATTTTCCCAAAGTACACCCCTTGCACTGATCTGACTGTGCAAGAGTGCCTTTAGGAAACCCTGTAGTAATTTGCTGCAGTATCTTCAAGGCTCCATGGTGAAGGTGACCCAATCTCTCGTGCCACAGCTCGCCATCATCCCGGCTCACCAATCCTTCTGCCTTGCATGCCATTTTTGCGCAACCATCTACATGCAACTGATAGAGGTTCCTGACTCGAACCCCTATCTTTCGGGTTTCTCCAATTGTCTTACTACGCAAGAAAGCCTTTCCCTTGCTGAAAATAACATCATATCCCTTGTCTTCTAACATCGCCACAGAGATAAGATTCTTCTTCAATCCTGGAACATGCATCACTTCCTTCAATACAAAGGTTTTACCAGACTCCCTCTCAAAGGAAATGGTACCGATACTGGTCGCACTGTATCTACCATCATCGCCCATCTCGATGTGCACTCCAAGATCTTTCTCCTCCAGATCATAAAACAAATCTCGATCTCCTGTCATGTGAAAAGACGCACCACTGTCCAAGAACCATACCGATCCCATCACACTTGATACCAAGCATGCGATCAATGAAAAATCAAGCTCAAACTGCGAGGCTAAGGCCTCTCCTGCTACAGATCTAGCAGCTTGCTTATTCTTCTTCTGTGGACAATTTGTGGCATAGTGTCTGTGCTGGTGACAGTGAAAGAAATTCACCTTGGACATATCCTGCTTCTTGCCTTTCGCACCGGAATGAGAAGCTTTCTTGTTCTTTCCCTTCTTTGCTTTGGCAGCCAAAGCGCAATTTTCTTTATCAGGTGCCTTTGATGAAGATATGTCCCTGGTATTCCGCCTGATCTCCTCCTGCACAAGATCTGACCAAAGTCTCTCCCATCCTGGCAATTTCTCCCGACCATTGACAGAGTCCTGATAGGAATTCCAACTCTTCGGAAGACCTAGGAGAGCCAAGCTCACCAAGTCCTCATCATCGACAGCCACCCCCACACTTCCCAGCTCATCCCTGCACTGAGTGAACTTCGTAAGATACTTGGGCATACTGTCTCCCTTCTCGCACTTAATGTTTCTGAGTTTATCCTTGAGCGCCAGCTTCCTCTGATCGCTCTTGCTTTGGAATAGATCTGTCAACGCTTTCCACATCAAGTATGGAGAAGCCTTGCCATGCAGGCTGGACACAATGTGATCCTTCACGCCCTCCAACAGAATCCTTCGACACTTTGCTGTCTTCTTTTGCCAAGCATCAACTTACGCAGTATCAGTAGGCTTTGGGACCTCAGCCTCTATGAACTCCTTCAGCCCATTATCATCTAACACCGCCTCTATCCTATCCTTCCATGCAATAGAGTTCGAGCTGCCTTCAAGCGCATACTCCAATTGCAATCCGTTGAAAGACATTGCAACATTGACACCAAGAAAACATTGCTGCAAATTTGAATTCCACCAGCTCAAAACTCAACCGCCTCTGATCTAAAATTCGTGAGAACAAAGTATTTCTCATACAGAGATTGACTGTATGGGCTTTTACCGGATATCTCACCTTCCAAAGGAAGGATGAATCCAGAGGCTACCTGGCCCGATTACAGACTCTGCCTGAAGAAATAAAATGTAAACACTTTCTGAATAATAGATCTGATGATCAACTGCTCTGATACCATGTAGAAATTTTGAATAATATGACACTTATTCACAAAGATTATCCCGATTATACACTATTGCAGAATACATGCATAATACATAACCTCCTTTACATTGATCATCAATTTAGCAGCATTAAAAACAATGAAACATCAATCACATACACATATTAACACAGTATATAACCTGGGGAAAGCATACAGCTAAAAACCCCACACTATCTGTATATTATATTGATTGAGAACATGTAACAATACATAGTACAATACTCCTCACAAGTACTGAGTACTATCTCCACCTATTACACACAAACTAGCTCAGATCTGATGCCTCAAATCTCCTCCACTGTTTGCCTGCCTCCACTGCGCAATCCTGCAAGAGAATAATGATGAATGGCTGAAGAAAACTCATATTTCCTTAGCTGAACCACGCAATCCTCATTGGCATTACTCAATCCCATTGATTGTGCAAGATCTCATGCACAACTATAGTCACAACTGATAGCAATCTCAACCTCTAACACATGTTTCCATTGAACTATCCATGCACTGAGTTAACTGATGTATTCTTTAGTTGCTTTGTGAGTTAATAATTAGTGAATTAATTAAAAATTAATTCACATCACTCATCACTAGTGTATTCTGCAGTTAGACTAAATACAACTAGTTTAACCAAGTCAAACTGAACACAACTCCATCAACTCCACAATCAACTCAACCACATGAGTTCTAACTGAAGTCCACCATGCAATAGCTCAACTGACCCACAAGAAAAGCATATTTCCTTATGACAGCTGCATGTGCCACATCTGTAGCTCAAACTGAAGTGCTCCAAGAGGATAAGATAATGTTTATAGTCCAAATATTATTATGAGCTAATAATATTCGACTGTTCTATTTTTAGCCTGGCAGTCTAAAATTAGAATCCGCCCATATGTCTAAAAATAGAAGTCCATCTATTTTTACCAACATGACCAATCATCCACAAATAGCATCCTGCAACTCATAAACCATGATCCATATGTCTAAAAATAGACATAGTCTAAAAATAGACATTGCGCCAAAAATAGCCTGCAGGCCCACTTAGTGAAGGCGACTTCTTTCCACTAAGCTCCATCATCTTGTTGCATTCTCAACACCACTAAACGGACAGTCACATTGTATGTGTTCCATTCCTAGAATGCATTGAAAGGGGATATAGTAAATATAAATGATTATATAACCAAAATTAAGTCTCAAAAAGTAGTTCCCATATCATAAATTTTTTAAATCATTTAAAGGTTAGTGGGATCATCTATTAACCTTTCTCCGTTTTGAAATTAAATTGTGATTTTCAGAACCTTGGTCTACAAACAATTCACGCAACATCTTGGATATTTCCTTTTGGTAATAATAAAAATCATACACATTGACTTTTTTTATGTGCATCCCTAAAAATATGTCCAAATGTTTCACACTTCCTTTTTCTAAGAGTTTCTTGCTCATTGCATGATAAAACCAACAAAATTTTGTTTGAATAATATTTGCATCATCTATTAATCATATAAAACAAGAGACAAGCAATTCATCTTAATATTTCCATATTGGGATAGTGTACTTAAAAGAGAAAGGAATAAAATCTAGAATAGATTCCCATAATAACTAACAGATATCAATAAAGTTGAATTAAACTAATGACTTTTTAGTTGGCGAGCATTATAACCTATCTCTATGACAATACTTATTCCATCCATTAGTGAGACTAAAAGACAAAATGATGTTCAAGCATAAACCATGAACAATTGCCCCCAACAATTTTTTTTTCTTCAGTAAATTCAGTTATAGATGCTAATACAGATAAAAATTGATTTGGAGGTGGATACATCATTTTTTAAGAAAATTCTGGATATGATACCCATTGGACAATGCCTATATGATAAATATTGCAATCCTACATAACCTTCCAACAAAAAGGATTTCTATGAGTAGATAAATTATGGAGCTAGTGTTATTATTACTAAATCAATTTTTTCTACTAATAACGAATAGATTGATAGTTTTCAAACATAAAAGTATTTAGTGACATGTATATATATGGTAAAAAATTCTCACACAAAGGTTACTCTACTAGTCTATAGGCTAGATTGTCGCATATCTATTGTATGGTATTATATAATCAAATGTTTGATTTTTTAAATTTCAGTGCATATATTGTTTTTTTAGTTTTTATTCCTTGGGAGAAATTTGATTATGATAGTATATAATCAAATGTTTGTTTGTTTAAATTTTATTTTTTAGTTTTTTAGTTTTTCTCAGTATTAGCAAACTAGATCGATACATGTCCAAGATGGATCCCTTCTAAATATGGATCTATGAAGGATTCAAGACATACTTGAAAATGGTAAAAGTCGAATTTATATTTAGGGGTATGCAAATGTTTATGAGACAAGATCTAATAATTATAAATAATAACACAAATATAATTAAAAACACAAATAATGAGATAATAATCACCTCTAAAATGAGATATTTGGATAAAATCATTATTTTGTAGGAGTGTAGGTATGGTGGGCTTGTAGGAAGCCACTAGGGTGAAACTTTGTCTCGATAGATAGTAAAAGACCTAATTTACCTTACTACTATTATGCTAAAATTACATTATGTAGATGGGATTGTATTATTATTTATGGTAAATCTTAGAGATGATATACTAAAAAGTGACCGAAAAAAGTTCTAGCACTACGTTATGGACTTGAATGCAGGTAGGGAAATCACTTTGAATTTACACAAGTTCAGATTTTTCAAGTTGCATTGTTGAAGGAAAACCTATGACATGATGCTTAATCAACATTGGAATTAGGACTAATTTTATGAATTAGTAAAAAGTAAGAAATCACTACATTATCCTCCACATATCATATGCATCGATGTGACTAGGAACGATTCTTGGTAACATGAACATTAAACTTAGCCACATCTCTCTATTGTGTCAACTAGAGCTTACAAGGATTCTTAGTTTATGTGAAATAAAATGGTGATTAGGGCGAGTGTTAAAATCATGTAATGAACATTTTAGTTGGGTGCCCCATTTGGGAAAAAATAGGGCAAAGTTTAGTAGTGAGAAACACCTTTAGAGAGTGCTACAGGGAAATGTTGAACATTTTCCTAAGAGTTGGGACAACAAGAGTAAAATCCATTGTTGACACTAGGACGTGAATCATGTTGGCATCTAATGACATTGTAAACGATTTGTTGAAATATGGGGCAGTGAAGTCTGGAAGGAATAACCTTGCCTTCATGCATTGTAACTTTTTTCATTTGTTTCACACAAATATATTCATCTTTTAGGGTTTTCTTTCTGTAAATAAATTCTTATATAATCTATAACTAGACGGAAATAATAGGAGTTACTGAAGTTAATAGGCCATAACATTGGTAAAGTCAAAATGTATTGCTTAGGGATGACCTATGAAGCTAGACAATTTGATTGGTGGAGGTTTTATTCAAGTTTTTGGAGGACGAATTGTAATACTAAGGATTCAAAAATGTTGCTTAAGCCCCCTTTTGTTTGAAGAATGTCATATTATGGACATCTTGCACCTGTTATGCATTGTTAGTTGTTGCCATGTGTTTATCTTGGGGCATTTACGATGATGTGGCACTATTAGATCCATTACATCCACCATTGATGGCACACATATCTACAATTTAAAGGAGGATTTTCATTTGAGTGAGGAGCTTGTTTGTAATAAAAATCCTTTGTAAAATATTATACCTTAGACCTAACAAATATTACATGAAAGAGACATTTTCAGGTAAGTATTAATTACATATACCCTTGATTAATTTCCATAATTATTTCAAAAGTATATCATTAGTGTTTATGGGTTAGCTGAAACATATTCCATCCACTATAGGTTTAAAAAACTTGTTGGAATAATTTTTTGGGTTTTCACCCAAGGGGAATCCGTCCCCAAACCTCTACAACTAGCTTCGGCGTGCTATAAACTTTGATTTAGTTGCAAGCCATAATCTTAGGGTGTTTAATATTGTCATACCTTTGTTTCCTAACTTTTCCCACACCTATATCTTCAATTTCAAGTGTCTACACAATTGTGGGTCTTTCCCCGAGGAGGATTTAACTTGTTTTATGTGTTTTATCAGATTTAGAACTATGGGACACCAAGAAAATTGTATATCCTCTTATCCAAGGTATAAATTAGAACAAAATTATTGTTTGGTAAGAGTATTGTTTGGTCATTTATTTGAGTTATTGAGAGTTATATTTTCCTTGTTTTGAGTGATACTTAATTGTTGGATTGCATTATTTCCTATATTATTTCAATTTATGTATTAGCGATTTAGTAACATTTAACTCCTATCTTCATCGTCGATTCTATTATTCTTTTATAAATTGGCCTACTAATCTCTTTGATGAAGTATCTTGTACTAGGAATCCTCCCATATCCTTTCTAGAGGAATTAGACTCAGAGAGTGGGGAATCACAACAAGGTGACAGTGGGCACTTGTCCTATGTGGTGTCTCCATAGCATCTCGAAAGGACCTTGTCAACATTGCTAGCCTAACCTATAATAAAAACTTTATGCTAAGGATGATAGTATCTATGGTAACAATCAAAATAAGAAATTTGTCCTTGAAAGGAAAGTTGTCAAGAGCTTGAAAACCAAGACACATGCATCAAGTTCCTTCATTATTAAGGACCATTATGATCAAAGAAGAGTTGGGGACAGTACTATAAAGAGGATGTTTGATGTTAAGAAATCATGGCAATCTTTTCGATTTTATTCTTTCAGTCCAAAGGATGATGATATGAGCCCACATTGGATGGTAAGCTACCTACGAGGGATACTATGATCATTCTCTCCACGTGATGGTGGTAATTCTTTGCGAAGTTCAAATACCTATTGACGTTTGTTCAACACTAATTACAAGTTTAGATGAACTAGATGATAAGCATCCTCACAGTGTCAAATGGCATTGAATTGTGAGATAATTCTAGAATGAGTCTTGTTTAGAAACCTTTCCATATGATGGTAGTTGACTATTTCTAGAGAACCTGTTTTAAGACCTCTGAGCATGTATAAATTCCCATACTTCCAAAACCTCATGTATAATTCCATAGACCCTATTAGTGGTCATGATTTTAAAGTTTCTAAAAACATGTAAATTTGTTATTGATCAAACTAGTAGTGTTGTCAATTTCTTTACAACTTGTTACGATTGGCATGCACAGGACAAGGGCCCACTATAAACTTGGCCCAAGTATCCAATGTTTAAGTCCAATTCTCTCCTAAAATACTACAAGAATATTCCTTTAAGATAGCTTTACCTAATCAAGAATTATTAATGGCTTCTATGTGGTCTTTCATAAAGTAGAGGAGTTAATGCTTATGTTGTTATATTGGTTTAATATGTAATGTACGCAAAAAATGAGTGTAAACCAATAATATAAATAATCAAAATATGAAGATATATAACATTTAAATACCTCAAATGAGTGTAGAATTAATATGTTAACCTAATTTATAAGTATTTCTTACTTTTTGCCTTTCTTAGAGGGTTCCTTTATGAAATTTGTTGTTATCCTATGATTGGATATTGGAAAATTTGCAAAAAAAATTGAAGAAAACATCAATAATAACCCCTTAAAATGGCCACTCGATAGTGTATAAACACTATATATCAAAGTTCTCGGAGTGGGGAAGCTAGGAGATTAAAGATTGATCACTTTACATCACTCGCCTTTAAACTACAATAAATAGGAATTTCTAACAAGCTAGAAATTGCATTTGTTGAGGTTAAGGGGTCAAAACCCACTAGGTGAAAATAAAAAATAATTACTAGCAAGTAAATAAGAGTTTAAATGGTTGGAAATGGTTTATTTTAGTCCCAAATGCAATCTATTAACTTGTAAAATCTCTTTAGAGACCAACTATAAGGTTCTAACGATAATACTCTAAATAATCCTTATACATTGGAAAATCTATAGAATTTGTTATTCTATAGCAGTAATTTAACATAGATCTACAAAATAACTCTCAATAAACTTCTGAAGACAGTGTGTGATAAAGCACAAAAACAAGTTTATTGATACCTTTTCTTAAAGCTATATTTTATACTTAAATTCCAAGGGTTGACTTGTTGATTTATGATAAAAACTTGAAATAGAATACAATAGATTAAACTAATAATATAAAAACTATTATTTTTTCTAGATTTTAAGGAGTTTGGTTGCTGAGAAATGGCATACCTTGGCCACAAATACTACCTTCAATATTTTTCAATTACAAACCACAAACATGAACAAGTTCATCATGCACTTTGGACAGTGCGATGGGCTTGGACTAAATAAGAGTGCATCACCCCCACCTATGTCTAAAATCTTCCACAATGTTTTGGATCCAACTAGAAGCGGTCTCTAGCGAGATGTTCCCAATCTTTGGGTCAACTATGTGATGGAATGAACATCACCCAATTGAAGTTATGCCATATAAGGATTGGTCCAACCCTTAGTTCCAATTTGTTCCACTTACAACAAGAGTGATGAAGTATACTAGCACCTAATCCATCCTCTTTGTGTGGCTATGTGGCTCATTAATGGATTGTCCCTCCAACTCTTGCATAATAGTTACCAGTTATGACATAATTTTATTAAAAAAACCCTATTACAACATAAATAAATAAAAACACAAAATATGAAATCCAACCCACAAAATAGAGACAAGGTTTTTTCCAAAATGAAAGCTTTAAATTATCACATTAAAATGATTTCACAACAACAACCACTTCAAATAGAGGAGAGACTAGTCCTTGGAACTGTTACCCACCTAGGTGGGTAACCCCTAGGAGAAATTTGTTCTCATATTTTGTAGTGCCCACTTTAGTTTCCTGACCTTAATATGACATTATCTTAGACACTTTATTCTTTGAGGACCTTAGATTGAGGATCTGGACACATGACACTATTATTAGCGATTGAGATATTCATGGTTGTGATGTTTATGAATGCTTTCCATTGATATTATGATAGCATGAATGGTTATGTATCTTATCTATCAGTATTCTGATGATTGCAACATTAAATAGTTAAGTTGGTCTCTATTTGAATTTATGATGAGGGTAGTAAAGAATATGTATGCGCTCTAATAAAAGCATAATGATGATAAATTTGATGGATAGGTATATTTCTACGATGTTGATAGCTTAATGAATATGTATGTTTCCATTGATGATTAGTGATGATAGCCATGAGGGATGTGTCCCCTATGTTACCTACTTCCTTTAGTTCAGACTTACAATGGACAATGATGTGAATAACCAGGAATTGTTAATGATGCTATTATGATAATGACTAACATTGAGAAACCTTGTTACTGATGATTATTGAGTATGGCAAGAAACCATCAGAGGCACTCGCATATGACATGTCGATGACACTTGGTTTGATGAAAATTCATATTATTTTATCTTTTAAAGTCTAAGTCGATCTTGAAATCTCCCATATATGTTTAACTATATTCTGATGATATGTTAATGGTTGCAGGCACAGATTAGTTGCTTGACCGAATGACCCACATATGGGTGACGAGGTTGTACAGGTGGATGGAACTACATGGGAGGGGTGGGACAGAGTCCCTGATCTCACCCACTAGCACTCCCGCCGTGACTTGGGCTGGAAGGGTTGAAACACCTTCGCCTTGAAGATCACGATACCATGAGGGCAGGTCCCAAAGTTGGGTCGCTCATGAGGAGTTTACTGGGGGGCGCGCATCAAGGCAGATTCCTTGATCCCCGGCACCATTAGTCTCACTATAGCAGGCAACATAAGAGATGATAGTGGTCTATGACGTTGCACTATACTTTCCCTCGTAGTCACTGGATGCTTGAAAGACAAGTGGTGTGGCACCCTTGGAATTTCAGGGGAAATTCTTGAAGGGCACGACCAACTTGGCACCCTTGGCATCACAATTAAACTATTAGGTGTGGCACCCTTGGAACTTCTAGGGAAGTTCTTGAAGGGCACAACCAAGCTTGGCACCCTTGGAATCATTAAAAATAAATAATAATAAATAAATATAAGTAAGGAATGAAAACTAGGTAAAGTTACATCAAGGGTAAATGATGATTAGAAACCAAGGTAATTAAATCAAAAATAAAACTTGGAATAAGGAGGATCATAGGAAGAAATAAAATAGAGTACCTTAAAAACTCTACCCTTCCCATGTTGGAAAATACTAAGAAGATTATGTGGTTTAATTAGGTAAAAAGGGGAAAGAGGGACATAATTGTAAGGATAAAGATTAATCCTAAACTAATTAAACCTAATTAAGAAAAGAGGAAGGTGAATTAAAATAAGAATAATAAATTAAATTTAGAGAAATGTAAAGAACCTCCATGTGGCAACAAACAACATAAGAATATTCATCTAAGAGATAACCTGAGTTAAATTAGGGAGTAGATTGGGGATAAAATCTTGACCCATTAATTGACTTCAAGTAATGAACACAATTTAAGGAATAAAAGGGGGGGGATAAAGAGACAACTAGGAGAAGAAATATGAATCTTGTTGAGGTGAGGAAAATATTAGTTTTAAATAGACATTTAAGTAAATAATTTTGGGAGACCCTTGATGTGAGAATGACATATGGGTGGGTGAATAATCAAGCTATTGAATTATAAAAAAAATAATGAATTATGCATGGCATGACAAGTGTCACCTATGAGGACTCCTATAAAAGAAGGGGCAAGCCATGGGAGAAGGGACTTTTTGAACCCTATTGTTGGATGTATGAGATGAGGTCAGAGCAGTGATTACGAAGCTATAGTGAGTTTGGTGAGGTAGAGGATTTTAGAGAGGGGACTCTTGAGCCAAGGTGTGCTCTCCTTTACCAGCTAGTGCTTTCCTCCATTGTACAACCCCATTGCAGCTCGGGGGTCCGCGGGGAATAAGAGTACCCAAGGAGTAGGCTGGGAGGTTAACGGTGGGCCTTCGCATTCGGATCAAGTACGTCATCATTCACTCGCGGAGGTGACCGACAACAAGGGAATACCAGTAACAGCAGAGCAAGCGGAGTCTCGCCTTCTGGTGAACGATACATATGTATTTCATTACTATTTGATCTTAGTTAAAAGTATGTAAATGTTATGATATGTTTCCTGAAATGAGTGTTAGGAATGTGTTAGACAGTGTTGAATAAAATGAATTCCCAATGTGTTTCTCTTCTAGTTGTATTTTGCTGTGATTAAAAAAAAAAATGTATATAGTCGGGATGTGGTCCTTACACTTGGTATCAGAGCTAAGTTAAACCCTTGAGACCTATGGGCCCATGACTAGTTTTGATTAAATTTCTACAACATTCTACTGTAAAATTTTGTATAATGTACTTTAGAACCAATGTTCTAAATGACCATATGCTAAAATGATTTGTGAACAAGACTCTGCAGATAAAATAAGGTCCTGTAATGCCGTGGAGACGGTCAACCTACAGGTTACCGTAGCTATGTCTACAACTTACTTAAAAGTTAGAAGTCGCAGTACAATATATTATATTAGGCTTTGGCAGTCTTTGATTTTTAATGCTCATCACGTTATTGTATTTCTACTTGCATTCAAGATTTCCCACTGGGATGCCCCTGCAAAAATAGTATTGCTTAACCTTATTACGGATTTTGTGATATGTCTGTTTTTGGTCCAAGAGCGAGGAAACTACTAAAGTTGTCATACAGACAATTAATATAACTACTAAATGATTTACTCTACAAATTTGAGGTTATTTATTTATTTCTATGTCATCAGACGGTTAACTATTTTAAAAAAAAAGACACTCAGAAACACCTACATAGAGAATAATTAAATTGAGCGTGATTTTTCTCTATTCCGCCCATATTACGCATCCACACCACTAACCACTACTTTTTGCTGCCAAAAATAACTATCAGAAATCTATCTCATAATGGAAGAATCACTAGCATGGCGTCACACACAAAAAAAAAAATGGAAGAAGATTATCCCCAGGCTAGAGCAGTGGAGTATTGAACTTAATAGGTCGGATTTATGGGATGATCTACATAAGGCTGGGCGATTTAGCCGTGAGCATGGTTCACAAATAGGAAAAAAATAAAATAAAAGCAGTAAATGAAATGTAAGTTGAACTCATTAAGCATGTGGATATGATGGAGCTTGAGCATGAAGAAAATCATTTAGAATTGGAAGCGCAAACAACCAGAGACTTGCTAGATATGCAGAAGCTGGAAAAGGAGAAGGAGATTGCAGCGTTATTGTGATTTATTTTGCAATTTCCTTCTGTCAACGCCCAACTCTGCCATACACCAGCTGCCTCAGGGAATCTGAGTCATCCTCAGAGAACTTGACGTTTAAAACAAAATTTCACCCCCTGTTCTGCCAACATCTGTAGGGAAATTCGATCTCTCGTAGGAAATGTGATTTCCTTGTTCTCATTCTCTTCTAATCAGCGGATTAATGCCCAACAACTCTTCAATCGCTCAACGGCACAGGAGTTCACCATTGTCTGCCCACGAGTCTTCTCAATTGCAACCCCGGAATTCGCTCCTCCCTGCCAATGATTTCTGCTGCCTTTTTAGTGACCCCCTTTCACCAGCAAATTTTCCTCTCATATATCCCAGCGGTGCACCAACAACTACCTGTCATATCTGCTGGAGGCTGGACTTGTTTTACTTTCCACCATGGGTCCACGCCTTTCTTGTCAGATCTGTCCAAAAATTTCCTTTCCTAAACCTCTTGTGGGCTCACATAAATCTCGCGGAGATTGTCCAGATTAGAAAACTCGAGCAGAAGCAACAAAGTTAAGTAAACACAGATGGATGCCTGGATTTAAACATGTGTTTTTGATTATGCAGGACTGCTAGTGAACCAGGGATGCTCCTGCAGCAGAAACCTTGCGGAGCATATGCAATGTTACAAATGTCATTCAGCAACCATTTAAAAATAAAAATAAAAATGCAGCAAAGTAGATATAAAAAATAAAAATAAAAAAAATAAATATTAATCAGATAGTAAAATCAGGTTCGCTTTAAAAGAACATAGAGGTGGTAGGTGGTAGCCGTTAAATCAGGTTCGCTTTTGGGCTTTTGAATCCACGTATTGTATCACCATTAAGATGATTGATCCATTGATCTGGAGTTCAAGTGGTAAAGCGCGATAAACTCGATCCAGTGATCTGGAGCTCGAGTTGTAACGCGTGATACACTCATAGTAGGGGATTCACAATAGGGAATCATAAATTTTCATTACTCATAATAACAGCTAGATCTAAATTCTGAGTTCATTATGCTTCGAGATTCTATTTTTGATCAGCACAAGCAAGCACAGTAAGGTGGAGGTAGGGCGATCGTCATATCGTTGCTTTCTGCACCTCCCCTCGACCCTTCGGTGATTTCCCAAATTTTTAAAATGTAAAAGAAGGGTGATTGTTTTTGTTCCTTAGCTTCGTCCCTCAAACCTTCCTCCCTGGTATCACCATGCGTTAATGATTTGAATATCAATGGATTAATTCAAACCCTCTTTTGAGTGAGACCCAATGCCAGAGAAAAAAATAAATAAATGGATACAACTCTGAGGGTTTTGAACCCGCAATCAGTGAAACTATGTGTATAATGTAGTGATTTTACATCAGAGACAGAAGGAAGTTTTCCCAAAAGATGGCCATGTCCGTTGTCACCCTGACCATGTCAGCTCCAATGTGCATGGAATGCAACACATAATTGATTCTTTAAATCCATAAATTCATTTGCTTGAGGATCTCAGAATCTTTCTGTTATGCGCTTCTATTGTTTGATTATGAGGTTTATATTAATAATGTTTGTTTTTATTTTATTTGAAGATATTTTTTTTTATTCAAGTATTGTATGATTATAATAAGAGGCACCGAGAATCGGTTGATTTCCTTCTGGTTTTCAGTTTGGTGAGTTAATCATCTTTACCCAATATCTGTCACACCCTATATATATATGTATATATATAAAAAAAATAAAATTAAATAATACATACGGTAACTTTGTCATAAACATAACAAACCCCCATAACTTTACTGCGCGTTAATTTAAATGCACCACTGTTATGAGTTGATAATGGTTTGGACCTATGTTGAATGTTAATCGTCCATACAACCCATTGACTTGACTGCATGGGTGACGTGTGTTGAAATGGCAATCGGAAATGTTTGGTCCGACCCGCAGCTTCTACCGGCGTTGAGTTGTTGGCAGCATTTATATCCTTTGTCCGCGTTTCGGCAGGTGGCATGGCTCACCCGCTTGGCCATGTGACACATTGGTTTCTGCCCTCTCGGCCTTCCCGCTCCGGATTCCCGCGCTGCATCAACGACGGTGATCTATTCTTCAGATCGGAGGGCTGGAGAAAGTTTAAGGGTTTTGGGTTTATACATAAACCCTTGAGAACGTGCCTGGGGTTCATTTGTTTCAAGAGGGCCTCTCGACTCCTCTATGGTTATTCAAGCACCGGTTCGACTCCACCAGCGCCGCCCCTAAACTCTGTCGACAGCACCGAGGCCGTGGGTTTGCCCCTTCGGAGGCTTGTACAGGTATTACATTTCTCGCTTACCTTGAATGTTCTTTCTGCCTTTCAACACTGTTGTTTGCGCTTAGATTGTGGATGCTTACTATTTGGAAGGCTCATACTGGTTGATGGTTTTTTGGCTGTGGAAGTGTGTGCAGATGGAGCTTGCTACGAGCTCCTTTATCGATGGCAGAATGATAGCACCAGCACCTCGGCTCTCTCGTCACCTTCCAGGTAAGAAGTCGACTCCTATTACTGGATGCGAGGATTCTAGGGTTTCTTCGACCATGGTGTACCAAAGAACTGTGAATATTACTGTCTATTTTCCTATTATGTTGTTTCCTCTCGTTACGAACCAGTCGAGGAATTTCCTGAGGAGATCCTCACGACTTGCATGTGTTTCTTATTCTCAGGGTTTTATGTCTTCGACCTGCTCTGTTGAGACATGAGCTACAGGCAGATTTTCTGTGCCTAAGTCTCGTTCAGCTATTGTTCGGTTCGGGCAACCTTGCCTTCTTGTGTTTTTAGGCTTTTATGCCTCTGCTGTATATATATATGTGCAGACTATTGCTAAGCTCGCCGCTATGTCGGACCTTGTTGGTTAACGTTATATAATCTGGACAATGAATACATATTTTGTTTTCGAATATATATATGTTTTCCCAAAGTTTGTTTTACCAGAACTTCGCTCTTATTCTTTTGCGTTCTATGTTAATATTTTACCCGAGCCCTTTCTAGGCCGGTTGCAGTTTGTTCATTGATGTTGTCGTTCGTCCTCCTGATATGGTTAAAGGCTATGTCCGTCTCTGTGACGGCATGGCATTTCGAATTTACTTGTATATGTTAACAGATTGTCTTCAATAATGTTAGCGGCTCTTTTTAACTATGCTACAGTTGATTCCCTTCATGCAGTAGCACAATGTTTTTCATTACCGGTTATAGAGTTTGGGTTATAGCCAGTTTATGGTGTTACTACGGTGCATGCACATGCGTATTGCTGTTGTTTGTGCGGTTACTCCGGAGGTTTTCCACGTAGCCGTGTTCACAGTCACAGTTGCATACCTTCAGTGATTATAATAATCCTTAACATGCTTACTTATTGGTACTGTTTTCGGTTATCTGTATTTGTTTTCCTCCGTTATTTATCAGCTTGTAGCAATACCCTTAACGGTGGCAGTTTGCATATGGTCTGTCGTATGGTTTCACTTTTCCTCTTGCAATCACAGTTTTTCATTAATATACTTAACTCTGAGATTCGTTAGTCACATGTTTCTAATGGTTCGTTTGGCGTACTTCTGTCTGAGTTCAATGGGAAAGATTTTACAGTCTGGGCATTCCTTGCACAGGAACTTGAAATGTTTTCGTCGCTTGTTTCTTGGCATATTAACAGCTTGTTTACACACTACGGTGTTCTGGTCCGCTTAAATTATTATGTGCTTTCTATATTTTGGGAACTACCCTTAACGCACTGGTTATTCCTCTATAATTGTCTATCAAATAAACATTCTGACATTTAAATAGATTTATTCGCCTGATTTAACTATATTAGACAGCATGATATTAACGAAAGATATGGAATACAAAGTCTAATTTGTCGACTACTGTAAAATCCACTGTGTAGTCAGCATTCACTACTGAATTAATTTCTCTGCATTATGAACTCGTACCTGGTTCGCCAATGTTGTAAATAGGCACTTTAGAAAATTCACCTGCATTCCAAATTCGCTCTTAACCACCCAACCTTGAGATCCATCCCTAAGACTGGATTCTCCCCCCGAGCTATCTTGCAGGCCTACAGCCCTCAACAAGATACATGCACCTTGTGCCTGGTTATCTGGTCCTTACCAGACTTAACCAGTTTCTTGTGTTTTTTTTTTTTTTCCTTTCCTGGAAATCCTTCTGTCTGTCCCAACAGCACAGAATTCCTCCTCCCACTCCCCAGGACTTTTCCCCGTTTGGGAGGGTAGTTTCAATCAGTTTTCATAACTGATTTTTCTTTCTTTAAAATCCTCCTTTCAGAGGCTGCCAGCATTCCAAGAAATATATTTAAATTCCTCAATAAGATAATATAATTAGAGTTTTGTTTTTTTTTTTGTAAAATAAAAGACAACAAACTTCAACTCTATCTTTTACCACAGTAAAATTCCACATTTACATTTTTCCGGGGTCATCACATCTCCCCCTCCTGAGATTGGACATCGTCCCGATGTCTGTTTCCCCTAAACAAGTTCGGGTAAGCTTTTTTAATGAGTTCCTCATCCTCCCAAGTGGCCTCATCAGGCCCATAGTGCTGCCACTGCACTTTAGCTTGGGTAATAACCCGCTTTCGCAGCCGCACTTCTCTCCGGTTGAGGATGCTCAGTGGTTCGACCAGAACCTCGCCTTCCGGCTCGACCCGAACATCTTGCCATTTGATCACATGTTTAGGATCGTAGACGTATTTTTTTAGTATAGAAACGTGGAAAACATTGTGGATCTTAATATTACTTGGCAGGGCGAGTTGGTAAGCTACCGGCCCCACTCTTGCCAAGATTTGAAAAGGTCCAAAATAGCGAGGAGCAAGTTTGGCACACCCACTCCATTGCAAGGTACTCCTTCTGGCTTGAATTCTTACAAAAACATGGTCTCCGACCTGAAATTCTTTGAATCTTCTTTTTCGGTCTGCAAAACTTTTTTGTCTGTCCTGGGCAGCCTTTAAATTGGTACGCACCTTTTTCACCATGTCTTCCATTTCCTTGAGCATTTCTGGGCCCAATCTTAATTTATCCTCAGGTCCACCCCAGCTTGAGGGTGTGCAGCATTTCCGCCCATACAAGACCTCAAAGGGACTCAGCTGTGTTGACGTGTGATATCCATTATTATATGTGAATTCAACCAGGTGTAGATATTCCTCCCATTGAGTTGGTTTCAGCATTACACATGCTCTCAACATGTCCTCCACCACCTGGTTCACTCGTTCCGTTTGGCCATCGGTCTGGGGATGATAGGCTGTGCTGAAGTTCAGCTGTGTTCCCAGTTCAGCAAACAATGTTCTCCAAAAAGTTGATGTGAACTTTACATCACGATCAGATATTATTATCTTCGGAAGTCCATGCAGTTTGAACACATTTTGCATGAAAATATGAGAAATTTGTACAACCTTATACGTGGACTGCACAGGTATGAAGTGTGCTGCCTTACTCAGTTTATCTACCACTACCATAATGGAATCATTGTTTTTCTTCGTCCGAGGCAACCTGGTTATAAAATCCATGGAAATAGTTTCCCATTTCCATTCTGGAATAGGTAGGGGTTGTAGCAGCCCTGCTGGATGCAAATGCTCTGCCTTAATCTGTTGACACTCCAAGCACCGTGCCAAGTATTCAGCTACATTCTTTTTTATCCCTGGCCAATAATATTCTTTTCGAAGTGCAGTGACCATTTTTTGGTATCCTGGGTGCCCGGTATAGTGGCTGATGTGAAATTCATCCAGAATCAGATTTCTAAGACCATCTTTGTTAGGTACATACAGCCTCTTATTAAAGTACAACATTCCGGCATCATCTAATTCATATCCCTGCTGTGTTTCCCTGCTAGAAAGTTGTTGTACCTGCTATTTAATTTGCTGATATTCAGCATCTTGATCAGCTGCTATTTTTATCTTTTCAAATAAGGTATTCTGCCATTTACTGATCGAAATTTTGCACAAGCACTGCACCTTTCGACTCAACGCATCAGTTACACGGTTCTCCTTCTCTTTTAAGTGTTTAATTTCAAAATCGAATCCACTTAGAAAATCCGCCCAATGGGCTTGCCTCGTATTTAAGGTGGGTTGGCTGAAATAATTTGTTAGGCTATGATGGTCTGTTAACAACAGAAATTTCCTTCCCAAGAGATAATGTCGCCACATCTTCAGTGCGTGTATAATGGCTGCCAACTCCAAGTCGTAGGCAGAGTATTTCTGCTCATGTTCCTTTAGTTTTCTTGATTCGTATGCAATTACTCTTCCTTCCTGCATCAATACTCCGCCCACACCCTCCTTACTTGCGTCAGTACATACCATGTAATCCTTATTAGGATCAGCTATACTCAAAATGGGTGCGGTGGTGAGTAAATGTTTAAGCTGCTCAAAGCTCCGCTGACACTCCGGGGTCCATTTGAATACCTTCCCTTTCTTTTGTAAAGAGGTGATAGGGTATGCTACCCTTGAAAAACCCTCCACGAATCTTATATAATAGCCAGCTAGCCCCATAAAGGACCTAATATCTGCCACATCCTTTGGTATGGGCCATTCCATTATAGTCCTTATCTTTTCAGGGTCTACTGCAATCCCCTCTTTGGTGATTATATGGCCTAAGTATTGTATTTCTTCCCTGAAGAAATCACACTTGCTAAACTTAGCGTATAATTGATGTTCTCGGAGAGTTTGTAGTACCACTCTAAGATGTTCCTCATGCTCCTCCCTAGATCGGGAATAAATCAGAATATCATCAATAAATATCAACACAAATTTATCCAAGAACCTGTGAAACACACTGTTCATCAAACACATAAAGGTAGCAGGTGCATTGGTCAAACCAAAAGGTAACACCACAAACTCGTAATGCCCATACCGTGTTCTGAAAGCTGTCTTAGCGATGTCTTCCTCTTTGATTCTAATCTGGTGATAACCGGATCGCAAATCGATCTTAGAGAACACCGTTGCCCCCTTCACTTGATCGAAAAGTTCATCAATCCGAGGTAAAGGATATTTATTTTTGATCGTGAGCTTATTCAGCTGACGATAGTCTATGCACATCCGAAGAGTTCCATCTTTCTTTTTGACAAATAACACTGGGGCTCCCCATGGTGATACACTAGGGCGAATGTAACTTTTGTCTAGCAACTCTTGCAATTGCATTTTTAATTCTGTTAATTCTGGTACGCTCATTCGGTAAGGTGCCTGCGACACTGGTGCTGCCCCCGGGGTCAATTTGATGGTAAAGTCTACATCTCTTTTAGGTGGCAGCCCCGGTATCTCTTCTAGAAAAACATCTGCGAATTCTTGTACTACTGGAATATTGTCCAGCGTAGCTGTTTTATCCTTCTGATTTGCATATTCCACCTGAATGGCATAGATCTGACATTTCTTTTTTATGCATTTAGCTAGCTGGGATGCCGTAATGGGTCGGATCTGCACGGGGTGCTTGATCCCTTGCAGTTCCTGCTGCTCCCCAAGGTCATCTTTATAGTAGATGGTTTTAGTCTTGCAGTTTACTAATGACCAGTGTTTTTCTAGCCAATCCATCCCAATCAGGATGTCATATGAACCCAACGGTAGTACATTCAGATCTACTACTATTGGCTGTCCTGCTACGGTTAAAGAACAATTATTTATTTTTGCCAAGACCCGTCTCTTGGCTCCCGTAGCTAATTGTACCAGCCGTGGATTTCTGAATTTTTCAGATTGTAACTTACACTGTTCTACTATCTTTGGGCTAATATAACTTAAAGTAGCTCCTGGATCAATGAGAACAGCAATAGAAAGATTTGAAATTTTACCTTCAAATTCCACCATAGTCGGCTGGTATTCCGCTTGACGATCATCCAGGGCTGCGTTAATCCTTGGTACACTACGTGCCACATCCCCAACGGTTGATGCTTCGTGACTCTGGGATATCTGGTCCGTACCCTTCCGCTGTGGGCAGTTCTTGACATAGTGGGGTCCTCCACAGCCCCAGCATTGAACTGGAGGTCTGGCCATTCCTTCACCCTCCGGCCTAACAAGCTGTTCGCTTACTCTGGTCTCACTTGTTGGCCTAGCCCGGGGTGCACCTCTTGCTACAGTTCTGCTGTTCAATCCTTTGCCAGCTCCCTTACCACCATTGCTGTGACTTCCTTTGCTATTTCCAACAATTCGACTACCCCTTCTTTCATTCCATATTTTATTTCGAGCATCCCCCTTCTGTTTATTCTGCTGGTAACAGATTCTAGCTTTGCGGATAGCTTCATCCATTGTCCTAGGATTTTCAAACTCGATCCTTTCTCTTATATATAGAGGTAAGCTGCTCACAAACCTTTGCACCTTGGCTTTTTCCTCCTTAATATAAGGTACATAACGAAGCAGAGAAGTAAAACGGTTAATAAATTCGTCCATAGACTGTTGTCCCAGCCGTAAATCATGGAATTCTCTTGCTTTTTCATCGTAAAAGCGCTCGGTCAAATATCTCTCTTTGAAGTATTTCTGAAACTTTTCCCATGTTATGGTCCGTTCACTTACCCCCTTGACAATCTTGATCTCCTCCCACCACAAGGTTGTTTTACCTTGTAGCTGGAAGATAGCCAGTCGCGCCTTCAAGTTATGGTCATACTCGTACAACTGGAAATATTTGTTCATGTTAATTAACCATGCTTCAGCCGCTTCTTCCTGTTCCCCATCGAAATGTGGGGGTTTAATTTTCCGAAATTCTCCCTGCAGCTCCATCCTCTGACGTTTTGAAGTTTGCTGTTCAAGTACATTATCAGAATGGTCCTCCTTTTCCTTTGAGTTTTCAGGTCCAGTTTGATAGTTTCGTTCTTCTGTCATCCTCTGTTGTTCCGCACTGGGATTAGCTAAGGGTGGGTTCTGCCTATCCGACAAACTCTTTAGAATTCTCTCTTGTTCCACCGTCAAACGCGCGTTATCCTCTCGTAAACGCGCCATCTCATTCTTCAACTCCTGAACAGTTTCCAGTATTGCGAGATTTGTACTACGTGTCTCCTCGCCAAGCTGTACCCATAGCTCTGGGTTTTCCCGAGGGGCGCTGCCGGCTCTCTGCATTTCACTGTTTTCTTTTAGTTGGCTATCAACTGTTGTGTCCCTGTGTCTCACCCCTAAAAATAGGCAGAAACAGTAGTTAGTGGGTTTATCACCCTTCCTTACATATGTATGGAATAACTTTCTGCACAGTAGAACATGTCGTTCCAAAGGCCACAGTATTGAAACTTGGCTTTGATACCAAATTGTCACACCCTATATATATATGTATATAAAAAAAAAAAAAAATTAAATAATACATACGGTAACTTTGTCATAAACATAACAAACCCCCATAACTTTACTGCGCGTTAATTTAAATGCACCACGGTTATGAGTTGATAATGGTTTGGACCTATGATGAATGTTAATCGTCCATACAGCCCATTGACTTGACTGCATGGGTGACGTGTGTTGAAATGGCAATCGGAAATGTTTGGTCCGACCCGCAGCTTCTGCTGGCGTTGAGTTGTTGGTAGCATTTATATCCTTTGTCCGCGTTTCGGCAAGTGGCATGGCTCACCCGCTTGGCCATGTGACACATTGGTTTCTGCCCTCTCGGCCTTCCCACTCCGGATTCCCGCGCTGCATCAACGGCGGTGATCTATTCTTCAGATCGGAGGGCTGTAGAAAGTTTAAGGGTTTTGGGTTTATACATAAACCCTTGAGAACGTGCCTAGGGTTCATTTGTTTCAAGAGGGCCTCTCAACTCCTCTCTGGTTATTCAAGCACCGGTTCGACTCCACCAGCGCCGCCCCTGAACTCTGTCGACAGCACCGAGGCCGTGGGTTTTCCCCTTCGGAGGCTTGTACATGTATTACATTTCTCGCTTACCTTGAATGTTCTTTCTGCCTTTCAACACTGTTGTTTGCGCTTAGATTGTGGATGCTTACTGTTTGGAAGGCTCATACTGGTTGATGGTTTTTTTGCTGTGGAAGTGTGTGCAGATGGAGCTTGCTACGAGCCCCTTTACCGATGGCAGAATGATAGCACCAGCACCTCGGCTCTCTCGTCACCTTCCAGGTAAGAAGTCGACTCCTATTACTGGATGCGAGGATTCTAGGGTTTCTTCGACCATGGTGTACCAAAGAACTGTGAATATTACCGTCTATTTTCCTATTATGTTGTTTCCTCTCGTTACGAACCAGTCGAGGAATTTCCTAAGGAGATCCTCACGGCTTGCATGTGTTTCTTATTCTCAGGGTTTTATGTCTTCGACCTGCTCTGTTGAGACATGAGCTACAGGCAGATTTTCTGCGCCTAAGTCTCGTTCAGCTATTGTTCGGTTCGGGCAACCTTGCCTTCTTGTGTTTTTAGGCTTTTATGCCTCTGCTGTATATATATATGTGCAGACTATTGCTAAGCTGGCCGCTATGCCGGACCTTGTTGGTTAACGTTATATAATCTGGGCAATGAATACATATTTTGTTTTCGAATATATATATGTTTTCCCAAAGTTTGTTTTACCAGAACTTCGCTCTTATTCTTTTGCGTTCTATGTTAATATTTTACCCGAGCCCTTTCTAGGCCGGTTGCGGTTTGTTCATTGATGTTGTCGTTCGTCCTCCTGATATGGTTAAAGGCTATGTCCGTCTCTGTGACGGCATGGCATTTCCAATTTACTTGTATATGTTAACAGATTGTCTTCAATAATGTTAGCGGCTCTATTTAACTATGCTACAGTTGATTCCCTTCATGCAGTAGCACAATGTTTTTCATTACCGGTTATAGAGTTTGGGTTATAGCCAGTTTATGGTGTTACTACGGTGCATGCACATGCGTATTGCTGCTGTTTGTGCGGTTACTCCGGAGGTTTTCCACGCAGCCGTGTTCACAGTCATGGTTGCATACCTTCAGTGATTATAATAATCCTTAACATGCTTACTTATTGGTACTGTTTTCGGTTATCTGTATTTGTTTTCCTCCGCTATTTATCAGCTTGTAGCAATACCCTTAACGGTGGCAGTTTGCATATTATGGTCTGTCGTATGGTTTCACTTTTCCTCTTGCAATCACAGTTTTTCATTAATATACTTAACTCTGAGATTCGTTAGTCACATGTTTCTAATGGTTCGTTTGGCGTACTTCTGTCTGAGTTCAATGGGAAAGATTTTACAGTCTGGGCATTCCTTGCACAGGAACTTGAAATGTTTCCATCGCTTGTTTCTTGGCATATTAACAGCTTGTTTACACACTACGGTGTTCTGGTCCGCTTAAATTATTATGTGCTTTCTATAGTTTGGGAACTACCCTTAACGCACTGGTTATTCCTCTATAATTGTCTATCAAATAAACATTCTGACATTTAAATAGATTTATTCGCCTGATTTAACTATATTAGACAGCATGATATTAACGAAAGATATGGAATACAAAGTCTAATTTGTCGACTACTGTAAAATCCACTGTGTAGTCAGCATTCACTACTGAATTAATTTCTCTGCATTATGAACTCGTACCTGGTTCGCCAATGTTGTAAATAGGCACTTCAGAAAATTCACCCGCATTCCGAATTCGCTCTTAACCACCCAACCTTGAGATCCATCCCTAAGACTGGATTCTCCCCCCGAGCTATCTTGCAGGCCTACAGCCCTCAACAAGATACATGCACCTTGTGCCTGGTTATCTGGTCCTTACCAGACTTAACCAGTTTCTTGTGTTTTTTTTTTTTTTTTTCCTTTCCTGGAAATCCTTCTGTCTGTCCCAACAGCACAGAATTCCTCCTCCCACTCCCCAGGACTTTTCCCCGTTTGGGAGGGTAGTTTCAATTAGTTTTCATAGCTGATTTTCCTGTCTTTAAAATCCTCCTTTCAGATGCTGCCAGCATTCCAAGAAATATATTTAAATTCCTCAATAAGATAATATAATTAGAGTTTTGTTTTTTTTTTGGTAAAATAAAAGACAACAAACTTCAACTCTATCTTTTACCACAAAATTCCACATTTACATTTTTCTGGGGTCATCACAATATTGAACTCAAACCACAGGTCCATGAGATTGGGTTGTCGAGACTCAATCCTTCTGCATGAAAAATATGATAACGTTAAATTTGCTCTTAGTTTGTCACCGCTATTTGGAAAATCAAGCATGGTTATGCTGAAAATTACTAATAAATATTCGAATGTTCCGTAGAGCATTCTGCATTCCTGGTCTCGGACATCCGAGCTTCGATGTCCATGATATGGAAGAGTTTGCCTTTCATTGTTATTTTGTATGAATGGAACATACGTGCGGGAATGGGAATAAATTTTATTCTGTACTGTAATTTAAGAATATAAATAAACCTATATTATATCAAATACAATAAAGAAAATACATAATTTACTTGGGAGTTGTGCGGTGAATTGAGTAAATGGTTGTTCTTCTATAAGGGATGCAGTTTAGTTGTTAACGAAGTTTAATTTTTATTAAACAACAAAATTCGTATGCTAACAAACCACGTATGGATACACATATCAATATCTTTAGACTTAAAGAAAATGTTATACACCAGAATTCTCATCTCCTCAAGAATAGAAAAATTTTATGCTACTCCATTATAGAAAATCACATGGGTGAGAGATCACTTTTTATGTTAGTAAATTTACATAACCATGGGTGGCTGAAAAAAAAAAAAAATCAATAAAATTAGTTCATATAATTACCAACCAAGGTTAATTTTGCAAAAATACAAAAATGGATAACAATTGTCAATTAGTTCTTATAATTACTAGCCAAGTTTACTCTTCCATAAGTGTAGCAGGGATGACAACTGTTGACCTATGCACACAACTTTTAAATGTTAAAATTTTATTTATAATTTACTTTTCTCCTTATAAAGGGCATTAAATTTCCTTATAATCTTATTATAAAATAAGTGGAATAGTAAAACAAAACATTGTTGGAAGCTAGCGGTCCTAAGAAATATAACATATATTAATTAGATATAATTAATTGTGTGAGGAAAAGGGCTAAAATCAATATGTTCATTAGGATAAATTCAATTTCAAAAAAATAAATAAATTAAACCGTAATTTAATTTAAAATAATTTAATTTATCTAATTTGAGTATTTTTATTTCACTTATAACTTCACCATTCAGTCATTAACTTGACCACTAAGTAATTATGTGATAAACTGTGATAAACTTTTAATTCATATTTAAGTATTGGTATGAATCAATTATGAGTATGATAGTTTATTAAGAATTATCTTTTCAATTGAGTTAAAAAAGAAAAAAAAAATTACTTTTTACAGTAAAGTTAAAAGGATTAAGTGTTTTGAGGATTTATATTTATTGGAAGTAAAGTGGTTAATTAAGTCTAAATTAATATTAAAATTTGATAAATGACTAAATATTAACATAGTTAGATTCTTTTTAATACAACCTCAATAATTTTCCTACCTAAAATTGTTCAACAACTTGCATAAATTTTGGTAGACATTACCATGGTAAATGGCAATGTTTACATATTCACTCCTATCTAAATTTAGGCAAGGAAGTGCATAAATAATGGTAGTAAAAAAAAAAAAAACTCTTGGTAGATTTTATTAGTTACCAGAAAGTGAATAATGTCCCAAGTAACTCTTGCACTATTGCCTATGGCATTCCAACCATCTAAATTACATGGTTGTACTAGTTTAACATTATGAGAATCATTACATTCATTTAATTATTTAATTATTTTCTCATATAAATAATAGTATTTATTGTTATATATATTCCTTCATTATTAATCTGGTTCGTAGATATCTTATATACTAAGGTATAACACTATATCATACCATACACTTCTAAATATTTATTAAAGTAATTCCAAATTATCCATTGTTTCCAATTGGTATCACTATCATATATGCATGTAATATGATAATTACCCTATCCTTGATAATTACCTATTCTAGTCGTATGCTATATAACCCAATATTATCTATGCTTATTATTAATATTTGAGTTTTTCGTACTTCCATTATTAAAATCATAAAACTTTAGAAACTTACTCTCTCTCTTTTTACTATTGACAATCTCAGTTTATGTTATGATAATGCTACCAACCACCCTACCATAGTAGATTGAATGTATTCTTTTGATTAAATCTTATAGGCATATTTGAAATTGATAGGTGAATTATATAATCAAGAACCTATAAATACATAAATTGTTCCTTTGGAAGTATATTACCGAGCTCCAAAGAAAGAACAAGAAATTCATTTGGACTGAAAAATGTGAAGAGATATTTCAAAGGTTAAAGGTGTTATTAACGACAACACCAATTTTGAAGGTGCCAGATATGGAATGATAATTTTTGGTTTGTACTATTGCTTCTGAGGAAGGGCTAGGTTGTGTGTTGATGCAAGAAGGGAGAGTAATAGCCTATGCATCAAGGAAACTTAGAAACCACGAAGAAAACTACGCAACCCATGATCTAGAAATGACAGCAATTGTTTATGCACAAAATATTGGAGACACTACCTTCTAGGAAGGAAGTTTGATCTTAGGACTAACCATGGTGGGCTACAACGCATATTCCCTCAAGACCACTTAAATGCAAGACAAGGACGATGGTCTGAGCTAATTAGTAAATATGATAGGGTGGTTTATGCTTTAAGTAGGAGGCCTCAGATATTTTTAGTGATTCCCTTAAAGACAAATTTGAGGGAGAAACTGCTTGATTTAGAATTTAAAGACACCTGGTATTAGGAGGTTACAAAAGTTTGAGAGAGGATGAAATGAGGGTCCCAAAATATGAAGAATGATCCCTAACATCATTGGTTACTAGGATATTATCTATAATTAAGTAATGTGGTGATGTTTCAAAGAGTTTCTTGGTTGGATGAACTCCTAGGAACTATTGATTGAACACTACCTCTTGACGCACAATCACTTGCTTTGTAATTTATCTAATTATTTATTTAGTTACAACTTCTAATAAGAATGTTTTAATTTTTAGCACTTTTGACATCAAAGTCCTTCATCTTTTTGCTAGCTTGTAAGCTTAAGTTTGCCATTTGAAATTCTTATTCTTACTTGTCCACCTCTTTCGACATTTTTCCGCCTATGGCCTAAATGCGATGCTACAAATATCATTTTAGGGAACATACTGACAAGAGTCCAAAATGACACTTATTGAGATATTGGGGAAATATTGCAGAATTATCAAAAGGGATAACTTAGAATTTAAGACTTTTGAAAATATCAAACGTATGGACAACTTTTGGAATAATTTATACGATCTTTTCTTCTACGACAATATTATTGCAACATCTATGACGATGAACTCTGCCATATGCAATGATGATTATACAAATCACTTTGTGTTACATATTTTCCCTGATATTATCACTTATAGGGTCATGTAGACGTAGTTGAAATGAACAACTATAATTGGAGGCTACAGGAGTACAATATTTAGACGACTTTACTTGGTTGAAAGCATCATATATTAATTGTACCATGAGATGAATATTGATTATGATTATCCTGCCCTTGTTCTGTTGTTGCTTAGTCCAAAAAAAAATTGGGCTGCAATGTTCCCCAGATATAGTACTTTAGTTATAATGGAATTCGTGGTATAGATACCTTGGGAAAATTATAACCTGCCCACCAGAAGGTTGGCAAGAGTTTTAGGAAGGGTTCCTAAGATTATGTGTTGTCGTTTCTCCTTTATGTTCTAAGGACTTCGGGACGAAGTCCATTGTTAAGAGGGGGTGTATGTAGTGCCCACTCTAGTTTCCTGACCTTAATATGACATTATCTTAGACACTTTATTCTTTGAGGACCTCAGATTGAGGATCTGGACACATGACACTATTATTAGCGATTGAGATATTCATGGTTGTGATGTTTATGAATGCTTTCCATTGATATTATGATAGCATGAATGTTTATGTATATTATCTATCAGTATTCTGATGATTGCAACATTAAATAGTTAAGTTGGTCTCTATTTGAATTTATGATGAGGGTAGTAAAGAATATGTATGCGCTCTACTAAAAGCATAATGATGATAAATTTGATGGATAGGTATATTTCTACGATGTTATGATGCTGATAGCTTAATGAATATGCATGTTTCCATTGATGATTAGTGATGATAGCCATGAGGGATGTGTCCCCTATGTTACCTACTTCCTTTAGTTCAGACTTACAATGGACAATGATGTGAATGACCAGGAATTGTTAATGATGCTATTATGATAATGACTAACATTGAGAAACCGTGTTACTGATGATTATTGAGTATGGCAGGAAACCATCAGAGGCACTCATATATGACATGTCGATGACACCTGGTTTGATGAAAATTCATATTATTTTATCTTTTAAAGTCTAAGTCGATCTTGAAATCTGCCATATATGTTTAACTATATTATGATGATATGTTAATGGTTGCAGGCACAGATTAGTTGCTTGACCGAATGACTCACATATGGGTGACGGGGTTGTACAGGTGGATGGAACTAGATGGGAGGGGTGGGACAGAGTCCCTGATCTCACCCACTAGCACTCCCGCCGTGACTTGGGCTGGAAGGGTTGAAACACCTTCGCCTTGAAGATCACGATACCATGAGGGCAGGTCCCAAAGTTGGGTCGCTCATGAAGAGTTTACTGGGGAGCGCGCATCAAGGCAGATTCCTTGATCCCCGGCACCATTAGTCTCACTATAGCAGGCAACATAAGAGATGATAGTGGTCTATGACGTTGCACTATACTTTCCCCTCGTAGTCACTAGATGCTTGAAAGACAAGTGGTGTGGCACCCTTGGAATTTCAGGGGAAATTCTTGAAGGGCACGACCAACTTGGCACCCTTGGCATCACAATTAAACTATTAGGTGTGGCACCCTTGGAACTTCTAGGGAAGTTCTTGAAGGGCACAACCAAGCTTGGCACCCTTGGAATCATTAAAAATAAATAATAATAAATAAATATAAGTAAGGAATGAAAACTAGGTAAAGTTACATCAAGGATAAATGATGATTAGAAACCAAGGTAATTAAATCAAAAATAAAACTTGGAATAAGGAGGATCATAGGAAGAAATAAAATAGAGTACCTTAAAAACTCTACCCTTCCCATGTTGGAAAATACTAAGAAGATTATGTGGTTTAATTAGGTAAAAAGGGGAAAGAGGGACATAATTGTAAGGATAAAGATTAATCCTAAACTAATCAAACCTAATTAAGAAAAGAGGAGCGTTTTTTGATGGCTCGGCTCAAGAAGCGGGCTGTGGGGGAGGAGCTACCCTCCACCTAAATGAAAGGCATTGTTATAAGCTACAAATCAACCTTGGACGGGGCACAAATAATTATGCTGAGCTATGCACCGCTAAACACATCATTCATTTTGCTCTACACAAGCAATGCAGACACCTTCAGCTTTTTGGAGACTCTAAAATTGTTTGTAATTGGCTGAATGATGCATCCCATTGTTATGCATATTCTTTGAGGCATATACTTGATGAAGCAAAGAGATTAACAACAGCTTTTGAATCCTTTGTCTGTCAACATGTTTACAGGGAGCATAACACCGTCACCGACCAGCTCTCCAAAGAGGCCACGCATAGAGATGGAGAAGACTGGTTGATACAGGAGGAGATCGATGGCACTTACTATCAGCATTACCACGGACCTTTTGATGACCTCTTGGACGCAGGGCTGTGAAGCCCACTTTTTTCAGCTCAGTTATTTGTTTATAATATGTACATAGATATTATCTAGATATGTCTACAGCACACTTTATTTTGTTCATACACAGTATATATATTGCTCTCTGCGAAGAGCACAGTCAAATTTTGATCTCAGATAACCTAACAGTTTTATTATTTTGGAAATGCTCCCTGCGTGGAGTCAACATGGACTGCTCTACAGTTATTTTTTGAACTCTGATAGGCAATGCTACCTACATATGAATATGCTACGGCATCTGCAAAATGTAATTTCTTAACTCATAATAGAAATTACAACTTTTTCCCAGGGGAAAAAAAAATTAAGAAAAGAGGAAGGTGAATTAAAATAAGAATAATAAATTAAATTTAGAGAAATGTAAAGAACCTCCATGTGGCAACAAACAACATAAGAATATCCATCTAAGAGATAACCTGAGTTAAATTAGGGAGTAGAGTGGGGATAAAATCTTGACCCATTAATTGACTTCAAGTAATGAACACAATTTAAGGAATAAAATGGGGGGATAAAGAGACAACTAGGAGAAGAAATAGGAATCTTGTTGAGGTGAGGAAAATATTAGTGTTAAATAGACATTTAAGTAAATAATTTTGGGAGACCCTTGATGTGAGAATGACACATGGGTGGGTGAATAATCAAGCTATTGAATTATTAAAAGATAATTAATTATGCATGACATGACAAGTGTCGCCTATGAGGACTCCTATAAAAGAAGGGGCAAGCCATGGGAGAAGGGAATTTTTGAACCCTATTGTTGGATGGATGAGATGAGGTCAGAGCAGTGATTACGAAGCTATAGTGAGTTTGGTGAGGTAGAGGATTTTAGAGAGGGGACTCTTGAGCCAAGGTGTGCTCTCCTCTACCAGCTAGTGCTTTCCTCCATTGTACAACCCCATTGCAGCTCGGGGGTCCGCGGGGAAGAAGAGTACCCAAGGAGTAGGCTGGGAGGTTAACCGGTGGGTCTTCGCATTCGGATCAAGTACGTCATCATTCACTCGCGGAGGTGACCGACAACAAGGGAATACCAGTAACAGCAGAGCAAGCGGAGTCTCGCCTTCTGGTGAATGGTACATATGTATTTCATTACTATTTGATCTTAGTTAAAAGTATGTAAATGTTATGATATGTTTCCTGAAATGAATGTCAGGAATGTGTTAGACAGTGTTGAATAAAATGAATTCTCAATGTGTTTCTCTTCTAGTTGTATTTTGCTGTGATTAGAAAAAAAAAAATGTATATAGTCGGGATGTGGTCCTTACATATTTGATCAGCCTATGAGTCAATAACCCTATGGATGACCCACAAATAGCTATACCTCAAATCTCTCCACACGTGTCCAATTAGTGCCTTCTTCCTCACCAAGAATACTTATAGAAGGAAGGTGGTCATCCATTATAAGGTAAACTAATCATTTATGTAATCATGTGATTTTATTTAATTTTAAGGGCATTCTAATATGAATCACATGTTTAGCTAGAAGATTGATCGCTCTTGATTGTATCCTTGTTTTCGTGCTTCACCTAGGAGGTTATTCCTCTTTGCCCCAACTCCAATGTGACCTTTCCTAAGGCCTTTCCTTTCCATTGTTAAAGAGGGGCACAAATAGGAGGTGTTGATTTATATAGCATGCCCAAGGTAATACATAATTATCATTTTCCATCAATCCCTTGTATCCACCTCCATTCTTTGAATTCATTGTCATTTGTCACTTGTATTTTCACCCTCTTGTCCTTATCTTTGAGAAAACACCACATTTTTTTTCCCTTGATAGGTTCATGCCATTGAAAGAAAGATAAAATCATATATAGCCACAAATGAAAGAATATGTAAAATGAAAAATATGGCTGGAACAAAATTAAAGTGTGTGGATAAAATCCTAGCCTGAGCTCTACCCCCCTCATTATTCATCACCTAGTTCCTAGAATATCATGCTCTATACAAATAAATGGAACTTATGAATGTCCCAACCCTGATGATAAATAAATTGCTACATCTATAAGGAGTATTGGAAAGCATTAAGAAAACCAATTAACCAAGATATACAAGAAAGAAAAAGAAAATCACTAAAATAAAAGGCACATTAAAGGGGTGGTAAAAATAGGTTTAGGAAAGGGGTAACTCGGGTCCCCTACAATTACTACCTCATCATATCATCACACTAAGGATGTTGGACTGCATTCATTTGGTTCCATAACTATGGCATCATCCTTTAAGTCTTTTCCACTCCATGTCCACCATTATCACATGGACTTGTGGATTAATGTGTCTTCCTAGGAATTGTCCTTCCCCTTGGGATTGGAAGCACGTAATAGAGCTAATTGGATTCCCATACCAAACATAAGTGTGGAAACTTGCTTACAAATCACCATCTAGAAATACATTTGAAGGAAAAACTTGTGTGAGGTATTTTGGTGCCACTAGCATTAGATATGGTCCATTACGATGATTTTATGGTTTCCTTACCTAATAACGTTGATCTCACTTGATTTTGAGGTTATGGGTCAGATGCATTGGATATTCCTTGAGGGATGGCTTGAAACTTCTACAACAAATTAAAGAGGACACTTAGCCCAACATAAAATCACTTATGACCTTATAACCACAATGTTTCATTTTGCTGCAAAATCTAGTAGGCCTTGGAGAGGGGTTCCCTACAAGGCTATCACTACACCAAGAAACAACAATGGGTATTGGCCCACTGACACCATAGCCCAAACCCCCTGCTCTTTATGGACTTTCACCATGTTGTAGCGCCTACAACAACCCTCCAAAATTTTGCCTATGCTTCATTTTGGAGCCTCCCTCCTCAAATCACAACAGCTCATCTCGCACTAACCCAGGTACTTGTGCTTTCATTAAGATTTATCTTTTGCATGTTGGATTTTGTTTACTTACTTGCTTTACTATCTAACCGACAAGTCGATCTCTTGACTTGGTTTCAGCCCGGTTCTAGGCTTGCCTTAGTGAACTGTGCAATCCTTGAGGAAAACCAGCCTGGCTCTCAGCAATTATGCAATCCAAGCCATCAGATAGCCTTCAACTCCAAAATTTCACAGAGCCAGTTGATAGCCAGCCTTCCACTGGGAAATTGCCCAAAGCATGAGAGGCAGCCCAGAGTTGCTCAACCCAGAAATTGCACAGAAGACTTTCTGCTCAGTGCAAAAGGCAGAGGGTTGCACAGTCCTTCCTAGAACTACGCAATCTCTCTGGAAAATGCATGGAAGATTTTCTTGGAAAAGAAAAAAGCATCCCTAGGATGTAGGGATCTATTATTAGTTTCTTGAAGGTGGCACATTGCTATCTTTAGAATTTTCTACCAAGTGTCTCTTTTTGTCCTTGATCTCAGGCATACGCACCATAAATTCCAATTGGCTCAATTCTATGGAGTAGATGCCTCTAGAGCTCATTTGTATACTCGATCATCAAGCTCTAGCATGCCTGAGGAGATCAAGGAACCTTCAGAGCATCGTTGTCACTTTTTCGGGTGAGTTTTTCTTTTATCGTCTTTTGCCACCTTTTCTGTCATTTTTTGCTTGTTCAACTTGTGAGAGTGTTGTTTCACTTGTTTTGTTGAGCAACTACTGGCATTTTAACTTGTTTTAGCTTGTAGAAGTGTTGTTTCAAGTTTTGCATTGCCTTTCCCAAGTGTCGCATGCATTACCCTGTTTTTTCACTAACGGTCATCGTTGCAGTGACTCTCTCCACATGCTTCGTTCTCCTTCTGTTTGATTGATCCCTACACTTTTTTTACTTGCATGCATCATCACTCAATCAGATCTGCACTCAACATCACACAATCCTTCAGATATGCTTTATTGCACACTCCCCTTAGGCAGATTTGGGCTCCCCTTGCCTATATCTCACATTCACTTGCATGCACTACGCAATCTGGCAACTCAAGGCCTCTGCCTTGGCTTCTAGAATTGCGCAGAGGCTAGCCTAGCCTGGCTCCAACTGCACACTGCACAGTTCCAGGAGTCAGTCTCCCAACTTAGTCACTGAGATTGCGCATCCCAAGCTCGACCCCATACTGAACTGGGCATTGCGCAGTTCCAGTCATCAAGATTTCACACTGACTGTTGGGACTACACAGTGCGCAGTTCCCACAGTTAGTCAGTCACTCTTGTTGGTCATAATTGAGCAATCCCTCTCATTAGATCCCCTGGTTTCTGTTTGATCATGTTGCAAAGTTAGATTTGTAAGAGTTAATGTTTGCTTGCCATGAGTGTCCTTTTTGTCCCACAGGTACCACACTCGTGAAGCACTTCTCTCCAGCAGTAATTGTACCATGGAACCAAAGAGAGCTGCTTCAAGAAAGAACACTGGAAGTAGTATTGGGGAAGCAGTTGAGAAAGTGTCAGTTAACTTGCCAATATATGCAGACACTCAGTTGTCCATAGAAAAGGAGTCAACACTAACATGTAGCAAGTCCAGCAGCAGTAGCAGAAGGCAAAAATCCAGTACAAGATCATGGAAAGAGGAAGTTGTTGACATAATAAAGGGAGAAAAAAGCTGCAGAGTAAAATTGTATTCAATCTTCATGCATGCAGCTTCAGCAGTGGAAGCAAAAGGAAGCAGAGGACACCGACAACAGAGCAAAGGAAGAGAAAAAATAGAGCTTGTAGGTAGCAGAATTGAAGTTGTAGGAGACAGAGAAGAAGATGAAGGAGGAACAAGAGTTGAGAAGAAGAGAAAGAGAAGAAAAGAAAAAAACATGAGGAAGAAGAAAGGCAAGGCGCAATGACAGAGCAAACAGCGCCCATACAGGTTGAGGAGTCAAAAGAAGCAACAACTGAGGTAGACAGTGAACATATGTAGGATCGGGAAATGGCTTAGCAGATTGAGCAGTGGATTCAACATACGGACATGGAGTTTGGGCACGAGCCACATAATGAAGACATTGACCTCATGCCAAGAACACCCAAGGCCACCTCGCATTATTCATCGCCTCCAATGTCAGAACCAGTCCTGAGTGATCAAGGAGAGGTTGTACTCCTTGACGATAATCTGGTGATGGATGTGTACAATCTATCATTTGATGAGTTGTGGCAAAATATTGTACAGGTGTGGAGAAATAATTTCCCTTGATGATCATGCGTCACCTACATTTATGAAGGAAATGATGACAGTGTTAGATGTTAGAAAGCATCTAATCACCATGGTCGATGCCACTATGGCTTATGCAGGAGCCACTAGCTTGAATGCCAAGTTCTTGTTAGCAGAGAATGAACAGATGGCAAAGAACTTGCAAGCGGCCAAGAATAAGGAAGAGCAATCCACAGGTTCTTCAATGGTAGAGATGAGGAAAGAAATACTTGCTGAAGTATAAAATCTTGAGGACACTAAGCGGAAGCTCTATGACGGATTTGTCACTATGCATAAGGCGGTTGTCCATCTACATGGATTTCAGCAGTGGAGGAAAAGGGTTGTCCAAACTCTCAAGGACATACATGTTGTTATAACCCATGTAGAAGAGGGGACAATGAGGTACAAGGGAGCCCCACTTTACTTGCATAAGATGATGAAGCCGCAGGTAGAGCTAGACAAAACATGAATCTAGATGTTGATCCAAAATTATGAGTAGCTCATCCCATTCGTTAGCAGCATACAAGCTTCATATGCACTGTTGTTTAAGAGTCTGTATGTCATGGTAAGAACACACACGATCCTGTCAATCAGTTCCCTCACCGAAGCTAAGGAAAACAACCAAGTCTGGCTAGAGATCGACAAGTACATGGAGCAGCTACAACAAAAGGCCACCAACGATGACTTGGAGCTGAGCACAAAAAGCATGCATAGGTACATTGGTGGTCCTATTGTAGTCAAGACCATGCTGCACATGCTTCAAGATGAGTTGGACAAGGATTCCAAAACCATATACCCAAAAGCTATGGAGGCAAGAGTATGCTATCAGAAAGACATCATCAAGTAGTTTTGGGACACCATAGCACAGTACCAAGATTGGTACCAGTACGTCACCGAGAAGCATCAAGTGGAGGTTGTCGAGTTGGTCTTTCCCCAAACTTCTTAGTCATAGTGTTTGCCTTGTGAGACTATCTCTATCATATTTTGTCTCACATGGGTACATGTGGAAAATGTATATTATTTGTAAATATGTTGTAAGTGAAATTCCAAGTGTCATTAGTGGAATGTGAACAACCACTATGTAATGTAATGAGTTATTTTTAAAGAAGTTGAAGAGTCATGAGGGTAGTCAAAGAGTCCCAAAGGGGAATGTTAAGGGTCACCCCACCCTTTGTTATAAATAGAGCCTCATTACTCATAGAATAGGATTTTGAGAGCCAAGCTTTTGGCTAGGCTTAGGCTTAGAGAAGGCTTGGGAAGTATTGTGACAAGCCTTGGCTTCTCCACAATGTAGAGCAAGTATACTTCTTTGGAGGAGAAGGTGTTCATGACTGTAATGTTCCACTATTGGGGCTAGTGGTTTCCAATGGTCTATGTATGCATGGAACTTTCACTTATAATAATATAACAGAGCCAACATGTTTTCATGCATGTGTTATTGTAGTTGGACTATTCTGGTTTCTTTAGCAATATATGTTATTTAACTTACGCATTTTCTTATGAACTATTTTGTTTGCAGTTGTATGAATCTGGTTGAAGGCGTGTTGTTGGCGTTGGAAATAATACTGAGAGGGGGGGTGAATCGGTGTTTGTAAATCAATAACTTTTTCATTTCCATAATAAGATTCATATATGCTACTTCAGTGAAGGGAACTCGCGTGTGCACGCAACTGTTCTTAAGGCAACCAACGTATATCTAGTGAACTTATGATTTAGTTAATTCATCATATGTTGATCTTTAATCTATGCATTAGTACTTTATTAAACATTAAACAATAACCATGTGCAGTTAATAACAAAATGAGCTATCACACATAAGCAACACACATGAACACCAAGATTTAAGGTGGAAACCCAATGTGGGTGAAAACCACCTGCTGTTGTCGTCTCTGTCTTCTTTTAATAATAAGAAAAACTGTTTACAATATTGTACTGGTGCAGACTCATACCAGTACGTAGGCTTCTACCTGCAGAAGGTTACAACCTTCTCTTGTTCTCCAGCTTCTACTAGAAGGGAGCTACAACCCCCTAGCTCTTATACTAGCCGATATGTTTACTAGTACGTAGGCGTCGACCTACAGAAGGCTACGACCTTCTTTCTTCCTCCAGGGACCATGTTTCATGAATTTTCACACTGGATGCTCTTGGTACACAACAATACACATGAAGGCCTCGTTTCATCCAATTTTCATATTGGACCCATCAACAACATTGAAGCTAAAAATCAATCACTACTGCAATATAACCATCAAATACATCTGCATTAACCAATCATTGAAACTCAATCATCAATCTCTGAATCACCCACAACTGAATCACTGAAGTCCCATCATCACTGAAGCAAATCACAATCAACCCATCTGAACATTCACAATACTATCATCAAAACACAGTCACCAGAACACAGAGTAGAACTCAGAACTCTGCAACAAGCACTAGAACCAACTGCAAATTCAAGTATCAGAGTTCATAATGTATACGCTACTCTGATGAGTTGAACCAGCGTGTATACACGCTTTTACCAAAGCAAACCAGCGTACAAATCTACAAATATTAACTTCATAACTTTGCAGCTATTCGATACATCAGTCATACTCAAATCATAACATTTATAGAATAGAACATGCGTCAGTAATTCAGATCTAGACTATACATGGTCAAACCACATAATGATAATACATTTCAGGTCTTATGATCCCGATCCATCATCCATCATCAACCACATAGGTGCATCCTTAGTTCAGATCAAGCAAAGCATCAGAAACCCATAACCTGCATACTTGATCTCACACTTCATTAGATATTCAAATACTTGCACACTTGGCCTAATGATCTTCTCCTCATATAGTTTTAGGCCTTTCTCAATACCATCGACCAAAACTACTTAGGACCAATACCTTGGACCAAATACCTCGAACCAATTACCTTGGGTCAAATACCTTGGACCAAGAAATACTTTGGACCAAAAACTTTGTTTTTCCAAGATATACACGATTTTCCTTCTGTGAAAGTGCATGTGTATGTATACGCTCCTTTTGTTCAGTAAACCCGCGTGTATACGCAACTTGGACAAGGTGAACCTACATATACCTCTATTTCTTCATTATTTGGAGTCTGATCTGTAATCCTTTGTTGCTACACTGTGAACTATCATCTGAGTGAGTTGCCATCAAAGACAACCCCTGTATCATAATGCCAAGAATCTATCCCCTTTGGACTTGATGGCAACAACAACACCAAGACACTCTCACCCTTTGACATCAAGGGCAAAGGGTGGACCAAGATATCCTCCTCCTTTGATATACATTATGTTGTCCATGCTCCCCCTGAGTACATGCTGAATTATCTGATTGAGCTCTCCCATTGTACATGCTGAGATGCACTAAACTGTCCATGCTCCCCCTAAGCACATGCAAAGTTTGCAAAAATATTTTTGAAAAGAATAACATGAATCTATAACTCAAATAAGCGAGTATGACCTTCCTATCACCAATGACTCATACATACATCAATCTCCCAACCAAGTGGGGATACACCAATTTTGACTCATCCACCCAACCAAGTGGGGATATACCAAATGTTTATACATGACTGACATAGAAAATATTACATCATCCTTCTCATGCATAGTGGGGTTACAAATTAGGTCTTTTCATGACCTTTACATCAAATGATATACATGACATTTATAACAAGGACAACCGATCTAAACAAGACCATGATAGTCATCAGCAACTATCATACACCATATATGATTTGCACCATCAGCAACATCAGGATCAACAGCCTGTATATTTCCATCATCAAAAGAGTCACCTGAATCAAAACAATTATGTGGATCTGTACCAAGATCTTCTAAGATAATGCCAACAATGCATTATTAGAAGCATATGCTCCCCCTGAACCTGTGCCAACTGTTCATTGTCAGATTTGATCATTGCAAATATCAATGAGAGTTATCAAGGTATCATCATTAATAAGATATACATCAACTTTTTAGCACCAACACATTTCTACAAATCATGAGCAAATTGTAACCATCATCAAATAGAGAAGATAAGTGACTAAACCATATCAGACTCCTTTTCCTGAGTCTATCCTGCTGCTTTTTCTTCAAAACACCATATATGCAACTGTGCAGCTTCTAACTCGCGTATATACGCGACTTCTCTTCATAATAGCTGCATATGAAAATTGGAATACTGAAGTTTTACACTTTCAGCTTCCCCTGGGTCTGTTATGTCTATAGACTGAGCTATGCCACATCTTTCTGACAATAATTATGTCTTCTTCAATACCTTGGATTGTGATGATGTATGCTCCTTTTGGTTTGGTGTCTGAAATTTGCTCCTGCATTCCTTTACTTTATGTCCAAACTTGTTACACGCATAACATCTTACATGTTTCATATTCCTTCTATTGCAATCAATAGCTTTGTGACCAAACATATTGTAAGCAAAACAATATCCCTTAAAGAACCTGGAACATGATGATCTTTCTGTGTGACGGTATTGAACCATTCTACTTTTGCATCTGGCTGCAACATGTCCAAAATTATGACATATAAAACATTCAACATCATTCATCGAAGGAAATAACCGACTATCACTTCCACAGTTAGGAGTAAAAGAATTTCTTTCCTTGGTTGTTGATGGGGTTGATTTTTTATCTCCTTGATGAGCATTTCAGATTTTTCATTGGAGTTCCTTACCTCATTTTGTGAGCTAGATTCACCTTCATGAAAACCAAGACCAGTGTTTATAATGGGAAAATGCTGAACTTTGATGATTTCATCTAACGTTTCTGATCCTTTAGCAAATCTGAGATTCAAAGTCTTTGTCTTTTCAAGTTCTTTTCTTAGACTTACTACTTCACATTCTAATACTTCATTGTGTTTGTCCTTTTCAATGAGTTGATGTGTCACTGTGTTTATGACTGTATCCTTTTTTGCCAAACTGATTTTAAGTTGACTGATTTCTTTAAGGAAATCTTCTTTTTCTATGGCATTATTTTCATATGCCATGAGTAGTTTAATTTCTTGATCATCTTCATCACTATTGGACAAGCCATCACTATCATCATGAGTATAATAACTTCTATTACCTTCTTCAGACATCTTTCCTTTGACATGAGGGCATCTAGCAGCGTAATGACCAACTCTACCACAAGAAAAACATTTGAAAGGTAGCTTACCTTTGAACTTTCAAGAACCCCGTTGAAGCTTCTTGACAAAATTTACCTCATCTTCTTCTTCTGAAATGTGTCCTGATTCATTGTGTTTTTCTTTTTCTTTTCCCTTTGCTGATGCTTTAAATGTGGCTTCTCTCATATCTTATGGTCCTCCTTTTCTCATCTCAAAGGCAGTTAAGATTCCGTGAAGCTACGTCATAGTGATATTCTACAGATCCTATTTTTCTTCTATGGCAGACACTTTGGATTCAAATTTAGCAGACAAGGATCTCAAAACTTTCTCAACTAAGGTAACTTAATTTCTTCATCCAGATTCTTCATACAATTGACAACCTCATCTATACGTAGGAAGTAACTGGCTATGCTTTCATCACTATGCATCTTAAGAGTTTCATACTGAATTTAGAGAGTTTGAAATTTAGCACATTTTACCTGAGAGTCTTCTTCGTAGCTCAGAACGATTTTGTCCCATATTTCTTTGGCTGATTTGAGCGCATGACTTTGACAAACTCTTATTTTGACAAACTTCCCAATGAAATAGTGACAGCTTTGGCATTGGTTTCATATTTCTTTTTACCTGTCGTGTCTGTAGGGATTACTGTTGGAAAGTTATATCCTCCTTTCACAATTTCCCAGACATTTGTTCCAAGATATTGTAGATAGGCTGTGGTTCTTATTTTCCAATAAATAAAGTTGTTTCCATCGAAGATTGGCGGTCTGATGGATCCCATGCTTTTGTGATTATTCATCTTGATGGATCTTCCTTCAAGCGATCAAGCTTCTTCTGAAGGACCTGCTCTGATACTAATTGTTGGAAATAACACTGAGAGGGGGGGTGAATTAGTATTTGTAAATCAATAACTTTTTCATTTCCATAATCAGATTCATATACGCTACTTCAGTGAAAGGAACTTGAGTGTGTACGCAATTGTTCTTAAGGCAACCAACATATATCTAGTGAACTTATGATTCAGTTAATTCATCATATGTTGATATTTAATCTGTGCATCAATACTTTATTAAACATTAAACAGTAACCATGTGCAGTTAATAATAGAATGAACTATCACACATAAGAAACACACATAAACACCAATATTTAAGGTGGAAACCCAATGTGGGTGAAAACCACCTACTAATGTAGTCTATGTCTTCTTTTAATAATAAGAAAATCTGTTTACAACATTGTACTGGTGCAGACTCATACCAGTACACAGGCTTCTACCTGCAAAAGGTTACAACCTTCTCTCGTTCTCCAGCTTCTACTGGAAGGGAGCTACAACCCCCTAACTCTTGTACTAGCCGATATGTTTACTAGTATGTAGGCGCCGACCTACAGAAGGATACGACCTTCTTTCTTCCTCCAGGGACCACGTTTCATGAATTTTCAGACTGGATGCTCCTGTTACACAACAATACAAATGAAGGCCTTGTTTCATCCAATTTTCATATTGGACCCATCAACAACATTGAAGCTCAAAATCAATCACTACTGCAATACAACCATCAAATACATCTGCATTAACCAAGCATTGAAACTCAATCATCAATCTCTGAATCACCTACAACTAAACCACTGAAGTCCCATCATCACTGAAGCAAATCACAATCAACCAATCTGAACATTTAGAATACTACCATCAAAACACAGTCACCAGAACACAGAGCAGAACCCACAGCTCTACAACAACCACTAGAACCAACTGCAAATTCAAGTATCAGATTTCATAATGTATATGCTACTCTAATGAGCCGAACCAGCGTGTATACGCACTTTTACCAAAGCAAACTAGCATACAGATTTGCAAATATTAACTTCATAACTTTGCAGCGATTTGAGACATCAATCATACCTAGATCATAACATTTATAGAATAGAGCATGCGTCAGTAATTCAGATCTAGACTATACATGGTCAAACCACATAATGATAATACATTTCAGGTCTTATGATCCCGATATATCATCCATCATCAACCACATAGGTGCATCCTTAATTCAGATCAAGCAAAGCATCAAAAACCCATAACCTGCATACTTGATCTCACACTTCATCAGGTATTCAAATACTTGCACACTTGGCCTAATGATCTTCTCCTCATATAGTTTTAGGCCTTTCTCAATACCATGGACCAAAACTACTTAGGACCAATACCTTAGACCAAATACCTCAGACCGATTACCTTGGGTCAAATACCTTGGACCAAGAAATACTTTGGACATAAAACTTTGTTTTTCCAAGATATACGTGTTTTTCCTTCTATGAAAGTGTGTGTGTACGTATACGCTCCTTTTGTTTAATAAACCCGCGTGTATACGTAGCTTGGACAAGGTGAACCTGTGTATACCTCTCTTTCTTCATTATTTGGAGTCTGATCTATAATCCTTTGCTCTACACTGTGAACTGTCATCTGAGTGAGTTGCCATCAAGTACAACACCTGTATCATAATGCCAACAATTGGATTAATCCTTCACTTTGGTTTGTGGACTATTTCGCTCTCCATCTTGTCATGTCATTCCGCTCGTGTGTTCCTTTCAGGCTACGTACTATTACAGGCTAAGGGATACACTCCCTTTCCCCCTCTGTGTGTTAGAACCCCCACGCATCTCACTTGACTCGCTGCAAGGTCACACACTTGCTTCCGACCAAAGTCATCATACTTATCTCTGCACGCTATTGCAATCAAGGCACTACATTACCACCCTCTGTTGGGACTCTTACTCCAAACGGTCTGAGGTCTAGTTGGGACTTCTTACCGAGGAGTTACCCTTGAATTTTGGTGGGTCCAACACCGTCAACACACTAGTGAGAGGAGTCCCGGTATATGGTCACCTCTAATAGATATTCTAGGTATGAAGGTACTAGGGTGACCAAGAGGCTTCTAAGGGGAAGGCACAACTTAAGTAGAAGGCTCTAATAAAAGGGTACGAGTGATTTTATTTCCCTAGAGAGACCACTTTATGCACACAAGACCTAGGGTTTGTTTAGTAGGTTGAGAGTTGGAATGGTCAAAGGTCAAGGTGAAGAGAAAGGGTTTCCTACAATGTGTTTCAACAAGGATATGGCAGATGAAACCCTCAAATAAGCCCCCAAGTTGAAGCTAGAACCAAACTATGGTTTAACTTAGGGAAAACAACTAGGGAAAATAAATTTGCGGATGAAATTGAAGTGAATGCCTACCAAGAAGAAGTGATTTTGTGGCAACCACTCCCCTCTTGGTATTTAGACTCTCCAAACTCCAAAATTCTTCCTCCCTAGGAATTTGCATCAAGCCCTAGCTTAGTTGCTTCGCCTTAATGGGGCCGAATTATATCAAGAGGGAGAGGGAAAATTTATGGATAAAAAAATTGAGATGATCACCAAAAAGGAAGGCCAGTTCCTAGTCCTAGGATAAATAAAATCCATGGGTTCTTAAAATTGATTTTATCTCACAAAGGATTAAGGCTTATTTTGATGCCCTAGCATCAAGACCCAAACTATCACCTTTGTGAGGGATCAAAGGTCACTTAGGAGAGTTAACATGAGATCACCAAGGGGATTTCCATTCACATATCATACTATGAGTAATGCATGCAATAACAATGACCTAGTCTCATCAAAATTAGGGAACACAATTTAACCTAGATCATCAATTCATTCCATGCATTAGAAATGAAATCAGAAATTTTCAATAAACAAGATACTTACAAGATAATATGCATCAAACAATCCAAGTATTGATCCAAAGTGATGTCTCCAAAGACAAGAATAAATGCTCACAACAATTTTCGCTCCATAGATCCTTCCCATTTAAACAAGAGATCGAAATTCTCAAAGAGGTTGAAATATCCAAGTCCAAGTGATGAAGAGAAATAGATTGATTCGCTCTATTTATATAAGGAGGAACAATATCTAATTATTCTTAAAGCTCCTAAATCTCAAGTAAAATTATAATGGTGAATTGGATTACAAGCCAACCCACTAGCCAAAACATAAAATCAAGTGAAATGCCCACATGTGTGAGTCGAAATGATGATGTCATCCATGCGTAGGGATGTAGGAGGCATCCACTGAGGCTTCTTGGTGCCAAGCAAGCTGTAAAAGCCTCCCAAAATCACCTATGAGGGTTGGCCCTCATATCTTTGCCAATATCCCTTTGTGGATCCCAAAATCCATCTTGAAGCAACAAATGTGGTCTCATGGGTCTCCAAATGGCCATAAGTTCCAATCTCTGCTCCAACATTGAGGGCTTCCAAGGTGGTTCTAGCCCTCCCATGTCTCACTGGGTGCGACCATACTGATATGGGCCCCGGATTAGTTTCCATCCCTCATGAAGTGCTAAGCTAGCTGGGGGCCTTTTGGGTCTAGGTGCATCATCCCAAAAAGACATCAAATGTAGGGCAAAGTGCCAAAATGTTGTGGGTAATGGAGGTTCCCAGGGGCATGTGTGATGTTATGTTGCTGCTTGGAGTCCCCTGGCTCTCAATGGTTCACCTGTGGGTGTCAATATGCTTCTTTGGAGGCTTGGGCCCCAGTTAAGGTGCCTAGTCCATGCCTATGGAACCACCTAACAATCACATCACAAACTCTAGCAGGAAACAAATCATTAGGTACAATAATCATGAGTCATATCTTTTAGAAGGCCATTAAATCGTTGATTGAACTCAATCGTTTAATTCTCTCTTTTGTTAATAGTATTAAGCTCTTTGAACAAGTATTTTCCTTCTCTTTTATCCCCAAATTTATCTTTGAATGCATTAGTGAGGGCGCACATAGAGTTGAAAGCATTATCTTCTTTTTCATGAAACTAGTCTAATGCATTATCTTCTAATGAGAGGACGAATAACTTCATATTTACATCTTCATGATTGTATGCAATTGCATGGGCATATCTTTGTATAAAAGTGTTGAACTTATTTATATGAGCATCGACATTGACTGCGTTGTTCCCTTGGAAAGTTGGAAGCTTGTTTATATCTTAATCATCTAGAGGATCATGAGGATATCCCTGAATGTTGGAAAAGTTGCAAGGCTTGTAATAATCCATGGATCATTGATTGGAAGGATTAACGAAAATCAAATGGATATTAGAGGGGGCTTCCTGTCCGAGAAAAATTAAATGCTCTCTAGAATGTAAATTGTTTAACCGAGCTCTTAGAGCCTTTTCAAGATCAGGAGCGGGGTTAATCAAGCTACCATGGTTCCTTCTAGAGTATGTTCTTGGATGAATAAGTGGAGTCGCCACCTAAACAGGAAACCAACCTAAAAGTACAAGCGCTAAAGGTGTGGATAACCAAGATGAAAGGATTAGTGAGAGGAAACAAGATAAGGTGATGTAAAGATGAACAGATATCAACGACGCCAAAAAATGTTGTGGTGCTTTTGGCTCAAATGAAAGGATTAAAGGATTGAAAAAAATATGTGAAGGAAAAAATGTCGTGAAAACCAAGGATTAAAAAAATTTCTCCTCGACAACGATGCCAAAAATTGTTGTGGCGTTGGCATATTAAGAAGAGTGATGATAATTGTCATAATGCCAAATCCCAATAAATTGGTCCCTGACAATGACACCAAAAAATGGTGTCGCTTAGATTATACAGACATTGCAACAACGACTTAGGTCAGGCATGGTCACGATGATCTCCGACCTCTTCGTTCTAGCTGTCTCCCAACAACAGGCTATGGGGGGTTAGTCCCTATGGAAATGTGAAGATGAAATACAATTTGGAAACCAACAAGTTCGAGAGACATGATTGAGTGGCCTAACTACTTGGTTAATTTTAGCAAGGTTAAAAGATTATATTAGATTGAATTGTGAGACCATTGCCTTATCGAGTCAACTTCTTGCTTATTACCAATTAAATGCTAAGTAACCAGATGGAAAATCATTGCCTGAATGCTTTACTAACCTATATGCTATGAAAATCCTAAGACCTAGGTGTGATGCAAGAATCTTGGTTACTTTTAATTATATGCATATTCTAGGTATAACCTTCCTCTTAACTATTTTGGAATCAGTCTCTAGAGTAGGTTGTATGATGGAAGCCAACGGAAAGAAAGAAAATACTTGATTAACAATACCTCCCTATTAATTTTAGGTATGTTCTATGCTAGAGCAATTTATTTAAAATTTCGCAGTTAGCAATCACATCAGCATTAAAGTAAACTGCAGATAGAACATAAATATAAATCGCAGAAGACAAGACAAGCCAAGAGGACACAAGATGTGGCGCCAGCGAGGGACAAACCCCAATGTGGGGAAACCCTTGATCAATTCTTCTTTTATGTTCATCAAAGTTCAACAGAGAGAGAGATAGTACATTTACAACAGAAGTAAACACTTTGACTTATCTAGATCTGAGCATAGATCAGCTCCTATAATGATGAGATCAGTTGAAGACGTTCTGCTTCAACTAATTCTCCAAGGTGACGGCTTCACCTATCGTAGTGCTTCCTTTCATCCATTTGCTGCACATAACTGTGTGACACCATGCTGTACTGTCACATGTGTTGAACCTTGATGACTGAGCTGCTCCTGCTCTCATCATCATGCTGCACATTATTTATCATGCCCACTGTTTCATTCATCATCATACATCACTGCTTTGATGAGAGGATTATACACCATAGCTATTCATCCTTATCGTTTTCATGATGTCGAGACTGAGTCCTTTTACAGGTTCACTGTAATACTGAGATCATATTTATGGCATGACTATCTTACTCTTCCATCTCCAACCGATGTTCTGTAGCTACAAGAGTACGATGTCAAGACTGTTCTTATTCATGCAAAATTAGCCCAACACTGGAATGCCGAGATTGTTCAAACGTTATGTCACTGTTGTGTTTATACGTTCCAGTTATCCGAGGTCTTGACTATGACTGCACCTAATACCCAATTGAGGTGCAATCAAGCCGTAGATTTGGATCTGCTCCTTCATGTGAGAGGAATGCGAGATTGTTACCTCAATTACTGATGCCCTTAGATAAGTTATGTTTCTCCTTCATTCCGGATACTCTCATATCTTGCCTACAACTTCAAGTTTTGACTGTGGCTCCATGTCTAGAATGTGGCCTCATGACAGTGACTCCTTTTCCATGTGAGATCACAGAACCATCTGAGTGAGTTTTGTGCTTCTATGGCAGTGTGAACAGATCTCTGCGCTTAGGGCATCAACTCATGAATAGGTCTCTGCGTTTAGATGTCCTTGACTATGTAGAAAGTGTCAGTGTATTCTCCATGTTGTGCGTATATATTGCTGTCCCATTACAGCGTATGAAATGCTGTGCGTATATATTGTTGTCCCATTACAACGTATGAAATGTTGTGCGTATTTATTGTTGTCACATGACCTGTGTATATCATTCTCCATGAACAGCGTAGATATGTCTCCATGAGTAGCGTATATATGTCACCATGATCTGCATATCACTGTCTCCATGACTGCATGATAGGGTGTCTTCATTTGCTTGCAGATAGATATCTTTATGACCTGCGTATATGTCTCCATTGCCTGCATGTAAGTAACTCTATGTCCTGCGTATGAAAGTCTTCAAGACAGTGAGTGAGAGACTGCGTTTATTCCTTCCCTTACTGTGGCTTAGTGTCTCCATTACATCATATAAATTAGGGCTCGTATAAGGCCTTCATCACTACGTTTAGGGCATCATCCAGCGTATATTCTTGGTGTCCCTCCTTCTCCAAAAACCCAAGACGTGGAAAGGAGGAGAACACATGAAGAGGATGTGTATTCCAAATGATTTCAAGTCCTCTATATTTATACTAAAACGTAGATGATGAATAGGCATGTCTATTCGGCTTCTGAGCCTGCTCAAGTTGCTGGTCGGCTTGATAATAATTCCATAATCAAAATAAATTCATATCTCTATAAATACTTATCGGAATCGGATGATCTTTAGATCAATCCTACACCTCTCAACGAGAGGGATCTAATAAAAATATCAGTTGCCATAAATAAGCTGACCCACATGGAGTTGGCACTAGTTGCCAATTTTAACACTCCCTTTCAACTAGGGAGAACTCCATCCATTGATCCATATGTTCGACTATACTGTCTCTGCCATCAATGCCCTGCACTACTCTGCTCATCTCTGCTCAGTTTTGTTGGCTCTACTGGCTCTGCTCAGCTTTGTTGGCTCTACTATGCTCTGCTTAGCTCTGCTGAACCATGAAGAAGAAGAATTGATCGAGAATGTCTCATACCATTCTCCTTTGACCCGAAGTCAGTCTCAAAGTGCATACCACTGGTCCCAGACCAGTCTCAATTGACCCAAAGTCAATGTCATAGTGGGTACCACTCCTACAACTGGTCCCAGACCAGTATCATCAGTCTCAGAGTGTGTACCACTGGTCCCAGACCAGTCTCAACTAACCCGAAGTCAGCGTCATAGTATGTACCACTCTCATTGGTCCCAGACCAGTCCTACACTGACCCAAAGTCAGTCTCAAAGTATGTACCACTGGTCCCAGACCAATCTCAACCGACCCGAAGTCAGCGTCATAGTAGGTACAACTCCTACAACTGGTCCCAGACCAGTATCATTGATCCCAGATCAATGAAGGTCATCCTAACATAGGGAGTACGGTAGATACAACGATGCATCCATCGGTACTACTATGGTCCCTATCCTCATTTCCCTACTCATTGATCAGATGAGAGGTACTTCCCATGAGTCCCAGACTACATGGGTAGGATGCCTCGACAGGAGAACTAATCAATCCTGTCCTCACAAGAGAACTTATCATCCTGCTACATAATCGCCATGGAGAACACATCATCCAGGCCTCACAGGAGAGCTAATCATCCTGCTACATAATCGTCATGGAGAACACATCATCCAAACCTCACAGGAGAGCTAATCATCCTGCTACATAATCGTCATGGAGAACACATCATCTAGACCTCACAGGAGAACTAATCATCCTGCTACATAGTCGTCATGGAGAACACATCATCCAGACCTCACAGGAGAACTAATCATCCTGCTACATAGTCGTCATGGAGAACACATCATCCAGACCTCACAGGAGAACTAATCATCTTGCTACATAGTCGTCATGGAGAACACATCATCCATACCTCACAGGAGAACTAATCATCCTGCTACATAGTGGTATCCAAACAGCTCACTGAAGAGCTTTCGTAACCAGACTGCCTCTCAGGTAGCCATGCTAGCAGCAATATACTCTGCCTCGGCAGTGCTCAAAGCCACCGACTTCTGCTTCCTGCTCATCTAGGATATCAAAGCAAATCCCAAGGAGAACCTTTTTTACACTGAGAAGTGCTCTAGTGATCCTTCACACTGCCTGCCTACTCAGCATTTGATATATTCCAGGCAGTGTACCTCAATCCATGAGAGATTGTGCCCTGAAGATATCTCAGAAGATTCTAGGCACCAATCCGGTGAATCTCAACCAAATATGAGCTCACCATGCTAACTGTAGCAGATATGTCCGAATGGAGGTTCACCAAGAACATCAACGCAAATGAGGTTATGAAACTCAGAGGCATTTCCCAAATCTAGTCCGACATCACTACCATATAACTTTTGAAAGTTAATATCCTTGAGGTAGTCACAGGCTTGTAGTTTATCTTTCCACATTCAGAATCCAACTCCCTCTATCTTCTACAAATGAGAGGGCCAGCACCTGTCAGACATAGGTGCCAGTATGAGAGGTCGATCATCCATAACCTTCAAGTAATGGTTTGGATCGATTTCACTCCTAGTGAATCTCAACTTCATCAGACAACTATTGATCCTCTCATACTATGCCTGGGGTGATTTGCTTCAAGCCATAGAGTACTTTCTACCACCTGCATACATGAGATTCCTAATCATGAATCTCAAACTCCTCGGGTTGTTCCAAACTTGTGGACCTGTGGCATGAGGGGAATGGTCCCCTTATAAGATTTTCCTTTGGTACATCTCAGACATGTACCTTCATGCTCTTGAGGCATCCCTGTCACCATCTGACTCAGACTTCCGGTGTTGTGTCAATGGACATGGTTCCTAGTGGACTTCCTGCAACTTGATACAACCCTGAACTCAAAAACATCTTTGAAAAATCTATTTTCAAGCACATACCTTTCCATTGATGAGTGCCACCCTGTAACCTTCGACTTCCATTCTTGGGGTTCCTTGCTTTCTATGAAGAGTCGACCATTTCTCCTTCATGAACTGTATCACCTGTCATTCCCTTAACCCTGGAATGATTTGTTTATCTTCATCAAGAGAAGTGTCTCTTCCACTCAGACACTCCTTCGCATAATGGTCGAACTTATTGTAACCAAGGCATCTACCTTTCCTTCCACCCTTAGATCCGAACTTCCCAATGAAGTGATCTTTTAGATGGGCCATCAGAAACTTCTGCTACGCCATTATGGTAATATGCTCTGCTTCGACTTCACCCTTGCTGAACTTAGAAGAGAGATGTGGAACCCATTGATCCTTTTGTCCTGTCCCAACTATCTTAGGTGATTGCTCTTTCACTCTTGCTTGGGCATTGTCTTCACCTCAGCTGTGATTCCATGTTAATTTTAGGTATGTTCTATGTTAGAGCAATTTATTTAAATTTTCACAGTTAGCAATCACATTACCATTAAAGTAAACTGCAGATAGAACATAAATATAAACCGCAGAAGACAAGCCAAGACAAGAGGACACAAGATGTGGCACCAGCCAGGGACAAACCCTAATGTGGGGAAACCCTTGATCAATTCTTCTTTTATGTTCTTCAAAGTTCAACAGAGAGAGAGATAGTACATTTACAACAGAAGTCAACACTTTGACTTATCTAGATCTGAGCATAGATCATCTCCTATAACAATGAGATCAGTTGAAGACATTCTGCTTCAACTGATTCTCCAAGGTGACGGCTTCACCTATTGTAGTGTTGCCTTTCATCCATTTGCTGCACATAATTGTGTGACACCATGTTGTACTGTCACATGTGTTGAACCTTGATGATTGAGCTGCTCCTGCTCTCATCATCATGCTGCTCATTATTTATCATGCCCACTATTTCATTCATCATCATACATCACTGCTTTGATGAGAGGATTATACACCATAGCTGTTCATCCTTATCATTTTCATGATGTCGAGACTGAGTCCTTTTACAGGTTCGTTGTAAAACCGAGATCATCTTTATGGCATGATTGTCTTATTGTTCCATCTCCATCTGATGTTCTGTAGCTACAGGAGTATGATGTCAAAACTGTTCTTATTCATGTGAAATAGCCCAACACTGGAATGCCGAGATTGTTCAAACGTTATGTCGATGTTGTGTCTATACGCTCCAGTTATTTGAGGTCTTGACTCTGACTGCACCTTATACCCAATTGAGGTGCAGTCAATCCCTAGATTTGGATCTGCTCCTTCATGCGAGAGGAATGCGAGATTGTTACCTCAATTGTTGATGCCCTTAGACAAGTTCTGTTGCTCCTTCATTCTGGATACCCTCATATCTTGCCTGCAACTTCAAGTTTTGACTGCGGCTCCATGTCTAGAATGCGGCCTCATGACAACGACTCCTTTTCCATGTGAAATCACATAACCATCTGAGTGAGTTATGTGCTTCTATGGCTGAGTGAACAGATCTCTGCGTTTAGGGCATCAACTCGTGAATAGGTCTCTGTGTTTAGATGTCTTCATGACTACGTGGAAAGTGTCAGCGTATTCTCCATGCTGTGCGTATATATTGTTGTCCCATTACAGCGTATGAAATTTTGTGTGTATATATTGCTATCCCATTACAGCGTATGAAATGTTGTGCGTATATATTACTGTCCCATGACCTGTGTATATCAAGCTCCATGAAAAGCGTAGATATGTCTCCATGAGCAGCGTCTATATGTCACCATGATCTGCGTATCACTGTCTCCATGACTGCGTGATAGGGTGTCTTCATTTGCCTGCAGATAGATATCTTTATGACCTGTGTATATGTCTCCATTTCATGCATGTAAGTAACTCTATGTCCTGCGTATGAAAGTCTTCAAGACAGTGAGTGAGAGATTGTGTTTATTCCTTCCCTTACTGCGGCTTGGTGTCTCCATTACAACATATAAATTAGGGTTGCGTATAAGGCCTTCATCACTGCGTTTAGGGCATCATCCAACATATATTCTTGGTGTCCCTCCTTCTCCAAAAACCCAAGATGTGGAGAGGAGGAGAACACATGAAGAGAATGTGTATTCCAAATGATTTCAAGTCCTCTATATTTATACTAAAACGTAGATGATGAATAGGCATGTCTATTGGGCTTCTAAGCCTACTCAAGTTGCTGGTCGACTTGATAATAATTCCATAATCAAAATAAATTCATATCTCCATAAATACTTATCGAAATCGGATGATCTTTAGATCAATCCTACACCTCTCGACAAGAGGGATCTAATAAAAATATCAGCTGCCATAAATAAGCTAACCCACATGGAGTTTGGCCCTAGTTGCCAATTTTAACACTCCCCCTATGTTCCAACCACCCGATGCCTATGACATTGTAAAGATTGCGGCTCCGACGACTGCAAGGTCACTGTGTTAACCACTAAAGAGGGTCTAGGCTCCTCAAACTAAATTGAGAAAGGGTGGCCCTAAGTTTCTATCAACCAAACTTACGCTTTATGCTTGGAGGTACGTTATTAATGCAACTAGACTTAGAATGAAAATACAAGATGGATTAAGAGATTCTTACGGTAAGATTGTTTAAGTTTCTTAACTACTTAATTATGACTTAATCCTAAGTTATACCACCAAATACTTATCAATGAGATCACAGTCTTAACCACAAGAAAATGTGCCAAGTTACCAAGTGCCAAATAGATATCCATAATATACAATTATTCGACAATTACGGGATGTGCTCAAATCCCGTAACAACTTGTTCAATGATAATTGGGTCACTTAAAATAATTTGATCAATGCTTAACAATATACCAACGATTATTAACACAAAACTATCAATGCTCTTACTTCAAAACAATGCCACAATGATTATTACTTGAAACGATTAGAGATTTCCAAAGATATTTTAACAAGATAAATGCCAATGTTTCTTAAATCCAATTACCAAGATCTATTCAATTATATTAGAAGCCTTTAAGTAAATATCACTTAGATGCGCAAAATATTCCAAAGATTGCTAAATGAAAATTTGAAATAAGATACTCCAATGCTTAAACCAAGAACACTTGGATCTTTAGATTTGATTTACTTAGGCAACCAAGACCATTAGATTATGATGTCAATGTGCTATAGAGAGTGAGCCAATTAGTGGAAACATGAATAGATTATGAGTAAGCTCACAAAGGACAAGCAAGTGTTAGTTTTCTTATCCAATATTACCAATGTCAGAAAACACATTTAATAATGAAAACAAAATATTTCTTACAACAAGGCATGAATCATTGAAAACACTTAAAGTGATACAAGCTACTATCAAACCAAATTTTAAAATGCCAATTTCTTAATATATTAGGCCTTTTAATGATGCAAATGCCATTGTTATAAATCAGACTTCTATGCAGAGATGACAGTCATGAAAACTTGAACATTTATGCCAAATGGAAAATGCCCAAAATGCTTAAGTGATTTGTGAATATGTTATAGCATGTGCAAGTTAATTTTATGTCACTCAGATTGACTTTTACCACTGTTATGAATGTATTCATAGAGTTGTAGCAAACAATGAGAGAAAATAGGGTTTAGAGGTCAAACCCTAGAAGAAACTTGCCCACTTGCGCAAATTTTCTTCCAATGACTATGGCACTTGAAAACACAAATTTGTAGCCCAATTTCTCTGCAAAACCACCAAGAATTAGTTCAAAAAATCAAATGCACCAACAAAGGCAAGGCAAGGGAAGAATGAGACAAGGGGAAGGCTAAGGAGAAGGATAGAAGGCCTAGATAAGCCTACGGGTAAGGCCTAGAGGCCCAAAAGGTCTCACGACAGGGAAGAAAAGGCCAACTAGGGCCTGCACTAAGGCAAAAGGAGCCCAATAAGGGTTGCGACTAGGGTAATGGCAGCCTTAGAGGCCTGTGACTCTAGGGAGGAGCCTCAAAGGGCTCATGACAGGCCCAATAAGGTTGTCATTTGGCTTGAAGGGGAGGCTGAGAGGCTTGCTATGGCTAGTGAAGGGGAGGAGAGAGGAGATGAGGGGCAATGAAAGGATATGGAGGGGAGGAAAGGCGGGAAGGAAGGAAGATAAGGAGGGTTGAGAGGCTAGGAATGCCTACAACAGGCCTTGGAGGGAAGCCGAGAGGGTTCCAAGGGGTCCCAAGCCCACGACCAGGCAAGGAAAGGTAGGATGAGGCCTAATTAAGCTTGCGGCTAGGCCTTGGATGCCAAAAAGGGTTGATGTTGAGGTCAAGAGGGCTAGATGGCTAGCCTAGGAGAGGACATTGGGCCTGGAGGCCACAAAAAAATTGAAATCCTCGCCCAAAATTGAATTTGCTTCAGATCTTCAACTTTACTGCAAAATTCTTTAGTTGCTTGCTCCATAAAAATTGTAAAGGATAGATCTTACCCTCAAGGGCCTAAATCTAGCTCTAATCTAGGAATTTTCCTTTGATCTCACCTGCAAAAATAAATTTACAAATGTCCAAGATCCCAATATATACAAAAAATTCAAAATTCCCCAAAACCCCTGAAACCCCAACTGCAAAACAAGGGTTAGAGAATAAAATAATTAACAGAAATTATTATACAAATGCACAATGCTAAGAGAAATTTTGAGGAATAAAATTTTGTAGATCTTGACAGTGGCTAGATGTATTTCGAAAAATAAATGTTAAACCACAGTTTTAGTGAAGTTAGAAAATCACATAACATATTTAGAATCCAAATATAGTCAACCTGTGCCCACAATTTGTGAACTTGGAGCCCAAGAACTGGGGAACCTACAAACTCTATATATTTTATCAAGAAGAAACCGTTAGAACATACAATGAATCAGATCACTTAAGATAAGCCCAAAACTTACCAATATAATTTTCCTATCATCTACAATTAACTAACAATTTAATTAATATTTTAAGCACAATATAGGAATGCATATACCCAGCACATACCACAAATCAACAAGACAAAGACATCATGAACTGCACCCCAAAGTCTTTTATTATGATGATCAAAACGTTCCCAGCAGGACAGTGGTTGTACACCAACTTTTACAAAGTTACATTAGAGTAGAGCTCAAGATCAAGATCAAAATAGAAGCAAAATGCCTTCTATTTATAGAGAAATTCCTCCAAGTGGAAAATACCAGCTAGTTGGCATGATCCCCGTCAAAACAATCTCAACGGTCGATAAATATTTGATGATCTTTAAATATTTGTCGTCAAAAATATTTATTTTTAAGGAATTTTCGAATTTTTCATTAAAGTCATTTTTTATTAGCTCAAAAATAGATATTTTGAGCTAATTTCCTGAAAATTTTGACTTTGATTTAACGACCAGGGTCCAAGGGTCCAATTTTTCATGAAATATCTAATATTCCCTTGGTGGAGGACCTCCAAAAATTAATTTATTTTAGACCTACGAATTTTTCCACTTGGAGAATTTAATATTTCTAACATTTTAATTTTTGACTCAAATTAATTAATTTTCAGGCTTAAAATTTAATTTTAATTTTTCTAGAAAAATTAATTATTTGACACTTGAGGGGGATTAATTATTTTTCCACCCTCAAATATTTTAGCCATGGTGTCTAAGTATGAGGGACCATGCACTAAAATATTTTTTAAATAAGATTTTACAAATTCAACCCTTTGTACTTTGGGCTTGGTTGAGTGCATCAAGGATGATCCCGTATAATTTATCTTTGGTGGAAGCAGATGGACTCATGTGTTAGAGGGAGTAGTTGTGAAGAATAGTATTTCCATTAAAGGGAGCCATCAGAAAGCCCTGTTTTGACCTCAAAGGGAGTTGACCTCAGATTTGAAGCGAGAATGTCTCAATTTCAGAGGAAGCACCCAATTTGAGTGACCTAATAGCTTCTATGATTCTATATAAAAGTTTATGGTTGAGCCAAGATATGTTGCTCAACATGTGTTGAGCACCAAGCACGGTATAGATGATCATGGATGATTGGAGAAGCACAATTGCAAGTTTAGTTTGGGCAGAGAATGTTGAAGACGTAAATAATTTGTTGCTTCAGTTTGGGCTATGTTATAATTTCTTCGATAAGCATGAAGCAACTCATCTGTTGCACTATGTATGGCATAGGCTGAGTACATTGCAACTGGATTGGCTAGTTAAGAAGTTAGATGACTTCAAAGGCTACTTGTAAGTTTAGATCAAATACAGTTTATGACCATGATGATATACATGGTGCAAAAGGGAATAGTGAAGCTCGAGCATACATCCACTATGAGCAAATAGCTAATTTGCTAACGAAGCCTATTTCTAGAGGGAAGTTTATGTACTTTCAAAACAAACTTGAGCCTATGTAGAATGCCTCTCTAATTGAGAGGGAGTGACGATTGCAACATGGATACGGTTTCTCCATATGTCATGGACTTTGACTGGAATTAGGGATGTTATCTATGTGTTAATTACATTGACCATAATCAGTGAGAATGGTTTGATAGATTAGATAGCATCATGGACTGGCATTCTTCATGTGTCATGTACTTAGATCAAAACTAGTCATGGTACCTCTATATCAAGTACATTGACAAAAACTAGGAAGAATGGTCTAATGGACAAACATTTTCTTGTGTCATGGTATAGTGACCTGATTAGGGTCGTATTCCCTATGTCACTTTGACCCGTGTAGGAAAATGGTGCAGTAGAGAACAGTCATCCCCCCTGTGTCAATGTATAGTGACCTGATTAGAGATGTTGTCCTTTGTCACTTTGACCAGGATTAGAGAGAATGGTCCTAGAGGTTGAAGACTCCCAACGTCGTGTTCTAATCTCTTTATAGAGTGAGCTCGTTTACTAGACAATGCATAAGTGCCATATGTCGGGGGTACTGGTTGGGTTATGGAAATGTGATCGATGTTGGTGATGATATTGATGATGATGCTTATATTAATCTTGATAATCCTTCCTTACAGAATTGTCAACTTGAGAACATCTTGATAGTCATTATGAATAACTCCCTAGTTGAAAGGGAGTGTTGAATTTTGTAACTAGTATTGGTTTTCATAATGTATTTTCTGTCATTTGTAAATTTATTAAAGCATATTTAAAATGCTTGGGTCATAAAAAGAATTTTATATGTGGGTTTCATGTTGTGATATTCCCACTTAGCAATATTGCTAAGGGGAAATATCAATTTTTCCCAATTTTGTATTATTTTGTACTTGCACTCAGGAAAAGTGGGTTTGGGGACCCCACTTGAATTTTGGAGTTAAGAAGAGGACCAAACATTAGGATAGGGGGGGAAAATCGAATTGTTGGTGGTAAGTGGGGGCCACTCATGGAGAAATACAACCCCATAGGAAGTACGCACTCGTTGGAGGGAAATTGGTGGGGGAAAGTCGATGGCTGGGCCCACATGGGCAATTGGGAGGCACTTTGACAAAAGACGAGGCAATCATTTTTGGGCATTCTTGATCATTTGAGTTTTCTCTTAGACTAGCACGCTTGAGATGAACCCAATTCAGTAGGTGTTGTTGAGCACGAGAGGTTTCCAAGCGGAAATCTCACCCCTTGCTTTAGTGGACTTCCAGTGCTAGCCCAAGGAGGGAGTCTCATCCTTTTTAGATCGATCCAGGTGAAACTTAGTGGTATTGTGGGGGAGTTCCAGCAACAACAACGTAGGGACTACATTGTCCTTGTTCGTACCACGCGTGGGACTTGAGGAGAGAAGCAAATTTGGGTCTGAAATTTGTGGGGGACTCCGGGAAGGAGAATTGTTGAAGATTTCAGCCATTTTGGGGACACTCGGCAACAAAATTTACATATGGGTCGAAAAACCCAGCAGTAGGAGGAGCTAGAGGAAATTGGGGCGAAATTCCAAGGTCAACATTTGGCCAAATCCTTCATGGGTTTTTGGGTGTTATTTGAAGAGAGCCCAAGGTTAATTTCCCGGAATTTTCTGAGCACCGAAGGAGGCCTTGGAAGCCATTGTTTACAACCAACAACTCATTTTCTGGGGAATTCAACGCAGAGCCAGAGAGAGATCAACCAGTGGATTTGGGGGACTTGAATTCTTCACTTTGGATTTGCTAGCTTGCCTCGAGCAAGCCCAAGTGAAAACTTTCCAAACATCAGATTGTAACCCCATGCTTTCATAATAAAATGGCTTAGCACAACGCAGTTTTTGGCTCTATATCGTGGTCTGATTTGTGTGCAATTTTTCTGTGTATTTTTACTATGCATGCTTTGTTTATTACTGTAAATTTTCCTTAGGGATATTACAGTGGCATCAAAGGTCATAATCTTTGCTCAACCTGTGGGAGAAACATCAATCTATGACACTAGAAGACCAACATAATGTAACTTATCAGAGGCAGAGGTACATGAGCAAAGAGAGGTAGCTCCAAATCACCCCAAATCTAGTGGTAGTTGAGCCAGAGGTCGAAATGTCAAACATGGGGGATAACAAGGGAGACAAAAGGAGTAAAGAGGAGGAGTTCGCCCAACATCTTCTCAAGGTCGTGCAGGATTTGTCTAAGGGCATAGAGGAGTTGAGGAAACAAAATTGCAGTAACAATAGGGGCAAAGAGACTCAAGGGAAATTCCACATTGGTGAGGGCTTTGGTACTTTGCATCACCAAGGGGATCATGGCCCCAACGCACCCCTCTTTCCCAGCACACCACCCAGGTCCACTATTCTCCACATTTATAGCATCCGGTGCTGGAGGGATGCAAGGGAAAGAGGAGATGCCCATGGGGGACTATTTTATGGAGTATTTGTCCTATGGGCCTGACTTTAGAGAGGCCATTACCTTTAGGCTTCAAGGACTCTTGCTAGTTGAAAGGTAAAACAGGGGAAAAGGGCAAGGTGGACGAAGCTACACCCATGGTACTGCTTTACAACGCACCATGGGGAGATTGTTCCTCCCAACTTTTGATGGTTCGTCCAAGAGTTCAGCGAAAGCATGGGTTGAGAAACTGGACGTTTACTTCCAACTCAATTAGATGATGGAAGGAGACGCAATTAAAATTGCCACTTCTCATTTAGAAGGGGAAGCCCATGACTGGTGGTTCCATGGGCTAACCACGACAAGGCATGTTGGAGTGACAACCTACAAGGATTTCACTAGGAGGGTGATGGAGCATTTCGAGATAAGAGACCTGGAGGAGCATTTTGGGGAGCCGACAAGGCTCAAACAGACGGGAAACACTTAGGTCTACACCTCAGAGTTTCTGAGGTTGTCACTGATGGTCCCAAATCTATCAGAGGCCAGGAGGGTCTTCATGTTTGTACAGGGGCTAACAGAGCCATTGAAGGGATTGGTGAGGTCCAATAGCCCAATATCTTGCAGGATGCAGTGGGGAGGGCCTGAGATTTGCAGGATGCTCTACCTAGGGCTAGAGCACCGTTACCACCTAGACATGGTTTCCAGTGAGGGGAAGAGACACTAGGGCTCCACTACCAAGAGCCAACTAGGGGCATGGATAGCTGGATGAGGAGACTTGGAAAGACCTCCAGAGGAGGAAGTTGTGTTTCACCTGTCAAGAACCTTGGGCACCAAGCCATAGATGCACAACAGGCAAGGTCCATTACATTGAGGTCTTTTCTGGCAATGACCTGAAGGACGATGTAGAGTTGGAGATGGATGGAGATGACAACGTAGCATGTGTGGAGAGGGGACCACCACCACCACCACCACTAGGGGGAGCCCCCTTACCAGCAAGAGGGTTCCTTATATCTCTAAGTGGGGTACCCAAGTTTTTTACCTTGAGGATCAGGAGCACCGTGCAAGGGCAACGTGTCAGTTTTGGTGGACAGTGGGGTTACCCCGAATTTCATTAATGCACAGATGGTTTAGAGGAGGGGCATCACAACCAAGGAGTTTGAGGGATTTTCGATTCTTGTGTTGGGAGATAGAACCATGCAGTGCACACGCTATGTTCCCACCTTGACAATGACCATGGGGAACTATTCAATGACAAACCATCTTTTGTGGTGGATGTGTCGGACACCAATGTGGTGATGGGTGTCCAGTGGCTCTATTCATTTGACCGAGTCACTATTCATTGGAGGAAGTAGGAGATGGAATTCACAGGGCTGGATGGAAAATTGGTTTTGCTGCAGGGTATGCACTCTTACCCTCCACAGACTGTTTCAGCCCACAAGATGGAGGCTAATTTGAGGCATGGTGACATTGAGTGGGCCATGGAGTTGAGGATTTTTGAGGCTGGGGGTCAGCCCAAGCCACCACACCCAAACATACAGGCTATTTTGGATAGGTACCCAGTGGTGTTTGGAGACATATCGCCCAGGAAACCACTTGATCGAGGTTTTGAGCATACTATTGAGTTGGAGCCGGGGGTACAGGCCATGATTACTACCCCGTAAAAACAGCACAAGGCATACAAGGATGAGATTGGGAGGGCCATTCATGAGTTGTTGACACTTGGCTACATTAGGCCTAGCTTCGGCCCTTTTGCTTCATCAGTTGTCTTGGTGAAGAATAAGGATGAGACCTTAAGCATGTGCATCGACTACCGGGCCCTCAACAAGACCCTTAAGAACCATTACCCTATCCCACACATAGATGAGCTGATGGAAACACTGAGGGGGACTAAGTTCTTCCCCAATATTGACTTGCGTTCACTGTACCACCAGATCAGGGTGAGGGATCAAGATGTCCCTAAGATAGCTTTCAAGTGTCACTATGGGAACTTCGAGGTCTTGGTTATGCCTTTCAGGCTAACCAACGCTCCTGCCACCTTCCAATCCTGCATGAACCATTTGTTTCGTGGGCAGTTGCGGAAGTTCGTGTTGGTGTTTTTCGATGATATTTTAATCTATAGCTAGACCTGCGAGAAACACTAGCAACATTTGGAGAAAATATTGCATATTTTGGAGCAACAGTTTTACGCTAAGTTGTCCAGGTGTGAGTTCATTTTGACGAAGATGCTCTATCTAGGTCACATTATTGGAGAGGACGACGTGAGATTCAATGAGGAGAAGATCAAGGCCATCCAAGACTGGCCAGAGCTCCAAAATGTGACGGAGTTGAGGGGTTTTGTGGGTATTTGCACCTACAACAGGAAGTTCATGAAGGGCTTCTCTCAATTGGCAGCTCCCCTCACCGATTTGACAAAGAAGGGGGTGCTTGAGTTGACAAATGGGGCGCAGGAGGCTTTTGAGCAACTCAAACAGGTCATGAGCAGTTGCCCAGTGTTGGCACTCCTAGATTTTGCACAACCCTTTGTACTTGAGTGCGATGCATCAGGGGAGGGTGTAGGAGTAGTTTTGATGCAAGGGGGACACCCGATAGCTTTTGAGAGCTGGAAGCTACTGCCCCACGAGAGGTTGTACTCCATTTATGACAAAGAGATGTTAGCCATCATGCATGCGCTAGCCAAGTTCAAGGATTAATTGGTGGGAAACAGGTTTTGGGTCAAGACAGATCACAACAGCCTCAGATTCTTCTTGGAGCAGAAACAATTGCAGGAGAGGCAACAGAAGTGGGTGAGCAAGCTCCAGGCATACGACTTTGACATTGAGTATGTCAAAGGAAAGCATAACGTGGTAGTTGATGTGTTGTCCATGAGGCTAGCTACCATTTCACTGATGAGCATTGCACTAGACTGGACGACGCAGTTACTAGTGGAATATTCCAAGGACCGATTTGCATGTGAGTTCCTTGATGGTGCAGTGGTGGATGACCGGTACATGGTGATGAACGAGGTGATTTACTTCAGGGACCATATTTATTTAGTACCCAACTCCCAGTTGAGGGAGAAGATCATGCAGGATTCCCATGACTCACCATTAGCAGGGAATCAAGGGTTTACCAAGACATACAGGGCCATCAAGGAGCGTTTTGCATGGAGGGGCCTTAAGGATGACGCTCTGATGCATGCCCAAGAGTGTGACACATGAAAAAGGAACAAGGGTGAGCAGACACACCCTGTTGGGTTGCTACAACCCCTTCCTATCCTTGAGGGGAAATGGGAGAGTGTGCCAATAAATTTTATTACCAAGTTGCCCACAATTTAGGGCAAGGACTACATATACGTGTTGGTGGACCAATTGATGAAATTTTCCCACTTTTTTGCCATCTCAGCCTGGTCTTCGGCCTCACAAGTGGCCGAATTATTTTTCAGGGATGTATTTAGGCTTCATGGTCTCCCGAAGACCATTATCGGCAACCGGGACAGCATGCTCATGGGGAGATTTTGGCAAGAACTATTTTGACTAGTGGGCACAGAGCTCACCCCCAAGACTGATGGGCAGGCGAAGATAGTCAACAAATGGCTAGAGGGGTACCTATGTAACTATGTGACAGGCCATTAGCATGCATGGATACGATGGTTGCATTTGGGCGAGTATTGCTACAACAAAACATACCACATGTGCATAAGTATGTCCCCATTCAGAGCTTTGTACGGTTATGATGCATTATATTTTGCTGACGTGATGTTTGGAGACAACAAGGCCCCTAGGGCCAAGGATTTGATACAGGAGAACCAAGATATCTTGCAGGCTCTCAAAGATAACTTGCAAACTGCACAGACTTAGCAAAAGCTCTATGCAAACAGAGACCGAGTAGAGAGGCAGTTTGAGGTTGGGGATTTCATCTTCTTGAGACTTCAGCCGTATAGGCAGTCCACACTGAAGAAGAAGGGGGCTGAGAATCCCAAGCCTCGCTTCTATAGGTCGTACAAAGTCAATAGGAGCGTCAGTAAGGTGGCATACGAGCTGGAGCTACCCCGGGGGAGTCAAGTTCATAACATTTTTCATGTGTCTTGCCTGAAAAAGGCACTGGGTCAGCAGGTGACTGCAGCCGCAGAGCTACCACCCATCGATGATGAGGGGCACTTGGTTTTGGAGCTGGAGGCTATTCTAGACACCCAAGAGAGGCACTTGCAGAACAGGGTTATCAAAGAATTTTTTATTAGATGGCAGAACCCGCTAGATGAGCATGCCACTTCAGAGGGAGAGTAGATACTTCAGCATCCTTCATTGCAATTGCTTGAGGACAAGCAACGTTTTGGCAAGGAGGACTGTGATATTTCCACTTAGCAATATTGCTAAGGGGAAATATCAATTTTTCCCAATTTTGTCTTATTTCGTACGTGCACTTAGGAAAAGTGGTTTTGGGGGTCCCACTTGAATGTTGGAGTTAATAAGAGGCCCAAACATTAGGAGACAGGGGGGAAATGAAATTGTTGGTGGTAAGTGGGGGCCACTCATGGAGAAATACAGCCCGATAGGAAGTACACACTCATTAGAGGGAAATTGGTGGGGGAAGTCGATCGCTAGGCCCACATGGGAAATTGGGAGGCACTTGACAAAAGAGGAGGCGACAATCATTTTTGGGCATTCTTGATCATTTGAGTTTTCTGTTAGACTAGTAGGCTTGAGATGAAGCCAAGTCTGTAGGTGTTGTTGAGCACAAGAGGTTTCCAAGCGGAAATCTCACCCCTTGCTGCGGTGGACTTCGAGTGCTAACCCAAGGAGGGAGTCTCATCCTTTTTAGATTGATTCGGGAGCAGCATAGTGGGAGTGTGAAGGAGTTCTAGCAGGAACAACATAGGGACTGCATTGTGCTTGTTTGTACCACATGTGGGACTTGAGGAGAGAAGGGAATTTGGGTCTGATATTTGTGGGGTAGTCTGAGAAGGAGAATTGCTGAAGATTTCAGCCATTTTGGGGAGACTCAACAACAAAATTTACAGGTGGGTCGAAATACCTAGTAGCAGGAGGAGCTAGGGGAAATTGTGCCAAAATTCCAAGGTCGACATCTGGCCAATTCCTTTGTTGGTTTTTGGTGATTATTTGAGGAGAGCCTGAGGTTAATTTCCTAGAATATTCTGAGCACTGGAGGAGGCCCTAACAACCATTGTTTACAACCAACAACTCATTTTCTGGGCAGTTCAGCGCAAAGCCAGAGAGAGATCAACCAACAACTTTAGGGGACTTGTCTTCTTCACTTGGGCTTTGCTAGCTTGCCTTGGGCAAGCCCAAGTGCACACTTTCCAAACATCAAATTGTAACCCCATGCTTTCATAATAAAATGGCTTAGCACAACGCAGTTTTTGGCTCTATATCATGGTCTGACTTGTGTGCAAATTTTCTATGTATTTTTACTATGCATGCTTTGTTTATTACTGTAAATTTTCCTTACGGATATTACACATGCTCAAAGAAAAGAAAAAAATTGGTATATTTGAAAAAGAAAATCAAATCAAATTTTATGTTTTTGGTCAAACCTCCATTAATCAAGTCGGCCCTCCAAATACCTCAAGCCGACTCCAAAAAAGAGGCACCCATTCAGCGTCATGAAGTATTATAAAAAGACATTAATTCCTTCCTCCAAGAAGGGAAACTAAGCTCGTATACATCTCTAAGGTAGTTCGTATGTACTCTGAGGCATATTCGTAAGATTCTCTGAGGCAGTGCATATATATCTCTGGGGCAGTTTGTATACATCTCTGAGGCAACTTGTATGTATCTCTGAGGCATTTCGTATGTATCTCTGAGGCAGTTCGTATACATCTCTGAGGCAGTTTGTATGTATCTCTGAGGAAGTTCATATGTATCTCTGAGGAAATTTGTATTCATCTCTAAGACAATTCATATGCTTTCCTAAGGTAGTTCATATGTTGTTTTGAGGCAGTATTAGAAGCTATGTAAATTCTTTGAAGCAATATATGCAAAGTTTATCGAGCAGGATTGAGGACAGGCATGTGGCATAATACGGATAGACTTGTAGTAGAATTCTTTTGGATAGTTGAAGGCTATTGTTTTTCATGGAGGGCTGACTTGACACTTGGGGGACTAGCTGTCATACCACTATTGGTTAGTTTGTCTATGGATTGGATATCTCTCTTGTTGACAATGATTCTTTAAGGAAAGGATTGTTGGGGTTTTCCTAGGGTAAAAATTGTCTACTGTCTCTTGTGCACAATGATCTCTATTTTCTTCTACTTGAATGATTAAAAGTGTTGATGTATAATTGCTTGATGAAGAACAAATAAAGGCTAAAAGAATGATAATGATTCTCCCAAGTAATTATCAAAGTCTAGAAACTATGCTAGTCTCTATCACAATTAAATTTCTAACAAATGTTGGGACCTTCTTCCTCATCAATATCCTTCACCTTAGAAAGTGCCACCCACCTCATGCCAATCCTTTAGCTTCTCAGTTTGATCAAAACAAAGACCCCCATGTGCAGTGAGGGAAGACATGTTGGTTTCCATTGTGTTGGCTGACTGAGTGAGAGTGTTGACTAACTAGGAGTGAGATTGAACCATCTTCTTTACTTTTTACATGGATAACATGTTATGAATGTGTCATGTAGTACCATGGGGTCCATCAAAAAAGTTAGCCAAGAGCTATTCCAACATGATCAATGTCATGAGAAGAATTGCATAGTTACCCATATTGTCATCTAAAGTCCAAATGATCTCATTCATGGATTTGTTTGGGTCTTCCACATGGAACCTCCCAGATTGTTCTCTACACAAAGTAACAAAAGTGCCTTCACAAGTTGGAATAGTTTCAAAGGATATACCCACTTACAAAGAACCCCTAAGTTAGTAATTCACTTCCTTAGACAGCAACATTCCCCAACAATCCAACACATATCACAACAACATCCATTCAAATTGAGATGCCCAAATACACAACAAATCTAACATGCAAGTCTATAATTAGGCCAAACACCTTAATCTCTCTTGAGTCCATGATGCACAAATTTCTGTGAGGCCAAGCAGTTGGAGGACCCAATTGTTTCATTGCTTTTAATGAGATGACAATGGTTAATTCCCCAGAATCTAGCATCCAGTTGCGAAATAACAAATCATTAACTTGAAACGAAATGTTAAAGGGCCTTTGACCATCGTTTTTCCTCCCTTGGTTCACGTTTTGCAATACAATAGGGGCATCCTCAGCAACAGCTTCACTAACATCACTTAAGCCCAAAGTCTTCTTTCCCTTTTTACCTTAGTGACGGGATCTTTAAAAGTTCAATCAATGGGATCAACACACATGAACTTTTGTGAAGTATGGCTCTATATCATTCTAGATCATTATTCACATCATTACATGTACCTTTCACAATAGAGAATGTTGAGCATTCACCAATATTTCTTGTTGGTTGGGTATCCTCTAGGTGTAATTGTTGTTGTGGTACATTTGTTTGTTGTTGGGAAGTGCTGGATCCTTGTTGAGTTGACTTATCTCTTTGTCAGAACCAAGACCCATCTTTAAACTAGCTACTTAGGACATACCAATAAAATAGTTGTTTTACTTGTGGATGATGCTAAAATCAAGCCAATATATCCTCTATTCTCAAGTTGTGACTCAGAAGAGGAATATTAAATAAAAACCAATGCACTGACGTGTTAGATATTTGACACCCAAATAATAACAGCATTCCACAACAGCAAGTAAAAATATCCTTTAGCATTATAATAAAGATCTACTTACCATAGTTGTCTCCATTATACTTAGATGTGTTTCGATTATGTACTTTTGTCACTGCTCGAAGCACAAAGAGGAATGTGAAGTGCAAATTTCTCACTCGGAATATTTCAACACCTGTTCATAAAGAAAAATTGGATTTGTGACCCACTGGGGAAAGACAATCAACAGAACAAGAGTTATAATGAGAGTTCTGTACGCATTTATGCTAGTGCATAAATTTCAAGTGCTGTTAATTAGTAACCCAAATCCATATATACAAAAGAAAGCCTGAAAAAATAGTGAGTAATACATTTACAAATCTTTATGGACAGAAATATGGACATATCCATTAAAGTTTAAACATCTGGATATTATTGTATCCTTTCCATCACCAAGTACATATTCTGCTGCAATGTGAACGGAAATAGAAGAATGCACCCTTATATAAGCTTATAGAAAACTCACCTCTCTGAAGACGAATCTCCAGGCACATATACAAGCATATGCATCAAAAGCCAATAAATAGCATGTAAGCAATGATCTATCAAGAGTAAGACTCCATATAACTGACTTTCACTGCAGACTAGAAGCATGAAGCTTTATACATGATCCGTCATTGCACCAACTTAGAAAAAGGTTTCATATTCTAATGGATTTCATCCAGTGGTATATAATCAGCATTGAGATAATACTCATTGTATATAGAATCCCATACTCTCCAAGATGAATGGCAAATGTAGTCCACGTAATGTTATGATTTAGTTGAAGATTTGCACAAGTCATTTTAGCTGCAAAAAGAAGATACAAAAGCAAGGTACACTGCATGGCATAAACTACAAGCTTTAGTTTATGATATTTAGTTACGTATTGTCTGATGTAGAGAAATACCTTTTTAGAAGAATTATTGACTGCAGCCACAAACTAACAATTTTACAACATTGAAACTATGCCTTCTAATTTAGTAAATGTGTATCAAGTACAAGCCTCAATGTTGATGATAATGAGTTATAGATTGTATATACGAACAATTATTGTTTTGGTGAAGGTACTAATCACAATACACAATTTACAGCCAGCAATGCAAAAGAAGCATTGAACTCACCATAGAATGCTAATTCAAATCCATTTGCAACCTGTAAATGGCTTACGATCTAGAGTCTGACCAACTGTAGCCTGTGGTTTGTCCTCTTGGCATATCAAGTTATAACTGGACATCTGAATATTTGGTCTCTTGAATGATTCAGGAAACTCATGAGCAGAACATTCACACACACGACAATCTCGAACATGGCACATACCGCCATCAGCCAAGAATGGACAATCACACCAAAACCTTGCCTAAATGCAACAAGAAAAACAACTAGTTATTAAACAATTTTTTTTAAAGAACAGCAAGAGAACATATGTTTATGAAAGCTAGCCACGATAAAACTTCAAGAAATCATATAACTAAGATGGAACTGCAATGATATATAATACAAAACCTACCAATCTACCATCTGTATCGGCAAATGATTGAGAATTAAGCATTCAATCTTAAGATTATTGCATCTTTATACATGGCAGAATGCACAAAAGGGAAAAAAATTGGGACCTAGCCATCAAACTCTATGTTGTAAGGAGGTTGACAATTTAGTGAATCGTTGTTGTTGTTTATCTCTTGATATGGGGACCTCATCCCAAATATTACATTATAGATATATCAAAGATTCAAATTATCTATTTGAAAACCCTTTTTAAATTAGACACTCTTTTAAAATGACTTTTAAATCAAACTTTAGTCAATCTGTATGTTATATATATATCTGTGTGTGTGGCATTGAATTTGTGCACTGTTACCCACCAAAATGGGCAATCCCATAGGAGGAAACTTTTGTCCTACATTTGACTGCCAGCCAGCCAAGTTTGTGTTGAGTTTTATAGTGCAATTAAAACAAGCACAATTTTCTGCCAGATAATTACTTCTAATGATACAATTTATCTTCTTAGCACATTCATATCATTAAGAAAATACATTTTAGAAAATTTCAACCATAAATGCAGTAACGCAGTAGAGATCACAGTGAAATAAAGATGCACAAGAGACAAAATTTTCCCTGAGAAAATCCCAAAACCAGGGAAAAACCCAACAACCTTTTCTTAGGAGAAATTGTCCAATTCAATCAATTTGTACATCTGAATTCCCAATCAAAATATCATTCCATTGACCAAACCAAATTCCAAGTCAAACTAGTCAAAGGTGAGAGAGAAAGTCAAGGTTCTGCTCACAAGTCAAATATGGTCAAAGAGGATGAAATTCAGCTTGCTGCTGCTCTTGGTCAATTGAAGTCAAGAGGTTGAATTTCAATCTTGCCGTGTCACAGAAAAGTTTGGTCAAACTGCCCAATTTGACCTGTAGTCAAAGCCAGTCAACAAGTGCAGTCAACATCTAGTCTTTTGCATTCAAAGCTTTGGTCAATGTCAAGTCAAAGATGCCCAGAATATTTAAAGATTCCAAGTCAAAGTAGCGAAAATATGCCAAGGTCAACACTCATCAAAGAAAATCAAACTTTGCTGGTCAAAGAGTCTTCTTCTTCGCACGTGTCAGCAAAAATTTTCCTGTCACCAGTGATCCGAGTTGTGTTGATGTGATGCCAAATGTGGAGTACGAACTCTCAAAATATATGAGTGTGATCAAATGGAATTAACCCATCGATCAAATCCCTTCATGTCATGGGGCAAACTTGTCCAACATGGAGCCTACATGAACCATATAATAATAATAATATTTATTTTGACTTGTTGACTTCAAATACCGACCACAACTACATATTTTCAACACTCCCTCTTAGCCAGGGAGGTATTTCTCCTTGACTTCCACAGATGTACATATGATGAATAAAATTTCTCCATTCCAAGAAAAGGTTGAAAGATTGAAAGATTGAGAGTATCAACATCCAATAGAGGAACTAGTCACCCACTAGTCCTAGGGTCACCAACTCAACAAGTCGTCACTTGGAGACATGTCAGGAACCCCACCTGACCCATGGTGAACCCGGGGCCCATTTACCATTCCCACATGTCATCACATGTTATGAATGGTAAGTACCTGCCCAATGCTATGAGGCACAAGCTCAACCCACTAGCCAAACCCCATGGCAATATGGTCAAAAAATCCATGATTGAGGGAGCAATCCAGGCCTTGATGCTAACTGAGCCAATCTCTCCAACCATAACCCATGGTTTCTCAGTAAAAACTCATGACCTAAGAAAGCAATCCAAGCTTTAATGATTACAAAGCTAACCACCCCATCCAAACTCCATGGCTTCTAGGTCAAATCCCATGACCAAGGGAGCAATTTAGGCTTTAATGCTTATAGGGCCAATCTCCCCAACCATAAACCATGGTTTCCCAGTCAACCCCATGACATAAGGGAGCAATTCAGGCCTTGATGTGTATAGCATTAACACTCCCTTTCACCAAGGGAGGGATTCTCAATAACTCCAAGCCTATCCCTGAAGTAAATGAACTTCATCTGGGGCAAAGGATTTGTAAGAATATCAACAACCTGCTCATTAGTAGAGATGTGTTGGAGCCTCACTGCTCCTTTTTGAATAATGCTCTGAATGTAGTGATACTTGATCTCGATGTGCTTTGACTTTTCATGGAAAACTAGGTTCTCATAAAGCTTCATACAACTTTGATTGTCACAATATATCACAGTCAGTTCCAACACAAGATCAAACAATCCCGCGAGTAACTTCTAAATCCATATTTATTCTCACCAAACAAGCAACAATATATTCAACTTTAGCAGTACTAACTGCAACCTAAGTTGAACGAAACGGGGAAACGGGTACGAGTTTCCGAAACGGGCACGGGTACGAAACGTGACCCCCCCAAATTTTGGAAACGGGGAAACGCAAGATATATATATATATATATTAGGACATTTAAGAAATATGTGCAATCATAAAGCATATATGATACATTCTAATTTATTACATTATGATTAAATTGTCAACTGTCAATGCATAAACTATAAGTCTCTAAATTTACATCACATTTACTCATGAATGATCACATAATGAAAACAGCAATATCCAAAATCAGCCACGAGAAATTTCTAATTTCTTGTCTCATGCTTGATTGGGAGTCTCCTCCTACATAGTCGAACGACCTTAGTGCTCTTGATTAAATCCCGAAAAACAGATAAGTCTGCTGGATTTTGAGTGAGATCTAAAATTCTACTTTCTCCATGTGAAATCCAATGAGGGCGAAACCACTCTCAAACATCCTGAGTCATTTCATGGTAATGTTAAAAATTTAAGTAAAAGGATGAAAATGAAAAATAAAGGAGAATGTCACTTTTACTTTAAGAATTTAACATTACCATGAACTGCATATCAACACTAGGGCCATAGGCTTGAACATTAGGCTGCCCCACTCAAAAAATCCTATTTTTTTATAACTTGAGAGGCATCTAGAAGCATCCAAAAGATATTTTAGTCGCCCAATAAAAAATTAGAAGCGAAAAAATTTAAAAAAATACAAGAAAAAATCAAGTTAGAAGAGGAAACTCCACCGTACGGCTTGGAAACGCGTTTCTGGCCGTACTGGCCACGTTTCCTCCTCGAGAAATGGGCCAGTACAGCTAGAAACAAGTTTCCAGGCCGTATGGTACGAGTTTCCTCATTTCCGTTTCGTTTCCGACCAGAAACAGACCCTTCTCCAACTTTTCCTGCACCTTAGACTACAACATACATTTGCTTCCTGCTCATCCAAGATATCATAGTGGAGCCCAAACTGAAACAACATCCTAAAGTTGATTTGGGGTAGCATCGGATGTGCTCTAGCCGCGAAATTTGGTGGAGAGGTTGGGGCACATGAAATCTCCAAAACCCAGAAAGGGTTTGGGTAGATTCTAGACAGTTCATGAGATATTAAAATAATTAATATTTTTAATAGAGTCCCTAAGTCTAAGCTTAGGGAAAATAAAATATTAATGTGTATTAATATGAAGCTGTGCTAGAATGGTTCAAAAGACATGGATCGAGTCAGATCTAATCTTAGCCGTTGATTAGGGACTTAATCTCGGCCGTTGATATGTCAATAGGAAAAGTATAAGAGGAGTCTTGAGGGTCACTTGGAGAATACACCAGAGTGATTAGTCATTCTACTCTCTAGAGCGGGATTTGCTAAGAGAGATATAATCAGTGATCAGAGTTGCAGCTAAGGGGCATTGAGTACAGAGAGGTAGAGATAGTGCAGGGAGAGCAGCACAACCGCCGAGGAGAGTGACGCAGTAGCAGCCAGAGCTCACACAGGGCCATGCAGAGGTAGCCGAGAGCTACACAGAGCCTCAGAGAGGCCAGCATTGCTGACTCCTAAGGTTGACGCAGACCCATCCGGGGTGACGCAGGGCCAGCGCTGGGCAAAGAGGGGCTGACACAGTCTAGAAAAGGCTGACACTGAGGTTTCTGGGGCAGATTAGTGCTGAGGAGCTGCAGGAAGGATTATCCGAGGTTTCAGCCAGGAGATTTGTCTCAAACTGGGAGGTATTACTACCAAGGAAATTCTCTATTGGGTAGGCCAATTTCGGCAACCAGATTGTACTCTGATATTGCTTAACAAGAAAACCTTCAGATAGCTACACCAGTTTTCCCACACTGGGTTTTTCCGGGGACATTAGTCCAAAAATAACGGTGTCATATAGTGTGTTTGTTTCTGTTTCTTTTTAGTTGTTGATCTGTAATATGTTGAGCATGCACTAGTGTTTATTTTCGATATTTACATTGTAAAATAACTTGTTAAGGAAAATAAAAAGTAGGTAGGAATAAATCAGATAAAGTGCATGGAGGGTTTCTAACTAAGTAAACTTAGAAACTTCAACATGGTATCAGAGAGTGATTGCAAATCACAGGAGGAATAAAGGACATCAGCCGAGCGGAGCAATAGCAGCAGAAAGCAACTATCCCGAGGTGACAGAAGTTGTTTCTAGCAACACAACAGCCAAGGAGAGTGACGCAAAGCCAGCCAGGGCTCACGCAGGGCCACACAGCGGTAGCCAAGAGCTGCGCAAAGCCCCAAAGAGGCCAGTGTTGCTGACGCAGAGGGCCATAGGGCTGATGCATGGCTTCCCAGGGCCGATGCAGACCCATCCGGGGTGATGCAAGGCCAGTGTGATGCAGAGAGGGGCTAACGCAGTCCAAAGATAGGCAGTTGTTGGGGTTTAGAAGGCTGCAGGAATATTGCAGAGTGGAGCTGGTGAGGTACTGTAGTCAGAACAGTACCTGACAAAGTAGGGCCAAAGGAGTTGCTATCGAGGGTTTCTAGCCGAGGAACCGGGATCAATTGTTAAAATTGGCAACCAGGGCAAAACTTCATGTGGGTCATCTTATTCATGGCTAATAATATTTTTATTAGATTCCTCTCGTCGAGAGGTGTAGGATTGATATAAAGATCATCCAATTCCGATAAGTATTCATGGAGATATGAATTTATTTTGATTATGGAATTATTATCAAGCCAACCTACAACTCATGTAGGCTCAGAAGCCCAACAGTCGCATCTATTCACCCACCAACGTCGTGTATAAATATAAGAGGAATTTTCCTCATTTAGACTCACTCATCTCATCACATCTCTCTCTCTCTACTGCACAGATATGAGTCTCTTCTCTACTGCGCTGAAATGGGTCTCTCTCTCTCACACATGTGAAGCCGAAAGCTGTTGAATTTGAAGCTGCAACTGCAGAAGTAAAGATTGACTTGCGTGGCCTAGAATATCTCCTCATCTGAACTGAGCTGTAGGTTCATCTGAATCTCCTTTGAAAGCCGCAACTTTTGGTGGTGGAATGAAGTCAATCCGACGAACGGTTTGTAAGATATCGACTACCCTAGTTTGAAGCCGGAAACTGCTGAAACTGAAGCTGCAACTGCAGAAGTAAAGATTGACTTGCGTGGCCTAGAAGATCTCCTCATCTGAACTGCGCTATAGGTTCATCTGAACCTCCTTTGAAAGCCGCAACTTTTGGTGGTGGAATGAAGTCAATCCGACGAACGGTTTGCAAGATATCGACTGCCCTAGTTTGAAGCCGGAAACTGCTGAAACTGAAACTGCAACTGCAGAAGTAAAGATTGACTTGCATGGCCTAGAAGATCTCCTCATCTGAACTGCGCTGTAGGTTCATCTGAACCTCCTCTGGAAGCCGAAACTTTTGGTGGTGGAATGAAGTCAATCCGACTGTCGGTTTGTGAGATATGGTCTGCCCTAGTTTGATAATGAAGCCGCTAATGCTGATGCTACTGATCTAGGGTTTGCTACTGCTGATATGAATCAGATTTATTGTACTATTTCTCTCTGCTGAATTATTGAAGATAAAAGAAGATTTGATCAAAGGGTTTCCCCACACATTGTGGGGTTTGTCCCTGGCTAGCCGCCACATCTTGTGTCTCTTGTCTTAGCTTGTTTTCTGTCGATCGTTTAATGTTCTATCTGCACTTTACTTTATATACATGTGATTGCTAATCAGTGGAACATAATAAGAAAAAGAAGTAAACTGTTATAAGCATAGAACATACCATAACTTAACATGGTATCAGAGCTGAGGTGAAGACAAAGCCCGAGCAAGAGCAAGAGCAATCATTGAAGAGAAGATTGGCAAGGCTATCCTAAAAGAACTATGGGGTCCTCAACACTCTTTCCTGCCGAAGACAAGCTCCGTGAGAAAGATAACTATCACGGATGGAAGATGTCTATCGATCTAACCCTTGAAGATCAAGGAGTGCTGGACCATGTAAGAGGCAATATTGTTGAGCCTTCATCAAATGCATCTGCTGCTGCTTGGAACAAATGGAAAAATGGAGAAGTCAAAACAAAGAAGATCATCCGGGACTCTATCGACAAGCGCTTGGTGGCCTACATCTCTGATCTAGACACCTCCAAGGAAATCTACGACAGACTGGTGAGTTTATTTAAAGTTAATGATGCAAATCAAGTTTTGTTTCTTAGAAATAAGTTGAGGGAAATCAAGAAGGGTAAAGATGAAAGTATGCAAGCATACTTATTAAGAATCACCGAGATCAAGAACGATCTCTTATCTATTGGGGAAACTATTACTGACAGAGAAATGGCACTCACAACTCTCGGAGGATTACCATCTGAATGGTATGTGTTCAGGACTACTCTTCTGAACAATAATGTAATTCCTAGTTTCGAGGAATTAATGGCTAGATGCATTCAAGAACAAACAAGGGTAGAAGAGCAGGAAATGCCCTTGCCTAAAGGTCCTCCTGCTGCTTTTTCTTCTCATGCTAAGAAAATAAATAATTCTGGGTCTAAATCGAAAAGTAAGGCAGGATTTAAGGGTGGAAGAAAAGGACGATGTTTCATCTGCGATGAAGCAGGTCACTATGCAAGGAAGTGCCCTGATAGAAAGTACTCACACTGGGATGATGATCAAAATCCCTCTGATGGCAATCAAAGGAATGACAAATTCAATAGCAAAGGTAAGAGGAGAGTTGGGAATCAAGGAAGAGGACAACCATTCAAAAAGGCTAGAAAGTCTAGGATGTATTAAATGCACCTGACCTCAAAAAGAACCTAGTGTCCATCTCGGCAACAGAAGACAAAGGCTACAAGGTAACCTTCAGCGATGGCAAGGTACATATATGGAAAAATAATGTTAAATATGCCTTTACTCTTGGGTTTAGTGTTGATTCATTATATCAGGTCGATGGAAGTCTGCTAGGTGTCATGTCTTATGACACATCTCTTCAGTCTGAACTTTGGCATTAGAGGTTTGCCCCCCTTCATTATAAAGCTATACTCAGTGTAAGACAAATGGTGACAGGGATGCCTGAATTCTGAGTAGAGAAAGAAGGTGTATGTCCAGGATGTGCCGAAGGAAAGCTCAAAAGGGGACCATTCCCCTCAAGCCAAAGCAAGACCTCCGATATATTACAATTGGTTTACTCAGGCATACCTGAGGTTGGCATTAAGAGGGAGACTACTACACCACATACTCTTGAGCAGAATGGTGTGGTGGGAAGGAAGAACCACACGATGATGGAAGCTGTCCGGGCCATGCTACATGATCAAAGACTTCCAAAGTTTCTATGGGCTGAAACTACAATCACTGCCGTATATGTACAAAATCGATGCCCTCATCAAGCATTGGGTTCCAAGACTCCTGAAGAAAAATTCACCGGTAAGAAACCTGATGTTTCTCATTTTAAAATTTTTGAAAGCCCTGTGTATTTTCATGTGCTGAAAGAGCAAAGAAATAAATTGGGTGCATCTGGAAAGAAGGGAATTTTCGTGGGCTATGGTGAAAATTCTAAAGGCTATAGAATCTATGTAGCCGGTCAAAGGGAAGTCGTAATTAGTCATGATGTCACCTTTGACGAAGATATGGCTCTCAGCAAGGTGATCAATCTTCCGACTTTGAGGAGCTCTCAAGAAGCCGACACCAGGGAACTGAAAGAAAAGGATGATGAATCAATGCCTGATGTAGAAGAACCCATGGATCCGATTGATCCTCCTCCATATGAGCCTTCCTCTTCTAGGAAGAGGCCTTCATGGCTTAAGGGGTTACTTGATGATGCTGAAGAACATGCTACACCCCAAGGAACCTTTCGTGAAAGTAAGAAACCTAATAGGTATCAAGGATACTTGACCATCATGAGCACGATCATACAAAATGAGCCTTCGTCATTTTCAGATGCCGTCAAGCATCAAGTATGGAAGGATGCTATGACCGAAGAATATGAGTCTATCATAAAGAATGATGTTTGGGAAGTAGTTCCCAGACCCCAGGACAAGACTGTTGTTACTTCCAAATGGCTTTACAAGATAAAGCATGCAGCAGATGGAAGCACGGAAAAGTATAAGGCTCGTTTTGTTGCTCGAGGTTTCTCCCAAAAGGAAGGTATAGACTATGATATTTGCACCTGTTGCCAGATATATGACCATTCACTTGATCATAGCCCTTGTGGCTTCACAAGGATGGAACCTACATCAGATGGATGTCAAGACTGCGTTCTTGCACGGCTCGATCAAAGAAGAGGTCTACGTGGAGCAACCCGAAGGATTCGAGATTTATGATCGAAATGTCATGTATGCAGGTGGAAGAAGGCTCTCTATGGGCTGAAGCAAGCACCCCGAGCATGGTATGAGAGGATCGATAGCTACTTGATGAAGCTGGGATTCATTAGGAGTGAAGCCGATTCTAACCTTTACTTTAAGGTTGAAGATGACAAGCCTCTCATACTGGTGTTGTATGTGGATGACCTGTTTCTAATAGGTGCAGACCCTCTCATTCACAAATGTAAGAGGGAGCTGGCTTCTAAATTTGAAATGAAGGACCTAGGACTGATGCACTACTTCCTAGGACTTGAAGTGTGGCAGAAGCCAGGAGAAACTTTCCTATCTCAAGGAAAATATGTGGTGAAGATATTGGAAAGATTCGGTATGATGGACTGCAAGCCTGTGACTACCTCGAGGATCTTAACTTTTAGAAGTTATATGGTAGTGATGTCGGACCAGACTTGGGAAATGCCTCTAATTTTCAAAAACTCATTCGCATTGATGTTCTTGATGAACCTCTGTCCGAACATATGTTTTGCAGTTAGCATTGTGAGCTCATATTTGGTTGAGCCTCACTGGATTGATGCCAGGAATCTTCTGAGATGTCTTCAGGACACAATCTCTCATGGATTAAGATACACTGCCGGAGATGTGAGACTACTTGGATATACTGATGTTGATTGGACAGGCAGTGTGGTGGACCGTAAGAGCACTTCGGGGCACTGTTTCACCTTGGGATCTGCTTCGATATCCTGGATAAGCAGGAAGCAGAAGACGGTGGCTTTGAGCACCGCCGAAGCAGGATATATTGTTGCTAGCATAACCTCGTGTGAGGCAGTCTGGTTGCGAAAGCTCTTCAGTGAGCTGTTTGGATTTACATTGGATACCACTGTGATTCTTTGTAACAACCAGAGGTGGGATTCGATTATTGAGGAATCCCGTATTCGTCAATTGCTCCAGTAGATAGACATCATCTGGGATATGGTAAGTCGATGAGCAAGGAAGCTCCATCACATTAAGATGATGTACAGGTTGATACACCTTGTCAAAGCCATAAGGAAAGATCTAATTTGTGATTTTCCCAAACGACTTGGAGTCGGCAAGAAACCCTTGTACAAGGGTCCTGCATGTTGCATACATTGAGCTCTGGGAGCTCTGAGGGCTTGCAGTTCTTACTGGAGCAACATATGACCACAGGGTGACTCACCCTCCCCTGGTGGTGCACTCTGGAACAAGATGATTCGCTCTCTTGTGGGACAAGATGATTCGCTCTCTTGTGGAACAGGATGATTTGCTCTCTTGTGTAGCAGGATGATTAGTTCTCCTGTGAGGCCTGGATTGATGTGTTCTCCATGGCAGCCTGGATTGATGTGTTCTCCATGGCAATTGTAGCAGGATTGATGTGTTCTCCTGTGAGGCCTGGATTGATGTGTTCTCCTGTGAGGACAGGATTGATTAGTTCTCCTGTCGAGGCATCCTACCCATGCAGTCTGGGACTCATGGGAAGTACCTCTCATCTGATCAATGAGCAGGGAAATGAAGTTAGGGACCATAGTAGTACCAATGGACGCATCGTTGTAACTACCGTACTCCCTACGCTAGGATGACCTCCATTGATCTGGGATCAATGATACTGGTCTGGGACCAGTGGTAGGAGTTGTACCATACTATGACGCTGACTTCGGGTCGGTTGAGACTGGTCTGGGATCAGTGGTACATACTCTGAGACTGACTTTGAGTCAGTGGAGGATGATATTGGTCTGGGACCATTAGAGTTGTACTCACTATGACGCTGACTTTGGGTTGGTTGAGACTGGTCTGGGACCAGTGGTACATACTCTGAGACTGACTTTGAGTTAGTATGATACATTCTCGATCATTTCTTCTTCTTCATAATTCAGACAAAAGCAGAGTAGAATAGAACAATGCAAGAGCAGAGCAGAACAGAACAAAACAGTACAGATCAGTGCAGGGCAGAACAAGACAAAGCAGAACAAGCAAAATAGAGCAGAGCAGGGCAAGGGTCAGGTTGTACAAGGCAGTGCATTTGATGGATGAATAGTAACGACCGATAGACAGATTGCAGATGAAGTTCTCCATGGTTGAGAGGGAGTGTTAAAATTGGCAACCAAGGCAAAACTTCATGTGGGTCATCTTATTCATGGCTAATAATATTTTTATTAGATTCCTCTCGTCGAGAGGTGTAGGATTGATATAAAGATCATCCAATTCCGATAAGTATTCATGGAGATATGAATTTATTTTGATTATGGAATTATTATCAAGCCGACTTACAACTCATGTAGGCTCAGAAGCCCAACAGTCGCATCTATTCACCCACCAACGTTGTGTATAAATATAAGAGGACTTTTCCTCATTTAGACTCACTCATCTCATCACATCTCTCTCTCTCTACTGCGCAGATATGAGTCTCTTCTCTACTGCGCTGAAATGGGTCTCTCTCTCTCACACATGTGCAGCCAGAAGCTGTTGAATTTGACGCTGCAACTGCAGAAGTAAAGATTGACTTGCGTGGCCTAGAATATCTCCTCATCTGAACTGCGCTGTAGGTTCATCTGAACCTCCTTTGAAAGCCGCAACTTTTGGTGGTGGAATGAAGTCAATCCGACGAACGGTTTGCAAGATATCGACTGCCCTAGTTTGAAGCCGGAAACTGCTGAAACTGAAGCTGAACTGCAGAAGTAAAGATTGACTTGCGTGGCCTAGAAGATCTCCTCATTTGAACTGCACTGTAGGTTCATCTGAACCTCCTTTGAAAGCCCAACTTTTGGTGGTGGAATGAAGTCAATCCGACGAACGGTTTGCAAGATATCGACTGCCCTAGTTTGAAGCCGGAAACTGCTGAAACTGAAGCTGCAACTGCAGAAGTAAAGATTGACTTGCGTGGCCTAGAAGATCTCCTCATCTGAACTGCGCTGTAGGTTCATCTGAACCTCCTCTGGAAGCCTAAACTTTTGGTGGTGGAATGAAGTCAATCCGACTGTCGGTTTGTGAGATATGGTCTGCCCTAGTTTGATAATGAAGCCGCTAATGCTGATGCTACTGATCTAGGGTTTGCTACTGCTGATATGAATCAAATTTATTGTACTATTTCTCTCTGCTGAATTATTGAAGATAAAAGAAGATTTGATCAAAGGGTTTCCCCACACATTGTGGGGTTTGTCCCTGGCTAGCCGCCACATCTTGTGTCTCTTGTCTTGGCTTGTTTTCTGTCGATCGTTTAATGTTCTATCTGCACTTTAATTTATATACATGTGATTGCTAATCAGTGGAATATAATAAGAAAAAGAAGTAAACTGTTATAAGCATAGAACATACCATAACTTAACATCAATGGTGCAGTTGCATAAGACGATCAGAGTAGGGTCATCTCAACAAGCGACAGAAGGATTTCTAGGAGGGAAATCAGGACTCAAAGGGAGTCTAGAAAAGAACTTCTAGACGGGAAGTAAAGACTCAGAGGAGTCAAACAGAGAACTTCCAAGAGGGAAGTAGAGGAGCATCGTGGCACTACACGGAGTAAGAAACCAGGATAGACTGGACGGAGCATCGAACTTCGCAGTCTGGAAGGCCAGAATCTTATTCGCACTTGACAGGAATCGTGTCAAGAACTTCGCCTTGAAGGTAATAGTTGTCCCAGTCGACCCCAGTGATAATGACAGGTACGAGGAGGCGATGGCAAGGGCCAAGAGCATTATCCTTGACGGCATCAAGGATCATGTAGTACCACACATAGTTGAGAAGGAAACGACATTTGAGATGTGGGAGGCTCTTAAGAAGCTGTACCAACATACTTCTATGCAAAGAAGAATGCTGCTTGAGAATCAGATGAGGTCGTATCAGATGAAGAAGGGACAATCGATTGACACCTTCCTCGGAGGACTGAATGAGATCCGAGACCAGTTGACTGCTATAGGAGCGACATCGGATCAGGAGCTTATGGTGAGGACAACCGTAAATGCTGCCTCAGAAGATTGGGAAGTGTTTGTCCAGAGTATCCTGGGCAGAGGGACTCTCCCACCTTGGGATGAGATGTGGGCAGCTCTTCGCTAGGAAGAGATAAGACAGCAGTCGAAGATAGGTAGCAGCAACAAAGGGATCAAGGTCAAGCAAGAGGAGGAGGATGTGGCCCTAGCATCTGAGGGAAAGCAAGAGAAGCGGAAGAAGAAAGATCTCTCCAAGATCAAGTGCTTCCACTGTGGGGAGCTGGGTCATTATGCGACCCAATGTCCAAGGAAGAAAAGTAAGGGAGAGTCTTCCGAGACTAAGGCAGTGCCAGCACGAGCAGAGGAGGAAGTTTTGACAGACGATGACTGTGCCATGAGTGCACATGCGCCACTTGAGAAGAAGTGAGGAGACATCTAGCTGTAGTCAAGCACACTACAGATGATGACGGGCAGGATCCTTGAGGTACCCAACCTCTTGGATTAGACCTTGCTATAGGAGTGCCGAGGAGGAGTAGCAGGACTGGTTGAGTGGGTAGAGACAGATGCGGATGGAGCGGCAGAGAGAGATACAGTGCAGGAGTCCCAAGACAGCACAGAGCTAGCAGGCTGCAGTAGTGCGAGAGGCACAGGAGTGTTGCACCAATGCAGGAAGGCACAGAGAGTTGTGCAACAGTCCAAGATGCAGGGACTTGTTGCAGCAGCGCAAACGTCAGAGAGGGAGCACTTGTCAGCGATAAAAGGAGCTTCAACGTCAGTGGGTGTTTCTAGGCCAACAGGGAGGTCCGTTGGGAGATTAATTACTTACTTCTCAGTAACTGAGTTGCAGTGCAATAGTGGGCAGCACGATGCAGCATGATGAGAGGAGGTGTAGTGCGGATGCAGTGCTGGGAGAAAAGACCAGAAGCAGCACAGATGCAGAAGGAATTGTCGTACAAATGCAGCAATGGCAGTGGCAGAACCATGGGCAACAATACAGGATGCAACAGTGCAGAGGAGATTGGGTAGGAAGGCCTAGCATCAACACAGGTACCAGTGTCGGATGATCAAAGTAATACTCAGTGAGGAGTATTGCTAGAGCATAGTCCTCGCTAAGAGGGAGTGTTGATTTGGGGTATCATCGAATGTGCTCTAGCCATGAAATTTGGTGGAGAGGTTGGGGCACATGAGATCTCCAATACCCAGAAAGGGTTTGGGCAGATTCTAAACAATTCAGGAGATATTAAAATAATTAATATTTTTAATGGAGTCCTCCTAAGTCTAAACTTAGGGAAAATAAAATATTAATGTGTATTAATATGAAACTATGCTAGAATGGTCCAAAAGACATGGATCAAGCCCAATCTAATCTTAGCCATTGATTAGGGACTTAATCTCGGTCGTTGATATGTCAACAGGAAAAGCATAAGAGGAGGCTTGAGGGTCACTTGGAGAATACACCAAAGTGATCAATCATTCTATTCTCTAGAGCGGGGTTTGCTAAGAGGGATAGAATTAGTGATCGGAGTTGTAGCTGAGGGGCATTGAGTACAGAGAGACAGAGAGGCAGATATAGTGCTGGGAGAGCAGTGCAGTAGCCAAGGAGAGTGACGCAGTAGCAGCCAGAGCTCACGCAAGGCCACGCAGAGGTAGCTGAGAGCTGCGTAGAGCCTCAGAGAGGCCAGCATTGCTGACACAAAGGGCTAGAAGGTCGACGCAGGGCCTCCTAACGTTGACGCAAACCCATCTGAGGTGACGCAGGGCCAGCGCTGGGCAGAGAGGGGCTGACGCAGTCCAAAAAAGGCTGACGCTGGGGTTTCTATGGCAGATTGGTGCTGAGGAGCTACCGAAAGGATTATCCGGGGTTTTAGCCGGGAGATTTGTCTCAAACTGAGAGGTATACTGCTAAGGAATTTCTCTTTTGGGTAGGCCAGTTTCGGCACCCAGACTATACTCTGATATTGCTTGATAAGAAAACCCTCAGATAGCTGCACCGATTTTCCCACATTGGGTTTTTCCGGGGACATTAGTCCAAAAATAACAGTGTCATATGGTGTGTTTATTTCTGTTTCTTTTTAGTTGTTGATCTGTAATATGTTGAGCATGCACTAGTGTTTATTTTCAATATTTACATTGTAAATAACTTGTTAAGGAAAATAACAAGTAGGTAGGAATAAATCAAATAAAGTGCATGGAGGGTTTCTAATTAAGTAAACTTAGAAACTTCAACATATCACAGTCAGTTCCAACACAAGATCAAACAATCCCGCGAGTAACTTCCAAATCCATATTGCTTCTCGCCAAACAAGCAACAATATATTCAACTTTAGCAGTACTAACTGCAACATACGTTTTCTTCCTGCTCATCCCAGATATCATAGTGGAGCCCAAATTGAAACAACATCCTAAAGTGATATGTCTATCTTCAACACTTCCAGCCCTATCCAAGTGCGTGAATCCATGCACCTAAAGTTCACCATTTGATACATATCTTAGTCCATAATTAATAGTGCCATGTAGATATTTCAATATATGTTTTGCTGCAATCCAATATACATGCTATAGTTCCACCAAGAACCGACTTAGAGTATTCACTGCATATCAAATATCAAGCCTAGTGTTAACTAGATGGCAGATAGTTTAATGAGCCAATCAACTCATGATACATAAAGGGATCAACCAAGTCAAAATCAGAGTCTCACGACTTCTTCAAATTAGTCACCATGGGAGTATCCATGGTTTTGCTGTCCATCATCCTAAATCTCAGAAGGATCTTAACAAGATACTTTCCTTGACCAAGGACAATTTCACCCACCTTTTTCCATACTTCTAATCCCAAGTAATAATGCATTAAACCAAGATCCTTCATTTCAAATTCAGAAATCAGCTCCCTCTTACATTGGACTATGAGATTCTCTACTCCCGTCAGAAACAAGTCATCAACATATAATAGCAAAATCATAGGCTGACCTTCAACAATCCTGAAGTTTGGATCAGCACCACTCTTGGTAAAACCATGAAGACTCATCAAATATCCATCAATGTGAGAGTACCATGCTGGAGGTGCTTGTTTAAGTTCGTACAAAGCTTTCTTTTATTTGCAAACATGAGTTGCCCTCTCATGAGCCTCAAACCCTTGAGGTTGTTCTACATACACTTCCTCCTCAATCAATCCATTGAGGAAAGCAATTTTGACATCCATTTGATGTAATTTCCAACCTGCAATAGAAGCAATAACAATAATAGATCTAATGGAAGTGTACTTGGAAACTAGAGCAAATGTGTCTTCATAATCCTCTCCCTATTTTTGGGAGAACCCTCCAGCAACAAATGTTGCTTTGTAGTAGTCTACGCTACTATCAACTGCATGCTTGATCTTGTATATCCACTTGGAAGTCACCACTTACTTCCCTTCAAGTCTCAACACAATTTCCAATACATCATTCTTCATACTTCTAGCATAACATCTTTCCAAACTTGTTGACCTGCTACTTCTTCATAGCTAGATGGTTGGACTCAATTATCTTACTCATCAATGCTACATATATTGAGAATTTCTTCACATGTTTTGATTCCCTAAAAGTCCCACGAGGAGTTGCATGTCCCTCTACTTCCTAGAATGTTCTTTCAAGCCATGCCTCCTTCTTCCAAGTTTCGGGTTTAATGACCCTTATGTTCATTTTTTGTAGGGCTATATTGTTCTTTTCTTTGATAATTGCATTTTATCATTTCCATATTAGTTTCACCCCATGACATTATTCAAATTTACTTCATTATTTAGCAACATATGCAACTATATAGAAAGAACAATATCATCATCAATGCAGCAGAACATAAACGAACAATAGAAGAAAAGCATCCATACATAGAGACACCAGGATTGGTTGGAGACCAAGGAAAAACCCCACAATGGGGAAAACCCTTCCAAATTCTTCTTCTTATTAGATTGTCATAAAATTTTCAACAAAGAGAGAGTACAATGATCCATATCTTCATCCATACAACTATACAGCAAAATCAGCTAACCAATATTATTAGTGCAATAAACCCAATCATGTTTATCAGTGTTGAAAATATCGATATCGACAAAATATCAACGAGGGTCCTAAAAACATCTTATCAGCAATATCAGCGAAAATATCAGAAAATATTGGCAACATAAAAAGTCAATATTTTCATATTTTTAAATATATAAAGCAATAACGATATTTAGTTGATATTTTAAAAATATCGCGATATTTAGCTGATATTTTCAAAATATCATGATATTTAGCCAAGATTTTTAAAATATCATGATATTTTCAAATCTGAAAATATTGCGATATTTACCTGCCGAAATATCGTTTGGTCAAAATATCACGATATATCGTTGATATTATCAACGCTAATCTTTATACTCAGAAACCTGTAATCAATTGTCATTGTTTACGATTAACTGTCGAACTCTAGGTTAATGAGTGAAAACTTCGGAAGACTGAGATTTCATCTTTTAGGTCCTAATCGCATGGAAGAGGAGTTATCCAAGCGATTGGAAGAGCCCAATCACTCCCTTGAGCCTAGGAAGTGAGCAACTATGGTCAAATCTGGACTGTAGCAAGTGAGTGATTGAGATTCTGCAACCCTAACTCACAGTCACATGCATAGTGAGTTGTACGTCCTACTGGAAGGCTCCAATCGCACACATGAGCCTCTGTGGGAACGACTATGGTCGAAATACTTTTGTTTTGTGGCTGTGACTGAGGCCCAAAACCCTAAAATAGATATGTGAGATTCAGACCCTGCAATTTCATCTTCGTGCGAACCTATATCTCCGTGAACCTGCCTCAGACATGTGTGAGCCAAAACCAAGAGAGAGAATAGAAGAATGTCTCATGATGATGTCCAAATGAGGTTGAGGACACTCGTATTTATAAACTTCCAAGGGTATCCAATTACTTTAGGATCGACCTGATCCAATATGCACATGTGGTTACATAAATTAAAAATCCAACATTTTTTTGTCCAAATGAGATGATCATTAGGTCGATTTTGGTCCGCTCGAAAAGAGAAATTTAATGCAATCGTTATCTCCATCAAATGAGTTGTCCAAGGTGGAATTTGACCCTAGTTGCACAATTTAAAACTCCCTCTCAACTAGGAAGAATTCCACCTGCCAATATCTGTTCGTCGATCATAATATCATCTTATCATCATGTCATGTCCAATCTTAAGTGTTTCATCATCAAAAGTCGTCACTATTCAGCTCTACTCATTTCTTGCTTATTCTTGTTTGTCTCTTGATTGTCCCTGCTCATATGTTGAACATTCTCGATTCTAAAAGAAGAAGAATTTTTTATCGGAGGGGAGCTTATTCTACAACCCTCTATACATCAGGGAGCCACTACTACCACCCAGAATCACTGCTAATAGGGAGCCCAATGCTACCACCCACATCATCATCGGACAGAATATCATCAGGGAGCACATCTCAACCTAGAACCTCATCGGGTAGCAAATCTCAACTGGGAATCTCATGGGGGAGATACCTATCTCCAACCCCATATCGAGCAATAGGATATCCATAAACACAGGGAAGCACATCTCAACCCTGGAAACACATCGAGGAGCTCATTCTCAACCCGTCTTATCGCCTGCCGATCTTCCCATCGATAACTCTAAGGAGTCATTGGTAGAACACCTGCATCATAAGCTGAGCTTGGAAGAGATACCCGACTTACCAATAGGTAAGGATGACATGCCTCCAAGCCTCTTCAACCCGTTGAACAGACAGGGAAGGACAATCCCAACAAGCCCTGCTTGTGGGTTTGTTGCACACTTTTTGTCAAAGTTCCAAGGAAGCAGATTTGCCAAAGATTTTTCAAAGGATTGGATCATCTTTAAGCTATTTATTGAATCATTGTAAACCCATTCTGCAAATTATAATGTAAGTGATGCTAGTAAGACCGTATGTGTATGTAACAACTTAGGTAAGCCTATTATTTTGGCAAGAGTTTCATCCTAGGAGGTTTTTCATCTCACTGATTCATCCGTGTTTCTAAACACAGATGGTCAGTAAATTTTTTCCCTCCAACCTCACCCCAAAGCTAGGGTGGAATTCTTCATCAAAGTCTTAGGTGAGACCTAGTGTTCTATTTGAGTCTTGTGTAAAAGTGATTTGAGAATAATTTAAGCTAATTAGCTAAATTCTTTCATTACAAATCATTTGGTCTACTAAATCATATTGTGTTGCAGAATTGAGCATATAATTTGAGGGTCTATACTGAACGAGTGTTCCCCTTTTGAAGGTTGAATTGTAAAAATCTTATGTAAAAAATATTTTAGTGCATGGTCCCTCATACTTAGACACCATGGTTAAAATATTAGAGGGTGGAAAAAAAATTTAATCCCCTCAAGTGCCAATTAATTAAATTTTTTGGAAAAAATAAATAAAAATCCTAAGCCAAAAATTTAATTAATTAGAGTCAAAATTAAATACCTAAAGGAATTAAATTCTCCAAATGGAAAAATTTGTGGGTATCAAAGACATTAAATTTTGGAGGGTCCTCCACCAAGGGAATATTGGAAATTTCAAAAAAAATTGGACCTTTGGACTTTGGTGGTTAAGTCAAAGTCAAATTTTTGAGGAAATTAACTCAAAATAATTAATTTTGAGCTAGTAAAAAATGGATTTAATGAGAAATTCGAAAATTCCTTAAAAATAATTATTTCAACGGTGGAGATTAAAAAATGATCAAATATTTTTCGACAAACGAGATTATTTTCACGAGGATCAAGCTAACTAGCCATTATTTTTCTTCTTGGAGGATTTATATATATATATAGGGAGAGAGAGAGAGAGCCTCAAGCCATCTGATTTTTGGCTAAGAAAATTCAGCAGAAAAGCTGATGTAATGCTACTGTCCCACTGAGAATGTTTTTTTGAATCATAATAAAGACTTTGGGGTGCAGTTCATGGTGTTCATTGTTCATTGATTTGTGGTATGTGTTGGGTACGAGCTTTCCTATATTGTGCTTAATTATTTTAAAAGTTTGTTTTTTCATTAGATGGGGATAAGAACATTCTATTAATAGATTTTGGGTCTATTTTAGGTGATCTGATTCACCATATGTCTAACAAGCTTTCTTGAGAAAAATATATAGTGTTTGCAAGTTTCCCAGTCCTTGGGCTCCAAGTTCACAAATTGTGGGCATGAACTGACCTTGTTTGGACTTCAGATATTTGTTGTGGTTTATCTAACTTTGCTAAGGTTGTAGCTTGCATCTAATTTCAAAAGTTTTATTAGCCATTTATCAAAGAAAAACTCCCAAAAATTTATTTTAAAACCCTTGTATATTTGTAAATTTTGTAAACAGATTTGTAAAATAAATTTATAAATTATTTTTTCTAATTGGGTTTTTGGGGTTTTAAGATTTTTGTATATATTGGGGTTTTGGGCATTTGTAAATTTATTTTTGCAAGTGAGTTCAAGTGGAGAAAGTCGAAATAGAGCTATATCTAGGCCCTTGAAGGTAAGCCCTACTCTCCATTTTTTTGCAAGGCCAGGCATTCAAGGATTTGCAGTAAATTTCAAATCTGAAGCAAATTAAATTTTTTGCAGTTGGGCTTTCGAGTATTAGCCCTCCTGGGGGTTCTCCCTGGTAGATATTAGGGATCTAGTGGCTCAGTCAAACTAAATCAAGAGCCTCCTAATACATCTACTTCTATTACCACCAATCAAAGGATTGAATACTAGGATTTAAGGTCGATCTCAAACAAAGGATTGCTAGGGATTTTTTTGGGGTAATTTCCAATTTTGAGTTTGAAGGGAAGGCCCCCAAACACACAAAATCAAGGAATTACAACGTGATTCAAAAGAGTGAACCCAAGCAAAATGACTTTCAAGGATTTGAAAAGAAGGGTGATGGAGTATAGAAGATCAATGCCTTAGCTTGCGAATGTATTTGTGGGCATATGGGGTCAAGGAGCAACACACTTGGAAAGAAATGGAATAGATCTAGGTTCAAAGATTAAGGGAGACCCACTTGTGTCCCTTAGAGGTTTGACCTAGGCATCCTACAATCTTCAAATATGGGATAAGGGAGTGAGCTCCACTTAGGTTTAACAAGGCTTGGAGCAAATTTAATTTCAAAGACTAGGGCAAACCCACTTGTGTATTGTAGAGGTCTGGGCTAGGTATCTTACAATCTTCAGGAATGGGTTAAGGGAGTGAGCTCCACTTAGGTCATCTCAAAAGAACTTGGTGGAGGATTTTTTCAAGAGGGACAACGAAATAAAATTACTAGCAACACTTTGGTAAATATTTAATAACCCTTATCCATAACCATAACCAAGATGAAGAAAGACCACTTACTCAAATCACCATGCATCCATTCAAGTTCTACCAATATTCATCCATGAAAAGAATACTATCCACATCCAAAAGGCCTTCCTCATCAATATCTACCAATATTCATTCAAGAGAAGAAGACTATTCGCAACAACAAAATCCTCCAAGAGGTTGCTCTACTTATTCCACCATAGCCAAAACAAAGAAACAACAGAAATTTCAGACTTGCAAAGGGATTTCTCTTCCATCCCCCCATGAGAAATGATATGAAGTGCACCTCTATTTATAGAGGAGGTGCTCAACTTCCTTTACATTAAAGTATCATTTTCCTAGGCTAAAAGCCCATATTATAGCCTATGAAAGAGTAAAATCCTATTTTCCTATGCTAATAGCCCCTAATATATATTATAGCCTATCAAGGAGGTAAAATCCCTTTTCACCAATTAAATTATCTACCAATATTCATTTAAGAGAAGAAGACTATTTGCATCAACAAAATCCTCCAAGAAGTTGCTCTACTTATTCCGCCATAGCCAAAACAAACAAACAACAGAAATTTCAGATTTGCAAAGGGATTTCTCCCCCAATCCCACCATGAGAAAATGATATGAAGTGCACCTCCATTTATAGAGGAGGTGCTCAACTTCCTTTACATTAAAGTATCATTTTCCTAGGCTAAAAGCCCATAATATAGCCCATGAAAGAGTAAAATCCTATATTCCTAGGCTAATAGCTCCTAATATATATTATAGCCTATGAAGGAGGTAAAATCCCTCTTCACCAATTAAATAATCTAAAAATACAAAATAGGGGCTTTATCAAGCCAATTGTACAATGCTAAAGGGGAAGAAGCCCTCAAAAGTAATACATCTCCTTAAATGAGGGGAATAAGGGGGTTTAGCATAGTATCCAACCTCCAAAGGCCCTTTAAAAGTTCCTCTTCCTCCACAAATTCAGTAGGTACAATCTCCAAGTGTGGGAAAGTGGGCCCTCAAGGTAAAGAAACCTCCCAAAGTGATGACAAGTGAGGGATACACAGTGCCATGTTTAGCCTCAAAAGGTTCTCCAACATATCAGCCATATCTACCAATCAGCATGCAAAACTCCCTTAAACAGCAGGTCCACAATAATCATTTCTCCAATAAAACAAGGGAAACAACCTTCAAAAGCCAGCCACCTAGACTAGCAAATTCCCTCCCAAGTGGACACTACAGTCCTCAATGGAAGAGCACTCCCTTTAATCATCAATTAACTCCTTCAAATAGGTCAACCCTTCTCAAATCCACATCAGCATTAAAATTTTACGAAGGTCGGCCCTAATCAGCATTCAAAGGTCAACTTTAGTTTTGTGTGTTGTAGTTCAGCCCAGTCCCAAAAATAGTATGTATATATATAACAAAGCATTGAGGGTTCACCATTTCAGTGCTCGCAAATATACCATAAGTCAAGAACAAAATGATCCATAAGATGACAAAAGTCATAGCCCATTTATACAAAATCTCCAACCTACTGTGTTATGAGCACTTGCCTGGTTTAATATTAGAGAAAATTTCCACTTCAGATTTTCAATGGCCATTGGAGAAACTGCCTATAAGTATTGCAAAAAGTTGCCCAACATTTTTGAAAATGTATACGCTGCTGCAGATTTAGGCTCTGTATACTGGCTAGATTATGCCCTCCAAACAAATCTTAATGCATTAGCCCCTGCAATTGTTCCTCAAAACAATACAAGATCTAGGTGCATCATATAGCACTTCAACGCTTCTCAATTCTTTTTTTTTGGACCTGGAAAATGAATAATAACTCTGAGGTATGCCCTATTTATTGTTTTCCAGATCTGCCTCAAAACAATAGGCCTACTGCTGCTTGATTGTCTGTTTGTCTACTCGCTCGATCAATGACCTGATTTGCTATAGAAATCATGGCAAATCAGGTCACACTAGATCCTTTGCATGTTGGTATCCTTCTCAAAGTCCAATATTGTTTCTTCTAGTCAAGGTGATGGAGCTGGAGATACATCCTATTGTTGGATAAAGGACATGCCATAGAATCAAGGTTGCACGAAACGGGGAAACGGGTACTAGTTTCCGAAACGGGAAGCGATACGAAATGCGACCTCCCCAAATTTTGGAAACGGGGAAACGCGAATATATATATATATATATATTAGGACATTTAAGAAATATGTGCAATCATAAAGCATATATGATACATTCTAATTTATTACATTATGATATAATTGTCAATTGTCAATGCATAAACTATAAGTATCTAAATTTACATCACATTTACTCATGAATAATCACATAATGAAAATAGAAATATCCAAAATCAGCTACGAGAAATTTCTAATTTTTTGTCTCGTGCTTGATTGGGAGTCTCCTCCTACATAGTCGAATGACCTTAGTGCTCTTGATTAAATACAAGTTTCATACCCTAGTACCCTACAATCTCTTGATTATTGGGAGTCTCCCCTGCATAGAGGGCTTTGTTCTCTCGATTAAATACAAGTTCCATACCCTAGTACATGATAAAATCCAATGGAAACATTGCAATCCCCCAATCCTGAAATCCTGAAAAACAGATAAGTCTGCTGGATTTTGAGTGAGATCTAAAATTCTACTTTCTCCATATGAAACCCAATGAGGGCGAAACCACTCTCAAACATCCTGAGTCATTTCATGGTAATGTTAAAAATTTAAGTAAAAGGATGAAAATGAAAAATAAAGGAGAATATCACTTTTACTTTAAGAATTTAACATTACCATGAATGCATATCAACACTAGGGCAAAAGTTCACTTTTATAACTTTAGACAGGCATCTGGAAGCAACTAGAAGTCACTAGGCTAACGTAAAAATAGATTAGAAAACAAATAATAAATTTAAAAAAAAAAACACACAAGTAAATGCTGAAATGTGGGTCGTACAGTGGCCACGTTTCAGTTTCGTGAAACGTGGCAGTACGGCCTGAAACGCGTTTCAGGGCCGTACCAAACGCGTTTCAGCGTTTCTTACTCGTTTCCATATGGAAACGCCTTCCTACCCCACATTTCCTGCAACATAGCATAGAATATATGTAAATCCTTCCCTATGATCTGCACCTTATCTCCTTAAATTCTAATTGAAATTGAAGATCTGTAGGCTACGGTTACAAGCGAAAAATTCAAGAAAGGACCTTAACTACCAACTAATGCTACAAGTCTCCAAAATGTGACCACTCTGTTGTTTTATTTGGATCTCCTGGCAGCAATGCTCTTATATTGGATATCCACATAGGCATGAAATGAGAGGGCATTCAGCCACACATCAGTTTTCAGGCCTTTGTAGCCATAAATCTTGCCATGTTCCCCAACCAAACGTTGCATATATTCTGGGTTGCTCACAAGATGAAGTAGCTCAAGATGATATTTCAATCTGTTTCAGGTGGCCAGCCTTCCAACACACACTTTCTCGTTGTCCTAGAACTCAAGAACATGCGCAGTGGTAGAAATTTGTAAAATTTTCCACATGACAAAATGGTAGGTAATTACTAATAGATCTTGTTACCCACCAAAATGGGTAATCCCATGGGATAAAAAAAATTATCCTGCACTTGACAGCCAGCCAGTGAGCAGCCCCTGCCAGCCACCATTTAACGATGATATACCATGTGCCTCTGCCATTTGCATCAGCCATGTACCTCAGCACACCTTGGCATAGCATTTGGAGCTCTAATTGGGCATGATGTCAGCATTTAGAAAGGCTATGGCTCACACATGTGGACATCTCGGTCTAATTTGTCATTAAGCTAGGGGGTTGGCTTGTAACCCAAGTTTATTACAAGTTCATTTTATGTCAAACTTGTTATTGGGGGCTTCACTAGGCTGACTTAAATGAGGTAGACCTCATATAAGTATAGGTCACCTTCATTTCATTTTGATCGTTACTTTTGTGTCATTTTCGGATCAATTTTCCCCTATTAGATATTTCGGCCTCACTGAAATTTGTCTTGTATCTTGTGGAAATGTGATTTGTTGTGGAATTTTTGCTTATGGATCTATTTTCTTGTTTTCGAGATGTCATTTTGGAGCAATAAGTATTGATTCATGCATTTTTCTTGTAAGTATTCTTTGTATTGGATTATCTTTTATGACTATTACATGAAATAGATATTGTTATGGTTTCTATGTGCTAATAATTATTGAAAATCTTTCTATGAAATTTTGGCAATGGTATTGTATGCATTACCCTTGTAGAATTTGTGTGACAATCCCATGAGTGATCTTTCATGTTAAGCTCTCCTCATTGACTTTGCTCCCTCATAAAATGATAACTAGGGTTTGAAGCTAGGGTTTCCTATTCCCTTACTCCATTCTAGGTTTTAGTCTTTTCTCCTAAGTAAATCTCCCATAGACTCCATCAGCCCAGCTCAAGGCATTTGCCTTGTTCACATTGTTTCTTAAACCAAATATTATCTCTAACACACATTTTTCTCCCCTAAATCTGACTTTCGACCTCTCAAGGAAAGCTGGTAGGCTAGGGTTAGGGTTAGACTTCAACTAGGGTTGCATGCATTGACTTGTGGAAGGATTCAACACGTGGTTGTGAAGTCATTGCTTCAAAATTAGTTTGTTCCCATGGCTAATTCTTCCATTCTAGGGCTAATATCATTTTCCCTGGGAAATTTTTGCCTTAGCTAAGCCCTAGTCTTGCCCTAGGCTTCAACTGGAGCTTGTTGAAGGCTTGTGGTACTTGAAATTGATCATACTCAACTATTTCAAGTCTTTTCTTGGCCTTGTGATTCTAGGTAAGCATTTTGACCTTGCATATCCTGAAGCCTAGGGCATTTTGGCCGTAATTAGGCATTTTGCCTCAAAATCCTGTGGGCCTTGCAAGGGGAGCTCACAAGGCAAGAGCTAGACCAAGTGACAACATTGTGAAATGTGGCCCATTGTCACCATTGCCACCACCTCTTGCTCTTTAGTGGACTTTCACCGCAAGGGAGACTTCCCTATGTAGGTCACCTAATGGATATATCAAGTCTAAGTTTTGGAGGTGACAAGGATAGTCTAGGATGGATAGTCAAGCACAAGGCTCAGTTATCAAATAAAGCAACGTGTACCCTCCAAAATGCCTAACTTGTAAAGACCATAAACTGAAATTCGGTAATAACCAGAACTAAAATACAGTAAGAACCAAAATTGAACTGAAATACAGTAAGAGAATTTGGACACCTACCTGAACTGCTGCCTGCTCTGGTGTTGCTCTGGTGTAGTTGATGGCGTTGTGGTTGCTTCTGATACCAATTACCGGGAAACCAATTCCACCCAGCCAGACTGAGCAGAGCCTGGCTGCTCAATCCAGTAAGCTTCTCGCAGAAGCTCACTGTCCCCCGTGCCCAGAACCTCAGATACCTAAAGCTCTTCCCTTAGTCAATTGTCTTACTCTGGTTTGTCCTCCCTTCTCTGCTGATTTTCTCCTCTGCCTTCCTCCCCCGTGATCGGCTCAGATCAGTGGTTTTATAATTGCAGGCTTGGCGGTGGCCGCCCTCCCGCCTACGACCACCGCTCTTCCTCCTCCCGACACGCCTCCGCATGCATTTCACTCTCAGATACTTTTCTCTCTGATCTTCTGTACTTTACTTATATTTCATGTTTGGCCTTTGTGTTACCTTTTTACATAAGGTTTGATATTTTATATCTTTTTTTATTATAAACTTTAATTTTATGAAGTTTAATATTATATATATATTTATAAGTTTTAAATTTTATATTTATAACAAAGTTTAATTCATATTTATGTTTAATATGAAGTTTATCAAATCAGTTTTTAATATAAAGTTTGGAAGGGTCATTACATACACTCCCCCTTCAAAAACTTCGTCCCGAAGTTAGATTTCAAAATTTTTGTTTTAATGTCAAGAGACTATAAAATTAGAGTTTTAGGTTTATGATTTTAAATGGATAATTCTTACCCTACCCAGGTTCCCAAGCTATTCTAAAATCATCCTATCCTTCCTAATCTCTTCCGCTCCCATCCTATCCGTCCTCTACTGGAGTATGCCGTGGCGTCAGTTTTACTGACCTAACCATTCATAACTCTAAGGTGACAACGTCGGTTATACCGACCTGATTCCCAGTAGGCATCCGGCAGTCATCATCACACGTCTAGGGGAGCGTGATTCACACAGTCCTCCCATGACTCCAGGGTTCGGAGGATAAACGGTGGGTAACACCTCCACCCCTCCCAGTAGAATTAGGGCTAATACTTTATCATAGAATCACTTTGAGCTTTAATGGTTCTGAGGTTCTGTCATCACGTGGTTATCCCGGTAACTGTTCATTACCTGCAATCATACACTTACCCATACATTTGTAAAATGTGCATTTAGCATATTCAAAATAACTTCATGTATTATTCACATATGACATTACAGTATAACATATTTTGCCATATTCCATGCATGTCATTTGACCTTCATCTAGAATGTATTCACTTCCTGCCTTCTATTCCATTGTTCATGTTGACATGCATAAATAAAACAAATTTATAATATCTTAATTTCTATCAGAAGTAAAATCATTTACGGTCTTTAACTTTACCTTGACAATTATAAAAATGAACCGCATATATCGTTTTGGTATCCATGTACTAGCGGAATTTAAACATATATATAATGTCACAAAATCTCACGTATATCTATAATCATTCAAAAATGTTTCTGAGTCTCTGATTGCAGTGAAGTAAATATATACTAAACATAGTTTAAAGTTCTTCAAAATTGACATAGATTAGGGTATCTTTGGCATATGTCCTCTGTATCTTCCCAAGTTGCTGATCAAGGACTATACTTGTCCCATTGGACCTTAGCTTGGTCCACCAGGCGGTTCCTCAACTGTCGAACCCTACGTTCCAGTATACGTAATGGTTCGACCGTTACGACTCCCTCGTCCGATACCTGCAATTCCTTCCATTGAAGGTTATTAGATAGATCAGCTATATAATGCCTTAATACAGAAACATGAAATACATTATGAATTCTATGCAGGTGAGGTGGCAGGGCAAGACAATAGGGAACATGTCTAACTCTTTCCATGACTCTAAATGGTCCAATAAATCGGGGTGACAACTTTGTCCCTTTTCCGAATCGAATAGTACTTTTATTTGGTTTGATGCAGATGAAAACTTGATCCTACTTCATACCTCCTATCAATTCGGTGAGCATCCGCATAACTCTTTTGTCTATCCTGTGCTTCCTTTAATCGTTGTCTAATTTGTCTTACCTGCGCTTCCATTTCATGGATTAATTCTGGTCCTATTATCACTCGATCTTCTAACCTGTCCCAACTTAACGGAGTTCTGCAAGGTCTGCCATATAAAGCTTCAAATGGAGGCATCCCAATCGAACTGTGGTAACTGTTGTTGTATGCAAATTCGACTAAGGGTAAGTACTTTTCCCAATGTGATTGCTGATCCATCACATACATTCGCAACATGTCTTCAAGTACTTGATTTACCCTTTCAGTTTGCCCATCAGTCTCAGGATGGTAAGCAGTGCTTAAATTTAGCTGAGTACCTAAGGCTGTTTGCATACAAGTCCAGAATCTAGAAGTGAATCGCGAATCTCTATCGGATATAATCTTTTTAGGTACTCCATGAAATCTAATAACTTCATTTATGAATACTCGAGCTACGTCAGCAACATCGTAAGTATCTCTTACGGGAATGAAATGGGCGCTTTTTGTTAATTTATCCACCACTACCAAAATGGCATTGTGTCTTTGAGAAGTAAGAGGTAGTCCAGTGATAAAATCCATCGAAATGGTCTCCCATTTAGACATAGGAATGTCGTGGGGTTGTAAGAGGCCCGCTGGGTGACAATGATCTGCCTTTACTTGCTGACATTCCAAACATTTTGCAACAAATTGAGTGATATCACGCTTCATACCTGCCCAAAATAAGAGTTTCTTGGTATCTGCATACATCTTCCCTACTCCAGGATGAGCACAATATATTGCTCTGTGGGCTTCCCCAAGGATGGTATCTCGAAGATCTTTATCATCAGGAATATACATCCTTCCATGGAATCGTAAGATCCCATCGTTTTCTAATTCATATCCCTCAAATTTAGATTCTTTTGCCCTATTACCTTCAAGACCGGCTCTTACCTTTAAATACCAGCTGTCTTTTATAAGATGATCTAGTACTCGTTGTCTCAAGTCTACTTTAATGGGTATGAGAGAAAATATCCGAGGTCTTCTGCTTAAAGCATCTGCTACCACATTTTCCTTTCCCTTAATGTATGATATTTCGAAGTCATATTCACTTAGGAATTCGCTCCAGCGCCTTTGCCTGGCATTTAAGTCTCTTTGGGTGAACAAATATTGTAGACTTTGATGGTCGCTTTTAAGTGTAAAACTTCGTCCCACTAGATAGTGCCTCCAAATCTTTAAAGCTAGCACTACAGCGGCTAGTTCTAAATCGTGAGTAGCATAGAGTTCTTCATGAGGTTTTAACTTTCTGGAAGCATATGCTATCACTCCTCTATCCTGCATCAACACTGCACCCAGCCCTTGTTTGGATGCATCAGTACATACAGTAAAATCTTTGTCCATGTTTGGGACTCTTAGGATTGGTGCACTGGTGAGTAGTCTTTTGAGTTCAAAGAATGCTTTATTACATTCCTCGGTCCATTCGTACTTAACACCTTTACGCTGAAGGGTGGTAATTGGCTTTGCGATTTTGGAGAATCCCTCCACAAATCTTCGGTAATAACCGGCTAAACCCATAAAGCTTCGTATCTCATGTGCATTTTTCGGTATTGGCCAATCCATGATCGCTTTTACCTTCTCAGGATCTACTGAAATCCCTTCACCTGATATGATGTGACCCAAATAATGAATCTTTTCCTGAAAGAATGAACACTTGGATAGTTTTCCATATAACCGATGTTCTCTAAGGCAGGACAATACTATCCGCAAATGATCTTCATGCTCTTTCTCATTCTTGGAATAGATGAGAATATCATCTAAAAAGACTTGCACAAATTGATCAAGATATTCACGGAAAACACTGTTCATAAGATTCATAAATACGGCTGGCGCATTTGTTAATCCAAAGGGTACCACCGTAAATTCATAGTGTCCAAAACGTGTCCGGAATGCAGTCTTAGAAATATCATTTTCATAAATCCTTAGCTGATGATATCCTGAGGGAAGATCAATTTTTGAAAAGACAGCAGCGCCTTTCATTTGATCGAAAAGATCATCGATTCGAGGCATAGGGTATTGATTCTTTACTGTAGCTCGATTCAAGTCTCGATAATCTATGCATAATCTTAAAGATCCATCTTTCTTCTTCACAAAAATTACAGGAGCGCCCCAAGGTGATGAACTGGGCCGAATATGTCCTATATTTAGTAGTTCCTTTAATTGAATTTGCAATTCCTGAAGTTTTGGAGCTGTCATTCTATAAGGCGTTTTAGAGATTGGTTGGGTACCTGGTTTTAATTCAATAGTGAGATCCAATTCTCTTACCGGGGGTAATCCAGGTAGTTCTTTTGGAAATATATCCGAGAATTCGGCTAACACCGGATATTGTTCTAAGGATGGCCCTTTTCCATGGCTTACTTCTTGAATTGCATAAGCCTGACAACCTTTCCTTAAACAACGCTTCATCTGCGTTGCTGAAATGTAGCGTAAGGAAACTTCCCTCCTGATTCCTTGGATTTGGATTACTTCTCCTTCATCATTTATGCCTAGAATCCTTTTCCCATAACAGTCTACCCAAGCTTGGTGAGCTTCTAGCCAGTCCATACCTATGATAAGATCATACGTTCCTAAGGCTGTGACATAAACTTTCAGTTTAGTCGCACAGACCCCTAGGTCAATTTTGCATTGATCCACACTCAAGCCCACGGTTTGGAGTTCTCCTGAGGCCAGTTCCACTTGATGGAAATCATTTTGTCTACGAGCTGCCAACCCACATTTGTTTAATGCATATGATGAAATGAAACTATCTGTGGCACCAGTGTCAAATAAGATTTTGAGTTTTATACCATTGATAATACCTGAAGATTCCACTACAGTGGATTGATGTGCTGCTTGGTCGTTGCCGACTACTGCGTGAATTCTATGATTACCTCGATTGTTTGATATCGGTTCCTTTCCAGTCCTATGCAATATATTCGACGAAGCTTCTGGGCAGTCACGTTGAAAATGCGGTCCCCCACATCCCCAACCAGTGATGCGGGGGAGCGCCCCCCCCCCCCCCTTCGAACCCGCTCCCGAAGCGCGCTCCGGGCGGGAGCGGCTCGGGAGCGGCTCGGGAGCGCGCTCCCCAAATCGCTCCCGGACGGGAGCGATTTTCGGGAGCGCGCTCCCGTAAAAAAATTTGCGCTCCCTGGTCTGTGAGGGAGCGCTTCAGGGAGCGATCGCTCCCGCGCTCCCGGAGCGCTTTTTAATGCCCGAGAGCGATCGGGGAGCGATCGCTCCCTGATCGCTCCCGGGCATTAAAAAACGCTCCGGGAGCGAATTTTAAAAATTCGGGAGCGATTCGGCGGAAAAAAATTCCGCGGACCCGAAAAAAACAAAAAATTTAACTTATTTTTTTGGATTTATAAGCCCAATGGGCCAAAACAAAATCATTTCAATGAGATTGAGCTTGAGTTTGAGAGCAAAGGAGCAAGGAGCAAGAGCTGAGGAGCAAGGAGCCAGAGCTGAGGAGCGAGGAGCAAGTGCCAAGGAGCGAGGAGCAAGCTTGCAGAGGTAAGTAACTTAATCATTTAGTTAGTTTAACTGGTTAGGTGGTTAGTTTGGTTAGTTTAATTTACCTGTTTGAGTTTAAAGATCATTAATTTAAATTAAATTAATAAATTAAATGAATTAATCCCAATAAACTAAATTAATTTGCAGATTCAAGACTCAAACCCTACAAACATCAAACACGATGGACCTGGGGATTTTTATTGGCATTTTCCTCTTCCTGGTCCCTTTTCTGGTTATTATGGTGGTGGAGAGTAGGAAACGGAGGGGGCCTGAAACTGAAGAGGTGGATGAAGAAGCCGGAGGAAGTCAAATAGGTGAAAACCCCAGTGAGGAGGATGTGGAGGAGGGTGAACATGAGGGTCAAAAAACTAAACAAGACCAAACTCCATTGTGGAAATATGTTCAGAGGCCTGAAGCAGGGAGAGGGGGTGGAACCACTAAATTTCATTGCCCCCATTGCAATTCTGATTTCACAGGCTCATACACCCGTTTGAGAAGACACCTTTGCGGGAAAAGGGCATGGGATGGAGAGAAACAAATAGGAATCAGAACTTGCGACAAGGTGTCAACAGAAGATAGAGCCAAATACATAAAGGAAGAGGAGGACGCCCAATACAAAGCAAAAAGATCAAGGGGTTTCTTTGAAAGCTCACAAAGAACTCCTTCAGCATCCTCCCAAGGCAGTGGATATGGACATGGAGGCTCAGGGTCATCATCTTTACGCCGTAGAACCATATCAGATTTCCTTGATGAGGGGTGTAGGAATGATGTGGATTCAAAAATTTACAGGTTCCTCTATGCAAATGGGATACCATTCAATGTTCTACGCTCACCTTATTGGCACGAAATGGTTTCTGCCATAAATGATGCCCCTAAAGGATACAAGAGCCCTGGGTATGACAAGGCAAGAACAGTTGGCCTTGATCATGAAAAAGCAAAAATATCACATTCTTTGAATAAAATGACAAGTTCTTGGACTGACAATGGGGTGTCCATTGTATCTGATGGATGGACAAATGTAAAAGGCAAGCCATTGATAAGTGTTCTCGCTGTGTCCCGAAGTGGTCCCATTTTTCTAGCTGCACATGATTACTCAGACAAGTTCAAGACCGCTATCAACATTGCAGAAGCATTGCTTGAAACAATTGAGCGTATTGGCCCATACAATGTCATCCAAGTCATCACTGATAATGCTCCTAATTGTAAGGCAGCGGGAGCAATTATTGAGGATAGATACCCGAACATATTTTGGTCTGGATGTTTGGTTCACACATTGAACCTTCTGTTGCATGATATTGTCAAAAACAAAAATGAACAATACCAATGGATTGGTGATTTGTACAAGAAAGGAAAAAAAATGATAAAATTTATTACAAATCATAGCAATACCCATGGCCTTTTCCGCAGTCACTCGAGATTGGAGTTGCTGAAGATTGCGAGGACTAGATTTGGTAGCTATTACCTCACCTTCAGGCGCCTTTTGAAGGTAAGAGAGGGTTTAGCTAGCATGGTATCAAGTCCAAATTGGCAGGTGTTAAAGGAAAGGGCTACAAATGTAGCTGACATTGCAGGTTTTGAAACGGTGGAGGAGGCCGCTCTTGATGGGCAGTTTTGGACAACTGTGAGACAGGTATTGGATTTCACCAAGCCAATTTATAACATGATTCGGTTTGCAGATACAGACAAACCAGTGATTGGTGAGGTGTATGAGCAAATGGATACCATGTTGGGGGAAATAAAAGACATTGTTAATAACAGAGATCCCGACTTGTACAATCTGATTCACGATTGTGTGTGTCAACGGTGGAAAAGGCTTAACCTTCCACTACATTGCTTGGCGTATATCCTTACGCCAAAATACTACTCAGATTCTTGGTTGGGCAAACCTGCAGCAGGGGGTGGTGTTAGGACCAAACCCCATTTAGATCGAGAGGTAACTAAAGGATATCTGGATGCATTAGAAAAGTTGGTGCCTGACAGGGAGGAATGTGCAGCTGTGCGCCTTGAAATAGGCAGATACTTCACTGGCAGTGGTTTGTATGGTAACTTCCATGCAATGGACGACAAAAATAAATTTGATTCTCTCACATGGTGGGAAACATATGGCGGCGACGGACTTTTGCGAAAATTGGCATTGAAAGTTCTTGCACAGGTTGTAAATTCTTCTTCTGCAGAGAGGTGTTGGAGCACCTACAGTTATATACATAATGTGAAAAGAAACAGGCTCAACGAAAACCGAGCAGAAAGCTTGGTTTATGTGCACTACAATTTGAGGTTGTTGAGCCATTACTGTGATCGGGCTAATGAAGATCCCACATATAAAATTTGGGACAATCACCCTGAGGACGACAATTTGGAAGATGGCATTGTACATATGGAAGAACTAGAAGATGAGCTTGTACGGGATGAAGCTGAAGCAGCTGCAGCAGCCATGCCACCTCCACCTCCACCATCCAGTTCTCGGGGCCCAAGTCTTGTTCCATTGCTGTCGCCACCTCCATCGACACCCTCGCGTGGAGGCTCTAGTTCTGGTCGTCGGTCTGGGCGGGAGACTCCTAGAAGACCGCCAAGACCTACTTATACTCCTGGAGACTCTCGTGGCAAGGGCCACTTGTAGATTTACAGTTTACTTGTCTTTTTTAGTTTCTATTAGACTTGTGACTTGTCACTTTAGTTTTCATAACTGTTCAGTGTTGAGTTTTGAGTCCTTGACTCTTGACTCTTGACTCTTTCATATCATTATGACATTATGATATTTTTTGTAAACATTATATCACTGGTGACTGTGACAATGAAAATTTGAAGTTTGAAGTTGGGCCTTGGCAATTATAACTCATTGGTAATGATTGTGAATTATGAATATGATGCTTTGTGAAAGACTAAAGTTGTTTCATTTCATCTCATTATTCATGTTTCATTTTATAAATTTTTAACATTTCATATCATGTTAACAGTTAGAAGTTAGGACTTAGAAATATCTTCGATATTACTTCTTGTAATGGTTAAACTTGGCTTACAAGTACAACTTGTTACTTTGGTGATCAATGATGATAAATGTTATTGAATTGAATGTTATTTTAATTTATTATTTTACTAAGGTTGATGACGATTATAATTTCTAGATGATTGATGTGATATGGTTCAATGATCAATTTATGTTTTTTTATGTTTTTTATGTCTATTTCATCATTCTACATGTTTTTGTTGACATATATGTATCAAAAATTAAAAAATATAAAAAATATATATATTTTTAAAAAATCGCTCCCCGATTCGCTCCCAAACCGGGAGCTTCTGAAAATGGTCGCTCCCGCTCCCGCTTCCGCTCCCCGCTCCCGCTCCCGCTCCCAAGTAACACTGTCCCCAACAATTAAGCTACGTTGATCCTCTTGAATCGGGACGTGAATTTCTAGAGAACGAGTTTCGTCCTCTCATGTTGATTCCTCTCGAATTTCTTCCTCTACTAGCAGTCCCTCGAGATGTCCATGGACTGGTGTTTGATGATTCCGCGGCTATAGTGTTTACTGCCATGGAAGCTCTTGTCCCCACATTTCTTGGGGTAAACCTGTTACCGTAAGGTGGCCTCGAGCCACCTTCTCTGAAGAAGTTTCGGGGGGTCTTTCCTGGAAATCCTGGTTGGATAGGCCCTGTTGGCCCCATATCTTTTTTGATTCCAAGGTGTTCTTCTGCATAACGACCACATTCGACTGCCTCGGCTACTGATGATGGTTTCCACATGCTTACCAAGGCTCTGATGCGAGGATTTAACCCAAATATGAAGCGTTCAGCTTGACGTTCATCAGAGTCTAAGTAGTGAATGTATTTTACAAGCTCCATAAACCTTATCTCGTACTCTTCCACCATTTTACTTCCCTGAATTAATGTATGAAAGGCTCTGGCTTGCTGTTGTTGAAAGTATGGAGGTAAATACTTTGCGCGGAACCTTTCCTCAAATAGTTCCCAAGGGACATTATCCGATGTAAGGTGTAACTGCTTCTCCAGATTTCCCCACCAAATCAAGGCGCTTTCCTTTAATTGAAACACGGCAATTTTTGTTTTTGCAGAAGAAGAATATTTTCTTAACCTAAAGCATCTGTTCATTCCTTCTAACCACGCTTCAGCGCGTTCACCTGCTCGACCTCCTGAGAATTCTGGGAGTCTAATTTTCTGAAGCTCCCTGGAAATGTCTTCTTTCGGTCTTCTGGGCTCAAAATTATTTGGTTCCGCTGAACTGGTGGCTACATGCTGAAATTCCTCTTTGGTTTTAGCCTTAGTTGATTCCTTTAATGTCTCCAATAAGGCTTCCAAAGAGTTCATTATCACAGTCAACTCTGGCGCTGGGGCGTTTGATGTTGATAATGGTCTAGGTGGTGACGATTGTGATGGGGATGATGATGGCGACGGTGGCGGCATTAATGGTGGTGATGCTGCCTGGTCACGTCGTCGTCGCTCATACGTCCTTACCATTGTAATGGTCCCTGAACACATAATAAAATTTCTATAAAAATTTTGAGGTAGACAACCGAATTTAACACATAATTTTCTTTTGCAACTTCACATTTGTAAACGGGTATAGTTTTGCTATTTTTACCCACTAGGTGGATCTTACTGGTACCGAGGTCAAGGAGGGTGGTCTCGCGACCTCCTTGTCCTAATGCAGGGTATTCTATCCTAATATGAATAATGCAGAAGTATGGTTATAAGCTCCTAAGGTAAGACATCCAAAGTTTATTCACCAATGACATCCACGATTGAAAAATAAAATAAAATAAAATGTCTCGTTACAATATATGCCGGTAACATACCCGCCATACCTCAATCTAGCTATTACTTTTAAGGAAGGTCGTACATATTTACATTCAGAATATATTACTTGGATATGGATTAAATCTATAAAATGAAGGGTTGTTTTGGTTCCATATCAGTTTGACCTTTAGCCGAAAATTTACCCTGGACATGTCATGATTAAAATCTAGAAGGGATATAGTTCAGCAGTATATCATAAAAGTAGATTGGGTTTAAACGGAGGAAATAAATTAGGATGTGTAAGAACCAGTTTGTCTTACGAATGACTCCGTCAAAGGATATAATTAGTACAGTTTTGTCCTCTAACTGATGCTTTGAAAAGTAGTTTTTATAAATTGCACCTAACGCTTTAATGGTTGATGCAAGTGCAAATTGACTGCAATAGGGTTCATAGAAAATTTTGTGCTATCATAAGTTCAGATTTCACGATATTTGGCAGAGAACTTGCATAGATATTACCTGAGAAATTTAGTTGTTCCCTTCAACTTGAAACTGGCAATTCTAGGAGGCTATGAATGATCAAACGACATAACAAGGAACCTATCAAGTTAGATTCGATTACTGTCAAGGAACATAAAAAGGAACCTGTTTAGAAGGGTTCACCTTCCTTTGGAAGGGGTGTATAACAACTCGCAATGGTGACTAGTCTAATGCTTGTTTTTAGACAGTTGACTGCATTTAAAGTTGATCTGGCAGAACAGATAACGTCCACAATATATGAGTATAGGAAAGATGTAGACTCTGTCCAGACTGGTGCTAAGGTGAAGGCATTGGCTCTGCTCACCTAAGTTGGTAGGGAGAGTTAATTGCAGTATTTATACAAGGAAACTGAAGGTTTTGCAGTTTGCTGATGTAATGCTCATTATAAGGTTAGGTCACCTCTTTTAGATTCCTGTTTGAATAAAACAAAACTAATGAAGAATTCACTAATGCAAAATATTTGATAAAATTTGATATTAAGTTGAGTAAATACATCATGTGAATTTTGTCATAACTTATAAGTTCACATATCAAAACCCAGGTATAAGGTCACATATCAATACTAGAATAAAACAAGGGATGTTATCCAAGAGGAATCAGTGTACCTCCTCGATCAAATTAAAAGGATTGCAACATCTCTGTTATGCTCGTCAACTCTCTTTATTTTATATATTTCCAATACATTCCTTTAATTAGGGGTGTTGTGCTTGTTAGTATCCCCCTCTTAGTTCAGAGCTTGAAAAGTCTGCAAATACATAAGTCTGCAAAGCATATTTTTAAAACAGAATGACCGCTTTTGAACCTTTGATTGACTCGGTCAAGGATATACCTGAAGTAGGATTCTTGGATTCTTTTTGGATGCATAAGCATTAAGTCAAGCCTTTGAAATATACCAAAGCTATGAGCTTGAGGGGCCTCGGCTCCTTTTGTAACTTTAGAAGGGCTTTAAATCAATTCGAATTCTTTATCAGAAGGGCTACTCCTGTGAGATCATAAGTTCAGTCACCCACAGACGTATACGGTGCTTGGATCCCATCGGTGGTACAAACTGTAAAAATTGGTAGTGAATGAATGCTCCAGTGAATCCGCAGGATGTGCATCCAATAAAGCATTAATTCCTCCTATCCAGATTTTAATACCGAATTAAGGACAAATCTGTAACTATTCTGAACACAGAGGTTGCGCATCCAAGAAAGCATTAAATATTTTTCAATCCATCCATCATTCTCCATTTAATGCAAATTTGTACCACCTTAAACTTCAAAAGTAATCTTGAGCCTGATCTGCCAGGCGTCCATGAAAACAATAATTCTGTATCTGATCATCGATTTTCAAGAGGCATTACAGACCTCCAAGAATGCATTGCAGCCAGTCTATCCCTACCCGGTAGGCATTAAAGACCTCTAAATTTTCCTTCTGTCATCTCCTTCACACCAAAACAGGGAAATATGAACACACAGATTTGAATTATGTCCGCGGGGAGGGTAGGCAAAGGATTTATCATCTCCTTCACACCAAAACAGGGTCAACTCTCGAAGACTTCGACATAGCTCAGAAATTAGTGAGCCAATCAGAAACAGACGGCATAAGCTATGAAAGATGCGAGGCAATTTCAGTTAAATTAGAAACGACAGAATGACGAGTTTGCATCAACGCGACGAGGTGGCATCGACGAGACGAGTGTCAAGCCGCCCTCGGATGAGTCTGCTTTGCTGCTCGAACAAATAATGCAACCGCACGGCAAAAGGATAACTAGAAACTAAAAGTTTAACCGTCTAAGACGAAATAAGGCATCCTACACCAGGTTTAATCACTGTAGTGAATTTTGATGACACATATCCCGACGCAGTATTTTTTTTATGCCCAATTCGTAAAAGAATTTTTACCGGGTTCACCCCATTTTCTGAGGTCGAGAGTTCGAGCCTCTCTCACCTCAGGATTCCTCAACGATTAGCTATGAGACCTACGCGCTAACCAACTGCGCCACCACCCCATTTTCTATGGTGTCAGCGTTAGCGGGTTGTGTAAAAGAGTAGTCAACACATTCTTCGTCCGTTTCCTGCACACCATTGTGAGAGGGAGCTGCACGCGCTTGTGAGCGGAAAAAGAACAACTCCCGAATAACTCAGAACGAACCCGAATTCGCGAGTCTTCTCCGGTTACCTAATTCTCCTTCTGCCGAAATTTCTTTCAGTAAGTTAAAACACTACTGAGTTTTAGGGCTCTCCATGAAGTTGCACTAACATCATAAAAACGGCTCCTAGGGCTCTATGAATAATCATTATCGACCACACGACAACCATTCAGTACACATTTATCACTGTAAGAATCATCCGAATAGTCATACAACAAAAAAATAAATGCCCTTCTCACAGGAATTCCAAAATCATGAAACATATTGCAACAGAATAAACCGTAGGGATTATCTAAACAGAGAATGAAAGAGATGAACAAAATGTGCGTCTAGATGATTCGCTCAGTCAGAAATCGAAAAAAACAATAAAAAGTTTTAATCGCTTCCAGAGTCATAAAAATCGTGAACTGTTTACATATTCGGAGTAATTATTTACCAATTCAGGAATGACCGAATGGCGATTCCGTATCAACTAAGGGGATTTCATGCCGCGTTCAGACGGGTCGGTACTCGGTATTATAATTTTGCTCTGTCGAACCTATGCAACAGAATAAATGCAGACACACGGCAAAAGATTGACAGAACAGCAGGAAAATTACCAAGGTTTGAAAACTATAAGGGCCTATGAGGTTGGAAGGGTTTGAACACGCCCTCTGATACCATATGTAAAGACCATAAACTGAAATTCGGTAATAACCAGAACTAAAATACAGTAAGAACCAAAACTGAACTGAAATACAGTAAGAGAATTTGGACACCTACCTGAACTGCTGCCTGCTCTGGTGTAGTTGATGGCGTTGTGGTTGCTTCTGATACCAATTACCGGGAAACCAATTCCACCCAGCCTAGACTGAGTAGAGCCTGGCTGCTCAATCCAGTAAGCTTCTCGCAGAAGCTCACTGTCCCCCGTGCCCAGAACCTCAGATACCTAAAGCTCTTCCCTTAGTCAATTGTCTTTCTCTGGTTTGTCCTCCCTTCTCTGCTGATTTTCTCCTTTGCCTTCCTCCCCCGTGATCGGCTCAGATCAGTGGTTTTATAATTGCAGGCTTGGCGGTGGCCGCCCTCCCGCCTACGGCCACCACTCTTCCTCCTCCCGACACGCCTCCGCATGCATTTCACTCTCAGATATTTTTCTCTCTGATCTTCTGTACTTTACTTATATTTCATGTTTGGTCTTTGCGTTACCTTTTACATAAGGTTTGATATTTTATATCTTTTTTTATTATAAACTTTAATTTTATGAAGTTTAATATTATATATATATATATTTATAAGTTTTAAATTTTATATTTATAACAAAGTTTAATTCATATTTATGTTTAATATGAAGTTTATCAATTCAGTTTTTAATATAAAGTTTGGAAGGGTCATTAGATAACTAAGGCACAAAATGACCTAGGGTTTTAGAATAGGCAAGGTCAACAAAATTACCTAGGATCACAAAGCCAAGAAAAGGCTTGAAATACATGAGTATGATCAATTTCAAGTACCACAAGCCTTCAACAAGCCCCAAGTTGAAGCCTAGGGAAAGATTAGGGCTTAGCTAGGGAAAATGACATCAGCCCTAGAATTGAAGAATTAGTTATGAGAACATGATGATTTTGAGGCAATGACTTCACAACCATGCATTGAATCCTTCTACAAGCCAAAGCATGCACCCTAGTTGAACTCTAACCCTAACCCTAACCTAGCAACTTTCCTTAAGAGCTTGAAAATCAGATTTAGGGGAGAAAAATGTGTTAGAGATAAATTTTGGTGTGATCAACAATGTGAACAAGGCCAATGCCTTGACCTTGGGTGATGGAGTCTATGGGAGATTTACTTAGGAGAGAGGACTAAACCCTAGAAAGGAGTAAGGTAATAAGAAACCCTAGCTCTCATTTTATGAGGGAGCAAAGTCAATGAGGAGAGCTTAACATGAAGGATCACTCACGAGATTGTCACATAGATTCTACAAGGGTAAGGCATACAACACCATTGTCGAAATTTCATAGAAAGATTTTCAACAATTACTAGCACATAGAAACCCTAACAATATATATTCCATGCAATGGCCACAAAAGATATTCCAATACAAAGAATACTAACAAGAAAATTGTATGAACCAATCCTTTATTGCTCCAAAATGACATTTCCAAAACACGAGAATAGCTCCATAAGTAAAAAAAAATCCACAATAGATCACATCTCCACAAGATAGAAGACAAATTTCAACTAGGCCGAAATCTCTAAGAGGGTCGAATTGATCCACAAATGATGATCAAAATGAAAAAAGGTGGGTCTACATCAATTAATTTAGCTTAATGAAGCCCCCTAAAAACAAGTTTGACATAAAATGAACTTGGCTGACAAGCCAACCCACTAGCTTAGTAACAAATTAGACCAAACTATCCACACATGTCAGTTGCAGCCTCTCTAAAAGCTAATGTCATTCCCAGTTAGGGCTCCAAATGCCATGTCAAAGTGTGTTAAGGTACTTGGTTGACGCACATGGGATATCATCATCAAATGGTGGTTGGCATGGGTTGTGGGCTAGCTGTCAAATGTAGGAGAAAAGTTTTTCTCCTATGGCATTACCCATTTTGGTGGGTAACAGGTCCCACATATCAAGGTTTTACAAGTCAAGGTTTTACAATAAAATTCTATCTAATAGTGATACATCCATTAACAATAGGTATAACTACACAAAGTTAGAGAAATTCTTAAAAATCATCTTTCATGCTACAACATTAACATTAAGTGCACATTGAAATAGTTTTTAGAATCAAGTACTCAAGGATAAGTTATAGCACTTTGTAAATTCCTTTACCCAGAATATCCTAAATAAATATACAAAGTTAAAACACTTCTAATATATTCATCTTCCACGTTTAGTGCGTATTGAAATTGTTGAAATTTGATACCACTGGGAGGTACTCTCACGTGCCCTTGGTGTTGGGTATGTGAAAGGAAGGCAATCATATAAGTGATTGTATGAGTGTATGAGATAAGTGATGGGGATTTGTACCCATAGACCCATGGTATTATGATGACCCACGATATAGATCCATGGTATTGCACTATTTGAAAAGGTATACATGATCAATCATGGAGAGGAGAATAATGGATTATTCTTCTTGATTGGGGTTCTAATTTGCGAAGGAAAATGCAACTACATCAAGGGCTAGCAGTGGGCCAGTTGCGTGATATACGCAGAGTGCAACAAACAAGGAAGGTTGCAAGGCCTGTGTGCAAGTGTTTAGGGTCCAAAGGAAAGGTTCGGTTCTACACAACAACAAGGATGGGGCTGTGAACCCTACTATTGTAGACCGCAAATAAAAGAGGGCTTGAAGGTGCATCTGCAGGAAATCAAGAAGGTGTTAGCCTTGTGGAAGGGACAGCTTGTAAGTTTAGCATAGGCCAAGGAATGTGTGAGGACCTTGGGGTAGTCAACACGTCAACAGGAAGGAATTTGGGCCCTAGTTTAAGGTTGGACCTATTAGTTTTTAGATGATATGGTAGCATCAAAAAAGTGTTCTAATTTCTATTTGTGTCTAAGAGGCTAAGGAACACGAAATCTCCAAAACCCAAAAAGGGTTTCGGACGAAAACACCAAGAGACCACTCAATTAAATTAATTGATCAATAATTAAAAGGTTCTTAAGTCTAACTTAGGAAATTGATTAATTAATGGGAATTAAATGAGAAGATTGACTTATGCTCTAGAGACTTCCAAAAAATGACATGGATAAAGTCTTAGATGATATTAGCCATTGATCATGATTAGATCTTGGCCATTGATGCTCCAACAAGATATTATAAGAGCAACTCGATGGGATGGAGAGAGACACAATTACAAGATGGAGAGCGAATTTCCTAAGGCATATCGAGCCAGAGAAGGAAACTCGCCTTCAAGAAAAGTCCAGTTGATACAAGGAAATTGTAGCAACTGGAATTTCCTGAAGGGATGGAGTTGCTACAATTTCAAGGAGATTTCACATGGGATCAAAGCGTTATTGATAATATCAAGACCTCAGAAGCGAGGGAAGTATATTGTGCATTTTCATAGGGAGATATGAGCACAATACTTCCAAATCTATGCAGACCAACCCAAGGGTGCGAATTGCAGAGAGACAACAGTTCGATTTCAGTCCAAAAAGCATTTCCAGAGATCAAATTTCCAATGGCAAGTGTGAATTACAGGAAATTCATGTGATTACATAAAAAGTGAATCCCTGTAATTACAGGAAGTGTGAATTCCTATAGGAGGATTACAAGAAAAGTGGATTACAGGTAACGCAGATTCTTGTAGTTACAAGAAGTACGACTTGCCTCAGATCTGTAGTAGTGGTAATGGTATTGCTGGGAAGTGGTTCCGGTCAGCGAATCAGTTGATTTGTTGAGTAGATCTAGGCACAGAAGATCCATAACAAGTGTTGCAGTTTTAGTTCTTTTTGGGGACAAGAAGAGAAAAAGAACACGAAGGAGATTTCCATAATTTCTCAAACATTTTCCAGATCTAGTATCCAAGAGGAGATCCATAATTTCGAGTAGCAGAGGGTCGTAGCAAGCAAAGTTTTTCCAGTGCATGTTTGCCAAAATAGCCAATTCGAGTTATAGAGATTGCATCTTATGTGCCAATTCCCAGAGAAGGACATTCAAAAGGCAGAGAAAATACTCTCAGTAAACAGCTAAAGGCAGTGCATTAACCAACCAAGGATTTCCAAGGCAGATTTGCACATTCCTGAGAAAGTGTGTATAACAGAAGGAAGGTCGAGCAAGGAAGAGGAGGAGATTTCTAGATCTAGTCTCCAATTTATTTTAGTTTCAAAGAGATGGCTTCAACAGGACTTAGAGATCAGGATAGACTTGATGGAGTCTCTAATTTTGGCGTCTGTAAGGCCAGAATGCCATCTCTTTTAGATTGGTCTGAAGGAGTTTCTGACAAATGTCATGGCAGAGCCAACATATGCATAACAATTGGCTAACTTCAAGAAAGAGATGGCCAAGATGAAGAGGATGGTCTTGTATGGGGTCTGAGATCATATCCTCCCACACATTGCAGAGAAGAACACAACAAAGGACATGTGGGATGCCATTGTGAAGCTATACCAGGATCCATCTGAGAAGCGTAAGATGATTCTTAAGGAGAAGCCAAGGACCACAAAGATGTAGAAGGGTGAGAGTGTGAATTCCCATCTCACCAAAATTCATAATGTCCATGATGAGTTGGTTGTTGTATGGGAGAAACCTGATGACAAGGAGCTTGTGCGCATAACTCTGAATGGGTTTACCAAGGAGTGGAGGACATTCATTCAGGGGATCACTGAACGAGACTAGCTACTAGATTGGGAATGCCTATGGAGTGATTTCACGCAAGAAGAGCTAAGGCTCAACTTGGTTGAGGGTACTACCAACAGTAGCAGAGGACCAAAATTTGAGAAAGAGGAGGAAGAGAACGTTGCCCTTGCTACCAAAATGAAGGCAAAGAAGGGTCACAGTCAGGGACAAGGCTCAAAGGGAGGAAAAAAGAAGGAAAAGGACCTATCGAAGGTCAAGTGCTTTAGGTGTGGCGAGTTTGGCTACTATGTCACCTATTGTCCAAAGAGAAAGAAGGACAAGAAGGGGCAGGAGCAGATAGTAGCTTCGGTAGAGATAGATGAGTTGACCTCTAGGTTGGAGGAATTTGCATTGATAGCAACTATACCTCCAGATGGAAGAGGAGTGCAATGATTTAGAGATGCAAGATTGGGCAGGGTCCGAGGAAGCACAGCATTGGACATGTGTTTCCTCTTGGATCATTACTTTTGCTATAGGGGTTCACAGTATTCAGTAGTAGGAGGATCAATGTTGCAGGCATAGTCAAATCTTGAGGGACAGTGCAGAGCTAGTTGCAGTCAAATACTAGAGAGGCACATGGACCGTTGGGTGCAATCAATTTCTCAGTGAACAAAGCAAAGCTAGTTGCAGTCAGCGATTTAGGGGACAAATGCATAGCCAGTTGCAGGGACATAATTGATCCGTATGAGACTTAGAGGGAGTTTAGCTTCAAGGGGAGAAACCCTATAGAGGTTAAACCTTCAGGATCTAAGGAGAAAGATCAAACTTCCAGTTGCAATTACAGGAAGTTCAAGTGATAGGAGGCAGTGCGAATTGCAGAGATGCAGGTTGCAGGAGAAATTCCAACCTGAGCAAGATTCCTTGAGCGAGTTTCCATCTAGCAAATATTTCCTAGTTTTGTTTCAGGGGAGATCAGGAGATCAAACTCACTATTGTAGTGGTTGTAGCAATAGTACAGTAATAGCAGCAGCAATGTGAGGTTAGAGTTGATTTAGCTATAGGTGGTAGTAGGTGAATCAAAGTATGTGTAATGCCATGATGGACAGTGAGAGCTAGTTGTATCACATATGTCAAACATCAGTAGCGTGGACAATCCAACAATAGGTTGTCAAAGAGAGATTTTCGATAGAACACCTTCCTCGCTAACAGGGAGTGTTGGTTTTTGGATGATATGGTAGCATCAGATAGGTGTTCTAGTCTCGATTTGTGTCTAAAAGGCTAAGGAACACGATATCTCCAAAACCCAAAAAAGGTTTCAGAAGAAAACACCTAGAGACCACTCAATTAAATTAATTGATAAATAATTAAAAAGTTCCCAAGTCTAACTCGGGAAAATTGATTAATTAATGGGAATTAATTGAGGAGATTGACTTATGCTCTAGAGACCTCCATAAAATGACATGAATCAAGTCTAATATGATCTTAGCCATTGATCACGATTAGATCTTGGTTGTTGATGCTCCAATGAGAGATTATAAGAGTAATTCGATGGGATGGAGATAGACATAGTTACAAGAGGGAGGGTGAGTTTCCTAAGGCAAATCGAGCTACCTAGTTGTAGTAATTCAGCAAGGGAGAAAGTTCGAGCCAGAGAAGGAGAGCAACAAGGGTTTACAACAAGGAGAGAAATTCTCTAGTGGTTTTCCAATTTCCAACATCAGCGGAGGGAGGCCAAAATTTCCAGTAGAGAGGTCGAGTTCTACAATGTGAGTTGCGAGTTTCCAAAGCAAGTTGCCTAGAGAGATTTGACTCAGTTGTTAGTGCATAGATCTAGCACCAAGAGGCCTAGCGAATTGTTTTTGGAGCTAGAAACTGGCAAGACAACTCACCTAGAAGGATTTCCAAGGCAAATCGATTTATCCAGAGGCAGCAGTGCATGCTCCTAGCTTGGTTGTGCGAATTGCCAGGGAAGTGCAACCTTTCCAGTGATAGCCAGATTGAGTTGGAGAGAGGGAAAAATAATTTTCCCAATTGAGATATTAATTTTGGCGCTGAGCCGAGGAGACCAACAGTTGTAATTCTCTATTTTGTTGCATAATAAAATAAACCCTCATCTGTTGCACCTGTTTTCCCTTCAGGGTTTTCTGGGCACGTTTAGTCCAAAATAGGGTTGCGGGGGAGCGGTCTACCCTTCGAATCTGCTCCTGAAGCGCGCTCCATTGGGGAGCAAATCAGGAGTGACATCGAGAGTGCACTACGAATTTCTAGAGTGCGCTCCCTTAAGAAAATTTGTTCCCTGGTTTTTTAGGAGCGAGAAAGGGAGAAATTCGCTCCCAAAGAAAAAAATAGGCAAGAGCAATCACTCTCGACTACTCCCGCCTAAAAAAAATCGCCCCCCATGGGTGAAAAATGTGCAACGGTTTTTTGGAGGGAGGGGAGGGACCAAAAGAAATAAAAGCCCTCCTCCCCTCCCACAATTCACCATTTGCATATTGAGAGAGCAAGAGAGGGCTTTTGCAATTGGAGTTGAGTTGAAGAGGAAGATTGAGAACGTTGGTTAGGAGTTTTAGGAGCTTGCAAAGGAGATTAGAGCTTCGGATTAAAGGCCAAAGAGGTAGGATCTAGACTCCAATCTATAATTTTTGTTTTTTATATGTTCATTGTTAAATGAAAATGTTCTCTTCTCCCTTTCCCATTCCCATTCCTCCATTTTATTGCAGGCAAGAAACTATAACTCCACCAAAGTTCAAAACTTCAAACATCATGGCTATATGGCTTGGCATTCTCTTAATGTCGGTTCCCTTTTCTGTTATGATGGTGTTGGGGAGCAAAAGGAGGAGGATTGATGAAGGGGAAGAAGAAGTGGGTAGTGGTGGATTTGAAAACCCTGGAGAAGAGTACCTTGGTGAGGAGGAGGAGGAATATTTTAGATTGCGTCTTGAATTAGGCAGATACTTTACTAGCACTGGAGTGTTTGGTTGTTTGCATGCAATGGAAGATAGGAACAAACTTGATGCTATCACATGATGGGACGTGTATTGCAGCCAGGGACTTTTGCCAAAATTGGCAAAAATGGTTCTCTCACAAGTTGTAAATACTTCTTTTGCAGAGAGGTGTTGGAGCATCTATAGCTTCACACATAATGTGAGAAGAAATAGACTCAATGAAAACCGTGCATAAAGCTTGGTTTATGTGAACTACAACTTGAGGTTATTGAGTCATTATTGTGAGTGGGCTCATATGATGCATCATATACAACTTGGGACAACAACCCAGAGGAAGATAATTTAGAGGATGGCGCTCTACATCTAGAAGAATTGGAAACATAACTTTTGAAAGATGATGATGAAGTAACAACAGCCATGCCACCCCCATCATCTAGTAGCAGTGATCGAGTTCCACAATCTTTGCCTTTGTTTTCGCCACCTCCATCTACATCTTCGCATGGAGGTCATGTGCCCTCTGGTTTTGGTCGTCTGACTATGCGGGAGGAGACTCCCAATAGACAACCATGACCTTCTCAGAAATTAGACATTTCTCATGGCAAGAGGCCCAAGCATTAGCAATAGATAATAGATTTACTTGTATTTTCTAGTTTCTAGTAGTTTTTATAACTCTTGATTCTTTCATATTTATTATGATATTTTTTGTAAACAATATATGACAATTTAAGTTTGAAGTTGACAATTATAACTCATTCGTAATAAATTATCATTATAATGCTTCGTGAAGGTTGAAAGTTGAAACATTTCATTTCATGTTAGATATTCTTTGTTATCGTCTGGTTACTTGGTAATGGTAATGGTTACAAGTACAAGTTACAACTTTAGTGATCAATGATGGTAAATGTTATATAAGATTGATGAATCATGAGACTCGGTATGTTGTATGTCACTAACTTGTGGCCGTGGTTGATGAAGATTATAACTTCTAGATTATTGATGTTATATGGTTCAATCCATGTTTTTATGCTTTTTATATCTAATTCATCATTCTACATGCTTTTGTTGACATATATGCATCAAAATATATAAAAATATATATTATATAAAAATTTGCTCCCAAATCGGGAGCTTTTGAAAATGTCGCTCCCTGCTCCCACTCCCAAGCAACCTTGGTCCAAAATAATTGTGTCAAATTTTATGTGTGCATCTATTTCTCAGTTCCTGATTTTACTTCCGTGCAATTTATTTTGTGAAGAATGCTCGTGTGATTTATTCGTTAATTATTGTAAACAATTAAATTGCTAATCAGTTAGAAGAATAAATTCCAATTGTTACAACTTCAAGGAAATTTCAGAGGACCTATGGAAGGAACAATTCGCAGCTAGAACAAAACATCGAGGGTTGTTGTTTGGATGCTAGGACATCAAGCCATCGTAGAAGGAAAGGTCAAAGGCCTGTTGCATACAATTTGCAGCTACAGGGAGGTCCTTTGAGGCCTATAAGAGCCTTGTGTGAGGATCGTGGGCTATAGGAGGTAGCCTTAGCGGGACGAATCGGCATAGAAGAAAGTTTGCAAGTGATCCAAGGATTTGAGAGGGATGGGTAAGCCCTTTGGTGCCACAATAGTTTCCTAAAGTCACAACAGCAAGGTGGTGAAATGTTGTAGATGTTATGTGGTAAAGGACAGCAATAAAAGCATTCTTTGTTAGGCAGTGAGGGCTTGAATGACTAACCCTCAGTCCAAGGAAATTGACAAGGGTCTTGACTTGTATTTAGGCATATTTTCCAAAAATTATAAAGGCCCATTTTCCTTGGTACATAATCCCTATGATCCTTATTAAATGACTGATAAGAAATCAATTTTGGCAATAAAATTGTGTTCTATGTATGATATAATTGTTGGTAGATTTCGTTGTTCTAAATTTGTTTTAAAGTTGGGCATTTCAGTGTGTATGTTTTTTGTTTCATGAAACTGCCAAACATGGAAAAGGCCTTGTGTGCATGGAATTCTAACATGGTACTAGAGCATGGTCTCTAAGAAGGGAAGCTGGATTTGAGAATTGCACAGGTGACAACTCTGAGAGGTCATTATAGGAACTATTGCAAGTAGCAGCAATGTTTTAAAAACCCGTGCCAAGAGAGTTAGATGAGTATGGCAGGTTGCTTGTATGGACCATGAAGGCCAAGTTCAACATGCTCAAGAGCGAGTCAATCTTCAAAGGGAATAAACAAGCTGAGAGGGAATCAGTAGGTCAAAGGAAGACAACCTTTAGGTTCAGGAAATCATGGTACAATATGTCCATGCAATATACTCGAGAGAATGAAGCTTATAGGAGTAGGGTGTCTTCATAGAAGGGTCCCTGTTATATAGTTGTTGAGTATGTTGTCATTGATGTCAAAGTCGGAACAGGTGCAATAGTGCGGGTTGGTGCAGGATGGAAAGTATGTGCAAGTATCATCAGTAATGTCAGGATTTGGAGACCATTGATATGATAGGTCACAGGAGAATGCAACTTGACCATGAAACCCTAGTTAGAGCAGAAACCTTAATTGACAAGATGAAACCCTAAACCTAGGGTTTGGAAGCTTGTGCAAATAACGATGATGCATTTTGATGTTCTTTGGTCATGGTTGTTGATATTGCAGGTAGAGGATGAAACCCTGGCTATTAGTTGAAACTCTAATCCTAGGGTTTTGGTTCCTTGGACAATAAGGATACCTTGCAGTTATTGAAGTTTTTCAGGTAGCAAATCATGGAATTTGGCTTCGAACCCTTTGAAGATGGATTCTCCTCATCTTGCTAATTCCAGTGGTATGTGGAACATTTCATGGGCCCTCACAGTTTGTGAAATATGCCCAGTCAAAGTTAAAGCTCGAAATTAGGGTCCAAAACCCCAAGGGTTGGCAATGTTGCAACAAGTGTGATGACATGGGATCAAGTGCTAATGTGGCAATCTCGTTGGCATAATTATAAGGATATTATGAAATTTATGTGTTGGCATTCAAAGACCCACATTAGTTGTTGAGGTGGCATCATATGATTAGTTGATGATGAGGCAATTTAATGTCGACAAAATTTTGCAATTTAACCAGATCATTAATAAAAAATTAAATTAAATGGTGGTCCAAAATTAGGTGGGAGCTTATTTGAAATTTAATATTCAAAAAAGATATTTCCCTCCAAAACCTTAGCCGATTTCATAATTTGGGCTCAAAATTTAAATTTAATATTATTTCCCTCCACCTTATTATCGGCCTTTAATTTTTGATGGAAGTCGGCTTCACTAAAAAAGGCTCCACGTATCTATATAAATAGAGAGCATTTTGGATCCTTTGGACATAGAAAAATCAAAGAAGATAACATATTCTCGCTCCTGCGGTCAAAAGATTATTTGACCTCGTATATTTGAACCTATGGAAGGAAGGCTTTACAAATATCTCTGCGTCCATCAACATTTGATTAACGATCTCATTCAAGGATTGGTTTTTGAATATTGTTGGGATCTGTTTTGTTTCTCTTGCAGGAAAAAGCTTACGACCAGCTGGAAGAAGTGCTCTATTTCTCATTCTGAAAAGGTTGTTCAATTTTTTCTCCTGAGATGAGAATTATACTCCTAAAGCTCAAGTTTCTATGGAGCATCACCTTAATCAATTTTTTTGGGGGAAAATGGTTTCCGGTTCGTACTTTTGGCATAAGGTTTTGCTAGCTCTTTGGATTTACAGATGGATCATAGTCTTCTCATGATGCCTCTATCAGTGATCATATAACTTCCTTATGCGGCCTAGACATTCAATATTTCGGCCTCCATATTACCCTAAGCTTGATTATTGTCACAACATCTAACGAGAGGAGTTTCTTTTGGGGTCTTCGCTGACATATTTCTGAAAAGGGTTTCGCTTGCAATTTATCATAAGATATATATATATATATATATATATCTATATATATATATATATATATATATATATATATTATTAATAATGAATGTAGGATGATTTACAAAGTGAGAGGCTTGGGCTTAAATACAACCCTATGTGCCTCTTGGTGAATGGGCATGATCTTTGATCATGCCCTATGCCCTAATTAACTAATAGTTTTACAAAATACTAAATTTTTTATATAACATTGCCTTCCTCCCAAAAAGATGCTTTGTCCTCAAAGCATACATAACGACGGATGTTTTTGACAAAACACTTTAGTCTCCCAAGAAGCTTCTTCATCTGGAAAGTCCTTCCACTTGATCAAGTATTTTTTTATTACTCGTGATCGGAGCTTCTTTTCCCTCGAGGATATGATACCTTCTGGTTCTAAAATGACCCTTCCTTCATCGTCTAAGGATGGAAGCATTGTTTGTGCTGATTGATGGTCACCAAGTGCCTTTTTAAGGCAGGATACATGGAAGACATGGACATAACTTTATCCAGAAGGCTTAAACTATATGCAACTTCGCTGATCTTTTTGTTGATCTGGTATGGTCCATAAAACTTTGGTGCCAATTTATTTTTTCCTTTTTGTTTTAAGGACCGTTGTTTGTATGGTTGGAGCTTGACAAATACCCAATCTCCAACTTCAAATTCTCTCTCGGTTCTATTTCGGTCAGCTTGTTGTTTCATATGATTCCTTGCATTATTCAAATTTTCTTTTAGAGTTTGGACGACTTTTTGGGTTTCTTCTAACTGGTTTTTAATAGTTGGCAGCTTCGTCTCGATGATAGCAAGGTCCTTCCATTTCGGAGGTTCGTAACCATACAAAGCTTGAAAGGGAGTCATTTTCGTTGATGTGTGGTAAGTGGAATTGTACCACCATTCGGCGAGATGTAACCACTGAGCCCACTTGTTTTGTTTTTCTGTGGCATAACAATGCAGGTAAGCTTCCACACATTTATTGACAACCTTAGTTTGGCCATCTATTTGAGGTTGGTAAGTGGAACTCATGTTGAGGTAGGTTCCTATATGATTGAAAAATTCCTTCCAAAAATTACCCTTAAATTTGGCATCTCTATCGCTCACAATAACCTTGGGAAATCCATGTAATTTGTAAACATTTTTGCAAAATATTTCAACGATTTTTTTTGCTGAATCTGATTTCCTCATTGCAATAAAGTGAGCATACTTGGTGAGTTTGTTGACTACTACAAGAATTTTATCCTTACCATCAGACACAAGTAAACCTTCAATAAATTCCATCGATATTTCCTCCCATTTCTGATTCGGAATGTTCAAGGGATGAAGTAATTCGGGTGTCATAATATTTTCATTTTTATTTCTCTGGCATTTATCGCATTCAACTACATATTTTTTGAATATCATTTCTCATTCCCTTCCAAAAGAAGGATTGGCGTGCATTGTAGTAGGTCTTAAAGTATCCTACATGTCCCGCTAACAGTGAATCATGCAACACTTTGAAAACCTTGGCTTTAAATTTGGAATCTACATTCAGATAAATTCTTCCCTTGTACCATAGAATATCGTTCTTCCATTCAAATTTTGATTTTTGAGGAGGATTATTAATTATAGCACTTGTTTCTAGATCTTTTGTTTAGTCACTTCGAATCTCATTAATCCATTCGGGAATAACCACTGACACTGCGAGTAATGATGGTTCTTCGTCTCCCCTCGACAAGGCATCAACTACTACGTTATCTTTCCTTTTCTTGTGTAATATATCCATGTCAAAGGTAGCGATTTTTTCTATCCATTTTTGTTGTTCAATAGATAGCATTTTCTACTGGAGAAGATGTTGAAGACTATTATGATCTGTTCATATTAAGAACTTACTTCCCAAGAGATATTGTCTCCATTTGGCTAATGCATGCATAATAGCAAGAAATTCCTTCTTGTATGTAGACTTGAGACGTTTGTGCTTATTGATCTTTCTTCTTTTGAATGCAATTGGATGACCATCCTACATTAGTATTGCTCCTATGCCAAATCCTGAAGCATCACTTTCAATTACAAATGGTTTTGAGAAGTCGAGAGTTGCTATACAGTGGCATTAGACATAACTTCCTTCAAATCTTCAAAACACTTTCTTGCTTCATCATTGCATCGAAATGAGTTCTTCTTTAGAAAGTTTGATAGGGGTGCGGTTCTATGGACGTAGTTTTTAATAAATCTTCGATAATATCTAGTCAACCCTAAGAATCCTCTTAGCTTGGAGATATTAGCTAGTTTGGGCCACTCCTTTATAGCCTTGATCTTGTTAGGATATACTTTAACTCCTTCCTTGGATATTATATGTCCGAGATATTCTACTTTTTCCTTCCCAAAGGTACATTTGGACTTCTTGGCATAGAACTGATGCTCTCCCAATAATGTAAGAACTTTCTCCAAATGTTGTAGGTGCTCCTTCCAAGTTTCACTGTAAATTAAAATGTCATCAAAGAACACTAACACGAACTTCCTTAGATATGGACAGAATAACTCGTTGATAGTAGGTTGAAATGTTGTTGGTGCATTGGTTAACCCAAAAGGCATTACTTTAGATTCGTAGTGACCTTCATGTGTTCGGAAACAAATTTTGGTATGTCTTCCAACCTTATTCTGATTTGATAATACCCTAACCTTAAGTCCAATTTTGAGAAGTATTTAGCGCCATGTAGTTCATCCAGCATTTCATTGATAAAGGGAGTTGGGAACTTGTTTTTAATTGTTATTTTGTTTAGTCCTCGATAATTGATGCATAACTTGAACGATCCATCTTTCTTCCACACCAATACAACTGGAGCAGCATACGGACTTTTACTTTTTGAGATGATGCCACACTTTAAAAGATCTTGGATTAATCTCTCAATTTCTGTTTTTTGATGATGTGGATATCGATACGGTTTGATGTTGATGGGGTTTGATCCTGCTTTGACTTCTATTGTATGCTCGATTTCTCTATTAGGAGGCATTTTCATGGGCAGGTCTTGGAATACTTTTTCGTGCTTTTGAATTAGCTCTTGTACTTCTGGTGCTTCTTCGCTGATCAATTTTGAAGTTAACATTTCTAATTGGTGACATTGTACTACATAGGTTGGTGCTCCTCTTCGAATCATTTTCATCATTTGGGATGATGATACGATTTGATTCTCAGGTGCTTGGAATCCATATAACTTGTATTTTTGCCCTTCCCATTTAAATTTTATAAACTGCTTTTGATGGTTGGCAGAGTAAGTACCGAGGGTTTGTAACCATTGGATACCTAAGACCACATCTACTCCTAATGGTACAGTGTAGAACGGAGATTCTAAATTAAAGTCTTGAATCTGCAATTTGACTTTATGGCATTTCCCTACCTTTTCAATCTTCTTACTGTCGGCTACCATCACCTTCATGTTGGGCATGGGAAATGTGAAAATGTTGAGTCTCTTCGCCATGGTTGAGTCCAAAAAATTGTGGGTGCTACCAGTGTCGATGAGAACCATTACATTGTTCTTCTTGATATGTCCTTTTAATTTTAATGTCTGGGGTTGTGATATACCTGTCATAGCCGATAGTGACACTTGCGGAATGCTTTCGTCATCTAATTCTGGAGAGAATTCTGGGGCATCTTTGATTTCTTCTATGTTTGATTCATCATTGTCTAAATCATTAGTTACATCACATTATACCTATGAAACAAGATTCATTCAAAACAAACCACATGTCCAAATCCCACGAATCCAACACGATTCGATGGGAATTCGAATCCAAAAATGGGACACCACATGTCCTAATGGGACACCATCGAATCCCGGTCGTGTACCCTTAGGACACATCATGTCCCAATTTTGGGATTCGAATCCCAAAAAAGTGAGGGTTTATGATGTTTATGAGGTTTATGAGGGAGGTTTTATGAGGTTTATAAGGGTTTATGAGGTTTGTGAGGATTTATGAGGGAGGGTTTATGAGGTTTATGAGGGTTTATGAGGTTTGTGAGGGTTTATACAGATATTTGAATTTTGTATGTACTATGCATGCTATAATGTTACTAACTTACTTTGTAAATAGTAAAACTAACATCTAGATGAAGATCTATGTTTGAAATCAATGAATTTGTATCATTAATGAGAATTTGTGTAAAAAATATCTAATTTTTAATATATATATATATATATTTTTAATGAAATAATATATAACGAATCCTATGTGTCCTGTTCTGGGGGGTCAAAGTGTCCAAATCTGACACTCAAATCCCTGTATCCTACGAATCCCGAATCCCCATGTCAAGTGACTTAGCATTATAAAGATTCTTGGTCTCTTTTCTTTTAGCACACCTATGTATAGAGTCCCACTTTTTGCCACAACGTTTGCACTTTCCCTCTTTCATCCTTTGCATTTCCACGTTAGATTTTTCTCCTTCACAAAGATGTGGTGGAACATATTTTGTGTTATCCGCTTTCATAAATTGGAGAAATCTTCGTCTCAAATATACTTTTTCAACCTTTGACCGCAACATCTTTTCAAATTTCTTTTTAACAGCTTTTGTTTTTTGTCTTGCTACTTCTATCGATATAATGTCATGAAGCTCAAGTTCTGCTCGTAGATGGGTTTTAAGTCCGAAGGTGTACGATTGGATTAGACGAGTTTCTGATAATCCAAGTACTCGTGTTGCTAAAGTCTCCCATTCTCGAGTGTATTCATCCACATCTCCTTTTTGTCGCAATCTGGTGAGTGTTGAAAAGAACTCTTCTTCCTTGACACCTTGGAACCTTTTAAAGAACGCATCCTTAAATTTTCTCCAACTGATAGCAAGTGTCGTCTTCTTCCACCACATATACCAATTATATGCTTCGCCTTCCATTTTCATGGAAGCATGCCTAATCTTTTCGTCATCATTGTCAATATCGTAAATCTCGAAATATTCTTCTGCTTTATTGAGCCAAGCAACGCTGCATTTTTCATTAATGTCGAATATGGGTAGCTCGATTCTTGCTCTTCGTTGATATGTTGCTAATGGTGGAGCAAAAAACGAGTATTGATTTGAAAACGACATATTGGTGAATGGATTCCAGAGCTGCTTATTTTGAAAGTTCGTGTTACTATTTTCTTGATTAAGCATGTCAGATGTCTTCAGAGACTCGGGTTTCTCATGTGCATCTAACGACTTTGACGAATCTAGAGAATTGAGATGTTGAGTCGCTTCATTATTCTGGGGTATTTGATCGGGTGTAATCTTTAGGTTGGTACAAATACAACCCAACATCACCATAGCTTGATCCACCTTAATTGAAAGGTCTGCCTGATCCTTTTTAAATTCATTCTTGTTCTCCTCGAGCTGACTCTTTATTCCATTTGTTGTGTCTTGCAGTGTCTCGATTTTCTCACCATGTTCGGTCACCTTAGCCTTAAGTTCTATCAATTTTTTATTGAAATCGGCCATCAACATTGATGTAGCCATTAATATAGTATGCGGTGGAGTATACTTATCCAGCGAAATTTACTTATTTTTTAATTAACATTGACCTAATTTTTTTTTAAATACTATATAAGAATTATAATTAATATATAATGACTAATAATTAATTTAATAATTATAAACTTACTGTAACGAATCACTAAGGTTTACGAATTAAACGAATGACTGATTAAACTAATGGTCAAGCTAGAAAGGAAAATGTGAAAGCCAACAGTGTCATAGTAGTGGAGCAGAAAAGGTGCCTGATTGTCAAGAATGGAAGCAAGAGGTGGCAATTGGTTGGGAAGTATGGTAACGGAGATACGAATGAGAGAGTAGAGACAACGGAGATGGCAGCAGGGAATTAGACAGCATTTGCGGTAATAAGATGTGAAATAGTGAACGGTGAATGATAGCGGGTGTACACAAGAATCTGATGGCGGTGCAGGGATACGTGAGGTACTGGCGATGGCGGCGGTTTTGGGCACGCGGCAGGCAGAGCGATCGAGGTGAACGGCTGAAGGAATATGCAGGAGAAGACAGCGATGGTGGCCAGAACAGATGAGTACACAACGATAGGTGACGGTAGATGAGAACAACAGCTCGTGACTGAGCGGTTGTAGGCAAAAGATCCACTGCTCTGATACCAGATGGAGTAGAATAATTCAGCAATTTAGCATAATATATATATATATATATATATATAATGAATGTAGGATGATTTACAATGTGAGAGGCTCAAGCTTAAATACAGCCCTACGTGCCTCTTGTTGAATGAGCATGATCTTTGATCATGCCCTATGCCCTAATTAACTAATAGTTTTACAAAATACTAAATTTTTTATATAACACTTTCCTTCTCTGTGGCCATAAGAGATGCACATCTTGGGTTTAGGATTATTCGCTAGGGTTGTGCAGAAACTTCTGAAGCCAGCGCAGAGACCTCATGTCATGGAAACCAGAAATGCAACATTTGCACCCTATACACACAACTTTGTCCTTCAATACTTTGGTTGATCCTTCACTAGTCAACCATGAACTTTTTTCTGGGAACGATCTGAAGATTGTTTGAAAATCTTGAAGTTTTGGGCGTCGAAGTGATACTCTATAAAATCTATTTTCTGAGCAGAATGTTCGAGTCTGTTGAGACTGGACATAAGACATCTTGTGTGGCTTATGCATTGCAAATGCATACACTGTACAGAACTCAATGACACACTAATTTAAGATCTATGGACTTTTTGTACACCTGTAGATGTACTGTACCTGTTACAAAACCCAAGCCTGAGTATTTGAGCTAAATGAGCAAAAGTCACTATTGTTAATCACTGATATTAAACTAGAGTAGCAAGATCTATTATGAAAGCTTTACCAATATAATCTGGAGATGATTCAATCCTAAATGAAAGCATGAACAACAATGGCCAGTATGAATATTGTGAGCAATATCCTGAAAAGACAAGTCTGGAGAACATGACAATCAACCTTTTGTTCTAAAGCAAACACTATTGGAGATCACTTGCTGGACTGAGGGCACATACAGTAGGATTCTCTTCATTGAGCATCTGTGTTGTGGGTTTAAGACAGTCTCATCATCAATAGAACTACTTCAGGATATCTCAAGGCATCTTTTGCAATTCTAATTAAACAGATTGATGAATTGCGTTGAATTTCTATTGTGCAGAACGATGGCATGACACACTAACTTGAAGAATTACTCGCGGTTGAATAAATGTGTTCGCAGTTGTTTTTGATGGTTAGAAATGTATTATTGTATGATCAATATTGCATAAGCAAGTTTAAGTTTGGAGTATGGTGAAAAGGAACATGTTAATGGCCTGCAGTTGTTCTCACAGCAAGATTGCCGGTAGCATCTTTCATGGAGCCATTGTTACTCACACAGTCTTGTTTCACCAATGACAATTGTGAACAAGCACCCTAATAATGCCAAACAAAGCCTTGATGTACCTATTGTTATTGTTCCATATTGTCAGGACTTGTCTATTGAAAGACTGATATATGTGCTACAGATTGTGATGAATGTCATTACAAACAGAATTTTGTGTAGGGGCTTGATCAAGTGATACATGAATGATAGGTCTCATATATACATTTCCTATCGAATTTATATTGTAAAGTCATAATATTGATTGATGTTCCTGGATTTATTCATTACGGCCAAGATATTGATTATGACAGCCAATGTTGATTCTACTGCCCCATGACAGAGTCCTGTAGCCATCTTGGAGAGTTGTATATGAGCAGTGATACATATGAAACAGTGAGACTGTAACCTTGTTGCACGGTGTTTGTGTTGTATGTTGGTAATCTCTATACCAGTGGCGTTTGATTTATATTGTAAAGTCATAATATGGATTGATGTTCCTGGATCTATTCAGTACAGCCAAGATATTGATTATGACAGCCAGTGTTGATTCTACTGCCCCATGACAGAGTCTTGTAGCCATCTTAGAGTGTTGTATATGAGCAGTGATACATATGAAACAGTGGGACTGTAACCTTGTTGTGTGGTGTTTGGGTTGTATGTTGGTAATCTCTATACCAGTGGTGTTTGATACGACTATGATCGATATATCAATGTAGTGACCTAAAGGCAGCAACCTTATATTACAGTAACCCTTACAGCAAACCCTTGTCTATGACAAAGTTATTGGGTATCATGGTGACACTCTGATACATGGCAACATGTTGATGACAGTAATATGTATGGACAGTAAAAGTGGAAGTAACTCAGAGATAATGCTTAACAGTGACCTTGATTGCGGCAGCGACCTTGTACAAGTTATAGCAAAGGCAGTGAAGCAGGAGGTGCAGATGGAGAAGCAGCAAAGTGGCAGCTGTGAATGCAGTCAGTAAGCGGCAGAGGAAGTGTGGACAGATGCAGTAGTAGTAGCATTGATAGTTGAAGTAGAAGCAGAGGCAGCAGTGGAAGTAGTGAGTGCAGCAGAGGCAACAATCAAAGAAGTTGTGGTTGCAGTGGACCTGTTACCCACTGGTGGTGGGTGACACCCATAGGAGAATTTTTTCTCCTAGATTGTTTTCAGCTGGCAGCCAACAACCCCTTGATAGCTCAATGTGCCACCATCTCCGCCACCTAAGCCAACCATTATGTGCCCTCACCCATTTTGTCATGATCGTATGTTTGAAGGTGGGCCTTTCAATCCCAAAGGTATGGCATTTCATTATGTAATTGGGTATTTTTGTTTACTTATTATGGATACATTTGGACATGGATTAGTGGGGGGATTTAGCAGAAAGAATGGGCTTGATCAGTACTCTTGTCCCCTTGTCCAATTTGGTGGTTAGTCTTGTATCTTAGTCCTGTGGGATCTTCTCTATTGGCTACTAGCTTTAGAAGTAGCACTACATGGGAAACCCCGGTTTTATTTGTGTGGTCCTTCTTCCCGACACCACATACATCACTCCCCTGCAGCTTTTACTACATATGAGTGGAATTTGCAACTTATGACTAGGCGTTTGTTCATTATAGCCCTTTTCCATATATTTCCCATTTCGGTCCACATTTGTCCATTGGGTCCACAAGGAGTTAGCCTCCCCCTCCCCTTGTCCACACTTTGGGTCAGGCTTGGAACTATGCCCCAGAGATTGATGCAGCTAAAATGAAAATAAAAAGCATAATTTTACCACTCTCAATAGGAAATGTACCATAAAATGCAAAAGATGGCTAAGACATACAAATTTAGCATGTGGAAAAAAACCAACATGGGCTTTATCCCCTATCATTATGGCCATCACCCTAGTTCCTAGGGCCACTATATGGGCCTCCTGCATCATGAAGGAACTGATGATTGTCCCAACCCCTGGTGGGCATCGAACTACCCAACCTTAAGGGGGAAATCACTACTATATCTTACACATCATGCTCTCATTCCTTGGAGCCCCGAGAAGTTATAAAAAGAAAAATCAATAAAGGCAAAAGGAATATGAAGAAGGGTGGAAAAACAAAGGTCGGGGAAACTCATGTATCATGATTTCTCCCTCCATCTATACACCCATGTGTGGGCTTCCCCCCATTTTTGGTACCCTTGTACCATGGCATGTGGCTTGGAGCCTCCCTTGATGCCCCCAATCCATTCCATCATTATGTCACATGACACCTCCAACTTCAGGGATGTACCATGGACCTCTCACTCCCATGGAGGCTGAAACCACCTAATAGGGTCCTTGATTAACCTCTTTCTTGCACTTGGGTACACTTGTACATTATAAAGCCCATTATGGAAGGGGATGCCACTATGAAGTGTCCACTTGGTGTTGATTTTTGGGTAGCATCGGATGTGCTCCAGCCATGAAATTTGGTGGAGAGGCTAAGGCCCGTGAGATCTCCAAGACCCAGAAATAGTTTGGAAAAATTCCATCCGGATTAGGAGTTATTAAAATAATTAATATTTTTAATGCTAAGTCTAAACTTAGGAAAATAAAAATATTAATGTGTATCAGTCAAATATGGGTGAGAAAGTTCTAAGTGACGAGGATCAAGCTAGTTCTAATCTTAGCCGTTGATTAGGGACTTAATCTCGGTCATTGATTCGTCAACAGGAAAAGTATAAGAGGAGGCTTGAGGGTCAGTTGGAGACACACCAAGAGATCAAAGAATTCGATTTTCTGGGGCGAGGTTTGCTGAGGAAATCGAGTTAGTGATCAGAGTTGCAGTGAGGGGCAGTTCAGCAAGGGATTTTCATCCGAGGCTGAAGAATACATAGCAGAGAGGCAGCGCAGTGCCAGGAGAGATAACGCAGGCCCTAGAAGGGCTGACGCAGAGGCCAAAGAGTTGACATAGAGGACACAAAAGGCTAACGCAGGTGACGCAGAAGCCGTACAAGCTGACACTGGGCCTCAGAGACAGTGCTAGGGAGATTCTGTGGAGCAAATTGGGAGCAGATCAACAGATTCTGAGCCAAGAGAGGGTGACGCAACTCCTGAAGGAGTGACGCAGTTCCAGAGTAGTGTTTGGAGCAGCTTTCGCTGACCAGCATAGGGAACAACCAGAATCACTATGGGGTTTGATCATCCACTCGCTGATTTGCCGGAATATCTGTCTCCGGATAGAGGTACCACTGTCGAGGATATTCTCTGTTGGGTGAGCCATTTCTAGCACCCTAGTTGTATTCACGAATCTGCTTAATAATACAAACCATCTATATGTTGAACTGGTTTTCCCGAATTGTGTTTTTCCGGGGACGATTGTCCAAAAATAACGGTGTCCCTTGTGTTATTGTTTATGTTTATTTCAGTACATGATCTGCATATCTGTGAAGGCTGCAATAGAGTTTACTTCGATGTTTATGCAATTAAATAACTTGTTAATGTAAAGAACAAGTAGGAGATTGTAAACTAGTAATTGCAGTAGGGGTTTTTGATGTGTTAGATTTAGGAATTTTCACACTTGGTTCCATGCTCTGTAATCTCATTTACTCAATTGCATTAATGAATTGTTGTGTTGGAAGGTAAGGAGACGCATTGGATCTTATATAGGATTGCAAGTGGGTCTTCATCTTAAGGTGTGGTCTCCTTATACAAGGTCCAAGCCCTCCAGAGGGTCTCACTGGCACTTGTAAGGTGATTGTTGAGAGCCATGGGCCTCCACAATAGCAGAGAGTAGATAGTCGTGCTATGGGATCCTTCAACACCATTACTTGCTCATGTATCATCTATTCGATAATGATGATGCAGCTGGACCACATTGCTCAGTCGACTACACACCTACACCACACACTAGGTAGTTGATCAAGGGCCCCGATGGGGTTTTTTCTCACCTAGGGGGACAAGGGAGGGCTTGCATAATTGTTCCAACCCCTTACAGATGGAGCACATACTTGTTCGACTCAGTGGAAGACCCATTAGGATGTTCTTTGTGCCCCCCAACCACTTGGGAGCACCACAAGTCATTTGCTTGGAGATCAAGGGGCCACCCCCTTTATCATTGTTATTGCAACCCTCCTATTCATTATGGCACATGAGGGACTTCATTTGGCCTTCCAACGACCCTTTTAGCTGCTTTTCTATAATTTTGGCCCACTTGAGAGGCTTATTCTTCATCTTTTGGAGCTATTTGGTGGGCTTGTCACTAATTAGGGTGTTATTTTGCACATTAGAGTCATTTTTAGGGGTTTGTTAAGCAAATTATACCAATTCGAATTGTTAGAGGCTCATATAAACACAAGTGAGACCTCATTTGTAACTCATCATTACTTGGATTTGGAACTTGTCTCTAAAAGAGAACTCGTACCTGCAATTTGGACGAATTTGGAGCTTGTAAATGAATTTTTCTTGGAGCTTCTTTTTGCATGTTGGATGGATAAATATACTCTCTATTTGTTTTGCAAGTGCTTTATGATGCTAATTTATGCTATAACAAATGATTAGAGCATGGAATTTTATCTTTTTATAATTGGATGTGCCCTAATTAATGCAAAGTGCTTAGAGCATTAACAATTGTTGGGATTTTTGCATGTGTTACTTGTTGATTTGGGGTAGCATCGAATGTGCTTTAAGCCTCAAATTTTGCAGGGAGGCTTGGACACATGCATTCCAAAGAACCCAAAAACCGTTTTGGGAAAATCCATCCAGAGACGATTATATTAAAATAATTAATATTTTTAATGGGGTTCCTAAGTCTAAACTTAGGAAAATTAAAATATTCATGGGTATTAATCTAATTGTGGGTGAATCTTCTAGATAAAGACGAAGATCAAGTCAAAACGATCTAAGCCTTTGATTAGGAGTTAATCTAGGCCGTTGGTTATCCAACGGGAAGATATAAGAAGGGGCTTGAGGGACATTTGGAAAACACACCAAGCAGATACTCAGTTGCCCGAGTAAAATTGATTTTCTCACTAGTCGAAGTTCGGCAAAAGAAAATCGATTCAGAAGGAGAGTTGCAGGTGGAAGAGAGACAGAGACAGTCCAATATCAGTCAGAAAGAGGGACAAAGACACAGAGAAGTAAAAGGACAACGTTGGGCAGATTGACGCTAGGAGAGGCAACACTGGCTTGGGTGACGCAAGCATTGTGCAGGCCAATCCAAGGGCCAAAGAAGTGACGTTGGGCAAGCTAGAGAGACGCAGAGGGTGGAGGAACTTCTCTCTCGAGTCAAATACTTGTTCAAGAACGTTTGTAAATTTTTCTCAGAAAGCCTTGTTTTATACTGCTGGGTGTAATTTGTACATGAAGATTTTTGCTGAAGAATAATAAAACCCTCATTTGTTGCACCGGTTTTCCCGCATTGGGTTTTTCCAGGGACAATTGTCCAAAAATAACTGTCATTGTGATTGTATTTGTGCCAGCATTTTACTTACATTTACTTTTTGCAATGTTTTAATTGTGAAGGCTGCAGTAGAATATATTTTGATATTTGCCGTAAGAATACAATAGATAACTTATTTCTGAGGTAATAAGTAGAAGAAATAATATTAATCACTGCAGTAGGATTTCTATTTAGAAATTTTCACATGGTATCAAAGCTACAAGGAAGCAGAAGAGAGAAGCCAGAGGATCCAGCGCTGAGAAGAGAAGGGAATTTGAAATTCCTATAGGGGCAGAAATTCAAATCTCCTAGAGGATTACGCAGTTCAAACCAAGGAGATTGGATTTTGTGGGAAAACTCTCTCTGAGTGAGCTGACAGAGAGGTAAGTCTTTTCCAATCGAAATTTATCAGTGGTAGAAGGGACAGTGCAGCAAAAGATTCAGCAAGGAGGATTATCTCAGGTGGGACGTAGTGTTTCCTACAGCAGTTGTTGGTATAGGTCAGCGTCAGAAATCGGTACAATATGGATACTCAAAGTGTCTCAGATTTATCTACCAGAGTAGATGAAGAATTCGCATGCCTAGCTAATTTAGCATCAGCAGATGTTTGGTACATTGATAGTGGGGCTTCAGCTCATATGCTAGAGTACGAGAACATTTCTTGAGCTATCAAGAAGAACAAATGGACTTTCAAATAACTATGGGAAACAAAACGAAATGTACTCCAGTAAGGAGAGGCTCCATAGCTTTTCAGACAGAAGCAGGGACCAACATCCAAGCCACCAATGTTTTGCATGTGTCAAGATTAGGAATGAATTTAATTTCAGTGTCCCAGTTATAGGACAAGGGATATGATGTATACTTCATCGGGAAGAAAGTATACGTTAAGCATCCAAGTTGGAAGAAGAAAAAGCAAATTGGGGTTCGAAGCAACAAGTTGTATAGGTTGCAACTTGAATCGCCAATGGCACTGATAGGCAGCAACTATAATGGTGAGAAGGAGCGAAATGAATTATGGCACAGGCGAATGGGGCACTTACACCATGGAGCACTGAGGATGCTCAAAGAGACTGTTACAGGGGTACCAGTCCTTAGTAGTGAACATGATGACTTGTGCAGAGGATGTGTGCTAGGAAAGTACGCTAAAGCAGCTTTTTCCAAAAGTAACAATAGAGCAGAGTGTGTATTAGGATTAATACACTCAGATATCTGCGGTCCTATGTCCACAAGGGCTCTTAGTGGTGGCGAATACTTCGTCACTTTTATCGATGATCACTCCAGAAAAACCTGGATCTATTTCTTAAAGACCAAGGATGAGGTCTTTGATCGTTTCCAAGAGTTTAAGGCTCTTGTTGAAAATATGACAAGGAAAAAGATAAAGGTATTGCGTTTAGATAATGGTGGAGAATATACAGACAAAGATTTCACAGATTTCTATGCAAAGGAGGGCATCAAAAGAGAGTGGACAACTCCATATAATCCGGAGCAAAATGGAGTGGCAGAACAGAAGAACAGAACTATTGTTGGGGCAGCCAAAGCCATGTTGTATGATCAGGATCTACCTAAGTATCTATGGGCAGAAGCTTGCAACACAACAATATATATCCAGAATATAACTCCTCATAGAGCATTAGGGAAGAGAACGTCTGAAGGAGTGTTCACAGGGAAGAAGCCAAAAGTCAATCATCTCAGGATATTCGGAAGTGTGGCTTATTGCCACATTCCAGACGAGAAGCGCAACAAACTGGATCAGACTGCAGAGAAGGGGTATCTCATAGGATACAGCGAGACCTCAAAGGCATATAGAACCTACATTCTTGGCAGCATAGAGATTGTAGTAAGACGGGATGCAAAGTTTCATGGAAGATAGAGCTTTCAGTAAATCTCATGAAATACTTGCAGAAGATCAGTCAGGAGACGTTCCGTTAGTCCAAGAGTAGCAGGGGCAACAAGAAGCACAAGCAGGAGAGCATACACCTGGGTCAAGTACAGTGACCAACACCAGTATCTCCTCAGAGGGAGGAAATGCAGATGCTTCTCAACAGACGGAACAACAGGATCGGGAGGAAGAGTTGGTTGAGCTTCCCACCACCAGTGGCAGAACAAGCAAGGAAGTGCAGCAAACACTGAGGGACGCAGAGGAGTTTGTTGGAGCTCCTAGAGCCGAGAAGAGACAATGCAGACAACCAGAGAGATACCAAGCATTGGTAGCTCAGGTTGAAGAACCATCTAGCTTTTAGGAAGTTGTTCAACACCAAGTATGGGTGGATGCCATGGTGGACAAGTACAACTCCATCATGACGAATGATGTATGGGAAGTAGTACCTAGACCAGAAAATAGATCAGTTGTAAAATCATGATGGATCTACAAGATCAACTATGTTGCAGACGACAGCATAGAGAAGTACAAGGCAAGGTTTGTAGCAAAGGGGTATGCTTAGAAAGAAGGAATAGACGATGAAGAGACCTTCGCCCGAGTTGCTCGATACACCTCTATCAGAACTCTTATATCCCTAGCAGGTCAAATGGGATGGGAGATTCACCAGATGGATGTCAAGACAACATTCTTGAACAGAGTGATAGAAGAGGAGGTGTATATAGAACAGCCCGAAGGCTTCGAAACTCATGAGAAGAAATCTCATGTTTGCAGGTTAAAGAAAGCCCTGTACGGGCTCAAGCAGGCACCCAGAGCATGGTATGGTCGGATTGATAGTTACTTGCAACAGTTGGGATTTTTCAAGAGTGATGTTGATCCCAATCTCTACTATTCAATGGTAGAGAATGAGCCTCTTATTCTGGTACTATATGTAGATGGCCTATTCCTAACTGCATCATCTAGGCTCATCCAGGACTGCAAGAATAATCTTGATGCCGAATTCGACATGAAGGACTTGGGATTGATGCATTATTTTCTAGGGTTGGAAGTTTGGCAGAAGAATGTAGAGATTTTCCTTGGATAAGGAAGGTATGCCACAGAAATTCTAAAGAGATTTAGAATGCAAGATTGCCAACCCATGGCTACTCCCATGATCACCAACTGGAAGAAAATAGATGCATCAGAGGACAAAGAAGTAGATCCCACCTTGTACAGGCAGCTCATTGGGTCGCTTATGTATCTGGTCAACACTAGGCCAAACATTTGTTTTGCTGTCAACACTCTTAGTCAGTTCATGGTAGAACCAAAAAGGGTGCAATGAGCAGCAACAAGACACATACTTAGGTATGTACGTGGAATAGTCGGATATGGGTTGAAGTACTCTAGAGTGGAGGACATCAGTTTGAATGGGTTCACTGATGCAGATTGGGCAGGTAATTCAGAGGACAAATAGATGCATCAGAGGACAAAGAAGTAGATCCCACCTTGTACAGGCAGCTCATTGGGTCGCTTACGTATCTGGTCAACACTAGGCCAAACATTTGTTTCGCTGTCAACACTCTTAGTCAATTCATGGTAGAACCAAAAAGGGTGCATTGAGCAGCAACAAGACACATACTTAGGTATGTATGTGGAACAGTCGAATATGGGTTGAAGTACTCTAGAGTGGAGGACATCAGTTTGAATGAGTTCACCGATGCAGATTGGGCAAGTAATTCAGTAGATCGAAAAAGTACCTCAGGGTACTGCTTCAGTGTTGGATCAGGGATGATATCTTGGTGCAACAGGAAGCAAAAATCGGTAGCACTGAGTTCAACAGAAGCAGAATATATGGCAGCCAACACAACTACGTGCGAAGCCATATGGCTCAAAAAATTGCTTGTGAGCCTATTTAGAAAAAGGATGGAAGCGACCAAGGTTTACTGCGATAATCAGAGTTGCATCAAACTCTTTGAGAATCCAGTATTTCATGATCGGTTGAAACATATAGATATCCATTGTCACTTTATCAGAGACTGTGTTCAGCGTGGGGCAATACAACTACAGTATGTTCCCACAAGAGAGTAGGTGGCCAATATACTCACAAAGGCTCTCGGAAGAGCTAAGTTCACTCAGTTCAGAGAGCAGTTGGGTATGGTTGAAAATCCATTTCAGTAGCAACAGCAGTTTGCAGTGTAGGGACAGTTGGCAGTGGCAGTGCCAGCAGCAGCACAGATGCAGAAATTCAGAGGGAGTTGTAGTACAGATGTAGCATTGGCAGTGGTAGTGTCAAAGGCAGCAGTACAATTGCAGCAGCAGCGCAGTAGTTGGTGGACAGCATGTCAGACATCAGCAGCGCAGAGGACAATGCTTCAGAGTCAGAGCAGTATGCAACAGTAGTATATTGCTAGAGCACATTCCTCGCTAAGAGGGAGTGTTGATTTGGGGTAGCATCGGATGTGCTCTAAGCCTCAAATTTTGCAGGGAGGCTTGGGCACATGCATTCCAAAGAACCCATAAACCGTTTTGGGAAATTCCACCCAGAGACGATTATATTAAAATAATTAATATTTTTAATGGGGTTCCTAAGTCTAAACTTAGGAAAATTAAAATATTAATGGGTATTAATCTAATTGTGGGTGAATCTTCTAGATAAAGACAGAGATCAAGTCAAAACGATCTGAGCCTTTGATTAGGAGTTAATCTAGGTCATTGATTATCCAATAGGAAGATATAAGGAAGGGTTTGAGGGTCATTTGGAAAACACGCTAGGCAAATACTCAGTTGCCTGCGTAAAATTGATTTTCTCACTGGTCGAAGTTCGGCAAGAGAAAATCGATTTAGAGGGAGAGTTGCAGGTGGAGGAGAGACAAAGAGGGTCCAACATCAGTCAGAGAGACAAGGACGAAGACGCAAAGCAGTAAAAGGACAACGTTGGGCAAGTTGACGCTAAGAGAGGCAGCACTGCCTTGGGTGACACAGGGATCGCACAGGGCAGTCCAGGGCAGAGAAAGTGACGTTGGGCAAGCCAGAGAGATGCATAGGGTGGAGGAACTTCTCTCTTGGGTCAGATACTTGTTCAAGAACATCTGTAAATTTTTCTCAGAAAGCCTTGTTCTATACTGTTGGGTGTAATTTGTACATGAAGATTTTTGCTGAAGAATAATAAAACCCTCATCTGTTGCACCGGTTTTCCTGCATTGGGTTTTTCTGGGGACAATTGTCCAAAAATAACTGTGTCATTGTGATTGTATTTGTGCCAGCATTTTACTTACATTTACTTTTTGCAATGTTTTAATTGTGAAGGCTGTAGTAGAATATATTTCAATATTTGTCGTAAGAATACAATAGATAACTTATTTATGAGGTAATAAGTAGAAGAAATAATTTTAATCACTGCAATAGGATTTCTATTTAGAAATTTTCACATTACTCACTCAACAATGATAGAGTGAATGTTCCTAGGGGAATAATTGTATGATTAAGTCCTTGAAACTCCATTTTGACATTGTGTTGGAAGTATAAAATTCATGAGGGTTTTTGTTTGCCACCTTTTTGGATAGCAAAATCACTCAAGGTCTCCTTGAAGCATCGAAGTTGATTTAGTCAAGATCAACTCCATTTCTCCCCAAAAGGCTAGGCACTAGTCCATAATCCACTCTTGATCACCCCAAAACTTTCTTCTCTTACCTTTTTTATGAATTCTACCCTAACCTTGGTGGGCTCCTATGGCATCAAGAAAATTGTTTTGTAGCCATCCAATTTTGGATCAAGTTGGCAGCGATTTGCGCTAGTGTGTCCTCTAGGGTTCCTCCAAGTTTGAGGTAATTCCCACAGTTAGATTGGGAGACACACCAAGCCTTAACCATAAGACCATATTGATCTAGGTTCCTCCTAGGTTAAGGTAGATTTCAAGGGCCTCATTATTAGAAAAACTCAAAGGAATTTCATCATTCCCGAGGTCGTTCTCGGTCTCCTTAAAGCATCGAAGTTGGTTTAGTCAAGATCAACTCCATTTCTCCCCAAAAGGCTAGGCACTATTCCATAATCCACTCTATATCACCCCAAAACTTTCCTCTCTTACCTTTTTTATGAATTATACCCTAACCTTGGTGGGCTCCTAGGGCATCAAGAATTTTTTTTTGTAGCCATCCAATTTTGGATCGAGTTGGCAACGATTTGCGCTAGTGTGTCCTCTAGGGTTCCTCCAAGTTTGAGGTAATTCCCACGATTAGATTGGGAGATACACCAAGCCTTAGCCATAAGACCATACTGATCTAGGTTCCTCCTAGGTTAAGGTAGATTTCAAGGGCCTCATTATTAGAAAAACTCAAAGGAAGTTCATCATTCCCAAGGCCCTTCTCATCCTCCTTGTTTGACCTTGCATGACCATTGAAAGCAAGATAAAAATTATAAACCCTAGGTCAAACTTTGACCTTCCCAAGGCTCCTTTGTGGTCCCACATCTTTATCATTCTTTATCTCACAAGGTCACTAAGAAACCTTCTTTCTTTAGGAATCTTAGATCTAGGGCATCCCTTATTAAGGAATATCTTTAATCCCTAGGTATAAGCCTCTTTTGCACCTTTCCTACAGAGCCCCACACCTTGATTTTAAAGCAAGCAAACCCTATCATTTGATTCTTTTTTGTGAATGGGCTCTAGAAATCACTACCTATCCTATCATTGACTCATCATTCCTAGTGATTTCCTTATACCAGGACTCCTCCCATCGGTGAAAGTCCATAAAGAGCAAGGGACATTGACTGAGGTGACAATGGGTCCTTGTCCCATTGTTGCCACTTGATCTAGTAGTGGTCCCTTGGGGACACCTCCCAGGACCCCTGCTAAATTGAGCGGTAACATTTTTGGCGTCGTTGTTGGAAACATGAGACACGTCTATTGTTTCCCTTACAACATCATTGATATATCATTCTTGGCGACTCCATTGGAAGAACGAATCCCTGGTTCTTCATTGAACTTTAAGGTCAATGCTTGTAGGGTGGAGCAAGCATTTCTCTAGGCATCTCTAAATTCACCTTGGCGACTCCTACATAATTTACATTTATATCTCAATAGGATGTCTTTCTTTGATGATTTTCTTGCTTTGGACATCACTAGCATCCTTGGGCACCCTAATCATGTCACAGGAAGGATGGTACATGGGGTACCCATGTTTGATGGTGATCCACTCTCTGCAATTGATCATGTAGAAATATTTATTGCACATACTTCAAAGATGAAGGTGATCCACCAGGACGTCCTTATACTGTTGTTCATGAGATCCCTCCATGGTCATAATTTATGGTTGCATAATCATGAACCTAGGAGCCTCTCATCTATTGACGAATTCTTTGCTGGCTTTCTTCGACATTTTCATGTATTCCCCACACTAAACATTCAAGAGGAAGCCTTCATTAAGCATCATAATGACCTTCGGAATCTAGAAGATGAGGAGGAATGAGGGTCCTTCTTGGGTCCACATGATGGAAAAGACGATGAAGATAATTTTCAGAACACGTGTGATAGGGAGGACATAGGGAGGAGCCAGCAGCCCCTTGATAACTTGATGTGCCACTATCTCTACCACCTGAGCCAGCCGTTATGTGCTCTCACCCATTCTGTCACTATCATATGTTTGAAGGTGGTTCTTCCAATCCCAAAGGTATGACTTTTCATTATGTAATTGGGTATTTTTGCTTATTTATTATGGACTCATTTGGACATGGATTAGTTGGGGGATTCGGCAAAAATAATGGGTTTGGAGTGAGTTGGCAGTCATCTGCACTAGTGTGTCCTCTAGGGGTCCTCCAAGTTTGAGTTAATTCCCATGATCAGATTGGGAGATACACCAAGCCTTAGCCATAAGACCATACTTATCTAGGTTCCTCCTAGGTTAAGGTAGATTTCAAGGGCCTCGTTATTAGAAGAACTCAAAAGAAGTTCATCATTCCCAAGGCCCTTCTCATCCTCCTTGTTTGACCTTGCATGACCATTGAAAGAAAGATAAAAATTTTAAACCCTAGGTCAAACTTTGACCTTCCCAAGCCTCCTTTGTGGTCCCGCATCTTTATCATTATTTATCTCACAAGGCCACTTAGAAACTTTATTTATTTAGGAATCTTAGGTCTAGGGTATCCCTCATTAAGGAATATCTTTAATCCCTAGTTATAAGCCTCTTTTGATCCTTTCCTAGAGAGCCCCATACCTTGCTTTTAAAGCAAGCAAACCCTATCATTTGAGTCTTTCTTGTGAATGGGCTCTAGAAATCACAACCTATCCTATCATTGACTCATCATTACTAGTGGTTTCCTAATACCGGGAGTCCTCCCATCAGTGAAAGTCTATAAAGAGTAGGGGACATCGACTGAGGTGATAGTGAGTCCTTGTCCCATTGTTGCCACTTGATCTAGTAGTAATCCCTTAGGAACACCTCCTAGGACCCCTGCTAAATTGAACAGTAACATTTTTGGCGTCATTGTTGGGGACACGAGACGTGTCTCTTGTTTCCCTTACAACATGATTGATATATCATTCTTGGCAACTCCATTGTAAGAACAAAAGCCCTAGTTCTTCTTTGAACTTTAAGGTCAATGCTTGTAGGGTCGAGCAAGCATTTCTCTAGGCATCTCTACATTCACCTTGGTGACTCCTACATAATTTATATGTATATCTCAACAAGATGTATTTCTTTGATGATATTCCTGCTTTGGCATCACTAGCATCCCTGGGCACCCTAATCATGTTACAGGGAGGATGGTACATTGGGTGCCCATGTTTGATGGTGATCTACTCTCTGCAATTGATCATGTAGAAAGATTTATTGCGTGTACTTCAAAGATGAAAGTGGTCCACCAAGATGTCCTTATATTGTTGTTCATGAGATCCCTCCATGGTCATAATTCATGGTTGCATAATCAAGAACCTAGGAGCCTCTCATCTATTGACGAATTGGCTTTCTTAGACATTTTCATGTATGCCACGCACTAAACATTCAAGAGGACGCCTTCATTAAGCATCATGATGACCTTCAAAATCTAGAAGATGAGTAGGAATGAGTGTCCTCCCTGCATCCACATGACGCAAAAGATGATGAAGATAATTTTTAGAACACGTGTGATAAGGAGGACCCAGGGAGGAGCTAGCATTCCCTTGAAAACTCGATGTGCCACCATTTCTACCATCTGAGCTAGCCATTATGTACCCTCGTCCATTCTGCCATGATCATATGTTTAAAGGTTTGCCTTCCAATCCCTAAGGTATGGCTTTTCATTATCGAATTGGGTATTTTTGCTTATTCATTACGGACACATTTGGAGATGGATTAGTGGGGGGATTCGATGGAAAGAATGGGCTTGGTTTGTACTCTTGTCACCTTGTCCAATTTGGTAGTTAGTCTTTGTTATTTCTTTGCAATGGATGGTGTTCTAGTCTCAAACTTTGTGAGAGGCTAAAACACGAGTTCTCCAAACCCCAAAAATCGATTCTGGAAAGTCCACCTAGAGATAGCTTAATTAAGTTAATTGGCCATCATTTAAAAATTTTCCTATGTCTAACTTAGGAAAAATGGTTAATTAATAGCAATTGAATGAAAGAGGTGAGAATTCTCTAGAAACTCGCACAGATCAACTTGGAGATGATCTCAACCAAAAATTAAGCTTTAATCATGGTTGTTGAAGTCCCAACTAGAGATTATAAGAAGAGTTCGATGGGTAGATGAAGGACATACGAGTGAAGATACTCAATAATCAAGGAAGTTCGATTTTCTAGTAGCAGGTGATTCAACCCTGAGATCAAGCTAGTGATTGAGTTGCAGGTGGAAGAGGGGAAGAGTAGCAGATTTCCGAAGGAGTTTCTAGTTCCAGAGAGTCAGGAGAGGATTCGATCTTATTTCTCGAGGAGGTTGTGCAAGGGAAGCGCAAGGGCTTCAAGAGGTGGTGCAATTTAGCTAAGCTGGAGGTAAATTCAGTTGCTAAAGGCCGGGAAAATTTCCAGAAGGCTGGGAGGATCATTTCTAGAGAAGCAGCAGGCAAAACGACTTCAGTAGAAGAAGTTTCGGTTGAGTGAGTTACAAGTTGTGCAGAGGTGATGCAGAAGCCTGCACAAGGGGCTTAGACGATTGAATTGGAGTTGTCAAATTGAGTTGGGATTGCTTGTGGAGGTCAGGAGGAGGGTAAATTCCCTCAGATATTTTTGTCAGTATTTCTCTCAAATAGAAACGCCAGTTTGACATTCATTTTATTGACTCAGAATTTTTGTTGTTGCATAATAATAAAACCCTCAACTGTTGTACCGATTTTCCCATATTGGGTTTTTCCGAGGACATTTGCTCGAAAATAATTGCTTCAATTTTTATGTATGTGTGCTAGCATATTTCTTAGTTCATATTTTTGCTTCCACAATTATTTTTTATTTGGTGAAGAAATTGTTGTGTGATTAATTCGATATTAATCAGAAAATTAATAAATTGCTAATCAGTGAGGAGAATTAATTCCAGTAGTTGCATTTCAAGGAATTTTCACATGGTATCAAAGCATACTTGAAGGATCAGAGGCTCAAGGACGAAGAGGGAGAAATTCACTTCTTAGATGGAGTAGTAGCAAAATTTCTTCAGGGTCTGCACAAAGGTTGGCCAAGCAATGCCAATCACTGGACAAGGGGTCAAATTTTCAGTTGCAGGTGGCATGGAGAGTTTGATTTGTTCGGAAGTGATTCCAACAGGTAGCAGGTGAGCAACTTAGTATTTTTGCAAAGCAGATTCTTGCTCGGGGCGCAGTTGTTTTTGCAACAGTTTTGCAGTTGCAAAATCAACGCTGGGTGAAAGAGAGAGCACACTTAAGGGGGAACTTCCATTTTTCTCAAAGGGTTTCCAGATCCAATTTTCAGGAGGAAATTCTAGATTTCCAATTGCAGCAAGTCGTGTGGTTTTTCCAGAGTACTCAGTTCGAGTTGCAGAGATTGAATATTGTGTGCCAATTTCGAGAGAAGGACATCCAAACAGTTGGGCAAGTAGTCTTAGTGAGTAATTGAAGACGGGACATTGGTCGGAGAAGGACATTCGAAGGCAAAGCATGAGCAGATTTGTGCATTACTCAAGGAGTGCGAGCAAAAGCGGCAGGGTCGCAAGGAAGAGAGGGAGCTACCTGATTTATTTCCTAGTTTTCAATTTTCGCAGATTTTGCAGCTTTCTAGAGATGGACGTACGAGATTGCCAGAGGAGGTTGTACAAGTTTACTAGAATGCAGATCTGGGAAACAAATCGATTTCCAGTTGTTGGAGACAGGTGGCGGAGAAAGTATGAGTTATCTAGTGCGAGTTGCAAAGCAAATAAGGGTCTCAGCCAGGGACTAGGATTTAAAGAAGATTGTGGGGCACTAGATCCAGGAGGTGTATGAAACTCTAATGTGTCGGATGGGCAAGGTCCATCATAGTTGTAACAAAGAGATCAGTTCCAAATTGTTGCAGCGGGACCATCACCTTTGCTACAGGAGCTCACACTATCATAGTAGCAGGTTCAGTGTCAATAGGTGCAATCAGTTATTCAAATGATAGTTGCATAGCTAGTTGCAGTTAGTACTCAGGAGATAGTCGCAGAACTAGTTGCAATGACACAGGCAGTGCGAATTGCCCAGTTGCAGTATGCAGGTACAATTCCAGCCAGAAGATTCCCAGCACAGAGCTTCACAATCTAGTTTCCAATGCATGAGGATAGTGCAAGTTTCCAAAAGGGAGCAAAGAGATTTCCAATAGGGAGATCAAGACTCAGAGGGAATCTAGCTTTAGAGGGAGCAGCCCTATGGAAGCTAGTGCTTCAAGATATGAGGAGATCATATTCATTATTGCAATAGTTGTAACAGCAAAGCAGTAGCAACAACAGTATGGGTAGATCAGTGTTCAAATTTGCAGAGTTTTGAACAAGGTCCATAGAAGAGCAGCAGTAATTGCATTTTACTCTTCTATGTTAGTTTTTATAGCATCAGAGGTGTTCTAGTCTCGAAACTTTGTGTACAGGCTAAAACACAGGAGTTCTCCACAACCCAGAAATCATTTCTGGAAATTCCACCTAAAAGTGTTTCAATTAGATTATTAACCTATTTTTAAATATTTCCTAAGTCTAAACTTAGGAAAAGGGGTTAATTAATCATAATTAATTGAGAAAGGTGTGAATCATCTAAAAGCTCACACGGATCGACAAGGAAATTATCCTAGCCCTTGATTAAGTTTTAATCTTGGTCGTTGGAGTCCCAACAGAAAATTATAAGAAGTTGATGGGTAGATGGAGAACACACACTTGAGATTGATTTCCTTGGAGAGTTCGATTTTCCAGAAAGCAGCAACAATTTCTGGAAGAGTTCGAGCCAAAGAAGGGAAGCAGAGACAGAGAGGGGTAGAGACAGTGAAATCGAAGGAAGATTTTCCAGATCCAGTGAGTACTTTGCAGAGAGGCAGAGATAGCCACAAAGAGGCTGCGGAAGGGCTACGTAGAAGCCTCTAAGAGAGAGTTCAATTTTGTGAGACAGAAGTTGATTTTAAGTTCCAAAGGTCGGGAAGATTTTCTAGAGTGTTGGAGAGACAGTTTCCCAGTGAGCAGCAGGTAAGACAGCTTGTTTGGCCGCTGATTAGGCAGAGCATGGAAGGGATTGCGCTAGGGTTATGTAGGCCTGCACAAAGTTGGTTGGACGGCTAGCTATTCAGTAGTAGTTAGAACCCGGATTGCTTGTGGGGTGAGGAAAAATTTCTCACCAGATTTTGCCAATATTTTCTCTGCAAGGTTGCCAGTTTTCGACATCCAGATTGTATTCAGCTTATTTCGCTGTTGCTTAATAATTAAAACCCTTGATTGTTGCACCGGTTTTCCCAAGTTGGGTTTTTTGGGGGACTTTAGTCCAAAAATAAGTGTCATATTTTCTCAGTTTCCAGCGCTTTTATTTTCCACGATATTTTTGTGAAGATTGCAATGTGATTATTTTGTTGTTGTTGTAGCAATAAACTACTAATTTAATTAACAGTTAGAAGAAATAATTCTAGTTGCTGCAATAAGATTTCAGTGTTGAAATGTTCACATGGTAACAGAGGGATTTTGATCAGACGGGAAATCTCAGAAGAGAAGACGAAAATTTGTTGTTCAGGGAACAGTAGGACGAATTTCTGGGGGGCTACGAAGAGCCTCAACTAGGCATTGTGAATTGCTTGATCAGTTCTCTTTTTCAATGTAGGTAGGCAAAAAAATTCGACTTGCCAGGTTGAGTGATTCGTGTGGGCAGAGGGAGCAATAGCTCAGGTATTTTCACTAAGCAGATTCCTTGTTTGGGCGCAGAAGGGTTTTGCAGCAGCAGAATCAGTGTAGGGTGGAAGAGAAAGGCACACACAGAGAGAATTTCTCTCAGAGGGTTTTTAGTTTAGAAATCTGATTTCCCAGTTGCAGTTAGAAGTAGCTACAAGTAGAGTTTCTCACTCCATAAGGGAGTGCGAATAGAAGATTCAGCAGCCAAGCAGAGGAACAAGGAGATTTTCGCCCAAATTCAGGGATGACCACAGCTGGGCTTAAAGATCAGTATAGGTTGGAGGGAGCCTCCAACTATGTCATCTAGAAGGCTAGGATGTCCTTCCTACTAAATGAATTTGGCTTGAATTCCTATGTAGAGAATGTGGTGCCAGTACCGAAGTACCCAAATCAGCAGAAGGAGTACACGAAAGAGATGGCAAAAGCGAAGCAGATGATCTTGAATGGAGTTCGAGATTATATAGTCTCACATGTGGCAGACAAAGGAACAACCAAGGAAATGTGGGATGCTCTCTCTCAACTATATCAAAGTACTTTCGAGCAGCGAAAGATGTTCTTATAGGAGAAGTTGAGGCGCTTCGGGACGCAAAAGGGCGAAAGCATAGATGCCTTCCTCACCAGGATTCAGGAGGTCTGTGATCAGCTTGCAGCTATAGGCGAGGCACCTCAACCAACTGAACTTGTACGGTTGGCACTAAATAATGTCTCAAAGGAGTGGCGAGTGTTTGTCGAAAGTATCTTGGGCAGAGACAGCTTACCTAGATGGGACAATATGTGGTCAAATCTACAACAGGAGGAGTTGAGGCAAGCTCTATTGAAGAGCACCATCGGCGGAAGCAGCAACAACAACATGAAGGGTGAGAAGGAAGAGGAGAATGTGGCCCTAGCATCAAAGGGTCAAGGGGAGAAGAAGAAGAAGAAGAAGGACCTATCTAAGTTCAAGTGCTTTAGGTGTGGCAAGTTTGGCCACTACAGTACCCAGTGTCCTCTCAGGAAGAAAGACAAGAAGGAGAAGCAGGGCCAGGCAACAGCATCCACAGAGAAAGACAAGTTGTCCTTCGGGTTGGAGAATGAATTTGCTATGTTTGCAGCTATACCTCCAAGAGAGAGGTGGGGCGATATGGAGTTATAGTCCCAGAGTTGCAAAGGTTTGGGCAGGTTCCATTGAGGTGTCCTCCTCATGGATCATTATCTTGCTACAAGAGCCCACAATATTCAATAGCAAGATGGATCAGTGTCAGTTGATGCAGTCAAATTCCGAAGTAACAGTTGCAGACTAGTTGAGGTCAGATGTTGAGGAGTGCAGTGTAGTGTTGACAACAGAGCAGCAGCAACGTAGATTCTTCAGTGGGAAGTGAAAAGGCTAGTAGTAGACATATGCTTAGGAGACAGATGCAACAAAAAGAAACAAATGATTCAGTATTTTGGATGTTTCTCAGTTGCAATAGTTGCAGTAACAATTGAGAGGGAGTTGCAGTGCAGATGAAAATTTGGCCACAGTATTGCAGTGTCAACAGCAACACAAATGCAACACATCAAAATTGCACAGTGGCAAGCAGTCATAGTGGCCAGACATCAACAGTGTGACAGAGGGAGATATAGAGACGGGGTGTTGTAGCAGTGGTGCAGCACTAAAACACTTTCCTCGCTAATAGGGAGTGTTAGTTTTTGAAGCATCAGAGGTGTTCTAGTCTCGAAAATTTGTGGACAGGCTAAAACATAGGATTTCTCCATAACCCGGAAATTGTTTCAGGAAATTGCACCTAGAAGTGTCTCAATTAGATTATTAGCCTATTTTTAAATATTTCGTAAGTTCAAACTTAGGAAAAGGGGTTAATTAATCAAAATTAATTGAGAAAGGTATGAATCGTCTAGAAACTCACATGGATCCACTGGGAAATGATCTTAGCCCTTCATTAAGTCAATGGATAGATGGAGAACACACAATTGAGAACGATTTCCTTGGAGAGATCGATTTTCCAGAGAGCAACAACAATTTTCAAAAGAGCTTGAGCCAAAGAAGGGAAGAAGAGACAGAGGGGCAGAGACAGTGGTGTTGGAGGAAGATTTTCCAGATTCGGTGAGTACTTTGCATAGAGGCAGAGATAGCCTCAGAGGGGTCGCGCAAGGGTTGCACAGAAGCCTCTAATAGGCAATTCGATATTGATGGAAAGAATATGGTTTTAGTTCCAAAGGCCGAGAAGATTTTCTAGAGTGTCGGAGAGACAATTTCCCAGTCAATAGTAGGCAGGATGGCGTGTTTGGCAGTTGATTCAGGCAGAGCATGTAAGGGACTATGCTAGGGTGATGCAGGGTTGCAAAGAGCTGGTTGGATGGCTAGTTATTCAATAGTAGTTAGAGCCTGGATTGCTTGTGGGGTGAGGAAAAATTCCTCACTAGATTTTTGTGCGTATTTTCTCTACAGGATTGCTAGCTTTCAACATCCAGATTGTCCTAAGATTATTTCACTACTGCTTAATAATTTAAACCCTCAGTTGTTGCACCGTTTTTCCCAAGTTGGGCTTTTCCGAGGACTTTAGTCCAAAAATAAGTGTCATATTTTTATGTGTGTGCCAATGTTTCCCAGTTTCTAGCGCTTTTATTTTCCACAGTATTTTTGTGAAGATTGCAATGTGATTATTTCATTGTTGTCGTAGCAATAAACTGCTAATTTAATTAACAGTTAGAAGAAATAATTCTAGTTGTTGCAATAGGGGCCCACATCATTACCCTTGCTACAGAGGCCCACACTATTCAGTAGCAGCAGGATCAGTTTCAGTTCATGCAGTCAGTTCCAGAGTGTCAGTTGCAGACTAGTTGCAGTCAGGTGTTAAGGAGCACCGCGCATTGTTGATAACAGTGCAGGGGACACAATGCAGAATCAACAGCAACACAGATTTCCCAGTAGACACTGCAGAGGCTACTAGCAGACAAAGACACAGGAGACAGTTGTAGCACGAAGACATTGTTGATTCAGTATTTTGGATACGTCGTAGTTGCAGCAATAGAAGCACCAGTGAGAAGGATCGTTAATTGGGTTGTAGTGCAAAAGCAGAGTTGGCAGTAGTACTGGTTGTACAATGCAATGTCATTAGCAGCTCAAATGCAACATGTTTCAACTATGGTCAATAGTGTTGATTTGGGGTAGCATCAGATGTGCTCTAGCCATGAAAATTGGTGGAGAGGCTAAAGCACATGAGATCTCCAAGACCCAGAAATGGTTTGGGCAGATTCTACCCGATTAAGGAGATATTAAAATAATTAACATTTTTAATGGAGTTACTAAGTCTAAACTCAAGAAAAATAAAATATTAATCAGTATTAATATAAAACTGGGTTTGAAGGTTCTAAATGAGATGGATCAAGCCAAATCTAATCTTAGCCATTGATTAGAAATGTAATCTTGGCCATTGAAGGACCAACAGAAAAAGTATAAGAGGCTTGAGGGTCAGTTGGAGATACACCAGAATGATCAGTGATTCGAATTTCTAAAGCGGGGTTTTCTAAGAGAAATCGAATCAGTGATCAGAGTTGCTGCGAAGGGCAGTGAGTACGAGGCAAAGAGGCAAAGATAGTGCTAAGAGACCAGAGCAGAATCAAAGACAGGCAGACTTTGAGCTAGAGGGAGCAACGCAGAGGCTGCAGGAGTGTCGCAGAGGGTCGTAGAGGCTGTGCAGTGCCTCAGAGGGCTGACGCAGAGGGTTTCGGGTTGACATAGAGGCCAAGAGGGTTGACGCTGAGCTTCAAATTGTGTTGGAGAGGGTTTCGTGGTGCAAACTTTCCGAATAGAGAGGTATTACTGCCAGATTATTTTATTTATCAAGTGAGCCAGTTTGGCACCCAATTGTACTCAGAAAGACTGCATAATAATATAACCCTCAGAATTGCTGCACCGGTTTTCCCAAGTTGGGTTTTTCTGGGGATGATTGTCCAAAAATAACGATGTCACTTGTGTGTTTGTCTATTTCTTTCAGTTGTTGATCTGTAGATGGTTGAGACTGTATTGTGTTTATTTCAATATTTATATGGTTAAATAACTTGTTCATAATTAACTAGTAGGCGAAATAAACCAGAGAATACAGATAAAATTTCTAACGGGCAATACTTAGAAATTTCAACATGATATCAGAGCGTTGTAGATCACAGGAGAGCTAAGGGCACCAGCTGAATCAGAGCATTTGCAGCAAAAACAACTGTCCCGGGTGACAGAAGATGTTCCTAGCAGAAAGCGACAGAGAAGGGTTGACGCAAAGGACTGCATCATCAATTCCAGCCAGAGGGAGGTCAGCGTAGTGGCTGAGGAGGGCAAAAAAAACTCACAAAGGGCCACGCAGAGCCCAGGAGGGTTGACGCAGTTGGCTAGTGCAGCATTTCAGCCAATGTCGGGATTGTGCAGAGCCTAGAGGCTCAATCCTTCGGTTGTTGGGGCTTAGGACACTATGGGCAGTTTGCGGGGAGTGAAGCTAGTGGGGTGTTGTTGCTGTCGAGACAAAACAGTACTTAACGAGGAAAAACCAAGGTAGAGGGAGTTGCTACCTAGGCAGATTTCTAGCCAAGAAATCCAGATTAGTGTTGCAGGTGCACAGGAGATCGAAGAGGTACGACTTGACAGTTGGCAAACAGATTTCCAGGAGGGAAATCGAGACTCAAAGGGAGTCTAGCAGAGAACTTCCAAGAGGGAAGTATTGACTTGAGAGGGAGTCGAAGAGAGAACTTCCAGGAGGGAAGTAGAGACTCAGAGGATTTGAAAGGAAGAGCAGAGAGATCGCCATGAATGGACTAAGGGATCAAGACAGGCTGGACGGGGCGTCCAACTTTGTCGTCTGGAAGGCTAGGATCCTGTCCATTCTAAACAGACATCGCATCAAGACCTTTGCCTTGAGAACAGTGGCTATCCCAGACTGACAATGAAAAGTACGAGGAAGCAATGGCCAAGGCGTAATGCATAATCCTTGATGGGGTCAAGGATCATGTGGTCCAACATATTGCCGAGAAGGAGATGGCAAAGGAAAAGTGGGACACCTTGAAGAAGTTGTACCAGCATACTTCCATGCAAAGGAAGATGTTACTAGAGAATCAGTTGCGGTCATACTAGATACAGAAGGGTTAGCAAATAGATCACTTCCTCAGTAGATTGGAGATCCGAGACCAACTGAGTTCCATAGGGGCCAAGCCTGATCAAGTGTTGATGGTGAGAACTACCCTAAACGCAGTCTTCGAGGAGTGGGAGACATTTGTCCAGAGCATTCTGGGCAAGTTGAATCTTCCAGATTAGGAAGAATTGCGGGCAGCTCTTCGCCAAGAAGAGATCAGACAGTTGTCCAAGACGGGAAGTAGCAGCAAAGGAGTCTGGGTCAAGAAAGAGGAGCAAGAGGATGCAGCTCTGGCATCTGTGAGGAAGCAGGAGAAGAGGAAGAAAAAGGACCTCTCCAAGATTAAGTGCTTCAACTGTGGGGAACTGGGTCATTATGCGAACTAGTGTCCGAGGAAGAAGAATAAGGGAGAGGCGTCTGACTCCAAGGCAACGCCAGCGAAGGTGGAAAAGGAGGTAGAGGAGGATGACAATTGTGCCATGAGTGCTCATGTACCTCTAGAGAAGAGGTGGATAGACATCGAGCTGTAGTCAGGAGACTACAGGAGATGAGGGGCAAGATCCTTGAGGTACCCAAAATCTTGGATCATATCCTGCTATGAGAGCCCCGAAGTGAGAGTAGCAGGATGGTGAATGTCGGTAGAAGCGAATGCGGATGAGGCGACAGAGAGTGCTAGAGTGCAGTAGTCCTAGGCAACGCAGAACGGTTGCAGCAATGCAAGAGGCACAGAGGAGGTTGCAGCAGTGTAGGATGGCACATAGAGGTTTGCAGCAGTGTGAGAGGCAGGCTATTGTTGCAGCAGCGAAGAGGCAATAGAGGGAGCACGAGATAGCGGCAGAGAGAGCTTCAGCATCAGGAGTGTTTCTAGCCTGACAGGGATGTCAGTAGTTGGGTGGATCAGTTACTTACTTCTCAGTAACTGAGTTGCAGTGCAGTAGCAATTAGCAGTAGCACGATGTAGCATGATGAGAGGGGGTTGCAGTGCAAATGCAGTGTTGGGAGAAAGGACCAGCAGCAACACGGATGCAAAGGGAGTTGTCGTATGGATGCAACAGTGGCAGTGGCAGAGCCATGGGTAGCAGTACAGGATGCAACAGTGTAGAGGATGTTGGGCGGGGAGGCCTAGCATCAGCACAGGTACTGGTCCCGTCTAATCAAGGTGATGCTCAGTGTGGAGTATTACTAGAGCACAATCCTCGCTAAGAGGGAGTGTTGATTTGGGGTAGCACTGGATGTGCTCTAGCCATGAAAATTTGTGGAGAAGATAAAGCACATGAGATCTCCAAGACCCAGAAATGGTTTGGGCAGATTCTACCTGGTTAAGGAGATATTAAAATAATTAATATTTTTAATGGAGTTCCTAAGTCTAAACTTAGGAAAAAAAATATTAATGGGTATTAATGTAAAACTGGGTTAGAAGGTTCTAAATGACATGGATCAAGCCAAATCTAATCTTAGCCATTGATCAGAGATGTAATCTCAGTCGTTGAAGGATCAACAGAAAAAGTATAAGAGGAGGCTTGAGGGTCAGCTGGAGATACACCAGAGTGATCAATGATTCGATTTTCTAGAGCGGGGTTTGCTAAGAGAAATCGAATCAGTGATCAGAGTTGCAGCGAGGGGCAATGAGTACGAGGCAGAGAGGCAGAGATAGTGCCGAGAGACCAACGCAGAAGCAGAGACAGGCAGATGTTGAGCCAAACGGAGCCACGCAGAGGCCAGAAGGGCCAACATCATCCACACAAAGGCTGCAGGAGTGACGCAAAGGGTCATAGAGGCTGCGCAGTGCCTCAGAGGGCTGATGCAGAGGGTTTCGAGCTAACGCAGAAGCCAAGAGAGCTAACCCTGAGCTTCAGATTGTGCTAGAGAGGGTTTCATGGGGCAGACTTTCCGAATATCTGCTTCCGAATAGAAAGGCATTACTGTCAGATTATTTTCTCTATCGGGTGAGCCAGTTTGGCACCCAGTTGTACTCAGAAAGACAGCATAATAACCTAAATTCTCATAATTGTTGCACCGGTTTTCCCAAGTTGGGTTTTTCCGAGGATGATTGTCCAAAAATAACGGTGTCACTTGTGTGTTTGTCTATTTCTTTAAGCTATTGAGTTGTAGATGGTTGAGACTGTATTGTGTTTATTTTAGTATTTATATGGTTAAATAACTTGTTTGTAATTAACAAGTAGGCGAAATAAACCAGAGAATACAGATAAAATTTCTAACATGTAATACATAGAAATTTCAACAAATAGGAGATGAATTAGAGTTAGCATAGTGGTTGATGAGCAGTGGCAGGGAACTACAGTTCTCAAACAACAACAACATGTATGGGAGGATTATGCAGAGACCGTGTTGTAGTAGCAGTGCAACATTAGAGAACACCTTCCTCGCTAAGAGGGAGTGTTAGTTTTTGTAGCATCAGATGGTGTTCTAGTCTCGAACTTAGTGGAGAGGCTAAAACACATGAGTTCTACAAAACCCAGAAATCATTTCTAGAAATGCCACCTAGAAATTCCACCTAGAGATAGCTTAATTAAATTAATTGACCGTCATTTATATTTTTCCTAACTATAACTTAGGAAAATTGGTTAATTAATATCAATTAATTGAGAATGGTGAGAATTCTGTAGAAACTCACACGAATCGACTTGGAGATTATCTCAACCATCAATTAAGTTTTAATCATGGTTGTTGGAGTCTCAACTGAAAATTATAAGAAGAGGTCGATGGGTAGATGAACGACACACCAGTGCAGATACTCAGTGATCAACGTAGTGCGATTTTCTAGTTGCAGGTGATTCAACAGTGAGATCGATCCAATGATCGAGTTGCAAGTGACAGAGGGGTAGAGTAGCATATTTCCGGAGGAGTTTCCAGTTCCGGAGAGTCATGAGAGGAGGTCATATTATTTCTCTAGGAGGTTGCGCAGGATCCTCAAGAGGTAGTTCGATTTAGCTGAGTTAGAGGTGGATTCCGTTGCTATAGGCCAGGAAAATTTCCAGAAGGGCGAGAGGAACATTTCCAAAGCAGCAACAGGGATAACGACTTGAGTAGAAAACGTTTCAGGTTGAGCGATTTACAGGTTACCCAGAGGTGACACAGAAGCCTGTGCAAGGGGCTTGGACAACTAGCTTGGAGTTGTTAGATTGAGCCAAGATTTCTTGTGGAGGAAGGTAAATTCACTCACATATTATTGCCAGTATCTATCAGATAGAAACGTCAGTTTGGTGTTCATTTTATTGTACTCAGAATTTTTGTCGTTGCATAATAATAAAACCCTAAACTGTTACACTCGTTTTCCGACATTGGGTTTTTCTAGGGACATTTGTCCAAAAATAATTGTGTCAATTTTTATGTATGTGTGCTAGCATATTTCTCAGTTCCTATTTTACCTTCCGAAATTATTTTTTATTTGGTGAAGAAATTACAGTGTGATAAATTCGATATTAATCAAAAAATTAATAAATTGCTAATCAGTGAGGAGAATTAATTCTAGTTGTTGCATTTCAAGGAATTTTCACAATCTCGTATCCTAATCCCACGGGATCTCCTCTATTGGGCTTTAGGAGTAGCACTACATGGGAAACCCCGATTTTGGCTGTGTGACCCCGCTTCCGGACACCACATACATCACTCCCCTCCATTCATTATAGCCCCTTTCCATATATTTCCCATCTAGGTCCACATTTGTCCATTGGGTCCGCAAGGAGTTAGCGTCCCCCTCCCCTTGTCCACACTTTGTGTCGAGCCTGTAATGATGCCCCGAAGGTTGATGCAGCTAAAAAGAAAACAAAAAGGATAATTTGGCCACTCTCAACAAGAAATGTACCATAAAATGCAAAACATAGTCGAGACATACAAATGTAGCATGTGGGCAAAAGCCAACATGAGCTCTACTCCTTATCATTATGGCCATCACCTCGGTTCCTAGTGCCCCTATATGAGCGCCCTACATCATTAAGGAACTCGTGATTGTTCCAACCCCTGGTGGGTGATGAACTACCCAACCTTAAGGGGGTAATCAATGTTATATCTTACACATCATGCTCTCATTCCCTAGAGCCCCAAATAGTTATGAAAAGAAAAATCTATAAAAGGCAAAAGGCATATGAAGAAAAGTGGAAAAACAAAGGCCATGGTAACTCACGTACCACAATTTCTCCTTCCATCTATACATGCATGTGTGGACTTGCCCCCATTTTTGCTACCCTTGTACCATGGTATGTGGCTTGGAGCCTCCCCTGATGCCACCAATCCATTCCATCATTATGTCACATGACACCTCCCATTTGAGGGATGTACCATGGACCTGTCATTCCCTTGCCTGCTGAAACCACCTAATAGGGTCCTTGATTAACCTCTTTCTTGCACCTGGGGACACTTGTACATTCTAAAGCTCATTATGTAAGGGCATGCCACTATGAAGTGTTGATCCGGATTTAAACAAGAACGCAAAAAATTACAAATATAACCATAAATACAAAGGTGCAGTAGAAATAACACTTCATTTCATTAATAAAAATACTGAAATATGCTTACAAACAGAATGGAAATAAGACTAGCTTGGGCAATGGTAGCTTATCTTTGAGAAGAGATGTGGCGGCTACATGCCTCTGAACTGTGTTACAATGAGATTCCGAGGCCTTTTATTATTGAGAAACAATGGAAAACCCTAAACATCCAAAAACCTAAACCTAGGAGATGAAGCACCAAAATTGTGGGCCTCATTTGGGTAAATCGATACATCAATATCCCGGGGTCGTAACTTTGGCATATGATCTCTGTTTGGCTAGCATAATACCTTGTTTCGAAGATTTGGAAGAGTAGGCCGGAAACAAATCAATTACCTCGTTTGGGACTTTTTCAGTCTCTTTGTTTTCCCTAAAATCATCATTGAGGGCCTCAAAACGGCTCTGGAAGTTTAGGACCCGAAAAACTGTCAAAAATAATAAATTGTGCTACAATTAAGGAAACTAAAATACTGAAAGAGATAATATTTTGGGTCCAAGTAGAATAGGAGGTTGGCCACCAATATCCACCTGGATCAGTCCTCCCCCCTTAGGAAGCAATGGTCCCCTTAGGAAGCAATGGTCCCCATTGCGTTGAGTGCCTCCATGAAATGGGGAAACTTCCGCTGAACTTGGTCCCTGGTGAGCCATTTGCCTTGGTGCAGGAGTTGACCAACTTTGACAACCCGATACAGTTGGATATTTTGTTGGTGAGTGTTCTTGACCTGTGTGTCCATAATCCGAGTGGTCTGTTCCATGCAGTCTGGGCTTAACTCTGTTGGTGTGAGCTGTTCTGCAATGTCTGATGTGTCCAGCTATGGTGGTAAGTATGGTCGAAGGCAGTACACATTGAACATTAGGTGCAGGCCAAGGAATGGGGGAATGCTAAGCTTAAAAGCATTGTCTCCCATAGCCTTGGTAATGGTGTAAGGACCATATCGAAGTGGTCTAAGCTTTTGTTGGGCTCTGGTAAGGCTTTCTTTTTGTAAATGCAACCAAACTTTGTCGCCCACCTGAAACTTGTGTGGCAACCGATGTTGATCATGTCGCTGCTTGTACTTGGCATTTGAGTTCTCCAAGATGTCATGAACCTACTAGCGGATGTGTTGGATGCGTTCAATAAATCTGGTCGCTTTATCAACCTTGAATAGTAGATGTGTGTATTTTGTTTGCGTAATTGCATGAGGCATGGCAACATCAATCGGACACAATGATTGAAATCCTAGACCCACTTGAAAAGGACTGCGACCAGTCGAGCTATGGAGAGCTCTATTATAACTGTGTTGCACATATGGAAGACTGTCATCCCAGGTTCGAGGATGCTTGGAGTTGTACATGCCGAGTATGTGTACTATCATCCTATTGACAGCCTTTGTCTAGCCATCAGTTTGGGGATGGAAGGAAGTCGATTTGGTGAGCTTGGTGTCCAATAGTGTCCAGAGGCTTGACTAGAATGTGCTCAGGAACCTGCTATCCATCAAAATGTACCCATACTCATTCAAAGAAGAGTTTGGCAGTGTCCTCTACTGTGATACTCTTCTTGTAGGCCGCCAATATAGCCATCTTATAAAATCTTTCCACGACCACAAATACACAGTCATTGGTAAAAGGGAGGCTAGACATATAGTCCATGGAGATAGATTCGCACAGTTGGCTGGGAGTAGGCCAAGGAGTGTACAAGCCTTGATTCTTGATGGTTGGCTTGGCAATGGCACAGGTAGTGCAAGATCTGATATATTTCCCAACATCCAGTCAGAGTTTGGGCCAATAAAAGTACTTTTGTAGTATAGACACAGTTTTCTCCACACCAAAGTGTCCTGCGACCCGACTGTAGTGTGCCTCCCAAATCATCTTGGCATGCTTCACTTGAAGGAACACAAACGTGGCCCAAGTAGAATAATAATGCGTCCTAGAGGTGGAAATAAAGAACTTGTTTGCCAACTACTAGCATCTGGTATGTCGAGGCAAACTCTAGATCATTTTTGTATAGTTGCAGCCATCCAGAGGTCTCGTGACCACAAGAGTTGAGAACAGTAGTCAGTGCTACAACTGGGGGCCGACTGAGGCAGTCTGCAACATGATTGGTGCTACCCTTTTTGTATTTAATGTTCAAGTGGAATTGTTGCAGATATGTAGACCACTTCTGATGGCGATCGTTCTGCAACTTCCCTTGTGTTTGTATAAACTGAAGAGGTCGATGATCGGTGTGGATGACCGTCTCCTTCCTTAGAATGTAGTGCTTCCATTTTCGGCAAGCCTACACGATGGAATACATCTCTTTATCATAGGTGGGGTACTTCCAAATTGTATCGGAAAGTGTCTCACTATGATAGGCCACTGGATGCCCGTGTTGGGTGAGGACTGCACCAATAGCATAGTCTGAGGCGTCTGTCTCGATTTCAAATGGTTGTTGCAGGTTTGGAAATGTGAGTACTAGTGCAGAGCAGAGGCGATGCTTCAACTCAACGAACACCTTCTGTTGGGACTCGGACCAAGAAAACTTTGCTTTCGCCCTGCCCTTAGTAATCTAAATCAAAGGCCAAGTGATATGGGAGAATCCCAACACGAACCTTTGATAGAAATTTGCAAGGCCCAAAAAGCTGCAAAGCTCCGTTAGAGTGGTCGAGGCTGGCCAATCCCGAATGAATTGGATCTTGGTCGAGTCCACATGCACACCATGCTCATCTATGATGTAACCCAAGTATTGGACCTGGCTCATGCCAAAGGTGCATTTCTCCAAGTTGGCACACAGTTTGTGCTGCCGAAGGGTTTGAAGGACCTGTCGAATGTGTTGCAAGTGTTCTTCCCAACTCTTGCTGAAGATGAGGATGTCGTCCAGATAAACCACCACGAATGAGTTGGTGAAGGGTCGCAAGATGTCATCCATTAGCCTCATAAAAGTAGCAAGGGCATTTGTCAACCCGAAGGGCATAACCAACCATTCAAAAAGGAATTCCTTCGATTTAAAGGCAGTCTTCCATACATCTATGAGCTCTATTGGAACTTTGTGATAACCAGAATCTAGATCGATCTTGCTGAAATACTTGGCTCCCTTGAGTTGGTCCAACAGGTCATCAATCCATGGGATTACATACCTGTTCCTAACAGTGATTTTGTTTAGTGCCCGATAATCAATACAGAGCCTCCAGGTCCCATCCTTCTTCTATACAAGTATAATCGGGCTCCCACAAGAAGAGGAACTTGGTCAGATGTGCCCTTTCTGCAGCAACTCCAGGATTTGCCGCTTGATCTCTTCATTTTCCAGAATAGAGCGGTGATATATCGACCCGTTGTAAAAATTTCTCATTTCCCACCCCGATTTTCAGTTTCACCTTATTTCTCCAAAATAGTTAAATGCCCTTTCCCATAGCCATACATTCAACAACGAAAAAATCAATTTCGCTGAAAACACAAATTTTGGAAATTTTACAAAATGCTGGAAAATGCAGAAATAAATATCAGCACATACAAACAACCATTCAACACATTTAAACACAGTGATTTTTGGTCAAGGTGACCTTGGAAAAACCCCCTACAACTCTTGGGGAAAACCAATTCGAAAGCTTCTTTTATTTCTGGAAAATGCTTTTTACAGTAAGAGAAATATTAAGCAAAAATCAGCAAGCAAACTTTTACAACTTATCTCAGCCTTGCTGAAACTCCGCCTTGCTGAAACTCCGCTATACAGACTTGCTGAAACTCAGCCTTGCTAAAACTCCGCCCTGCTGAAACTCCGTTGTACAGACTTGCTAAAACTCAGCCTTGTTGAAACTCCGCCTTGCTGAAACTCCACTGTACAGACTTGCTGAAACTCCGCCCTACTGAAACTCCGCTATACAGACTTGCTGAAACTCAGCCTTGCTGAAACTCCGCCCTGCTGAAACTAAGCCTTGCTGAAACTCCGTCTTGCTGAAACTCCGCTGTACAGACTTGTTGAAACTCAGCCTTGCTGAAACTCCGCCCTGCTGAAACTCCGCTGTACAGACTTGCTGAAACTCAGCCTTGCTGAAACTTCGCCTTGCTGAAACTCCGCCTTGCTGAAACTCCGATGTACAGCCTTGCTGAAACTCCGCCTAGATGAAACTCCACTGTACAGACTTGCTAAAACTCAGCCTTGCTGAAACTCCGCCTTGCTGAAACTCCATTGTACAAAATTGCTGAAACTCAGCCTTGCTGAAACTTCGCCTTGCTGAAACTCCGTTGTACAGAGTTACTGAAACTCAACCTTGCTGAAACTCCGCCTTGCTGAAACTCCGTTGTACAGACTTGCTGAAACTCAGCCTTGCTGAAACTCCGCTGCTGAAACTTCGCTGTACGGACTTGCAGCCTCCTTCTCCTCACTGTCCAGAAATCTCCCTGACTCTCTTGCTCTCCTTCTCTCAATCTGGTCATGAAAGAATTAATGACATTTTCCTCCTTTTCCTTCTTTAATCTAACCCTAAGTGACTTTTGGGTGATCCCTAAATCTAATGGCTGAAATAGATTAAGATCTAGCGCTGAAATTAAATGCTCATTTAAATCTCACTTTCTATTTTTTAATTCACACAACTTTAATAAAGACCCACTTAGTCATTTATTTCCAAAGTCACTTTTTCTTTCTAATTTTACATTGACTTTATTAAAGTCACTTTAGAATTAGACTTTAGTAACTTTATCACTTAAAGTCACCTTTAAATTAGATTTGACTTTATAAAAATTATAAAGTCACTTTAGGAGAAAAATTAAATTCTTTTTGGACACTTTTCCGTAGGCCAAAGATCAAAACCTTAAGGAACCACCTGTCCTTCGGTACCAAATTTCAACACTCCCTCTCACTGAGGAAGGTGTTCCTCACCACACCCATCTTGTCTCTAAAGTAGTCATGCTTGCCCCGTGGTAAGGCTTTGGTAAGAATATCTACAACCTGCTCATCAGTGGGAATATACTCAAGCTTCACAGCGCCCTTCTGAACACAGTCTCTGATGAAATGATATTTGATCCCAATATGCTTTGACCTGTCATGAAACACTGGATTCTCTGTGAGTTTAATGCAACTCTGATTATCACAGTAAATCACTGAAGGTCTTAATGGCTGACCAAATAAGCCAAACAACATCTTGCGAAGCCAGATGACCTCACAACTAGCTAGACTGGCTACCATATACTCTGCTTCCGCTGAACTCAATGCTACTGACCGCTGCTTCCAGCTGAACCATGACACTACTGCCGAACCCAACGCAAAACAACACCCTGAAGTGCTCTTCCTATCAGAAGCACAACCTGCCCAATCAGAATCAGTATAACCTGCCATTCTCACTCCATCCCCCTGCCTGTAGTCCAGACCATAATCCACTGTCCCCTGCAAGTACTGCAAAATGTGTTTTGCAGCCATCCAGTGAACCTTCCTAGGCTCACACATAAACTGACTCATCATGTTGACTGCAAAACAAATATCTGGTCTAGTGTTGACCAAATACATCAAGGAACCAATCAATTGCCTGTACAATGTGCGATCCACCAACTCGGAATCCGAAGCATGAAGCTTCTTCCAGTTGGTGATCATCGGTGTCAACATGGGTTTACAATCCTCCATGTGGAATCTACCAAAGATGTCCACAATATACTTCCCCTGCCCCAGAAAGAAATGCCCCTCCTCCTGCCACACCTCCAAACCCAAAAAGTAATGCATCAAGCCGATGTCCTTCATCTCAAACTCCGCCGCAAGATCTCTCTTACAGTGCTCTATGAGTCTCTCTGCACCTGTAATGACCAAGTCATCCACATACAGCACCAGAATGAGAGGCTCCTCACCTATCACAATAAAGTAAAGGTTCGGATCTGCCTCACTCTTTGTGAAACCCATCCCCTGCAAGTATGTATTTATCTTGGAGTACCAAGCTCTGGGAGCTTGCTTCAGGCCATAAAGGGCCTTCTTCAGTCTGCACACATGGGACTCCTTCCCATGCACCTCAAAGCCCTGTGGCTGCTCAATGTACACCTCCTCCTGTATGAAGCCATTGAGAAATGCAGTCTTCACATCCATCTGGTGGATCTTCCAACCCATCTCTGCTGCTATCGATATAATGGAGCGGATCGAAGTATATCGAGCCACGGGAGCGAAGGTCTCCTCATAATCAACTCCCTCTACCTGGGAGAACCCTCTAGCCACAAACCTCGCTCTGAATTAACCACGGAAGTAACCACGGATTTGCCCTCAAGCCTCGGCACCACCTCCCAAACATCATTCTTCATGATAGAAGAATACTCCTGCATGGCCTCTCTCCAGACCTGTTGGCTCGCTGCCTCCTCATAGCTAGAAGGCTCAGAGTCAAGGATGCTGGTAACCATTGCCATATAGCTACAAAACCTCTAAGGTGGTCTACTCTCTCTGACCGACTTCTTCGGCTCAGCAACAGATGTGGCATCTCTCAAGGTGTCCTGAAGCCACTTGGGCTTCCTCTTCCCTGAGTGCACTTCTCCCATAGGAGAATGAAACTCCTCCTCCCCATCATCATTAGGAGCCTGAACTCCTGACTGTCTGTCTGCTGTCCTCCTGCCTGGACCTGAACTTGTAGAAGCTGAGGTACCGTGTGAACTGTCCATCAATGGACTCCCTAGTGAACTGCTCTGCATGCTGCCTGGAGCACCACCCCTCTGGCTCGGCGAGCCACTGCTCACTGACGGACCTGACATCCTCATAGATGTACCTCCTAATCCTCCTGATCCCTGCCCACTGGATCCCTGTGACTCACTCAACTGCTGCTGAGGGTCTGGCTGATCCAGATACTCTAACTCCCGTGACCTCCTAAAGGCCTTGTCCTCCTCAAACTTCACATCCCGCCTGACAACAACTCTCCTCTATGCAGGAATGTAAATCTGAAAGGCCTTTGAGGTCTCACTGTAGCCCACAAAAATACCCTTCTCTGCGGTGGGCTCTAGTTTGGTCCTCTTCTCCTTGGGTATGTAAGAGTATGAAATGCATCCAAAGATACGAAGATGACCAATATCAGGCTTCTTCCCAGAAAAAGCCTCCTCCGGAGTCACGTGCCCCAAGGCACGATGCGGACTCCTGTTCTGCAAATAAACAGCTGTGTTGCAGGCCTCTGCCCACAAGAACAATGGCAACCCCTGATCATGTAACATGGCTTTGACAGCCCCTACGATGGATCTGTTCTTCCTCTCTGCAACCCCGTTCTGCTGGGGGTTGTAAGGAACAATGAACTCCCTCCTAATGCCTGCCTCTGCACAATAGTCAACAAACTCTCCAAGGGTGTACTCTCCCCCATTGTCTGACCTCAGGGTCTTGATCTTCCGACCTGTCTGTGTCTCCACAAGAGCTCTAAACTCCTGAAATCGCTTGAAGACCTCACTCTTGGTCTTCAAGAAATAAATCCAGGTCCTCCTGGAGTGATCATCAATGAATAAAACATAGTACTCATATCCACTCAAGGAAACATGAGACATTCGACCGCTCACATCGGAATGAATCAAATCAAGTATCCAAGTCGCTCTGCTGTCACTATTGGGAAAAGGGGATTTGGCAAACTTGCCCATCGCACATCCTCTGCAAGTATCAAGGTGATCAGTACTGAAATCTGGCACACCTGTAGTGATCTCCTGTAAGGTCCTCAAGGCTCCATGATACATATGCCCCATCCTGTGGTGCCAAATCTCACACAGCTCAGAACTACTAGCTCTGCTGTCGGTACTACTGCTCAATGCCAAAAGGGACTAGAATGCAAACTTGTACACCTTTGCATGGCATACACCTATCACTCTAGCTGAATCAGCTGGAGTGCCCCTGGGATACATCAACACCTGTCCTCCCCTGAACAGTACCTCATATCCTCTATCCTCCAAAGCTGAGACAGATATGAGGTTCTTCCTCATCCCTGGCACATAAAGAACATCTGACACCTTCAAGGGAGGTTTGGACTCCCTCTGAAATGTCAGTGTCCCCACCCCGACTGCTTTAACAATTCTGTCATCACCAAGTACTACCTCTATATCAGTGTCACTCTCTGAAAGCTCTGAGAAGTACTCACGAACTCCTATCATGTGACGTGAAGCCCCACTGTCCACATACCAGATACCCGAAAATGCTCCACTAATCGAGGGAAAAGCATGCTCCCTCTGAACCTGTGTGGCAGGTGATCCTGCACTAGAGGACTCATACACAGTGAACCCAAACTCCCGGTCAAAACGAATTGCAAAGTCCTCGCCCTCTGCTAAAGCTGCCACGCTCTGGTTCTTCTCCTTCTTCTTCTTCTTCTCCGAACACACAACTGCATAGTGTCCCATCTTTTGACAATTCCAACACTTCACCTTAGAATAGTCCTTCTATGTGTTACCCTGTTTACCTTTACCTTTTCCTTTACCCCACCATTGCTTGTGGAAGCCTGCTTCTTCCCTTTTCCTTTCTTGCCTCCTACCGACAGTGCTACATCCTCATCTTGCTCAACTGGCTTGGCTGCCCCAAGCTGACCTTTCCTGATCTCTGTCTGAATGCAATCATCCCAAAACCTCTCCCATGTGGGAAGGGTCTCACGTGCACAAACCCCATTAGCAAAGTTCATCCATGAACGAGGGAGGCCATTCACTGCAATCCGCACCAACTCAGTGGGTGGAATGTCCTCTCCAAATGTTGCCAACTCATCTCTCACATTAGTAATCTTTGTGAAATATCCAGTTGCACTATCATTACCCATCTTAATAGTCTTTAGCTTCTCCTTCAGGACCATTTTCCGGTTCTCATTGGTACTCTGGTAGAGATTGGACAATGCTGTCCACATCTCATGGGCATTTCTCTTTCCTCTCACATGAGGATTGCAATGGTCTTTGACTCCGTCTAAAATCAGTCTCTTACCCTTGTTGTTCTTTTTATTATACTCAGCCAACTGAGTAGCATCAGTAGGCACAACAATAGGGTTCTGTGTGGTATGCACCATGATGTCCCAGACTTCTGCCTCCTCAAAGATACTCTGCATTCTCTCCTTCCAAACGTTGTAATTTGTAGGCCCATCCAACCTATCCTCCACCCTCAATCCCAATGACCTAAAACTGAAAAATAGCACTGTTATAGTAAAGATAAAACTGTTGTTTGTGAAAAATCAGCTTGTTGGAATTTTCTGAGTGAAAAATCAGCAGGCTGTAATTTTCCTCCTTGTTGTCCCAAACTGCACTTCAACACTCAAGCTTTGATACCATGTAAAAATTTCTCATTTCCCACCCCGGTTTTCAGTTTCACCTTATTTCTCCAAAATAGTTAAATGCCCTTTCCCATAGCCATACATTCAACAACGTAAAAATAAATTTTGCTGAAAACACAAATTCTGGAAATTTTACAAAACGCTGGAAAATGCAGAAATAAATATTAGCACATACAAACAGCCATTCAACACATTTAAACACAGTGATTTTTTGTCAAGGTGAACCTGGAAAAACCCCCTACAACTTTTGGGGAAAATCAGTTCGAAAGCTTTTTTTATTTCTGAAAAATGCTTTTTACAGTAGAGAAATATTCAGCAAAAATCAACAACCAAACTTTTACAACTTATCTAAGCCTTGCTAAAACTCCGCCTTGCTGAAACTCCGTTGTATAGACTTGCTGAAACTCAGCCTTGCTGAAACTCCACCCTGCTGAAACTTCGCTGTGCAGACTTGCTAAAACTCAGCCTGCTGAAACTCTGCCTCGCTGAAACTCCGCTGTACAGACTTGCTGAAACTCCGCCCTGCTGAAACTCCACTGTACAGACTTGCTGAAACTTAGCATCGCTGAAACTCCGCTGTACAAACTTGCTAAAACTGAGCCTTGCTAAAACTCCGCTATACAGACTTGTTGAAACTCAGCCTTGCTGAAACTCTGCTATACAGACTTGCTGAAACTCCGCCTTGCTGAAACTCCGTTGTATAGACTTGCTGAAACTCCGCCTTGCTGAAACTCCGCCTTGCTGAAACTCTACTGTACAAACTTGCTGAAACTCAGCCTTGCTGAAACTCCGCCCTGCTGAAACTCTGTACACTGAAACTCCGCCCTGTTGAAACTTCGCTGTACAGACTTGCTAAAACTCAGCCTTGCTGAAACTCCGCCTTGCTGAAACTCCGCTGTACAGACTTGTTGAAACTCAGCCTTGCTGAAACTGCGCCTTGCTGAAACTCCGCTGTACAGACTTGTTGAAACTCAGCCTTGCTGAAACTCTGCCTTGCTGAAACTCCGCTGTACAGACTTGCTGAAACTCTGTTGTACGGACTTGCAGCCTCCTTCTCCTCACTGTCCAAAAATCTCCCTGGCTCTCTTGCTCTCCTTCTCTCAATCTGCTCGTGAAAGAATTAATGACCTTTTCCTCCTTTTCCTCCCTTAATCTAACCCCAAGTGACTTTTAGGTGATCCCTAAATCTAATAGTTGAAATAGATTGAGATCTAGGGCTGAGATTAAATGCTCATTTAAATCTCACTTTCTATTTTTTAATTCACCCCACTTTAATAAAGACCCACTTAGTCATTTATTTCCAAAGTCACTTTTCCTTTCTAATTTTACATTGACTTTATTAAAGTCACTTCAAAATTAGACTTTAGTAACTTTATCACTTAAAGTCACTTTTAAATTAGATTTGACTTTATAAAAATTATAAAGTCACTTTAGGAGAAAAATTAAATTCTTTTTAGACACTTTTCTCTAGGCCAAAGATCAAAGCCTTAGGGAACCACCTGTCCTTCGGTACCAAATTTCAACACCCGTTGGGTAGAGGTGCTCCGAGAGTCAGATCGATTGAATGCTTGACATGAAAATGCAAGGGTGAGGAGAAGATGTCCTTGTATTCTTCCACGACCATATCCACCTGCTTCTACTGCTTGGAGAAACCCTTCCCAGGGGCCATGGATGTGGCTACACCATCCCCTTAGTTTGAGAGCGAATCAGAAAGAAAACAAATTTCCCAGTCTGCGAGATGACCTTAATGCATTGCTTATCAGAGATCAAAGAGATGGCAGTAGGTGGGGCTACCTCCATTATCCTATATAACTTAGTACCAAAGAAATAATAACAAAGCAAGGTCTAAACTCATATACAACATGTCGCTTCCACAATACATCACAAACTTCAAGAGGAGCAACATCACACAGTATCTCATCCGTGAAGGGCTTGATGTTGTAGGGAAGGCGACACTGCTAGTTGACGCGGAGATCTCATCCTTGGTGAAGCCACCCGATGGTATACGGTTGCGGATGTGTTGTAGTCGGTAGGCCCAGCCGCTTCACAACCTCTGCTGAAACGAGGTTTTTTGGCTCCCACTGTCAACAATGAACTGTAGTGGAGAACCATTCACGCACATCTATGAGTGGAATAGGCACTCCCCCTCTTCTGGATCTTCAGGCTTAATCTTCTGGATCTTGGTGGTGGCCATAGTGGCACTGGGCTCCGCTTCCCTTTGTCATTCCCCTTATCAGGTTCTGACTCAGAGTTGGAACATGCATCAGACTGAGAAGCCTTCAGCGCGGCCACCAATGATTGCTTGGCCCGACACTCACTTGTGTTGTGAGTGGAGATCTTATGGAACTCACACCACTTTCCTGTGTCCTTCTTTGTCTTTGTGGTGTTGTTCTTTGCTTGTGGCTTGGGCGGATTCTCCTAGGTCGCCCCGCCTTGGCCTTGCCCTTTGCTCTGCGGTTTGGTGGCACCTTTCCCTTGCTTCGAATTCCCAAATCTAAAGTCTTGCTTTTCTGTTTAAGCTTATGCTCGATCTTGACAGTGTATTGGTACATTGTGCCAAGCGAGGAGATATCCATGAACTCCATCTCATCCTGGATGTACTTGTGTAGGCAGCTGCGGTACTTGAGTACCAAATGTTTTTCAGAATTCTTGATACCCAACTTCGTGCAAAGGGTATGAAAAAAATTGGTAAACTCTGGCATGTCTTCCCTGTTGCAGTGTGGTCCACTTTATGTATTTATCCTCATAGCTCCCAACATGGTAGTATTGTTCCTTGATGGCATCCCGGAACAAGTCCAAGTGGGTGCGGCCGAAAATAGTGAGGGTGTACTTTAATCCTTCTGCTCACAATAGGTTTCCCACCAGTCCTTGACGTGGGGGGCGGCTTTAAGAAGATCAAAAGTATTTTTTTCCGGCTGGAAAAATCATGAACAAAAAAATATCCTTCTAGCATATTTAACAATCTATCTACGACATCCGCATCTATTTGACCCTCAAATAAGGGAATGTCAAAGTTAACTTGTACCTTAAAGGGTGTGGCGCTTCCAGAGTAGCAGCTAGAAGTAGATGTGTTGCCCTTGGGTAGCCGTTGAAGGATTTGCACAAAGTTATCCATCATCGCGTTCCTTTGTCGCTCGAGGGCTTCTTCGAGCAAGATTTTGAAAGGATCTCCTACCCCCTCGTCTTTCTTTTCTTCCCCCATGGGAGGCTGTCGGGATTTGCGAAGCTGGTCTTGCAAAGGTCGACTAGTTCAATCCCTAACTCCTCATATCCCGACCTCATTGGGGACATGCAAATAAAAACAGAGAAAGAGCAGACCGCTCCAATGTTGCAGGAAGTGTCCCCCCCCCGATTCCAAGGCCCGAAGCGCATCCTGTGCGGATGCGTCTAGGAAGCATCCCCGGAAGCGCGATTCCAAAATTCGGAAGCACGCTTCCCCCTGTTTTGGACGCTTCCTGGAAATTTCCGAAGCGCGCTTCGTACGACGCTTTGGCTGTACGAAGCATGGCGCTTCGAAGGGCGAAGCGTCGACTTACCGTACGGTTCAATACGATTTCGTATGATTCCCGTGGGTCCACCTTCGGTTAGTATGAGGAATGAAGGCAAAAAAAATATAAATATAGCAGATGCTCCCTCATGGTAATGTTAAATTCTTAAAGTAAAAGTGACATTCTCCTTTATTTTTCAATTTTCATCCTTTTACTTAAATTTTTAACATTACCATGAAATGACTCAGGATGTTTGGGAGTGGTTCCAGCCTCATTGGACTTCATATGGAGAAAATAGAATTTCATATCCTATTCAAAATTCAGCAGACTTAACAGTTTTCAGGAATTCAGGATCAATGGGATTGTGGAAGTTCATTAGATTATATCAAGTATGAAAGTATGCGATTAGCATTTAATCAAAAGCACCAAGCCCTATATGTACCGTAGTGTTGGTGGTGTTAATTTTTGAACTCCTTTGTCACGCCCTTAGCAAAAAATTACCTTTCAATCAAGTCAAAATCATCGATCAAGCAAGTTAAGCTTTTTCTACCATATTTTAAGTCTTGAATTAGGTAGTTTGATCAAAATTGGGCAATGTCGACTAATATCCCTAGACAATCGAGGTAGAGGCAAAGGCTAGACAATCTAGATTCTAGATGGTTGATGCTTGAATAATTAATCATTAATGTACAATGGATGCTATATCTATCTTGATTTATGCAAAAATATGCATTTTTTCATGTCTTCTACAACTAATTTGGTATTTGGGATGTTTGTTTTGAGTATAAATGCAAAAAAATATAAAATATATATATATAGCAGACGCTTCGCTTCCTAGATTTTTGGAAAATGACGCTTCCGCGTCCCTGCTTGGTGCAACATTGGACCGCTCTGATACAAATGGTCTGAATTTAAACAGGAGTGCAACAAATTACACATATAACCATAAATACAAAGATGCAGCATAAATAACACTTCATTTCATTAATATAAAATACTAAAATATGCTTACAAACATAATGGAAATAAGACTAGCTCAGGCAATGGTAGCTTATCTCTGAGAAGCGATGTGGCGGCTACATGCCTCTGAACTATGTTACAATGAGGCTCCAAGGCCTATTTATTATTGAGAAACAATGGAAAACATTAAACATCCAGAAACCTAACCCTAGGAGATGAAGCGCCAAAACTGTGGGCCCCATTTGGGTAAATTGGCACATCAATTTCCCAGGGTTGTGACTTTGGCATACAATCCTCATTTGGCTATCATAATACCTCGTTTCGTGATCTCAAATAGTAGGCCGAAACAAAAAGGTTACCCAAATTGGGACTTTTCCGGTCTCTCCGGTTTCCCTAAAAACTTCGCTTAGGGCCTTAAAACGGCTCTGAAAGTTCAAGACTCGAAAAACTGCCAAAAATGGTAAATTGTGCTACAATTAAGGAAACTAAAAAACTGAAAGAGACAATGTTGAGGGTCCAAGTAGAATAGGAGAGTGGCCACCAATATCCACCTGGATAAAGAGTCCACTTCATTCCATGCTTTGTAAGCTCATTTACTCAATTGCATTAATGAACTGTTGTGCTGGACGGTGAGGAGACGAATTGGATCTTACACAAGATTGCAAGTGGGTCTTCATCTTGGGGTTTGGTCCCCCTATAGGGCGTCCAAGCCCTCCAAAGGGCCTCAATGGCACTTGTAGGGTGAGTGTTGAGAGCCATGGGCCTCCACTATAACAGAGAGCAGATAGTTGCACCATGGGATCCTTCAACACCATTCATTACTTGATCATGTCCCATCTATTTGATGATTATGATGATGCACCTAGACCACATTGTGCAATTGGCTACACACATGCACCACACATTAGGAAGTTGATCTAGGGCCCATATGGGGTTTTGTCTCACATAGGGAGACAAGGGAGGGCTCACATCATTGTCCCAACCCTTACAAATGGAGCACATACTGGTTCGATTCAGTCGAAGACCCATTAGGATGTTCTTTGTGCCCCCACAGCCACTTGGGAGCACCATAGGTCATTTTCTTGGAGATCAAGGGGCCACCCCCTTTATCACTGTTATTGGCGCCGTCCTATTCATTATGGCACATGAGGGACTTCATTTGGCCTTCCAATGACCCTTCTAGCTACTTTGCTTATTCTTCATCTTTTGGAGCTATTTGATGGGCTTGTCGCCAATTAGGGTGTTATTTTGCACATTAGAGTCATTTTTAGGGGTTAGGCAAATTAGACCAATTTGAATTGTTATAGGCTCATATAAATAGAAGTGAGGCCTCATTTGTAACTCATCATCACTTGGGTTTGGAACTTGTCTCTAAAAGAGAACTCAGACTTGCAACTTGGACGAATTTGGAGCTTGTAAATGAATTTTGATGTATGGATTAACTTCGCTTTTCTTCTTGGAGCTTCTTTTTGCATGTTGGATGGATGGATATGCTCTCTCTTTGTTTTGTAAGTGCTTTATGATGTTGATTTCTTACATAACAAATGTCTAATGCATGGAATTTTCTTTTGTTGTAATTGGATTTTCCCTAATTAATGCGAAGTTCTTGGAGCATCGAAAATTATTGGGATTTTTGTGTGTGTTACTCATTCAACAAAGATAGAGTTAATGTTCCTAGGGGAATAATTGTATGATTAAGTCCTTGAAACTCCATTTTGACATTGTGTTGGAAGTATAAAATTAATGAGGGTTTTTGTTTGCCACCTTCTTTTTGGATAGCAAAGTCACTCAAGGTCTCCTTGAAGCATCGAAGTTGTTTGGTCAAGATCATTTGACTCCATTTCTCCCCAAAATTCTAGGCACTGGTCCATAAGCCATTCTTGATCACCCCAAAACTTTCTTCTCTTACCTTTTTTGTGAATTCTACCTTAGCCTTGGTGGGTCTTCTAGAGCATCAAGCAAATTTCTTTGTAGCCATCCAATTTTGGAGTGAGTTGGCAGCCATCTGCGCTGGTGTGTCCTCTAGGGGTCCTCCAAGTTTGAGGTCATTCCCACAGTCAGATTGGGAGATACACCAAGCCCTACCCATAAGACCATACTTGTCTAGGTTCCTCCTAGGTTAAGGTAGATTTCAAGGGCCTCATTATTAGAAAAACTCAAAGGAAGTTCATCATTCCCGAGGCCCTTCTCATCCTCCTTGTTTGACCTTGCATGACCATTGAAAGAAAGATAAAAATTATAAACCCTAGGTTAAACTTGGACCTTCCAAGGCTCCTTTGTGGTCCCACATCTATATCATTCTTTATCTCCATGATCCCTGATCTTCTTTCCACTTGTTAAACTGATTCTAAAGGACACTAGCTCTAATACCAATTTATACAAACAATAGAAACCAGGACACTACTGGGGGGGGTGAATCAGTGGTGTGGTCAAATTATACAATTTTCATGGATCAACAACACAAATCAATGATGTAAAACATAACATCATAAGCACATGAGCAACATATACACAAGACACCAATCTTCTTTTTATTACACGCTTCAACTTGATTACATAAATTCCCCACAAGGTATTGTTTCCCCTACTCGTTTACCAACACTCACTAGAAGGTACTCTTGGCCCTGCTCATTTATCAGTCTCTGCTGAAAGGGACTCTTGCCCCCAAACATTTACCAGTACCCACTAGAAGGAGCTACAACCCCTGATATGCAAGCTACCACTTACTAGCCCTGTTGATCCATCTTTCATCCATTTTCAAACTAGAACCAATAGCCCACTTATGTCATAAACAAATAAATCTGCTCACTGCAACTTCTCACCAAAGCCATGATACAAACACCTTCAACAATATTTGATTACTAATAAAAAGACCATCACCTTCAACAATTTATCATTGCTGAACAAATCACCAAACTTCATGCACTGGCAACATCAACACCAATCACCAATGCACTTCTTTGCATCTCTAAAACACCTTTCAAATACCAAGATTGGTTTTTGATTCACCCTTGATGCATACCCATACTATTATGCATCACATTGCACCAACAACTCTCTCATCCACACACCAACTCCTGCAACCCATGAACTTTGATGCTCGAATTCTGCTTTTAAAGAGTTCTATATTGATATTTTTGGATTTGAACTTTGGTTAACTTGCCTTTAGATTTGCTGCATGAATTCTTTATTTTTGCCTTTGTCTTATTCAATTGAGTTTTCTAATTCTACTCTTCAAGTCTTCTTTTGCTCCTCACCTGTTACTTCAGGAAATTTTGATTTAAATTGTAGTTTTCCTCAATTTTGGTGAGTTACAATCTTTAGTGGACTTTCCAATTTTGGTAAACTTCCAGATTTGTCAACATTGCTAAATCTGCCTCTCTTAACTGTCTGTTTTGCTATTATAACTCTATAGGAATTTACAAGGTAAGTTCCTCAGACAGAACACCAAAGGACACCGCTCACAAACAAATCACAGATCAATACACCAGTGTTGTTGATGTGGTTAAAACCCTCAAAGAGGGAAATAGTCCACGGCCTAAACCAACGCAACCACTTCAAGCAATTTATTAATAAAAGAATGAAAATTTACATAAGCTTCTCTCATGAACAGTTACCCTACAAATGACCCTCCATGCTCTTTAAATAGAGATCATGGACCAATCGGGTGTTAAGCCACGGATCAAGTGTCGGTAATACCGAGGAGAGAATGAACCATCGGATCACTACATATCGTGACCGTCAGATTGTAAGTTACAAAAGTACATAGTAAAGAAACACACTTTACCTAACTCTATACTAGACCAAGTTATACTTAACTATTTCCTATGTTTCAAAATATTCTAACATCCCCCCTTAAGATCAACTTGGGATAGGATTGAAGGATGTAAAAATATGACACAATAGGAGAAGGAAGGAGGCATTAGAGCCTATCCCCCCTTAGTGACAACTTCCTGAACTCCAACCATAAATCGAAGTTTAGTAAACTTCGCCTCTGTGAGAACCTTTGTAAAGATGTCTGCAACTTGATCATCTGTTGAACAATATTGTACTTCAAGAACATGGTCGTGAATGAGCTTTCTGATGAAGTGCATGTGTAGTTCAATGTGTTTGTTGCGCTCATGTTGGACTAGATCTTTGCATAGTTGAATGGCACTTTGATTATCACACCAAAGTGTAGTTGGATGTTGCTGTTGAAAACCAAACTCTAACAGGATCTGACGAAGCCACAGGGCTTCCTTACTAGCTTCTACGACACCACGATACTCTGCTTCTGCTGAAGAAAGAGAAATGGCACTTTGTTTCTTGCAAGCCCATGTAATAGGTCTTGAACCAAGAGTGAACACATAACCTGCAGTAGATTTTCGATCATCAGGATCACCAGCCCAATCAGAATCAGTGAAACCAAACAATAGAAGAGATGCTTCTGCACTGTAATGAATCCCAAACTGAATTGTACCTCGAACATAACAAAGTATTCTTTTAGCTTCTTTCCAATGACTTTCATGTGGGTTTTGCATAAACCGAGCAATAAGGCCAACAACAAAGGAAAGTTCAGGACAAGTATGGGTCAGATACAAAAGTTTTCCTACAAGTTGGCGGTATAAGGTAGCATCAACTTCAGGGGAAGTATAAGTGACTGAAAGTTTAGCTCCAAACTGAGAGGGAGAAGGGGCTGGCTTACAATCTTCCATGTGAAAATGGCGTAGAATATCACATGCATACTTGGACTGGGAAAGGGAAATAACTTCCTTGGATTCCAAGACTTGAAGACCAAGAAAATAATGCAGGTGTCCTAAGTCTATCATTTCAAACTTCTTTTTAAGGTTGGACTTCACATGGTTTATAAGGTTGGGATCACTACCTGTAAGGATAAGATCATCAACATAAAGAGCAAGAATGATAAGAGACTTGCCCACTTTCTTGGTGTAGACAGTATTGTCAAAATGACACCTAGAAATCCAGTTTCTAAAAGAAAGCTATCCATTTTGGCATACCAAGCCCAAGGGGCTTGCTTGAGACCATAAAGGGATTTCTTAAGCCGACATACAAGGCTGGAGTCTGTTTGTATAAAGCCAGTAGGTTGTTCCATATAGATTTCTTCATGCAACATGCAAGAAGGCAGATTTAACATCCATCTGATGGACTTCCCATTTGAAAGAGGCAGCAAGGGAAAGAACAAGGCGGATAGAGTTCATTTTGGCAATAAGGGAGAAGGTTTCAGTATAGTCAATGCCTTCAACTTGTGAAAAACCCTTAGCAACAAGACGAGCTTTATGTTTATCAACTTTTCCATCTGGTCCATACTTGGTTTTGTAAACCCATTTGCATCTAACAAGTTTTCGTCCCTTTGGAAGGGGAACAAGATCCCATGTATCATTTGCCAATAATGAACGATATTCTTCATTCATAGCTGCGTCCCAATCTGGATGGCCTGAAGCTTCTACAAAGGTGTCAGGATCATAATTAGCTGAAGCTTGAGCTAGTAAAGAAGAGGCTTTATCGAACTGAGAACGTGTACATCGCTGATCTGTAGGATCACCAGCAAGAGCACCTACTGCATCCCAAGTAGCACGGACCCATTTTTGAAGCTGAGGAGCTGAAGGAGGATCCTGAGAAGGTGGGGAAGGATTGTCATCCTCGCTGTCATCATCTGAAGAAGAAATATTTTCAGAAGTAGAAGGGATAGAGAGAGGTGGCACATCCACCGAACTAGGCTCGTAGGCCGATATATTTTCAGCAAACTTTACATCTCTTCTAATGATAACATTTTTGGACTTAAGTGGAATATGTCTGTATCCTTTGACATCTTCAGAATATCCAACAAAAATACATTTTTCACTCTTAGGTTCTAAAGCTTTATGTTTCTCATCTGGAATATGGGCCCATGCTTCACTTCCAAAAACATGAAAGTGACTTACATCTGGTTTAATTGAGCTCCATGCTTCTTCTGGAGTGATATTCTTTAAAACCTTAGGAGTGCGATTTATTATGTAATTTGCACAGTTAATTGCTTTTGCCCAAAAATTAAGACTAAGTCCTTTAGATTGAAGCATATAATTAGCCATTTCCTTTCATCTACACCATTTTGTTGTGGAGTATATAGAACAGTATGTTGCATTTGAATTCCATTCTCAGTGCAAAAGTTGATGAATTTGTTGTTAACATATTCTCTGCCATTATCAGATCTTAGCTTAAGAATTTGATGTCCAGATTGTTTTTCAACAAAGGCCTTAAAGGCCAAAAACACGTTAAATACTTCACTCTTGAGTTTAAGAAGTATACCCAAGTGCGTCTGGAGAAATCATCAATGAAAGTTAAGAAACACTTGTAGCCAGAGAATGAAACAACTGGAAGTGGACCACATAAATCACTATGCACAAGCTGTAAAGGGGGTGAGGCGTGCCAAGAGGCAGTACACATCCGAAACAAACACCATCTCTGCAAGATATCATTAGAAGACCTGTCACCATATTTTTTTTACATAGATTCTGAAGGAAGCGATAGTTTAAGTGACCAAATCGCCCATGCCAAAGTTTGCTCACTTCATCATTATGAGCAACAAATACCGAGGGAAGATTTGATGATCCAAAGTTGTTAAACTTATACAACCTTGTAGAATCGTCAACAATGCCAGTAGCTAAAATCTGTCTAGGATCTCTTAGGTCCTTAATTACAACATTGTGAGGTGAAAATTCAATGATTTTACCTTCACCTGAATGAGTTATCTGATATACAAATAGAAGGTTGCAGGATAAGGTTGGAACACATAATACATCATTGAATTGACCATTCTCTATATGAACAGTTCCAGTCCCTACAACACTAAGAGATCTATCATCGCCAACATATATATTTTTGGTGTTACAATCATTTAAAGAAGAAAACATGGCTTTGTTTTTGGCCATGTGATAAGAAGCTCCAGAATCAATGAGCCACTCATGAGAATGAGAAGAATAAGATACATTTAGTGCATATCCAAACCGAGATGCTTGACAACCACATGCAGAAAGTGCTATTCCTGAAGATGAAATTGAAGTTGTTGAGTGCTCCAAATGGATGTTATGCTTCTTCATTGCTGCTTCCAAGGCTTCCATATTCTTAAAGCATTTGGATTCTAAGTGGCCTTCTCGATTACAAAAGTGGCAATGTCTATCAGTCTTCTTCCCTTTGTTTTTATTTGCCTTATCATTTTGTTGAAATGATTTTTCATTTTGAGACTGAAATGGCTTAGGACCCTTGTTTGGTTTAGGCCCATTCTTTTTAGGATACGACTTCTTAGGATTTTTTGAATTTGGTTGCTGCTGGGCAGCTAAGGCTTTCTTAGAACAGTTTCCAAGATTAAGAAGACTAGGATGTAAGAGTTTTTCTTGTTCTCTTGTTAAAGAATCACAAAAGGCATCAAAGGAAGGGGAATTGTAGTCTTGTCCTTGAGAAATGAAGGCTTCTCTTGTAGAATGGAAGGTGGAAACAAACACAGAGTAGGTTGGTCCCAACTTAGCAAGAATGGAATAGATAAGGTTATCATCTTCTTTCTTAACCTTAACACCTTCCAAGAGAAGTCTAAGGGTCTTGAACTTGGACAAGAAATCTTCAATGGAAGAAAAATTATTGGGGTCCAATGTAAGCAACTCATTTTTGAGTTGATGGGCTTTAAGTTCATTTTTAATTCCAAAAACTTTAGTGATCTGTTTCATTGCTTCATTAGGAGTATCAAGTTCTGCAATATGGAATCTAAGGTCTGGAGAAATAGACATCCCTATCAACCCACGTGCTTGATCTTGCCTATTTTCCCATTTCGCTGCCTTATCTTCATCTTTCGGTCTGGTTTCTTGGCCTGAGGCTATTCTATAAAGACCTTTACTTCTAAGTAAATCCACAATGTAGGACCACCATTGGAAGTATTTGGTGCTATCAAGAATAACTTGGCATGGACTTTCCATTTTAACAGAAACTGAAGCTATAAATGCTAAAACTAAGTGTTCCAATGGAAAGATCTCGAAACATTAGGCTAATTAAAAAAAACGGCTCTGAAAACAGCGTCCGAATGAAGAAGTTATGGCTTTTTGAAGAAAAGTTGTTGAAGATGCCGACGAAGTGCGAGAATGTGCGGAAATTAATGATAATGTTATATTTAAAAAAAATCTGCCCCCTTTCCAAACTTAATCTAATTATCTCAACAAAAAGAAAAACTTGAACTCAAGACTTCTATTCAAGTAGCTTTGGACCAAGTGAGCTAGATTAAAAGGTTAGTAATTTTTGGAAAAGAGGAAGGGGTTTTTTTTTTTTAGTCACTGAAGCTTCGGGGTGCGTGCTTACTTGAAAAAGCTCTTTTTTGCCTACAAAACAAAAAACAAAAAACCCAACACGGACATACAAAAAAAAAAAAACCTTACGGCTTGAAGTTAGTTTTAGCAAAAAACTAAATATTTTCCTCAATGTTTCTGATTTTCCAAGATCACACTAACGCGCGACGGAAAAGAGCATACGCATGAGAAAAATCATTCCTTTCTGTTTTTTATTTGCCCAAATCACACAAAGTCGCGGGGCAAAGAGCATACGCAAAAATGAAAGGTATAGATCCGGTAATAAAAAAACAAAGAGCTAAATAAATCGAAATAAACAGAGTGAAAATAACTAAAAACTACAAATAAACACTGTATACCTCCAGATCTTAAAAATGACGTAGCTAGGGCTACCGGAAACCTTTTCACGTCAAACGAAAGGGGTTCTTCACTGGAACAGATGCTCCTAACAGAATAGAGCAGTCCTCTCGGTCCGAAAGCAGTCAGTAACAGTAGATGTAGGAAACGACAGTCGGATGCAGTTCTACCGGCTTCAGATTTGGATCACCAATGGATGCGGCCTTCAAATAGCTCTAATACCATGTAGGAATTTACAGGGTGAGTTCCTCAGACAGAACACCAAAGGAAACCGCTCACAAACAGATCACAGATCAATACACCAGTATTGTTGACATGGTTAAAACCCTCAAAAATGGAAACAGTCCACGGCCTAAGCCAACGCGGCCACTTCAGGCAGTTTATTAATAAAAGAATAAAAATTTACATAAGCTTCTCTCATGAACGGTTACCCTACAGATGACCCTCCATGCTCTTTAAATAGAGATCATGGACCAATCGGGTGTTAAGCCACGGATCAAGTGTCGGTGATACCGAGGAGAGAATGAACCGTCGGATCACTACATATCGTGACTGTCGGATTGTAAGTTACAAAAGTACATAGTAAAGAAACACACTTTACCTAACTCTACACTAGACCAAGTTATACTTAACTATTTCCTATGTGTCGGAATATCCTAATCCAAGTCTTCCTTTTATGCCAAATCAAGCTACCAACTCGTCCATGGAAATATATTGCATCACCACTTATTCCAAAAATAGTTGCCGACTTGTTCATGTCACAACCCACAAGCTTTCTATCTAAAGTGTTACCAAACATAACTGTGCTACAAAATAAAACTCCACGGCCCCGTTTTTTTCTTTTTTATAAAAGGTTGCTGCCAATTCCGCCAAATTTGGATTTTAGCACCTTTTGTTCTGGCCCTTTACTTGTTTTTTCCATAAGACCAAGTCTCAGCGACCACTGACCAAGCCTTTGGGTGTTAAGTCTATTTAAGAATTTCGTGAGCCAATTTCCTTTGTTAATGGCTCCACACCATTGGTCTTATTTCTACGCGAAACGACACAAGCGCAGTGTCCAGGCGCTAAGCGCAGAGCTCCCAAGCCTGACACTATTTATTTGTGTCACCTTTGTCATTCTGTCACACCCTTGGTCTATTTCTACGCGAAATGACCAAGGGTCAGGGCATAACCTATAGCCCTTTCTATCCCGGTGCATTGCCTCCCAACGCATTCTCTTTGCACCCTCTTTATAAACCATCAGGGTCTATCCGTCGAGTCAACATGTCCCGTGGGAACTACCCAACCTCACTCTTATTCGTCGTCGCTCTACCACAAGTCAGTCCTCCATGTCCTGGCACCCGTTGCCCGGAGCTTCCGTTGCACACCATTAACAAAACCACCGGGCTCCATGCCTCCGGGATGAACTGCCCACTAGGGTCTACCCACTACATCCAAGAGCCAATAAAAAATGTAGTCGGGTTGCGTCAACTTCCACATTTGTCCGACGCCTCTTGCTTGGCACATCCCCTATGGAGTTCCTTAAGTCTTTCGAACTATGTCCATCGGGATGACGTCACCTATGCTACGTGTTGGCTTGTGATAGGTGACACGTGTCACTCAAATTTGGTCCTTTTGGGTACTCGAAAACACGAAAAATTCATGCCATGTGTCCTCCTCTGATTGGAAGTGCTGATGTCATCACTTGCATTGTCTGGGCCACTAATGTGCTGCCACTTGTCCTGTTGGAGGAGAGAGAAAGGGTTTTGAGGCCTCTTTTGCAAGCAATTTCCATTATAAAAAGTTTGACAAAACCACCAGGTTCCAGCGATTTCCCTTTGTTTTTCCCACAAAATCCTTTGGGCTTTCCTCTCCAGGCTCGCCCTCAGCAGGCTAAGTTTTCGGAGTGGGGAAATCCACTCGCTTCTCATTGAACGACGCTTCTACTAACGTGTCCCGACTCCAATCTCCTAGCGCTTGACCTTTTGTGCGCCAAAAGATTGAGTCAGGGTTATATTGTTGGGCTCACCTCCATCGCGATGGCGTCATCCCACTCCATACATCCCAACGCTTAAACTTGTGCATTTGTTTCAAACCGTCGGGATATTTCCACCGGGTGGGCTCCACTAAAGCCAATAAGAACGCTCCTCGCTATTGCATTGTCCATCTATGTCAGCCCGGTCTTATAGTTTGACTGCTCTGCCACCATGTTGTTAGGTTTGGCACTTTTTCCAACTTTGGCTATGTGCCAAAGCTCATTAAACCAGCTTCTAACTCTGTTGGTTTGATTTTTGGGGTCTCTAGTTTTGACAAGCTCTATTTTATGATTTGGGAGGCCATTTTCGATTCCACACATCACTCGAAAGCTCTTTCAAAGCTCTTTCCATCTATGTGGGCATCTATGTGGGTTTGACCTGTGTTTGAAGGGATTTGCTGCACCAAAACTGGCTCCAAAGACTTTGCACCAACTTATTGCCTCACCAATCTTCTACTCCTCTTGTAGTCACCTTATGTCATTCTCTACCAACAATGACAACACCATTATCAATGCATTGCAATTTCCATTGCTTGCCTTTGCCAATCTTTGTCATTGCCTTTAACTTTGCCTTTGCCATCAATGACAACATATTCCCAACAAAAGAAAGGTTGCAAGCATGTGGAATACTATCCACAACTACAGGGAGGGCTGTTGAGCCCTGTAGGAGCCCTATGTGAGGTCATGGGCTATACGAGGTAGCCTCAATAGGACAAATCAACATAGAAGAAAGTTTGCAGGTGGTCCAAGGATTTGAGAGGTATGGGTAACCCCCTTGGTGCTACAGCAATATCCTTAAGTGGTAGCAACGAGGTGGTGAACTATTGTAGGGGTTTTGTAGTAAAGGGCAGCCATAGAAGCATTGTTTGCAGGGCAATGAGGGCTTGAAGTACTAACCCTCAGCCCAAGGAAATTGACAAGGGTCTTGTCTTGTATTTGGGCATATATTCCAGGGATTGTAAAAGGCCATTTTCCTTGGTACAAAAGCCCTAGGATTCTTATTAAAGAACTATTAAGAAATCAGTTGTGGCAATAAAATTGTGTGTTTTGTGTATGATCAAATTGTTTGTATATTCCACTAGGTTAAAGTTGTTTTAAAGTTATGCATTTCAATGTGTTTATGTTTTCTGTTTTGTGAAACTGCCAAAACATAGACCAGACTTGGGGTGTAGAATTCTAAAAGAAACAGTATATAGCATCAAGTATTTAAATATAGCACTTTGTAAAGTTGTTTTAAACTTAGGCATTTCAATGTGTTTATGTTTTCTGTTTTGTGAAACTGCCAAAACATAGCCCAGACTTGGGGTGTAGAATTCTAACAGAAATAGTATATAGCATCAAGTATTTAAGTATAGTACTTTGTAAATCCCTTTAGTTAACACCCATCCACAAGATTTTTTGGTTTTTTTCTTAACGATGAAATTACTCTCGTTCTTCTCGTAGACATTTTGATCTTTAAAAGACTATCAAAACTATGATTATTGCACGTCATGAAGTACCAAGCTGACAAGCTTACTCTAATTATTGTAAAGGAACTTTAGTATGAATATATAATCTGGCACAACCCCTCCTTGAAAATTTATAAACAACTAATCCTCCTTCATAGACAATATACAAAGAGGTGGATGGTCATATTATCATGCAATATCCTTTCTATGGATTGAAGGAGGTTATGATTGATGTTAATATGGGAGAGAATACTATGTGTTTCAACAATGTTGGGCCGCCAAATTAGCATACATTTTCACTCCATTTTCACCTTTATCCTCGTTTTGTCACCTCATTTCATCACATTATCATTATATTTTCATTACCATATGGGTTCATAGTTTCATTTTCCAAAGTTATATATTTTATGCATTTAAAGTGAATTTATGATTAAAAGTTAGAAAAATAACAGATATTTGCTTATATCTAAAGGTGGAATGAGTTTGGTGACATGTGTAGGTGATTTGGAAGCTTCCAAGATACTTTTATGTGGCCTCCAAGACTCAAATTCGAATTCTCTTGAAGATTTGAAGGAGATTTGGGATAGGGATCAAGCATATCTCATGGAGAAAAATCATGGATAAAGGAATATGTGTCTCATATTGGTTGTAACCATATGAGGAATTAGTGGATCCCCATTAATGAGTTAGTTGCTTAAATTTTTGTATAAATAGGAGCACCTCCTCCATTCTAAAAGGAGAACTCTTAGAACATGTATCCAACTTATGATGGAATAGAATAAAGCTTCATTTTACATAAATTTTCTTTCTATAGTTTTAGATATAAATTGTGTTAATGTAGTATATGAATTTATGGAATAGCTTGTCACTTTGTTCTTAAGAGAATTGAGCTCACTCTGAAAAGATCAAAGAAACATTTTATTTCATAATAGATTTTATTTCATTTAATTGCCTAGATGTTTGAGGATTTGTTTGTGATTGATGAATGGGTTTTAAATTAAAATCTTATCATCATATGAGGGGACAACCAAGGGTCTAAGTTAGGCTCTCTCTCTATTTGATTTGCATGATAATTGAAATTCATTCTTTTTCTTTTAAGTTTCAAGTTATTTCATTTCTTATGCTTATGAATGAATCTTAGTTTAGTTTGGATCATTATATTAGGGGACAATCAAGGGACTAGGTTAGTCTCTCTCTCTCTATTTGAATCTGAACAACAATTAAAATTCATTCTCGTCTTTATTTCAAGTTTCTGGTTTTATGTAATCAATGATTTCTTTTCAATCTATAACATTGTAGGGAAGGACAACCAAGACCTTCTCAACTAGGAGCCTCTTCCCTTGCGTATTATATTGAATCATAAATCATTTAGTTAGACATAGAGTTAGTTGCCTACTCCTGCATATATTTTGTTGGCGTCATCACAAGCTTACAAGTATCCCTGGTTGATAATTTAATGAAAGCAATTTAAGAAATTAAATTGCCCAACAAACAATTCATAAGATTTCAAGCAACAACTATGCCAAGATTTGAAATCACCTTATGGAAGTTGTAAAAGTTCAACTCTTTTATGATTGGAAGAAACCTTTACCTCCAAATCCAATGGAATTGGATTAATCACTAGAATATGCAGGCTGAAATCTGATTTATGGACTCCATTGGCAAAATTTTGAATTTTTCTTCTAGTACTATGAAGTGATAAGCACTATTTCTATTTGTCTCCACTCTTAAGATGGGTTTGAGTATGCTTGGAATATAGTATCTATGCTCATGTTACCATGAAAAGAATTTGTATGGTTTCAAAACTCACATAGCCTTTATTATAATAATATGAAAACAAAACAACAAATCAAAATGTTTCAGGTAGCATTTCTACATTTGGTGTCCAATGAACATTATGTGACAATGTCTCTCTGTTTTGGGTAGCATTCATCTTCTCCACCAAACAAAATGATTCCCCAGTAAGGGCGGCAACCTCTACATGCCATGCTTTAACCCCAATTCTATCTCACACTCTCTTAAAAAAATCACAAGAAATAAGAAATGATGTATACCTTACAGAGTTTCCTAGGGGATCCTTTGTGGCTAAGAAGGACATTTTCTAGACTCATGATAGCTAGCTGGGTAGTTTACTAAGGACTATGTAATAGGTTCGCCTAGTCATTGAGGGTTAGATTAAGTAATCTCCCTCACTTTAAAAACAAAAAAGAAAAGGGTTATGTAAGTAGCTATAATTCATCCAAATTCGGTGAGGGTTAAAAATGAAGAAACTAAATTTATCCATCATAACTGAAAGAACTAAATGAAATGTAACATATGAACTTTAAAGCATATGATGTTAATACAACTCACAGCTACAATCATTGACATAATCACCATCATTTGACTTTAGGATAACCTTTCCTCCAGAACCTTCTACTTCATTTAGTGAAATTTTGAGAGAACAAGACAATTTTAATATAAAAATCCTCAATATGACATAGAGACTATAGGCCCTCAACATTGTATCTCGGTAGAGTATAGAGAGGTGGAGGACAAGAAGCTGTTGATGACCCAACAGATCAACATATAACAACTAGCCATACCAAGATTAGGCATATAACCACCCCACTTATGACCTACAAGATGCCCCTACCCATGTCTATGCATAGTAAGGTAGTGTTTCCTTCTTCAAACCCATGGTCATTGTTCCTTCTAAAATTATAATGTGATTTTAACAAGTTGGTAATAATTAGAGTCTTTGAATTTTTCTTGGTTTTCATTCTATTTTGATCTTCTAGAGCTAAATAAAATTCATAAGATGTATTAATATATATTAAAATGTTTCAACCTAGTTTGTGTTTGAACTTTGAACTTTGACCATGTATTAATATCTGACTACATAAAATTAATGAATAATGTGGACTTAATTAGAAGCAACACTTGAAGTTATATGATTCCAGATTAGTTCAGAATTCTAAATTAGTGAATGTCTTCTCTTTCTTTGAGAAACTGAAAATGATTACATTTGTACTTATTAGCTATAGAGACTATGACAAACAAAATATGTACCTGTGTATCCAAGCAAACAGTGAGAGAGTGGAAGGTCTGTACGAAGCACCATTCACAACATACTTCACACAAAATAAGCAAGAAAAGCTTGATCATATTCTTCATCCTTTCTCCTTCTCCAACATGTCATCTCATCTGCAAAATATTTAAACACCTCCTTAGAAAGCCTGAAAAAGAAATCTCCCTCTAACAGTGATGCAAGACACACAGACAAATATAGAAGCTAATGAGAATGAGAATACAGCTCAAACTCTATCAACAGAATAAAGAACTGCAAATACTTTGATCTGGCATATAGAAATGATCTAAGCAAACCAAACAAACCTGTGGAAGACATTAGGCTCTTACCTTGAAACAAAATTTGTATATTATCATCTCATCTTCATCCTCAATGGAACTCTCCTTTTCACCTATTGCAAATCAAAGTTCCTTTCAACACTAAGCCAAAACCAATAAGCAAACGATGAAATTAAACATAAATGAGCTTTCCTACAACATGCCAACTCTCGAGAATTCCCACAATTTCAGTCTAAAATCAATTTAATAATGAAAAGTGTTTAACCTCTCCTGTGAATAACAACTCTTAGGGCCCTATGTCATTCTATACCAAGGCGGAATCCCATTATCCGTTATGTACATATGCTTAGATAAAAGCATAAAACTCAACTGAAACATATAAATTAGAAAAGAAAAATAACAACATACAAAGTTAATCGTGTAGCCAGTTGATAAAAATGAAAAAGAAATAGCCAACAAAAAGCACCCAACCAAAACAATGTGTACCTACGTGATGCAGGCTAGCGATATTCTTCAACAGACTTTTATCAATGGCTCCTTCCAAAAGCTCGAACACATAACAGCACTTTTACACTCCATACATATTAATGCAGGCCATTCTCTAACAGGAAAAACCATATCCAGCGATCTATCCTCTGCTGTACACCCACAACAAAATAAAATTAACTGGAAAAAGAATGCCAACACAAGGGGAAATACTGATGAAATTTATGTTAACACTCGTCATCTAAGAGGTTGGTTGTTTACCTGACCGAAGGCCTGGCTACATAGGTTAACATTACATGTACCTGTAGAGACCATGAGATACAGTGATCAGTGAATGGTTGTGTGTTTGGAAAGCAATATTGGAAGAGTCCGTGCCTTCCTTCCCAAATTTGGGTTTTCACGGAAAATTTGTTGTCTTTATTGTGGATGGTTGTCTTTTTATGATTTTACTATTTTCACCACATTATTGTTGAGATTTTTTTGTGTATAATTGCTCAATGATATTAGTGCCCTAAAGAAAAAACTGTTAAAGATCATCAGGAAGTAATTATCAGTTCAGAAAATTGGTTTCTGCTGTGCATCCTCGTAGAAAATTCAACATTATAAACTCATCCTCCTCATAGAAAATCTACGAAGAGGTGGATGGAGGGTGTTATACTCATATTGTCATACAAGATCATTTGTATGGATTGGAGGAGGTTATGATTGATGTTGTTAATATGGGAGAGAATAAGATGTGTTTCAATTATTCTTAATATTTCAAGCAACAGCTATGCCAAGATTTGAAATCACCTAATGGAAGTTGTAAAATTTCAACTCTTTTATGATTGGAAAAAACCTTTACCTCCAAATCCAATGGAATTGAATTGATCACTAGAATATGCAGGCTCAAATCTGATTTATGGACTCCAATTGCAAACTTTTGAATTTTTCTTCTAGTAAAATGAAGAGATAGGCACTTCTATTTGTCTCCATTCTTAAGATGGGTTTGAGTATGTCTGGAATATAGTATCTAGGATCTGTATGTTTTTGACATAAACATAGTCTTTATTATAATAATATGAAAAGTTGAAAACAAAGCAAGAGATCAAAATGTTTCAGGTAGCATTTCTACATTTGGTGTCCAATGGACACTATGTAACAATGCCTCTCTATTTTGGGTAGCATTCATCTTCTCCACCAAACAAAATGCTTCCCCATTAAGGGAAGAAACCTCTACATGCCATGCTTTAACCCAAATTCTATCTCACACTTTCTCTTAAAAAATCACAAGAAAGAAGACATGATGCATAGCTTACACAGTTTTCTAGGGGATCCTTTGTGGCTGAGAAGGACATTCGTTGAACTCATGATAGCTAGCTGGGTAGTTCACTAAAGACTATGTACTATGTTCACCTAGTCATTGAAGGTTAGATTAAGTAATTTCCCTCAAATTAAAAAGAAAAAAGAAAAGTTTATGTAAGTAACCATAATTCATCCAAAATTTGGTGAGGGATAAAAATGAAGAAACTAAATTTGTTTGTATCTCAAAACTCAAACTCCGACACCGACTCGGCCGAGGGTCGACTCCAACTCGGTATCGACTCAGCCGGCTCAATTTCAATGACTCAGTCGTTGTAAAAAATACATTAAATATTTTTTTTTTTTATAAAAAAACATAATTTTAAAGCTTTTCATTCATGTTTCCAAACACACAGCATTAGAATATAGATGGAAGACAACATATGATCAAAGTAGGCTCATGAATATATCCATTATATCAAAATGGCACCTAGTGCACTGTCCAATACATACATGATCAAAGATTCAAAACAAAAACACATAACCAAGGAGGCTAGAAATGGCCTCTACAACAAAAGTAAACTGTGACCAGTACTACTAGCCTCTAGGCCACTAGCTAGTAGCTACTGCCAAAGGAGCCAAGATCATGTGGATCAATCTTTGGATCATCATCAGAGTGAGATAGGGGGCCCCATGGCTCCTCATCATCATCATCTCCAATTGCAACTGTAGAAGTGGTAGCACTAGCAGGCTGTGCAGCAGATGCAAGCTGAGATAGACAAGATATGCGGTTGCGCTTCTGTCGTGGCTGAGCAGAGGAAGCGCCTGCAACTGGAGTCCTTGCTGGCTGTGAGGCTGAGGCTGGTAGTACAAGTGGATCGGGATTTGCATTCAACTGAACATCATGTTCGAGTGATGCCTCCCTATGTAAATCGAAATCAAGATCCTCATCAGAATCAAACTCTGTTGGATGACTCTCCACTACCCAATCTGATGTTGGATCAATGTCTTCCAACACAATGGGATCTGAATTAGGTCTTTTGTTCAGCAATTGGTTGCATCTGAGCCGAAGGTTGTATTGGACATAGACTAGATCATTTAACCGTTTTTTATCCAAACGGTTTCTCTTCTTTGTGTGAATCCTCTCAAAGACAAACCAATTGCGCTCACACCCAATAGCACTGCAAGTTTGACTCAAAATATGAATTGCAAACTTCTGCAATTCAAGACAATGGCCACCAAAAGCCTCCCACCATTGTGCTGCAAAAAACACAGGAGTGTAATGAGTTATCTCAACAAAATTACAACTTATATCCAACTTACAAATTATAAATGATTTAACAAAATTTAAAAAAACTATTAAGAATTTGAAAATTGAAATTTTTGTTTACCTGGCTCATCTGCTTCTCTTGCAATCTTTGTTAGGTTCTTCCCAAAGGTACCTGAGGCATTGCTGAAGGTCGTGACCTGTCGGTGTATCTCCAACTAATCAGACTCCAATGGGATCATGCGATCAATGCAGTCAATCAGTCTATCTCTAACCCCTCCCTCAAAGCTCCTGACTCCTTAGCTTTATAATGATACCGTGGGTTCAAAAAATACCCAGCTGCATGTATAGAGTGATGGAGTTGATTGTTCCATCTTTCATCAATGATTGCCCAAATGGGCCCATACTTAGCCACTTTATCCTTGTATGCCCTCTTTATTTGCTCCTTTGCTTCATCCATAGCCTCATAAATGAAGCCCATAGCCAATCTTTCCCCATCCACCAACCGCAACACCTTAACCAGTGGCTTAGCAAGCTTCACAATCTCTGTTGCCTTTCTCCAAAAACTTTCTTCATTAACTTTCTTTTTCAAATCTTTGCGTTCTAGATTGTGAGACCACTGGCTTTGATTCCATTCATCACTGGAAAACAACTTTTGCAAGTTTCTATTTTGGGAAAGCATAGATTGCAATGTCAAAAAATGAATAGCAAATCTAGTGATGGCAGACCTAATAATATCCCTGCTCCCAGTGTGTTTCCTCATGAGGCTCAAAATCCATGAATGATTGTAGATAAATTTTGTTATGCTTTTGGCATGATCTACAGTGTTTTTGACCCATTCTAATTTTCCATTATCCTCAAGCATGAGGTCTATGCAATGTGCAGCACATGGGGTCCAAAACATGGTCTTGTGTTTTTCCTCTAACAGTTTACCAACAAGAACATAGTTAGAGGCATTATCTGTGATGACTTGAACAACATTAGCCACCCCCACCTCCTCAACAACCTCATCCAATAACTGAAACAACAATTGCCCATATTTTACCTTATCAGATGCATCAACTGATTTTAAAAACATGGTTCCTCGTGGGAAGAAGATAAGAAAGTTTATGATGGTACGATTTCTTTGATCAGTCCATCCATCTGACATGATGGTACATCCTGTTCTTGCCCATGAGTCCTTGAAATCTTTCAAATACTCATTAATGGATGAAATTTCTTTCTGCAAATGATACCCCCTTAGCTCATGCATAGTAGGGCCTTTGAAGCCTTTTCCAGCAGCATGTATGGCATCAAACATAGGCTCATAATATGGTGAACCGGAAGCATTGAAGGGGATATCAGCATCATACCGCCATCTAGCCATGTAATCACAAGCAGTCTCCCTCAATTCTTTCTTCCAATGGTCATCTAAAGTGGGTTACATTTGACTTTTACTAGCTTGAGGACCATGTGCATCTAATGGAGAGGAGGGAGTGAAATAAATTTTGATATTCATATCACCCTTTTTCATTCTACCCTTTCCCTTTTCTTGAATAGAACCAAAAGAGGGAGGAAAATATCGGAAGGGGTAGGTGTTGGCATTATGATGCATATGTTGTACTTGATGGCAACACTCTCATAGAAGATCATCTCACTTATATACATTCAGATGAATCTACAGAAGAGATATCAGATGTGACATATTACAGGATAGCTCAAAGGAATCAAATGGCAAGCTCTTTGTAAGCAGAGGCTCAAATATTGTTGAAATTATGAAGGACGCAGGTACACCTTACAGAAAGTGCGTTCCCGCAGGTAATCCATGCAGAACCCGCGTCCAGAGACGCAGGCCAGCCGTTTAGGGGGTGCGTCCACCCAGTGCACACATATCAAGGCAGAGGAAAGCACGTGGGGGTTTCTTGTGTGGTACCTAGCCGACGGTTTTGCGTTTCTATGGTGTCGGCTCGTGGTATTGTTCCATGTTTTGGGGAGGAGCTTGCCTATATAAAGCAAAGGAGTTCATTTGGATTATGCACCATCTTTGTTGAATATCTTTTGGTGAGATCTAGTCCAGATCTATGAAGGCGAATCTTCTAATGGACTATGATCGCTATGGCGCACGATCAGATCTGTAGATCTGACTGTTTGGGTTAGTCTTGAAGTCTTAATATCTTTCATATCTAAAGAGACGCAGGTGCAGTAAGGGTTCAGGTGCGTCCGGGACGAAGGAGCGAACCGGTTCAGGTGCGCCGGACGCAGGCGCAGAAGGGTTCAGGTGCGCCGAGACGCAGGCAGTTCAAAAGACTCAGAGCGAGGGACGCAGGCTAGCAGTTGAGCAGAGTGCGTCCGGGACGCGGGCTAGCAGTTGAACAGGGTGTGTCCAGGGACTCAGGCCAGCAGTTGAGCAGGGTGAGTCCGGGACTCAGGCTAGCAGTTGAGCAGGGTGAGTCCGGACTCAGGCTAGCAGTTGAGCAGGGTGCTTCCTTCTCTTAAAATCTTTGTTTATCATTGTTGCATCCTGGGTTTGGTCCTATTATTGTTGATCTAGTTACTACAGTTGATTGGGTGTTTCAGAAGGTTGTTTGAGCTTCAATGTTGTTGTTGGGTCCAGTATGAAAGTTGGATGAAATAGATTATGAGTTGTGCCTCAATGTATCCAGTATGAAAATTGATGAAACGTGGTACTTAGAGGGAGAAGATTGTAGGCCGGCGCCTACGTACTAGTATCTAAGCTAGTACAAGAGCTAAAAGAAATCTTGGAGCATTGTAGCAGGTAGTAGCCTGCGTACTAGTAAATGGATCGGCTAGTACAAGAGCAAAGGGGGTTGTAGCTCCCGTACTGGTATAAGGCTGCACCAGTACAAATATTGTAAAAGAATTTTCTTATTAAGAAGAAGATTGAGATGACTTGCAGCAGGTGGTTTTCTCCCGCATTGGGTTTCCACCTTATATCATTGTGTTCATATGTGTGCCTTATGTGTGATGATCTACTTTATGTTACTGCATCTGTTAACTGATAATATGGTTGATAATGTCCTAATGCACTCATTGAAGATCGATTAACTTAATCTTAAGAAGTTGTGGAAGTAGCATATATGAATCTGATTATGGAATTGAAAAAGTTTTATTAATGTGATAATACTGATTCACCCCCCCCCCTCTCAGTATTATTTCCAACAATTGGTATCAGAGCAGGTCCTTCAGAAAAGCTTGATCGCTTGAAGGAGATCCGTGGAACAATGGGAAAGAAGCTTAAGAAGAAAGCTCATAAAAAAAAGAAGTCATCTCAGAAGAACTATGATAGTGGAAGAATCGATTGGGGATTAGGCATAAGAAGCTCTTCAGATTCAGAATCAGATTCAGAATCAGTATCAGGTATGAATGTGTTATCCTCTGATGTTCCAGCTATATTTCCTTGTGAAAGAGATGAAAGTGATAGCGAAACTATTGAATTTGCTCTTATGGGTGAACAAGAAAGATATCAAATAGAGGCAGAATTTAAAAAGCTGACAGACAAAATTAGAGATCAACAAGATCTATTGAACAAAAGGGAATGTGATTTCAAAGAAGAAGCTACCAAACTAAGGGCCCAACTAGAAGAAGGAAACAAGGTAAGAAAGCTACTCAAGGACAAGGAAGACCAATGTCAAAAATTGCAGCATGAAGTGACATCATTAAGAAAAGAAGTCAACGAAAGAAGCACAACCATCAAGAAACTCAAAGATAGATCTAGCTACTATGAAAATCTTGAAGCTACAATCCTCTCACTAAAAGGAGATCTTGAAGAATCAAAGAAGCAGAATACAGATCTACTCCAAGCTATTGCAAAACAAGAAAACGAAGTCACCAGCTTAAAATCTCAACTGGAATGTGCCTTCCGAGTTCGTCAAATGCAGCAGGATCTGTATGAAGAACATGAAAAAGAAATTCTCAAACTAAGGGAACAAATGGAAGAAGGAAGGAAAGCTGAAGAAGTTTTGAAAAAGAAATCTCTTGAAAAGGAAGAACAACTTCACATTGAGGTAAATATCTTGAAAGGTAAACTAGAAGAAAAGGATAAGCTTTTACGATTTCAAGATAGCTCTAAAGTATTGGATGATATTCTTAGTAGTCAAAGGTCCCCTGCTATAAAGACTGGTCTTGGTTTCCATGAATCTGTTGAAGGTGAATCTAGTTCACAAGGTGAGGCAAGAAACTCTAAAAGGAAATCTAAAGTGATCAACGAAGAAGTGAAAGATCAATCTCATCATCAACCAAGGAAAGAGATTCCTCAAAGAAAATCCTTTACTCCTCCTATGAATAATGTTGAATGTTATGTATGTCATAATCTTGGACATGTTGCAGCTAGATGTAGAAGAAGAAGAGTTCAAGACCATTATGCAGAAAGGTCATCTCAATCAAGGTACTTTTATGGATATTGCTTTGCTTGCAATATGTTTGGTCACAAAGCTACTGATTGTTACAGGAGGAATATGAAACATGTAAGATGTTATGCATGTAACAAGCTTGGACATATAGCCAAGGAATGCAGGAACAAAGTTTGGGCACCATATCAAAAGGAGAAAATGTCATCATCACGCTTGAAGATATGGAGGAAAAAGGAAGTACAGTCAGAAAAGGATGGCACAGTACAATGTACAGACATACCAGAATCAGAGGAAGCTGAAAGTACAGGACGCAGTGCAGTAACAGGAGACCTGCGTGCGGACGCAGGCCAGACCAAGTCCAGGTGCGTCCAGGACGCAGTTCAGTAACTGAAAATCTGCGTGGGGACGCAGAGCGACTGAGGATCAGGTGCGTCCCTGAAGCAAAAGGACGCGGCGCAATAGTAATTTTGGGTGCGTCCCTGAGTAAAAGTACGCGGCGCGATAGTGTTTTTGGGTGCGTCCCTGCAGCAACAGGACGCAGCGCAGCAGAAGATGAAGTGCGTACCCGTCTCAAAGCATTTATTGGCTGATTCTTCTTGATATGCATGATCAGATTTAACAAATGGCACTGGTTCAGGGGGAGCATATGTCCTGAATGCATTGTTGGCATTATGGTCCTTGGTGACAATGCTTATGATTCATCTTGCTATGGTTATGAGTTGATCACATGATCAGATTTATGGTTGATTCTCTAATGATGCTTGCATGGAGTCTTTATTTTCCTTGGCACATACATAGATGAGGTTGGTTGATTTAATGGATGATTATTCAAAGTCGCATTGTTGAAGACATGACGATGATGAGTCACTCATATGCAGCTGTTGACATGTGCATGATGCATGATTTCTTTCTTGGCACAAATGGATAAGGATTGTTGGCTAGATACAGGGATGATTATTCATACATATGTTGATTGATGTTGATACTCTCATTTGATGACTCTTGATTCATGTAGATCTGGATGGTTGTGAGTTGATGTTGACAGATACTATGGAGCAGATTATACAGTGTTGTTGATGATGCTTGTCATTTGAAAGGTCATAGCAAAACTCATGTTGTAATGGTCTATTGTAGTCATCTCTTCAGGTCATGTAACGGCCTTTGTCCCGCCCCCACTATGCATGGGATGAAGATGTAATGTATTTGGTTTTCATATTTCTGATGTATTCCCACTTGGTTGGATGGATGATCCTTATTGTGATGAGTGATGGATGTATGTATTGAGTCTTTTGGTGATAGGAAGGTCATTTATGATATATATAGAGTCATGTTCTTCTTGTAGAACATCTTTTTGCAGACCTTGCTTATTGTCAGGGGGAGTTTGAGCATGAACAAGCACTATACAGCAGAGCAGACATCTCAGCTTGTTCTCAGAAAGACCATTATCAGATTGGAGCACCATGACATATACAAAGGGGGAGCTCATTCAGAGACTTCAGCAGATCTGGCTCATAGTCAAAGGGAGCATGTTCTTAGGGGGAGCATACCCCTTTGCCCTTGATGTCAAAGGGGGAGAGTGATTCAGTGTTGTTGCCATCAAGTCCAAAGGGGGAGATTGTTGGCATTATGATGCATATGTTGTACTTGATGGCAACACTCTCATAGAAGATCATCTCACTTATATACATTCAGATGAATCTACAGAAGAGATATCAGATGTGACATATTACAGGATAGCTCAAAGGAATCAAATGGCAAGCTCTTTCTAAGCAGAGGCTCAAATATTGTTGAAATTATGAAGGACGCAGGTACACCTTACAGAAAGTGCGTTCCCGCAGGTAATCCATGCAGAACCCGCGTCCAGAGACGCAGGCCAGCCGTTTAGGGGGTGCGTCCACCCAGTGCACACATATCAAGGCAGAGGAAAGCACGTGGGGGTTTCTTGTGTGGTACCTAGCCGACGGTTTTGCGTTTCTATGGTGTCGGCTCGTGGTATTGTTCCATGTTTTGGGGAGGAGCTTGCCTATATAAAGCAAAGGAGTTCATTTGGATTATGCACCATCTTTGTTGAATATCTTTTGGTGAGATCTAGTCCAGATCTATGAAGGCGAATCTTCTAATGGACTATGATCGCTATGGCGCACGATCAGATCTGTAGATCTGACTGTTTGGGTTAGTCTTGAAGTCTTAATATCTTTCATATCTAAAGAGACGCAGGTGCAGTAAGGGTTCAGGTGCGTCCGGGACGCAGGAGCGAACCGGTTCAGGTGCGCCGGACGCAGGCGCAGAAGGGTTCAGGTGCGCCGAGACGCAGGCAGTTCAAAAGACTCAGAGCGAGGGACGCAGGCTAGCAGTTGAGCAGAGTGCGTCCGAGACGCGGGCTAGCAGTTGAACAGGGTGCGTCCAGGGACTCAGGCCAGCAGTTGAGCAGGGTGAGTCCGGGACTCAGGCTAGCAGTTGAGCAGGGTGAGTCCGGACTCAGGCTAGCAGTTGAGCAGGGTGCTTCCTTCTCTTAAAATCTTTGTTTATCATTGTTGCATCCTGGGTTTGGTCCTATTATTGTTGATCTAGTTACTACAGTTGATTGGGTGTTTCAGAAGGTTGTTTGAGCTTCAATGTTGTTGTTGGGTCCAGTATGAAAGTTGGATGAAATAGATTATGAGTTGTGCCTCAATGTATCCAGTATGAAAATTGATGAAACGTGGTACTTAGAGGGAGAAGATTGTAGGCCGGCGCCTACGTACTAGTATCTAAGCTAGTACAAGAGCTAAAAGAAATCTTGGAGCATTGTAGCAGGTAGTAGCCTGCGTACTAGTAAATGGATCGGCTAGTACAAGAGCAAAGGGGGTTGTAGCTCCCGTACTGGTATAAGGCTGCACCAGTACAAATATTGTAAAAGAATTTTCTTATTAAGAAGAAGATTGAGATGACTTGCAGCAGGTGGTTTTCTCCCGCATTGGGTTTCCACCTTATATCATTGTGTTCATATGTGTGCCTTATGTGTGATGATCTACTTTATGTTACTGCATCTGTTAACTGATAATATGGTTGATAATGTCCTAATGCACTCATTGAAGATCGATTAACTTAATCTTAAGAAGTTGTGGAAGTAGCATATATGAATCTGATTATGGAATTGAAAAAGTTTTATTAATGTGATAATACTGATTCACCCCCCCCCCTCTCAGTATTATTTCCAACAGTAGGATGCACCAGTACGAGGGATAAAGGAAGAACCCTCAAAATCATAATGGGGGTGGGTAGCCATCATTTTTTGTATATCCCTTTTCCTCCCAATTTCAGCCTACTCTTTTTCCCTAGCCTTATCTTCTTTAAACTTCTCAAAGCTAGCTAACAATTCCTTCCTAATCTCCCCAATTTTTGGTGAGGTACATTGAGAAATTTGGCCTCTAATCCCTGCCAAGTGTTGTTTCAGCCTATTAATGCCCCCAAGGCCTTCCTTAATTTTCATATGGCAAAATTTGCAATGCATTTGACTTTCAACCATTTCAACATATGCCCAAGCAGCATCTTTCACTCTAGGTGCCATTTTTTGACTTGGAAATGAAAGCAAACAATCTAAAAATGAAAAACAAAACAAAACAAAAACATTGATTCAATGTTCATTTCTTTCACAAAAAACACTCTTTAGGATTTCTAGATATGCACCTAAAATTTAATAAGCAAAAACAGATTTGTACAAGTGAAAAAAAATACCTCCAGGCACAAATTGCCTCCTCAAGCTTGCTCCAAGAAACCAACTCCTCAATGCTGTTCCAAATCGCTACTCAAGAAGCTCCTCACTCCAGCTACAATGCTTGCCCAAGACTCCTCACTGCTATTCCAAAAACAAACTCAACAACTCCTCACAAACTCTCACTCAAATTTTCACTCAAATGCATGAGATGGCTGTGAGAGAACGAGAGGGGTTGACTGGGTTAATAAGCTTTAGGAGAGGGGAATGGACCCCAAAGACCAACAAAGCAATTAATAAACCCCTTTGGAGTCCCCCACACTCAGAAAAATTTAAAAAAAATAATTAAAAAAGCAGCGTTTTGGGGTTCACTTGCAGCTATCCGTGACCGGCCGAGTTGATACGGACTCGGCCAAGCTGGCTGGGTTAATACCGAGCCGGCCAAGTTGTGTAACAACTCGGCCAGCTCGGTATTAACCCGGCCGGCTGAACCGGTTCAATGGCCGGGTCAAATTTTTTTTACCGACTCAAACCAACTCGGCCGAGTCGGTTCCGAGCCGACCGAGTTTAAAAACACTAGCCCTTACCCATGCCTATGCATAGTAAGGTAGTGTTTCCTTCTTCAAATCCATGGTCATTGTTCCTTTTAAAATTATATTGTGATTTAAAAAAATTGGTAGTGATCAGAGTTTTTGAATTTTTCTTGGTTTTCCTTTTATTTTGATCTTCTAAAGATAAATAAAATTCATAAAATGTATTAGTATATTAAAATGTTTCAACCTATTTTATGTTTGAATTTTGACCATGTATTAATATATATTTACATAAAATTAATGAACCTATGGACTTAATTAGAAGCAAAAGTTGAAGTTATATGATTCCAAATTAGTGAATGTCTTCTCCTTTTTTGAGAACAAGAAAATAATTAAATTTGTACCTACCAGTGTTGCGGGGGAGTGCTCCCCCCCTCTCGATCTCGCTCCCAATCCGCGCTCCAGATAGGAGCAACTCGGGAGCGCGTTCCCTAAAAAAAATTTCGCTTCATGCCTTTTCGGGAGTGTTTTGCCTTTTTTGTCTTTTTTTTGTAGTAATGTTCGAAATGCAATTTTTTTTTAAAGAAACAAATAATTTTTGAGTGGGGCAGCATAATGATCAAGTCTAGGCCCTAGTATTGATATGCTATTCATGGTAATGTTAAATTCTTAAAGTAAAAGTGACATTCTCCTTAATATTCATTTTCATCCTTTTACTTAAATTTTTAACATTACCATGAAATGACTCAGGATGTTTGAGAGTGGTTCCAGCCTCATTGGATTTCATATGGAGAAAGTAGAATTTTAGATTTCATTCAAAATCCAGCAGACTTATCAGTTTTTCAGGATCAGGGGATTGCAATGTTTCCATTGAATTTTGTCATGTATTAGGGTATGGAACTCGTATTTAATCAAAAGCACCAATCCCTCTATGTACCTTGACGTTAGTGACATTGGTTGTCGAACTCCTCTATCATGACCCTCCTAAAAATGTACGCATCACTCAAACAAAATCTTGACTTGACATGCTATGCTTATTCTATCTTATGTTAATGCTTAGAGGGTGATATTAATGACAAAGATCCCTATACAAATACAAAGGTAATGACAAAGATACCTCTAGATATTAATGCTTAGAGGGTGATATTGATGACAAAGATCCTGATTTTCCAACAAGACTAAAAAATTAGACATTTCTCGTGGTGGCAAGAGGCCCAAGCATAAGAACTAGATAATAGATTTACTTTTCTTTTCTAGTTTCTAGTAGCTTTTATAACTATTGACTCTTTCATATTTATTATGATATTTTTTTAAACAATAATGACAATTTAAGTTTGAAGTTGGCAATTATAACTCATTAGTAATGAATTATGAATATGATGCTTCATGAAAGTTGAAAGTTGTTTCATTTCATTTCATTTTATAACATTTCATTTCATGTCAGATATTATTTGTTGTAATGGTTACACTTAGCTTACAAGTACAACTTTGGTAATCAATGATGATAAATGTTATGTATTGAATATTGAAAGCTTGAAACTTTAAGATTGATGAATCATGAGACTCAATATGTTGTATGTTACTATGTTACTAACTTGTGGATGTGGTTGATGAAGATTATAACTTCTAGAATCTAGATGATTGTTGTTATATGGTTCAATCTATGTATTTTTATGTTTTTTATATCTAATTCATTATTCTACATGTTTTTGTTGACATATATGTATTAAAATATATATAAAAAAATATAGATATATAACACTCTGGGATTCGCTCCCAAACCGGGAGCTTCTGAAAATGTCGCTCCCGCTCCCAAGTAACACCGGTACCTACCTAAAGAGAGTATGACAAACAAACTATGTACTTGTTTATCCAAGCAACGAATGAAAGAGTGGAAGGTCTACCAATCACCATTCACAACATACTTCACACAAAAATAAGCAAGAAAATCTTGATCATATTCTTTATCCTTTCTCCTCCAAAGCATCAACTCATCTACATATCATTTAAACACCTCCTTAGAAAGCTTGAGAAAGAAATCTCTCTCTAACAGTGAAGCAAGACACACACAGAGACAAATATAGAAACGAATGAGAATGAGAATTATAGCTCAAATTTTATTAAAAGAGAATAAATAACCGCACATACTTTTAAAACCAGGTATGATCTGGCATATAGAAATGATCTAAACAAACAAACTTGTGGAAGACATTAGGCTCTTACCCTGAAAAAAAAAATGGTATATTATCATCTCAGCTTCATCCTCAATGGAACCCTCCTTTTCACCTATTGCGAATCAGAGTTCCTTTCAACACTAAGCCAAAACCAACAAACAAAAAAATAAAATGTAAACGAGCTTTCCCACAACATGCCGACTCGTGTGAATTCCCACAATTTCAGTCTAAAATCAATTTAATAATTAAAAGTGTTTAACTTCTCCTATGAATAACAACTCTTAGGGCTACATGTCATTCTCTACCAAGGCTGAATCGCATTATCCATTCTATAGACATGCTTAGCTAAAAGTTTCAAACTCAACTGAAATATATAATAAATTAAAAAAATTAAAAATAACAACATACAGAGTAAATAGCGTAGCCAGTGGATAAAAATGAAAAGAAAAATAACGGTGAACAAAAGGCACCCAACCAAAATAATGTGTACCTACGTGACGGAGGGTCGTGATATAGTTCAGCAAATGTGTATCCATGACCCCTTTGAACAGTGGGAACGCATAATAGTAAATTTAGCGCTCCATACATATTAATGCAGGTCATTATCCAGCGATCTATCTTTTGATGTACATCCTACAAGAAAGTAATTACCTGAAAAAAGAATGCGAACAAGGGAAATACTGAAGAAATAATGTCAACACTCGTCATCTAAGAGGTTGGTTGTTTACCTGACAAAAGGTCTAGCTACATAGATTGAGATTATATGTACCTGCAGAGACCATGAAATACAGAGATGAGTGAATGTTTTTGTGTCTTTGGGAAAGCAAATTGGAAGAGTTCGTGACTTTCTTACTTCTTATAATGAACAAAGTAAAAGGTGTACTAACAATGTGAACCTGCACCTACAGAGACCATGAGATATAGGGATAAGTGAATGTTTTTGTTGTTTCAGGAAAGCGAGAGTGGAAAAGTCGGGACTCAGTACCTTCCGCATGTCCTAAGTTCATTGGCTGTTATAGAAACAACTATTCAATACGAAAAGGAAGGGTGTACGAACATCCTCTCGCACGTTTATAATCTATCCTATCTCTTTTCGCGTGTCTAAAATTAACTGCAAACAACTTTATCGAAATGGGTAAGAAAACAAACGGCAAAAGGAGAAACCGAAATGTCTCGTACTATAACAGGTGGAGACTCTACTCTCCACCTGTAACAATACAAATATTATTAAATGAGATTAGTGAATGTTTTATCTCTCTTGGAAACTGAGAATTAAAGGATCGAAGATTATTGAATGTTTTATCTCTCTCGTCGCTTACCTTAACTACTTTTTCTTTTCAGTACGAAAAAAAGCAGTGTTTATATTGATATAAAGGATATTTACAATGATAAAGCAAAAGATAATACACTATGCTGATCAGAGCACAACTGAGTCTGAAAAAACTTACATGGAGAGATGAAGTAAAAATATGTAGCAAAAACAGACTATTTCCATCCATAGGCACAGGATGACCATTCAGGTCCATATATATAAAGCAACCCCATCACATTGAAAAATACAAAGAAGGTAATCAGCTAAAACATACCTTTTTGTGAAGAGGAAGAAGCATCGAGCAAAAGAGATATAATCTTGGAGAGACAATGAACAAAAATGGTTATGTGCCCGGCAAGGAAAAATCATCAATCTGATATGTGCTTGCTCCCACTTGAACCTCCATTTTCCATATACCAGGCTGAATTGAGAGCCCTTTCTTTGACAAGTCGTCAGCGCAAGTATTAAAGGATCTGTCCACATGAGTGATAGTATAATCCTTTTTTCTGTTCCATAATGCATTTATCCTATTCAACCACCCTGTTAACATGGAGTTCTTTATGGATAAATTCCCTGAAACATGCTCGATCATGATTTTTGAGGTACCGTAGATCTGAAGATTCTGAATATCAAGAAAGGTACTTAATTGGAGGAGACCAGCAAGGGCCATGGCTTCAGCCTTGTTGTTTGTACATTTCCCTCCGTTCCAATAAATTGAAAAATGTTGGTCTTCATTCATTGATATAAGAAAGCCGCAAGCACATATACCATGTTGTGCTGCCCCATCAAAGAAAGCTCTCGGAAAACTCATCTGGATCCTCTTCTGATTCTTGGATTTTTTGCTTTTATGTAGTATCATCTTAGTTGGAAGAGAGTTATGAAGAGAAATTGTCTTCTCAAAAACAGTGTTTTTCCCTTCCCTCCCATCTTGGAATAATAACTTATTCCTCCACTTCCAAACTGACCAAAGGAGAAACTGAGGAATAGCTCTAATTGTAGATTTCTGAGTGCTCCACCAATCCAATGCATCTTGTATGGATGAGTTAAGCACCAAACTGAAACCAAAAAAGGATGCAAGGTCCTTCCATAATTTATGAGTGAAACTGCATTTTAGGAACATGTGACAGTTGTTTTCTCCCTCCTCTTTGCACATTAAGCATATGCCAAGACCTGTCCAGTTCCTTTTTTGGAGATTCTCCCAAGTAAGGTTTTTATTGTGAAAAACTAGCCAGGAGAAATGAATCATTTTATAGGGAGCCCCAGTTTTCCATAGAGACATCGGAAAAATATTCAGAAAAGGGTAAGGGATTTCTTTAGCTAAGATTGAGTAGATTTCCTTTACTTGTACTTCTTCCCTCTCCTTGTTCTGCATATACCTGAGTTTCTCAAAAGGATCATTATATTGTTCCATTGATGTGATAAGTCTCCTCTTAGCCCCAAACCCTGTGGATCCATCCAAATAGGAGCGCCACCCTGCCAGCCTACTATGATTTGACTCCATGTGAAAATTTCTTTTTGATGAAGTGCCATTATGATATTTTGAGGTATAATGAAATTCTCCCCCGTACCCATTATATGATCATACCCAATATAAATATTCCTGCCATTGTGAAAATTCCGATAGAGATTTTTCAAGAAGAAAGACTTAATTTTTTGGAAACTCAGCCATATAGCAAATCCATAAGGGGAACCAATAGTTCCTTTCCTGTGCCAGTATAGTAAGTCTTTGTTCCCCGTGTACTTCTTCCCTATGGATGTGCTCCATAAACTGGTCTCATTTATACCTCTCCATAGGGACTTACATAGAAGAGCCTTCCCAAAATTCCTTATGTTCATGATTCCCTATCCTCCTAGATCTTTTGGAAAAGTAATGTTCCTGAGTTTAGTCAAATGATATTTTCTTTTTTCATTACTACCTCCCCATATAAAATTTGCCATCAATCTGTTGAGCATAGAAATGATGCCAGAGGGGACATAAAATAGATGGGCCCAATAAACAGTCATCTGAGCCAAAAACAGATTGTGCCAAAACTGCTCTGCCTGCCATAGAAAGACACTTGTACTCCCACCCTGCTATTCTTCTAAAAAATCGATCAGTGATCCACATCCAATCAACTTTTGTGTAGCCCGCTGGTTTAAGATGAAACCCCAGATATTTCATTCCTTCCTTTATGGGTTTTACTTCTATATTGAACAAATCTCTCAGATATTCCATTGAGTCCATATCTCCTTCATCAAAATAGAAGAAAGATTTCCATTTGTTTATTAGGATTCCAGAGGCACTTTGGAAATTATTTAGAATGTCTTGTATGCGTTTCCGTGTAACCCTACAGATCATTCCAAAAATCAAGATATCATCCACGAATAAACTGTGGGATATGTGATTCCCCCTACAGATCATCACGGGCCTGCATTGTTTTTCCATTACAGCTCTTTTAATATGTAAACTCAATGAGTCCATAGCCAGAATGAACAGAAGAGGGGATAGGGAGCATCCCTATCTGAGTCCTCTGGCTGCCAAGAAAAAATTTGTTGGAAGACCATTTATAATGACAACAAATTTGACATTTTCAACACAGGCCATGATCCAACTTATATAAGCATTGTTTAGCCCTATTTTGCATAAAATACATTTGAGAAATCCCCAATCAAGGCTATCATAAGCTTTCTTTAGATCTAATTGGAGAATTGCAGCATCCAACTTTTTAGTATGGAGTGAGTGTAAGCTCTCTTGAGTGTTTGCCACAGCCTCGATGATATTCCTGTTCTGAAGAAAACCATGTTGTTCCTGGGATATGTATTTTGACAAAGTCCCTCAGATTCTACTTGCTATAATTTTTGAGATAATTTTGTAAATCGCATTACAGAGAGAAATGGGCCTAAAATTTGAGAAAACAGATGCTTTTTTCTTTTTAGGGATGAGAGCAATGAATGTAGACGAAATATGTTGATGAATACTACCCTTCTGCCTCAACTCCTCCACCATTGCTGGAAGATCCTTTTTGATCAAATCAAAGAAATGTATGAAAAACTCAATAGTCCATCCATCTGGACCTGGACTTTTGTCTTTTTTGAAAGTCTTCATAACTGACAGAAGTTTATCTTCCGAAACAGGCATGTAAAGAGCATTATTCTTTTCCTCATCAAACATAGTGGGAAAGGGATCAATTCCCCATAGGATATCCTCCATCCTGCAGTTGTCGTTCCTTTTATATGACTTTTCAAAATGTGCCTCAGCCTCCTTTAAAATTTCCTCCTGGGAGTGTAGCAATATGCCCTTCACTTTTAATTTCCCAAATTGAGTTGATTTCCCTCCTACAATTTGCAAATCTATGATAGAATTTTGTATTTCTATCACCTTCCTTAAGCCATAATGCTTTGCTCTTTAGCCTCCATGATGCTTATTCAATAGCTAGCAGTTTGTGTCTTTTTCTTTCCAAATCCTTTATATGACTTCGGGTCTGAAAAGAGATATTCCTTTCTTTCAGCTTCTCAGCAAAACCATACAATTCCTCCTGAATCTCTTTTAGGGCCTTCCTGTTGGATTTTTTCTTATTTTCCTGCCATGATTTTACCTTAACCTTTAGAGCACAGAGATTATCTAGAAGGGCTTGAGAAGGGGAAGAATTTTCCATACGAAGGCATGAAGACCAAGACTTTTTGACTAGGTCATTGAATTCAACATCTTCCAGCCATACCCTATTAAATTTAAAAGGGAAACCCTTCCTGAACTTCATTTTTCCCCACTGTAAAGAGATGGGCCTATGATCAGATATAAAACAGTTCGGAATATTAGATAATGGCCTTTCCATACGGTCCATAAGCTTGTCATTTATCAAAAAATGGTCTAACCTTTTGGCAAGATAGGAAGTTCTTGTTTTGCCATTGTCCCATGTAGGACCCATGGTTTATGGATATACATCAATCATATTATGATGGAGAATGGCCCCCTTGATGAGACCAGCTAAAGGATCATCCTTTTTTCCCCTCACCCAAACCTCTTCACTACTCAGAGTAAAATTCAAATCACCCCCGATAAGGAGGGAGTCTATTTCCCAAAATTCAAAAGACAAAAACTGGTTCCAACATGGATAACGATCCTTGTAAGGGGCATATACATTTAGGACATGAACAGAACCTGCTATACCTCGAAAATTTGCTAAAATGAGAATTCCTACAAAACATTTAAACGCCTTTGCCGATATCCAGAGAGGATTCCATAAAATTGCTAAACCCCCCGATAATCCATTTGCATACGTGGCAACCATATGCCAAGAAGGGAACATACGCCTAAAATCAATGTTGCACGAAGTGGGAGCGAAGCGAAAGCGCGGAGCGCGGAAGCGTCATTTTCCAAAAATCTAAGAAGCGAAGCGTCCGCGGAAGCGTCTGCTATATATATATATTTTTTTATATTTTTTTGCATTTATACTCAAAACAAACATCCCAAATACCAAATTAATTGTAGAAGACATGAAAACATGCATATTTTTGCATAAATCAAGATAGATATGGCATCCATGATTCCATTGTAGTTACTAGTATGTACAACAATCATCTATATTCTAGCTATTACAAACATACATCAAATTTTTAAGCATATTATAAAACATAAAACATTTAAGCATATTATAAAACATAAAACATAGAGCATATTATGATTTATCTAGCAAGTGAGCAACTGTCAACATTTGTCATGTCCAAAATTCAAATAATAATGTTTACAAAATATGTCACTTGGTCACCGCCAAGCCAAAAAGGTTCAAAATTCAAATTCACAAGTCTACAAGTCTAATGAGTAATCTATGACAAAAAGAAGTAGATTGTGAATATATCTACTAATCTCTCCTCCTTCCACCACGAATAGAACGTGATGGCGGGCCTCCACGTGGTGGCAATGAAGAAGATGGTCCCTGTGTAAGTCGTGGCACTGGAACTGATGAAGAAGAACCCCCTGCTGTTGGTGTTGCAGTTGAACCATGGAACCTAGGAACCAAGGGACCAGATGGGGGTGGGGGTGGTGGCATATCAACACGGTCATCATCATCCTAGAATCGCTCAAAAAATTCATGCAAAAAAAAAAAACACTAGTTAACAAAAAAATTAAAAACATGAATTAGAGAAATGCTTTATAAGGGAAAATTGGAAAATTCATACCACAATGGACATACCTGGATAAGAGCATCCTCTAATTGCTCTAGTCGCAACACTCCATCCTCCAAATTGGGCTCCTCTGGATTCTTGTCCAAAATCAACAAGTCTTTATTAGACTTTGCATCTTCACAGTAATGGGACAACAATCGCAAGTTGTAATGAACATAAACCAAGCTCTCTGCCCGGTCTAAATTCAACCTGTTCCTTTTAACACTGTGGATGAAAGAATAAGAGCTCCAACACCTCTCTGCAGAAGAAGTGTTTACCACCTGTGATAGCACCCGCAATGCCAAACTCTATAGAAGTGGAGTACCCCCTCCATGCATGTTCCACCACTCAAGAGTAGAAAAATGCTCTCGATCTTGAATTGCATGCATGCTCCCAAATGGACCAGTGTTGAGCGTATAGTTGCTCACCTGTCTCCGTACCAATGCAGCCTCCTCATCATCAGGGATTAATCTACTCAATGCAGCCATATATTTTTCGTGAACCTCTCTATCTTGGTGTGGTTTTTTCCTGCTTCCCCCCCCCAGGTGCTGGTGTTGAAAGCCATGATGGATGATAGTATTTAGGTGTCAAAACATATGCTAATGCATGCAATGGAATATTTAGCATTTCCCATCGGTTTTGCACCTCTACACGAATATAATTGTACAAGGTGGTATCTCTAGGCTCAACAATGTCTTTAATCTGCCCCAACATGCTATCCATTTGCTCATACACCTCCCCAATTACTGGTCGATCTGAATCTGCAAACTTGATCATGTAATAAATTGGTTTGGTGAATTGCAAAACATATTTAACCTGTGACCAAAAGTAACTGTCAAGAACAGTGTCCTTGACTACATTAGCACCATCTGTGTCAGTGTTAATTTCATCCCATGTTTCAGCACACACCAGATTAGTTAAAGCTTGTCTCACCCTCACTAGCCGCCTAAAGGTGAGGTAATAACTAGCAAATCTTGTCTTTGCAATTTTAAGCAATTGCAACTTGGAGTAAGTGCCATAGAAGTAGTTTACCCTTGTATGCCCTGTGATGAATTTAATGAGCTGCTTCCCTTTCCTGTAAACCTCAGCAATCCACCCACAATCTTTGTGTTTCACAATATCATGCATCAAAAGGTTCAATGTGTGAACCAGGCACCCAGACCAAAAGATGTGTGGATGAGTACGCTCAATAATTTTTCCTGCTGCCTTACAATTTGCTGCATTATCTGTGATCACTTGAACCACATTATTCGGACCAACATCTTTGATTGATTTCAATAGGAGATCTACAATGTTTTGTGCAGTTGCACTGATGGAGGAGGAGTCATGACATGCAATAAATACTGCACCACTAGAAGAAACACCAAGAACATTTATCAAATGTTGGTTTCTAATATTTGTCCACCCATCTGATACAATGGATACCCCATAATCCACCCACTCATGTGTAAAACGTGTCAAAGCTCTTTGAACCTTAGCTTTTTCTCTTTCTAATAACACTGTTCTAGCTTTCTCATAGTTGGGGGCCTTGTATCCTTTTGGGGCTTCATTGATGGCCTTTACCATGTCATGCCAATAGGGAGAGCGAAGCACATTGAATGGTACACCGCAAGCACAAAGAAAACGGACTATCTTTCCATCCACATCATCCCTCCCAGCAACATTAAGGAAATCCCCTATTGTTTTTCTACCTCCAGAGGTTGCAGAAGTACCATGAGGAGATGGGCAACTACCAAATTTAGAGGTTGCACTTGATTCAGAATGAGTTTTTTGTTTCTTGTTTTTTTGTTGTGTAGCCATCTCTATTTGGATGTATTTTCTTCTTTGTTCAGTTGAAATGTTTGGGCAAATTTGTACCCCCACAGAACCCTTTTTTTCATCACTGTCCAGCACCCCACAAAGATGCCTCCTCAGACGGGTATATGAACCCGTATATGGTTTTCCTCCATGACAACCATGAGGGCACACAAATTTGTAAGATCCACCACCCTTTCCCCCATCAAGTTTGGTCACATAGTTCCACAAGGGTGTTGATGTACCTTTCCCATCTTGTGCTTCAGTGTCCCCTTCAAGTTCATCCCCTTCCTCTTCAAACCCTTCCTCCTCATCATACATTGGGTCACTACTATTAGGACCAAGTTCATCCCCTTCCTCTTCCCCTCTATTCCTCACCCTTGCCATCATTAAAACCAAGAGTGGAATGATACATAGAAGCCAAAAGAACACCATCTTGGAATATGGATATAGGTGGTGGACAACCTGTAAATAAAGGAGCAAGTAGAAACAATGGGAAAGAGTAGGAGAGGGAGGAGAAAAATACAATTTTTTTTTCAAAAAAAAAGGGAGTTTGGGGTTTGAACTTACCTCTTTAGCTCTTGTAGATGAAGTCCTCCAAGCTCTTGCTCCAAGCTCCTCCTCCTTCTCCTAGCTCCTCCTTCTTCACTCCTCCAAGCTCTCCTCTCTTCTCCTCTCCTTTCCTCTCTTCTCTTCTCCTCTCCTCTCTTCTCTTCTCCAACTCTCATAAACTCAAAGTGAGAAAATGAGAAGAGAATGGGGGCTTTATTCTTTTCTAAACTCACCCTAAACTCACCCTAACCTCACCCTAAACTCACCCTAACCCACCCCCTCATGCTAAGTTAAGTTAACTTTTAAAAGAAATTAAAAAAAATTTAAGTTTCTTTTGCTGCCCGCGCGGAAATTTCCGGAAGCGCTCCGAAGCGCTCGGGTTGCGTGCGCTTCCGGGCCCGAAGCGTGGCGCTTCCGGATGCCCGAAGCGCCCTCCGAAGCGCGGATCCGGGGCAACGCAACCTAATTTCCAGGAATCGTTTTTAAAAACCGGAATCGCGCTTCAGAAAAACCGGAATCGCGCTTCGCCTGGAGGTTCCGGAACGCTTCCGTACGGGACGCGATTCCGGCTTAGGATCCGGGGGGGGGGGGCGATTCCTGCAACACTGCCTGAAATATCTAATAGAAACAGTAGCAGCATGCATTGTCTCCTGTATGAGAATAATATTGGATTGAGCTGTAGAAAATAAATCCTTCAGGGCTAAGAATTTGTGGTCCGCCCCTAGACCCCTAATATTCATAGAGATGATGTGGGTCATGATGGCCTGTCTCCAGCCTGTCTTGCTCCAAGGGGCCCTTTTCAGAGAAATCAATAATATAAATGTCAATCATAGAGTGGTCCATTTTTAGGTTGATAGGATTTTCCATTCTGCCATGGAAATGCCTTGAACCTCTGTTCTGCTTCCTCCTTACAGTTATATTGCTTGCCGAACTAGGACTGATATGGGGAGAAGAGGCCGAACACGGTTTATGGATAGTAATAGGGCAAAGGTCCAAGGATTTCTTCTTTAGGAGAAAATCCAGGTCACTTCCTACAGAATTTGTAGGAGAGATGATCGGAGAATTAGGGGAGTCACAATAAAGCATGGGCCCTTCCCTTTTGTATTTGGGGGATTCACTATTGAGCATGGTTCCTTCCCTTTTGAAATGTGTGTTGAAATTTGGTACCGGAGGACAGGTGGTTCCCTAAGGCTTTGATCTTTGGCCTAAGGAAAAGTGTCCAAAAGAATTTAATTTTTCTCCTAAAGTGACTTTATAATTTTTATAAAGTTAAATCTAATTTAAAAGTGACTTTAAGTGATAAAGTTACTAAAGTCTAATTTTAAAGTGACTTTTATAAAGTCAATGAAAAATTAGAAAGGAAAAGTGACTTTGGAAATAAATGACTAAGTGGGTCTTTATTAAAGTGGGGTGAATTAAAAAATAAAAAGTGAGATTTAAATGAACATTTAATCTCAGCCATAGATCTCAATCTATTTCAGCCATTGGATTTAGGGATCACCCAAAAGTCACTTAGGGTTAGATTAAAGGAGGAAAATGAGGAAAAGGTCATTCATTCTTTCATGAGCAGATTGGGAGAAGGAGAGCAAGAGAGCAAGAGAGATTTCTGAGCAGGGAGGAGAAGGAGACAGCAGCTTGGCACACATTCCAAGGCAGCAGTTGAGCAGATTTGTACAGCTGATTCAGCACACAGTGAAAGGCAGATTTTGGCACGATTTTCGAGGAGTGGTTTGCACAAAAATCGAGGAGCAGTTTGCTGGTTTTTCTGCACGCAAAACGAGGACCGTACAGTGCATTTATTGCAGGCCGTACAACGCATTTATTGCAGTCCGTACAGTGCATTTAATGATGGCCGTACAACAACATTTAATGCTGAAAGTGGGCACGAAAGTCGAGGAGGCCGTACAACATTTATTGCTGTCCTGTTTGTTGTAATTTCCAGATTGCTGTGAGGCACGGGAAAAGAGATAAGTTGTAAATTTGCTTGCTGATTTTTTGCTGAATATTTCTCACTGTAAAAAGGCAATTTTCAGAAATAAAGGAGCTCTCGAATTGGTTTTCCCCAAGAGTTGTAGGGGGTTTTTCCAGGGTCACCTTGACCAAAAATCTCTGTGTTTAAATATGTTTTAATGGCTGTTTGTAACTGCTGAATTTTATTTCTGCATTTTCCAGCATTCTGTAAAATTTCCAGAATTTGTGTTTTCAGCAAAAATTTATTTTTTCAGTGTTAAATGTATGGATATGGGAATGGGCATTTAACTATATGGGAGAAATAAGGTGACACTTTAAACCGGAGTGGGAAAACAGAAATTTCTACATGGTATCAGAGCTTGGGTGCTAAAGTACAGTTTGGGACAGCAAGGAGAAAAAATTACAGCTGCTGATTTTTCACTCAGAAAATTCCAACAAGCTGATTTTTCACAAACAACAGTTTTATATTTACTACAGCAGTGCTATTTTTCAGTTTTAGGACAGCAGGATGTCATTGGGATTGAGGGTGGAGGATAGGTTGGATGGGCATACAAATTACAGCGTTTGGAATGAGAGAATGCAGAGTATCTTTGAGGAGGCAGAAGTCTGGGATATCATGGTGCATACCACACAGAACCCTGTTGTTGTGCCTACTGATGCTACTCAGTTGGCTGAGTATAATAAAAAGAACAACAAGGGTAAGAGGCTGATTCTAGATGAAGTCAAAGACCATTGCATTCCTCATGTGAGAGGAAAGAGAAATGCCCATGAGATGTGGACAGCATTGTCCAATCTCTACCAGAGTACCAATGAGAACCAGAAAATGGTCCTGAAGGAGAAGCTGAAGAACATTAAGATGGATAATGATAGTGCAGCTGGATATCTCACAAATATCACTAATGTGAGAGATGATTTGGTAGCAATTGGAGAGGCCATTCAACCCACTGAGTTGGTGCGGATTACAGTGAATGGCCTCCCCCGTTCATGGATGAACTTTGCTGATGGGGTTTGTGCACGTGAGACCTTTCCCACATGGGAGAGGTTTTGGGATGATTGCATTCAGACAGAGATCAGGAAAGGTCAGCTTGGGGCAGCCAAGCCAGTTGAGCAGCATGAGGATGTAGCACTGTCGACAGGAGGCAAGAAAGGCAAAGGAAAGAAGCAGGCTTCCACAAGCAATGGTGGGGGCAAAGGCAAAGGTAAAGGTAAACAGGGTGACACACAGAAGGACTATTCCAAGGTGAAGTGTTGGAATTGTCAAAAGATGGGACACTATGCAGTTGTGTGTCTGGAGAAGAAAAAGAAGAAGGAGATGAACCAGAACGTGGCAGCTTCAGCAGAGGTTGAGGACTTTGCAGTTCGTTTTGACCGCGAGTTTGGGTTCACTGCGTATGAGTCCCCTAGTGCAGGATCACCTGCCACACAGGTTTAGAGGGAGCATGCTTTTCCCTCGATTAGCGGAGCATCTTTAGGTATCTGGTATGTGGACAGTGGGGCTTCACGTCACATGACAAGAGTCCGGGAGTACTTCTCAGAGCTTTCAGAGAGTGGCACTGATATTGAGGTAGTACTCGGTGATGACAGAGTTGTCAGAGCAGTCGGGGTGGGGACACTGACATTTCAGAGGGAGTCCAAACCTCCCTTAAAGGTGTCAGGCGTTCTTTATGTGCCAGGGATGAAGAAGAACTTCATATCCGTCTCAGCTTTGGAGGACATAGGATATGAAGTACTGTTCAGGGGAGGACAGGTGTTGATGTATCCCAGGGGCACTCCAACTGATTCAGCTAGAGTGATAGGTGTACGCAATGCAAAGGTGTACAAGTTTGCATTCCAGTCCCTTGTGGCATTGAGCAGTAGTACCGACAGCAGAGCTAGCGGTTCTGAGCTGTGTGAGATTTGGCACCGCAGGATGGGACATATGTATCATGGAGCCTTGAGGACCTTGCGGGAGATCACTACAGGTGTGCCAGCTTTCAGCACTGATCACTTTGATACTTGCAGAGGATGTGCGATGGGCAAGTTTTCCAAATCCCCTTTTCCCAGCAGTGACAGCAGAGCGACTGGGATACTTGATTTGATTCATTCTGATGTGAGCAGTCGGATGTCTCATGTTTCCTTGAGTGGATATGAGTACTATGTTTTATCCATTGATGATCAATCCAGGAGGACCTAGATTTATTTCTTAAAGACCAAGAGTGAGGTCTTCAAGCGGTTTCAGGAGTTTAGAGCTCTTGTGGAGACACAGACAGGTCGGAAGATCAAGTCCCTGAGGTCGGACAATGGGGAGAGTACACCTTGGAGAGTTTGTTGACTATTGTGCGGAGGCAGGCATTAGGAGGGAGTTCACTGTTTCTTACAATCCCCAGCAGAACGGGGTTGCAGAGAGGAAAAACAGATCCATCGTAGGGGCTGCCAAAGCCATGTTACATGATCAAGGGTTGCCATTGTTCTTGTGGGCAGAGGCCTACAACACAGCTGTTTACTTGCAGAACAGGAATCCGCATCGTGCCTTGGGGCACATGACTCCGGAGGAGGCTTTCTCCGGGAAGAAGCCTGATATTGGTCATCTTCGTATCTTTGGATGCATTACATACTCCTACATACCCAAGGAGAAGAGGACCAAACTAGAGCCCACCGCAAAGAAGGGGTATCTTTGTGGGCTACAGTGCGACCTCAAAGGCCTTTCGGATTTACATTCCTGCACAGAGGAGAGTTGTTGTTAGGCGGGATGTGAAGTTCGAGGAGGATAGAGCCTTTAGGAGATCACGGGAGTTAGAGTATCTGGATCAGCCAGACCCTCAACAGCAGTTGAGTCAGTCGCAGGGATCCAGTGGGCAGGGATCAGGAGGATCTGGAGGTACATCTATGAGGATGTCAGGTCCATTAGTGAGCAGTGGCTCGCCGAGCCAGATGTGGTGGTGCTCCGGGCAGCATATAGAGCAGTGCACAGCGCAGTTCACTAGGGAGTCCACTGATGGACAGTTCACACGGTACCTCAGCTTCTACAGGTTCAGGTGCAGGCAGGAGGACAACAGACAGACAGTCAAGAGTTCAGGCTCCTGATGATGATGGGGAGGAGGAGTTTCATTCTCCTATGGGAGAAGTGCACTCACGGAAGAGGAAGCCCAAGTGGCTTCAGGACACCTTGAGAGATGCCACATCTGTTGCTGAGCCAAAGAGGCCGGTCAGAGAGAGTAGACCACCTGAGAGGTTTTGTAGCTATATGGCAATGGTTACTAGCATCCTTGACTCCGAGCCTTCTAGCTATGAGGAGGCAGCGAGCCAACAGGTCTGGAGAGAGGCCATGCAGGAGGAGTATTCTTCTATCATGAAGAATGATGTTTGGGAGGTGGTGCCGAGGCCTGAGGGCAAATCCGTGGTTACTTCCAGATGGCTTTACAAGGTAAAGCATGCTGCAAATGGCAACATTGAGAAATTCAAAGCGAGGTTTGTGGCTAGAGGGTTCTCCCAGGTAGAGGGAGTTGATTATGAGGAGACCTTCGCTCCCGTGGCTCGATATACTTCGATCCGCTCCATTATATTGATAGCAGCAGAGATGGGTTAGAAGATCCACCAGATGGATGTGAAGGCTGCATTTCTCAATGGCTTCATATAGGAGGAGGTGTACATTGAGCAGCCACAGGGCTTTGAGGTGCATGGGAAGGAGTCCCATGTGTGCAGACTGAAGAAGGCCCTCTATGGCCTGAAGCATGCTCCCAGAGCTTGGTACTCCAGGATAGATACATACTTGCAGGGGTTGGGTTTCACAAAGAGTGAGGCAGATCCGAACCTTTACTTTATTGTGATAGGTGAGGAGCCTCTCATTCTGGTGCTGTATGTGGATGACTTGGTCATTACAGGTCCAGAGAGACTCATAGAGCACTGCAAGAGAGATCTTGCGGCGGAGTTTGAGATGAAGGACATCGGCTTGATGCATTACTTTTTGGGTTTGGAGGTGTGGCAGGAGGAGGGGCATTTCTTCCTGGGGCAGGGAAAGTATATTGTGGACATCCTTGACAGATTCCACATGGAGGATTGTAGACCCATGTCGACATCAATGATCACCAACTGGAAGAAGCTTCATGCTTCGGATTCTGAGTTGGTGGATCCCACATTGTACAGGCAGCTGATTGGTTCCTCGATGTATTTGGTCAACACTAGACCAGATATTTGTTTTGCAGTCAACACGATGAGTCAGTTTATGTGTGAGCCTAGGAAGGTTCACTGGGTGGCTGCAAAACACATTTTGCGGTACTTGCAGGGGACAGTGGATTATGGTCTAGACTACAGGCAGGGGGATGGAGTGAGATTGGCAGGTTACACCGATTCTGATTGGGCAGGTTGTGCTTCTGATAGGAAGAGCACTTCAGGGTGTTGTTTTAGGTTGGGTTCGGCAGTAGTGTCATGGTTCGGCCGAAAGCAACAGTCAGTAGCATTGAGTTCAGCGGAAGCAGAGTATATGGCAGCCAGTCTAGCTAGTTGTGAGGCCATCTGGCTTCGCAAGATGTTGTTTGGCTTATTTGGTCAGCCGTTGAGACCTTCAGTGATTTACTGTGATAATCAGAGTTGCATTAAACTCACGGAGAATCCAGTATTTCATGACAGGTCAAAGCATATTGGGATCAAATATCATTTCATCAGAGACTGTGTTCAGAAGGGCGCTGTGAAGCTTGAGTATATTCCCACTGATGAGCAGGTTGCAGATATTCTTACCAAAGCCTTACCACGGGGCAAGCATGACTACTTCAGGAACAAGATGGGTGTGGTGAGGAACACCTTCCTCGGTAAGAGGGAGTGTTGAAATTTGGTACCGGAGGACAGGTGGTTCCCTAAGGCTTTGATCTTTGGCCTAGGGAAAAGTGTCCAAAAGAATTTAATTTTTCTCCTAAAGTGACTTTATAATTTTTATAAAGTTAAATCTAATTTAAAAGTGACTTTAAGTGATAAAGTTACTAAAGTCTAATTTTAAAGTGACTTTTATAAAGTCAATGAAAAATTAGAAAGGAAAAGTGACTTTGGAAATAAATGACTAAGTGGGTCTTTATTAAAGTGGGGTGAATTAAAAAATAGAAAGTGAGATTTAAATGAGCATTTAATCTCAGCCATAGATCTCAATCTATTTCAGCCATTGGATTTTGGATTTAGGGATCACCCAAAAGTCACTTAGGGTTAGATTAAAAGAGGAAAAGGTCATTCATTCTTTCATGAGCCGATTGGGAGAAGGAGAGCAAGAGAGCAAGAGAGATTTCTGAACAGGGAGGAGAAGGAGACAACAACTTGGCACACATTCCAAGGCAGCAGTTGAGCAAATTTGAACAGCTGATTCAGCACAGTGAAAGGCAGATTTTGGCACGATTTTCGAGGAGTGGTTTGCACAAAAATCGAGGAGCAGTTTGCTAGTTTTTCTGCACGCAAAACAGGACCGTACAGTGCATTTATTGCAGGCCGTACAATGCATTTATTGCAGTCTGTACAATGCATTTAATGATGGTCGTACAATAGCATTTAATGCTGAAAGTGGGCACGAAAGTCGAAGAGGCCGTATAGCATTTATTGCTGTCCTGTTTGCTGTAATTTCCAAATTGCTGTGAGGCACGGGAAAAGAGATAAGTTGTAAATTTGCTTGCTGAATATTTCTCACTGTAAAAAGGCAATTTTCAGAAATAAATGAGCTCTCGAACTGGTTTTCCCTAAGAGTTGTAGGGCGTTTTTCCAGGGTCACTTTGACCAAAAATCTCTGTGTTTAAATGTGTTTTAATGGCTGTTTGTAACTGCTGAATTTTATTTCTGCATTTTCCAGCATTCTGTAAAATTTCCAGAATTTGTGTTTTCAGCAAAAATTTATTTTTTCATTGTTAAATGTATGGATATGGGAATGGGCATTTAACTATATGGGAGAAATAAGGTGAAACTGAAAACCGAGGTGGGAAAACAGAAATTTCTACAAGGTGATGGGATTTAACTGGGGAAGGTGAAGATGATGGAATGTACGTTATGTGGGATGAAGATGGGATATTTGCCATTGGATGGGGAATTGGTGATGGATGAAGGACTTCTCGACATGGTATAGGCTCAGGAAGATATGAAAGATTTAGAGGATCCTTCTCCCTCCCATGGGAAAAAGTAGAATTTGAAGGAGAAAACGAAATAGAGGGAGGACACCTTCGAGAGAGACCACTAGTCTTCATTAATGAAGATAGAAGGGGAGAAGAAAATTTAGACATACCTGAGGGAGAAGACCTCCAATTCGATATCTTTCCTTTCCCTCCATCATTCCTCTGCTTAAATTCCAAAAAATTTGGCTTATTTTTATTTTGAAATTTCTTGTCTTTATGCCTATCCCCCCGACATAATGGACAATTATCATTTAAGTGACCTGTTCTGTGACAGCAAGAGCAGCGAAATGGAACCCCCCAGAAGTCTAATCTCTGTTGCACATTTAATTCCCCCCATAGAAGTTCAATGTGGGCAGGGAAACCTCCACTATATTCTTTCTCAATTAGTATCCATGGCACTCTCTTGTGTTTTGAACCCAGACACTTCGGGTCCACATAGACAAATTTCCCTATCGCATTCTCGATATCAGTCAGAGTCTCTCTTGTCCATAATTCAATTGGTAGCCCCGGGAGTTTAACCCAAATCAGGTTATTGGATGGAGTGTTTTTAAGAGGATTGTATCCTATGTACCAATGGTGAAGAGCTAAAAAACTCTTTCCATGGACCCAGGGAAGAGAATGAATAATCTCCAAGTCATTCTCACTAAGAAAGTGGAAGCTATACCAGTTCTTCATCAGCCTAACTATAGTGGGAATATATCCCAGAAGGGCTTTCCATCTTTTACCTAGCCATGAGCGCATCTGGGAATCCTCCATATCTGGAAAATACCATCTACTTACAAGAGCTCTCTTTTGAAGACTTGTAATTCTATCCGCCAGGAAAGTACTATCAAGAATACAAGCTGAGGGTGGTGGAATGGTTTTAATAGGATGTTGCTTCTTCCTTCGACGTGGAATTTCATATTCGCTACCCTTAATTTCATGTGCCGCCTAAGAGGATGGAGAAATAATAGAGCTGGCCAAGACAGACTGCCATCCCCCCTGGCGACAAAGGCCACCGTAAGCCTTTTTCGCCTCTATGGTGGCCCGCACCTGTTGGGTTGTGTTATATTCTTTCCACGTAGTTAATAGGGGGTTTGAAGAGCACCCGTAAGCCCACTTTATGGGGTCCGGGGCAGCGCCCCGGAAAATTTTGGTTTTGGACCATATGTTAGGTTGGGCGGACCCACCTATGGTTTTGTGCATGATTTTTGCACATGTTTTTTGGACGCGATGGTTTTGCGGTCCATGGTATTGGACGCGATGGTTTTCGGTCCATGGTATTGGATGCTTCGGCATGTATAAATATGTATTGTAACATTGAAAGGAACATAATGAAAAATCAAGCTGGTAGTCCCGGTTTTGGAATCCAGGGAAAAATCTCTGTGCATATGTGTTTTATGGGTTATGCTCTCGCATTGTTTATTTTCTTTGTTTAAGAATTCGTATGCAGGTAATTTCTGTACAGGGTTAAAACCTACATTTGGTATCAAAGCTGTTTTGGCTTCAAGGGGACGCCTTTGTCGCTGAGGGGTTTCGCTCGGGCCTGTGGTAGACCCTGTTCAGTGGGAGATCTGCGAGATCGATTCTGGTGGTGAAAGAAGATGGCGAGCAGTGGAAAGATAGAGATTGAGAAGTTCAATTGTCAGAATTTTGAGTTGTGGAAACTCAAGATGGAGGATCTGTTGGTGGATAAAGATCAGTGGATCGCGGTAGATCCGGGTACTAAACCATCGGGAGTGACCGATGAAGAATGGAAGAAGTTGGATCAGAAGGCAAAGAGCACAATACGATTGTGTGTCTCGGATTCAATATTGCTAAATGTATCAGGGGAAGCTACGGCAAAGGCTTTGTGGGTCAAGTTAGGGACTTTGTACCAATCTAAGTCTCTGGTGAATAAACTGTTCCTGCGAAAAAAGTTGTATAACCTGAGGATGAAAGATGGAGACTCGGTGACAGAGCATCTAAATGCGTTTAATACTGTGGTAAGTCAGTTATTATCTGTTGATATTAAAATTTCAGATGAAGATAAGTGCATCAGTCTGTTGTGTTCTCTACCAGATTCGTGGGATAGTCTGGTTATTGCAATAGGTAGCAATGCAACTGCTTTGCAGTTTGATGAAATAGTCTCAGCCTTGCTGACGGAGGAGATGAGACGGAAAAATATGGACAACCAGAATGGTGATGCCTTGTCTGTACGAAGACGGTCCCAGAACAGAAACAAAAATAAGTCATCGAGTGGGAGATCTAAATCTAGAGGGAGATCTAAATCTCCAGGAAAACCTACAAAGGTGGTGTGCTGGAAATGCAGAAAGGAAGGGCACTTCAGAAGGGATTGTAAATTTAAAGCTCCTGATAAAGGAAAGGGATCTGATGATGCTCCTTCTGCAGAGGCGAAAACCACCTCAGATGAAGGTGGGGATGTGTACTTGGCTTCTTCAAGTACACATGTAGATCATGAGGCATGGTTGATTGACTCAGGTGCATCCTTTCACTTCACTCCCCATAGAGAGTGGTTCTGCGAGTATGAGAAATACGATGGTGGTGATGTCTTCTTAGGAGATGATAGGAAGGCTAGAATCATTGGTCAGGGAAAAGTAAAGTTGAAGTTGCAAGGTGGAAGGGTTAGAACACTTCCGGGTGTTCTACATATTCCTGCATTGGCCAGAAATCTGATTTCTGTAAGCAAGTTGGATGATGTAGGTGTAAAGACGGTGTTCGAGAAAGATACCTGCAAGATGGTTCGAGGAGCACTGATATTAATGTGGGGAGTTCGGATTGGAACTCTGTACAAGCTGCAAGGTAGCACTGTTGTTGATGGGTGCAATAGTTCTATGGTTCCTGAAAATGGAGTAGAGAATCTAGTGGTCTTTGGAGAGAAGACCATGTTGTGGCATCAAAGGCTTGGACATATTGGAGAGAAGGGCCTTCGAATACTTCATGGTAAAGGTATGGTAGAAGGTATGAATAATAGCTCTCTGGATTTTGATTTCTGTGAAAATTGTGTATATGGGAAGCAGAATCGGGTGAGTTTCCCCTCTGGTGGTAAGAGGACGAAACAGATATTAGAGCTTGTGCACAGTGATGTGTTTGGACCTGTGAAGGTTCCATCACTGGGTAAGTCTGTGTACTATGTATCATTCATAGATGACTTCTCAAGGAATACATGGATATATTTTCTTAAGAAGAAATCTGAAGTCTTTGACAGGTTTAAAGAATTTAAGGCTCTGGTGGAAAATCAGACAGAGAAGAAGATAAAGGTGCTGAGGACAGATAATGGTGGAGAATTTTGCTGCAAGGATTTTGAAGAATTTTGTAAGAAATGTGGTATAGCACGGCAGAAGACTACTCCATATACACCTCAGCAAAATGGAGTCGCAGAAAGAATGAACAAGACGTTGATAGAAAGGGCAAGAAGCATGCTCAGTGGTGCCGGGTTAGGACAGGAATTCTAGGCAGAGGCGGTGGATACTGCATGTTACTTGATCAACAGATCACCTTCATCAGCGTTGGAGGATAAGACTCCACAAGAAGTATGGACTGGTAAGAAACCCTCTCTTTCACATCTAAGGGTATTTGGATGTGATGCATATGTACATGTTCCAAAGGAGAAACGAACCAAGTTGGATAGTAAATCTGAAAAGTGCATCTTTATTGGGTATAAGGATGGTTTAAAGGGTTATAAGCTTTGGAACCCAGTCACACGGAAGGTTGTGTACAGCCGAGATGTGTTGTTCAGAGAGGTAAAAGATGTTATTCAACATGAAGTCCAACCAAAGGAACCTGAGAAGATAGAGTTTGAGCCAAAGGAGGAAGAATCAGACTCTGCGGCAGAGGAGGAATCAAAAGATGAAGAGCCACAAACTCCGGCTGTGAGAAGATCAGTTCGAGAAAGAAGGCAGCCAGAAAGGTATAGTCCATCTGCTTTCAGTTCAAATTTTGCTTTGTCTGTTACTGATAATGATCCCAGAACTGTGAAGGAAGCAGTGGATTCAGAGGATGGAAAACTCTGGAAAGAGGCCATGGTCGATGAAATGGAATCTTTGCACAAAAATGAGGCTTGGGATCTGGTGGAGTTGCCGGCTGGAAGGAAACCCATTGGCAGCAAATGGGTGTTCAAGAAGAAGACAAATGCAGAAGGAAAGGTGGAGAAATACAAAGCTCGGTTGGTAGCAAAAGGTTATTCCCAGGTGCCGGGAATTGATTTTGGTGATATTTTTTCTCCTGTTGCCAAGGTAACTTCTATTAGATTACTTTTATCTGTTGCTACTGCTTTTGATTTTGAGGTAGAACAGATGGATGTGAAGACAGCATTTCTTCACGGGGATTTGGAAGAGGAAATCTACATGAAGCAATCTGAAGGCTTTGCGGTGAAGGGTAAGAAAGAACTGGTATGCAAGTTAAAGAAGTCTTTGTATGGGTTAAAACAGTCAACAAGGATGTGGTATCAAAAATTTGATACATTTATACGGGGACTTGGCTTCACCAGAAGCAAAGCAGATCATTGTGTGTATTTTAAATTAATTGGTAACCGTATTATTTATCTGGTCTTGTATGTGGATGATATGTTGCTGGTTGAAAATGACAAAGAAATTATCCAGGATTTGAAGACCCAATTGTCCTCCAAATTCGACATGAAAGATCTTGGTGCTGCAAACTATATTTTGGGCATGGAAATTAAAAGAGATCGGTCAAAGAGGAAGCTCTGGTTAAACCAGAGGAAGTATGTCGAGACAATACTCCAGAGGTTTAATATGCAGGATAATAAACCGGTGAAGGTTCCTATTCCTGTAGATGTGAGGTTATCTGCTGAACAGTGTCCCAAGACACAAGAAGAGGAAGAGGACATGTCCCGTGTTCCATATGCAAGTGCAGTGGGTAGCCTGATGTATGCAATGGTCTGTACTAGACCAGACATTGCACATGCAGTGGGAGTATTGAGCAGGTTTATGTCAAAACCTGGGAAGGAGCACTGGACAGCAGTGAAGCGGGTTTTCAGGTATTTGCGTGGCACTAGTGATTATGGTTTGTGCTACCAAGGAAGACCAGGATTGGACAGAGTGTTGGATATTCATGGCTTTGTTGATGCAGATTGGGCTAGAGATCTGGATCAGAGAAGATCTACGAGTGGGTATGTGTTTAACCTATTTGGAGGTGCAGTCAGTTGGATGAGTAAGAAACAATCTGTAGTGGCACTATCAACTACAGAGGCAGAATACATGGCAGCCACTCATGCAAGCAAGGAAGCAGTTTGGTTGCAGAGATTGTGTTCAAGTATGGGGTTAGTACAGGGAGCTCTAAGAATAGATTGTGACAGCCAAAGTGCAATTTTCTTGGCAAAGAACCCGGCTTATCATTCAAAGACAAAGCACATTGATGTTCAATATCACTTTGTGAGGGATATGATAGAAGACAGAAAGGTGTTGCTGGTAAAGGTGGACACTTTGAAGAATACTGCAGATGCATTGACAAAATCTGTGAGCTCTGAGTTCTCTTGGTGTAGAGAAGCAATGGGAATCTCAAGGCTGAAAAAATGACTAAGCTCTCCTGTGGCCCCCTGTGGAAAGAAAACAACAAGTGGGAGATTGTTGGGTTGTGTTATATTCTTTCCACGTAGTTAATAGGGGGTTTGAAGGGCACCCGTAACCCCACTTTATGGGGTTCGGGGCAGCGCCCCGGAAAATTTTGGTTTTGGACCATATGTTAGGTTGGGCAGACCCACCTATGGTTTTGTGCATGATTTTCGCACATGTTTTTTGGACGCGATGGTTTTTCGGTCCATGGTATTGGACGCGATGGTTTTCGGTCCATGGTATTGGATGCTTCGGCATGTATAAATATGTATTGTAACATTGAAAGGAACATAATGAAAAATCAAGCTGGTAGTCCCGGTTTTGGGATCCAGGGAAAAATCTTTGTGCATATGTGTTTTATGGGTTATGCTCTCGCATTGTTTATTTTCTTTGTTTAAGAATTCGTATGCAGGTAATTTCTGTACAGGGTTAAAACCTATAGCACCAAAGCTGACGATGCCGACACATCAGAAAGAATCTCCATGTTTACCGTGAAGAGTGACAGGGGAGACGTCAGCACTACAACCGATTACGACATAACCCAAAAGTGGAGTCACTATCCAGACACAGAAAGCAAGGGAAGGCAGATAACAAGGACTCTAGTCCGATATGGAACAGCATTTGAAAGATACGGAACAGCTCTATTTTAAGGGAGATACTGACAAAATCTATGCCACCTTATGAGATATCTGTCCTAAAGAGTTAAAAGTCTCCCAAAAAGTACAACTACTGACAAAACCATATGTTCATTTATTTAGATAATGCTTAAACCGGATATTTGTGAGAGATTGAAACAGAAAACATCGACGGGTAAAGCATGCTTCACTGGTCAAACGTCCTATCAACCTCATTCCAGCACCTTCCTCCCTCCGACACCCCCGACCGAGCTACCGGGAAAGGGAGCCGTCGCTAGAAAAACTCGTCCACCGACCAGAACCAGAGAGCAGAGCTTTACCAAAACAGAACAGGCTTCCAGTTTGAAATGAAAAAACTCAGAAATACTACAGGCATACTAGGGGGAAGACTCAGATGGAGCCCTGGTAGAAAGGTTACAGGGAAGACTAGAACATATCTAGACAGCAGCATAAACACCCATTACACCTACACCACCATTTGCCTATTCTGCAGCCAAAATTTAGACATGGACGGAATACAATACAAAAATTTGTTTACATAGGGAAACTTATATGAAACTATCTCCTTAACAAAAATTTTGACACAGGAAATAAGCAAATCAACCAATACCATAGACATTCCACTTCAAAAAACGTGTTTAAACCAAAACAGGAAGAAAACAAATTTCTGTAATTCAAATTTTAAAACTGATGAACCAGAATGCCTGTAAACTTAATAAGCATAGTAGTCGGCTTTACATACCTCTTTTACCCCGCACGAAGCCTCCAGAGAAGAAAACGCCCGAAACACCATCGCCACCAGGACTGAGAGCCGGACAGCACCGAAATACCACCCACAGACCTCAAAACAGACAGTTCTACGGCAATGAGGGAAATCACAGGTAAAACAAGAAAAGTTAGACCGATGTAGATCCAGGGAAAATGTATTCAGAGACAGATATGGTCCTTTGCAGAGAGATATGCCTCCTTCCAGAGGAAGGAAGCAAAAGAAAAATGCGAGATGCAAAAATCACACGCTTTAAACCCAAAAAAGGATAGGCATTGCCTTCCCTACTCGTGTCCCCGAATAAACGAACGCGTGGAGCATTAAACCCGCTCTGGAATTAGGAAGGTGACTCGAAACTTCGTGAATGTTTTATAAGTAGTCTAAAGAGTCCATAAATTAGCTTAGAAATAATGGAAATTTAAATTTCAAGTAAGATTATGATAAAATTTAGCCTAGTTTACATATTAAGTTTGAAAATAATTGAAATTTTTGTAAGATTGAGATAAAATTTAGCAGAAATTTTCTAAAATCTTAGTTATAAATTTCAAAATTCAGAATTTTGAGTATCCATAAGTTTTTGATTTTTTGAAACTTGTTTTACCAAATTAACAGAAATTTTTTAAAATCTTAATTACATATCCAACTTCAGAATTTTGAATACCCATAAAATTTTTATTTTTTAAAATTTGTTTTACTAGATTTGAGCAAGAAATCTGCCATCCTGATAAATTTGTGGTATCCATAAACAACCCCATATTTTATCCCTCTTCGAAACTGAAAATTACCTTAACTAATGATGAGGCAAAATGGTATACGATCATTTGGCAAATTCGTATCTTGTCCCACGTGTCAATCTCATTTTCCCAAATTCACAGCAAATCATATAATCAAAAGATTTGAATAGATCGCGTCTAGGTAGATTGAGATGAATATACCCAAGGCAGATATAAAATCTGAAACTTCTCATCTCATAACCCTGCCTTTCACCTGTTGCAAAATTATTAACCAGATCAAAACCCATAAGCAAGAACTGCCAAATAAAGTAAAAGCAACAGGTGAAGGTAGCATTACCCATGTCAAAGGTAGAGTTACCCATGCCTAGGCATAGTAAGGTAGCATTTGCTTCTTCAAATCCACGGTCATTGTTATTTTTAAAATTGTAATGTGATTTTAACAAGTTGGTAATAATGGTTTTCATATTATTTTGATCTTTTAATCATCAGTGTTTGAATTTTTTTTGGTTTTCATTCTAATTTGATCTTCTAGAGATAAATTTTATAAGATATATTAATATATTAAAATATTTCAATCTAGTTTATGTTTGAACTTTGACCATGTATTAAAATTTGTGTACATAAAATTAATGAATATGTGGATCTAATTAGAAGCAAAACTTGAAGTTATATGATTCCAGATTAGTTCACAATCCTAAATTAGTGAATGTCTTCACTCTTTTTGAGAAAAAAGAAAGTAATTACATTTGGTTCATTCTGGAAGCTAAGGGAGGAATTCGTGATTACAAGGGTTCATTGAGAGTATTGTTGCAAGGGTGGTGAGTGATTGAATCCGCCCCTGCGCGTGACCCTCTGCCAATGAACCCTGCGACTGCTATGTGTTTCACCAATAAACTGAAGCCGACACACCTCTGTTTTTGGATCCCACCTTATTCTGCTGTGTGCCGAAATAACATTTCAGGCATGTGATCTCCAGAGTTTTTTGTGTTCCTGTTACACTTGGAGAAAAAAGAAGCTCCAGGTCACTATCCTATCTCCAGAGTGGTTTTATTGCTCCACACGTCTGGATATTCGAGACACAACTCTGGAAGGCAAAGCCTCTCCTAATCAGTGTCAAAAGGGTGTGATTTTTGTTTCTCGCATTTTTCTTTTGCCTCCTTCCTCTAGAATGAGGCATATCTCTCTCTGCAATAGTCCATCACTATCACTGAATACATTTTTTTGGGATCTTCCACAGTCTATCATTTCCTGTTTTATCTATGATCTCTTTCATTGCCATAGAACTGTCTGTTTTGTGTCTGTGGGAGGTGTTTCGGTGCTATCCGGTTCTCAGTTCTAGTGGCTACAGTGGTTCTGACGTTTTCTTCCCTGGAGGCTTCGCGCGGGGTAAAAGAGGTATGTAAGCCTGCTACAATGCTTATTAGTTTCAGATATCCTGCTTTATCAGTTTAAAATCTAAGTTATTACATCTTGTTTCTCCCTGTTTGGCTTTAACAAGCTTTAGAAGTGGAATGTCTATAGTTTTGGTTGATTTGTTTATTTCCCGTGTCAAAATTTTTGTAAAGGAGGTCGTTTCATATAAGTTTCCCTGTGTGCAAACTCCAAATTTTTGTATTGTATCCCGCCCCTGTCTAGATTTTGGCTGCAGAATAGGCAAATGGTGGTGTAGGTGTAATGGATGTTTTTGCTGCTGTCTAGATTTGTTTTAGTCTTTCCTCTATCTTTTTTGCTAGGGCTCCATCCGAGTCTTCCCCTAGCATCCCTGTAGTATCCTCTAAGTTTTTTGTTTTCAATCTGGAAGCCTGTTTAGTCCTAGCTAAGCTCAGCTCTCTGGTTCTGGCCGGTTGACGAGTCTTTCCGGTGACGGATATCTTTCCCGCTAACTCAGTCTGGGGTGTCGGAGGGAGGAAGGTGCTGGAATGAGGTTGATAGGACGTTTGGCATGTGAAACATGCTTTACCCACCGACGTTTTTCTATTCAATCTCTCACAAATTTTCGGTATAAGCATTATCTTAATAAATGAACATATGGTTGTTTGTCAGTATTTGTACTTTCCGGAAGGCTTTTAACCTTTTATGATGGATCTCTCATAAGGTGGCATAAAGTTTGTCAGTATCTCTTTTAAAAATATCTGTTTCGTATCCTCTGAATGTTGTTCCATATCAAGCTAGCGTACTTGTTATCTGCCTTCCCTTGCTTTCTGTGTCTGGATTGTGATTCCACTTTTGGGTTATGTCGTAATCGGTCGTATTGTTGACGTCTCCTCTGTCATCTCGCGGTAAACATGGAGACTCTTTCCGATGTGTCGGCCTCGTCAGCATTGGTGCGGGCCACCATCGAGGCGGAAAAGGCTTACGGTGGCCTTTGTCGCCAGGGGGATGGCAGTCTGTTTTGGCCAATTCTATTATTTTACCATCCTCTCAGGCGGCACGTGAAATTAAGGGTGGCGAATATGAAATCCCATGTTGGAGGAGGAAGTAGCATCCAATTAAGATCGTCCCCCCACCCTCAGCTTGTAATCTTGATAGTATTTTCCTGGCGGATAGAATTACAAGTCTCCAAAAAAGAGCTCTTGTAGGTCGATGGTATTTTCCAGATATGGAGGATTCCCAGATGCGCTCATGGCTAGGAAAAAGATGGAAAGCCCTTCTGGGATATATTCCCACTATAGTCAGGTTGATGAAGAACTGGTATAGCTTCCACTTCCTTAGTGAGAAAGACCTGGAGATTATTCGTACTCTTCCTTGGGTCCATGGAAAGAGTTTTTTAGCTCTTCATCACTGGTACATAGGATACAATCCTCTTAAAAGCACTCCATCCAACAACCTTATTTGGGTTAAACTTCCAGGGCTACCAATTGAATTATGGACAAAAGAGACTCTAACTAATATCAGGAATGCGATAGGGAAATTTGTCTATGTGGACCCAAAGTGTCTAGGGTCAAAAGACAAGAGAGTGGCATGGATTCTAATTGAGAAAGAATATCGTGGAGGTTTCCCTGCCCACATTGATCTTCTATGGGGGGAATCAAATGTGCAACAGAGATTAGACTTTTGGGGGGTTCCATTTCGCTGCTCTTCTTGTCACAAAACAGGTCACTTAAATGAGAATTGTCCGTTCCATCGGGGGGATAGGCATAAAGACAGGAAATTTCAAAATAAAAATAATTCAAAATTCTCGGAATTTAAGTAGAGGAATGCTGAAAGGGAAAGAAAGATATCGCATTGGAGGTCTTCACTCTTAGGAATGTCTAAATTTTCTTCTCCCCTACTATCTCCATTAATGAAGCCTAGTGGTTTCTCGCCAATGTATCCTCCCTCTGCTTCACTTTTCCCTCCAAAATCTATTTCTTCCTATGGGAGGGAGAAGGATCCTCTAAACCTTTCATATCCTCCTGAGCCTATACCATGTTGAGAAGTCCCTCATCCATCACCAATTCCCCATCCTATGGCAAATTTCTCATCTTCGTCCCACATTACGTACATTCCATCATCTTCACCTTCCCTAGTTAAATCCCATCACCTATCAAAAGGGAAGGAACCATGCTCTATAGTGACTCCCCCAAATTCTCCGGTCATTTATCCTACAAATTCTGTAGGAAGTGACCTGGATTTTCTCTTGAAGAAGAAATCCCTAGAACTTTGCCTTCTTACTATCCATAAACCTTGTTCGGCCTCTTCTCCCCATATCAGTCCTAATTCGGCAAGTAATATAACTGTAAGGAGGAAGCAGAATAGAGGAACAAGGCATTTCCGTGGCAGAATGGAAAATCCTATTAACCTAAATAGGGACCACTCCCTAATTGACATTCCTATTATTGATCTCTCTGACAAAGGGCCCCTTGGAGCAAGACAGGTTGGAGACAGGCCATCATGATTCACATCATTTCTATGAATATTAGGGGTCTAGGGGCGGACCACAAATTCTTAGCCCTAAAGGATTTATTTTCTACAGCTCAATCCAATATTATTCTCATACAGGAGACTATGCATGATACTGCTGTTTCTATTAGATATTTTAAGCGTATGTTTCCTTCTTAGCATATTGTTGCCACGGATGCAAATGGATTATCGAGGGGTTTAGCAATTTTATGGAATCCTCTCTGGATATCGACAAAGGCGTTTAAATGTTTTGCAGGAATTCTCCTATTAGCAAATTTTCGGGGTTTAGCTGGTTCTATTCATGTCCTAAATGTATATGCCCCTTACAAGGATCATTGTCCATTCTGGAACCGGTTCTTATCCTCTGAATTTTGGGAAATAGACTCTCTCCTTATCGGGGGTGATTTGAATTGTACTTTGAGCAGTGATGAGGTTTGGGGGAGGGGAAAAAAGGATGATCCTTTAGCTGGACTCATCAAGGGGGCCATTCTCCATCATAATATGATTGATGTATATCCACAAATCATGGGTCCTACATGGGACAATGGCAGAACAGGAACTTCCTATCTTGCCAAAAGGTTAGACCGTTTTTTGATAAATGACAAGCTTATGGACCGTATGGGCAGGCCGTTATCTAATATTTTGAACTGTTTTATATCTGATCATAGGCCCATCTCTTTACAGTGGGGAAAAAGGAAGTTCAGGAAGGGTCTCCCATTTAAATTTAATAGAGTATGGCTGGAAGATGTTGAATTCAATGACCTAGTCAAAAAATCATGGTCTTCATGTCTCCCTATGGAAAATTCTTCCCCATCCCAAGCCCTTCTAGATAATCTATGTGCTCTAAAGGTTAAGGTAAAATCATGGCAGGAAAATAAGAAAAAATCCAACAGGAAGGTTTTGAAAGAGATTCAAGAGGAATTGGATGCTTTTGCTGAGAAGCTGAAAGAAAGTAATATCTCTCTTCAGACCCGAAGCCGTATAAAGGATTTGGAAAAAAAAAGACACAAACTGCTAGCTATCGAAGAAGCATCATGGAGGCTGAAGAGCAGAGCTTTATGGCTTAAGGAAGGTGATAGAAATACAAAATTCTATCATAGATTTGCAAATAGTAGGAGGGAAATTAACTCAATTTGGGAAATAAAAAGTGAAGGGGGTGTTTTGCTTCACTCCCAGGAGGAAATTTCAAAGGAGGCTGAGGCACATTTTGAAAAGTCATATAAAAGGAATGAGAACTGCAGGATGGAGGATATCTTATGGGGAATTGATCTCTTTCCTACTATGTTTGATGAAGAAAAAAACAATGCTCTATTCCAGCCTGTTTCTGAAGAAGAACTTCTAACAGTTATGAAGACTTTCAAAAAAGACAAAAGTCCAGGTCCAGATGGGTGGACTATTGAGTTTTTCATACATTTTTTTGATTTGATCAAGAAGGACCTTCTAGCAATGGTGGAGGAATCGAGACAGAAGGGTAGTATTCATCAACATATTTCGTCTACATTCATTGCTCTCATCCCTAAAAAGAAAAAAGCATCTGTTTTCTCGGATTTTAGACCAATTTCTCTCTGTAACGTGATTTACAAAATCATCTCAAAGATTATAGCAAGTAGAATCCGAGGGACTTTGTCAAAATTCATATCCCAGGAACAACATGGTTTTCTTCAGAACAGGAATATCATCGAGGCAGTGGCTAACACACAGGAGAGCTTACACTCATTACACACTAAAAAGTTGGATGCAACAATCCTCCAATTAGATCTAAAGAAAGCCTATGATAGCCTTGATTGGGGATTTCTCAGATGTATTTTATGCAAAATAGGACTAAACAATGCTTGCATAAGTTGGATTATGGCCTGTGTAGAAAATGTCAAATTTTTTGTCCTTATCAATGGTCTTCCATCAAACTTTTTCCTGGCAGCTAGAGGACTCAGATAGGGATGCTCCCTATCCCCTCTTCTGTTCATTCTTGCTATGGACTCATGAGTTTACACATTAAAAGAGCTATAATGGAAAAACAATGCAGGCCCATGTTGATCTATAGGGGAAATCACATATCCCACAGTTTACTCGTTGATGATATCATGATTTTTGAAATGCTCTGCCGGGTTACATGGAAATGCATATATGACATACTAAATAATTTCCAAAGAGCCTTTAGAATCCTAATAAATGAAGGAAAATCTTTTTTCTATTTTGATGAAGGAGATATGGATTCAATGGAATATCTGAGAGAACTATTCAATATAGAAGTAAAACCCATAAAGGAAGGAATGAAATATCTGGGTTTTCATCTTAAACCAGCGGGCTACACAAAAGCTGATTGGATGTGGATCACTGATCGCTTCTTTAGAAGAATAGCAGGGTGGGAGTACAAGTGTCTCTCTATGGCAGGCAGAGCAGTACTGGCACAGTCTGTTCTGGCTCAGATGACAGTTTATTGGGCCCATCTATTTTATGTCCCCACAGGCATCATTTCTATGCTAAACAGATTGATGGCAAATTTTATATGGGGAGGTAGTAAAGAAAAAAAAAAATATCATTTGACTAATCTCAGGAACATTACTATTCCAAAAGATCTGGGAGGTTGGGGAATCATGGACATAAGAAATTTTGGGAAGGCTCTTCTATGTAAGTCCCTATGGAGAGGTATAAATGGGGACAGTTTATGGAGCACATCCATAAGGAAGAAGTACATGGGAAACAAAGACTTACTATACTGGCACAGGAAAGGGACTATTGGTTCCCCTCAAGGATCTGCTATATGGTTGAGTTTCCGGAAAATTGAGTCTTTCTTCTTGCAAAACCTCTCTTGGAATCTTCAAAATGGCAGGAATGTTTATATCGGGTATGATCATATAATGGGTACGGGGGAGAATTTCATTATACCACCAAACATCATAATGGCTCTTCATCGAAAGGGAATTTTCACATGGAGTCAAATCATAGCAGGGTGGCAGGGAGGCGCTCCTATTTGGAAGGATCCACAGGAGTTGGGTCTAAGAGGAGATTTATCACAGCAATGGAACAATATTATGATGACTATGAGAAACTCAGGTATATGCAGAACGGAAGAAAATGATTCCCTTACCTGGAGGGGAAAAAGGGAGAGGGAAGAAGTACAAGTAAAGGAAATCTACTTAATTTTAGTTAAAGGAATCCCTTCCCCTTTTCTGAATATTTTCCCGATGTCTCTGTGGAAAACTGGGGCTCCCTATAAAATGATTCATTTCTCCTGGCTAGTTTTTCACAATAAAAACCTTACTTGGGAGAATCTTCAAAAATAAACTGGATAGGTCCTGGTATATGCCTAATGTGCAAAGAGGAGGGAGAAAACAACTATCACATGTTCCTAAACTGCAGTTTCACTCTTCAGTTATGGAAGGATCTTGCATCCTACTTTGGTTTCAGTTTGGTGTTTCACTCATCCATGCAAGATGCACTGGTTTGGTGGAGCACTCAGAAATCTACAATTAGATCCATTCCTCAACTTCTCCTTTGGTCAGTTTGGAAGTGGAGGAATAAGTTATTGTTCCAAGATGGGAGGGAAGATAAAAAGACTGTGTTTGAGAAGATAATTTCTCTTCATAACTCTCTTCCAACTAAGATGATTCTACATAAAAATAAGAATTCCAAGGTTCAGAGGAGGGTCCATATGAGTTTTCTAAGAGTTTTTTTTTTATGGGGCAGCACAACATGGTATATGTGCTTGCGGCTTTCTCATATCAATGAATGAAGACCAACATTTTTCCATTTATTGGAATGGAGGTAAAGGTACAAACAACAAGGCTGAAGCTATGGCCCTTGCTGGTCTCCTACATTTAAGCACCTTCCTTAATATTCAAAATCTTCAGATCTACGGTGACTCTAAAATCATGATTGAGCATGTCATAGGGAAATTATCTATAAAGAACTCCATGTTAACAGGGTGGATGAATAGGATAAATGTATTATGGAACAGAAGAAAGGATTATTCTATCAACCATGTGGAAAGAACTTTTAATACTCGTCCTGACAACCTATCAAAGAAAGGGCTCTCAATCCAACCAAGTATATGGAAAATGGAGATTCAAATGGGAACAAGCACATATCAGATTGAAGATTTTTCCTTGCCGAGTACTTAAACCATTTTTGTTTTTTGTCTCTCCCAGATTATATCTCTTTTGCTCAATGCCTCTACCTCTTCACAAAAGGTATGTTTGCCTATTACCTTCTTGTATTTCTCAATGTGATGGGGTTGCTTTATCTATATGGACCTGAATGGTCATCCTGTGTCTATGGACAGATATAGTCTGTTATGCTACATATTTCTACTTTCATCTCTCCATGTAAGTTTTTTTAAACTCAGCAGTGCTATGATCAGCACAGTTTTTTATCTTTTGCTTTAAGCGTATATCTGATTATCTATGTAAATATACTTAATATAAATATAAACACTGCTTTTTTTTCGTACTAAAATAATAATAAAAAAAAGAGACAAACAAAATATGTACCTGTGTAGCTCTGTAAGAATCACTATTCACAACATGCTTCACACAAAATAAACAAGAAAAACTTGATCATATTCTTCGTCCTTCTTCTTCTCCAACATGTCATCTTATTTGCAAAATATTTAAACATCTTTTCAGAAAGCTTGAAAAAAAAATCTCCCACTAACAATAAGGCAAAACACACATACATAAATGATCTAAACAAATCAAACGAACATATGGAAGACATTAGGCTCTTACCTTAAAACAAAAATGGTATATTATCATCTCATCTCATCCTCAATGGAACTCTCCTTTTCACCTATTGCAAATCAAAGTTCCTTTCAAAACTAAACCAAAATCAATAAGCAAACAAAAAAATTAAAGGTAAACGAGCTAATGCAAATCAAAGTTCCTTTCAACCCTAGGCCAAAACCAATAATCAAACAAAGAAATTAAACCTAAACGAGCTTTCCCACAACATGCCAACTCTGGAAAATTCCCAGAATTTCAGTGTAAAATCAATTTAATAATGAAAAGTGTTTAACCTCTCCTATGAATAACAATTCTGAGGGCTCTATGTCATTCTATAGCAAGGCGGAATCCCATTATCCATTATGTACATATGCGTAGCGTAGATAAAAGCATAAAAACTCAACTGAAACATATAAATTAGAAAAGAAGAATAACAACATACAAAGTAAATCGCGTAGCCAATTGATAAAAATGAAAAAGAAATAGCCAACAAAAAGCACCCTAGACTTTTATCCATGACTCATTCCAAAAGCTCGAACAGATAATAGTACCTTTCAGCGATATACCCTCTGTTGTACACCCTACAACAAAATAAAACTACCTGGAAAAAGAATGCGAACAGAAAGGGAAATATTCAAGAAATTAATGTGAACACTCATCATCTAAGAGGATGGTACCTACATGACCGAGGGCTAGCGATATTTTTCAACAGACTTTTACCCATGACTGCTTCCGAAAGCTCGAACAGATAATAGTACGTTTATCGCTCCACACATATTAATGCAGGCCATTCTCTAACGGGAAAACCCTTCAACAAAATAAAATTACCTGATAAAAGAATGTGAATATAAAGAGAAATACTGAAGAAATTAATGTTAACACTAATCATCTAAGAGGTTGGTTGTTTACCTGACCGAAGGCCTAGCTACATAGATTAACATTACATGTACCTGCAGAGACCATGAGATACAGAGATCAGTGAATGATTTTGTGAAAACAAGATTGGAAGAGTCAGTGCCTTACTCGTTATAATGAAACAAAGGAAAAAGTATACGGACATGCTTTAGCACGTTTATATTCAGTCCTACCAAGAGGTTGGTTTTTTTACCTGACCGCAGGATATTCTGAGGCTTTCACTGCCACGTTGCAACGCTGTTCCCACGTCAAACACCCTCTGTTGCCGTCCGGACACGAGAATAGCCCATTTATCCAAAGAACCGTAAAACAGGAGCCTCTGGCGGGACTCGGCGGCAGCCCAGGAAGCCTCTTCAAGAAGGCCTCCTCCTTCATTTCTTCCGGATCGATCCCTTTACCCATGACTACGACCTTCGCTCGGCTCCTTCGCACGAATAGGATCGTTACCGGGCAGAGGAACAAAGCCACGGCCGCCGAGCTCAACGTGATCCTGGCTAATTACTAGAGTCGGAGGTCACATTAGGAGGCAACTTACCGAGAACCTTGATATAGGCCTAGGCCTTGTATGTCTGGTTCGTAGTCAATTTCAGGGTCGATAGCGGGCCGTCTGCAAGGTAACACGACGAGGAACTGCTGCGTAAGAAGGCAGCATTGCAGGAGTAATTGAAATTGCAATGAACGAAGGGAGAAGGTGTACGAACGTCCTTTCGCACGTTTATATTCTGTCCCAGTTCTTTCCGCGTGTCAGAGGACAAAACCCAAAAGGAGAAAGAAAATTTCTTTATGGGATTCTCCTCTCCACCTGTTACAATATTATTAAACGTGAATGTTTTATCTATCTTGTAAACCGAGAATTAAACTATCGTCGCTTTATCTTACAGAAACCAAAAGGTGTACGAGCATCCTTTGTCACGTTCCTGTCCTGTCCCGCCTGTCAATCTCAGCTTTCCAAATTCACAGAAAACCATATAAAACACCATTTTAGAAAATTTTGAACACAGCGTCGGAGGCAGATCGAGGTGGATTGAGCCGGATAAACATAAGGCAGGCATAGAAACCGAAGCTTCTTATCTTATAACCCTCCCTTTAATCTGTTACAAAATTACAAACCAGATCAAAATTGATAAGCAAAAACTGCCAAATAAAATAAAAGTATTATCTCTATCGTTAAAACCTTTGCAATTCCCATAGCTTCGTCGTGAAACCCTTGCAATTCCCATAATAGCTTCGTCGTGAAGTAGAAATAATCAAGAAAAATGGTTTAATGATTAGGGTTTTATGCAGCTAAAACCAGAAAACAAGTGCAAATTCTGAGAAGGCTTCTCACTGTGCAAATTTATAAGTAAAAACCATCTGAATAAATATATAGTGAGAAACAAGTGCATACCTGCCAGTCCACTCCATTTGGTAACACGGCTTTCATCTCTAGCGATTCTCCCGCTTTACATAACAGCAAGAAAATAAAATCACCCGGGCAATCGAGGTAATCACCCAGAGCAAAAGAAAGAACGAGGAATTACAATTAAAACGAAAAGGAACACATCAATTACAATAAAAAGGGAAAACCGATGAAAATTAAAAACATACGAAAACAATAAAAACAGGATGCATGGCCATGCAACTGACGAAACACACAGCGACAAAAAAAAAAAAGGCAAGCCAATGCAATGTAAAAGACAGAAGAAGAGATGAAAGTCTGGCAGATGTTTGACATGCGAGAATGTATTATATGCTCCCTTTTTCAAACGGTCAAGACGCTCTGAACTGATAGCTTTTTGGTTTGGTAATGGGGCCGGGCATTTCATTCCCAACTGCATGCGCTTCAAAATTTGAATTGAATTGGCTGCACAAAAGAGAACGATCCAGCTTTTTGTTAATTTCCTTTTTGTCTGGTTTTATTTTTTTACCTTTATTTGTTTTTTCTAAATATTTATCCTTTTAAATTATAAATACTTTCATTATTTTTAATTATCAAAAAAAATTATTTAGCTTGTTTTATATTATAATTATTTTCATTATTTTTATTATTTTTAATTATTAAAAATATTTAATTTTAAATTATAAATATTTAAATTTGATTTTTTATTTTTTTTAAACCTAATTTTTAAATTTTTATATTTTATATTATGGAAAATTTATATTTTGTTTTTAGTTTTGAAATTTTTATTGGAAAATATTTTTATATATTTAAATTTGCCAAAAAAAATTGTTTAAAAGCAAAAACTTAGTACATTAACATCATAATTATAAAAATCTTATTTAATTGTTAATATATTTGAAATTATCAAAAACATCTTTAACCCTGAAAAAATTAGTAAGTGGAATATTGGGCTATCAAAGAAAGAGAGTAGAGAGTGGAATGAGGGAAAAATGTAGTACTTATGATAGGACAAAGATTAAAAAGATTAAAAAAAATAGGGAGTGAGCGTAATTTTATTTTATCTATAAACTATTATGTTTTTAAGTGAAAATAAAAGAAAGGAGAAGAATAATGTTTTATTAATAAAATATTTAATTAGATATTTAGTGTTATTAAAAAATTTGTCATACATTAAAATTGATTTTTTTTTAATAATATAATATTTAAAATTTTGATGATGTTTTAACTCATAAAAGAACTAAAATTTTATTTAGATATTTATGTTATATATATTTTGAGATTAATAAATTAAATTAAATTTTTTTATTGATCCATATTTATTAAAGTTGGGATGGATGTGAAAATATTATAATTGAAATAAATGTGAAAATTATATATATGTGAAGTAAAGTTGTATTTTAGTTCTGTAATATAAAATTAAAATTTTCCATAAAATGGGAGAAAACTGGTGAATTTGCGAAAGTTGCGGTGTTTTGTTTGTTTGTGGGGAAGGACATGATACCAAAGGTCGTCCGAGAAGGCCGCTCTACCTCAGCATACCTCAGCACGAAGGAAGCCCCCACCCCTAATTTGAGTGGTTATATTTTTTGTTGGGGATTTTTCTGGTAAAATCCCAAAAACAAACAAATCAAACTGAATACAGAGTCAATGCTCTGTTTCACTGCCACAGGATCTTTTGCACAGGGAAGCTTTAATAAAAAATTCTGAGAACAGAGTATTACATATCCACACAAAGAGATTTGTATTCGTTAAAATATAATGCCTGATACATATTCATCCTCTTTTATTGAGAGGGATTCACCAAAAATACATTCAGCCAACAAAAATAAAACTCTGTCTCCTCTTGAGAATTTACATTGCTGCTGTGAAAAAATTCTCATTTACATTCACTGCTGTGAAAACATTTTACATATACTGCTGTAAAAATAATTTTTACATGTGCAGTAAAATTTTACATTACATTCACCAAAAAAAACTTTCTTTACTCACACCATACAATTCTTCATTCGCTCTTCCCTTTGTTTGAGCAACCAACAAAGCTTACATTTCAACCCCTGGTTTTTATGTTGCACTGTTGTGCGTTATCTCCTCCTTGCTTCACACGCTGTTCAACTCATAACCTATGCACTGCTGTGCACTCCTCTCATTTTTCGTTGCTGCCTTGACTCTGCAATTCGCACTGCTGTGCGTATTTCATTTCATCACACTGTTGTGCCCTTACGCTCTTCACACTTCTGTGCATTTCATTCCATTTTCTTCATTCGCTGCCGGGTTCTCTCCATTTACATTCAACCACACAAAAACGTTCACACTCTACTGCTGATTCATATGTGCTGCCCCTTATCACTCTACGCACTGCTGTGCGATGCATACTCTCCTTTCGTTTCTCCGCTGCCGCGCATTATCTCATTCATCCCATGTGCTAATGAAACATTACAGCAACAAGCCCTTTTTTGTTTCATTCATTATGTTAATGAACCCAGAACAAAAAACATATGTCAAAAAAAAAACGACTCCCAAAGCAAACATTATATTTACGTGCCGTAAATAAAAAATCTTCTACCAACTATCTACGACCAGGAGAAATTCATTAAATGCCTTAATGAGAAAATCTGCAGTCAACCAAACGTTTATTTTACTCCACACAATCTTATTTAATGCAGGCCTGAACGCAAGTTGAATTGATGGACGGCGGAGAACGCTTAGCTGAATCAGACGGTTGTGGTGGATTTCGGAAGCCCTTTGTTTGCCGAACTTTACGTCCCGATATGGCAGGTGGTTTTGCAAAAAGTGCTAGACGCGTGGAGAAATTTCACTGGATCGGAGTCGATTGTCCGGAAACCGCTCGCTGACCAAAAGCGGTCCGATATGTGTCAGTGGTTTTCCTGAGCTGTTTTGATGGCGGATTCCGGCTGATGACTGCCCTGCTATTGCTGTCCCTGCACAGCAGTTGGAATTAATATTCCAACACTCCCCTTTAATTTCAACTGCTGGGCGTTTAGTCATACCCAGACACTTCATCAAAAATTCAAAACTTTTCTGATCCAATGGTTTGGTCAGTATATCTGCTACCTGCTCCTTCTCTGCTCTCATGGGAGTTTTAACTTCATATCTCTCCCCTATAAGAATATTCATATGATAGAGTTCTACCAGGCTCTTCATCAAATCTTTAATCTCTTCCTCTGTCATATTGACAAGGGTGTTGGCAGTGAAGCCCATCTCAACCATCTTGGCAAGAGTTACATATCGAACTCTATATTCTTTAAACAGATCTTCAAGGAACTTTAATTCCTTTCTCCCATTCATGGGTTTTGTCCATTTCTTATTTTTAACTCCATCTTCTAAATGAACAGGGTCATCAACATGACTGGATAAAGCAAACAAAGAATTCATACCTTCATTTGTTGCCTCTTGTTCATTTCTCCTCAAGGGTGTCTCTTGCTGCCCTTGCGTTGGCATTGCTGTTTGGGGATGTACTTCAGCCATCTCCTCATCACCTTCATCACGATACAAACAGTTTTTAACATTTACTATTTTCTCTAAGCTTTCATCACAAGCTTTCTCCTCAATGAACTGAGGTTTTGCTGTCTTCACTTTCTCCATGCCTTGATAGGCTATCTTGAGAGTTTCCCATGCTTCTTTGGATGTCTTAGCTGCTGCTATCCTTGGAAACACACTCTCATCCACTGCTCGATACAAGAAGTAGAGGGCCTTAGCATCCTCCTTCTTATAGTTCTTCAACAGCTCTTTCTCTGCCTGAGTTAAGCTATTAAACTCATCATCATTTGCTGGTTTTTCAAAACCATCTTCAACAAATTCCCATAAATCTTCTGAGAAAAGAAAAGCTCTCATAACTATTGCCCAATAGTCATAGTTTTTCCCATTGAGTAGTGGGAGCTGAGTATTAAAAATACCCATGCTAGTGCTGGTGCTGGCCATTCCTTGCACTTCTTAACTATGCTTTAAAATGCTTGACTGTGTATTAAAATAACTCACTGTCTTCAACAGTAACACAGAAAACTTGAGAAATACCTGGATCCTTTTGCTGAGTCTTCACACTGCTGGAGAAGCTACTGCAGCAAAAGAACTCCTTCCTTCAGCTTATTTGACACCTTCAAAGAGCCTAAACATGGCTCTGATACCACTGTTGGGGATTTTCTGGTAAAATCCCAAAAACAAACAAATCAAACTAAATACAGAGTCAATGCTCTGTTTCACTGCCACAGGATCTTTTGCACAGGAAAGCTTCAATAAAAAATTCTGAGAACAGAGTATTACATACCCACACAAAGAGATTTGTATTCATTAAAATATAATGCCCGATACATATTCATCCTCTTTTACTGAGAGGGATTCACCAAAAATACATTCAGCCAACAAAAATAAAACTCTGTCTCCTCTTGAGAATTTACACTGCTGGTGTGAAAAAATTCTCATTTACATTCACTGCTGTGAAAACATTTTACACATACTGCTGTAAAAATAATTTTTACATGTGCAGTAAAATTTTACATTACATTCACCAAAAAAAAACTTTCTTTACTCACACCATACAATTCTTCATTCGCTCTTCCCTTTGTTTGAGCAACCAACAAAGCTTACATTTCAACCCCTGGTTTTTATGTTGCACTGTTGTGCGATATCTCCTCCTTGCTTCACACGTTGTTCAACTCATAAGCACTGCTGTGCACTGCTCTCATTTTTCGTTGATGCCTTGACTCTGCAATTCGCACTGCTGTGCGTATTTCATTTCATCACACTGTTGTGCCCTTACGCTCTTCACACTTCTGTGCATTTCATTCCATTTTCTTCATTAGCTGTCGGGTTCTCTCCATTTACATTCAACCACACAAAAACGTTCACACTCTACTGCTGATTCATATGTGCTGCCCCTTATCACTCTACGCACTGCTTTGCGATGCATACTCTACTTTCGTTTCTCTGCTGCCGCACATTCTCTCATTCATCCCATGTGCTAATGAAACATTACAACAACAAGCCCTTTTTTGTTTCATTCATTATGTTAATGAACCCAGAACAAAAAACATATGTCAGAACAAAAAACGACTCCCAAAGCAAACATTATACTATCTACGACCAGGAGAAATTCATTAAATGCCTTAATGAGAAAATCTGGAGTCAACCAAACGTTTATTTTACTCCACACAATCTTATTTAATGCAGGCCTGAACGCAAGTTGAATTGATGGACGACGGAGAATGCTTAGCTGAATCGGACGGTTGTGGTGGATTTCGGAAGCCCTTTGTTTGCCGAACTTTACGTCCCGATATGGCAGGTGGTTTTGCAAAAAGTGCTGGACGCGTGGAGAAATTTCACTGGATCAGATTCGATTGTCCGGAAACCGCTCGCTGACCAAAAGTGGTCCGATATGTATCAGTGGTTTTCCTGAGCTGTTTTGATGGCGGATTCCGGCTGATGACTGCTCTGCTGTTGTTGTCCCTGCACAGCAGTTGGAATTAATATTCCAACATTTTTGGTATAATAAAAGTTATATTTTATTCAGTTATCGGTTCATTATGGGAAAAAGTAAAATTGTATTTTAATATTTAAATTATTAAAAAATAATATTAAAGCTATATATATAAATTGAGATGTATGTTTATTTTGGAATAAAGTTTTTATAATTTAATTTAATTATTTATAAATTTTTAGGAGTCGTGAAAATAAAGTGTTGAATGTAAAGAGGTTTTAGGTTTAAATCTTTTGATTCAATTATATTTCTGGAAGGGACATACATAAGAGGTTATAATGGTAGTCATCAAATCTTCAGATTCATCTGTCTCTATGGAAGGAGCACACATAAGTACCTAGATGTTATAGTGGTAGCTATAAGTAACTAGTAATACAAGAACCAATCTATTTGTTGATTCCTCCAGATTTAGAAATATCAATAACTATTAAGTGAATGGTAGGGATTTATCTTCCATAAAATATTCTAGAATATTTTTAATAGTATACACAAATCAAAGACTTAGATCTATTTTTAAAGTAGTTATGTCATTTTTGTCATTTTAATTAAATTTATTAATTAAAAAAAGTCATATTAATAAGTATCAAATGAAATGAGTTATGGTTTTTTTAACACATGGTGTTGACGAACCTAGTATTAGACCATAGTTTTATAACAAAGCCTATTTATAAATTCAGAATCTACATGATTAAGAATCTTGTTAATTTTTATTTTATTTTAAATGTATTATATTTAAATATATATTAATTCTTTTTATCATTAATAATAATAATAATTTTAAATAAAGTTATAATTTAGTTAATTCTTATGATTTTTTTAATTAAGTAAATTTTTTTGGTAGAAATCACATAAGAGAGAAAAAAAAAAAATTGGGGGTCTTGATGATGAACCACACTTGTTGGTTCGAAACGCGTTGGCCAAAAAAAAAAAAAATCTCTAATGTGATTTCTACCAAAAGACTTTGCTTAATTCATTATGGATCACAAAGCTTGAATACCGAGATCTTTTTAATATTAGTAATTTCAGATGTAGGATAGAAATAAGTATTTTGATATTTATTATAAATTGTTTATTGACATTTACCAACTATTTAATCTATATAAATGTGTTAATTATTATAATAATATGTAAATACATTTTTTGTTAATATAAAATTTCAATTAAAAAATTATTAATGATAAAAAAAATGCCTTATATATAATGTATTTATAACCATCATTAAATAATAATAATAAAAGACAATTTGCAAAATATTTAAAATTTATTTTGGCATACTGGTTTATGAATCAACTTGTTTGATATTATTACCTTGTCATTGCAATATATATTTGATAATGAAGTTACATGTTAATTTATTTCAGGTTTATTTTTATTTTTTGTAAGTGTAGGTGGTGCCTTCCTTTTCTATTTATATTATCCAATAAGACTAGATACATCGTTTTGGTGGCCTCAACCTGCCCCGAAGGGAAACTAGATCTGTTGGCCACTTGAGTTTGCTATAAGCATTCCAAAAACAAAATTTCACTAGTCCTTCCATCTGGGCTATGTGCACTAAGCAGTTAAAAATACTTAACAAACTAAGAACTAACATAAAAACAACTGAAAAAAGAGTTGCCGCTAAAAACAGAAGAAACATTGAAGGATTATTCCTTTCGGTCATCAGTAATCAGATCAGCATTGGCAGGGGTTGCCATGGGTTCTGTGGGAGCTTGAGTCATCTGAGCCAGCCTTTGTTGGATCTCATCCAACTTGTTATCTTGCATAATCATAATCACCTGCATATTCTTCATTTCCTTTTTGAGGTTTGGCATCCCTTGGGCAATTTCGGCCACTTCCCCTGCCACCTGCTCTAGCACCTTCGTAAGGAGTCGTTTTAAAACCCAGTAGACATGAAAGGCTTGCTGGTAGAGCGTCACCCCTCTACAAGTGTTTCCAGGGTCTTGTATTATTTCTGCCCACTCTTCTATCTTAAGGTCTGACTGTTCTTCCATCACGTTTGCCTCCATTTCTTGTATTAGTTGGCGAATGTCTTCATCCGTCCCCTCTTTGTAGGCTTTCACAGCTTCCTGAACTGCAGTCAACATGGATCTCCTTCCCCTACATTGGCTAGCAGGTGCTGCGGTTGATGGGTCAACTCTATTCTGCTGGATTGGATGTCCTCTGCCTCCACGCCCCCTTCCGCGGCCCGAGCGTGCCATCTTTCCTTTTATTGTTTCCTATTTACAATTTTCATTCGCAGATGTTAGATTTTGAAGATTTAAGAACTGGCCCTCCTCCTTAACTTTCTTGTCTCTTATCCCATCTCCCCTGCTCCAGTCACCTTCATTTGTCTTGGAATTCCGGTGATTATCTTCTCTCGGATGAAGAAAGGTAAGAAGGCCTTCCGTCATACTAACCAACGCCTGAGCCAGGTGCAGGGTTTTCATGTCTTGCCTTTCTACCTCCCTCGTATCCTTCATCGTGGGGTGAGCAGCCTCATCCTCAGTATTTTTCCCTAGACTATCTTCTGGGCAACACTTCCTCCATCCTTTTGGTGCCATTCCCTGCTTAAACCCCATTTCTTCTGCAAAATGCATGGCAGAGTAAAAGGAAACCCCGTGACTGCTCTCTTCTTCCCCGGAGGCATCCAACATTCCTCTTTCATCCATCATACTATTCAAGACAGAGAAAAAACCAGAAGAAGGTCCAGAGATGACATACCCGAAATCACAATTTCCCGTTGAGGCTCCCATCGGTTGCGCAACTCCCTGCTCCTCTTCCTCTCGACGTGGCTTACCTATCCTTCTCCACTTCGCCACCTTCAAATAATACAACCCATCTGTCCCACTTTCTATCCCATTACCACCGCTAATTCTACGTTTGTCTCTCATCCCACTCTTTCCACTCTCAAAATTCTCGCTGACATGCAGTACGCTACTGTGGCATGATGGGTAGAGCTATAGGCCATAAAGGATCCCTCTGTCCTGCTGCACTCATGATTTTTCCTACTACCCTCCCCTGTTTTCCTCCACACCCCATCTGTAGTTCTATTCTTCATTATGATCCTGAGTTAGTATCATTTTAAGTGGTTCTAATTCTGGCTTCTCTGAATGATTCATCCAGATACTATTCAATTTTCCCCCTTGTTCCTGGCTTCCCCAATTTGCGAGAAAATCTACTGCTCTGTTGCCTTCTCTTCTTACATGCTTAATGATCATGTACTCAAATCTCTTTAAGATAATTTCCAGTTCTTGGATCAGGCTAACCGTCCTCTTTGGGTAACTTTGTCCCATGAGGTCCCATTAATAAGCTTTTTAATTATGTGTGTGACCATTTGGGAATCTCCTTCCACTTCCAGGTTGTTGTAGCCATTTTTGATTGCTATCTTCAATCCTTGATATACTATCATCAATTCGGCTTCATTGTTGCTCATGATGCCGTCGTTATCTGAGTAAATCCATTTTGTTCTGCCTTGGTCATCTCAAAAGAGGCCGCCAATCCCCGCCGGACCCGGGTTACCTTTAGATGCTCCATCGAAATTTAACTTTATAAATCCTGCCGAGGGGCGAGAGAAATGCATGGGGCTATTGCATCCTATATTGGGTTGTTTCCACATTTGTGGAGCAACCATTTCTTGTTGTAGATTCAACTTTCTTAGAATTTGGTCTTCATCCGACGTCGTTTCCCAGTCCTCTGTGCTCCAAGATTCCGCTAAGATGGTCTCTTGAATATGACTCAATATTTTTCCCCATATTTGCTCTTTAGACATCTCTTTATTTTGAAAAATTCTCCTGTTTCGTTCTTTCCAGATCATCCACATATTCATGCCTACTGCTAGACTCCAGGCTCGTCTAACCACAGGGCTTGTGAATTGGCCTTGTCCCCATTGTTTAATTGTTTCCCTGATGTTCTGTTGATCTCTGTGAGTCCTTCCAAAGAGTCTCCTTACTTCTTCCCATTGTTGTTGTGCTCCACTACATGAATTCAGGAGATGTTCTTGTGTTTCCTGATCTTGTTTGCAGAGACAACATCTTGGGGGACCTTGAATCCTGCGCTTTTGAAGTTGGTCCCAGGTCAAGATGCGGCCTTTACATACCAGCCACAGGAAGTGGGTCACTTTTGGCCACCAGTTGCTCCTCCAGATTTGTTTCCAAATAACTGCCATATCATCTTGTTCTCTCTGAGTGGAGAGATGGTATGCTTCTTTAATCACAAAGTTTCCCTTCATTGTATAGCCCCATCTCAATATGGCTCGTCCCATTCTTATAGGTATTTTCCTTGTCTGTGTTTCTTTTGTATATATTTCTCTTTGCTCTTTGTCAACATGTCCATTCCATTCTTCCGGATTTTTCCAGGTTCTCCATGATTCTTCTTGGCACCCTTCCTTCCAGAAATCCCTTACAAAGTTCATCCCTTCCTCTTTTGCCTTTTGACATATGTCACTTAAAGCTTGTAACCCATTCAATCTTTCTCTTTGCTGCCAGGTTTCTTCCCAGAACTTGGCTGAACTTCCATTCCTGATTTCCCAGAAACCATGTTTAGTTATTATCTCTCTGTTTTGGTTGGCCAGATTCCATATTGTAGAACCTTTCGGGGTGTCCCTTAGTCTTAAGATTTCCTCTGCACTTGTTGGCATATTATATTTTTTTGTCCATATTCTTTTCCGTAGGTCATCTCCTCCCTTCATCCAATGCCACCAAAGTTTAGCTCCCATTACTTGGTTCAAGGAGTAGGGATCTCTAAGACCTAACCCTCCATCCGTTTTACTTTTCACTAATCCCTTCCAGGATACAAGTGCCCATTTTCTTTGTTCCCTCGGTCCTCCCCAAATGAATTTTTTAAAAGTATCCACCATCTTGGCACACGCACCTTTTGGGGCAGCCATTGCTAAGAGTTGATAGATCGGGATTGATTGTGGACTGCCTTGACCAATACTGCTCGGCCTATTATATTCAGTGTTCTGAAGGACCAGTTGGCTAGTTTGTTCGCAATTTTCTCAATGGTTTGTTGCCAATTATTCATTCTTAGCGGATTCAAAGCTAACAGAGTGCCTAGATATTTTGTGGGTAGTTCTCCTGAGTGAAAACCCAGAATTCTTGTTAAAAAATTGCTGATGTTTCCTGCTGTATTGAAAAAATACGTACAAGACTTTTCCTTATTAATTTGCATACAAGAAGCTTCCATAAAGAGGTCTAAGATCTCTTTTATTCTTCTAGCTTCTCTGAGAGACACAACACAAAACAACATGATATCGTCAACAAATTGCTGGTGAGTGATTGGTATGTTACTGCCCCATATCTGAATTCCTCTAATCTTCCTTTCCCTTAATTATTTTTTGATGTATCTTCCTAAACCTTTTGCTACAATGATGAATAAGAAGGGGGACAGTGGATCTCCCTGTCGAAGTCCTCTAGAGGCCTTAAAAGTTTGAGAAGGAGCTCCGTTCACAAGGATGGAGAAGTTGGGTGAGGAGATCATGGCGAAGACCCATTTGATCCATCGGTTGCAAAAACCAAAGGCCCTTAAAACTGCTTTCAAATAATCACAATTCAAGCGGTCGTAAGCTTTGGAGAGGTCTAATTTAATCATCATACCTGCTTCCTTTTTAGTTTTCAGAGAATGCACTACTTCTTGAGAGACCACCAGACCATCCAGGATTTGGCGACCTTCCACAAAACCTGTTTGTTCAGGGGAGATAATACTAGAGAGAATAGGCTTAAGTCTTTTAGCCATTAGCGTAGCTATAATTTTATATATAACATTACATAGAGCAATGGGTCTAAAGCCCTAGGGCTCTTCAGACTTAGCATCTTTAGGAATAAGAGATAAGAGAGTTGAGTTTAAGCCTGTACTTACCTTCTGATTTCTTCTTGATTCTTCCACCACGTCTAGGATATCTTGGCCCAAAAATTTCCATCCTGCTTGGTAGAATTCTGCTGTAAACCCGTCAGGACCAGGGGCTTTATTCTTCTTCATCCCTTTCACAATTTCTTCTACCTCTTCCAGAGTAGTTTCCCTCATCAGGGCTAGATTTTGATCCCTTGTGATCATGCTTGGAATCTCATTGCGTATTCTCTCAGTGGCTCCTCGTCGATCTACCTCAGATTCTATAAGGAGTTCTTTGAAGTGGTTTACCAGAATTTGTTCCATTTCCTCATGCTGTGTTACTCGTAGTCCTTCTTCATCTTTTATGGAGAAGATTCTATTTCTCTGTCTTCGCTAGATCATTGCATGATGGAAGAATTTTGTATTCCTTTCCCCTTCTCATAGCCAATTCACTCAAGATTTTTGTCTCCATAGAATCTCTTCTTGTTTCCTTATTTCTTCCATCTGCCCTATCAGAATCCCTTCTTCTCTGGCTAACTCCTCACTTCTACTTGCAATTATTATTTCTTGTTGGATCTTCTTCATCTTCTGATCTAGAAGCTGTTGGTCCTTAAAGATGTTTCCAAATTCCTCTTTGTTCCATTTTTTGATGTTTCCTTTTAGTTCCTTTAATTTTAGCTGGAAGGTCTGCATCCTGTTTCTTCCCCTTTGTTGACTTTGTTTCCACCATTCTTCTACTTTCATCATAAAATTTTGATCCCTGAGCCAGAAGGCTTCGAACCTGAAGGGCTTTTTCTTGGGGCTGGCTTTGATGTCAAGTTCTATTTTGATCGGCCAGTGGTCCGATCCCATTCCCGGTAGAATCATTGCTTCAATGAAAATGTCCCGATTTATAATCTGTTCTGACAGTAGAAATCTATCTAGTCTGGAGGCGATTTGATGTCTACCTCCCCTTCTATTGTTCCATGTGTAGATCCCGTTTGTTGTCTGAATATCTACCAACCTTTGTTCTGCTATCATATCTCCAAAGGCTTCCATATCTGCATCTGTTCTTCTGAGGCCTCCCCTTTTCTCATTTAGGGATGTGATCATGTTGAAATCTCCTCCTACAATCCATGGAAAGGCTAGAAACATGGAACGTATAATTTCCAGGTTCTGAAGAAAATTCCTGCGTTTGCCTGGTATGTGAGGACCATATACATTGGATAAAAGCACCCATTTCTGGGATCCTATATTCCTGAATCTTCCTGAAAAAATTCGAGGTAGATTATTCCAGTCTTCAAATTGAACCTCCTCTGGATTCCAGAGGATTGCCACACCTCCCGCGCTACCTATAGAATCTTGACCAATTATCTCATAATGTGGCTTGAAGTTGCTCATAACTTCTTTTAGTTTTTTTCTTGAATTTTTGTTTCTTTAACTAGAATTATATTGGGTTTATCTTTTTTTAGCCTCTCTTTCAGATATCTTTGTTTCCCCTTACTATTCAGCCCTCTGATATTCCAGGTTATGATGATCATTTCAACAATTTGAGGGGTTGTTGGAATACCTTCGACAATGGCACCACTCTTCCTGAGTTTACTAGCATCTCTCCAACCATTTGGATGGTCTCGCTCATAGGTCTTCTTCCTCTTTTCCTTCCTCCTTTCCCTATAGTACCTACTTCTGTGCTTTGTCCTCCTTGCGTCCCTAGCTATTCTGGCTGATTTGTTATTATTATCCCTCATTTCTCCTTGTATCTTTGGAACATGTCTTTGTATATTTGTTTCTAGTCTTCGGGTATGAATCTTTCATCCAAATGTCGCCATTCTTGCAGAAGTCTCTTCATAACCTGTTCTTCTTCTCCTTCTTTGTCCTGTTGTGGGTCTATCTCCATTTGGTTCCGTTCTTGAGGTCGATCTATCTTCTTCCCCTCCTTTTCTATCTCCATATTGTTTGACAGCTGATTCTTTCCTTTGTTTTTGTTTTTATGCTCCTCTGTTTCATCTTCACCATCCTCGCCCTCCGCTTCCATTTCTTCTTCTTGTAATACTTCAAACTGGTTCTGACTTTTTTTAGTACGTTCTGGAGAGAGTGAGTTTTGTTTAGTTTTTCTCTTTGGGGTTTTCTTCGCCTCAGTACTTCTGTAAACCCTTCATTGTCTCCTCCACTTTTCCTTCCCTCCTGTTTAGTATTCTCCTTTCTTCCCCCCAATTCTGTTGGTGTTTCATTAGTATTCATCGGGCAAGATTTATACAGATGGTCGTATTCATGGCACCGTCTGCATCTAAATGGAATGTGTTCATAATCGACTGGTTGTTGCCATACCTCATCATGGTATTCCACTTCAATATAATCCAGAAGCGGTTCTGTGATGTTCATGTAGACACAGATCCTGGCATATGATGTATATCTGCCTCTTTTGGTAGTTTCTGCCACCTTGACGAAGGTCCCAATTGAATTCCCAATCCCTTCTAGAATCTTTGGATCCCAAAACTCTATTGGAAGGCCAAACAGTCTAACCCATATTGGTGCTGCTAGCATTTTCTCTTTGTCTGGATTATAGCATTCTTCCCATTGCCTCATGAAAAGGCCTACATTATTGAAGAAGTATGGTCCCTCCTCAAAGATCCTCTCCTTATCTTCCAGATTTGCAAATATTACCGTGAAGAATCCCTTTGCCCCTAGTTTTAGATCAATATGTACCTTGGGCTTCCATCTCTGTTGCATCCAGTTAGTCAGGTCTTTCTCAGACAGCCATGTGCCTACAAACTTATAAATGAGAGCATGGTCTTTCATATATCCTCTGTACTCCTCAAGTTTATTGTTTGGAATAACAAACCTGGGTTTTTTTGTTGCTCGCGGCAGACATTTGTTCCCCGTCCTTGCTTGCCATATTGCCCCCATGACTGGCGTATCCTTGCTACGTCTCCCTGAGCCGCCGCTCGATCCATTCCGGCTTGTTTCTCCTGCTGCTACATTCTTATAGGAGGGGATCTCCCCCCCCCGCTCGGTTCTGTCATCTCTTTTGTCAGTCCTGTCTATTTTCGGGGTTTCTTCCTTCAATCGACCTAGCGTGGCTTGGTCTGAACTTCTGCAGGTGGATTCGGGTTCCCCTGCACCTTGACCAGGTGCAGGTCTGCCAGAGGCCGCCCGTTCCAAAACCCTAACCCTAATCATTCATCTTCGTCTTCGGCTTCAGCGCTCCAAATCCGTTTTTGTTATTCATGTTGTTTCCACCATTTATTTCAGGTTTATTATTTTGTATAATAATAAATAATATAAATATTATATATTTAAATGAAAATAATATTTATTAATATAAAAATATATATATTTAAATATAAATAGTTTATTTTTTTTCTTAGAAAAGAGTCATAATTTTATTTAATTTGAAACAAAGAACAAAATTACATTTGGTAAATGTATTTGGTTAGATAAGTCTTTCTTATGAGCAATAAAAAAAGAAAATTATAAAAATTACATAAAATATGTCAAAGTTAAGTGTGATAAAAATCACTTAACTTCTGGTTTTTTCTTTTTTTCTCTGAACTTTTTTGACAACCCCTCAGGGTTGGGAGCTGGTGGGCCCCAGTATTGTAGCAATAATGCTACAACTCCTGGAACTCCCCTCTTTAATTTTATCAACCCGGTAGTTCGTAACAAACTTGGAAGCGACGGTGCTGTATGCACAAGTACTAGCTCTTGCTGCAGCTGTCACTTGGTCAGCTGGCACAAGTCCACTAGGAGCTTAAGCCAACTTCTATGAGCTCTTAGAAGAAGCTTTTTTAATTGATGGATGAAAGCTAACTCGAAGGAAGCTAATCTAATTGCGAAAAGGAAATGAAAGCCAAAAAGGAACGCAAACCCTAGCAAACCTTAATTCTACCAGCTAGTCCTACTGACGCAAAGGAGAGCATGAAAACTACTGAAAGAGATGCCATTACTTCTAGGAAGGTAAAATGCATGTGTCTAAGTTATCACTATCTGAAGAAAACATCTTTTTGTATTTTTGATTAAGTTATTAGAATTATCATGCATGTGCTTTTAACTAGCTTTTCACTGTGCAGAGGTGGATCAAGGAGGAGAAGCGCTTGGGAAAGGTTGGGAAGGTTTAGAGAGGGTCTAAAGGGTCCCTAACACCCTTCCAGAGAGTCTCACAAAGTTTGGCTGCCAAGAAGCCGTGTTTATGAGCTTCTACAGGAAGTCTGCAGGGGTTCTACAGGACGTTCAGGATTTCTACAGGATGTTCTGTAATTCTTCTACAGGATGTTTCGAAATGGGATTTTGGAGCATGGATGGAGGGAAAAATATGGAGGAATGAGTATGGAGGTGAAATAGGGGTGTGAAGAGGCCTAGGACTTGGTGGATGAGGCTAAGGAGCGATTGGATTTGTTCAAGGATGGAGGAAGCGATGATGCACAAGAATGTAGGAATTAGGGCAAGGTGGGGAAAGTATGGCAAATGAAGGGTACGAATCATGGACTAAGGGTTGGAGCAGATTATCAGATGGATTATGGGTAGATAGAGAAGGATAACAGGTACTCTGCAAGTGGTTTTTCAAACTGAACAAACAAGGACATGCAAGAAAACAAAGATCTAGTTATGCTACCCTAATATGATCTAGCTAACAGTAACAAAAATGGACAACAGCTTTATTTATAACAAGAACCACGTACAACACGTGAGCAAGAACATTCCACAAGATCTGAATGCATGACTAACTCCTACCAATCTATCTTAAACATAAAAAGCTACTTTAACCATCAAGAGCAACCTAAATAACAAAGCAAGACTTAAATTTAAAGAGCAGATTTTATTCTAAGAATGTAGCGAAGACACATAAAGGTAAACAAAGGAGGTACTGGGCACTTGAGATGGGCCCAACCCCAAGAGCTACAGCCTCCTAAGAGAGATTTAGAGCTGGTGCAAAGCTGGATTCATCTTTATTGATCAAGAAATGAAGAGTTACATCAAAACTGTCCACAAGGAGAGCTTGAGAATGAGCTGAAAGCAAAGCTAATCTATTGCCTAAAAATCGAACTACAAAATGACTACAACAAGACTATGAAATGACTAACTACCAGCTACAAAATGACTAACCACTAGCTAACCAAAATGAGGCCCTAAGCCTTCTTATTTATACAAATTGAGGACCCCAACAGTCCTCCTAAACTTTAGGGACTCGGCTGCCCAAGACTTGTAGTTAACAACAGTCCTACTTGACTTGCTTGGCTGCCCTTGTGCTGATTGATTTGGTGGCCCTTGAACTCCGAGCTGATGGTGGAGAATTCGAGGTAAGGGCCCATAAATGAAGGGGACACCTTCCTACAAATCCTCCCCCTCGTTCTCCCACGAATTTGGCTGCCAATTGCTCATTAAGACCTTCAATTTTGTCTCCAAATTGACCAAAAAGGCTACACAAAGCACCCATTAGACTTGTTGGCATAATGACTAACCCAATTCACTCTATTAGCATAAATATAATCAAAAACATGCAATAAACTAATGAGAATGGTGGATTAAGTCAAATTAGGAGGTTGAATGAGCCCAAATAATTATCCATTTTTGGGGCTCATCATCACCCCCCTACTGAAAGTGTTGCTCATCCTCTGAGCAACCAATCTCTCTCCTCATCTTTGATGGCCCTGGTGGCCTCCTTGTCATGCCAAGCTTCTGAAGTGATGTCCTCTTTTCTGTCATGAAACCATGCTTCTTTGCTTCTTCCCACTGCCTGTTCCTTTTCCTAGTGAATTCTCAGCCTTGGTATGAGTGTGCAAGTATATTCAATCTGATGGCAGCAATGGTGGCGAAAGGAGATGAAACCAGTGGAGGATGGAAGAAAAGAGTGGTTGCATGTCTCCTCAACAATCTTCGAGCTTCAAATCCCTCTCCATAATTGATTCTAGCCTACCCAAAGGCTTCTACAGGATGTTTCTGGTAAAAATACAGAACTTCCTGTAGAAAGTTGAACCATGACTAAATTGTGTCTGAACCCTGAAAAGAATGAGTGTTCATGGAGGGGATGGATGTGCTTAGGGTGGCCAACACAGGTGCTGCCTCCTTAGCTAAAATCTCGGCCGATTTCTCCTTTTGCTGCCCTTTTTCCAAACTTCCTGTAGAAAGTCCTGTAGCTGAGTTCTGGCTTCCTGTAGAAACAGTCTTCAATGTTTTTGCCTGCTTGACTGAAGATGCCTTCTCCTTGACCTGTGCTGTGGTTGCCTTGGGTGTGTCCCTACTTGTTTTGACATTTTTAGTCCTCTCTGCCCGTGTTTGAAACCATTTCTCCCTTGGTGTTTGTGCCTTCATTCCTCCCACAGTTTTGGCCTCAACAATTTGGCCCTTTTTCTTGCTTTTCCTTTTGTTGTTCTTGTGGCTTTTCCTGTGATGGCCTATCCTGGGTCTTCTTACCACTGCCTTTCTCTCTTGCCTCCGCGTGTTTCCTTTCTTCAATTTTGTGCCACACTCAACTTGCTCCAAAAAGGATGTAAGCTGGTTGGTCTGGTTTGGTGAGAGTGCCCTGTTTCAATGCTTCGAGCAGAAAGGGACTGTTGTTTTATGTCTTCCTCTTTTGATCCTCAGGATAGGATTTCTCAGGTGTGTCAGTCTAAACATCAATCTGGGTACATGAGTATGGCAAACTGCAAAGGATTTGGGGCTAACAAGGAGTTGGGGAATAGAATGGTAGGAATACATCCATAGTTTAAATCAGAATGGTGCTTTTATCACCGATGCAGAGGATAAAATGTATTAGGTGGGCACATAAAAAAAAGGACAGATTTCTATCAAAGACATATATATTGCTATACCAATTCCCTGGTTATAATGCTTTTGCTGCCCAAACTCGACTGTCAAAAGGGAATTAAGCTCCCACAGACAGAGTGCAGAGCCTCAGTCAATCTTCACTGATAAGTATATTGTCCACACAAACCAAAGGCATGCATAGAAACAGTCAAATAAGATCTCCACCACCAGTTGTAATCTTCACTGCACAATTCAAAGTGGCACAAGACAATGGTGATCTCTGCACATGTAACAATGAGGATCACAAAGACAATGAACAGGAACCCAAATATACAGTAGAACTGATGCAGCCATATTGAAGTTAATCTGAAGAACAGTCCAATGGATATAGCTCCAAAAGGCAAAATGCCTCCAATTGGTATTGAGAAAATGGGCTGCATATACCAAGCTTGCTCTGGAATCTGCTTGGGGATTTGATTGGTCTTCGTTGGATCTTCAATTGTAGGTTCCTTGTAGCCAAAGTAACTGCCCACAAAGACCAATGGCACAGAAATTCCGAACCATAAAAGGACCGAGGCAAACATAGTCTGGAAAGGAACTACACCAGCTGATTTTTTTCCCCATAGCAGTGTATTGAGAATAAAGAAAATGCAAAAGGAAATGCCTGGAAACAAGAATGTTGTCTTCAGTGTGTTCCTCCTCTGTTCTGTGCCCTTGAACATCTGATATAGACGTGACAATGCATACCCTGCAAAGAAACCCATAAACACCCATAATAGCAGCATAGCTGTCATTAAACTTCCACGGTTCAATGTTCGCATCATGATCATTGCAACCATTTCGGAGAGAAATAAAACAACCATCAATGAGTTGATGATAGAGAACCAATTAACCGATTGTGCACACTTCAGTTGAGGATGTGGAAAGTGTAGATGAACAACAATTCATAAGTTTTAGCTGAGCCGCCTTTAATTGCTGCGTGATTTGCGTGAGAGAGTGAAGTGGCCAAGTGTACGTGGACACATGCAGACGCAGTGCTGTGATGAGCTGCATGTCCTCTTCTTGTTGATCAGTTACACTGGAGTTAAAGCCTCTACCACTGTCTGTTTTTATTTTTATTTTTAATTTTCACGTAAGTTGACTAACACGTACGCTGCATGATTCCTGGCTGATTGCTAGAGAATTGGAAAAGGAACTATCGGCTCAATGTTGCCATATTCGTGCCTTAATTCCACCATTCCATTTGTTTAAGCATTTCTTCAATTAGATTCATGCAACAGAGGAACAAGTTTTAGTCACGTACCTGAAGTCAAATGGCTGCTATGGCCTGTCATTTGCTGCATGCATTGGTTTTTCTGATTGCATGTGGCTTGGCTGCTAATTTTTGGTTGTTTTCCTTGTGCAGGTGTCCTCTAGCCAGATGCATGCTGCAGGAGTCCATTTCCATGCTCAGATCTGCACCTTGAAGCTGCTGCTGCTGAATTTTCACCAGACCAGAACTTATTTTCGCCATTGCTCCCAAACGGTAAACCGGATCGATCTGAAACTTGCTGAGCATGTTCCTATCATCATTATGCACCTCCCATAGCAAAATCGTGATCAATGGATGCACGGATTTCGAGAAAAATGGAAAATGGCTGAAGATTTCAGAGATCGATTTCTCGGAAACCGTGCATCGGAATCGGCTGAAACTGCTTGGGTAGGTTACCATCACTCATATGCATATCCCCATGAAACAGGTTTTGAAATGGATGCACGGATATGGAGAAAATGCAAAAATGGCTGATGGCGATGGAGGCTAATTTCTTGGAAACCGTGCACCGGAATTGGCTGAAACTGCTCAGGCATGTTGCCATCACCCTTGTACAATTCCCCATAAAACGGTTTTTCAAATGGATGCATGGTTTTCAAGTTATGGCAAAAACAAATTTTGTTCTAGGTATTTTTGCTTCAAGGCATTTTGCATTTGTGTTGCATGGTACGAAAAATGAATTTGGGCTGTGATGCAGGTATGGAGATGATGGAGGAGGAGTTGGAAGATTGCATGAGGACTTCTGAACCCTTGAGGAAGCTACCATGTTCACCAAACCACTTTTTTCAATCCATTTTTAACTTCTTGTAGTTCCTACAGGAACTTCCAGTAGAAAACACAGTTTTGAGGAAAGAAGCACAATGACATGAAAAAAATGATGGAAAATGGGTGAGGGATGGAAACATGGATGCTTGTAGGCATAACCAATAGATTCCAAGCTTTAGATTCCCTTCCAAAATCGAATCTGGCTCGCTTGAAGGTTCTACAGGATGTTTCTTGTAGAAATACAGAACTTCCTGTAGAAGGCACAAAACTCCCTTGGACTTGGTTGTGAGTGATCCTCCTGCCCTGCAATGTCCTTGCTGCAACCTGAAATTAGCCAATGGAAATTAGTTTTATTTCTCTTTTTCTTTTTCTCTTCTTTTTTTTTTGAAAAACAACTAGGGCGCCTCATGGAGGTTTTCACCCTAATTGCCTGCCTTGGGCGCCTCCAAGGGAGGTTTTCACCCAAGGATCTTATTCCCTTTTATTTTCTCTTCTTTCCAACCCATTGACCGCCTCATGGAGGTTTTCAATCAATGAGCCAATCTAAGGCGCCTCTGAGGAGGTTTTCACCTTAGATTTTTATTTTCTTCTTATTTTCATTTTTTCTCTTTTTTTTTTTTTCTACCCTACCCTACTTGAAAAACAAAATCATTCTCAAGTATAAGAATACTTCCAATGGAGCCATGTGCACATCGAGATTAGAGAAAAAATGATGTGAAGGCTCGAAATGCATGCTTGGACAACTATCCGGACTTTAGAGACCAAATGATCTGACTTTGAAGGGATCACACATAGCTGAGGAAGAGAGTACCAATGCAACTTAGTCACCTTCTGAAACCATATCTCAATATAGCTTTGATATCCTTGGTCCTTTTGCTGATCTGGATCATTCTTCATGTCACCTTCTATCATGACCTTCTCATCTTCCTCTTTTTGCTGATCTTTCTCTTGAGTACATGGAGGATTTGATGGTAACCATGAAGGAACTCTCTCAATCTCTGATTCTGATCTCTTCTCTTCATCAAGTGCAGCCCATGGTTCTTTGATCTCCTCTTTGGAATCTTCTTTTTCCTTTGGTCCTTCAATGTTGTCAATATAATCTCTGTTTTGCAACACTCTTCCTGAGCTTTGGTGAACATCATTGAGCTCAAAAGGAGTCATTTGCACATGTTGTGCCTCAGCTTTGCAATTGGGTTGAGCTACTCCATTGTATGGTTTTGGAAATGGTGGTACGGGTAGCTGAGTGGGGGTGTATATTTGAGATGGATGTGGATGGGGTTGTGGTTGAGCAGGCATTTGGGGTTGCCTTGGTGGAGCAGGAGGCGATGGTTGCGGATGAGCAGGTGGTGGAGGAAAAGAAGCGAGAGGAGTGTTGTATTGGGGCCTCCACCCCTGATGAGGTGCATTCCATTGAGGTTGTGGCTGAGCATAAGAGTGAAATGAATGAGCAGCTGGTTGGGCATAATATGGATCTATGAAGGAACAAGGAGGAGGTGTGAACCAGGAAGGATGAGCAGGGGGACCCCAAGAAGGCATGAAAGTGGCTTGATAAGGGTCATAATAGGTCTCGGATGTCCCTTGCAGTTCTTGCTGGTAAGATCTAGGTCCAGGCGGCTTCCTTTGGTTCATATGATAGAGTGGTTCAGTGGCTCCTTTAACTCTTTGATATGCAACTTTAAGTCCAGGAAAGGAAGGGCACTGATTCGTAGGATGGTATTCTTCACAGACAAAACACACTTCTAGGGAGTGCATTGGACATTCGTTCCTAGGATGCTTTCTAGTGCACCTAGGACAAAAGATGACCAAAGCCCTCTTGGCTTCCTCTTGCTTCTTTTGGATCCACAGGGTATCCAATTGCATGGCAAGAAACTGCCTCATATCACTCTTGAAATCTTCTATCTGATCTTCAAATTCGTCTTTGGACAAGGGACTGCTCCCAACATTTCTGCTTGTAGCCATTTGCTCCAAAGGAATGGTTTCTTCTTCTTCTCCCCTTGAGGTTCTTCAAATATGTCTTGCTGTCCACCTAAGGGTTCTTTAATCACAGCCATCGAAGAAGAGAGAGAAGGTTGGCTGTGTGAAGCAGTGGGGGTGTTGTGCAATCATTTTTCTAACTTATCTCTACTCCTACAAGGCATGAAATGGAAAGACTTTTGATTGCTTTTGTTTTTTTTCTCTGGTACCTGCAAAACTAAAATAGATTGAACTACAACTAACTATCTTGCTGAAATGAAAATGCGGAATTGAAATGAAAGCAGGAGGGGACTAATCTATTTTGCTCAAATGAAATTGCCGGAATGAAATGCTAGGCTACGCTTGCGAAATTGAAATGCTAATCTACGCTTGCAGAAATGAAATTACGGAATTGAAATGCTAATCTATGAAAGCAGGAAAGGCTAATCTACTTTTGCATAAATGAAATTGCATAATGGAAATGAAATAAACTACTTAGCAGAAGATTGTAGTGGAAAATAGAAGAAAAGCAACAATCACCAATACTCTGACGCTTCCCCGGCAACGGCGCCAAAAAGATGGTGGGCCCCAGTATTGTAGCAATAATGCTACAACTCCTGGAACTCCCTTCTTTAATTTTATCAACCCGGTAGTTCGTAACAAACTTGGAAGCGACGGTGCTGTATGCACAAGTACTAGCTCTTGCCGCAGCTGTCACTTGGTCAGCTGGCACAAGTCCACTAGGAGCTTAAGCCAACTTCTATGAGCTCTTAGAAGAAGCTTTTTTAATTGATGGATGAAAGCTAACTCGAAGGAAGCTAATCTAATTGCGAAAAGGAAATGAAAGCCAAAAAGGAACGCAAACCCTAATTCTACCAGCTAGTCCTACTGACGCAAAGGAGAGCATGCAAACTACTGAAAGAGATGCCATTACTTCTAGGAAGGTAAAATGCATGTGTCTAAGTTATCACTATCTGAAGAAAACATCTTTTTGTATTTTTGATTAAGTTATTAGAATTATCATGCATGTGCTTTTAACTAGCTTTTCATTGTGCAGAGGTGGATCAAGGAGGAGAAGCGCTTGGGAAAGGTTGGGAAGGTTTAGAGAGGGTCTAAAGGGTCCCTAACACCCTTCCAGAGAGTCTCACAAAGTTTGGCTGCCAAGAAGCCGTGTTTATGAGCTTCTACACGAAGTCTGCAGGGGTTTTACAGGATGTTCAGGATTTCTACAGGATGTTCTGTAATTCTTCTACAGGATGTTTCGAAATGGGATTTTGGAGCATGGATGGAGGGAAAAAGATGGAGGAATGAGTATGGAGGTGAAATAGGGGTGTGAAGAGGCCTAGGACTTGGTGGATGAGGCTAAGGAGCGATTGGATTTGTTCAAGGATGGAGGAAGCGATGATGCACAAGAATGTAGGAATTAGGGCAAGGTGGGGAAAGTATGGCAAATGAAGGGTACGAATCATGGACTAAGGGTTGGAGTAGATTATCAGATGGATTATGGGTAGATAGAGAAGGATAATAGGTACTCTGCAAGTGGTTTTTCAAACTGAACAAACAAAGACATGCAAGAAAACAAAGATCTAGTTATGCTACCCTAATATGATCTAGCTAACAGTAACAAGAATGGACAGCAGCTTTATTTATAACAAGAACCACGTACAACATGTGAGCAAGAACATTCCACAAGATCTGAATGCATGACTAACTCCTACCAATCTATCTTAAACATAAAAAGCTACTTTAACCATCAAGAGCAACCTAAATAACAAAGCAAGACTTAAATTTAAAGAGCAGATTTTATTCTAAGAATGCAGCGAAGACACATAGAGGTAAACAAAGGAGGTACTGGGCGCTTGAGATGGGCCCAACCCCAAGAGCTACAACCTCCTAAGAGATATTTAGAGCTGGTGCAAAGCTGGATTCATCTTTATTGATCAAGAAATGAAGAGTTACATCAAAACTGTCCACAAGGAGAGCTTTAGAATGAGCTGAAAGCAAAGCTAATCTATTGCCTAAAAATCGAACTACAAAATGACTACAACAAGACTATGAAATGACTAACTACCAGCTACAAAATGACTAACCACTAGCTAACCAAAATGAGGCCCTAAGCCTTCTTATTTATACAAATTGAGGACCCCAATAGTCCTCCTAAACTTTAGGGACTCGGCTGCCCAAGACTTGTAGTTAACAACAGTCCTACTTGACTTGCTTGGCTGCCCTTGTGCTGATTGATTTGGTGGCCCTTGAACTCTGAGCTGATGGTGGAGAATTCGAGGTAAGGGCCCATAAATGAAGGGGACACCTTCCTACAAATCCTCTCCCTTTTTCTCCCACGAATTTGGCTGCCAAGTGCTCATTAAGACCTTCAATTTTGTCTCCAAATTGACCAAAAAGGCTACACAAAGCACCCATTAGACTTGTTGGCATAATGACTAACCCAATTCACTCTATTAGCATAATATAATAAAAAACATGCAATAAACTAATGAGAATGGTGGATTAAGTCAAATTAGGAGGTTGAATGAGCCCAAATAATTATCCATTTTTGGGGCTCATCAGGAACAACAAGTACAATTGCCAAATTATTTCTAGCTATCTGCAAAGGGAATTCTTTGCCTGAGTCTGAGCTCTCATATACATGTGTTCTCTTTGTGCCCCCCATGCCATTTTCATTATGTGTTTCCTCTTTACATTGCTATGATGCTTGGATGTCTACTAATTCAGTACCCTTTTGAATATGGGTTGTAATTCTAGGTTGAGCTGCAACACTCCCTTCTGCTTGAGTATCATGTTGAACTTGTGTACCCACATCTGCTTGGTTCTCCATAATTCCTTCTTCTTCTTCTAAAAGGTGAAGGTTAGATACTTGCCATCCCTTTGGATTATGGGCCTGCCTCGTTTTGTTTTTTGGAATATTTTTTGCCTATGGGCATGTGTTCTGCTTTGAAAACATATTCGACATCTGAATGTCATATTCTTGTAATCTAATACTTGGGTCCACTAAAAGTTTTGGTGTTTTAGTTGAATGCGGTCAGGTTAATCTTTGTTGAGGTTTATCTCTATACAAATTATGGAGAAATTAAAGATACCTTTATCTGTTCTTTCAAAGTCCATCCTTTTAAATTTTCTTAGAGTATTCCCAATATCCTCGAATGCTTTGTGGTGCTAAAAAGGAAGAGAGAGATTGGGTAGTCTCACCCATACCAACATTATTGAAACCAACATATTTGTGGCATCAAATTCCAGGAACCATGGAGTAATGAAGAGCCCAACTTTGCCTTAGAACCATGTCCCATCATTTAGAATGTTCTCCAGATCTTTCCGTGTATCAAATTGGACAATGAAGAAACCTTTGGAACATGAATAGATATCACAGTTGGGGGTTCCAAGAAGAAAATTCCCACTGGTGTAATGCATCATATCTAGGCCAAAAACCATTGCATCTGCATATTATAGCCTTGGATTGAAGAATAGAAAAAAGAGAATTTACCTCTGGGAAATTAACTTCCATGGTTGGTACTTTTTCCATTTGATCTATGATGTATGGTCCTAGGTTTTTTTGGATCTAATATATTGGGATGAAATCCTTCCCTTACATTGCATCCTTAAAAGAGATGGATTCACCAAGGTTTCTAGAGCTCTGACCTCCACCACGTAGCCTTAGATTTAAAATTATGGTGAGGTTTCGTGCAATGTCATAGTCCTTCATCTAGAAGGAGTCCTCTAGCACTTTCCATTTGAATAAAAAGCATTGAAAATGTACACATATACCCAGACTATTCTATATACTTTGTTTCAAGTTTTCCACCAAGTCTAAGTTGTTGATCCAGAAAATGAAGGCCTTCCCATTAATATTATCTAAGAAAATATGAAATGTTTCATTTTCCATCTTTGCATGTAATTTGGCCAAATCAAAAAGGGAAAAATGAGGGGGGTTCCTACAGAAGGGTGGATCCCTCATGCACACAGGTTGCTTCAGCTCTGCAGGCCCCAAATCCAATAGGGTAGGTCGAGCACATAAGCTTGGATTAAAGAGATCGGGTGCTTAGCCATCTAGACTTTCCTTTTGTCGCCCCCCACACTAATTTGCGTAAAAACCCTGAATCTCAGAGCTCTCGATGTCATATTCTCTCTAAAATCAGAATGACATGGGATCTTGATAAAAATGAACTCCATCGCTCCCTCGTTTTCACATATCGATTGTTGGTTGTGACTTTGAAAGAGGTTACTCTCTGCTTCTATGAGTGATGGCAACCATCACTTGCCTGAATCAATATCACAGTGACTCAACCCACACAACCCTACATTAGAAACCCCAAAGCTTTGAGTTCTCGCCATCATCTCCCACAAATAACTTAATCTAATTAAATATTCTATAAATATACAATAATGTATATGAATATATATTTAAATACAAATAACTTGATTTAATTGAATATTATATAGATACATAATAATGTATATGTTAAATGATATTGCCAACATGTTTTTCTATTTGTTCTTAACCATGTAGTATTTGTACATGATAAATATTTATTTTGTTCTTGGAATAAGTATTAATCAAAAGTTATTTATTATTTATAATAAATTTAGAAATTAATTTTCTAGATTATAAAGTTCATTTTGTCCATGTTTTTAACACAAGTCTTGTTTATGTCTCTTAGTGTTTTAATTAGTATTGTAGCGTTTATTTTTTAAATTTAAATTAAGCCTAACTTTGTGTCCCATCTAATCTTTTTATATTCATTATCTTAAAAATTCTTTTCATTATATTTTCAGGTTTTTAATAACAATTGACTAAAATTTTATAAATGAAGCCTCACATTTCATGTGGTTTTGGTGGCATTTAAGAACACCAATTGTAAATAAAAGATGTTTCGATGACATTTTAAAGGAAATCAACTTACAAATAAAGGTTTGATTTACTAACTTGCAAAAAGAGGTTTGATTTCCCTACTTCTCTTTGACTTGGGTTAGACTTATACATTACTAACAATATCATCAAATCAAAGCTTATCATGCACAATTTTGCCACAATCCTTCGTATAGCTATTTCTACATCACTAAAAATGTTATTAATGAAAGACTCCATTACAAATTATTTTTATAGCTACATGCCCACTCATAGTTTCAAAATTGTAAATAATTTCTAATATATTTCGCTTATGATATTTACGTACCAATGACAATTACTACAAAGTTGTTAATTTTAATATAGTCATTTGATTATGACATTTTTCATCATTTTAAAAGTTGTAAAAGGAAATATTTGCAAATTTGGAACAAATTTGACAATTTTGAAACAATTAATGCAAATCTATGTTGGAAATAAGGGAAAGCATGTAAATGTAAGTTGCATCATGTTAACATAAGTCTATAAAGGAAGGGAGGACCTAGTGTAATGAGGTATGAATAAACCGTAGCCAACGAGGAGGAGGATGTCTAACCAATGGACTACTTTGAGGATGTTACTAAAGGTGTCAATGTCTTTGTCTCCTAAAGGACTTTTCAACAAATTAGTAAGGCCCTAGAGTTATGTGTTAAGGTAAATGTTGTTCATGACCCAAGGGGTCCTACAAACTTGACACATAAAAATTAAGGTTTTGTAAACTTGATGGTAAGGCATGTCACATTAGTTGTGTTGATCGAAGATGTCATAATGCATATTATGTCATCAATGGTGGGAAGGAGGTGAGCCATGTGAAGGAGTATTGTAGGTTTGGATCCCAACCTAAATGGCATTTCAAGTGGTGTTGAGTTTTCAAATCATATGACTCGTTGGAAGTCGAAAGGAATTTTTGATGATCATATTTTGTGGACAATATCAAGCAAGGACTAGGGTACCATGTGAATTGTAAGCCTACAATGGTAGTTGATCCTATAAGGGGAGGAGGTTTTGTTGGAGGTGGTCTAGATTTGTGTTTTTTATTAGAAGGGGACTCTTGTACTTCAATATTTTTGGGAAGACTTGGGTTCTAAGGCCACAACATCAATGAAGATGATCAAGAAAAGATGTAATAGGGTGAGGATTGTTGTTGGAGAGGATACTTGGAGTTAGTCGAATTTTGTCACTTGATAAGAAAGCCCTTGCTAGCTAGTTTTTTGCTAAGTATATATCAAATGTTTCTAATCCAAGTGGATATTGGTGGCCACATGACTATTCCACTTGGACACCCACCATTGTTTCTTTCAGTTTTTCATTTTCCTTAATTATGGCACAATTTACTATTTTTGGCAGTTTTTCGAAACTTGAACTTTCGGAGTCGTTTTGAGGCCCTAAACGACATTTTTTTTTGGAAAATGAGCAAACATTATCCATTTATTGATATTTATAGTCGGACTTTGTAGTCCTCAGATAGATCTTTCTAACGATGTATGAAATGTGTCAAATGAAAATCATATTCCAAAGTTACGACCCCGGGAAGTTGATGTACCAATTTACCCAAATGGGGTTCATAATTTTGGCGCTTCATCTCCTAGGACTAGGATTTTGGATGTTTGGATTTTTCCATTGTTTCTCAATAATAAATAGGCCTTCAAGCCTCACTGTAACATAGTTCAGAGGCATGTAGTCACCGCATCTCTTCTCAGAGATAAGCTACCATCGCTCGAGCTAGTTTATTTCCATTTTGTTTGTAAGCATATTTCAATTCTTTGATATTAATGAAATGAAGTGTTATTTCTGATGCATCTTTGTATTTGTGGTTATATATGTATTTTGTTGCATTTAAGTTCATATCAGTGGTATCAAAGTAGTCTTCTCTTTCTCTTTTTTCTTTGCATGTCCCCAATGAGGTCGGGTTATACGGAGTTAGGGCTTGAACTGGTTGAACCCTTCCAAGACCAGCCTCACAAAGCCCGATGGCCTCCCATGGCAGAAGAAAAGAAAGATGAGGGAGCAGGAGATCCTTTCAAAATATTTCTCAAAGAAGCCCTTGATCGACAAAGGAATGCGATGATGGACAACTTTGCCCAGATCCTATGGCGACTACCCATAGGCAATGCATCTTCTTCTGGAAGCCACTTTAGGCTGGTTATGAGGATCAAAAGAGCATAATTGATTACTATTTTTAAGGCAGGTAAGAGAAGAAAGACCCACTCAGTGTAGAATCATCTTCAGCTAATGATTTCAAGTGAATAGGAATAGTGAAGGTGATCTAGGCAGGGGCAGGATACGCAATTTTGATGATAATATAACTTGATTTTGTTGTAGGGAGGGTGAGTGAAAAATTATGAGGATGAAAATCAAAGCATCAAGTCATAGATGAATTCGAATTGCCATTAAGAGGAAAGACACATAAAATGTTGAGCTTATATAAACAGAGCACAACAATGAATTCTGAAATATTTACTCTTAACATAACAATGAAGACATATGTTTAAACCATGTAACATAAGATAGAATTGATAGTACAGATGACAACATACCAACAAAGGTCTGACAAAAGAATCCATGTCAAACTCCTTTTGCCTTCCTTCTATTCACTTGAGAAATTGATACACAATATAAAATAACAGCATTGCTTCTTCACTTTGACCAACATAAGAGATTTTACTATGTTTTGTACATCTTATATACATCAAAATATTCCACTCCTAGCTCTCAAGGTCGAATTTTTCAGAAGGAAGCTAGTTAATAGCGAGATACATTGCATTTTCACCTATTGTGCTTAAAAATAGGAACTAATTACCTACTACCAATCTATGCTTAATACATTATCAAAGTTGGAATATTTACAACAAACCACTAACTACACCTCTTAAGGCTTAATGACACCTATTCAAATGATCCAAAATGCTTCTAGAAACCAAAAATTTGAAACAACAAGTCAAAAGATGATGTCTGTAAAAACATAGCAGATCAAATTTATGGAAAAATAGGGGTAAAAGACTAGATCATATCTCTTGAATCCTGATATATGTTACAAAACCAAAGGACATTTTTGTATATTAAACTGTTCTTGAGAGAAACCTCTCTTAGTTTCCACAAATTAGTCTCCATCACCTCAAGATATGCGCCTAAACATCATAACTAAAACGAGAAATGACAAAACCTTAAACATAGGCTGTAAATATGCATTTCAATATTCCAATATATGAAACATGTGTAGAAACTTAAGGAGTTTTTTTTTTTCTTTGTTCATTTCTTGACGAAAACCTCTTTCATTTTTTCAAAATTCGTTTCCATTTGGTCAGAAACCGCTTTTGAAAATGATGGCAATAATAGTAAAAAACACAGCAAATCTGCGAATTGCGCAACAACTTTTGCAACATTTGATGTTCTACATATTTCTGGCCTATATTTGACAAATAAGGAGCCAAAAGAAGATTTAAAGTCCTCATGCCACTAGAGCCTTCTTTCAAATCATGATTGTTGATGTGAGAGATGAGTAAGGGGTATCTTTTCAGTGATGACCATGACATAACACAACTGATCATAACTAACTCTCAAATTTGTCTCTTAAAACTGGCATGCCATCAGCATAACTAACTCATGATGACTACATATTTCATGACATGACCACTAGACTCTTACATGATGACATAATGAGACCTCATGATTACCCTTTCAAATCATGATCCTTTATGACATTACACTTTGAATTATGACAAATAGACCCCTTTAGACCATATCACTCATGAAACCAAGACTGATATTTACAAAAATGATCTCAAATGAATAGTGAGACAGAAATGACTGAGATTCCTATAATATAGTACCCTAACAGGTTCTACTTCGTCATATCTTTTTGGGTAAGGGGTTGTTGAAGCCTCGAAAATCGCTACAACAACATGGGGGAAAACCACCCGGTCGGGGACTTGAATACTGTCCCTTTTCCATTTGGATTAGTGGCTTTGACTGGATATAATGGGACCAGTTTCCCAATCAAAATGTGATAGGATGGATAGGGTGTTTGATTGATAAAACTAAGTGATAGATGGGGTGGTTTTCAATTTAAAACACACACACACACACACATATATAACCTATCTATGTATATTACCTGGGAATTTAAACTTATATTTGTGTGATCTAAAATGATGATCCTTAGTATTTGATAATGAAGATTAAACAGATACTAACAGAAATGAAAAACCTTTGAAGTAATTATTTTGATTAAATAGTTAATCAAAATAATTTATAAAGCATATATCGCATCAAATATCGTTTGACCAATTTCTCATCAATGTATTAAAAATAACAATCCTAGTATGTTCAAAAGTGAATGGATACAACACTGTATGGAAAAAGATACATATGATAAACTATATATAGAAATGGTTGTTAATTCATGAACAAATAAATACACAAAGATAAAAGTACCCGATGCATATCAATCTGCTCATAAAATAAGTAGCTCCAGTCCAGTCTGTCTTATTAAGATGGTTTGCAAAAGTACAAAAGTGCAAGCTTTTGTAAGCCTTCTCCAACAAAAGTTCAGGACTCTGATCCAAGGATTCTAACAAGAGAAACTTTAAAGTACAAAAGTGCAAGCTAGTAAAGAGTTTCTTTATAAAATTCTGGACCCTTTCTTAAAAGACATGAAAGGGTTTTTATAATAAAATATAATTACAAAAATAGGCAATGCATGAAGTTCTGAGGAGGTTTAAACAACCCTCCTGGAAATAAGTGACAAAATTACGTAAAAGATAAATTATGGAAATGACTAGTTCTAGCATGTAGTGGTGTCTACTCTTTCATTTGTTGTCTAAGATGATATATATCCAACATTGGCTTGAGTTCAGGAGGTTGTTTCATCCTTGTATGCATTTGGCTGGTATACACTACATCTGAGAGGGAAGGCAGCATCTGCATGGCTGAGTCAGCAAGACAACATAGCACTAACCACTAACTGTGTGGCTTTACTAGATACCTCCAATACACTTCCTAGTCCAGTTTTGTAAGATGTTTGATTACTTTTTCTTTTGTTGTAGAAGTTTCCTGCCATTTTTCTTCTAAGTCTCTGATATTGGGAAGACCCCCAAGTGGGCATTCTTGTATCAGGTTGGCATTATGTAAATTTTCATTGATGGTCTCAATGATCTTGCTTGTAGCATCGATTTCTCTTGCGACTTCCCTTTCTGCCTATTTCAGCTGTATATCCCATTCAGTGAAAAGGATATCTTTGTGAGTCTCTTCTATCATGGGTAGATCTGTTATCCTTCCTTCTCAAGTATCCTGCCATGTAATGTATCCTGAGATTTTCTCATCAATCTCGTTGAAAGTGACCCTCATATCGGATACTCGATTCCTCAGTGAATCGCTTTCCTTGCACATCAGATTGATGACTGATAGCCTCTGACAAAATGTTGCATGTTGCATAGATAAAAAAGAATTCAGTTCAAGTGCTTCTTTGACAAACTCCTCGACTTTAGGATTGTCTTTCAATTGTTCTACAGAAAATTATAGTTGTTGTATTTGAGCATCTTTGGCACTTGTCTCTGCTTGAAACAGGAGCTTTAACTGATCAAAGCTTTGTTGTAGTTGTACCATTTGTGCCTTCATCTGATGGTCTATATTATGCTTTTCTTTGGGAAACTATTGTTCCAACTACTGTATTCTCTCATCTTTGTCCTTTATCAATTGTTTGACCTCTACTGCCTTATCAATAGTAGCAGATGCATAAGCACCTGCAAACTGTGATAGTTTGGTCAAGTTATCTAAAGGATCCATAGGAGTATCCTTCCAAACAACATCCATTGGCTCATTGTCGGGACTTATCACCAAGGACCGATCTATTTTCCTTCTCTTCCTCTTTTTCTTTACTACAGCCTGATGTTTTGGACTGTAAAAGACATCAAGAGGAGGAATCTCCTCTACTCTGAGAACAATTTCAGTTGAGGGGAAGGCTGAGATGATTTCAATTTCTTCTGTGGCAACAATCTTGTCAGTAGCTCCATCAGTAAGCAAGCTTTTTCCAATATTTTGGAGTGTGTTGAATATGTTTTGTGTATCAACATTTTCCTCCCCTTGTTGTCCTTTGAGTTGTTGGTTAAACTATTGCCATGCCTCATTTAGTTGGTTTTTCTAGGGGTTCTCCTCTATGTGTTCTTTAGTGGAGATATCTTCCACTTCCTTCTTAGTTGAGGCCTTTTCAGTTTCCCTTTTAGTGTCTTTTACATGACTCTCCTCGGGGCTTTTCTACGAACTTTTCTATGAGTCATGCTCTGAATTCTAGCCCAATCTCTGGTCTGATGTCTGTTCAGACCCATGTTTGATTTCTTCTGAGTTATGCTCAAAATCATGTTCTGAGGCTTTCTCGGAATCATGCTCTGAGTCCTTTCCTGAACTATGGCTTGAAATTTTTTCTATTTCAATATTTGGCTTAGGTATTTTTAGTAGGTCGAAAGGGACCTTCAATAACCTCTCTTCCGTATTGGTGGAAATGGGCCAAATCTGGTGGAATGAGTCTCAAAGTAGCTAGATGTTGGACCTGTGAGAAGAGCTCGGTTGACTCAAATAAATCATCAAAATCGTCCTCTTCATGGCTGAACTGCCTTATTTTAACTGATGCAGTGAAGTTTTGTGCAACTTTATTGGGGTCATACTGCCTGTCAAGAATTGTAGCGAGCTTCAAACATAAGATGTGGTCGATTTCAAGCATAGCATGCTTGAAATCATGCAACACATAAACACCACATTGGAGGGGAAAAGAAGGCCAAAGGGATTTCTTGTATTCTTTCAAGGTTTTGGTTATCCCATCCCCTACAGTCTGGTAAGAAATTTCCCTGGAAAGAAGTTTATCAGGTACATACCAAGGAAGGACATGAGGGGGTGCTATGCTTCTAAAAACCCTGATATAGGTAAACAACTCTTCCCCAAACCACCTAGCTACTGGAAAAATATCGATCTTGGCCTCATCGGATAACCTTGGGGCCTTCTTATCAAAAACCGCTTGGTGGATTGGTAACATAACTCCCTGGCAGATTTTGTAGAAATGGGCTTGGTAATTCGACTCCCACATAATTTTATGATATATATGAATGGGGGTAGGGTCTTGAATAGTCCATTTCCACCCCATAGTTGGAAAATTGGTGGTGAAACAGACTACATCCATAATATAAGCACTCATGAAAAATGGTGGGACTGTCCTGGAGGTGACAAATCTCTTTTCCCTATATTCCCAAATTTGCATAGCTAGGTTGTTAGATAAAATGGTACCCCAATCCATTACAAAGGATTTCACAGCTGCATCTATTAAGGGAACCCACTCAACAGAAATCTTGGTGGTATCGGCATGCCCAAATAGTCTACACATCATAGCTACAACACAAGAGTAGGGAGCAGCGAGAGATGATATAGGATACATACTCGTTTTCTCCTGTTTGAACTTGCTGGAACTGGACTTCCATTGCCGAATTGGTTATAATGGATCCTCGTTCTCCTTCGCAAAATGCTCAAGGAAAGATTTATCATATACCTTCTGTGGGTCTAGTATATGATACATTCTTTTCAGATCCTCTGCTGTGAAGGAACCAATAGCTTCTTTTCTTGAAGTCAGGAATGCACGGTCTGCAATGTTGATGTTGTCTATAATCCATTTTACCATGTCATTGTATGGTAAAATCTTCGGTCTAGCAGCAATTCGGTGTAAGAAATAACTTGCAGCTTCAAAATAAGAAGCCTTAGAAGAAGTGGTATCATCTATTGTTGCTTTGGTTTGAATTATTTTTGGACCCTCCTTTTCCAACAGATTGTACATAGCTTCCCATGAGGAGGTCCCACTATCAATGGTGCATTTGGTGTTTGAAAATAATGGAAGCATTTCAGTGACATCAGACATAGAGGATTGAGAAGCCTCACTAGACTTCTTTCCCTTCTTAGATTTAGTCATTTTTCCGCACAATTTACTTTCGGGAGAAATCCTGCAATATAGAGAATACAGAGCAAATGAAGAGAAAATAGGAGTTAAATGTAAACGCATGCGAACACATAAAGTTTTTGAAATTACGAAAAGATAGGTATTAATGAAAATCAATCTAAATAGGTTGCCAAAACTCCATGGGCCTTGTAACCATTAATACTGTTAAAACCCATTAATTAACCGAAATCATGGCTCCATGTGTTTTATTTATTACTCATTAATATATCACATTGCAAGAGTTGCTCAGATGGTGAAATAAGTTCATTCTTTAAGTGTTGAGCCGATATGCGATAGCGATATCATCGTATCGATGTGTTAAGCATGGGAGATTTGCAATTGCGATAATCACATTATCACAATATCGCAATCGGTGATGTCAAGATAGCGGAGAATAGATATTGCCCAAAAAGTTTTAGCGATTGTGATTGCGATGAACGATGTGGCAGTATAGCGGGCCCTAGGTTTATATTTAAGCAGAACTTTCGTTTAACCTTTATAATTTCCTTGGGTGCTTTCCTTTAATAAATAACTTTATCGCTATTGGAACCATTTGGAATGTTATGGGCGGATTTTGTTGGTATTCTTGCGATACATCGGATGCGATTGTATTTTAATGATATGATTTAATGTTCCGTCGGGTCCGATGATATCGCGTTCCATGAGAGGGAGGCTTTTCGGGTATATGAATTGCGGTGCGGGGCGTTTCCACCTTAAAGCATTCTCATTAATATTTTTAAGCCTTTATAAAGAATGAACGTGTTTGGGTTCTTCAGGGGCTATTGTTTATCACAATCGCAAGTCTTGACTCAATGGATAAACGTATACTCTTAAGACTTTGTGATTTGCGATATGTCGGACTTGCCTTTAAAGGGGACTTTTTTGGTCATTCAAGATTTAGTGAGGTTTTATTAAAAGGGAAAATCAAATTTATTCCTAATAAAATCTTTAAATTAAACTTATATTCTTATGTTTTTAAAACAAATTAATGGTCCCTATTTATTTGTGCAATAATTACCTAGGGATTAAGACAAATAAATGGGGGGTTGTTGCACAATGCAACAGGGGTATAGTTGGTGACTCTATTTATAAGGAAATAGAAAGATGTATGTTGAGATGTAAGAAATCGAAGCTTGTTTATATAGAGTATTGTTTTGGTGGTTTAGGGTTGAACAATTTCAAAGAAATATGCTTTGGTCTATATGTAGTAAGTCATTCCTACATCATGCTTAAGCTAAAGCAGTCAAGGAAATTCAACAAGGTAAGAAAAGGACAATCTTAGGGATTCATAGAATTACACACCCCCATAAAGGAGGTGAGAAATGAAGATATTCTCACTAAATATAAGTCATCTAGACAGTCTTAATAAGAGTCCAACCTTGTTTATGGTGGTGGAAATGAAGAGACATAATATATTCTAGATGCATGAAATAATGTTCAATGTGGATTATACTATTGTTAAGCTAAAAGATCTATTCAAAGATTGGGAGTTGTACATCATTGATCCCTTTGGACTATATAGATGCTTGATTACTAGATGGAGGTATAATTTAGAGATTACGAACAATTTTCCTTTTCTTTCAACATTATGCAGAAAATTAGTATATAAATATTGGGAAAAAAAAAAAAAAAGTATGATGAATGTGTATAAACACTAGTACAAAATGGCTAAGATATGACTATATTACCATAAAAGTTTGTCACAAGATTTTTTTATAGGCTAATATGAGAAAAGTAGAGTAATTTTTATTACTCAAATTTGTTAACATTTAGCTTTCTTTAGAAAAATAAATTTTGTGGGAAAGTCCATGGATTACTTTGAAAAAATAGTTAAGCCCCTCCAACAAATGATAAAGGTATCTCAATTTAAATGTAAATCTATTGAAAAGCAAGCATTCAACAAAGTGAAGGCTTCCATAGTGCCAACCCCAACATTGTAGACTCCAGATTGTTGGGTTTTCAAAATGTCATCCTTTTCACCCTCTTTTCTTTCTCTTTCCTTCAATATTTTACCATATTCCACAACTCCATAACCTTACATTAAGACCATTTTCATGATCATATATGGTTTTAGAATTTTTATTTTCTAAATCATTTATTTTAGTATTTTGAGTAAATTTATGGTTGAATATTAGAAAAATAACATGTATTCACTTATATCTAAAAGTTGGATGAGTTTTGTGATGCTTGTAGGCATATTTGAAAATTCCATCAAATTCGTATTTTGCCACTAAGCTTGGAATTCACATTTCTTCTTCAAACTCTTGAAGATTTGAGATCATTATTCAGTAACATTTCATGGAGAATAATCATGGAAGTTTTGATAAGTGCCTCCTATCAAAGCTATTAGAGAGTTGTGAGAAGATTTAATGATCTTCTAATTTTAGCAAATTGGTTGTACTTACTCGATAGAAAAGTGGATATGAATTTCTTTGTTGGTTACCCTCTTCTCAAAGCAACTTATGTATAAATAAGAGTGTTTTCTCCATTTGAGAGACAAGGAAGGGAGAAAAAATTTATAATTTGTAATAAGAATACTTGAAAAGATATCTTTGTAGCTATGTTTCTCCAAGCCTATTTCATTTAATATATGGTGTTATTTTATTTTTCAACTTCTAGTGTGCTTGTTGAGCATTGGAGGTTCCCCTTTTTCCAAGCATGTTCACTCTTTATTTTATTTGTTTATAGATGTAAGTTTCAATCGCTTGTATAGACTAAATTTACATGCTTTTCTAGAATAAATTTATATGCTTTCATAGAAATAGATTTTAGATGCTTTCTAGATTAAATTTACAAGCTTTCATAGATTAAATTTACTCACTTTTCATAGATTAATTTTCCATGCTTTATTAGAATAATTTTACATACTTTCATAGACTAAGTTTCCATGTTTTTATAGATTAAATTACCTACTTTCATAGATTAAATTTCCATTGGTTTCCTAGTTTATATTTCCATTGCTTTTCTAGATTAAAATTTACTTTCATATCAATTTACATTTGGTAGAATTAGAAATTGAATCCTTGCATGCACTTTATAAGTTTACAAACATGGATTTATCATTTAATGTAGCGAAAATTGAAGTATAATTAAATTAACCAACATAGACATTGACAAGGATTTCCCATTATATACATTTGCTTCAAATCAATCCCTTGCAGCTGGTGCTCACCTAGAAAAATAAGCAAGGGTATGAAAGTCTTATTTCTTGTATATAAGGGATTAAGTTAAACTATTGAGCATTTGATAAATGAGATTTTATTGTTTACAATGTAATAAAACAATTTAGGCTTTACATACTAAAGAACCACACAAAGGGGATAGTGCATCACCTAGTCATGAGGATGTTATTTGTTTAGAAGGAACTTGGGGAGTGTAGGGGAAATTGGATGACTTCTATCCATACCTCTTATTGGTGACCTTTGAGAGATGGGTACAAACACTGAATATAATTATTTTCATGTATGGCAATGATTTCCAAATCACCAAAAAAATAAAAACATTTTACCTTGAGATCTATAGTTTTCTTCACACTTTGTATCAAGTGTTAATATTTAGCTACGTTAATGGTGCATTCAAATTATAATCAATAGGACATTGGATTTTTCAACTTCAACAAGTCTATTAAAATACATTCTACCCTAACTCCCTCTTGTGACCTAGAGCCATCAAAATAAAGAGTACAAATGTTAGGGTTTAAATCTATGCTAGGTGACCTACTACTAACTATATCTAATATATTAAAATCAATCTCATCAATCCAAGTGTAGTGAAGGAGTTCAAACTATTTATTTGACTATATGCGTGATCGTTGAACTACATTTCACCACAGTTAGTTTCTAAAAATAATTGCATGTTGCTGAATGAGAAAGGTTGATAGGTTCATTTTAATATTTTAACTCTGTAACAATATGCTTCATATAGGCTTTGTTGTCCACTTTTATTTGGATTGTTCTTCCTTTGTATGGTAACCATAGATGGGAACAAATGGTTGGAAAGTAACCCTTTATATTTTCATGCCAATCCTTCCTCAACAATAAATTGTATACTCCCAATATTTATATAACCACAATGTCAATGACCCAAAAAACTTTGAGACCGGATGTTGTTTGAATCATAACATCTTTTAGTTTCTGAATAACCTTAATATGAAATATATCTAATTGAATGGTACTAATTATACCTTTACTGGGTGCAATGTTAATACTTTGGCAGATACAATAAAGCATAACATTTTGAAGATGTCCCTAAATACACCAAACATTTATGCATGTTTTAATTATAAATATGGAAGGTTAGGAGGAAAGGATGAATTTAAGATCTAGAATGCATTCCTATATTAGCTACATTAATGGTGTCATTTAGTGAAACTTTATCCTCCCTTTTATTATATATGGTTTTGGTTTCAACATCTACAGTTTTTGTTGTCTTCTATTGTGGGGTGGAAAGAGATTTGAATGTATTGAAAATTACCGCTCTTTGTTTTGGAGAGTGTAAATTTCATACATATAACTATTTTCTTTATTCAGTCATATCTTCTATGAAATCATACCCCATTGATTGAGTATATGTGTTCTCAAAGGCTTTGCTTGTTTGGGAGGTGTTAGGTGTTAACTTGGGTTGAGATGGAGAAGTATGATTTTGCATTGTGGTGGGGGGTTTGAAATTATTAGGAGTAGGAGATATCTTGATAGGGAGTGTTGTGTTAGACACGAGTCCCTTGTTTCTTATAGTATAACTCTTGGGAGAAGTTTGAGTAGCCTATGTATCCCCTAAATATACTTCCCCTATTGTTTCAATATTAGAATCTACCACCTAGTCCCGAAGAAATAGAGTAGATCCTTTGGTAGTATCACCTTATTTAGTGGTTTCCTTAGTTTTATCCCCTTGGGTTGGCTTGTCAAAAAGAGATTGTTGAGTAAGCAACAAATTGATGACCAAGGTCATTGAGTTGATCTATTGGCGATAGGTTTTCTATGAGTGATTTTTCTATTAATAAGAGTAGAAGTTATCCATCCTAAATTCATTAAATTTTAGATTCACAGTAGAATCCTCTCAAGGTTTAGGGTGGTTATCACCTTTCTTACAAAAGGGGATAAATGTTTTATGATGTGAGAACTCTTCTCTAGAGTTATTTTCAAGTGAAAAACCTCATTGGATAGTTTCTTAACTTATTTGAAGACATTGTTAAAATCCAAAAGTTCCTTCTCTATGATATTGGTCAATGTTAAGGGTTATTTCTCAACTACTTTGGTTTCTTGTCCCCTTAGGTTTCCTCCTAGAGGGAGCATTTCTTTCTCCAAATTTTTGGCATCCTAAAATATTTTTTCTTTAGTAGAATTTCTAGCTCTTTTAGCAAGCACAACAATAGAGATAATCAAGTTAAAGGTATAATATTCCACAACCAATGCTTCAACAAGATGAACATCAATAAGCAATTTATTGATAATAGCCAGAAAACATTGGTTGAAATATTTAAATTTGTCTTATGTTCCATTTTAATGTAAATTAATTACTTAGGGAGGGTATTAGGGGTTTTCTTCTCCCAAAATTTACTAAGGAAATCCCTTTTTAAACCATCCCAGTTTCTAATAGAACCAACATAGTAAATTGTAATACCACATAGATGTTTTAGTATTAAATGTATAAGGAAATAGTTTGTAGGCTACATCCTCATGTTCACCATTCATGAGCCTTACAATAAGTTATAATTTTTTAATTTGATCTTTAAGGTTGCATGACATATCTAGATCAAATTGGGTAAAAACATTTTAGGATGTTTTAGCATGTCATGCAAATGTTCAATCATATTCAAGGATCTTGCAACATTGATGTAGGAATTTTTTTTTGGTAACAAACCATTAGATTAGCAACAAGATTGGTATACCCTTTTAATTCAAGTTAAGAAGAAGAATAATGACATAAATTAGGGGGTGTCAATGGTATTTGATCCAAAGGTTGATGAATCTCTTGCATTTGGTCCAAAGGGTGAATTAGGATTCTCAAACACAAGATTTGAAATATTGGATTCTTGAAAACAAGAAGAGTGTCTTTGTATAAAACTTCTAACTTAGGATCATAACATAGGTTAGGATAAAGAGGAGGATTTGCTTCATGGGATGTATAATTAGAGGTTTTTCCATGTGAATATTAAGTACTTCATCCAAAAATACAACTCAATGGACCCTCATTCTAATACCAAATTCTATTGATCTAAGCAAAATTCACTTTAAGAGATAGGGTTACTCCCTAGTATGTAAACCTCACACCATTTGGTATAAGATAAATGTCGAGATTATTCCCCCCCAAGGAAAACTCGTAATTTTATTAATGAAAACAAAATTACATGTTGTATATGCTTACAATACATTCAATCATTCCAGTTTAAACTGTATTTTACATAGCCAAAAAAATTAACTTCAAAATGAAGAGAAGCATTATGATTTTCTTCATTTATTCTTTTCTACCTTTTGTCATTCTCCTCTGGATGGAGTGATCGTTACAAGTGCTAGTTGATATCCTTCATTCTTTCTTGGATTTTCCTTATTTGAATCTGAGTTATCAGACACATGATGATGTTTAGAGCCCCCTGTCTCCTTTGCTTCAGCAATGGTCACTTGCCTCGATGTGTGTGTTGGGGTTCCTGAGTCTTCATGATTTACTCCTTCCATTTCTACGTTGTCTTGTGGATAATAGGTTTCTTTAGTGGTAGGGGGAACCATTTCTTCTTCACCCTCTTCTTCTTCAGGCTACTATGGTGGGAGTTGCCATCCCTTGGGTTGTTTTCCTGGTTTCTTCTTCCTTTGAGGCACTTTCTGGTTATCAGGACATGTGCTTTGTAAATGTCATGTTTGCCAGCATGTTCTACATTTGAATGTCGTGTTATCGGAGTCTATAAATTACGTTCAACATTGCTTATTGTGTGTAAGGAGAATATGATTTGACAATCCTTTGCTAAGATCCACCTTGACACAAATTCTGGAAAAGGTGAAGATTTGTTCTTCGATTCTTTGTGTGTCTATATTGATGTATCTCCCTAAGAGGTTCCCAATGCCTTCAATCACTTTATAATGCCAAAAAAGTAGGGGTAGATTATGCAATATTACCCATACTAGAATTATTGATACCACCATTGTATTGGTATTGAAATCGGGGAACCATGGGATGACAAAAAGTCCTGCAGAACGACGGGCCTTATTGCAATACATATTCATGTTCCTCCAATGATGCAAAATTTACTATGAAGAAATCCCTGGAGAAAAGGTGAATCTCACAATTTATTGACCAAGTTGTGAGAATCCAGTGAAAAATATCCACTAGTTTTGGCCATAAATCATTGAACCTGCATATTACAACTTGTGATTCATAAGTGGTGCATAGCTCATTTGTTTTTGTAAGATCTATGGTGATAGCTTGTATTTGATTCAGTTGCTCCACTATATATGGGCTAGGATGATTGTGTGTTTGTTCAAGTTTTACTGAATCTCAAGATTTCCCTTTTAGGATGTCTTTGAACGAAATACCTCCATGTATTGGTCCTTGATTCGGTTCTGATCCTTTGGGGAAACTAGATCCAACTATTCTTGTTCCCTTTGGATTTCTTGGACCAAGGGAGCCTCCTTGAAGCCTCACATTTAATATGATGGTGGATGACGGAAGAATGATGTACTCTTGAATGCTCTGTTCATCTTGTAGAGATTTGCCTTCATAGATTAGGCTTTGTAAGTGGATCAAAATACCCATAAATTGCAGAATACGAATCTTCAGATGGGAGACATTCTCAGATGCCCAAATTGAAAATATGATTGATTTTTTCTCTAGGTTTTTAATAAATATTTGGAAATGTGTGTTGTTTCCTCGATCTAGCTCCCATTTACGAACTAAATAGAGAGTTTCAGCCATACCATAATCGAGACAAGGATCCAAGATGCGAGGAGGTGATTGATCTGAAGTAAAAGTGTAATGCTGAGAATCCCAAGCACTAACCATTTCTACCCAGTCCTTCAAGGAAGACCCCCCATTGCAGTTTACCTGTGTGGCATCAGCTTGAGAGAGGTCCACGCTAGCCAAAGAAAGGGCTTCTAGATTTGGCCAGAGTAGAGGCCAATCTACCAATCGGGTGGCTAGATTTGATAGATGGTGGCCCAAACTATGAAAGATGCCTCAAATCAAGAAGGATGACGCCAGTTCTGTCCAAAGTGGAGGCCGCTCAACCAGTAGGGGATCGTGATCTACATCATGGTGAATCATATTGATTAACTGATTTGTAGAAATCATGTACGCATCTTCAAACCTTCGGTGGAGGAATCGATCGCCCATCATAAAAATGAGGATGAATATGATCTGTCATCTTACCACTACTCAAGTAGACCAACAATTCTGTTATCTTCTCATTATTCTTGAGGACCTCGTCCATGATCCCTTGCAGTAACTCCTCCTTCCTTGAGTCACGAGAATGCCTATAGTTCCACCAATTATTGTGCATGCATGCCTAACTCTTCCATGATCTTGTTGGCTTCCCCACAACTGACCAAGATTATGATCTGATATGGATGCAATATACCCAAGAAACTTCAAGCAAATGTTTCCAAAAAAAAAAAAAACTTTAGAAATATACCTTAGACTTTTGTTAAAAATATCATATACATAGTAAAGAAATATCAATTCCCAAAATTCTAAGGAAAAATATGAACTTTATTTTAAATGATCTTCGACGAATTACAACACATAATCGAAGGATGGCACCTGGAATTCGCTCCACTGATGCTAAAAGAACAAATGTAATTACTCTCTGATATTACAATGATTCATACCACTACTATAACTTCTGAACAATAACTCGGCCTCCCATAAAGAAGATGGGATACAATACTACGGACTTGTCAATAACACTAGTTACTTCAACCCATAATTGCATTTGTTGAAGATAATGGTTTTTGCCACGCGCTCGACCCATAGAAATTATGGTTACAACTTTTCTTATTGTGAGGGTAACTTATAAAAATATTTACAGAGATTTTGCAATAAATTTGGACCACTGCTAGGAGTACTTGACCTTCCCTTTTTACTGACCGATATCCAACTTGAAGGGTGAATAATATGCAATAAATTGACCAACTTTCAATGCACTAATTCTACAACAAATTCTAAATAATATGGATGAATGGAACTAACTTGGCTTGGGTATTTCTCATGTGACAATGCAGAATTAAAGTGAAAATTCAACCTCTTTCCTTGGGCTGCTATTTTTTTATGGATCTTTCACAAATAAACAAAATTCATCCTCTACTTAAGTGTTGATATGGGACCTCCTAGAATGCAAGATCGATATGCCATTTCTTGGAGAAATGTGCTTTTGACAAGGGATCTTCTGCCATTAATAATAATAATAACAATAATTTTGACCTCCTCTTGTGGTGATAAATTCGACCCTCTCTCACTGAAGAATTTGGTCCTACTCTTAACACAATGAATTCTGGAAATGCATGTGTAATTCCTCCTTCATCTCTTTTTTTTCACTGAAACGGGTATGTTTTATTAATATGTGGAATAGATAGGACTCACGCCATGGCGGCCATCATTACATTTCATTCATTTCTGTTTCTTATGCTGATACTATAATCAGGATCCTCATGGATTACAGGGATGATAAGAGCTTTCGCCATTTATGAGGAGTTGTCCTTTCCCCAGCATGCAGCCTTTGTTTGCCATCAGGTCTGCTTCACTATTCAGGCTTCTGAGAATGTGGATGAATTTGTAGGAGTCAAAGTCAAGCAGGACGCTCTTTAATCTGTTTAGAGATTTGTTGAGGCATGCATTGTTAAACAGTTTGCCCGTGTTCAAGTTTTTTATTAAGATCTCTGAATCTCCAAATGCTTGGAATTCTTTGTCACCTCTGTCTCTAGCTATTTGACAAGCTATAAGGAGACCTTGAATCTCTGCCTGATTATTGGTTTTCTGCCCGATGCCCCAGCAAAAACTGTCCCTTTTAGTGCCATCCGGGGCGTAGATGACCCCTCCGGCTCCTGCTGTCCCGGGGTTGCCTTTGGAGGCTCCGTCAAAGAAAATCGTGGTTGTTTTTTGTTGACGCCACCATTCATGGAAGTTGGATTCGGAGTCCCTTTTACGCCATTCCGGGTTCGCTGAATGAGGGGCTGTTAACTGCTTCCAAGGATGAGGGGAGAGGGGGCCCAACCACCTCTCTTCTTCGGGGAGGAGCAAGGGGTCTTCTGGAGAATGTTGCTGTTGGACTGCTTCAAGGAGAAGGGATTTGGCCTTTGCCACTACCACAAAAGGAGTTTGCAGCTTGTCATTGAATATCAAGTCATTCCGGGTCAGCCAAATCTGCCAGCATACAAACTTGGGGATAGCGTTCCAGACTTTTCTCCAGATGGACTTGCTGGGAATTTTGCTGGGGTAGCTTTGATTCCATGAGTCGAATAGGTCAGCAACAGAGTTATAAGAGGGGGCTGGGATTTGTAACTCTTGTAGAATGAGACCCCATACTTCTTTGGCAAACTTGCATTCCATAAAGAGATGTCTGGCTGTTTCTGAGCTCCTTTTACACAGCTCGCATCTATGCGGCCCTGCTATGCTTCTCTTCATCAAATTGTCTCCAGTTAGCAACTTGTTGTGGACCAGCGTCCAGAAGAAAAAGTTTACTTTGGGTAGCGCTAACGGATCCCATACTTTCTTCCAGAATTCTGGCGGTTTACTACTGTTCCTGTTTGGTTGAAGGGAGTTATAGGCTGCGGCTGTTGTGTAAATTCCTGAACGCCCCCATCCCCAACTATCCTTCATCTTTCTGTTCACTGGGGCTGCGTCTTCTAACAGATCTTCTAGGATGCTCTTCTGTTGATATAATCGCTCTGGAATTCCAAAGAAATCCCAGCTTTTCCAGTTATCGTGGCAATCCCAATTTGACAGATCGTAGAGGCTTTTTATACCTGCGCGTTCAAGCCAACATTTTAACTCTGTTATTTCTTCAATTTCCGCAAGGGGTTCACGGTTCATGATTCTGTCTTGCCACAGATTTATGTGTTTACCGCTTCCTGGGATCCTGTACGCGCTGCGCATGAAGAAACTCATTGTTTTGCTGCATAGTTTCCATACCTGGGAACTGTGATTTGAATGCGCTGTCTGGATATTTCTGAGTTGGACGTTATGCGCGTATTTTGTTTTCAGCATGTCGCTGACAGGGTGATTGGGCTCTTTGAAGATTTTCCATATTATCTTGCCTCCCAATGCCAGGTTGGCTAGTGCTGGATCGCGGATCTGGAGGCCTCCTTCAGAGAATGGGCGCTTGACCACGTCCCATTTCACTAGATGAAACTTGTTTTGGTTTCCTTTCCCACCCTTCCAAAGGAATTCCCTGAGGATTTTAGAGATTTGATCTGTTACGCTTTTGGGGGCGAGAAGGAAAGCTGCTTGGTAGATAGGGAGCACCGATAAGACAGTCTTGATCAGGATGAGTTTGCCTGCTTTTGTAAGCCAATATCCTCCCCAACCTGTAATTTTTGTTTTTATTTTGCTGATGATTTCAGTCCACAACGACCTCTTGTTGAATCCGTTTGTGATGGGGAGGCCAAGGTATTTGATCTTTTCCCATTTGGCGTGTCCTTTGAAGCCTATCAGGTTGGAGATACTAGTGAGCTCCTGCTGCCCAATGTTCCAGCCATAGACTTCGCTTTTATTCCTGTTGATAGAGGCTCCCGAGACCCTGCAATAGCAATTGAGTACAGAATCAAAGTCTTTGGCTATTCTGGCTGAGGCACCTCCCAGGAGGAGGGAGTCGTCCGCGAAGAGAGCATGGTTCTGAGCAGGGGAGGAAGAGGAGGGTTTGAGGCCAGGGAGGGAGCCTGAGGCTTTTTCGGCAGCTAGCTTTCTACTGAGGGAGTCCGCCATCAGGATGTAAAGGAAAGGGGAGAGCGGGCATCCTTGCCTGAGGCCTCTCTGGGCTTGAAAAAAGGAGGAGGGTCGGCCGTTTACAAGAGGGGCGATCCAGGGGTTGTGGGTGCAGGCAGAGATAAGATTGACAAAATGAGGGGAAAAGCCAAAGGAGAGGAGGACTTTGTAGAGGAAGGAGCGGTTGACACGGTCAAAGGCATTGGCCATATCAAGTTTTATCAGCATGCCTTTTTCTTTGCGCTGGTTGCTTGAGTGGATAATCTCCTGCACCTGGATGACATTATCTAAGATGTGCCTGCCTTCTACAAAGCCACCTTGATTGCTAGATATCAGCCTATTGAGCAGTGGCTTGATCCTGTTAGCTAGCAGCTTTGCCAGAATTTTGTATGAGGCATTACAAAGCGATATTGGCCTGAATCTGGAGAATGTTTTTGGGTTGGTTTCTTTTGGGATGAGGGTGAGGTAAGTGGAGTTGGTTCCTCCCCCTACCTTGGCTTTTCCCATGAAGCCTTTTACCATTTTTAGTAGATCAGTTTTGATAATATCCCAGCAGGTCTTGTAAAAGTGAATGGTGAATCCGTCAGGCCCAGGGGCCTTGTCCGGATCCATAGTCCATATGACTTTGCTGACTTCTTCTTCAGTGATGGGGCTGATGAGAACGGAATTGTCTTCAGGGTTGACCAGATGAGGGATGTTGGAGAGGAGGTCAGCAGTTTCCTCCTCATTGACATGGTTATCTGCGGTGTAGAGCTGTCTGAAATGATCAACGACTGCTTCTTTTATCTGACTGAACCCTTTGCAGATCTGCCCCTCTGAGGTTGTTATTTCAGAAATATGGTTTTTGAAGAGTCTTGCTCGATATTGGTGGTGAAAGAAAGTGGTGTTCCGGTCACCAGCTTTCAGCCACAGACTTCGAGACTTAGTTCGCCAATATTCTTCCTCCAACCGGAGAGATCGATATGTTGAGCATTGAGATTTGACTTCTTTGTCAAGGAGCATTGGGGTGATTTCTCCTCTTTCCATTTCTGCTTGCAGGGCCTCAAGGGACTGTACAGTTTCTTTTCTTTGGTTGGTTGGATTTGAAACCGGTTTCTTGATCCAATCCTTCAGGGCTTGCTTTGTGGCTTTGAGCTTTTGTTCCCACACATAACTGGAGGATCCTGTGACTGGTTTTGCCCATGCAGTTTTCACTGTTTCTATGAAGCCTTCCCTTTCTATCCAAAGAGAGCTGAATCGAAAGGGGATTGGGCCGAGATCTTCTTCATCTTCCAGAATAAGCTGGATTGGCTTATGATCTGAGGTCAGTTTGGGCAATATTTTGGTGGTGATTATCTTCTTATTCATCATCAATGTACCTTGGACTAAGAAGTGGTCCAGTCGAGCAGCGATATGGTCCTCACCCACTCTGTTGTTGGACCATGTGAAGGACCCTTTGACCGGAGTGAAATCGAGGAGATCCCACTGCTGGATGAGGTCTTCCACCATGGGGAGCATGGGGTCTCTGTTATTAGTACCTCCCCTTTTTTCTTTTGCTTTTAAAACTATATTTAGATCCCGGCAAGAATGATGTTGCTAGGGGAGTGCTGCTCAAGGAATTCAGTGAGAGATTTCCAACAGTCCCTCTTTTCAGAATACAGAACAGGTACATAAAGGTTGAAAAGGGAGATAGTTAACTTACTTGTGCAGTGCGTAAGTTCCGTGTAGATCCAGTGCTGGGTCTCATGGTGTTTGTTCAGCTGGAAGAGATCTTCTGTCCAGAGAGTTGCAAGCCCTCCAGATGAGCCTCTTGCGCTGACTGCTCTTCCTGTACTTTTCTTCCATTTCTTCTTGCTGATGTCTAATAGGGCTTTCCCCTCTATCTTAGTCTCTTGGAGCATTAGAATGTCTGAGGGTTCTATTTTAAGGAGATCCTTAACAACTTCTACTTTCGAGGGGTTCCCCAGACCTCTACAGTTCCAAGAGATGAGGCGCATTATTTACCAGGGGTGGGGTGTGAGCCCCCATTTGGGGGCCTTTTCTTGGGGTTTCTCCTGATTAACATCTCTATTGTAGGTTGGATCCCTTGAGTTTTGAGCCTTTCCGCCTCCTCTTCCCTTACTTCTCTACGAGATTTCATTCCAACTTTTCTTGTAGGTTGCTCAAGGGTTTCCTCATCCGAGGAGTTAGAGCTTTCAGCTGGTTTTTTCCTTGCTACTTCCGCGTATGAAGGATTGGAGGGGCTTCCAGGTGGGCCATTTCTGCATCTTCTGTATTGTTGATGGGAGGGTCGACCTGTTCCTCATTTTCCGGAGTTGCTATGACTGTCTTGCTCTGGTTCTTTTCTTTAACATTTGAGGTCTTTTCTTGAGTGGGGTTGGAGCTGCTTGGAGTCTCTCTCTGAGTGCCTTTCCCGTTTCCTTTCTTCTGATTAGTGGTTTTTTGTACTTGAATCCATTGCTCGCCGTTCTGTTTGTCTGATTGTTCTTCTGCCTTCTTCTTGCAGTGTTTGGCGAAGTGCCCGTAGCCATGGCAATGTCTGCATTTGAATGGCAGTTGTTCATAGTCCAGCTCTTGGACATGCGTCTAGCCTGCGACTGTAAGTTTTATGGCTTCCGGCAAGCCCTCTTCCAGGTCGACTTCGACATAGATGCGTGCACATGAATATTGTTCTTTTCTTACCGCCTAATCTATGTATTTCCCTAGTGCATTACCGATGATCTGAAGTGACTTCTGGTTCCAGCAGTGTAAGGGGAGATGAGGGAGCGACACCCACACCGGTACAGCTGATGGGACATTCTAGGTTGGGTTGAGGTCTGGCGACCATTTGTTTAAGTATAGACCTTGGGGGCCCATGAAATAAGGTCCATTTCTGAAGATTAAGCTTCTGTCCTCCGTACTTTCGAATACAAAGATGAAAAAGCCTTTGCCTACGAAGTAGCTTTTTATACCTTCTTTGATTAACGACTGCCAGTTCCTTTGTGTCCAGTCCTCAACCGACTTGGGTGAAGTCCAGAGGACCGTGAACTGGCCTATGAGACCTCTCTCGGTGAGGTTCAAGATTGCTTTGCAGGTTTCTTCTTCAGGAAGGGCTACCGTGGGGATGGAATCCATCTTCTTGACGAACTTCTGCTGATTGACAGAGGGCGGTCTCTTGCAGCTCGAAGCAATCATTGCTTTGAATGCTGCCACTTCCGGGGGCAGAGGAGGGTCCAAAGGGTCTGGGCCCTGTGGGGGAGCCATGGCTAGGCGCAGTTGCTCAAAACACACAGCAAGGACCAGCGATGATCAGGCTGAATCGAGGTGGAGCTCAGGAAGGAAGGGGTAGGGGCAGACGAGCCCAGTAGCAGGAGGCTTCCAGGTGGGGAGGCCGCAGGAGGCAGCTCAGGAAGGGGGGTGCGCCGGCTAGGTCAAGCCCGCAGAGCTGGGCGCAGTTTTGTAATTCCTCCTTCATCTTGACCAAATGGGAGCAAGATAAATAACTTGGCATCTAACTTGATTGGCAAGGTAAATAATCTGGTCCTAATGTTAGAGGAATAATTTAGCCTTCTCGATGTCGTTGGATCACCTAAACTTTGTTCTCTTGCAAAACTAAAATTCTTCCAAAATTCTCTAAAATATTAGCAATAAAACCCAACAATGATATCTCCAACTAGGGTGGAAAGATAGTCCACTAAAATTGGATGATATCTATCTAGGGTGGAAATAAGATCCATCGAAACTAGAATGAGGATCTCGCTTGAAAACCTAAAACTGAAACTCACTTGAGTTTCGTCCTCAATGACAAAGAGAGATGATGATATACAATCCGTAGAAAATAATATACAACCTCGTTTTATAAGATGTCAATGAATTTTCCCCAAGATTCTAGACTCCCTTTTAATAATATTTTATTGATGGGGGCCACTTTCCTTTTAAGTGACTTTTTTGCCTCCCTTTTCTAATTAAATAATATTTTCCCCTTTTATTAATTATAATTAACCTTTTATATAATATCATCAAAATTGGGAAAAACTCCTTAGTAATTTCCCCTCTTGCTAGCCTAATGAAGATAGTTAGGTAAGCATGGAGGAAATTTTTGCACTCCCAAAATCAGAGACATTACATCGATTAAATAATAGTCTATACTAGGAGACCCCAAAATAGAGTGAGAGTTTAGAATATGGTTGAATAAATATAAGTGGAGTCAAAATTAAGTTAGAACTGAACTAATAACTCCCTCATGCAGTTACTAACTCATAATTAGAGAGAAACCTCTAAAATTAAGATTGAAGATCAAAGGATAAGGTGATAAGGTGAGTGGATAAAGTTGTGGATAAGACAATCTCCCAAAATGAGAGAGGAAGTGCACATTAATTATTAGGGACCATATGGATAAGGTAATGCTAGTGGATAGGAAATATCCATGTCACCACCCAAGATTCTAGACTCCCTTTTAATAATATTTTATTGGTGGGGGCCACTTTCCTTTTAAGTGACTTTTTTGCCTCCCTTTTCTAATTAATTAATATTTTCCCCTTTTATTAATTATAATTAACCTTTTATATAATATCATCAAAATTGGGAAAAACTCCTTAGTAATTTCCCCTCTTGCTAGCCTAATGAAGATAGTTAGGTAAGTAAGGAGGAAATTTTTGCACTCCCAAAATCAGAGACATTACATCAATTAAATAATAGTCTATAGTAGGAGACCCTAAAATAGAGTGAGAGTTTAGAATATGGTTGAATAAATATAAGTGGAGTCAAAATTAAGTTAGAACTGAAGTGATAACTCCCTCATGCAATTACTAACTCATAATTAGAGAGAAACCTCTAAAATTAAGATTGAAGATCAAAGGATAAGGTGATAAGGTGAGTGGATAAGGTTATGGATAAGACAATCTTCCAAAATGAGAGAGGAAGTGCACATTAATTATTAGGGACCATATGGATAAGGTAATGCTAGTGGATAGGAAATATCCATGTCACCACCCAAGATTCTAGACTCCCTTTTAATAATATTTTATTGGTGGGGGCCACTTTCCTTTTAAGTGACTTTTTTGCCTCCCTTTTCTAATTAAATAATGTTTTCCCCTTTTATTAATTATAATTAACCTTTTATATAATATCATCAAAATTGGGAAAAACTCCTTAGTAATTTCCCCTCTTGCTAGCCTAATGAAGATAGTTAGGTAAGCAGGAAGGAAATTTTAAATTTTTGCACTCCCAAAATCAGAGACATTACATCAATTAAATAATAGTCTATAGTAGGAGACCCTAAAATAGAGTGAGAGTTTAGAATATGGTTGAATAAATATAAGTGGAGTCAAAATTAAGTTAGAACTGATGTGATAACTCCCTCATGCAATTACTAACTCATAATTAGAGAGAAACCTCTAAAATTAAGATTGAAGATCAAATGATAAGGTGATAAGGTGAGTGGATAAGGTTGTGGATAAGACAATCTCCCAAAATGAGAGAGGAAGTGCACATTAATTATTAGGGACCATATGGATAAGGTAATGCTAGTGGATAGGAAATATCCATGTCACCACCCAAGATTCTAGACTCCCTTTTAATAATATTTTATTGGTGGGGGCCACTTTCCTTTTAAGTGACTTTTTTGCCTCCCTTTTCTAATTAAATAATGTTTTCCCGTTTTATTAATTATAATTAACCTTTTATATAATATCATCAAAATTGGGAAAAACTCCTTAGTAATTTCCCCTCTTGTTAGCCTAACGAAGATAGTTAGGTAAGTAGGAAAGAAATTTTTTCACTCCAAAAATCAGAGACATTACATCGATTAAATAATAATCTATAGTAGAAGACCCTAAAATAGAGTGAGAGTTTAGAATATGGTTGAATAAATATAAGTGGAGTCAAAATTAAGTTAGAACTGAAGTGATAACTCCCTCACACAATTACTAACTCATAATTAGAGATAAACCTCTAAATTTAAGATTGAAGATCAAAGGATAAGGTGATAAGGTGAGTGGATAAGGTTGTGGATAAGACAATCTCCCAAAATGAGAGAGGAAGTGCACATTAATTATTAGGGACCATATGGATAAGGTAATGCTAGTGGATAGGAAATATCCATGTCACCACCCAAGATTCTAGACTCCCTTTTAATAATATTTTATTGGTGGGGGCCACTTTCCTTTTAAGTGACTTTTTTGCCTCCCTTTTCTAATTAAATAATGTTTTCCTGTTTTATTAATTATAATTAACCTTTTATATAATATCATCAAAATTGGGAAAAACTCCTTAGTAATTTCCCCTCTTGCTAGCCTAACGAAGATAGTTAGGTAAGCAGGAAGGAAATTTTTCCACTCCCAAAATCAGAGACATTACATCGATTAAATAATAATATATAGTAGGAGACCCTAAAATAGAGTGAGAGTTTAGAATATGGTTGAATAAATATAAGTGCAGTCAAAATTAAGTTAGAACTGAAGTGATAACTCCCTCATGCAATTACTAACTCATAATTAGAGATAAACCTCTAAAATTAAGATTGAAGATCAAAGGATAAGGTGATAAGGTGAGTGGATAAGGTTGTGGATAAGGTTGTGGATAAGACAATCTCCTAAAATGAGAGAGGAAGTGCACATTAATTATTAGGGACCATATGGATAAGGTAATGCTAGTGGATAGGAAATATCCATGTCACCACCCAAGATTCTAGACTCCCTTTTAATAATATTTTATTGGTGGGGGCCACTTTCCTTTTAAGTGACTTTTTTGCCTCCCTTTTCTAATTAAATCATGTTTTCCCCTTTTATTAATTATAATTAACCTTTTATATAATATCATCAAAATTGGGAAAAACTCCTTAGTAATTTCCCCTCTTGCTAGCCTAACGAAGATAGTTAGGTAAGCAGGAAGGAAATTTTTTCACTCCCAAAATCAGAGACATTACATCGATTAAATAATAATCTATAGTAGGAGACCCTAAAATAGAATGAGAGTTTATAATATGGTTGAATATATATAAGTGGAGTCAAAATTAAGTTAGAACTGAAGTGATAACTCCCTCATGCAATTACTAACTCATAATTAGAGATAAACCTCTAAAATTAAGATTGAAGATCAAAGGATAAGGTGATAAGGTGAGTGGATAAGGTTGTGGATAAGACAATCTCCCAAAATGAGAGAGGAAGTGCACATTAATTATTAGGGACCATATGGATAAGGTTATGCTAGTGGATAGGAAATATCCATGTCACCACCCAAGATTCTAGACTCCCTTTTAATAATATTTTATTGGTGGGGGCCACTTTCCTTTTAATTGACTTTTTTGCCTCCCTTTTCTAATTAAATAATGTTTTCCCCTTTTATTAATTATAATTAACCTTTTATATAATATCATCAAAATTTGGAAAAACTCCTTAGTAATTTCCCCTCTTGCTAGCCTAGCGAAGATAGTTAGGTAGGCAGGAAGGAAATTTTTTCACTCCCAAAATCAGAGACATTACATCGATTAAATAATAATCTATAGTAGGAGACCCTAAAATAGAGTGAGAGTTTGGAATATGGTTGAATAAATATAAGTGGAGTCAAAATTAAGTTAGAACTGAACTGGTAACTCCCTCATGCAATTATTAACTCATAATTAGAGAGAAACCTCTAAAATTAAGATTGAAGATCAAAGGATAAGGTAATTAGGTGAGTGGATAAGGTTGTGGATAAGACAATCTCCCAAAATGAGAGAGGAAGTGCACATTAATTATTAGGGACCATATGGATAAGGTAATGCTAGGGATAGGAAATATCCATGTCACCACCCAAGATTTTAGACTACCTTTTAATAATGTTTTATTGATGGGGTCCACTTTCCTTTTAAGTGACTTTTTTGCCTCCCTTTTCTAATTAAATAACATTTTCCCCTTTTATTAATTATAATTAACCTTTTATATAATATCATCAAAATTGGGAAAAACTCCTTAGTAATTTCCCCTCTTGCTAGCCTAATGAAGATATTTAGGTAAGCAGGAAGGAAATTTTTGCACTCCCAAAATCAGGGACATCACATCGATTAAATAATAGTCTATAGTAGGAGACCCTAAAATAGAGTGAGAGTTTGGAATATGGTTGAATAAATATGAGTGTAGTCAAAATTAAGTTAGAACTGAAGTGATAACTCCCTCATGCAGTTACTAACTCATAATTAGAGAGAAACCTCTAAAATTAAGATTGAAGATCAAAGGATAAGTTGATAAGGTGAGTGGATAAGGTTGTGGATAAGACAATCTCCCAAAATGAGAGAGGAAGTGCACATTAATTATTAGGGACCATATGGATAAGGTAATGCTAGTGGATAGGAAATATCCATGTCACCACCCAAGATTTTAGACTCCCTTTTAATAATATTTTATTGGTGGGGGCCACTTTCCTTTTAAGTGACTTTTTTGCCTCCATTTTCTAATTAAATAATATTTTCCTGTTTTGTTAATTATAATTAACCTTTTATATAATATCATCAAAATTGGGAAAAACTCCTTAGTAATTTCCCCTCTTGCTAGCCTAATGAAGATAGTTGGGTAAGCAGGAAGGAAATTTTTGCACTCCCAAATTCAGAGACATTACATCGATTAAATAATAGTCTATAGTAGGAGACCTTAAAATAGAGTGAGAGTTTAGAATATGGTTGAATAAATATAAGTGGAGTCAAAATTAAGTTAGAACTGACGTGATAACTCTCTCATGCACTTACTAACTCATAATTAGAGAGAAACCTCCAAAATTAAGATTGAAGATCAAAGGATAAGGTGATAAGGTGAGTGGACAAGGTTGTGGATAACACAATCTCCCAAAATGAGAGAGGATGTGCACATTAATTATTAGGGACCATATGGATAAGGTAATGCTAGTGGATAGGAAATATCCATGTCACCACCCAAGATTTTAGACTCCCTTTTAATAATATTTTATTGGTGGGGGCCACTTTCCTTTTAAGTGACTTTTTTGCCTCCCTTTTCTAATTAAATAATATTTTCCCCTTTTATTAATTATAATTAACCTTTTATATAATATCATCAAAATTGGGAAAAACTCCTTAGTAATTTCCCCTCTTGCTAGCCTAATGAAGATAGTTAGGTGAGCAAGAAGGAAATTTTTGCACTCCCAAAATCAGAGACATTACATCGATTAAATAATAGTCTATAGTAGGAGACCCTAAAATAGAGTGAGAGTTTGGAATATGGTTGAATAAATATAAGTGGAGTCAAAATTAAGTTAGAACTAAAGTGATAACTCCCTCATGCAGTTACTAACTCATAATTAGAGAGAAACCTCTAAAATTAAGATTGAAGATCAAAGGATAAGGTGATAAGGTGAGTGGATAAGGTTGTGGATAAGACAATCTCCCAAAATGAGAGAGGAAGTGCACATTAATTATTAGGGACCATATGGATAAGGTAATGCTAGTGGATAGGAAATATCCATGTCACCACCCAAGATTTTAGACTCCCTTTTAATAATATTTTATTGGTGGGGGCCACTTTCCTTTTAAGTGACTTTTTTGCCTCCATTTTCTAATTAAATAATATTTTCCCCTTTTATTAATTATAATTAACCTTTATATAATATCATCAAAATTGGGAAAAACTCCTTAGTAATTTCCCCTCTTGCTAGCCTAATGAAGATATTTGGGTAAGCAGGAAGGAAATTTTTGCACTCCCAAATTCAGAGACATTACATCGATTAAATAATAGTCTATAGTAGGAGACCTTAAAATAGAGTGAGAGTTTAGAATATGGTTGAATAAATATAAGTGGAGTCAAAATTAAGTTAGAACTGAAGTGATAACTCCCTCATGCACTTACTAACTCATAATTAGAGAGAAACCTCTAAAATTAAGATTGAAGATCAAAGTATAAGGTGATAAGGTGAGTGGACAAGGTTGTGGATAAGACAATCTCCCAAAATGAGAGAGGATGTGCACATTAATTATTAGGGACCATATGGATAAGGTGATACTAGTGGATATGAAATATCCATGTCACCACGCAGTTAATGTCATGTGTCACCCTAGGTGGCACCCGTGCTAAAATAGACTTGTGAAAAATAGAAAAAAAAGCTAAAAATAGAAGATGATCCCAAATGGCAGAAAATGTATAGTAGATGAATAAATGTGGTAATATGTGGACCTAATTGTGTATGTATGAGGCCATAAATGTGAATTTTACCCCAATACCCCCATTAATGCACAATTGAGGAGTGTGTAAAATGAATGAGATTTTTTTAGCCATATTAAGTACTAATGTACAAACAAATAGGAAAAATGTGAGTTAAAGAGGGAAAACCGAGTGGGAAGAACCCCCTCCCCCCAAGTCAAAATAAGAATGCTAATCCTAGCAATATCAATTTCTAGGAAGCTATGTAGTTCACTCCTATGAGCTATCACAAAGTTGTGAACCCCTACTAAGTGAAAATCTTGGTGAAGATGTATGCATTCTACTTAGAAGAATGCAAATACTACATTTCAATGAACCCATCATGAATCTTTCATTTGATAAAGTTCATGGACCTCAATGTGATTAGTTCACTGCCTTTATACTTCATGGTGTTTGTATAACTTGTGTGTACAATGATTATCACACCATATAATTTTCAAATGATGGAGTTGAACACCCAATTATGTAACAAAATGCTTCAATGATATAACCTAAGTACTAATTTTCACTACACCCTTATACTCCACCATTGCTAATGATAAAGCAATAGTTGACTACTTGCTTGACCAACATATTTGACCACATCCAAGCTAAAGAACATATCCTAAGGTGCACTTGCAATCTGTGCCATTTCCATCCTAATTTGAATCTATATATCCAACAATGTCTAAGGAAGATCCTGTTGCGTAGTGTAAACCAAAGTTAGAATCCACTTTGTTTGCTTCTAGTGTAGCTCATGTGACTTTTGCATGTACCTAGAAACTACTCCAACTATATAGGAGATGTTAGTTTGAGACTGATTAAGGTACAAAAGGCTCTCAAATAGTTTTTGATACTTGGTAGAGTTAACCAAAGGTGTAATATTGCCATCTTTTAGCTTAACCCTTGAAATGAAGGGTGTTGAAGCTATCTTGAAACTTGTCATTTGAAATTTGTCAAGGATATCTTTGGCATACTTAGACTGTGATCTGGATCCCTATATCAAATTGGCTAATTTCAAGACCAAGGAAATAGTTCAATAGCCCCATATTATCATAATTTTTTTTTCATGCAAGGCAGACTTCATTTCGTTAATGGAAGAGGTTCAGTTCCTTGTAATAAGTAAGTCATCTATCTATAGTAATATCAATATGATTGAATTAATATTCCTCAAGATATGGACATTATGACTTGACTTATATCTATGGAAACCCTTAAATAGTAGGTAATAATCCATCTTTGCATACCATGCTAGAGGCGAGTGCTTAAGCCCATATAATGATTTATTCAATATACATAATAATGAAGGATCTTTCACATACCCATATGGCTACTCCATATAGATATCCTCATTAATATATCCATGTAATTAATCATTCTTAAAACCCATTTGGTGTACCTCACACTTTCTAGCTACTACAATGGCTAGAGCTATTTGAATGGAGTTTATCTTAGCTACTAGTGAAAAAGCCTCGTGAGAATCAATGCCATGTACTTGTAAGAAGCCTTTAGCTACAAAACGAGATTTTTACTTTGTAATCATACCATTATAATCCCTCTTGATCCCATAATTCCACTTACATTTAACAAGTTTCATGTTGGGTAGGAAGGAACCAATGCCCATGTGTTGTTCCCTATCAAGGAATTGTACTCCACCTTCATTGATGCCTCCTATAAGGGGTTGCTTTCAACATCTGCATAATATTATGGATATTGTATAAGAATCATATAACAATGAATATGTAATAGACTCTTTGTGGCTGCAAATTATTTTTGAAGGTCCACAAACTATGATATGGTTGCAGTATTCAAGCTTTTGTGGTAGGAGATTTTTTTATTAGAGAAGGAATATCTACAGATGTAGAATTTTTTGTCAATATTTCTGAGCCACTAAAGTGTCTCAGTTGTACTACCATGGTATATGCTATGGATCTACAATATCATGCTCCTAATAAAAAAAATCATATTCTGAAATCAGTTTTAAATATATTTCTCTCTGAGATTTATGACTTGAAGTGATTCTAATATCAAATAGATTGTTCCTACGGTGGTTGCATGGGACCATTTTCAACTTGAAACTATGTTGTATGAACAAAGTATTTATGGATAAATATACTAATATGTATCTATTCACTCCATTAGGATATCACTAAAATATAAACTTCTTAACTTAAGGTTCCATATCCTTCCTCCCATCAGAACAAATCATATCCCATGGGCAAGAAAAAAATTCTAAAATGAGTAACATCTAGGTTCTTCCCTACCCAAGCTTCATCAAGAATGATTCTCTTTACTAATTTATGAGGAAATATATTCTGGACATAGGATACATAGTTTTCATTCATGAATGAGTCACCCTACTAAAAATTATGCAAGCCATTGCAACCTGACTATCTTCCAGATAATTTAATATGATTAAAGAAATAAACTTTTGAGTAGGTGAGGTTCCCATGGGAGATAAGGATATGTTGGCTCTTAGATTTGTTTAAATTTCCTGAATTTATAATCATTATGGTTGTTAGTATGTGTTATGATTCACCATGTTTATGAAGGAAATTTTTCCAATAAACAAAACTAAGGCATGATATATTGGATTCATTATTGACCTCATCTGAAAGAATAACACTATTAATGCATGGGAAACAATTATCCTTACCCTCCTTGCCACGTTATGTGTGAACACAAGTATTTTATTTTAGTATCTCCAACACTCACCATACCTTGGCATGACATGACTCGTTTATTTAATGGCATATGTTTTGAAGCATGATAAATTACATATTATGTTGAATGTGGGTGAAACAATCTCCATCGGATTACATGGTGGGCTTATATATAAGAGGATGATGATTACATGATATGGGTCTTTCCCTATCCTCATAGATCAGGCATAAAAAGAATGTTAAAGATTTAGAGCAGAAATATGATTCGAGCATGATCCAGGTGGATGTTGGTGGCCACCCACCTATCCCACTAGGGCCCCCACAACTATCTCTTTTAGTTTTTCAGTTTCCTTAATTGTAACACAATTTACTATTTTTAGCAGCTTTTCAAGTCCTGAACTTCGAGAGCCGTTTTGAGGCCCTAAACGAATTTTTTTGGGAAATTTGGGAGCAACATGGGTCCATCAACCAATGTTGCTCTTCCCAAAGTTGTAGTCCTCGGATATACCTTTCTAACAAGCTATTGTGCATGTCAAATGGAGACCGTATGCCAAAGTTATGACCCCGGGAAGTTGATGTACCAATTTACATGAAACGGGGCCCACAATTTGGCGTTTCATCTCCTAGGGTTAGGTTTTTGGATGTTTAGGGTTTTCCATTATTTTTTCAAAAATAAATAGGCTTTCGAGCCTCATTATAACACAATTCAGAGGCATGTAGCTGCCACATCTCTTCTCAGAGGTAAGCTACCATCGCCCTATCTAGTTTATTTCCATTTCTATTTGTAAGCATATTTCTGTATTTTACAGTAATGAAATGAAGTATTATTTCTGCTACATCTTTGTGTATATGGGTATTTCTGTATTTTGTTGCCTTCCTGTTTAAATCTAGATCAGTGGTATTAGAGCAGTCTGCTCTTTCTCTGTTTTTATTTGCATGTCCCCAACGAGGTCAGGATATAAGGAGTTAGGGCTTGAACTGGTCGAACCTTTGCAAGAATAGCCTCGCAAATCCTAACGGCCTCCCATGGCGGATGAAAAGAAAGACGAGGGGGTAGGAGATCCTATCAAAATCTTGCTCGAGGAAGCCCTCGAACGTCAAAGGAATGCGATGATGGACAACTTTGCCCAGTTCCTTCAGCGGCTACCCAGAGGCGACGCATCGGCTTCCAACAACTTCTTTGGAAACACCACACCATTTAAGGTACAAGTTAACTTTGAAATCCCTATATTTGAGGGTCAGATAGATGCAGATGTCGTAGATAAATGGTTAAATCTGCTAGAAGGGTATTTTTTTTGTTCATGATTTTTCTAGTCAGGAAAAGATTATTTTTTCTCTTCTCAAAGCAGCCCCCCACGTCAAGGATTGGTTGGAAACCTACTGCGAGAAGAAGGATGAAATACGGGCTCACTATTTTCAGCCGCACCCACTTGGAATTCATTCCGGGATGCCATCAAGGAGCAATACTACCCTGTCAAAAGCTATGAGGACAAATACATAATGTGGACCACGCTGCGGTAGGGAAGGGACCAAGATGTGCCAGAGTTCACAAACATTTTTCATACCCTTCGCACACAGTTGGGTATCAAGGACTCTTAGCTGCATTTGGTACTCAAGTACCACGATTACCTACACACGTACATCCAGGATGAGATGGAGTTCCTGAACATCTCCTCGCTCGGCATGACGTACCGATACGATGTCAAAATTAAGTAGAAGTTTAAATAGAAGAAGCAAGACTTTGGATCTATGAATCTGAAGACCAAAGGACAAATCCAAGGCGGGGTGACCCAAGAAAACCCTTCGAAGCTGCAAGAAAAGAACAACACGAAAAATTCAAAGAAGGACACAGGAAAGTGGTGCAAGTTCCATAAGAGCCCCACTCACAACACAAGTGAGTGTCGGACCAAGCAGTCGCCGGTAGCTGAGTTAAAGGCTTTCGAATCAGATGCATGTTCGGACCCTGAGTCAGAACCCCAACAAAGGGAATGGAAAAGGGAAGCAAATTATTAATGCAGAGCCCAGTGCCACGGTTGCCACTTCCAAGGTACAGAAGAATGAGCCCGAAGATCCCGAGGAGGGGGAGCGTCTTTTCCACTCATAGATGTGGGTGAAGGGTTTGCGGCTACAATTCATTGTTCACAGTGAGAGCCAAAAGAAACTCATTTCAACAGAGGTCATGAAGCGGTTGGGCCTACCGACTACACCACACCCGCAGTCTTACAGTATCGGGTGGCTTCACCAAGGATGAGATATCCGAGTCCGCCAGCAGTGCCGCCTTCCCTACAGCATCAAGCCCTCCAGAGATGAGGTATTGTGTGATGTTGAACCTCTTGATGTTTGTGATGTACTATTAGGCCAACCATACTTATGGAGGCAACATGTTGTGTATGTGTCAAGGCCTCGTGTTGTTATTATTTCTTTGGATAATTCATTATACAGGATACCGGAGGTAGCCCCACTTACCGCCACCTCTTTGATCTCTACTAAGAAATGCAGTAAGATCATCTCACAGACTAGGAAATTTATTTTCTGTCTGGTCCGCTCCCAAAGTAAGGGGAAGATCGTTGCCACATCCATGACCCCCGCAAAGGGTTCCTCCACGTAGTAACAACAACAACAAAGGGATACAGTCATGAGAAAACACAGGAACAACTTCTCCTCACCCACAGGGTACCACACAAGTTTCAAGTGGGCGACAAAGTCTGGTTGCATCTGCAGAAAGAACGCCTTACAAGAGCCCATCGGAAGCTCAGACGACTCCAACATGGTCCTTACACCAGTACCAAGGCTGTGGGGAATAATGCTTTGGAGCACAACATTCCCCCATTCCTTTGCTTGCACTGAGTGTTCAATGTGGACTGCCCTCTACCATGCTTCCCACCATTACTAGACACATCAGAGATTACAGAACAGCTCACTAGGGACCAAGTTCAGTAGATGGAGGAACTCAACGCAATGGGGACCATTTCTTCCTAAGGGGGGAGGAATGATCCAGGTGGATGTTGGTGGCTACCCTTCTATCCCACTTGGACCCCCACAACACTCTCTTTCAGTTTTTCAGTTTCCTTAATTGTAGCACAATTTACTATTTTTAGCAGCTTTTCGGGTCTTGAACTTCCGGAGTCGTATTGAGGCCCTAAACGACATTTTTTTTGGAAATATGAGAGCAAAATGGGTCCATGGACTGATGTTTCTCTTACCAAAGTTGTAGTCCTTAGATAGGTCTTTCTAACGAGCTATTGCGCACGTCAAACGAAGACCGTATGCCAAAGTTACGACCTTGGGAAGTTGATGTAGTAATTTACCCGAAACGGGGCCCACAGTTTGGCGTTTCATCTCCTAGGGTTGGGTTTTTGGATGTTTAGGGTTTTCCATTGTTTTCTCAACAATAAATAGGCTTTCGAGCCTCATTGTAACACAGTTCAGAGGCATGTAGCTGCCACATCTCTTCTCAAAGATAAGCTACCATCGCCCTAGCTAGTTTATTTCCATTTCTATTTGTAAGCATATTTCAATATTTTACAGTAATGAAATAAAGTAATATTTCTGCTGCATCTTTGTGTATATGGGTATTTCTGTATTTTGTTGCGTTCCTGTTTAAATACGGGTTAGAGCACCACAACTTATCATTTGTTATACGTATTAGGGGTGGCATATGTTAAATTTTTGTTGCTTTATTATATGGCCGATGCATGAATGTGGAATATGGGTTGACATATGTTAAATTCTGGTTGTAATTTTATTTATGGTAATAAATAAGATTCATCCTAAGGCATGCTTTGGTATATATGTCTCTTTCATTATGGGTGGCAAGCCTTGAAGGTAGGTTGCCAACCCACTCTTACTTTCATTTTTTTATTTGAACCCACTCCTACATTCATTTGCTTATTCAAATTAATGTTAAGCTCTATCCAAACCCTAACATATCAAGTTAAAATGTTGTGAGATCTTGTGGCTAGTTGTTGCATGGTAACCATTTTGGGTCTTTGGAAAATAGTAAAAATCTACAACAAATCATGTATGCAAAGCTTTATTTTTATGGAAGAGGAATTTCACTAAATGACTAGCTTATTAGATAATTGTTTGTTGTGGCTTTGCTTGCATGATGTGTTTGGGTTAACCCCCTCATTCTAGTTCCATTTTTCCTCCATTTTTCTTTCTTGTACTCGTTTTGACTTCATCATAGTCGATGTGCATGATTTTTTTTTTTTTAATGAACACACAACCCTCTTTGAAATGGCAAGTTGGTGATGTTCATGGTTTATCTTTGTTGAAGAATGCTTGTAACATCTTCTTGTAGTTGAAAACAAAACACCCCCATTTTATTCTATCATAATAGACATGGGGACCCTTTTGCATCCATTTAGGCTTTGAGTGTTTATTTCTTTAGTTTAGCCTAGTCATATTTTTCATTAACACTTGTTTCATCTCTCCTTATGGTTTGAAAATTTAGCCTTAGTTTTACTATTTAGACTTTCAAGTTAATTAAAATATTCATTTTTTAAAAAAGTTAATAAACTTGTAACTATTCTTTTATTTTAATTAGATTAATTAATAAAACATAGCCCCCGAGACCAAGATTCATACATTAACCATATTATAATGTGGTAAGTGGCTTAGCCCTTTTTAATAAACATACAAATATAAACTCTGAACCATATGACAAATGAATTTAATACAAACAAATGAATATAGGTTTCGGTGATATATATTATAAAGTGGTTGAAGTATTATGGAGGACCCACATACCACGTAACCCTCCTTCTCTCCCTTATATTGGAGAATCCCATATTGGAGTTTTTGTTATGTGTCACCTCTTAAAAGTTCCGATATTATATAACCTTCGATCTCTTATATGCGATATAACTTCTGACTTCCGATATGTTTTGATCTTTGATATGTCGGACCCGATTTGATTTAAGTTTTGGATTAATTATAAAATCGCATCCGCTCTCATATTGGAACTTTTGAAATGGGACATATATAAAATCACCGATATGACTTAATCTTCTGATCACTGATTTGGTTGCGGATCCGATGGGCTTTATCACAACAATTTAATATAATATTACATTCGCTCCTCATCGGAACTTTCCATATATCGCAAGTTTTGTAGAGTGTGTCATGTTAAAACTCTGATACTCCAACCTCCGATATCCATCCGCGTTCGTCGCTTGTCACACTTTGGTTTGGTTGTTACTATTAAGTTTTGAACAAGTCATTGTTAATGGTCCCATGATATTTATCATTGATTTATCATTGGGATTAGTTTAGATTCAAATTATTTGTAAAACGCTAATTTCTTTGTTGTATTTGGATTGCAGGGCCGATTATGGAAGAACTTTCTCTTCCGATTTTAATTGAACAGTTGAACCACTATAGCACTAAATGAAAACAAAGGTTGTTGAAAAAGGATATTCAGAGAATACTTTGGAAGCTACCCTTCCACTCATTCAAAGACTGTTCGATTCTGATCCAAATGAAGCTTTCGAGATCTTCTAAGTTTATCTTGTGATTCAACAAAATAAAAAACCTCCAAGTTCATTTACTTTTTATTTCTCATTTGTTAAGGAACTGAAGAGATTTGTTAACTTTGAAACTTTGTATAAATACCTATCTCTTCAATAAGATTGGAGAGGTTGCGATCCACTCAAGGGGGATTCTGTGTAGTTGTTCGATTTGTGCAATAGCACTACTGTTATGTACAAAAAGGTCAATTATAGAGAAAACATAGGGTTTCCGGATCTATAATAATTTCTTTGCACTATTGCCAGTAATTTTAAAGTGGGTTTGAGCTACTCCAAGACTGCGCATTTGTAATGTAATTTTGGCATTGTTTAATAAATTTCCATTCTTGTTTACTATTACCGGAATGATGAATTTTCATATTTTTGTCAAAGTTTTATAATTGGTTTTGATTTCCATTCTAAGTAGTATGTTTCTTTGATCTCTAACACTATTGTTGATTCAATTGTGATATGTTGCTGATGTAACACCCTACTCCAACATATACCCAAGCAACCAACCAACAAGGATAAAAATGTGATGAGAAGCCACTATGATAAGAATCAACCTTCTAGGTAGCCTTAAGGAAATGGATTTGAAAAAACAAGACCTTACAGACCACCCTCAGGTGCTTCAGGAACCCCAAGAGCTAATCCACCACTACAGGTGCCCAACCCTTGAGTTAACCTAGCATTTCAATGAACTAAACCCAAAGTCGCTCCCATGACAAGGCATGCATGTGACTAGAACCCTATAGTTGCTCCCACAATGCCTGCAAAGGGAGAGATTGCAGTCTTTTTCAGCCAGTTTTGTGCCAGAGACTATGAGATTTAAGCCACTTTTTCAGGGCTAGTATCCAAACCAATGCCTAGAACTTGATGAGACTTTCCAAGACAATAAATGACACCAAGTCAAATCCTCTAACACAAAACTTGATCAAGGGCTTGACCTAACCCAACCTAACCATGACATAAATTTTGTCAAACACTTAGTAAATATGCAACCTATAGGTGTAAATAACAAATTTGAGCATAGGGGGTCTCATAATTATCTGAGATTCCATGAAGCATTGTTTCCTTATCAATTTAACTACCATTCCATCCATTAGGTCATAGATACATTGTTCATTCATTTACAAGTAAAAACATGATGAGTGCCATACATAGATGATGTCATAAAACACATACATAACTAGCATAATAGGGACAAAAATATCAATGAAATCACAATCATATACACCATTTATAATCCATCATAATAATCATAGAAATACGAGGAGAAATAACCTTTCCTTAATGATGCAAAATCCAAACCCGGGATGGGACTTCCATGTTCTACCCAACCGTAGAATGGTTGATACAAATCTCTCTTCAGTCATTCACACCCGTGCCATATTCCAAGCATGAATGTGGGATCTCATAGAACCCATCAATCAAAAACCATCCAGGGCTTCCAGAGGTCATCAACCTCAACCCATCAAACAGTGATTCCACCTCTTGGTCGAACATCACCAAAACCATCATCTGATCGGTCTCTATCCCAGCATTCTAGGGCTCCAGAGTGTTTGTTCCAACCCAGCTCCTAGGACTAGTAAATCAACCCATGATTGTTGTCGGGCTCTAGAGTGTTTTTCCAATGAAGGTTCCAGGACAAGTAACTCAACCCACAAATGCTATCGGGATTCAAGAGCATTTGTCCAACGAAGGCTTCCAGGATTAGTAACTCAAACCACCAAGGGCTTCCTGAGCGTTTGTCCGACCAAGGCTCCCAAGAATAATAACTCAACCCAAGTTGTTACAAGGCTTCCAGAGCGTTTTTCCAACTAGTAACTCAACCCAAGCCATTACAGGGCTTCTAGAGCGCTTTTCCAACCAAGGCTTCCAGGAACTAATAACTCAACCCAAGCTAAGGAAACATGAGAACCAACCAAAACAAAAAAAAAGGGAATAAACCCATAATCTCCATGGCTATCCAGGAAATGGAAAGGCTAGGAAAATCCACTATCAATCCAGGCAATCCTCCATGCCAGTGACAAATCATAACCAAGAAACCACATGCATGTGCCATGCATGCCAAAACTAGTGAGGAAAACATACATGCAACTCGGTACTTGCAAGAAAAATTGTTGTAATTGCTGATCCCAATGCCCTCTTGTGCTGCCCTGCTCTTCTTTTGCCTTCTTGCTCCAAAAATCCAAGTATGCCACACCCTCCAAGAGTGCTTCAAGAAAACTCTAAGTATCCAAGAGTATGAGAGAGAGAATAGAAGAGAGCTCCACAAAAACTTGTCAAAAAACTTACCAACTGATCCTCACAAGCCTTTTTATGAATGAGGTGTCTATTTTCTTCATTTTCCATTATTTCCCTTCATTTTCATTCTCACATGCAATTTGTGACCTTTCACCTCCTTTTTCTCCTAATTTCCATTATTTTCATAAATAAATGCCAATTGATGCCTCATGTCTTTTCCAAACCTTAGCCATTGCCTTTGGAAATTTTCTTAGCCATAATAAACCAAATCAACACCCACTAGGATGGTCCCCCCACTATTCATCTTGGAATACATGTCTCAACACCATGGCCTTATATACTTTTACATGGAATTTTCAGCAGGGCTGTTACAGCTAAAGTCTCGCAGGAGCTATCTCCAAGAGGTAGAATGAGACTGAAGTCATACTTAATTCATTGAATTATACTTGTGGTGAATGATAACTATTTAGTATTCATTTATAGGTGTATTTTGCTTTTATGTGTATTAATTCAAATGAACTATTTCTTTTGATTAATACAAATTTTATAACGAATTATGTTTAATATAAATTTAGGCTTGTAGATGGAGTTATTAAAGGCTTGTAGATGGACTTACCTTAATAACTATTTATTAAAGTAGATTCATTTACATAGTGTTTTAACATTTTATGAATTTACAAGGTACTTTGGAATTCACAATCGAATATTAATTCTGGATTCATTCATAAACCAGTATTTCCCCCTGTTTTATTTATCTTGCTCTCGGATTAGGAGAGGGCTATCCCATTCTAGTTCGACATAGGTTTTTCATGTTTTAGAATGGTTTTTCATCTACATATTAGTTTGCATAAAGTCCTCTCTTAAAGAGGAAAATAAATCATTTAATTGTGGTTTGATTGGCCTTTGTAAATCAATCAAACATTTGTGTCGATTTATTTCCTTAACCCACATCTTAAAGATCGATGCAAAGGAAATGTAACATGATGTAATATAGGTGTAAATAGATTAATTATTAGTTTAGGTTGTATTAGTATTAGATTAGTTTTAGGTTAGTCTTATATGACAGGGTAACTGGACCCATAACCAGTCGAAACCACCATCTTCAACAGAAAAGGAGTTGCTTTAAGTTCCCGACCAGGTGGTCTCCCCTAATGTTGACGGAGGACATTTTTTCCAATCAACATTTTTGGCGCTAGAAGGAGGGGAAACATCTGATTGGTTTCTTTAGAGATCTTGTGTTTTAAAAGTTTTATTTGATTTCAATGGTTCCTCTTAAGAGACCACTTTGGAGTTGCTTTACTAGACTTCCACCGACTTCGACTCCAATTCAGGTAGCCAAACTCTTGTCAAAGAAGAAGTTTAACGGTGAGAATAATGCCTCTGCTTATGAACATGTTTATCAATTTATTTTAAATTGTAATCATTATGATCTTGATGAAGGTGTCATGTGCAGGTTGTTTACCCTTACTTTGGTAGGAATAGCAAAATATTGGTGCAAAGCCCTACCATTTGCTTCCATATGCACTTGCGACACTTTTGTAATTCTTTTCTTACACACTCTTCAGGATTATGACTTTGAAATGGTATGTGATCAATTGGAGAATATTCATCATTTTGAAGGTGAATCATTAGATAAATTTAGTATTAGATTCAAATTAATTTGTTCTCAATTTGAACCTGGTGATCTGCATCTAGAATTTCAATTAATAGGATGGTTTGATAAATTAATTTATTTTCCTTCCATTCCTAGTCCATATGAAATAATGTCAAGTTTAAATGAATCTTCTTTAACTTCCATTAACATGACTGAAAAATCTAATATGGAGGAACATGATAATCACATTGAAGCTGTTGCAACCATATATGATAGATTTCTCCATTTAATTCATACTTCTTATAATGTTAATGATAATTTAGATTCACTTTCACATGTTAATGAATTGCAACCAACTAACTTGGAACAAGTTGATAATTGTTTGCAAGAAGATCACATCAACAGATTTGAAGAATCAATGATCCTAAAATCAGAAAATCAGCAGACAACTCAAATACCAATCGTTGAATCTGAAAATTTTGTTTTTTATTATAATGATCACCTGAAAAATTCAAGACAACAAGAAAGTATGATCAACAAAGAATATAAAATCAGCAACGAAGAATACACAGAGGAATCTGCCCATAGAGAGATTTTTAGGTTCATTATCTCAAACTCTCATTTTCATCTTTATCCTGATATTTTTAGCAATTCAGTTCCTATTCATATTAATGATATCTCAGAAATCAAAGAACTTGTTACACATGAATTTCCAGTTGAATATTGCCAGGATAATGAAATACTTAATGATCATTCTTTCAATCTCAGAAAAAATGTGCCCAGTTCTTATTCTTGTTTTGATGTATCTCATGAGAATGCTAATTTTTTAAGGAAAGTTGTGAAGTCATTTATGATGAATATGATGACAATGTGGATCTTGATTCATTTCATTCTTCATTAAATCCTCACGATTCAAGTAAAATTATATTTGAAAACAAAGAAATCTTTAATTTAAAAATTATTCCAATCATTTCTCATTTTTAAGCTTTTAATCATTATAATTATTTCTCTAATCAAGAACCCATCCTTATCTATGGTTTTGTTGATGATCATGTTACCTTTTCTATTCCCTGCTCCAATATCTCATGCACAAGATGATGTCGATAATCATTCTAATTGCATTTTGACTGATTCTTGTAAGAAATAAATCTTTTCAAACCTATCCTAATCAGTGTTTTTAAAATCGAAACCAATGACTGGACCGGTCCACCTAATGAAATGGTTTACCGACCGGAACCGGCCTAATCGAGACTGGTTTGGTCTAAACGAGCCGATTTTAAAAAAATACATTAAATAATTAATTTTTAATGAAACAAAACTATTTTTAAGATTTAAAACCATGATTCCAAGCCAATAGAGACCAAATATGCAAAGTTTGCTCATTTATATACCATGTAAAGGTGAATATATCAAAATGGCACCGAGTGCAATACATATCATCGACAAAATACATAAGCAATGAGGCTCTAAATGGCCTCTAGAGTGCAAAAACAAAGCCTACAAACTATGGGGCCAGTCGCCTACTACAAGAATCAAGTCTACATATATGATAATAGTGATCAACATTATCACTTGAAACTTCTCATGAGTCATCATGATCAAAATTAGTTGGTTGAGTCTCGACTCTCAAACTTTGCAGTCAAAAACTTCTCTATTGGTTCAGTGACTTGAGTCTCAAACTTCTAAAGGTATTCTGCCCTAATATGCCCTATTACTTCATTTGGTGCTCCACATGGTTTTACATGGCCTCCTATCCCAGCCAAGTGTTGCTTGAACCTATTAATACCCCCTCCTTCAATGGACTTTTGGCAATATTTGCAGATCATTTTGTCATCAATCATATCACAATGAGCCCATGCTGTATCTTTGGCTTTTGGAGGCATGATGACTACTCCAAAATAGCTCCAACTCCAACTCCAAGATGACTACTCCAGCAAAAACTCAACACTCTCCAAGCTCACAAACAAACTCACAAACACTCATAAACACTCCAAATCAGATGTGTGAGACAAATGAGAGGGAGAGGGGCCTCTTAAAGGCTTGGAGAGGGTGTTTTTGGAGGGAAAGCACCCTTAGTTTCCCTCCAAAACCCCTAAAACACATTGAAAAATGCGTTGACTGGGCTCACAGTGGGCTTGCCTCCTAACCGGCTGGTTTGATACAAACTAGCTGGTTCCATCCTAAACTGGCCGATTAGGACCGGTCAGCTACAAAAATTGGCGAAGTCACCCCTCTGACCGGGTTTTTTGGCCAGTTTCAACCGGTGGGTCTGCTTGGAGAAATTTTGAATAATAAACACTTATTCAACAGAGATTATCCCGATTATACACTATTGCGGAATACATGCATAATACATAACCTCCTCTATGTTGATCATCAATTTAGCAGCATCGAAAACAATGAAAACATCAATAGTATGCACACATTAACACAGTATGTACCCCGGGGAAAGCTTACAGCTGAAAACCCCACACTATCTGTATATCAATGATTGAGAACATGTAACAATCCATAATACAATACTCCTCTCAAGTACTCAGTACTATCTCCACCTGTTACACACAAAACTAGCTCAAATCCGAACAAGTCACAGGTTCAAATCTTCTCCACTGCTTTGCCTGCCTCTATTGCACACAATACCATGTGAAAATCACTCACCCTAGAAATCACGTGAGCACATGCTATTTCACTGGGCATATACTACACAATCCTCATGGGCATACTCAATCCTTTGATTGTGCAAGATCTCATGCACAACTATAGTCACAACTGATAGCAATCTCAACCTTTAACACCCGTCTCCACTGAACTGTACATGAACTAAGTTAACTTATGTATTCTTCAGTTGCATTATGAGTTAATAATTAGTGAATTAATTTAATCAATTAATTCACATCACTCATCACTAGTCTATTTGCAGTTAGACTAATTACAACTAGTTTAACCAAGTCAAACTGAACACAACTCCATCAACTCCACAGAACTCACATGCATGAGTTCTAACTGATGTCATGCATGCAATAGCTCAACTGACTCATAAGAAAAGCGTATTTCCTTCTGACAGTTGCATGTGCCACATCTGTAGCTCAAACTGAAGTGCTCCAAGAGGATAAGATAAAGTTTATAGTCTAAATATTATTACGAGACAATAATATTTGACTTTTCTATTTTTAACCTGGCAGTCTAAAAATAGACTTTGATCACTCCTGCTGTGAACTAGAAATAGAATTCCATCTATTTTTCCCAACATGACCAACCATCCATAAACAACATTTTGCAACTCATAGACCATGATTCATATGTCTAAAAATAGACATAGTCTAAAAATAGACTTTGCGCCATAATTTTCCTGCGGGCCCACTTAGTGAAGGCGACTCCTTTCCACTAAGCTCCATCATCTTGTTGCATTCTCAACACTACTAACCGGCCGGTTAGACTGATAACCGATTAGCAAGGCCGATTTTGAATACTATGGTCCTAATTGTGGTGTAACAATAATTATAATATTTCTGCAAATAGTGATTGGATACTATTTCAATCCTTTTGGATTGATTTAAATTCATTTTCATCTTTTATTTTTCAATCATTGGATATTTTATGTTGGCATGTTTAACAAATCAACATTGAACACCCTCGAGATTCATTAACATAAGAGAATGAATATGTAATTCAAAACCTTAATCCTAAACATCAAGAGCCATTACTCTTCCAATTTTGTCTAATGTTTAGCTCATATCAATTTTATTCTCCTTCTCAAAGGAATTTCCAACAAAAAATTGTATTCAAGTGTGTACCTTTACAACATGACCAACCATCTAACACAATCTATGACCTTCCATCATATGTACATAAAACTGACAATTTGATGTAGATTATTGCATTTAAAAGAATATTTTCACAATCTGACATGTTATCCTCTTCTTCAGATGACTTCCAATCTCTAACTAATATCCATCGATATTTTTATGATCCCATCGAGATCTGGTTGGAAGAAAACCTCCAAGAGAGGGTGAATGTAAATAAGTTACTTCTTGTACATACATTAACAATAGTTGTACATAATGTTTTCAGATTTATTTCTATTGGTTTAAGTAAATATATATGTTTATTACTGATGTTTGATGTGTATATTCATGCAGAAAATAAGATGCTTGAATGGCTTCATTGGAAGTACGATTTCACTTATTCTTAGTCTACTTTTTAGATTATGATTAGGACTAGTTTAGAAATTACTTTAAATTGAATAAGAAGATGGTTTTGAACTTTGATTAATATATAGGAGAAAATGAAGATTCATCAAGTAAAATTATGATCCAATTCTTCTAGGTACACATTTATATGTTCATCCTCATCTGGATTGAGTTCTCTTTCAACTTTTCATTTCTCTTTTAATCATTATCCCTTTCTTTTATTTTGTTGTTCTTCTTGCAGATACCCATGGATTTGATTTGTAGATTCAACTTTGCTGGCAACTAACATTTCAGAAGAACAATCATCATATGACATTAGGGATTTTTCTCTTTTCTAATTTTGCGTACATTTTGAAATCGATTGTCAGTCTTATTCTTAAAATTGAATCTATAAAGACTCGCAAACTATATTTAAGCAAGATTTGCAAAAGTGAGAAAACCAGTGTTAAAGCATACAACAATAACTCTAAATCAATAGTTATGATTTGAAACAAAAGAGCTTTATTAACAAATCATCATAAAAGATAAAATCAACATAATATCATTTTTATGTTAAATCCTCTATTTATATTGTAAGATGTATCTCAAGATTCATTTTCTTGATTGCCTTCTTTCTAATTTGATAAGTATTTTAGGCTTAGCTGGATTGTTTTTTCATTTCATTTCACAATAAAATGGAGTAATATTTTCTCTTTCAACTTGGCATAATCATTGGGTGAGTCATTTTTATGCTCTAATTTATATTAACGGAACCTAATCTCTAAGGATCACTTCAATGAAGATTATTTAGTTTATTTTCATTTTCAGATTCCTAACCAAGTAGAGTCCCTAGTTTTTGTTCTTTGAGTTTAAATATTTCTATTATTTGTTAATGAATTGTCTTCAACCCCTATATTTAAAGAAAGTAAAACACATTTAGCAACAATTACTTAAGTTCATGAGTTCTTTTGGAGAACAATTTTAGTCAAGAGAATAATAGTCAATTTAAAGCTTTTTACACCATCCCTTGCTCTTAAGGAGCAGTATGTCACCCCATCTATTAAGTAATCTGTATGAGATTAATAATAACCATAGTTAAACATAAAAACAAAAATGATCAATTGAAAGATAGGAGGTCTCATCACAAGCTGACCTACCATGATCATAAGTTCTAACGTTGTGACATTACCATTGTTGGTCACCAAGCCAAGGTAATGACTTTCGACCACAAGGTTGAAATACAAAGGGTCTCATCATGAGCTAACTTGTTCACTATGTTAGATCTCGTGAATGACATTGTCAAATTAACTGGTTACCAAGCTCAGAAAATGATCTTTAGTTGGCATTCAAATAAGTTTAAGATGATGTTTTGCAACTATGCATTTATTCCTAATAGATGAGATAGTGACACCTAAAAGGGTTAAGAGGCATCCCTGTCAAGGATGTAGACGCCTGATGGCAACAGTGGCCCTTCCTATGGAATGGAAGTTAAATTAATACTATGTTTTCTTGATTAGCTTGTTTACTCAAAAACTAATGTCCAACTAAGTTGATTGCTGTACATATAAATTTACTGAAACATTGAATTCATGGGGTAAATTTTTATAAGTTCATAGTGGTATATCTATTTATTTTGACAACATATAATAGGGACAAAATGGTTAGGATATCTGAATTTGAGCATTTCAAATTATCTAATTATAATTCCTTCATTTTTAAACTAGGTTTTGTATCTTTACGACAAAGATAACTGCTTCTCCCCAGTGTGTCACCATTGTTGTAGTGAAAACACAACACCCCCATTTTATTCTATCATAATAGACATGGGGACCCTTTTGCATCCATTTAGGCTTTGAGTGTTTATTGCTTCAGTTTAGCCTAGTCATCTTTTTCATTAATGCTTGTTTCATCTTCCCTTATGGTTTGCAAATTTAGCCTTAGTTTTACTATTTAGACTTTTAAGTTAATTAAAATATTCATTTTTCTAAAGTTAATAAACTTGTAATTATTATTTTGTTTTAATTAGATTAATTAATAAAACATAGCCCCCAAGACCAAGATTCATACATTAACCATATTATAATGTGGTAAGTGGCTTAGCCCTTTTTAATAAACATACAAATATAAACTCTGAACCATATGACAAATGGCTTTAATATAAACAAACAAATATAGGTTTTGGTGATATATATTATAAAGTGGTTGAAGTATTATGGAGGACCCACATACCACGTAACCCTCCTCCACTCCCTTATATCAGAGAATCACATATCGGAGTTTTTGTTATGTGTCACCTCTTAAAAGTTTCGATATCATATAATCTCCGATCTTCGATATGCGATATAACCTCTGACTTCTGATATGTTTTAATCTCCGATATGTTGGACCCGATTTGATTTAAGTTTTGGATTAATTATAAAATCGCATCTACTCTCATATCAGAAATTTTGAAATAACACATATCTAAAATCACCTATATAACTTAATCCTCCGATTGCCGATCTGGTTGCGGATCCGATGGGATTTATCACAACAATTTAATATAATATTGCATCTGCTCCTCATCAGAACTTTCCATGTATCACAAGTTTTGCAAAATGTGTCATGTTAAAACTCCGATACTCTAGCCTTTGATATCCATCCACATTCGTCGCTTGTCACACTTTTCTTTGGTTGTTACTATTAAGTTTTGAATAAGCCACTGTTAATGGTCTCAGGCTATTTATCATTAGTTTTTCATTGGGATTAGTTTAGATTCAAATTATTTGTAAAATGTTGATTTATTTGTTGTATTTGGATTGCAGGGTCGATTCTGGAAGAAATTTCTCTTCCGATTTTAATTGAATAGTTGAACCACTATAGCGCTAAAGAAAGATAGAGGTTGTTGAAAAAGGCTATTAGGAGAATTTGTTGGAAACTACCCTTCCACTCATTCAAAGAATGTTTGATTCCAATCCAAATGAAGTTTATGAAATCTTCTGAGTTCATCTTATGATTCAACAACATACAAAACCTCCAGATTCATTTACTTTTTATTTCTCGTTTGTTGAGAAACCAAAGGGATCTGTTAACTTTGTAACTTTGTATAAATACCTTTCTCTTCAATAACATTGGAGAGGTCGTGATCCACTCAAGGGGGATTCTCTATACTTGTTCGATTTGTGCAATAACACTACTGTTATGTAAAAAAATCTGATTATAGAGAAAACAGAGGGTTTCTGGCTCTATTATAATTGCTTTGCACTATTGTAGGAAATTTTACTATGGGTATGAGTTGCTCCAAGTCTGCGCATTCGTAATGTAATTTTGGAACTCTCTAATAAATTTACATTCTTGTGTACTATTACCGGAATGATGAATATTCATATTTTTGTCAATGTTTTATAGTTGGTTTTGATCTCCATTCTAAGTAGTATGTTTCTTTGATATCTAACACTATATTTGAGTCAATTATAATATGTTGCTGAAGTCTCGTAGGAGCTATCTCCAAGAGGCAGAATGGGATTGAAATCATACTTAATTCATTGAATTATACTTATGGTGAATGATAACTATTTATTATTCATTTAAAGTTGTATTTTTTTTTTTATGTGTATTAATTGAAATGAATTATTTCTTTTGATTAATACAAATTTTATAATGAATTATGTTTAATATGAATTTAGGCTTGTAGATGGACTTACCTTAATAACTATTTATTAAAGTAGATTCATTTACATAGTTGTTTTAACCTTTTATGAGTTTACAAACTATTTTGGAATTCATAATCGAATATTAATTCTGAATTCATTCATAAACCAGTCTTTCCCCCTGTTTTAGTTATCTTGCTCTCAGATTAGGAGAGGGCTATCCCATTCTAGTTCGAGATAGGTTTTTCATGTTTTAGATTAGTTTTGCATCTACATCTTAGTTTGCATCAAGTCCTCTCTTAAAGAGGCAAATAAATCATTTAATTGTGGTTTGATCAACCTTTTTAAATCGATCAAACCTTTGTGTCAATTTACTTCTTTAACCCACATCTTAAAGATCGATGCAAAGGAAATGTAACATGATGTAATATAGGTGTAAATAGATTAATTATTAGTTTAGGTTATATTAGTATTATATTAGCTTTAGGTTAGTCTTAGATGACAAGGTAACTGGACCCATAACCAGTCGGAACCACCATCTTCAACGGAAAAGGAGCTTCTTTAAGTTCCCGACCGGGTGGTCTCTCCTAATGTTGACAGAGAACATTTTTTCCGATCAACACATCTCCATGCAAATATATAATAACGGAAATTATCCCCTCTTTTATTTTTAAAAGAATGTCTTGCAAGTTAATTATCAAGCCCCCCGCTTGGCTAAAATCCTCCATGGTCAGTTATATTACTATTGTGTACAACCCCCTACTTTTCTAAAAAGGAAACATGACTTTTCTTTCCCCTTCAATGTAGGACAAACATCTTAACTCACATAAGCCACATGAACTTCATTCTCAAGCTAAGGAAACCCATGTACTTCGCTCCTTTATGCCACTACAATATTTTTATGTTTCAAAAGAAAAATAGTCGTACTATTTCATGGGTCTACACAATACTTTCAATTTGTTGTGGCCGAGTTATTTTATCACATTGAGTGTTAATGTCTTTACTAGTTGATATGGATTCCACTCAAAACTATTATTTTATGCTTTCAATTTGAAGTTTTTACTCTTGAAACTATTGGTTTTTGTAGACCATCTCAGCCATTCCCTGAATTCCTATTATTGTGACTTATGTTGCCATTACTTTGGCTCATTCTTTGTTGTTATTATCTTATCACATAAGGTTTTCCAAGACGAGTAATCAAGGCCATTCCAGTAATAGGCTCAACTAGTGGGATCTACTGCACACATGCTCTTATTATGACATGGTCTATTGGTGATGTTGACCCTACAATAACATGTTAGTCATTTTGTGAAATGTATGCAGATTATTGTAATTACAAGCCTCTTATTCAAACCACTTTGCCCAAAACTTCTAAATTTTAATTCAAATATATCAATAATGCACCAACCTACTCCTAATGTGTTTAATTGAAAGAATACTTGTATTCTTTTATTCATGTTTATTGTGACATATGTCATTGCAATTTCCTCATAGTACACTTGAAAAATGTCTTTTCTTTTAAAGAGGAATAATGATGGTATCCTTTAAACCACCACCCCTCAGCCATATTTATTAACATATAAAATTATATTCCCTCTCATCGATTCCATACCATTTTGACCCATTTTTTCATACCACTCATTGTCAAATCAAGAGAGTCAATGTTTTCTCTCGTTTTCTGCCATCTCTTTCCCTTTTCAAAAAATTCATAGGATTCCTATTACTCTTGCAACATGTTACAACACTCCTTTCTTGTTCTGTTTCCACATACACATGTTACAATGACTTGAATGTCAAGTATTCTTCTCCAACTATTCATACATTACTGCACTCATTTCATTTCTTTTTATGAACATATATACTCTTGTAGTTGGATCCTCCATTTGCATATAAGTGGCACAATAAGCCAATCTTCCTTGATACACATGCATGAAAAAACTACCTCTGTGACAAATTTTCTTTCCTTCTCTATCTCTTCATCAGTCATATGTTGTTTCAAGCACTTGAAATATTACATAATACTAGAGCTATTCAGGTGATTGTTGATTTGTTTAGTTATCATGTCATTGAGATATATGATGTCATTACAAAATATTTTTATTATTTTCCATATATGAGTTTCTTCAACAGGGGTTTCAGAGGGAAACAAAGGGGTCAAGGAAAGAGAATAAATGTATCATGGCATGAAAGAAGAAATAAAAGAATAATATGTTCCATCTGCTTTGATGTTGATTTAGATGAATTCAACCAGTTGACTCAAACTGACCACCTGTATCTAGGAGGATATCCCCCTACTCCTAATATGTCACACAACTCATCTCAGACACACCCTAGTATTATGGATATTCTTGAGCCCCATTCACTTTCACATCAGTAGCCTCAATGCCATGATAGATGGGAACCCAATTCCATCATACCAACTTCCAGAATTACCAATTGGTCTTCTAATTATTGACATGATTGCCCATCACCTATTGTTGTCCCCAGGGTTCCATCCATTTTGTTTCATGTTGATTATTTCTCTGTACAAGAGCCTCTAATTTCCCTTGCACAAACAGAAAAGGGACAACAACTCATTATTGTGTTACCTATTTTCTCTCACACTCAAGCCACTTCAACCCATTCTCGCACCAACACTCCCAACATTTATGATGAAGGAAGAAGAGAAATCTCCTTCCTAGACATGCATCTTGGGCTAAACGAAGGAAATAGGAGTGATGAGAAGAGAAATATCATTGGTTTATAAAGGGATCCTGTTACCGGGAAGAGTGTCTATTTAGAACTGCTCTATCCCACTAAGGTGTGACAGCTGCCTTAGAAACAAACAGAGAAAAACTACTTTTGTATTTCCTTTATGAACTATAGATAGAGAGGAATAGAAAGAACCAACCTGTGTCTTGCGCTAATCCTTTGATCCAATCCCTCTCTTCTTTGACAGTCTCCAGCTACCTGCTCCCTTACTTGCCCAGCTTCACCAAGTACCTGTAAGATCACAGAAGAAGAACACTATACAAAGACATGGATCTATATTCATAAACAACTTAGGATCAGATTTAAGTTAACCATACAAATGTAACAAGCATCAATGATACAAAAGTATGGAGGAAAAACTCAAATAGTTTTTATTGATAAACAAGAAAAGATCCAAGAGGAGTTACAACCGATGGTTCCTGACCCAACATCAACCTCCCAGCAAAGAAGCCCCTCTTCACCTCCAACAAAGCATAGATCACGCAATACTCTGATGTTTGTCTCAAAACCAACAACAATTCCTTACAATATGCAAAATTCCAGCCTCCGGATCTCTGGGATGAGGGATCCATATATAGATGTGTGTAAGGAGGATGAGTCAGCTTGTGATTTGATTAGTGTCTTCTCTCTGTCAGTTCTTGCTTCCACTTGGAGACTGAAGGCCTCTTACTCATCCTTGGTCGAATTCAGTGAGGCAAGTGTTACAAGAGAAGATTCTGGAAGCTTCCATTGTCTCTCCACCTCGCGGAATGACACTGCCATTTGTCATTTCTCGCCCAACACACCCTCACAGTGTATTTAGGTGCATTGCAACGCACCTAGCCAGTGTATTTAGGTGCAATGCAACGCACCTAGCCAGTGGAGCAGCTGAAATGATCTTGTTTTGACTTATTCTGAGCAGTTTCAGGTGGAGAACTTCTGGGAGAAGCTGTAATCTATTGACCTTGTTCCTTTAGGGGTTAGAACAACACTTTTAGGGACTTAGGAGCCCTTGGTTTATGGACATTTCATGCTTAGAGTTGTAAGGCACAAAATTGTCTATAACAGTTGCCCCCTAAAGTATGAGGCCGTTGACCTTTTGGTGTCGGGTGAAATGCTTTATTATGAGGATCCAAAGTTCTTTCAATGTTGGGAGGAGACCTGTAATAAGATACAATACAATACATTATCTTCATACTGTTTTCATGATCTAGCTGAGGCGGGCATTCCCATGCTCAGCTTTATAAATTCATTTTCATGTACATAGGACAGACAATCGTCTGAGTGTAGACTGATGATTCTGATAGAGCCATCATCCTTTTGGTAGGATGATTATCTGTGTTGCAATGCTGTACATTTAATGTCTTTATTTCCCTGGATATATATCGCAGCCCGGATGGATGAAACTAGATCCGGGGTCTTCAATCTCGTCCGATCTTCACTCGAAGTACAAGTCGATCCATGTGAGAAACGTTCTGAAGTCAAACATGGAAAGACATCGCTTGATTACCAGTCAATGATGTAAACTGTTAACAAGCGCGAGAGGAATCACCGATAATGATAATGATCCTCAAGGTACTGCAGTATAATTCACGTGGTGTGAATAAAGGACTTGGCGTCGAACACCACCCAAAATCTTTCGGTCGAAGGTCATTGATGTAAACCTATCGCCGGAAGTGAGAAACTTGCCATTGAGGCATGCAAGCTTCAAAGTACTGAATGGGGTGTTCCTAGACCAACTTCTTGGATAATGAGCTGATGTCGACAAGAAGTGATTTGTCAAAGGAGGGCCTTAATGAATCCCACATCAGTGACACAGAACGGAGAAAATGATTTTGATGGAGGTGAAAACGATCTGATGATATACGGTTCAGGGTGGTGGTCATGAAAGAATGGAGTATAATGTATGGTAGTGGGTGAGACACAGGTGGTTTCTCTGGATGACTTCTCTTGAACATGTCGGCAACACTAATGTGATGGATTGGTAGCATTAACCCCAAATGTGGATGGTATGGTGTGACCATGGCAATGTGACTGGTGAATGAAACAACCCAACCCGACTCGGACACGGAGTGGAAGTGTCATGTTCAAGAGCGACTTGCTACCAATAAAGATTCTTTGAGTTTTCTTCCCAATTTTCCCCAGTCATTGCTGACCAGTACCTCTTTATTTTTGTCAAGCTTGAGGAGGATAACATATGCTTGTTCTATAATTTTCCCTTCGGGCAAACCCATCGCTATGTTTTAACGAGCCTAGCGATAGTGAAACTCGTTCTCGTCTAAAGACAAGTTTGTCGCTATTAATCTTTTTAACGAGTTTAACGACAAAGATAACTCGGTCCTTTTCAATTTTAGAGAGTCTGAAAAGGTACGTAAAGGTAACTCCATAATTCCTTTTTCGTCATCTAATCCCTTAATTCCGAAAAAGTATAAAACAATACAGAAGGGATGAATTTTCGATAGTTTTAACGAGCCGAACAAAACAAGCGCTCGATCTTTTTGTGCAATAATCCCTCAGGTCCGAAAAGATTAAAATCTAGATGAGGGTAGCACTTCCTGTCCCTTTAACGAGATGGAAGGCCAAGGACTCGGCAATCTTTTCATATTTTACGAGTCAGTTGAAAAGAGCTTAAAGAAGACTCATCTTTTGAGGAACTAGTGATAAAACGGGTAGCAGCTGATTCTAGGTAAGGTTTGGAATTTTCCAATCACGGCAGTGTCACAAGGATGGCTAGTGAAATCACTCTTCGCAGCTGTTCCTCAAAATGGGTAAACAATCAAATGGAGGTGAATGATCGGCCAATGAAAAAGTGGAGGTGACGGTGCAAACACGACCAAGGCTTTAATGGCTGAAGTACTACATTCACGGTGGTTATTTACCGGGGAATAGTTCATTTTTTAACGAGCTTAAACGCGGGTGGAAACATTTGCTCGTGTCTTATGTTTATTTTTTAACGAGCTTGAACTATGTGCTAAAACTGCTCGATGCGGGTTTATTTTTTAACGAGCTTGAACCTTGCGGTAACACTGCTCGATTAATCCAGTCGTATGATAAGAAAGTCTCATATAAAAACGACAACTTTTAGAGTTTTGCCCCACATCCTTTATTTATGCAAGTTAGGAAACAACCAATCCAAAAAACAGATAAATGATCGCTCTTTGTTTGCACTCCAAAAGGTTTGCATGCCCCCAGGTATAAAACAGAGTTTCAAGGTCACCCTCTATTCGAGCTGACAAAACATTCGTTTTATCAAGAAGGGTATACCTCTTACATGTTACCCAAAGATTGTTCTATTCACAGCGCAAAAAAAACACTTCTTCGGCGATGTCTACCGAGATAAACAAAGGGGAGTGAAGGAGGCTACTCCACTCACATAACTTTGACAAGAGAATCTTGTTCTAGAATAACCCCCTCTTCCAATCACAGACGGGGGTACAGACTAGTCATATTCTCCCGCGGAAACCTACCCTATACTCGAAGTTTTCCTGCCGAAGCAGACCAGGGTGCATGCCCCCTGGGTTTCAGTCATATCCCTCCGAATTACTCGCGCTCATCGGGAGGACGGACTGGAGATTGAGACATTTCTTGCGTGAAAAGACCATTTAGGGATGGTATATGACTATTTGCTATGCGTGATCCGAGAAATGAAAGTTGGTCTACGAGCTTGACCACTCTTCCTTCGTGCGGAAAACACATTACTCTAAAGAGTGAGGAGACAATTGCTCCCACGCAATAAATATAGTCTCGTCCAAGGAGTAGATTATAATCCAGGGGTCCTTGAACTGCCATTACGTTCATGTGAACTGTTTTCCTTCTCAATGTTATGGGCACATCGGGAAGGATCCCTAACGGTCGATTGGTTCCTTTATCAAAGCCTGTCAGATTTCTCATCTCAGGCAAAAGCGATGGTGAACCAAGCGCTTTCCAAGCAGTTGAGGAAAGGATACTCACAGAAGCCCCCTCATCTATGATGGTACCAGCCATAACCATTCTATATATTTGAACAATAATTCGGAATGGTACGCTTGCTGGTAAACGGGGTCTGCCTAGTTGATTCCAGTCGAAGGAGACAACTAGGTTGCTTGGAGGTGGGACCGAATAGACGGCCGGGTACGGCTCTAACGAACTTCCTTCCTGCGGTAAAGGAATGGGTAAATTTCCCCCTTGTTCGTCGGAGTCTGTGTTTATGAAAAGAATTTGGAAGGTGTCATCCTTATTCTCTTCAGTGACTGTATCATCTGAAGATGAAACCTCTGAAGGCAAGACCGGGTCAACTGCCGCCTCGACCTTTTGACTTTCGTCTGGTATGGATCCAGATGGTTTATCTTCAATGATAGGTGCTTCAGCCGACCACTTGAGCAGGCCAGCCGGATTTTCAACTAGTGACAGACTCGGCAAGAGTTTTTTATATCCAGTAGGAAGTCATAACGGTGAAACTGGACGATCATCCAAAACTCTTTTAGCTTCATCTAAGAAGGGACAACGGTGGATGGCATGATCGCCTTCGCACAGTTTACAAGGAAATCTACGTTTCCCTTTTTGTCCTGGGGCTTCACTTTCACTAGTTGATGGTGTGCTTTCAACATGATCATCAGAGGTTGATGACACCGGGTTGTCCAAACGAGGAGACCAGTCCCTTAGTATCCGAGGGATGCTAGGACAATCTCTGTGAAAGTGGTCTCCTTTGCAAATGACACATGGCGATTTAGGCCTGGTCGGTGCAGTGTGTGGATTTTCGTTAGACGACACTCGTTTTCCCCCATTCACCTTTGGCTCCTTCTTCTTCTTCTCTTTCTTCTTATTTTCCTTCTTCTCCTTAGGAACTTGACTTTTGGCTTTACCAGCCCCATCAAGCGAAGAGGAAGGAGGAGAGGAAGAATTAGAGGAAGTAGAAGGTTGGTGGGCAACTTTGGACTCGTCTAATTGCTGATTCGATTGTTCAGGAATAGTGGTGTTCTGAACGACAGAGGTTGAGAAGAGCCATACAGGCAAACCAATTGTCAGCCCTGGAAGCGACAATGTAGCCATATGGGGCGCACCAACATCTCCCCAAGAGGAGAAGGGACTAGGATTTCCTCCAAGGGGAATTCCTTGGTTGGTAGACTCCATTTTCTCAACGCAAGATCAACGTAGGAAAGGGTAATGAATATTCCGTTTAAAATAAATTTTATACGCTTTGACACAACTTGTTTTTTCAGTTTTTAAGAGTCGAGAAAAAACAAAAGATGACTCTAGTCTCCTTCGATTTTTAATGAGCCTGAAGTGACAAGTGCTCAGATGGACCTTTTCCGTTAAGGAGTCTGAAAAGGAACGAAAGGGACTGCTCTGGAGGTCTAGGTAGAGGGAGTACCAAACCAATCGCAAAACTGCAGAATACTTTTTACGGTACGGCAGTCAATCTTCCCGAATGTTGTGTTCAGTGCATTGCGATCGATAGGGCGACAGACACGACTTCCTAAGGATAAAGGATTTAAGCCTATAGGGGTCTCCCAAAATATACTCGACGGTACGTGGGAGCACAAGTCCGTACTGGCACTTATCGTCTCAAAGTGGAGGAATCACCCAACCATCAGCGAGGACAACAGTTACCAGGCTTTACGACGCCGGAATACGTCTCTAGCCTAGACCTCTAAATGTTGTGCGTTAAGTTCCAAAGCGTTGTTAGATTCATTGAATTTATTTTAAGTTGATCTTGCTTATGAAGTTTGCCTTTTGGGTTCACCACGAGATGTAGATGTAATTCCTAAAATGCAATCTAAAGATGATAAACAAACTTTTATCTCTTTTGTGCAATGAAAATCCTAGCTACTAGAGGAAAATAAAGACACAATCTTTTCACAAAGAGCAAAGAGCACACTGTAAATGCACTTTCCTAAATCAAGCCAAACAGACTGTCTATATGCAAATGCACATGCATGTATTTGTTTTCGACTTTCTTAGTATTGATGCTAAAAAGAAAGTTGATGTACAAATCTGAATTTCTTTTCAAGCGACAAATATAAACAAGTTCTTTTTCGAAATCAAAAACAGAGATGATTACGACACCTTGCGATTTTGAAATGAACACTTGTACTTGACACTAGAAAATCACAAATTCAGACCAAAGGCAATAGTAACAGTATAATCGACCATCAACAACAATCAAACTTTCTCCTATGATCGAAATCGACACTTGCGACAGATCCAAATCAAAGGACGATAGTACGACTATTCTACTTTTGCAATGGAAAACTGTAAACGACTCAACAAACACACAAAAACATCTACAGTTCTTTTGTACAAAGAAGGTGGAATAACAGCAAGGAAAAGGGGTTTTAAACATACATATACTGATCACAGGCAGCAAAATTCAGAGACAGAACTGGAAAGAATGAAGCACAAGAACCACAGCTGCACAGGGCTAGTCTGATCAGCGCACCTGTAACACAGAGAAACTGCAATGCAACACAGGTTGCCCTTTCGGGAAGTGCGCTGAAATTCAGGATCTCTTAACAGTACCTGCGCTGGGCCAGAAACGAGACTCTGTCCGGGTTCTAGGTCACAGTTTGCAGTTCAGTCTTTGGTTTTTGGCCGAGTGAAAGCAATCAGTAATGCACAGTCAGGGGTAGATCTAAGGAGGGTCTAAGAGCTATCACAAGGGCAATCAGATAATTTGTGAATCAGCTGTTCAAATCATAAACAGATCCAGTGAATGGATTGAAGCAGCAGATGTCTACTTTTCATTTGTTATGGAAAATGCAGTTCGAACGCTGCTTATAAGTTTATGAGACGAACAACAAAGAATGATACACAAATAAACTAATTAGACTTCCCCAGCGGAGTCGCAATTTTGTTACCGGGAAAAGTGTCTATTTAGAACTGCTCTATCCCACTAAGGTGTGACAGCTGCCTTAGAAACAAACAGAGAAAAACTACTTTTGTATTTCCTTTATGAACTATAGATAGAGAGGAATAGAAAGAACCAACCTGTGTCTTGCGCTAATCCTTTGATCCAATCCCTCTCTTCTTTGACAGTCTCCAGCTACCTGCTCCCTTACTTGCCCAGCTTCACCAAGTACCTGTAAGATCACAGAAGAAGAACACTATACAAAGACATGGATCTATATTCATAAACAACTTAGGATCAGATTTAAGTTAACCATACAAATGTAACAAGCATCAATGATACAAAAGTATGGAGGAAAAACTCAAATAGTTTTTATTGATAAACAAGAAAAGATCCAAGAGGAGTTACAATCGATGGTTCCTGACCCAGCATCAACCTCCCAGCAAAGAAGCCCCTCTTCACCTCCAACAAAGCATAGATCACCCAATACTCTGATGTTTGTCTCAAAACCAACAACAATTCCTTACAATATGCAAAATTCCAGCCTCCGGATCTCTGGGATGAGGGATCCATATATAGATGTGTGTAAGGAGGATGAGTCAGCTTGTGATTTGATTAGTGTCTTCTCTCTGTCAGTTCTTGCTTCCACTTGGAGACTGAAGGCCTCTTACTCATCCTTGGTCGAATTCAGTGAGGCAAGTGTCATAGGAGAAGATTTTGGAAGCTTCCATTGTCTCTCCACCTTGCGGAATGACACTGCCATTTGTCATTTCTCGCCCAACACACCCTCACAGTGTATTTAGGTGCATTGCAACGCACCTAGCCAGTGTATTTAGGTGCAATGCAACGCACCTAGCCAGTGGAGCAGCTGAAATGATCCTGTTTTGACTTATTCTGAGCAGTTTCAGGTGGAGAACTTTTGGGAGAAGCTGTAATCTGTTGACCTTGTTCCTTTAGGGGTTAGAACAACACTTTTAGGGACTTAGGAGCCCTTGGTTTATGGACATTTCATGCTTAGAGTTGTAAGGCACAAAAATGTCTATAACAGATCCAAAACTATCTTGATTTGTGATTTAATTTGACTTTATATTTGCTAACTTTTCAGACTTGGATATAGACATATACTATGGCAACAATATTATTTTTTGGTTATATTGCTTTTTAAACTTATAAGAGAAACAAGGTTGTTAGCATGCATGCCATTTTGACAAGTTTTTATAATATGCTTTATATTCATTATATATATTTATTAATGGGGAATTTATATAATATACTTGAATATGGTAGGTGACTTTGAAATTTGTACCATGCTAGCATTTATATTTCATGTTTGAGGGAGTCACATGATGATGTTTTAGTGGTATATTAGAATATGAGCCTAGTGGGATCCCACCTACTCAAAATAAATTAAAAGTGTGAAATTTCCTTCAAATAACCCTCTTCTCCTGAAGTTAAAATAAAATATTATTTAAATAAATTAAAATAAATTAAAGGTAGTTACCTTGTAACTAACTGAAAGAGATTACAAGAGGAGCAAGTGACTATTGAAGGAGGGGGATGGAAAAAGTTAAGAGAGGTAAGCTACACTTTTGAGTTGTGAAGATTATTATTATACAATTTCTTTTTTGACTTAAGAAGATTAATTGTCTCGTTGATAGCAAAAATTTCTTGAGTGACAAGGAAGGAGTGATCTCATCATCTGATATTTGTTTCTATAACGTTGTTTTAGCTTTCCTGCAACTTCTTATCCTTTTTAGAAGGTCTGATAAACTTTTAGTGGCAACTAGTGCATTTTTTAAAGAGCTTTGTCTATGAAAATATTATCAAAAGGGTCCAAACGAGACATTTTCATTATTTTTCTTCTTTCATGGCACCCCATTTCCTTTGTATGGACATTTAACAACATTCGCTTCCAAAGTCAATTATGGCCGAAATTTCCGTGGAAATTTGAAAAGACAGTTGGTTGTATGTTCTCATTGTTTCTTAATAAAATCAATTTTGACTCCTTTATGTTTGGCATGTATCTCTTTAGATTTTTAGTTCTTAAATCATTTAAATACTGAGCATATTTCTGGCATGTGCTACCTAATTATTAGTTGTCATATATCATGATTTTTAGTACATGCATAATGTTTCTCGGTTGTTGGTGTATACTATAAAATGTTCCTATAATTTATATTATTCCATTGTACACAAGATAAGTATTATTCAATTTTTGCAATTATAAAATGTTATTTTTTGTTATGAAACCAGCTCAAGAAAAGATAGAAAAGAAAGATCAACGCCTTAGAATTCAGCCTCTTCGAGGGGGCAACCTCCTTTACATTACATAAATGAACAATTCTTGGATGATACAAATGACAAAACCTCCTTTCTATATATAGGAGTCTAAGGAGTCACAATATAATCAAGCCGACCTAACAATAATAATATAAAGCCACAAAAATAACAATAGGGGGATTCTATGGGGCACAGTAATAACAATATGGGGGCAATAGGGGCACAACAATATTAATAAGGGGTATAACTACAATAGTAATGGGGTAATCACTAGTATTATAGGGACCCAACATGCCCCTCTCCTTCAAAAAAGTGTTGTCCTCAATGCTTGAGCAGTTCTGGATACTTCTGCATAAAATTCTCATCCTCCCATGTGGAATCTTCAGCGGATAAGTTCTTCCACTTGATAAGATACTCTGAAATTGATCGATTTCGTAGCTGCCGAGTTCTTGTTTCTGTGACTGCTTCCGGTTCCAATATAATTTTTCCTTCCTCGTCAAGTTCTGGCAATATTGTTTGAACTGGGAGCTTGTCGCCTATAACCTTCTTTAAACATGAAACATGGAAAACTGGGTGCAATCGAGAAGCTGCAGGAAGCTCCAATTTGTATGCCATAGTACCAATCTTTTCCAACACCTTGTACGGACCATAATACTTTGGTGATAATTTATTATCCTTCTTAGCTTGCTTTAGGGACATTTGCTTATATGGTTGTAGCCGTAGGAATACCCAATCACCTACATCAAAACTTCTTTCACTGCGATGTTGATCTGCCTGTTGTTTCATTCTATTTTGTGCCAACACGAGGTTATCCTTTAAGAGTTGGAGGACTTGTTGTTGATGTTCGATGTGATGTTCCACTGCTTGAACCTTAGAATTTTCTCTTAAATATGATGTGATTGATGGTGGTTGATACCCATAAAGTGCCATAAATGGGGTCATTTTTGTTGCTGTATGGAAGGAAGTGTTATACCACCATTCAGCCAGAGGCAACCATTTGACCCATTGTGTCTGTTTATCAGATACAAAGCAACGAAGATATCCTTCCAAACATTTGTTTACTATCTCAGTTTGCCCATCAGATTGAGGATGATAAGATGAGCTATGAGCTAACTGAGTACCAAGACAAGAAAATAATTCTGTCCAAAAATTTCCAGTGAAAATGGGATCTCTGTCACTTACAATAATCTTTGGGTTTCCATGTAGCTTTTGAACTGTTTCCATAAATGCAGTAGAAACTGTACTGGCTTTAAATGGATGTGATAATGCACAAAAGTGTGCATACTTGGTAAGTCTGTCAACTACCACCATGATGACACTCTTTCCCTCAGACTTGGGTAAACCTGTGATAAAATCCATTGAAACCTCCTCCCAACGTTGGCTTGGAATGGATAAAGGTTGTAATAGACCCGGTGTCTTAATTGTTTCAACTTTATTTTGTTGGCAAACCAAACATTCCGCCACAAACTTTTGAATATCTGATTTAAGGCCATCCCAAAAAAATTCCTTCTTAACCCTGTGGTAAGTTTTTAAAAATCCTGAGTGCCCTCCTAAGGGAGAAGTGTGCAATTCCATAAGAATCTTTTGTTTTAGCTGGGAATTCTTACAGAGGTATAAGCGATCTTTGTACCATAACGAATCATTTTTCCAGCTAAATGTATCAGAAGTACTGGAATCTTGTTGTAGCTTTCGAATAAGTGCCCACACTTCTTCGTCATTCTTCCATTCCTCCCTTGCTTCGTTTATCCAATCTGGTTGGATAATAGAAATGGCACACAACAATGCTTCCACATCCTCATCCTTTCTTGAGAGTGCATCTGCCACCACATTTTGCTTCCCTTTTTTGTAGATGATTTCAAAGTCATAACCCAACATCTTTGTGACCCACTTTTGTTGCTCTTCAGAGGATAATCTTTGTTCTAAAAAGTATTTAAGGCTATCATGATCCGTTTTTACCTTGAAGTGTCTTCCCATTAGGTAGGGTCGCCATTTCTTAAGTGCATGGAGTATTGCCAACATTTCCTTCTCATAAATAGCTTTGCTTAAAAACTTTCCCTTGATTGGACGACTTTCAAAAGCAATGGGTCTTTCATCTTGCATTAGAACAACACCAATTCCATTTCCTGAAGCATCACATTCCACAATAAAGGTTTTTGTGAAGTCCGGTGTAGCTAAGACCGGTGCTTGGCACATTGCCTCTTTAAGATGTTCAAAGGCCTTTGTTGCTTCCGGAGTCCATGAAAATGAATCTTTCTTCAATAATGTTGTTAGAGGTGCTGCTATTCTCCCATAATTCTTAACAAACTTGCGATAATACCCTGTCAACCCAAGAAATCCTCGCAGATGCTTTATGGATGTGGGGATTTTCCATTCCTTAATGGCTTTAATTTTGCTAGGGTCTACCTTAACTCCTTCATGAGATACAATATGACCCAAATATTCCACCTCCTGGACTCCAAAGAAACATTTGGATCTTTTTGCATATAATTGTTTCTCCTCCAATAGTTGTAGCACCTTGTCAACATGTTCAACATGATCCTTCCAAGACTTGCTGTAGATTAGTATATCATCAAAAAATACTAACACAAATTTTCTAAGGAATGGTTTGAAAATTGAATTCATCAAACCTTGAAATGTTGAAGGTGCATTGGTAAGGCCAAAAGGCATGACCAAAAATTCATAATGACCCTCATGAGTTCTAAATGCCGTTTTCGGAATGTCTTCAATCTTCATTCTGATTTGATGATATCCCGAACGAAGATCCAACTTGGTGAAGTAAATTGATCCATGCAATTCATCCAGTAATTCATCAATGACAGGAATGGGGAACTTATCTTTAATAGTGAGCTTGTTGAGCTCCCTATAATCTGGACACATGCGCCATGATCCATCCTTCTTGTGCACCAATACTACTGGAGCTGAGAAAGAACTTTGACTCGGTTGAATTATACCAGCCTCTAGCATTTCTGCAACCATACGTTCAATTTCACTTTTTTGGACATATGGATATCTGTACGGCCTGATGTTTGGAGGAACACTTCCTGGAATCAGATGAATAGCATGATCATGATCACGCATAGGTGGGAGACCTTTGGGAGTCTCAAATACCTTGGAATGATTGTCCAGGACTTTTTGGAGATCTGGAGAAATAGATGATTCCAATGTGGAAACATCTAGCGAACATAATTGTGCAATTACACCTCTTTGCTCCTTTTTTAGAAGCTTTGTCATGCCATTAGAGCTGATTATCTTTCCTGGTTTCCCTGCAATACCCCTTAATTCAACTTCCTTTCCTTCCACAGAAAATTTCATGAAAAGTTCTTGAAAATTAAAAGCTATTGTACCCAAGGATTGTAGCCATTGGACTCCTAGTACAACATCAGCACCTCCCATTGGAATGGAAAGCATTGGGCTAGTCAATACATATTCTCCCATGGATAGCTTGATATTATGGCACTTTCCAGAACAATTTATTGTTCCTCCATTTGCAATCATCACTTGACACTCTGGTGCTGGATATAGGAAGCAATTCAATTCTTTTGCTACCCTACAATGAATAAAATTGTGGGTGCTTCCTGAATCAATCAACACTATTACCTTTTTCTTCTTGATTTGTCCTTCTATCTTGATGGTTTGAGGAGTGGTAATTCCCGCCAATGCATTACAAGATATGGTCGGATTTATTTGTTCTTCATCTAGGCTTTGTTCCTGGAATATATCCTTTCTTTTGACCTTTCTTGCTCCTTTTCTTCTTCCTCTTCACAATCTATGTAGAATAATTTCTTCTCAGCACACTTATGACCTTTTGTGTATTTGCTATCACAATTGTAACAAAGCCCTTTTGCTCTTTTTTCTTCCAATTGTTGTGGTGTCAACCTTGTAGGTTGTGGAAGACTATGGGCAACAACACTTCCGTCTTTATAGTTGTGAATGGTATGCTTCCTAGTTGCCATAATTTTGCTTTCCATTTTTCTTGCTAACCTGAATGCCTTCTCTAATGAATCAGGTTCCCAAAGGCGCACATCATGTTGGATATTATCCTTTAAAGACCCTATGAACACATCAATCCTATGCTCCTCTGGAATATCTTTTACCCTTATGTTCAATTTTTGGAACTCCTCAATGTGCTCCATTATTGAACCCTTTTGTTTGAGACTTATCAATTGGCTAAAAAAAGTGTTGCTTTTTGTATCCTCATAATGTGCTATCAATTCTTCCGTAAAAATTGCCCAAGTGATAAATTGTTTACGAGAACAAAGCCATTGATACCATACAAACTGATTTGGTTCCAAATATAAAGTTGCCATACGTACCTTTTGTGTGTTTTGCACATTATTGAGATCGAAGAATTGCTCCATCTGTAATATCCATGTGGCGGGATCCTTGCCATCAAACTTCCTCATATCGATTTTTGGAACATGGTGAGTCTTCGATCCAACATTAGAGTCTATGGAATCATGATTAACATTTCTTTTGTTCTCATCATGAGTTTCCTTTAGTACTCTTTCACCCTTAGTGACCATTTCTTGTAGCAACTTATCCATCTTATCATCCATGCCATCAATTTTAGCGTCCATGCCATTCACCTTAGCTTCCATGCCATCCATCTTAGCTTCTACACCTTTCTTTAAACCATCCATCTTAGCTTCTACATCTTTCCTTAAACCATCCATTTTAGATTCTGTTGCTTTTTGTGCAAGTGACATTTGTTGCACTTGTTCTTGTAATTTTGATATATCATGTAGCATTTCTTCCTCTTCTTCATGAGTCATGCTAGAGCTTTCAGGTTCCTTACTAGGTGTTTGCATTTTCTTTCCTCGGGGCATCAGTTACCGATAATAATTCTCTAATATGCCCTTTGAATTCCTTCAAAATAAATTTTCAAACCAAGCTTAAGCAAAAATTAAAGAAAATCTACACACCTTTTTTCACTTTGTAGGAGCTCGATATTGCCTCTGATGTATCTCTGTACTTTCTGATTATCTAGTTCTGAATTTGTGACCTGTAGTAGCCCTCTGTGTCCTCTTTCCAATGCCACAAGTCTGACCCAAATTGGATTCTCCAAGGAAGAGTTATGCGAAATCTCCCACAGTGACTTGATTATAGACTAGTTCAGTAGAGCGAAATTGTACGACGTGCCACGTGTCACTGTTTCAACCTTTGACTCTAAAAAATATATAAAAGAAAACTACAGTCCGTCCTCTTTCTGTAACTTCTTACGAAATTTAAATTCGATGCTCAGAAAGAAATTTATGACGATTTTCCCCAGGTCACCTGTTTTGAGTGTAATTCAGGAGTCTGCAAAAAGACCAACTTCCTCAGATCATATCTCCGAAAATATCGCGCGAAAAACTCTGAAATTCGGACCCAAGGTTCAGCGCGATTTCTTCTCAAATGGGTTTTTTTTGCGACTTCTGAAACGTCACAGAAAAAAAGTTATAGTGCAACTGCCACTATGACCTGTTTGGAGCAGCGAAACCCTAGAATCCAAAGCTCTGATACCAAATGTTATGAAACCAGCTCAAGAAAAGATAGAAAAGAAAGATCAACGCCTTAGAATTCAGCCTCTTCGAGGGGGCAACCTCCTTTACATTACATAAATGAACAATTCTTGGATGATACAAATGACAAAACCTCCTTTCTATATATAGGAGTCTAAGGAGTCACAATATAATCAAGCCGACCTAACAATAATAATATAAAGCCACAAAAATAACAATAGGGGGATTCTATGGGGCACAGTAATAACAATATGGGGGAAATAGGGGCACAACAATATTAATAAGGGGTATAACTACAATAGTAATGGGGTAATCACTAGTATTATAGGGACCCAACATTTTTGTATAAAAGTAATTGAAAAGCTTATTTTCTCATTGTAAATATTTGTAATTTTGTAATATACGTAAGTAAGATTTAGATAGGGCTATAAGCAACTAGGCTCAATTCCCATTATCTCACTTAGCCCTGGAAGATTTGGAAATGTTGTAGGCGAATAATTGGAACACCGCCCTTCCACAATTTTTTGGCGACCATACTAGGAATGAGTATTCTTTATCTAGTATCTCAATGTCCTTTCGGTATGACTATACCTACTACCAACTAGCCTTGCCTTGATCATCATTTGAATGATAAAAGAAGCATAACACATTCTTTAAACCACAAAACCTGTTACCGAATTTGAGCGTTCTTGGGTTGTTATAGTCCAAGAGATTAACCTACAAGAACAAAGGGAAGACCTTAAGAGATGACTTTGTAATTTCCCCACTCGATGTTAGTTGGCTTATGTCATGGGAAGCTTGTTCTTATAAAAGAACTTCTAGTCAAAGTATTGAATTTAAGCCTTTAAATGAAGTAGGAAGGTGTAAGGTCATTATCACCACAAATCAAGATCGCATAAAGTTCTATTAGTACCTCAATTTCTCATGAAGAACAACTTCTCACTCTTGGATAACCATGGCTGGAATACAATCATCCACCTCGTTTTCCCGATATTTATCATCAAGCTAGATCAATAACCATTATTCTTGTTGATCCATATTGGATAATTATATTGTTTTTCATCCATATCAATGCTTTTAGAGTGGAAAAAGTGGAGGAATCATCTCTCGGGACCATTTTTATCCGTGGGACCCAATTTGGCAAATTGGGGTTTGAAACATTCTGGGAGCATTTTGAGGCATCAAAGAACATATTTGGGGGGTAAAACTTTTCCACTTTAGCATCACACTATTAGAAATATGTTAATGTTGATGGCAAAGGTGAAGAAGATGATGGAAAAGGAAAAGCAAATAATGGCAAAGACACAAGTGGTTGTAAGAAGAATGGCCAAGGTGTAGAGACTTTGGAGACAACTCTAGGTCAATAGATCATCTCAAGTGATATTGGAAACCACACGAATGGATGGATCTTTGAAAGATATTTCTAATAGTATATTGAAGTTTTAAAATGGCCTCCTCGATAAAAAATTATTGCTAGTAAAAGATCATAAGTGCTAAAGTCAATGGTTGCAGCTAATGAAATGGTGGTGGCCTTAGTGAAAGTTAGGTTTTGAATTTGGCCAAACATGGACAAGTAGTTGGAAAATTAGTTTGCGGAGGATGACATTTAAATCTGGTGCAAGATTGGTAATAGATGTGTGCCACACTTCCCATTAACTCCATCGGTGAAATTGTGAAGATCGGAGCTCGCTAGTCATTTAACTATAGGGGGATCCCTACATTGAGCAGTAGAGCCAAAACAACTTATCAAAGATCAATGACCCAGATCAAAGTGGGAACTCATCCCTATTTACCACCAAACTAGATTAGGGGGTCCATGTTAAAACCATGACAGTTAAACGATTTTCCATCAAAGTCACACAAGGACCGTTAGTTGATAGGAATTGGAGTTCTGTCAAAGTTTTTGTCTTGAGACAAAAATATTGAAAGAAAATCCTCAGAGATTTCTTTGAGAGACATTTTGAGTTATTGCTGAAAGTTGTAGAGGTGAGTAACGGAAACAAGTGGCAAGATGATGTGGCAATATGACATGTTTGTACTGGCTAATAGTGATGATGTAGGAGACAAAGTGCCAGCATGACGTGGCCCAATTAGAGTGTGACATGTGGAAGAATCAGCATTTTTGGGTGGTCAAGTGCGAGAAAAATGGGTGACATGTGGCACCACTTAGCAAGAGACATGTGGTATCCTTGCAGAGGTGGTATAAAACTAGAAGACACGTTAGAGCATATGTGGCATCATTCGAATAATTCTAAGAAGAAATGATCTCGAAAGTTTTTTTTCCAAGAGTGCACAGGCATAAATTTATGAGAAATAAGCTTTGGGACATGGTGGCGTTGAGGTGGTATCTTGATTCTTTTGTAATTGGTTTATTAGGACTGTTGAGCCTCATAAATGCTTCTTTTTTACACCCTTTTTCAACCTAATTTACTCCTTTTTTATCATCATAATCACTCAATGGGAAACAAATCACAGAATCTATGGCATGGCAGGTATATAAAAGTCTTGTATTTCATAAGTTAATAATGTTCTTTATTATTAGTCTAATATTTGTTTTAGCTACCGGATTGGGATGATTCTGCAACTAATGTCTGATTCTACAGCTAAGTCCATTGTTTCATAGGTTCTAAGGTGCTAGCTGGAGTAAGAAATATATGGGAAGATAGCGATCAATGCACTCCATGATTCCTTCCTACCTTCATGAACCAGATCGATCAAGGAAGCTTCTAGTTACATGGTCAAAGGCAAAAGTCAACTCTGTCAGCTACATAGGCGAGCGAGGAACGATATATACGCCTAACGATTTGCTTTGTTAATAGAAAATCGTTAGCGAATTTCATTATGATATATTTCATAGTTAATTTTAGTATTTTGTTAAGCGAAGCTAGGCATGAAGCTCTGAACATTTAATGATACAGGCTTTATAAAAAGACTTTGTAAGCAAGCATAAACATAGTGATTTTATTATGCGACAATGAGAATTAAAACTATGTTTTCAATTCAGTTATAAAGAATCCTTCTTATTTTGATGCATGGTTGATTTTTCAATTGGATCTCGTGACCATCTGCTTGTGGAGGGCCCCCTCAAGTAGTAAGGTTATTCTATGTTTTTAAGTAGAATTTCCTTATATCATTTCATAAGCTTATTTTGTGGATGCATCCCGTAGAATGTTTTCCTTTATTGATTTTTGAGTTAAATAGAAACAGTCTGATTGTCTTGTTAACGAATTTTATTTATTGATTCAGGAGCACATGAATTGAGTTTAATGAGTAACGATAACAACAATGAGAGTTTGGATTTAGATTAAAATTGTAATTCTTAAAAACAAAGGATTTGATTACAGGTTTTATTTCAAGCAAGAGTGATTTATGATTTTGAGCAAGTGAGAATATATTTTCAATTCATTTTGGATTTTCATGCAAGAGTGTGTTATTATGATAGATGATTTGATTCCTTTAGAGAATTGAGTTTCTTTCAAAGCATAATTCAGACATATAGCAGAGAGAGTGTGTGTGTGTTTTTTTGAGTTAAATTTCATTTTACAAGTGTGAGATTGATTTATAATTTTGAGATTTTCATAAGTTGTGTGGATTTCATAATTAGATATAATTTTTATAAGAGTGCAATTAATTTTCATAAGTGTGGGATTGATTTACTTTTATGCAGAGTTGTGAAAGTTTCTTTTGAAGCAGTTGATAAAGGAGTGTGAAAATTTTATTTTCTAGGAGAAATTGTTCTAGTCATGTGCATTCCAATAATTTAATTTACAATCTATATTTTGATAACTCAGTTTAATTTAGAGGTGCGAATAACCAAGGACTTCTAGCACATATAATGCATATAAACTTCATAGGCTTATTAGCTTTGGTCGATAATTTATGCAATTGATTTAAAGTTAATTAAATTACCAAACATTTTGGCACTGTTGTTGAGGAAGTGTAAATAGGAGTCTTTTCTTTTTATTAAAAAAAAAAAAAAACAAAAATGATATGCACATGGAAAGAATTCTATAGGTAGATTTGTAGGTAGAGGTAAAAGTTTAATTCCAACAACATCACTCACCCCACCACAACCTCGTAGTGCCACACCACCCACTCAAACTCATATTCCATCATTTGTAGGCAAACATAAACTTGTTGAGGTACTTAAATCTGAAATCTAACCTAGAGATTCACCAACCTCATCAACCGAAGCAGTAATAGAAGAATAAGATCCTACATCCACAACAGAATGAGTAGTTTTCCTATATTCAACTAGAGAAAGACTTCTAGGAAAAGAGCTAGAGATCCCTAGTGAATAAGAAGAGGAAGAAACTTATTTTAATTTACCATTGATAGAACAACCAAAACTAGAAGAGCTAGAAGAAGAACTAGAAAACCCAATTTTGGAACCCTATATTAGTTTTGAAGAATTTATAATGGCTGGAGAAGGGGAATGGGAAGTACATAATGTTAATGCTGAGCAACCTAGGATTGGAGGAGGAAGAGGGAGAGGTGGAGGTAGGGGGGATCCAAAACCTTTCGGATTTCCTATCCTCGATGAAGATACAACAACTACAATTAAAAACATCTCACCCTCCATCCTCCCAAAATTTCATGGATTAAGAAGTGAGGATCATGAAACATTTCTCTTTGGGTTTGAAATCTAGTGTAGATCTTATGATTATTTTCTTGACCCTCAAAATTTGTAATTGTTTCCAGCAACTCTTAAGGATGTAACATTAAAATGGTTCATGGGCTTAGGAGCACACTCTATAAGAACACGGGTAGAAATGAAAACTACATTCTTAGATAAATATAAGGATTATTGTATGCCACATAATCTTAAGGATGAAGTCTTTAAAATGATGTAGAAAGAAGACAGAAATCTTGAAGATTTCATTGAAAGATGTGCTTATAATATTAAAACGGATAAAATGCATGAACTAGATGAAGAAACTTTGAAAGGTATCTTTTTAAAATCCATCAGAGATGAGTGGATTGATCTCCTCAATTTGATGGGTAAGGAAGATATTTCTCAGTTATCATTTGGAGACATTTGTGAGTTATGCATACACATAATGACATGAGTACAATGATAATTATGAAGACCAAAACTAGTTACATTTTCTAGCACAAGAGTTCTTTTTAGCAGAGGCATATAAACGAGTAGGGGCAGGAATCCCTTTTAGTGAAAAATGATAAACAGGGAGGGGCAGGTGTCCCTTTTAGTGAAGATTGAGCAGGGATAGAAGTTCCTTTTAGCAACATTTGATAAATAGCTTGCAGGGCATTGATGTAATCAAGTTGTAGCTTGTATCTATAGGTTTTAAACCCGTACAGAAATTACCTGCATACGAATTTTAAGAACAAAAAATAAATAATGCGAGACCATAACACATAAAAGACATATACATAGTATTTTCCGTGGATCCCAAAACTGAGACTACCAGCTTGATTTTTAATTATGTTCCCTTCAATGTTACAATACATATTTATACATGCCGAAGCATCCCATACCATGGATTGAAAACCATCGCATCCAAAACCATGTGCGAAAACCATGCACAAAACCATAGGTAGGTTCACCCAACCTAATATAGGGTCCAAAAAAAAAAATTCCCTGGGGCGCTACCCCAGACCCCATAGAGGGGGGCTACCCACCCACCTCAAACCCCCTGTGACCCCCCCATTGCACAATCAACACAACAAAGGGGGGGCTCCACCCCCCCTCTAACCCCCTGGTTAACTAGGGGCGCTAGTCGTGGAAAGAATATAACACAACCCAACATTCTCTCACTTGTTGTTTCCTTTCCACAGGGGGACACAGGAGAGCTTAGTCATTTGTCCAGCCCTACAATGCCAATTGTTTCTCTACACCAATAGAACTTCTCAGAGCTAACACATCTTGTCAATGCATCTGCAGTACTTTTCAAAGTGTCCACCTTTACCAGCAACACCTTTTTGTCTTCTATCATATCCACCTTTACTAAACACTACTGATTCACCCCTCCTTTTAGTAGTGTCTTGATTTCCATTGTTTCTAACACAAAAATTCATCCAACTATAGATATTTAGTGCAATCACCACCCCTAAACAAGGCTATGATGCTATTAAGGTGAATGAATAAAAAATGAAGTTGTTATGACTGGAACTGTGAATATGTGTCCCACGTTTTACTAAAATGTGGCAATGAACATTTTCTATTTCACAAAAAAATTAAATTAAAGCGTCAAAATTCATATACATGTGGTGAATTTTGATATCCAATGAAATGCAATTTGTAGGAAATTGTGATATATGATTTTTTTTTTTTGAAAAAATAATAATGTCATTTAATGTGTCAAATTTTCATTTAATAGATGTCTATCCTTACAAATTTATAGAAAAGTTAAACAAACGACTTTTGTTCCCAAAGCCTAACTTAGTGTTCAATGTTTTTTAAGTGTATATATATGCATGATCTACATAAAATGTAGCACGCTCTCTCTCACACATTTTTTTGGAAATTTATATTTTTTTATCATTTTATAAAAGCTAACATATTAATGTTTGAATGATATTTTTGACATATTTGTATTCTCAAATTTTATTTTCCTTATTTACATAAAATGAAATGAAAGAAATACTCCTTTTAATAAGAAACACACACACACGCACACACACATATATTGGTTATGCACTTTTTAAGATACACATGTTTTTCTCCCTTCTGAAAAGAGTTGGTTGAATAATCTTAGCCCTCTCCCCAAAGGCAAATATTTGATCCTCCCCCTTCCCAACCCTCACTGGAGATTAAGAGATCCAGAAGCCAGCTTCTAACTTTGGTGGAGGAATCAACTCAAAACTACAATTTTCTTCGACGAAGCCTCCAAGGGAAATCTTGGGGCAGCAGGCGCTGGTGGAGTCATCTACTCCCCGGATAGCACTAGAAAAGATTACTTCAGCTGGGGGCTAGGTCATCATATAAATAACCAGGCAGAACTTCTTGGCCTCACAAAAGCCTGCCAAATTGTTCGGGAAAGAGGCATCAAAGATTGTCAAGCATTTGGAGACTCAAAAATCCTCATCAAGAATATTAATATGCAGGACCAGTTCAACAACGCCACACTCAACAAGTCTCTGAAAAGGCTAATGACCATACTGAACGACTTTGAATCCTTTCAAATTTTCCACATTCTCAGAAGCTCGAATAGCGAAGCAGATATAATGGCAAACAAAGGATGCCTTCTTCCATCGGGCAAACTCAACATCAATGACAATAGTATTATTCAAGCAAGTGTTCCTTAACTTGAGAAACATAGTACATCAAGATGTAAGATATTGCAGTGTAACAAGGTTGATTAGGCTCCGGCCCAACCAAATCATAAATAAAACATACCCGTTTCAGTTAAGAAAAAAGATACACATGTTTTTTTGGAGTCTTCACTACTCGAGAGAATGGTATGCTTGTATAAGTTTTAGAATTAAAAAAATAAATAATACAATGTGAAATTGAAAAAAGGAAATTATGTCACTAAATGGAGGGATCAATGATGAATCTATAGGCACAAAGTCGATGACCTTCCATGCAAGAGATGAAGGGATTCCACCTCGTGGAAATCAAAAGTCCATCAAAACATATAGAAGTAGAAAGGATTATTGACTTTCAAGCCATTGATTGAGGTTTATACCTTGGTTAGGGGTTTTAAAATACCTCGATCAAGGGATTTAAACTTCCTAGATTGAGGTGTTTTAAAATCCTTGATCAGGTTTTTTCTTACATAACTAGTTCATTTTTGGTTTAAAGTTCTCAATTGAGATTTCACCACTATCAATGTTTTAAGCCTTTAGATAAAGGTTTGAAACCTCAATCAAGGGATTAAATCCTTAATCAAGTAAAACCTTGATCAAGGGTGTGTTGTACTTAACTTACCAAAAAGTGTGACTAATATTCATGTATTCACCCCTGTTCAACCCATCTGATCATTAGAGATAACTCCAGGGATCTCATCCAACCATCAAATAGCCATGGTACTGTCTTCCACTACTCCACACAACAAACAAAAAATCTTAACTTTCTTTTCTTAATAGTTCCTCAAAGATATTCTTCACAATAATGCTTTTCAGTTGGGAAAAATGATCCCAATTTGTTATATTCTTTTTAGTTTTTGTCTGCAAAAATAACACTCGGTTGTCATGCACTAAAAGTGTATAAAATAATACTTGGTTATCATGCACTAAAAGTGTAGAAAATAATACTTGGTTGTCATGCATTAAAAGTGTAGAAAATACATAGTGGATAACGATGTCCCTAACTTTTCCGACCTATATGCTCACCTACAACCATCTATCTTTCATATAATGCTCACACTTTCCTTTTCTTAGTGCTAATTTTAGTCAATTTCAAAAATTTCCATGGATAATAATGGAGAGTAGAATATGCGTAGTCTAAAGAACAAATGTGAGCATGCTAGAATATATGATAAATTTGAATAGAAAATGAGACAATTGAGGGAAATGATGGTTTCCAATACTTCTAACAAGAGGAATGTAAATCTTTGACACTTTTCATGATTACACTTAGCCCTTGCTTCCATATCTACGTGACAAGACTTCCCACCAACCCATTACATGTGTCATTCAATGATTGTATTTAATAAGTCAAATGAGGTACATGTCCTCATTTAAGACATGTGGTGGAGTAGATATGAGATATAAGGTTAACATTTAACAATGGGGAAACTATATTCCCATAAGCTCTCTTCCTCAAACACTAGATTGGAATCACAACGTCTCTTATGCTCTATATAATTGTCTTGGACCATTTAACATTATATTAAGGCATTAATTTTACATAGATCTAATTCACAATGACACGCCTAATAGTTGTTCCATATATGTATATTTACATCCTATCCTTTCACTAGTTCGATCTTATCCTTAAGCTCCCTATTAGGATTCCATAACCACATATTTATATCATTTACATAATATGGTTCAATTCATTTTAGAGGTCAAAATTGAGGTATTACAATATCCTTCTTGTCAGCCAAATCCCCATTAACACAAAATTGTGTTGGTGTTACTCATCTTCATTAATCTATATGTAAAGTATGTGAGAAAAATAGTTAAAAGACAAGATTACATGGAAAATAGGATGAGCATATATGATACAATAAACTCTAATAAATAGAGAAATAATCATTCATACATAATTGAGCTTGTTAAATAATACTTTAATTCCACGTTAAATCTCATTAAGTTAATTGAAAAGAATTGTTAATATAAGGAAGGAAGTGAGATAGATACTATGACTTCAAGCCTACTATAGATAATCAAATCCCTACCCAATCTCCTTTCTATTCAAGAGTAATTTTAACCTCCACAAATTCTTCTTTCCAAGTTTTCTATTACTCTTCATCAAACTCACAAGTAATTTTAACCTCCACAAATTCTTCTTTCCAAATTTTGTATTACTCTTCATCAAACTCACATTGTTGAAAAGATTTTTAATTTAACATTAGCTTATTTTCATATGAAATATGAAATGCTTTTAATCTAACATTAGCATATTTTCCTATATAAGTTTTTGTTGCATCTTCAAACTCTATTCCACACTTGTTAAACATTCTTTAAAAATACCACCATGCACATAGAATGAAGACACAAGCAAGGAGTATTTCAAAGAAAGTTGCAAGGTACTTAAAATCTATCCAATTGAATAGAAAGTGCACAATACACTATGTTATTTTAATTTTTGTTTTTTAATAAGATTTTTAACTTGGCCCATAAATTGTCGTGGATATTTTACGAGGCAATTTTTCACAACCGATTTGATAAAATTATAGTTAAAAAGCTAAAATCTACACTATGGGAGTTTATTTCTCTTTAGATTCATGGATCTATGAATTATTGTTTATTGCGTATGCATGCAAATTATAATTATGCAAAAAATAGTAAACAATGAAATAAAAACTCACAAAACAAGATTAACACAAGATATAAACTAGGAAACCCTTCAAGGAGAAAATCCAGCTAGAAGGTGAGACCACTCTACTCTTTTTCTCTGAATAGAAAATGGTTGCGAGTACAAAGAAATAATATATGTGGCTTATGGGCTACTACAATGCAAAAATCCTCTATGTGCACTCTCTCCCTAACCCTCTCGGCTACTCTACTCATCTGTGGAACAAATGGCACTCGAAAAAATGGAACCCCTTTTCCTCTTAATGGCCTGGTTAGGTTTGTCTCCTTCAACTCTTAATTAGAGTTACAACATTGACTCTTGTAGAGTACTCTTCATCATGAACGCGTGGCTAGCACCTTTTCTATGAGTAATGGGGTTGATGTGGCATCCTCTTGAATTATGGTGGAAAAAATAAGAAGCTCAACTCCTGAGTGACATAACTCTTGCATATAGACTCTAAATGAGGCTATTTTTACATAGTTGGAAAGGTCTTTGTCTGTAGAATAGGTAAAAAACATGTTGCACTAAAGAAACAAAGTTTTACACCCAAAAAGGTCATTTGATGCCTTAAAATGCTCCTAGAATGTTTCAAACCTTGATTTGCCAAACTGGGTCCCACTGGTAAAAATGGTCCTGTGAGTTGATTCCTCCACCTTTTCCACTATGAAAGCATCGAAATGAATGACAAACAATATAATGATCCAATCTAGATCATAACTGCGTTTCAATTCTAAATATATTATTCATCATTTCTTAAATATTGTTAAGATAAAATTGGAATTGAATATAGTTATTGTATTGCCTAAAGAGATTATATCAATGACCTTATGACCATTATATGTAATTCCACCTCCATGTCCTTTACAAGAAGCTTTTGGAGTGTAAATCAGTTGTTGATAGAGTACATTTCTAAGACACTTCTTATGACATCGTTGGTTCAAACCTTGACTAGTCCATGTACTATGTGTGGGGTTCTCTATATACACTTGAAAATTATAATGGTAATGATTAAGAATCGACCCCATCTCAGGGGGTACGGATATAACACATTTATTGATCCCACCAATCTATATGTGTGTGTGTGTGTGCGTGTGTGTGAAACCAATACTAATTATTAAATATCAGTTTTAAAATTAAATTAGGTGATGATAAAGATACATAGTTATTATTATGTTTAATTTAAAAACCATATATTCATCCAACCTTTTAATGAAGAAAAGAAACTAAAATAACTATACTTTAATTGACGAGTATAAAATAAATATATATTTCATAATTTATATATATTTTTAAAATATAAACCTTCAAATTTAATGATATTAAAAAATAATAAACTCCGTATTTTTTTATTATAATTTCAATGAAACACCTAATAAATTACTTTTTTCCCAAATAAAATATTTTTACAAAATGATTAATATTACAAATTCCTCAACCAAATTTCTTGCACTCATTTTACACTCTTTAAAATTATCAATTTACATCATTAAATAGATATAAACTCAAAGGATGATTACGAGAATATCGTAAACAAATTTAAATTTCCATACGAATTCTAAGCATTGATAAAAAAGACTCAGTCAAAGGATTTTGAAAATGTAAATACCTGGAACAATTGAAGTTGATTTGATAAATTTTCTAATCATGAAGAGTCTCACAATCTTAGGTCTTCAATAAATCATTGACTCATGGCTTGAACATTAAAGGGTCGTTTTGTCCAACAATAGGCGACAATATTTTCCATTCTCTTAAGCCAAATACATGTTTTCAACAATTTTATACAAACTGCAAACATCTAGATATGCTTGGTACAGAGCAATTAATTTATGCAACACATCATTCCATAAATTTCTTGCTAATTGGATTTAGAGTGAGGTAGTTAATTCCCTAATTGTATATGAGATCTATGTTTCAACATGTAACCGTCAAGTTTGTGATTTTGCCATACATCAAGGAAATTTTCAAACAAATTCATCCAAAATGAACTTATATTGATTGAAAATTAAGGCATCCAACAAAATTAATGCAAATTCCAAGTTAATGACATATTTGGAATTTGCAATACCATGCCATAAAATACGAAAATCATCAAGAAGCACCTAGACAGAGCCCACTTCATAAAAAATGTAGTAGTTTGCATCCATAATGTGCTTTGTTCGTAAAAGGAGATTGAAAAAATATCTTTTGAAAATTCTAATGTCCTTTACGTGAACGGATTTGCGATTGTAAATATTCTAAGTTGAACAAAATATGGCAATGCCTACTTCATTTTCAATGCTTCATGAAGCATGTCACTTCCATCAATGTTTCACTGAACGAAATCATGCAACCTCAAGCACATAAATAGAATACATCTAAAAGTTAAAACTATCCCTCTTGCACAACAATATTAGGTGAGATCCATAGTTCTTGCAATGAGAACATTCCTCCACTGTTTCAACTTTCAAATCTACCATGAGGAATCAAAGAATGTATCATATACACCCAAAATGCATGGAGGCTACGCTGTTGAAGATGAGGATCGAAGAAATTATTACTCATTCAAATATAGAAAATCACATTAGAAGAATACTTTGAAAGAAGTGTTTAAAGTTAAATGTGGAGAGTATTAAAACAAGTTTTGAAGGCCAAAGAGAAATTTTTTTTTGGATAGAAATGTGGTGGGTAGATTGTTGAAATGACTGCAAAGGAATATCTAAGGCAAAATCCACTTATGGTTTCTTTGAATAAATAAAGGATACACAAGACTTCAAAAGCTTAATATTCCATAAGACGTGATATTATTGATATCCATCTTTTCCATTCACCAATAATTAGGCTGTGTGGGGTGATGACGTGAATGAAATCAATCCTCATATATTTTATGATAGATTTGCAGATGCTACAAAACATCCACTCCATTTTGCGATGGTTTGGTGACATGCATAAGGCATAATACTCCAAGACTTCATGATTCAGTGCTCCATTAACCCAATTAAATTGTGTTGTGTTCGACCTACATGTCCTTGTAAACTAGCATAATCACATTAGTAAATGTGTTTGATATATGCCAATTAGCATCATTTTCATATGCCGATTGGCATATAAAAGGTGGAAAATGTTTCTAAATGAAAATGTTGCTAATCAGAGTATATCAACCACATTTACTAATGTGGTTGTGCTAGTTGATGGCCAATGCGTGTTGGGCACATTTGTATACCATGGTTGACTATGGTTCATGTCCATTGACTATGGTTAAAAATGATTGACAAGGGTTGACCTTTGTTGAAAATGGTTGACCATGATTTTTTAGGGTTGTTAATAGTTGGCCATGGTTGCAGATAGTAAATGAGGCTAAAGGGGTTTGACTAAGGTTGACCATGGTTAATTGAGGTTGACTATGGTCAAAAATTAATGTAACAATGCATTTATGTCCTTCAAGTTATATTAATGTTCACCATTGTTACATTGTTACTTTTAGGTTACATTAATGTTGACCATGGTTGAAGGAGGTTGACCATGGATGATTGAGATAGACCTTGTTTGGCTATCGTTGAACATGATTACCATGGATAACTACGAATTAAGAGGAAATATTATGCTTGACCTTGGATAATTATGATTAACCTTGGTTTACATGTTTGACCTTAGTTGATCAACCATGGTTGACCATGATTACCGTGGTTGACTAGGGATGAAGAGGATAGATTGTGGTGGACTAAGAGTGACCATGGATGATCATGTTGACCATGAATGGGTATGGTTTGATCATGTTGTCTACAATTGACAATGATTGACCATGGATTAGCTTGTTTGACTATGGTTGTACTTGTTTGAGAAAGGTTGAGTGTGGTCAACTATGGGTGGCTATTTGGGAACATGGTTAACCATGATTGTTAATGTTTAAATATAAATGACTCTAATTGACTATGTGGGCCACGGTTGACCATGTAGACCACTTAGCCATGTTTGACGATGGTTAATTATGTTAGCGATGTTGACCATGGCCAAGCATTGTTTAACCAAGTTCATTATCGTTAACCATGTTGTATATGGTTGATAATGGATGAACATGTTGAGCACGTTTAACCATGGTCAAACATGGCTTACCAAGTAAAGTATATATGGCCATGGTGACCATGGTTAACTATATTAAATATTGTTTGACCATGGTTGACTATGGCTAAACTTGTTGACCATGGTGAGCATGGATGAGCTTATTTGACCATGGTTGACTATAGTCACCTATGGTTTACTTTGGGTGAACAGGGTTGTCAACATTTAACCACCATTTAACTATAGATGATTGTTGTTAGCCATGTTGACTATGGTTAGTCATCTTTCACCATGGTTTACCATCTAGACAACTTAACAATGTTTGAAAATGGTTGCTTCTCTTGTGCATGTTGTCCATGGTTCATCATGTTTGACCAAGTTCACCGTGGTTGACCTTGTTCTCTATGGTTGACCATGGATGGAAATATTGACCAAGTTTGGCCACCGTAAAGCATGGGTGGACATAGTAGACCTATTTAATCATGTTTAATCAAGATAACTATAGTTGACCCACATTGACATTGAATTTGTTATGTGGTTGTGCAGGTTGTCCATGTTTTATTTCAAATTGCAACATTGATTTTTGCTTGTTAGATTGCAACATTGGTATTTTTTGTCATAATGTGGTGTAATTTTTTGTTTATCACATTGTTGTTATATTTTTTGTTTGTCACATTGTGACGATGATTTTAGTTCATCACATGCATCGATGACACTTTTTGTTTGACACATTTTTTTGTTGATATTTTTTCATTAGATTATGATGTTGATATTTGTTTCACATTGTAATGTCGACTTTTTTGTATCACATTGCAAGTAAACTTTTATTCATCACATTGTGAAATTGAATTTTGTTTCACATTGAGACATTGATTTTTTGTTCATTAAATTGTGACATCAAATTTTTTGAACATGGTTGAGCTTGACCATTGTTGAGCTCATTTGAAAATGGTTGTTTTGGTCAACTATGGTTGACTATGGGTGAACGTGGTTGTCAATGCTTACTTATAGATGAATATGGTTGACTATGTTCACTATGATTATGGTGACCATGTTTGACCATTGTTGAGTTGATTTTTTTGGTCCCAGTAAGACATTAATTTTTTGTTTGTCACATTGCAATGTTGATATCTTTTAATATCACTGAGCTTGACCATTATTGAGCTTGTTTGAACATGGTTGTTTATGGTAAACTATGGTTGACTATGAATGAAAATGATTTAGCATGATTGACTACGGCTGTCAATGCTTATCTATAGATGAATAGATTTGACCATGTTATGATGATTGAACATTATCGAACTAGTTAGATCATGGTTAAATATGATTGCACTATTGACCGTGGTTCAACTTCTTTGACCATGTTTAACTATGGTCAACCATTGGTGATCATGATCGTTAATGTTTAACTATAGATGAATATAGTTGATCATGGTTGTTAAACTATAGATAAATATGGTTTACCATTGTTGCGCTAGTTGACCATGGTTTAACATTATTGAGCTGGTTTAACCATCATTGGGCTTATTTGACCATGGTTGTCAACATGTAACTATAGACATATATGGGTGATTATGTTGACTATGGTTGATCATGTTGACCATGGTCAACCATTTCTTAGTAGGTTTGACCATGAATGAACTTGTTGGCATTGTTGCATCATAGTTCTTCATGATATGCATGTTTGGCCATGATTAGCTATGGACAACCATTGTTGGCCATGAGTGAACATGGTTGACCATGGTTGTAAATGCTTAACTATAAATGAATATTATCATATTCACCATGGTAACCCATGTTGCCCATGGTTGATTATGATGACCATGTTATATGATGAGACCACAAAATCATATAATAATTATAAAACACAAAATATCAACATTAAAAAAATTAGCTATTACATCTTATAGTAAAATAAATAGTATTTAAATAGAAAATAAATTATTCAATATTTTGAGATTCCTTTTCTTATTAAATATAATACTTGAAATCACTCGGTTTAAACTGGTAAAATTAAAAGTTTTAATATAAAATAATAATATTATTATTATTATTTAATGTTTAAAAATAATTATTTATCTTAAAATATTATATATTTTTAATAATTTCCATTTTGAAATTATAAATTTAGCGCATTTTTAATTAATTGATTATATATATATATATATATGAGTCTAGAGATGATTGGGACACCTAACTTGTAGTTTGAGTAACTGCAACCTGAGGACATCTAAGTCATCAAAATCACCCGGGTATGACCTTTGTCCAGGGCCACACCAACCCTTAGCATGACTAGATTTTTGCTCACGAAGTTTCAAACCAATGACCCTTTCACCATAAAATATTTTAACAAAGTACACTGTCACCATCTATTCTACATCCCATAGACAAATGTAATATATATTAAAAAAACTACAATATTTATATTATTGTTATTATTAGAATGAACAAAATGCTATATCATTAAAGTTATATAATTAAAATATATTATAAAATTATTAAAATTTGAGTATTCATCTTAAAACATTATATATTTTAATTCTTTTTATTTTGAAATTATACATTTGATATACTTTTAATCGATTAACTTCCCTATAAAATGAAAAAGTAAAAGTTATATTATTAAATTCTAATACATGTAAATGAAATGATATTTTAAGGTCTACAAGACTAAAAACAATCTATGAGACCATTAGTTCCCTGTTTTTCGCTTTTTGCAATTGAATCTTTTTCCGATTCAAATTGATGATGAGTTGGCCCACCCTTCCAACAATCCCCTCGCTAAAACGACAATGCCAAGAAACTGATGCTAACATGTTCTCATAACTTTCTTTGATGTCTTTGAATGCATCACATTCCAAAATGAAATGTTTTTCCCATCCCACATGTTAGGATATTCCGACACATAGGAAATAGTTAAGTATAACTTGGTCTAGTGTAGATTTAGGTAAAGTGTGTTTCTTTACTATGTACATTTGTAACTTACAATCCGATGGTCACGATATGTTCTAGACATGAAGTGATCTGACAGTTCATTCTCTCCTTGGTATTACCAACATTTGATCCGTGGCTTAACACCCGATTAGTCCATGATCTCTATTTAAAGAGCATGTAGGGTCATTTGTAGGGTCACCGTTCATGAGAGAAGCTTATGTAAATTTTCTTTCTTTTATTAATAAATTGTTTGAAGTGGCCACGTTGGCTCAGCCCATGGATTATTTCCCTCTTTGAGGGTTTTAACCATGTCAAGAATATTGGTGTATTGATCTATGATCTATTTGTGAGTGGTGTCATTTGGTGTTCTATCTGAGGAAATTACCCTGTAAATCCCTACACCACAGCCTTAGACGTGCAAAATGTACACACCTGTTCTTCCCAAGCTTCTTTATGCCTTTTCCACTGTCCTGTTTGACATTGAAGTTGATGCGAGTTAGTCCTTAATTGTGTAATAAGAACCTTTTCCTTCCACGAAATGCTAGCTCCAATGAACTCTTTTTGTTGTAGATCACACATAGTGTTGAAATCCTCAATGTAATATTTCTTCTTTCTACCCAACTCTTTTCCCCATACTTTTTTACAAAACTTCTCCATAACAAAATCCTTTAGCTCCTCGCTATTTGTGGGATAAGCATTTAGGTAGATATTCCATTTTTTCATCCATGTATAGTTTTGTTTCATCCATGTTTTCTTTCTTTCACTCATGCCTTCATTGAAGATAACATTAGGCCATCTACTTACTCTCATTTTCTCAAATATTTTTAGATATCTTATGAGCCACACCATAGCAATTGCTTCAATGGGATTTGCTCCTGTTTCACTTAACATTGTCTCATAAGGTACTTAACTTTTTGTTTTGAATTTGCTCATGATTAAGCGTTTTTGGATTTTCTCAATTTGTTTCCATTTTAAATATTAAAACTAAAAATGTAAAATTACAATAGTCAAAATAAAAAAGTGGATGAATAAATAAAGAGTATAATTTAGTGATTTAAACCATGCTAACAAGTTTACACGTTCAACTTGTTGCAATTGCCTTGTAATTAAAAGTCACATTGGTATATAGTGAAAATTATTCATTTATGTGTCATGTTTCTGAAGATGTTCTTTCGTTTATATATTTTTAAATGATTCATTTATGTGTCATGTTTTTCAAGAAAAATGCAATATTGAATATTTATTATCTCGTCAATTATCTTTACATTCTATGGAAAAATTTGGTAATTCTCCAATAGAAATCTTCCCAGAAAAAACCTTGAATATCAATAATAATCTGGAAGAATTTTGTTAGGATATTCCGACTCATAGGAAATAGTTAAGTATAACTTGGTCTAGTGTAGAGTTAGGTGAAGTGTGTTTCTTTACTATGTACTTTTGCAACTTACAATCCGACGGTCACGATATGTTCTAGACATGAAGTGATCCAACGGTTCATTCTCTCTTCGGTATTACTGACACTTGATCCGTGGCTTAACATCCGATTGGTCCATGATCTCTATTTAAAGAGCATGGAGGGTCATTTGTAGGTTAACCATTTATGAGAGAAGCTTATGTAAATTTTCATTCTTTTATTAATAAATTGCCTGAAGTGGCTGCATTGGCTCAGGCTGTGGATTGTTTCCCTCTTTGAGGGTTTTAACCACGTTAAGAATACTAGTGTATTGATCTGTGATCTGTTTGTGAGCGGTGTCCTTTGGTGTTCTGTCTGAACAAATTACCCTGTACATTCCTACATGGTATCAGAACTATTTGAGGGCCACATCCATTGGTGATCCAAATCTGAAGCCGGTAGAACTGCATCCGACTGTCGTTCCCTAGATCTATTGTTTCTGACTGCTTTCGGGCCGAGGGGACTGCTCTTGCATTAGGAGCATCTGTTCCAGTGAGGAACCCCTTTTGTTTGACATGAAAAGGTTTCCGGTAGCCCTAGCTACGTAATTTTTAAGATCTGGAGGTATACAATGTTTATTTGCAGTTTTTAGTTATTTTTTCTTTGGTTATTTCGGTTTATTTAGCTCTCTGTTTTTTATTATTGGATCTATACGTTTCATTTCTGCATATGCTCTTTGCCCCGCGACTCTGTGTGATCTGGGCAAATCAGAAACAAAAAGGAAGGAATTTTCTCATGCGTATGCTCTTTTCTACCGTACCTTAGTGTGATCTTGGAAAATCAGAAACATTGATGAAAATATTTAGTTTCTGGCTAAAGCTAACATCAAGCCATAAGGTTTGTTTTTTTTTTGTATGTACGTGTTGGGTTTTGTGTTTTTTGTTTTGTAGGCATAAAGAGCTTTCTCAAGTAAGCACGCACCCCAAAGCTTTAGTTACTAACACAAAAAAAAAAGCCCTTCCTCTTTTCCAAAAATTACTAACCTTTTAAACTAGCTCACTTGGTCCAAAGTTACTTTATGAGAATAGAGGTCTTGGGTTCAAGTCTCTCTTTTTTTTGAGTTACTTTTTCAAAAAGCACATGTAGCTTATGTTTTAAAGTTACTTTATGTAAAAGCGTTCTCACCCATTATAAAAAGTGAGTCACTTATAATTCTAAAGTCTCTTTATCTTTTATTTAAGTTACAATTTAGTGGGTAGCTCATAAAGTATCATTGTAAAAGTGACTTTCACTTATTTATAAAAGTGAGTCACATAATTTTTTTAAAAATTGAGCTAATTATACTTATGTTTGGAAATGGGGAGATTTTTTTTGTAAATATAACATTATCATTCATTTCTGCACTTTCACGCACTTCGTCAACATCTTCAACAACTTTTCTTCAAAAAGCCATAACTTCTTCATCCGGAAACCGTTTTCAGAGCCCTTTTTTTAATCAGCGTAATTTTTTGAGATCTTTCCATTGGAACACTTAGCTTCAGCATCTATAGCTTCAGCTTTTGTTAAAATGGAAAGTCAATGCCAAGTTATTCTTGACGACACTAACTACTTTCAATGGTGGTCCTACATTGTGGATTTACTTAGAAGTAAAGGTCTTTACAGAATAGCCTAAGGCTAAGAAACCAAGCCTCAAGATGAAGATAAGGCAACCAAATGGGAAAATAGGCAAGATCAAGCACGTGGATTGATAGGGATGTCTATTTCTCTAGACCTTAGATTCCATATCGCAGAACTTGATACTCCTAATGAAGCAATGAAACAACTCACTAAAGTTTTTGGAATTAAAAATGAAATTAGAGCCCATCAACTCGAAAATGAGTTGCTTACATTGGACCCCAATAATTTGTCTTCCATTGAAGATTTTTTGTCCAAGTTCAAGACTCTTACACTTCTCTTGGAAGGTTTTAAGGTCAAGAAAGAAGATGGTAGCCTTCTCTATTCCATTCTTACTAAGTTGGGACTAGCCTACTCTGTGTTTGTTTCCACTTTCCATTCTACAAGAGAAGCCTTCATTTCTCAAGGACAAGACTACAAGTCCCCTTCCTTTAATGCCTTTTGTGATTCTTTAATAAGAGAACAAGAAAAACTCTTACATCTTGGTCTTCTTACTCTTGGAAACTTTTCTAAGAAAGCCTTAGCCGCTCAGCAACAACCAAATCCAAAGAATCCTAAGAAGCCGTATCCTAAAAAGAATGGTCCTAAACCAAATAAGGGTCCTAAGCAATTTCAGTCTCAAAATGAAAAATCATTTCAACAAAATGATAAGGAAAATAAAAACAAAGGGAAGAAGACTGATAGACATTGCCACTTTTGTAATCAACATGGTCACTTAGAATCCAAATGCTTTAAGAAGATGGAAGCCTTGGAAGCAACAATGAAGAAGCATAACATCCATTTGGAGCACTCTTCAACTTCAACTTCATCTTCAGGAATAAAACTTTTTGCATGTGGTTGTCAAGAATCTCGGTCTGGATACGCACTAAATGTATCTTCTTCTTCTCATTCCCATGAGTGGCTCATTGATTCTGGAGCTTCTTATCACATGGCCAAAAACAAAGCCATGTTTTCTTCTTTAAATGATTGTAACACCAAAAATATATATGTTGGTGATGATAGATTTCTTAGTGTTGTAGGGACTGAACTGTTCATATAGACAATGGTCAATTTAATGATGTATTATGTGTTCCAACCTTATCCTGCAACCTTCTATCTGTATATCAGATAACTCATTCAAGTGAAGGTAAAATCGTTGAATTTTCACCTCACAATGTTGTAATTAAGGACCTAAGAGATCCTAGACAGATTTTAGCTACTGCCATTGCTGGTGATTCTACAAGGTTGTATAAGTTTAACAACTTTGGATCATCAAATCTTCCCTCGGTATTTGTTGCTCATAACGATGAAGTGAGAAAAATTTGGCATGAGCGATTTGGTCATTTAAACTATTGCCCCCTTCAAAATCTATGTAAATAAAATATGGTGACAGGTCTTCCAATGGTATCTTGCAGAGATGGTGTTTGTTCTAGATTTGTACTTGGAAAACATCATCGTGATAGTTTTGAAAAACGTGCCTCTTGGCACCTCAACCCCTTTACAACTTGTGCATAGTGATTTATGTGGTCCACTTCCAGTTGTTTCATTCTCTGGCTACAAGTATTTCTTAACTTTCATTGATGATTTCTCGAGACGCACTTGGGTATACTTCTTAAAACTCAAGTGTGAAGTATTTAACATGTTCTTGGCCTTTAAGGCCTTTGTTGAAAAACAATCTGGACATCAAATTCTTAAGATAAGATCTGATAATGGCGGAGAATATGTTAACAAAAAATTTATCAACTTTTGCACTGAGAATGGAATTCAAATGCAACATATTGTTCCATATACTCCACAATAAAATGGTGTAGTTGAAAGGAAGAATCGCACCTTAAAGGAAATGGTTAATTGTATGCTTCAATCTAAAGGACATAGTCTTAGTTTTTGGGCAGAAGCAATTAATTGTGCAAATTACATAGTAAATCACGCTCCTACTAAGGTTTTAAAGAACATCACTCCAGAAGAAGCACGGAGCTCAATTAAACCAAATGTAAGTCACATTCATGTTTTTGGAAGTGAAGCATGGGCCCATATTCTAGATGAGAAACATAAAGCTTTAGAACCTAAGAGTGAAAAATGTATTTTTGTTGGATATTCTGAAGATTTCAAAGGATATAGACTTATTCCACTTAAGTCCAAAAATGTTATCATTAGAAGAGATGTAAGTTTGTTGAAAATATATCAACCTACGAGCCTAGTGCGGTGGATGTGCCACCTCTCTCTATCCCTTCTACTTCTGAAAATATTTCTTCTTCAGATGATGACACCGAGGATGACAATCCTCCCCCACCTTCTCAGGATCCTCCTTCAGCTCCTCAACTTCCAAAATGGTTATGTGCCACTTGGGATGCAACAGGCGCTCTTATCGGTGATCCTACAGATCAATGTTGTACACGTTCTTAGTTCAATAGAGCCTCTTCTTTACTAGCTCAAGCTTCAACGAATTATGATCCTGACACCTTTACAAAAGATTCAGGCCATTCAGATTAGGACGCAGCTATGAATAAAGAATATCATTCATTATTGGCAAATGATACATGGGATCTTGTTCCTCTTCCAAAGGGACGAAAACTTGTTAGATGCAAATGGGTTTATAGAAGCAAGTATGGCCCAGATGAAAAAGTTGATAAACATAAAGCTCGTATTGTTGCTAAGGGTTTTTCACAAGTTGAAGGCATTGACTATATTGAAACCTTCTCCCCTGTTGCCAAAATGAACTCTATCTGCCTTGTTATTTCCCTTGCTACCTCTTTCAAATGGGAAGTCCATTAGATGGATGTTAAATTTGCCTTCTTGCATGGAGACTTGCATGAAAAAATCTATATGGAAGAATCTACTGGCTTTATACAAACAGACTCCAGCCTTGTATGTTGGCTTAAGAAATCCCTTTATGGTCTCAAGTAATCCCCTCGAGCTTGGTATGCCAAAATGGATAACTTTATTTTAGAAACACATTTTTCTAGGTGTCATTCTGATAATATTGTCTACACCAAGAAAGTGGGAAAGTCTTTTATCATTCTTGTTCTTTATGTTGATGATCTTATCCTTATGGTAGTGATCCCAACCTTATAAACCATGTGAAGTCCAACCTTAAAAAGAAGTTTGAAATGACAGACTTAGGACACTTGCATTATTTTCTTGGTCTCCAAGTCTTGCAATCCAAGGAAGGTATTTCCCTTTCCCAGTCCAAGTATGCTTGTGATCTTCTACGCCATTTTCACATGGAAGACTGTAAGCCAACCCCTTCTCCCTTTCAATCTAGAGCCAAACTTTCAGTCACTTGTACTTCCCTTGAAGTTGATGCTACCTTATACCGTCAACTTGTAGGAAAACTTTTGTATTTGACCCATACTCGTCCTGACCTTTCCTTTGTTGTTGGCCTTATTGCTCGGTTTATGCAAAACCCACATGAAAGTCATTGGAAAGAAGCTCAAATAATACTTTGTTATGTTCGAAGTACAGTTCAGTTTGGGATTCATTACAGTGCAGAAGCATCCCCTCTATTGGTTGGTTTCACTAATTACAATTGGGCTGGTGACCCTGATGATTGGAAGTATACTGCAGGTTATGTGTTCACTCTTGGTTCAGGACCTATTACATGAGCTTGCAAGAAACAAAGTGCCATTTCTCTTTCTTCTGCAGAAGCAGAGTATCGTGGTGCCGTAGAAGCTAGTAAGGAGGCTCTGTGGCTTCGTCAGATCCTGTCAGAGTTTGGATTTTAGCAGCAGCATCCAACTAAACTTTGGTGTGATAATCAAAGTGCCATTCAACTATGCAAATATCCAGTCCAACATCAGTGCAACAAACACATTGAACTACACATGCACTTCATCAAAAATCTCATTCATGACCATGTTCTTGACGTGAAATATTGTTCAATAGATGATCAAGTTGCAGACATCTTTACAAAGGCTCTCACAGAGGCGAAGTTTACTAAACTTCGATTTATGGTTGGAGTTCAGGAAGTTTCACTAAGGGGGGATAGGCTCTAGTGCCTCATTCCTTCTCCTATTGTGTCATATTTGTACATCCTTCAATCCTATCCCAAGTTGTTCTTAAGGGGGGATGTTAGGATATTTCGACACATAGGAAATAGTTAAGTATAACTTGGTCTAGTGTAGAGTTAGGTAAAGAGTGTTTCTTTACTATGTACTTTTGTAACTTACAATCCGACGATCACGATATGTTCTAGACATGAAGTGATCTGACGGTTCATTCTCTCCTCGGTATTACCGACACTTGATCCGTGGCTTAACACCCGATTGGTCCATGATCTCTATTTAAAGAGCATGGAGGCTCATTTGTAGGTTAATCATTCATGAGAGAAGCTTATGTAAATTTTCATTCTTTTATTAATAAATTGCCTAAAGTGGCCGCGTTGGCTTAGGCCGTGGACTATTTCCCTCTTTGAGGGTTTTAACAACGTCAAGAATATTGGTGTATTGATATGTGATCTGTTTGTGAGCGGTGTTCTTTGGTGTTCTATCTGAGGAACTTACCCTGTACATTCCTACAAATTTCAAAAAGAAATATTTAATAAAGATGTTAAAAGAACATTCCTCTGCTTATGCATGGGAATACACTGACATGAAAGGAATTGATCCTAATACTTGTATACATCATATTTACATTGCAGAAAATTCTAAACCAATCCGCCAGCCTTAGAGAAGAACGAATCCAAATTTGACAGAAATTGTTAAAGAGGAATTACAAAAAATTTTAAATGTGAATTTCATTTATCCAATATTAGATAGCGAGTGGGTTTCCCATTGATAATTGTTCCTTAGAAGAATGGAAAATTGAGAGTATGCATTGACTATAGGGAATTGAATAAAGCTACCTTAAAAGATCATTTTTCACTTCCTTTCATAGATCAAGTTTTAGACACATTGGCAGGAAGGAAATATTTCTCATTTCTAGATGGTTTTAGTGGATATAACCACTTCCAAGTAGCTCTAGAAGATCAAGATAAAATGACTTTTACCTATCCATGGGGAACCTATGCTTACCGAGTACTTCCTTTTGGGTTGTGTAAAGCACCTGCAACATTCCAAAGGGCAGTTTTAGGAATATTTTCTTATCGAATTCATGATTGTGTGGAAGTTTACATGGATGATTTTACAGTTTATGGAATTCTTTTGAAGGAGCTCTTAAAAATTTGGAAAAAGTTCTCATTAGATGTAATGAATCAAATCTCTCATTAAGCCATGAAAAATGTTTTATGATGTTTCCTGAGGGGATTGTTTTAGGACACCATATTTCAAGAAATGGAATTAAAGTGGACACATCTAAAGTAGAAGTTATTTCTAAATTGTCAATTCCAACTTGTCAACGAGATGTTAGAAGTTTTCTTGGTTTCACTGGTTACTATGGAATATTCATAGAAAACTTTACAAAAATTGCATCTCCACTTTTCAAACTGCCCACAAAAGTATGTGAATTCAATTGGAGTTCTGATTGCCAAAAAGATTTTGAAACATTGAAAGAAAAAAATTCTAAAGCACCCATTCTAAGAGGGCCAAATTGGAAATTACATTTTCACATTTCAACAGATGCTTCAAATACAACATTAGGAGTTGTACTAGGACAAAAAGATTTAACTCCTTATGCCATTTACTATACCAGTAAAAATTTGACTCCTGCAAAGTTAAACTATATTGTAACAGAAAATGAGTTTTTAGTTGTTGTCCATGCCATCAACAAATTCAGACATTACATCACTGGCTATGAAACCTTTGTACATACAGATCATTCTGCAATTAGGTACTTAATGAATAAACCAATTACTAATGTCAGAATTACAAAATGGTTATTGTTGTTACAAGAATTCAATATTACTATTTTCGATCGACCTGGAAAACAAAATACAGTTGTTGATTTTCTATCTAGGATTCAAAATGATAATAATGATATACCTGTAGAAGATAATTTTCCCAATGAATATCTTTTTGCAGTATCTATTAAATCTCCTTGGTTTGTAGATATTGCTAACTATTTGGCTATAGGGAAGTTACCATTATATTTGTCTCCTCGAGAGAAAAGAAAGGTAATTCAAATTAATGCATCTTACTCATGGATAAATGGAGAATTATACAAAACAGACAGATCTAATTATTCAAAGACGTGTCAGAGAAGATGAAGTACTAGAAATACTAAAATCTTGTCATGATGAACCATGTGGAGGACACTTCGCTAACAAAAGAACTGCTTACAAAGTCCTTCTCTTAGGATATTATTGGCCTTCCCTTTTCAAGGATGCCAAAGAATATGTAAAGAGATGTGATAGTTGTCAGAGAATGGGGAAAGATGTTGCTTCAAATGAAATGCCTTCGCAACCTCAGGTACTCATTGAATCTTTTGAGAAATGGACTCTAGAATTTGTTGGTCGAATTAATCCATCATCCAGACAAAAAAGGCGCATTCTTGTTTTCACTAATTATGTTACAAAATGTGTAGATGCTAAAGCACTTTCTTTTGCTTGTGAAAATGTTGTAGTTTCATTTTTTTTTTAGGATATTTTTACTCGTTTTTGTGTTCCAAGGGAGATTGTGACAGATCAAGGAACTCAATTTACATCCAAGTTGGTACAAAAGATAATGGAGGAATATAAAATCAAACATCAAAAGTCCACTCCATATCAATAAAGTAATTGAAGCAATTCTTACCAACACTGTGCATTTGTATAGAAGAGACTGGGCAGAAAATATTCCAGAAGCTTTATGGGCATATCGTACCACATGGAGAAACACTACAGGACATACTCCCTATGAACTTGTTTATGGGAAGCAAGTCTTATTTCCTATTGAGTTCTAGATAAATACCTTCAAGACAATAGTTAAATTAGGTCTTGATCTATCTGAAGCACATAAATAAATAATGGAGCAGCTGAATGAACTAGATGAGATAAGACAGGATGTTATTGAAAGAACTAACGTATTTCAACAACAAATATCCAAGTGGCATGATAAGTACATAAAGGAAAGAAAATTTCAGCCAGGAGATTGGGCATTACTTTTTGACTCAAAGTTTAAAGATTTTCAAGGAAAATTTCAAACTCATTGGCTTGGGCCTTATGAGATTGAAACTATCTTTGATATTGGTGCAGTAAAGATTAGAACCATTGATGAAGAAAGAGCAATCTTCCTTGTAAATGGTCATTGGTAGAGAATTTATCACAAGCCATTGACAAATGAGGAATTTGTTAAAAACTTGCAAGACAACATTGATTTGAAGATGATTAGGAAGGATTTTCCTTCCTCTCCAACTTGATTTGTAAATCTTTTTGTTTTCTTATTATTTAAAAAAAAATATATAAAAAAAATTAAATAATAAAAAAATATAATAAAATTGTATAAACATGAAAACCAACTTTGTTGGCATGTTTATACAGAAAATCTAGGGCGAAAACCAAGTAATTTTGGCACCCTAAATTTTCTTTTTTCAATCTTATTCTAATTCCCATTTTCTTTATGTCCCTCTTTTTCTTTTCAGAATAAGTAGCTACAAAATTGCTGAGAATCTGCAACTTTGATGAAATTTTGTAGCTAATATTGACAGGAATCACCGACTGGAATGATTGAAGATTTTAGCAGAAGGAAATGATCAAGTCCATAGTGGAAGCACTTGAAGACAATTTCACAAGAACAATCAAGTATTAGAATCACAAGTTTGAAGGTATGAAAATATTGGATTTAATAATAAAGGTAAAACATTACATTATGAAATAATATAGATGTTGTGCTGCCATTCGAAATAATGATTACTATTCTAACTTCGGATTGAGTTATAAATATCATGTCATATCAATGAAGTTAGCCTAAAAAGCCCATTTTCTATTCATCATCATCACGCAAACACTTCATTTTTGAAACCCTGCTTCATTGATAATTATGCTTGCTCATATCCATTATACTTTATTTCTCAAGAGCTATTTCACTCATTTCCCTGAGCTATTTCACTCATCTCCATTTTTCATTTCACTCTCCTATCCATACTCATATTTATGAACCTAATACCATTCCAAAACCCTGTCAAAGAAACAATTGTGAAGCGAGACTTTGCCAACATGGGAGTCATTGTTGTTGAAGAATCTAGGGCAAAGTAGTGTAGTGTGATTTTTCATTACTTGATAACAATTTGTGGAGTATTTTTACTTTTTCTAGTTAGCTTAATCTTCTTCTTCTTCTTATTAATACATGTGTGTGTACTTCATGAAAATGCTACTAAAACATAAGAACAAGAACACAAGATGTTGCCTCTCTGCCAGGGCCAAAACCTCTCTTCTCTTGAGAGGAAAACCTTTAGTGAATTTCTCTTATTGAAGCTTCTATTGATCAATGCCAAACCCTAGACCCCTAACAAGATTATCCTCCAAGCACAAGTAAAGTCCTTCCTTCTTTCTGTACCTTATTCCTCGACACTTCTTCCAACACTTTATTCTCCGGCACTTCGTCTTCCTTCTTCCGACGCTTCGTTCTCTTACTATGAATCTTGTCGAGAGATAGACCTTCTTTGATTGAGTCTTCTAGATGAGATGTTCCTCTTCTATCCATTACTCAAGTATACTTCAAACTTTGACCAACCGAGATCCTTCTTGAGTATATGGTTGTTCTGCTGCCCTAGTTTCTTATACGTGTGGAGAGTGTTACTAAGTGATATATGTCCTTCTTCTTCTTGGCTTGAGTACCTTTCCTTCACGTTGGAGGATGAGGCCTTGTAGGCCTATTTCTAGCCCAAACGATGGTAAGTGTGTGTCTATGTATTGTTTCTGCCCTAGTAGCAGGGCCAACCCTAGTATTTCCCCTCACGTGTGACTGTAGCAGCCTTTGGAACAGACTTCTAGACTTCGGTGGTGTACCTTTTCTCTTCAAAGCCTTAGGAGACTCTCTTACTTCATCTTCCTTGCCTTTTCCTTCGTATATTTCAGAGCTCTTTTTGTACGTTATACTTGGAGTGGACAACCTCTATAAATATAGGATTGTCCCTCCATTTAGGCTGACTTGTCTGGCTTCTTATAGGAAAACTTTGAGGACAAATTGTAGGTTTTTCTGTTGAGCAGTTTGCAGATAGTTTCCATGGTGGTGTAACATGCTTGAAGGAGCTTCTTGAAGGTGCCATTGCATAAGAGTAGACAAGACTTTTCTTGGAGGTTTTTCCCTTTGACTTTAATACATATTTATACATGGTGTAACATGCCTTAAGGCCTTCAATATTTTCTCTTGACTATTTGACTCACCTATAGAACTTTGACATGTGCTAGACCTACTTCAATGAGTAAGAAACTCATTGACATATTATAAAAATAATATTTCTTTTCTTGAATAAGTACAAACATCAAAATTACATTTATGAAGACTGAACCTAGTTACACTTCCTTCAACAATTGTTAGAGTAGAGTTGAAAGGAAAGAAATTTATGGAAGGCTACCTGTAGGTCAAGAAAATGTTTCAACAAGTACAGTGGCTAGGTTTTATAGAAAAATTTGATGGTTGTGATAGAGAGGTAACCAAATCTTTTTCTTGGGCCTTTGATGGAACTGAAGCAGAAATTGGGGACATCAAAATTGTCGTGACAGAGTCCTTCATGGCCGAGGTGACTGGACTACCCAGAATTGGCGAAAGGTGGTTAAAAAACAGGGGTATTGAAGGGAATGAATGGAAGGCGTTTCTAAAGAATCCAGGTATGGATACTATTGTTTTTAAAAAGGGTATTCTAAGAATAGATCTAAAGAGTAAATGGAGGAATTTACTGTTAGTGATTCATAAGTTCATTACTTGTGAGGGTATATTTGGTAGCATGTGTTTTCTACCATGTTCGTTTAACGATGATCTTTCTTGATGGAAATGAAATATATTTACCCTATTTTCTACTTAATAGCTTGAGAAAGATGTCTGGAAATACACAAAGAAAAATTCAGTCCATTGAAAACACTCTATATCATCATGGCCTTGTAAAGATGCTTATTGAAGCCCATCTTGAGAATCTAGGAGATAACTAGGAGAATTTCTTAATTAGAAATCATTTTAAAGAAGTTGAGCAAGGAGAACCAAGTAGCAATAAGATAAGGAGAAGCAGAAGAAAATTGTCTGAAAACCCTACTGATAACCCACCTCAACCAGAGCAACATTCAGAAGATGAAATTCCTCTTGCAAATGTTTTAGAAAATCTAAAGAAGAAAATTGTTAGAAGAAAGAAAGTCAGTGAAAAAGAAGAAAATACACCCAAGGAGAAAATAGAGGAAACAAAGAAGGCCACTACAGAACAAAAGAAAACTAAAAACAAACTCCTCTCTCATCTACCATAAGGAGAAGCACAAGACTTAACAAAATGGTAAAGGAGTCATCTCAACAATTCACGAAGTTTGTTAATCTGGAAGAGGAAGAGGAACCAGAGGTTCCATCACCAGCTTTATCACCAACTGATAATCCAGTGAGAAGAACACCAGAGATTGATCCAGTACAATAGGAGATATATGACTATATTGAGTCTCTAGAGAAAAAGGCTATAGAAAAGGTATCTTCTTCTTCAATTCAAGGAAAATAAATTCAGTTTGATAGTCCACAAGAACCTCTAATTGTGAATACTTTGAAGCAAGAAATTTTTGAATTAGAGACACTGAACAAACATCTAAAACAAGAACATGAGACATTAAAGGTGCAAAATGAAATTCAAAGAACCAAAAATGATAACATTTTGTTGCATCTAGGCTTATGGTATGAAAATAACAAAAAGTTAAAGGAGAAGAACAAGTCTCTCAAGAGAAAGGTCATAAGTTTGAAATACAAAATTTTGATGAAGAAGCCCAGGATGGAAATTGCTAAGAAGAAGGTAAAGAAAACAAACTTGGATGTTTTAGCTCAAGCTTCTGAAGGAGTGCAGTGATAGAGAAAGACTATCAGTTTTGAATTTTTGCATGAGGACATGCAATGACCTCCGTGTGGGGGAATGTTGAGCCTCATAATTGCTTCTTTTTTACACCCTTTTTCCACCTATTTTACTCCTTTTTGATCATCATAATCACTCAATGGGAAACAAATTACAGAATCTATGGAAGGTATATAAAAGTCTTGTATTTCATAAGTTAATAATGTTCTTTATTATTAGTCTAATATTTGTTTTAGCTACCGGATTAGGATGATTCTGCAGCTAAGTCCATTGTTTCATAAGTTCTAAGTTGCCAATTGGAGTGAGAAATATATGGTAAGATAGCGATCAATGCACTCCACGATTCCTTCCTACATCCATGAACCAAATCGATTAAGAGAGCTTCAAGTTATGTGGTCAAAGCAAAAAGTCAACTTTATCAGCGACATAGGTGAGTGAGGAACAATATATATGCCTAACGATTTTCTTTGTTAATAGAAAATCGTTAGTGAATTTCATTATGATATCTTTCATAGTTAATTTTAGTATTTTGTTAAGCGAAGCTAGGCATGAAGCTCTGAACATTTAATGATATGGGCTTTATAAAAAGACTTTGTAAGAAAGCATAAACACAGTGATTTTATTATGCGACAGTGAGAATTAAAACTCTGTTTTCAATTCAGTTATAAAGAATCCTTCTTATTTCGATGCATGGTTGATTGTTCAATTGGATCTCGTGACCATCTGCTTGTGGAGGGCCCCCTCAAGTAGTAAGGTTCTTTTATGTTTTTAAGTAGAATTTCCTTATATCATTTTGCAAGCTTATTTTATGGATGCATTTTGTAGAACGTTTCCTTTGTTGACTTTTGAGTTAAATAGAAGTAGTGTGATTGTTTTGTTAACAAATTTTCTTTATTTATTCAGGAGAAAATGAATTCAGTTTAATGAGTAACGATAACAACAATGAGAGTTTGGATTTAGATTAAAATTGTAATTCTTACAAACAGAGGTTTTGATTACAATTTATTTCAAGCAAGAGTGATTTATGATTTTGAGCAAGTAAGAATATATTCTCAATTCATTTTGGATTTTCATGCAAGAGTGTGTTCTTGGGATTCCTTTAGAGAATTGAGTTTCTTTCAAAGCATAATTCAAACATATAGCAAAGAGAGAGAGTGTTTTTTTTGAGTTAAATTTCATTTTACAAGTGTGAGATTGATTTATAATTCTGAGATTTTCATAAGTTGTGTGGATTTCATAATCAGATATAATTTTTATAAGAGTGCAATTAATTTTTGATGCAGGAGCATCTAGGCCTAGCCAGCAATGTGATGGAGTGGTCACATGTTGTGGCTAATACAAATTTGGAGAAGACTTGGTTGTTAAATTTGTATTAATTTCAAATAAATGTAAGTAGTTAAGGGTGGCCTAATTCTAAACAAAATTGGGAATAAAATGGCAAATGATCCTCCCTGCATGGAGATCAAGCCAAGTAGTCTAGTTTGTTTAGATTAAGATAGAACTTGAATTCTAAATGTATAATTTATTCCTCCAATTGTGGAGGAGATGGTTAACTTAGCATATATGCAATTTTCCTTTGTTTTCTGAAAGAAATGGAGAGGAGAGACAGAGAGGGAGAGAAGACCTGCAACATTTGTAAGCCTACGAGCAGCATAGGAGGAAAAAGGCTGCAATTTAGATTAATCGGGCCAGAGAGGGCGGAGATCCCTAGAAATATAGTTTTGTATTTATATCTACAGAGAATTGATTGGAGTGATAGAACTGTGTGATTGAATGCATTTCTTTTGGGACAAAGGCCTTTACCTGTGTGATGAGGTCGAAGGGTGAAGCTCTGTTATTTGTTACTGTGAATAATCAGTGTGCATGCATAGTTAAATAACAGGCCCGTGGAGGCCTTCCATCGTTTTGGGTTCGCAGGCAGAAGAAACCCAAAATACACTAAGTATTGGTGAAAACCACAGTCAAATTGAAGAATCCAGACTTCAAATCGTTATAGACGGGAGTTTTAATGTTATCGGGTCCGTAGAACCCCAAATCGCTTCAATCTTGTGTATTTCCTTATCGCATCGCCGAATGCCATTTACACAGAAAACCCACGCTAAAACACTTAGCATAACCATACAACAGACGTGAAAATTTATGCGGGGGAGCTTTGGGACTTGTTGGGTCTGGCACATATGTCACATCGACATTTCAGAGTGGGAGTATGAAGTGTTAAGCGCCATTGCTATTGTCGATAGCGATTATGATATCGCATTGGACCTCCGATAAGGGAAGCACCGATATATGGGACCATTGAGACTACAATCCCTGATATTGTGATCAAATATGAGCCGTCCGATCAACCAGATCTAGATCTGCGGCGTTAACACATATAACTGTCTGAAAGGGGGCGGAAAAGCTTTGTTTCGACATTTTAAAGGGTATGTGGCCCCGAAAGGGAAAAACACAGTTTTTAAGCTTTTTAAAAGGCTTTTCACTTCTGATAGGTCAAGACTTAGTTTATAAAGGAAAAGGAGTGTTCGACGGGGTGATTATTGGGTCATTTTCGATCCATTTGAGGTTTTAAGGCTGAATGCATATCAACGCTTCCGATATATATATATATATATATATATATATATATATATATATATATATATATATATATATATGGGAATGAAGCTTTAAGGGCTATTAAGGGGAAATTAAGTCCCGATAAGGTATTTTAGTTGTGGCAGCCTTAGGGTTGCATCATTTTTGGTATCAGAGTAGGAAAAGGAAGAAAATTCCTGCGAAGGGATGTTTGCTTATGAAGATTTAAGACTACAAAGGCATGGAAACAACAACATGTTGAATGAATGAAGTTTGGTACCAGATTATAACAGTGAACTATAGAAGAACTTTTGGGAAGTTCTTAGAGATTGTAGCAGAACGTGCAGAAGCAAGAGATAGAGGAAATCCATTCAAAACACAGGTGACCACATAAAAAAATGTGAAGACTGCAGCAATATAGAACAAGAGAAGTTGTGAGAGGAGAACAGATGTGTTCTTAAAAGCAGAGCAGGGAAAGCACTCAAAAGTGGCAGTGAACCTGAAGAATCCAACAAGAGATTGGACAGAGAGGACAACTGAAGTGTTCTCGAAAGAGAGAGTGAAAGATTGCAGAAGCCTAGAAGGAGCAAAGGTGTTGCTCAAGAGAAGGTTCCAGATAAAGGACCGTGCTTACCAAAAGATTGAGTGAGGAGGGCTTAGTGAGGTAAGATCGCAGTAAGGAGGACTTGTTGTTGCATAGGCTTGTTGCAGAGGAGTAAGGAACTCATGAATAGAGAGGAGGAGAAGATGACTACAGATAGTCATAGCATAGGTTCAGAAAGAAGCCACAACGGAAGGAAATATGCCAAAGCAAATGGCATGAGGATGAGTCAAGAAGAGTTTTCCAAAGAGAAGGCTGAGATAGATTTCCAGATTGGAATATTGATGGAGATGCTGCAGAGAAGTGTAGAAGACCAGAAGTATGGTTGGACCATGAGGAAGAGAGTAAAGTGGCAGAGGCTACGAGAAAAGAGAAATCAACAAGTGAAGTTAGAGATAGTAGAAGAATTGAGAAAGATTGAGCAGATATTGAGTGCTCAAGAGGAACCAGAGGAACTCAGAGAAGCAGAAGTAGAAATGGAAGTTTCCATTTGTAGACCAAAACAAGGTGAAATGTTGGGTGAAGAGGATAATGAGAGATCAACTGAAGATCTCATGAACTATTGGCATAGTTCAGAAAAATTCAAAGATATGATGACAATGGAATCATATGAGGCAATGAAGCCTTGTGATTTTAATTCTCATAGTTTGTGACATATGTTTACAGGATATGCAGAGGATGATGGATAGTCTGGTGAAACTGTCATAAATAGGAATGAAGCTCTTGAGATGAAGTATGATGGAGAATGCCTTTTAGAGGAAGAATATGCTGATTTATTGCAGCAGAAGGAGTTCATAGATGGAATTCTGTTTGGCGTGAAACAGTTAGATGAAGTTGCTATGGACCAGAAGTTTAATGAAAATGCCATAGTGGTACTACAAGAAGGTAAAAAATTGAATTTGTTTAATGAAATTGATGAAAGAGCTTTGCAATGTGATAGTGCAGAAACCAGAATAGCTCAGGAGGATTGCCAGGAAAAGAATGAAGCTAAGAATGGAAGTTGTGATGAACTGCTGCAGAGATTCCACATGGAATTAAAATTCCTGGAAATATTGCTTAAGGAACCTGAACGAGAAATGAAGCTTGCAGAACTTGATGGATAAAAAGGTGTGGAAGACAACATTAATAAATATGATGCTGAAATTAGAGAAATTGAGCAGAGATTATTTAAAGGTGAGATGAAATATTAGGAGCAACAAGGAAGTTATGTCCTCAGAGAAATGAAGGAGACAGAAGTATTAATCCAGCAAGATGAAGATGGAAAGAACCAACAATTTGAAAGGGATGATCAGCTACATGAGAGTGAATTTGAGGAAGACACTAGATTGCAGAAGTATAGAAATTGGCAGCAGAAGGAAGAACAAGAAATTAGTCTGGTAGTACAAAAGAAGACAGATGAAGACCGAAGATACAGATGGAGAAAGAATAAAAGGGTCAAGTGGAAGCTATTGCAATAAAGGTGGAATGTCAAGTTGATAAACGAGTTCAAAGAACTTGAACAAATTCATATTGATTTGTTAAAGAAGGAAATACTTAGAGAAATGGAGTCATAGCAAGAAGGATCTGCTGAAATCCAAAAGATCTATGATGGAGGATTGGTGCTTGAAGCATCAAAAGAAAATGAAAGGTATTGTATTTTGAAAATTGAAAGTTGTTGTGTGTTTGCAGGTCATATAGACTTGAGGAAAGACAAGCAGTTATTGGAAACTGTTATATTAACAAGTGGAGAGATGACTACTCATAGTCATATGCAGAATAAGGAGAAGAGTTACAGCCAAGTGAAAGAAGATGTCCAGTCAGATGACATCCAAAGGATAAGTCAAAAGGAGGATGGAAAAAGAATTATTGAAATCAAAGGATACACTGAGGTAAGGCAACTGTTTAGTGTTGTCATAAGTGAAGGAAACTCACATAATTATGTGATGCAGAGGGAAGAGCAGCTATTAAACATAGCTGTAGTAAATTATGTAGATATTAGACAATTGTTTAAAACTGAAGCCAAAAGAGGACAACTATTGAAGATTGATATAGAAGACTTTGTAGATGTTAAACAATCATTGAGGATCATTGACCTTGAAGGAAGCCAGACTAAAGAAGGATTAAAGACAGATGATGCAGTTAGTGAAGATTCTGCAGAACTCTTGGGATGAATTCCAAATGAAATGGTAGATTTGTGGCATGATTCGAGTCTTTTAGATAAGAGGCAAGGAAACCAAAAGATAAATGATCAAACTGTACAACCAGAATTGAATGAGAATGAAAGAGTTGTCAGAACTGTTGGAATAATGAGGAAGCAAGGTAAAGTAATTGGGTTTATTGAATTGATTAATTCTGATGAAGATTTATATGCAGGTACAAGGCAATGTGAAATGAATGTGAAACAAGGAATTGATTCTGAATATCAGATCGGATTAGTGAAGGATGAGATCAGAATGTCTCAAGAAGATGGAATGATGTTGAAATTACAGTACGAGAGTGTCAAACGAGAGAGGAGTTCAAGAGATGATAGTAAAAGAATTACTATTATACTACAAGAATTTATTGATGAAGAAGAGGCTGAGGATGACATTTCAGAAATGTATATGGGAAAATATGGACACAGAAATTATGATGTTCTTATTCAAGAACACCATAAGTTGCAGGAGGATAGTATTCATCATCTGAGAAGTGAAGTGGGCAAAGAAATTGATGAGTTGGAAAAACTCATAACACAACATTCCAATAGAACAAATACAAGACAAAAGAAGAGAGGAAGATTGGCTAGAAAGGATAGTACAAGTGAAGTAAATGGAAAGCTGTGAATTAAGATGAGCAAAACAACAACAAAATATGTGAAAAGGACAATAGCAGACAGTGAGAGCATAGCAAATGGGGCATTACAACACAAAGATGGAGACTTGAAGGACAAACAACAATAGCATTAACCAAGGACAGAATACCAAACAAGGTATGGGATCTAGGAGGACACAGATCAGAAGGGCATGATAAGGAGATCATGATTAATTTAAACCTTGGGAGTCTGATGCAGGAGCATCTAGGCCTAGCCAGTAATGTGATGGAGTGGTCACATGTTGTGGATAATACAAGTTTGGAGGAAGACTTGGCTGTTAAATTTGTATTAATTTCAAATAAATGTAAGTAGTTAAGGGTGGCCTAATTATGAACAAAATTGGGAATAAAATGGCAAATGATCCTCCCTGTGTGGAGATCAAGCCAAGTAGTCTAGTTTGTTTAGATTAGGATAGAACTTGAAGTCTAAACCTATAATTTATTCCTCGAATTGTGGAGGAGATGGTTAACTTAGCATATATGAAATTTTCCTTTGTTTTCTGAAAGAAATGGAGAGAGACAGAGAGGGAGAGAAGACCCGAGGCATTTGTAAGCCTATGGGCAACATAGGAGGAAAAAGGCCGCAATTTAGATTAATCGGGCCAGAGAGGGCAGAGATCCCCAAAAATATAGTTTTGTATTTATATTTACAGAGAATTGATTGGAGTGATAGAACTATGTGATTGAATGCATTTCTTTTGGGACAGAGGGCTTTACCTGTGTGATCAGGCCGAAGGGAAAAGCTCTGTTATTTGTTACTGTGAATAATCAGTGTACATGCATAATCACATAACCGTCCTGTGGAGGCTTGAATGCTTGTTTTTCTATCTATATTCTAATGCTCTTAATGTCGACCTGTGTTTTCATATATTTTAATGGAGATCTAGTGTTAAGGGATCAATTGGTGAGCGCCTTCCATCGTTCTGGGTTCACATGTGGAAGAAACCAAAAATACACTAAGTATTGGAAAAAACCACATTCAAATTGAAGAATCTGGACTTCAAATCGTTATAGATGGGAGTTTTAATGTTATCAAGTCCATAGAACCCCAAATCACTTCAATCCTGTGTATTTCCTTATCGCATCGCCGAATTCCATTTACATAGAAAACCCGTGCTAAAACACTTAGCGCAACCATACAACGGACGTGAAAATTTATGCAGGGGAGCTTTGGGACTTGTCGGGTCTGGCACATATGTCGCATCGACACTTCAAAGCAGGAGTATGAAGTGTTAAGCACCATTGCTATTGCTGATAGCGATTACGATATCGCATCAGACCTCCGATAACGGAAGCGCCGATATATGGGACCATTGAGACTACGATCCCCGATATTGCGATCTAATATGAGTCGTCCGATTGGCCAAATCTAGATCTGCAACGTTAACACATATAACTATGTAAAAGGGGGCGGAAAAGCTTTGTTTCGACATTTTAAAGGGTATGTGGTCTCGAAGGGAAAAACACAGTTTTTAAGCTTTTTAAAAGGCTTTTCACTTCCGATAGGTCAAGGCTTAGTTTATAAAGGAAAATTAGTGTTCGGCGGGGTGATTATTAGGTCATTTTCGATCCATTTGAGGTTTTAAGGCTGAATGCATATCAACACTTCCGATATATATATAAATTGGGCATGAAGCTTTAAGGGGCTATTAAGGGGAAATTAAGTCCCGATAAGGTATTTTAGTTGTGGTAGCCTTAGGGTTGCGTCAATTTTCATCAGTGTGGGATTGATTTACATTTATGCAGAGTTGTGAAAGTTTATTTTGAAGCATTTGATAAAAGAGTGTGATCATTTTATTTTCTAGGAGAATTTTTTCTACTCATGTGCATTCCAATAACTTAATTTAGAATCTATATTTCGATAACTTAGTTTAATTTAGAGGTGTGAATAACCATGGAATTCTAGCACATACAGTGCACTTACACTTCATCATCTTACTAGATCTGGTTGATAATTTATGCAAGTAATTTAAAGTTAATTAAATCACCAAACAAGGACACATCATCTTGGAGGAAACCAATCCCAAGAAACTTACCCGGAAGAAATAAATATTGAAAGTTAGTATGAGATCCACAAACAATAATGTTTGAGGAATAAATTTTGAGATGACGTGGCAGATAAGTAATCCAGGCTGAAATTTGATTGGTCCATGTGTCAAGTAGGTGATCCCCCATGAACAGTTCATCCTAGAAGAAACTCACTGTAAAAGAAACAACCCCGAAAGAAATGAATCTCAAAAGAAACATTTTCGATGGTAATCAAGGGTTGTCCACTATTTTTTCTTGAGAACCATTTGCGAAGAAAATAAACATCTAGAGCTAAAGAATGGGACAACACTTGGTTCTGTGGAAGCGTTGTGACCATGGGTTGGCAGCTTGGAAATTTGGTTAACATAACAACCCTTGGTTGATTTCCTATGTAAATAAATAAAATAATAACCAAGTTCTCAGGACACATATTTCAAGCTGAATGTTGAGTAAAACATAGTGATGGGGATCACTGTGATTAATTAATGGCTATGGAAATTGGCAAAGACATTGGCAAAGGTAATGAGGCATTAATTGGAATTTATTTATAAAAATAATGGAAAATAAGAGAAAATGAAGGTGAAAGGTCACAAAATTGCATGAGGAGAAAATTGAAGGGAAATGGAGGAAAATGAAGAAAATAGAGGCCTCAATGATAAAAAAGGCTTTCGAGGACCAATTCACGGCTTTTGTTGGTTAAGATTTTGACGGTTCTATGGTGGAGCTCTCTCTCTATTCTCTCTCTCTCTCATACTCTTGCACACTTAGAGAAATATTGGAGCATTGCTAGATCATGCTTGAAGCACTCTAGTTTTCATTGGATTTGGAGAAAGCAGGCAAAAAAAATGGGAAAGCGCAAGGGAACAAGTGAATCAACAACTACAACTGGATTGATTTGCAGGTAACATGTTGCATGTGTGATTTTCCTTATTGATTTTGAATGCATGGTATGTGCATGTTATTAACTGGTTATGATCTTTCATTGGCATGGAGGATTGTTTGGATTGACAATGGTTTTGCCTATCCTTGCCATTTCCTGGATAGCCATGGTGTTGTGGGATTTTCCAATTGTTGTTTATGATGGTGTTGAGGTTCGATATGTTTGTGGGTTGAGTTATTAGTTCCTAGAGGCGTTGTTTGGAACAAATGTTCTGGAGCCCTAGAACAACTTGGGTTGAAATACTAGTCTTGGAGCCTTAGTTGGAAAAACGATATAGAGCCCTTGGTGGTTTGAGTTACTAGTCCTGGATCCCTGGTTGGAAAAACGCTCTAGAGCCCTTAGTGGTTTTATTTACTAGTCCTGGAGCCTTGGTTGGACAAATGCTCTAGAGCCCTGGAAGGATGTGGGTTGAGTTACTAATTCTTAGAGCCATGGTTGGGACAAACGATCGAGAGCCTTGGAAAACTTAGGTAAAGACATATCTGGTTGGTTTTAGTGATGTTCGACCATGAGGTGGAATCACGGGTTGAGAGTTGAGGTGGTTTGGCCTCTGGAAGCCCTGGTTTGATTTTGTTTAGATTATTCCATGAGATCCTACATTCATGCTTGGAATATGGCACGGGGGCGATTGGATGAAAGAGATATTTGGTTTATCCTAATCTATAGTCGGGTGGTACGTGGAAGTCCCTCACTTGGTTGGATTTGCATATGTTAATAAGATCTTTAGTACTCTTTTATTTCCATGAATAATTGTACTTGTTATTATGTGGAATTGATGGCTAGTTTATCATGGTGTATATGTTGTTTATTTACTGGTTATATGATGTATATTGACTATGGCTCTCAATGTGCTTTGATTTGTTGATGAATGGTTAATGAATGCATGGGCTAATAAATGTTATTGTAACTATTATGAGAGGGTATTAGACCTTATTGAATATTCTTAGATAAGTACCAGACCACTATGTTTAAATATGTATTCATGACCTGTAGATTACATGATCACCATGTTCTTAATGAAATGATTGTCATGGTTAGGCCTGGTTAGGTCAAGTCCTTGATCAAATTTTGTATCGATATATTTGTTATGATCACATTATTGATTCTAGAAAGAATCACTGAGTTCTAGGAAGTGGTCTAGAGGCTAACCTAGAAATTAGGCTCAAAATTCGGGATCACATGCTTTGAACTAAACATTTTAGGCTACAACCATTGGGAAGTAGGCTCGTGGGAGCGGTTGGAGGCTTCCAACCACATCGATGCCTTGTTATGGGAGCAGTTGAGGGCTTAGATAAAAAAAGGGTGTCCAACTCAGGTTTTGGCCACCAGGGTAGTTACTCAGCCTCTGAGTGACCTATAGCCCCTATAGGATGTGTTGAGTAACCAATTTGTCTTCCGTCGACCCAAATTCCTTAATGGGACCTAAGAGTTCGGGTCATCTCATAGTATCTATTCTTCTCATGTTTACCCTGGCAGGTTGGTGAAACTGGGTAGATATGGGAAGAGTGGTTACAAAATGGCATCACAGCTCCCAGGTTCAGCACTTAGATTGGATGGGAAGAATGTGTTTATCATGAACGCATGCAAGTTGTATATGTGTTCGTTATGCATGCATTATGATTATCATCGTTGTATTAGTATTGTCATGTAGAGGTTGATAGTGTTGATGTTGAAATGATTGATATTTTGATTTAATTGTATAACTAATTTGGATTGATCTTGTAGATGAGATACCCTCCCTTGAACTTCACTAAGGTATGTTGATTATGTTTATGTTTGGTTTATCTAACATGGTATGCTTGCAAGAAGTAAAGGATAAAAAAATGACAAGAAAAATGGTGGAATATAGTTCACATGATTCTCCGTACATATTAGATGAACAACATGGTGTTGAGTACTCCCCTGACATAGCAGATGCATTGAGAAGTTTGAAAGCAAAGATTAGAAGTTGAAAAGAAGATAATGAAAGGGTCATTCAGTCACAAGAAATAATTGCTAGGGCACAAGAGAAATAAGAAGAGGTTAATGTAGTCATCCTTTAGAGTCTATTAGATTTGCAGAGACAAGGACCACTTAGGATCAGTTATGGGCAGGAGGAAAGGACCAATGGGGCATATGGTAGAAGGTCTCAATCAGGATACATGATTGGCAGTCCACGAAAAGTTTGCGCCAGCTGCTAGGACCGTTAGTGGAGGCGTTTATGCCAGGGAGTTGTGATAAAAGGAAGGTAAACGTGCAGTAGGAGGTCATCGAGGAGATCATGAAAGGTAGCAGGTAACGGTGATGAGCAGGCGAAAGCGTGACCGAAGCGGACGGTGCAGAGAAAAAATGGAGCATGTAACCCTAACTCCAACCCACCTCAATGTGCAGTTGTGTCTACAACAGTAGCTCCATCCTCCGCCCCATTCTTAGGGAAAGGTAAATTGTTGTGTCGTAAGATATATTATTTAAATAAATATAATTTTTATATATTTATAAAATAATAATACATTTATTTTTAATAAATTAGTTTAAGAAGCTAGTTATGTATGAGGAAATTGTTGGAAATATGTTGTTATTAATGGCAAAGGAAAAGCATTGATGATCTCGTCATTAATGGAAAATGCAACAAAGACGATGAGAGGTGTCAATGGTGGTGTATCCAGATCAAATGTATTGTAATGAGAAAAAAAGAGAAGATTGCGATAAGAAGGAAGATCAATATGGCCAAGGCAAGGCTCATATGTTTCCAAGCAGAATGGTGAACAAGGTACAAGATATTTGGAGCCATTTCTTGTATGAAATATCACTTCAATTGTAGTTGAAACTCACTCAGATGGATAGAAATCTGAAAGAGATTTCCATTGGTATGTGGAAGATCAAAAATGACCTCTTGGATTGAAAGTTATGACCAATCAAAGAAGGGACCCCCAAAGTCAATGATTGCAGAGCTAAAGTGGTTAGAGAACCTTTGGAGCAAGTTAATTTTGGCACATTTGCCAAACATGGAAAAACTTTAGTGGAGCAAACAAATCTAGGGATCAGGTAGACGTGGATCTGACAACATGATGATGCTAGGCGGAAGGCCTAGCCTAGAAGATACAAAGATGGGCACAAAGGATTAGGAGTTGGGAAGCCGAGGCAGGTGTAGAGGTAGGAAGGCCTTGCTCAGAAGAAAAAATCTTGGATGGCTTAGAAGAAATAACTCAAAAGGATCTTGGAAAGAAAGCCTGGAAGAAAAAACTATATAAGGCTCGACCTTAGAGGAAAAACAAAGTCACACAAAAGAAATACCTGGGATAACAATCCCGGGAAATAGGAAAAGTGTCGACAGGTAACAGTTTGTCATATAAAAAAAGGAGCTCCAAGGCACAATTTTGTGGCGATTTTATGTGCTTTTGTGACCAAAGGTATAGAGGAGTTTGCAATGCAAAATATGCCCTCCAAGCTTAAGGTGAAATGGGCCCGATAATGATGTATTTGACAACATTTTTTATATAAATCCTTCAGGTTTTGGCACGAATGAGTAGAAAACTTGTAATTTTGGCGTTATATGCCATACTTGGATGAATGGGTTAAAAACTTTAAGTTTGGAAGTTATGCCAAACACAATAGTAGAGTGCAATAACTCAAAAACACAGGCATGAACAAGTTGAAAAATTCTTTAGCAGAACAAACTGTTGAGTGGCAGAGTTGATAGTTCAACTAAATATGGAGATTCTATAAAAACAAAAGACCTATGCTAAATACTGTAAAAATTCTAGAATAGCAAAGTCAAGCAATTGAACTCAAATTTTCTAACAGAAATAGGTAAGGAGAGTTTGAAGACTTGGAGAGCAGATTTAGATGGCTCAATAGAAGCAAGACAAAGGAAATAATAGATGATTCATGCAAGCATTCAAGAGAAAGTTAACTAAAGCTTCAATTCTAAAATTATCAGCCTAGAATTCTTTATAAGAATAATCGAATTTGTAAGATGAGCAGGTGTGTGAGAAACCATGTTGGTTGTGAACAAGAGAGTGGAAGGTTTTTGGTGTAATGGGATGCATAATGTGGGTATGCATCAAAGGTGAATCAAAGACCAATATTGGTGTCTCAAGGGTGTTTGAGAAAGTAGAGAATGAATTGGTGATTGGTGTTTTGGTCGAAGGTGAGTTTGTGGTAAGGATTGATGCAGTTGGTGTGTATGGTTGGTGATTTTATCAAAGATTAGTGCTTTCTAGTATAGTTGGTGTTTTGTCAGTAATCAAGGATTGTTGAAGGTGTTTAATGGTGGGTCTGGTGAGCAGTTGAAGTAAGAAAGTTTATTTATTTGTAAAAGAAGTGGTATATTGGTTCTAGTTTGAAAATGAATGAAAGATGGATCAACACGACCAACAAGTGGTAGCTTACACTTCAGGGGAAAGATTCCATTTCAACAAAGGTTGATAAGCAAGCAGGGGTAAGAATCCCTTTCAGCAGAGGATGATAAATGAGCAGGAGCGACATGTTGGAGAATCTAGTAGGGCAACTATATAAACAATTATCCTTATCCTCAATAAAAAGCTTGTGAACTTATATTAGTTTCTTATTGTTCTTTATTAAAAAATTTCATCAAACTATTATGAAGAGCATAAACCATGAAGATAAATGAAGAAAATGGACACAAAAGGTAGGCTCCAAGCCAGGGCAAAACTAGTCTAAGGGGAAAACCTAGAAATCATATTTTCTCCTCTTATATAATTAAATCAAATAATAAATCCAAAACTCAAATACCAAAGCTAAGACCTTCTCCAAGCACCAAGTTAGCCCTCCAAGAAATCCTCCTTCACTGAGTCAAAGTAAACTTAAGTCAAACCCTTCAAGTCTGTTTCAAACTCAGCGTCGTGGCTCCCAGCCACAAAATTTCATATCTGTAGTGATTTCAAAAATCTTGGCCCTTGCAACAACTTCCCGAAAACCCCAAATTTTCACATGTGAGAGAGAAATAGGTCTAAAACTCAAATTCTCGCTTCTTCCTTGATTTTGACTTCCTTCTTTTACTTTCGCTCTTCTTTTCTCCTTCTTCTTGCTTGAAATTGAATTATTGAAGTGCATGTTAATGAGGTTGAAGCTCCTTCCATATATATGCTTCTCATGAGGCTGAATAGCCCTCCCTAAGCCCGACTTTTCACTGGTAGGGCCGACTTGGTCTTGGAGGTCAATTTGAATTTCTAGTCTCAAAAATATTTTTTTTACGTGTTACAACTTGCCCAAATGGGTCTTATACAAATGATATTGACTCTCTTGACTCATGACAATTATTCTTGTGACTTGAAAAACCCTAGGAGAATTAAGCGCATGCTTGACCTAGTTGACCGTTTAAATGGTGCATGAAACCCATGCTTGAAAATAATATTTTTCTTTCTTATTTACTTGTTATATATGGTATACATAATGACATGAGTACAATGACAATTATGAAGACCGAAACTAGTTACATTTTCTAACACAAGAGTTATTTTCAACAGAGGCCTATAAACGAGCAAGGATAGAAGTTCCTTTTAGTAGCATTTGATAAATAGCTTGCAGGGCATTGATGTAATCAAGTTGTAGCTTGTATCTACTAAAGAAATAAAATGAACATTGATGTCTTATGTATATGTTACACATGTGTTTGATGGTGATAATGATGTTATGTTTTACATGATTGAGTTGTGTTGTTGATTACATGAGTAGTTTCCAAATTGATTGAAAAACATAAATTGTTAAGAGTTGTATGTTTGGTCACACTACTGATTCACCCCTCCTTTTAGTAGTGTCTTGGTTTCCATCATTTCTAACACAAATTTTCATCCAACTATAGATATTTAGTGTAATCACCACCCCTAAACAAGGCTATGATTCTATCAAGGTGAATGAATAGAAAATGAAGTTGTTATGACAGAAGCCATGAATATGTGTCCCACTTTTTACTAAAATGTGGCAACGGACATTTTCTATTTCACAAAAAAAATAAATTAAAGCCTCAAAATTCATATACATGTTGTGAATTTTGATACCCAATGAAATGCAATTTGTAGGAAATTGTGATATATTTATGATAATTGGTTTTGAAAAAATAAGAATGTCATTTAATGTGTCAAATTTGCATTTAATAGATGTCTATCCTTACAAATTTATAGAAAAGTTAAACAAACGACTTTTGTTCCCAATGCCTAACTTGGTGTTCAATGTATATTTTTTGAGTGTATATATATGCATGATCTACATAAAATGTAGCGCTCTCTCTCTCTCTCGCTTTTTTTTGGAAATTTATATTGTTTTATCATTTTATAAAAGCTAACATATTAATGTTTGAATGATATTTTTGACATATTTGTATTCCCAAATTTTCTTTTCCTTATTTACATAAAATGAAAAGATAGAAATAATCCTTTTAATAAGAAACACACATACACACACACACACATATTGGTTATGCACTTTTTAAGATACACATGTTTTTTTGGAGTCTTCACTACTCGAGAGAATGGTATGCTTGTATAAGTTTTAGAATTAAAAAAATAAATAATACAATGCGAAATTGAAATAAAAATAAAAATTATGTCACTAAATGGAGGGATCAATGATGAATATATAGGTACAAAGTTGATGATCATCTGTGGAAGAGATGAAGGGATTTCACCTTGTGGAAGTCACAACTCCATCAAAACCTATAGAAGTGGAAAGGATTATTGACTTTCAAGCCATTGATTGAAGTTTATACCTTGGTTAGGGGTTTTATAATACCTAGATCAAGGGATTTAAATTTCCTAGATTGAGGTGTTTTAAAATCCTTGATCAAGTTTCTTCTTACATAAGTAGTTCATTTTTGGTTTAAAGTTCTCAATTGAGATTTCACCATTATCCTGTTTTAAGCCTTTAGATAAAGTTTTGAAACCTTAATCAAGGGATTAAATCCTTAATCAAGTAAAACCTTGATCAAGGGTGTGTTGTACTTAACTTACCAAAAAGTGTGACTAATATTCATGTATTCACCCCTATCTCTTTGATCTCAACTCATTTTCTCTCATGTTCAACCAATCTGATCATTATAGATAACTCCAGACATCTCATCCAACCATCAAATAGACGTGGTACTGTCTTCCACTACTCCACACAACAAACAAAAAAATATTACCTTTCTTTTTTTAATAGTTCCTCAAAGATATTCTTCACAATAATGCTTTCAGTTGGGAAAAATGATCCCAATTTGTTATATTCTTTTTAGTTTTTTTTTTCTGCAAAAATAATATGTGGCTATCATGCATTAAAAGTGTATAAAACACTTGGTGGTCATGCACTAAAAGTGTAGAAAATAATCCTTGGTTGTCATGCATTAAAAGTGTATGAAATACATAGTGGATAACGATGTCCCTAACTTTTCCAACCTCTATGCTCACCTACAACCATCTATCTTTCACCTAATGCCCACACTTTCTTTTTCATAGTGCTAATTTTAGTCAATTTCTAAATTTTCCATGGATAATAATGGAGAGTACAATATGCGTAGTCTAAGGAACGAATGTGAACATGCTAGAATATATGATAATTTTCAATAGAAAATGAGACAATTGAGGGAAATGATGGTTGACAATACTTCTAACAAGAGGAATGTAAATCTTTGACACTTTTCATGATTACACTTAGCCCTTGCTTCCATATCTACGTGACAAGACTTCCCATCAACCTCTTACATGTGTCATTCAATGATTGATTTAATAAGTCAAATGAGGTACATGTCCTCATTTAAGACATGTGGTGGAGTAGATATGAGATATAAGGTTAACATTTAACAATAGAGAAACTATATTCCCATAAGCTCTCTTTCCTAAAACACTACATTGGAATCACAACGTCTCTTATGCTCTATATAACCATCTTGGACCATTTTACATTATATTTAGGCATTAATTTTACATAGATTCACAATGACACACCTAATAGATGTTCCATATATGTATATTTACATCCTATGTGCCTATCCTTTCACTAGTTTGATCTTATCCTTAAGCTCCCTATTAGGATTCCATATCCACATATTTACATCATTTACATAATATGATTCAATTCATTTTAGAGGTCAAAATTAAGGTATTACATTATCCTTCTTGTTGGCCAAATCCCCATTAACACAAAATTGTGTTGGTGCTACTCATGTTCATTAATCTATAAGGAAAGTATTTGAGAAAAATAGTTAAAAAACAAGATTACATGGAAAAATGGATGAGCATATATGATACAATAAACTCTAATAAATAGAGAAATAATCATTCATACATAATTGAGCTCATTAAATAATACTTTAATTCCACTTTAAATCTCATTAAGTTAATTGAAAAGAATTTTTAATATAAGGAAGTGAAGTGAGATAGATATTATGACTTCAAGCCTACTATAGATAATCAAATCCCTACCCAATCTCCTTTCTATTCAAGAGTAATTTTAAGCTCTACAAATTCTTCTTTCCAAGTTTTGTATTACTCTTCATCAAACTCCCGAGTAATTATAACCTCCACAAATTCTTCTTTCCAAATTTTATATTACTCTTCATCAAACTGACACTGTTGAAAAGATTTTTAATTAACATTAGCTTATTTTCATATGAAATATGAAATGCTTTTAATCTAACATTAGCATATTTTCCTATATAACTTTTTGTTGCATCTTCAAACTCTATTTCACACTTGTTAAACATTCTTTAAAAATACCACCATGCACATAGAATGAAGACACAAGCAAGGAGTATTCCAAAGAAAGTTGCAAGGTACTTAAAATATATCCAATTGAATAGAAAGCGCACAATACACTATGCTATTTTAATTTTTGTTTTTAAATAATATTTTTAACTTGATCCAAAAATTGTCTTGGATATTTTACTACACAATTTTTCACAACCGATCTAATAAAATTATATTTAAAAATCTAAGATCTACACTATGGGAATTTATTTGTCTTTAGATTCATGGATCCATGAATTATTGTTTATTGCGTATGCATGCAAATTATAATTATGCAGAAAATAGTAAACAATGAAATAAAAACTCACAAACCACAATTAACACAAGATATAAACTAGGAAACCCTTCTAGTAGAAAATCCAGCCGGAAGGTGAGACCACTCTACTCTTTTTCTCTGAATAGCAAATGGTTGTGAGTACAAATAAGTAATACATGTGGCTCATGGGCTACTACAATGCAAAAATCCTCTATGTGCACTCTCTCCCTATCCCTCTCAGCTACTCTACTCATATGTGGAACAAAATGCACTCGAAAAAATGGAACCCCTTTTCCTTTTAATGGCCTGGTTAGGTTTGACTCCTTAAACTCTTAATTAGAGTTACAACATTGACTCTTGTAGAGTCCTCTTCATCATGAACATGTGGCTAGCACCTTTTCTATGAGTAATGGGGTTGATGTGGCATCCTCTTGAATTATGGTGGAAAAAATAAGAATGTCAACTCCTGAGTGACATAACTCTTGCATATAGACTCTAATTGAGGCTATTTTTACATTGTTGGAAAGGTATTTGTGTGTAGAATAGGGAAAAAGGATGTTGCAATAAAAAAACAAAGTTTGACACCCAAAAAGGTCATTTGATGCCATAAAATGCTCCTAAAAGGTTTCAAACCTTAATTTGCCAGACTAGGTCCCACCGGTAAAAATGGTCATGTGAATTGATTCCTCCACCTTTTCCACTATGAAAGCATCGAAATGAATGCCAAACAATATAATGATCCAATCTGGATCATAACTACATTTTCATTCTAAATATATTATTTATCATTTCTTAAATATTATTAAGATAAAACTGGAATGAAATATAATTATTGTATTGCCTAAGGAGATTATATTAATGAACTTATGACCATTATATGTATAAGTAAATCTATGTCCACCTCCATTGCCTTTACAAGAAGCTTTTGGAGTGTAAATCGGTTGGTGATAGTGTACATTTCTATGACACTTCTTATGACATCATTGGTTCAAACCTTGACTAATCCATGTATTATGTGTGGGGTTTTGTGGATACACTTGAACATTATAATGGTAGTGATTAAGAATCAACCCCACCTCAGGGGTGTACAGATCCAAAACATTTATTGATTCCACCAATCTATATGTGTGCATGTGTGTGTCTGTGTGTAAAACCAATACTAATTATTAAATATCAATTTTAAAATAAAATTAGGTGACGATAAAGATACATAGTTATTATTATTTTTAATTTAAAAACCATATATTCATCCAACCCTTTAATGAAGAAAAGCAACTAAAATAATTATACTTTAATTGATGAGTATAAAATAAATATATATTTCATAATTTATATATATATATATATATATATATATATATATATATATATATATATATATATATATATATATATATATATATATATATATATATATATATATATATATATATATATATATATATATATTTTAAATATAAATATTCAAATTTAATAATATTAAAAAATAATAAACTCCGAATTTTTTTATTATAATTTCAATGAAACACCTAATAAATTATTTTTTTTCCCAAATAAAATATATTTACAAAATTAATAATATTGCAAATTCCTCAACCAAATTGCTTGCACTCATTTTACACTCTTCCAAATTATCAATTTACATCATTAAATAGATATAAACTCAAATGATGATTACGAGAATATCATAAACAACTTTAAATTTCCATACGAATGCTAAGCATTGATAAAAAAGACTCAGTCAAAAGGATTTTGAAAATGTAAATACCTGGAACAACTGAAGTTGATTTGATAAATTTTTTAATCATGAAGAGTCTCACAATCTTAGGTCTTCACTAAATCATTGACTCATGGGTTGAACATTGAAGGGTTGTTTTGTCCAACAATAGGCGACAATATTTGCCAATCTCTTAAGCCAAATACAAGTGCTCAACATTTTTACATAGATTGCAAACATCTAGATATGCTTGGTACGAAGCAATTAATTTGTAGAAATCTTTGGTGAATGCAACACATCATTCCATAAATTTCTTGCTAACTGGATTTAGAGTGAGGTAGTTAATTCCCTAATTGTATATGAGATCTATGTTTCAACATGTAACCGTCAAGTTTGTGATTTTGCCATACATCAAGGAAATTTTCAAACAAACTCATCCAAAATGAAATTATGTTGATTTCAAATTAAGGCATCCAACAAAATTAATGCAAAGTCCAAGTTAATGACATATTTGGAATTTGTAAAACCATGCCACAAAATATGAAAATCATCAAAGAGCACCCAGACAGAGCCCACTTCCTAAAAAATGTAGTAGTTTGCATCCACAATATGCTTTGTTGGTGAAAGGAGATTGAAAGATTTCTTTTGAAAATACTAATGTCCTTTACATGAATGGATTTGCGATTGTAAATATTATATGTTAAACAAAATATGGCAATGCCTTCTTCATTTTCAATGCTTCATGAAGCCTGTCACTTCCATGAATGTTTCACTGAACGAAAGCATGCAACCTCAAGGACATAAATAGAATACATCTAAAAGTTAAAACTATCCCTCTTGCACAACAATATTACGTGAGATCCATAGTTCTTGCAATGTGAACATTCCTCCCCTATTTCAAATTTCAAATCTACCACGAGGAATCAAAGAATGTATCATATACACCCAAAATGCATGGAGGCTACGCTGTTGAAGATGAGGATCGAAGAAATTATTACCCATTAAAATATAGAAAATCACATTAGAAGAATAATTTGAAAGAAGTGTTTAATGTTAAATGTGGAGAGTATTAAAACAAGTTTTGAAGGCCAAAGAGAAAAAAAATTCCTGGATAGAAATGTGATGGGTGGATTGTTGACATCACTGAAAAGGAATATCTAAGGCTAAATCCACTTATGGTTTATTTGAATAAAAGAAATAAAGAATACACTAGACTTCAAAAGCTTAATATTCCACAAGACATGATATTATTGATATCTATCTTTTGCCATTCACCAATAATTAGGCGGTGTGGGGTGATGATGTGAATGAACTCAATCCTCATATATTTTATGATAGAGTTGCACATGCTGCAAAACATCCACTCCATTTTGCAATGGTTTGGTGACATGCGTAAGGCATAATACTCCAAGACTTGATGATCCAGTGCTCCATTAACCCAATTAAATTGTTTGGTGTTCGACCTACATGTCCTTGTAAACTAGCATAATCACATTAGTAAATGTGTTTGATATATGCCAATTAGCATCATTTTCATATTCCGATTGGCACATAAAAGGTGGAAATTATTTCTAAATGAAAATATTGCTAATCAGAGTATATCAACCACATTTACTAATGTGGTTGTGCTAGTTGATGGCCAATGCATGTGGGGCACATTTCTATACCATGGTTGACTATGGTTCATGTTCATTGACTATAGTTAAAAATGATTGACAAGGGTTGACCTTTGTTGAAAATGGTTGACCATGATTTTTTAGGGTTGTTGATAGTTGGCCATGGTTGCAGATATTTAATGAGGCTAAAGGGGGTTGTCAAAGGTTGACCATGGTTAATTGAGGTTGACTATGGTCAACAATTAATGTAACAATGCATTTATGTCATTCAAGTTATATTAATGTTGACCATTGTCACATTGTTACTTTTAGGTTACATTAATGTTTACCATGGTTAAAGGAGGTTGACCATGTTTGATTGAGATAGACCTTGTTTGACTATTGTTGACCATGATTACCATGGATAACTACGAACTAAGAGGAAATATAATAATTGACCTTGGATAATTATGATTAACCTTGGTTTACATGTTTGACCTTAGTTGATCAACCATGGTTGACTAGGGATGAAGAGGATAGATTGTGGTGGACTAAGAGCGACCATGGATGATCATGTTGACCATGAATAGGTACGGTTTGACCATGTTCTCCATAATTGAAAATGATTGACCATGGATTAGCTTGTTCGACTATAGCTGTACTTGTTTGAGAGAGGTTGAGTATGGTCAACTATAGGTTGCTATTTGGGAACATGGTTAACCATGACTGTTAATGTTTAAATATAAATGACTCTAATTGACCATGTGGGCTATGGTTTACCATGTAGACCACTTAGCCATGTTTGACCATGGTTAATTATGTTAGCGATGTTGACCATGGCCAAGCATCATTTAACCAAGTTCATTATCGTTGACCATGTTGTATATGGTTGATAATGGATGAACATGTTGAGCATGTTTAACCATCGTCAAACATGGCTTACCAAGTAAAGTATATATGGCCATGGTGACCATGGTTAACTATATTAAATATGGTTTAACCATGGTGAACATGGATGAGCTTATTTGACCATGGTTGACTATAGGCACCTATGGTTTACTTTGGGTGAACAGGGTTGTCAACATTTAACGCACATTTAACTATAGATGATTGTGGTTAGCCATGTTGACTATGGTTAATCATCTTTCACCATGGTTGACCATCTAGACAACTTAACAATGTTTGAAAATGGTTGCTTCTCTTGTGCATGTTGTGTTGGGTTGTGTTATATTCTTTCTAGGTAGTTAACAGGGGGTTTCAAGGGCACCTGTAACTCCACTTTATGGGGTCTGGGGCAGCGCCCTAGAAAATTTTGGTTTTGGACCTTATGTTAGGTTGGGCGGACCCACCTATGGTTTTGTGCATGATTTTTGCACATGTTTATTGGACGCGATGGTTTTCGGTCCATGGTATTGGATGCTTCGGCATGTATAAATATGTATTATAACATTGAAAGGAACATAATGAAAAATAAAGCTGGTAGTCCCGGTTTTTGGATCTAGGGGAAAGTCTCTGTGTATATGTGTTTTATGTGTTATGCTCTCGCATTGTTTATTTTTTGTGTTTTAGAATTTGTATGCAGGTAATTTCTGTACGGGTTAAACCTACATTTGGTATCAGAGTTGTTTTGGCTTCAAGGGGACACCTTTGTTGCTGAGGGGTTTCGCTCGGGCCTGTGGTAGACCCTGTTCAGTGGGAGATCTGCGAGATTGATTCTGGTGGTGAAAGAAGATGGCGAGCAGTGGAAAGATAGAGATTGACAAATTTAATGGTCAGAGTTTTGAGTTGTGGAAACTTAAGATGGAGGATCTGTTGGTGTATAAAGACCAGTGGATCGCGGTAGATCCGTGTACTAAACCAACAGGAGTGTCCGATGAAGAATGGAAGAAGTTGGATCAGAAAACAAGAGCACAATACGATTGTGTGTCTTAGATTCAGTATTGTTGAATGTATCAGGGGAAGCTACGACAAAGGCTTTGTGGGACAAGTTAGGGACTTTGTACCAATCTAAGTCTCTGGTGAATAAATTGTTCCTGCGGAAAAAGTTGTATAACCCGAGGATGAAAGATGGAGACTTGGTGACAGAGCATCTGAATGCATTTAATACTATGGTAAGTAAATTAGCATTTGTTGGTATTAAAATTTCAGATGAAGATAAGTGCATCAGTTTGTTGTGTTCTCTACCATATTCGTGGGATAGTCTGGTTATTGCAATAGGTAGCAATGCAACTGCCTTGCATTTTGATGAAATAGTCTCATCCTTGCTGACGGAGGAGATGAGATGGAAAAATATGGAGAGCCTGAATGGTGATGCCTTGTCTGTATGAGGACGGTCCCAGAATAGAAACAAAAATAAGTCATCGAGTGGGAGACCTAAATCTAAAGGGAGATCTAAATCTCTAGGAAAACCTGTATAGGTGGTGTGTTGGAAATGTGGAAAGGAAGGGCACTACAAAAGGGACTGTAAATCTAAAGCCCCTGACAAAGGAAAGGGATCTAATGAGGCTCCTTTTGCAGAGGCAAAAACCACCTCAGATGAAGGTGGAGATGTGTACTTGGCTTCTTCAAGTACACATGTAGATCATGAGGCATGGTTGATTGACTCAGGTGCATCCTTTCACTTCACTCCCCATAGAGAGTGGTTTTGCAAGTATGAGAAATATGATGGTGGTGATGTATTCTTGGGCGATGACAGGAAGGCTAGAATCGTTGGTCGCGGAAAAGTAAAGTTGAAGTTGCAAGGTGGAAGGGTTAAACCGCTTCTAGGTATTCTACATATTCCTGCGTTAGCCAGAAATATGATTTCTATTAGCAAGTTGGATGATGCAGGTGTAAAAGTAGTGTTCGAGAAGGATACCTGCAAGATGGTTCGGGGATCATTGGTATTGATGCGGGGAGTTCGGATTAGAACTCTGTACAAGATGCAAGGTAGCACTGTTATTGATGGGTGCAATAGTTTTGTGGTTCCTGAAAGTGGAGCAGAAAATCTAGTGGTCTTTGGAAAGAAGACCATGCTATGGCATCAAAGGCTTGGACATATTGGAGAAAAGGGCCTTCGGATACTTCATGGTAAAGGTATCGTAGAAGGTATGAGTAATAGCTCTCTGGATTTTGATTTTTGTGAAAATTGTGTATATGGGAAATAGAATCGGGTGAGTTTCCCCTCTGGTAGTAAGAGGGCGAAACATATATTAGAACTTGTGCACAATGATGTGTTTGGACCTGTGAAGGTTCCATCACTGGGTTAGCCTGTGTACTATGTATCATTTATAGATGACTTCTCAAGGAATACATGGATATATTTCTTTAAGAAGAAATCTGAAGTCTTTGACAGGTTTAAAGAATTTAAGGCTCTGGTGGAAAACCAGACAGAGAAGAAGATAAAGGTGCTGAGGATAGATAACGATGGAGAGTTTTGCAGTAAGGAATTTGAAGAATTCTGTAAGAAGTGTGGTATAGCACGACAGAAGACTACCCCATATACACCTCAGCAAAATGGAGTTGCAGAAAGAATGAATAAGATGTTGATGGAAAGGGTAAGAAGCATGTTCAGTGGTGCCAGGTTAGGACAGGAATTTTGGGCAGAGGCGGTGGACACTGCATGTTACCTGGTCAACAGGTCACCTTCATCAGCATTGGAGGATAAGACTCCACAAGAAGTATGGACTGGTAAGAAACCCTCTCTTTCACATCTGAGGGTATTTGGATGTGATGCATATGTACATGTTCCAAAGGAGAAACGAACCAAGCTGGATAGTAAATCTGAAAAGTGCATCTTTATTGGGTATAAGGATGGTTTAAAGGGTTATAAGCTTTGGAACCCAGTCACATAGAAGGTGGTGTATAGTCGAGATGTGGTGTTCAGAGAGGTGAAAGATGTTATTAAACATGAAGTCCAACGAAAGGAACCTGAGAAGATAGAGTTTGAGCTAAAGGAGGAAGAATCAGACTCTACAGCAGAGGAGGAATCAGAAGATGAAGAGCCCCAAACTTTGGCTGTGAGAAGATCAGTTTGAGAAAGAAGGCAGCTAGAAAGGTATAGTCCATCTGCTTTCCGTTCAAATTTTTCTTTATCCATTACTAATGATGATCCCAAAACTATGAAGGAAGCAGTGGATTCATAGGATGGAAAACTCTGGAAAGAGGCCATGGTTGATGAAATGGCATCTTTGCACAAAAATGAGGCTTGGGATTTGGTGGAGTTGTCGACTGGAAGAAAACCCATTGGCAGCAAATGGGTGTTCAAAAGGAAGACAAATGCAGAAGGAAAAGTGGAGAAATACAAAGCTCGATTGGTAGCAAAAGGTTATTCCCAGGTGCCGGGAATTGATTTTGGTGATATTTTTTCTCTTGTTGCCAAGGTAACTTCTATTAGATTACTTTTATCTGTTGTTGCTGCTTTTGATTTTGAGGTAGAACAGATGGATGTGAAGACACCATTTCTTCATGGGGATCTGGAAGAGGAAATCTACATGAAACAACCTAAAGGCTTTGCAGTGAAGGGTAAGAAAGCACTGGTATGCAAGTTAAAGAAGTCTTTGTATGGGTTAAAACAGTCACCAAGGATGTGGTATCAGAAATTTGATACATTTATATGGGGACTTGGCTTTACCAGAAGCAAAGCAGATCATTGTGTGTATGTTAAATTAATTGGTGATCGTGTTATTTATCTGGTCTTGTATGTGGATTATATGTTGCTTGTTGGAAATGACAAAGAAATTATCTAGGATTTGAAGACCCAATTGTCCTCCAAATTCGACATGAAAGATCTTGGTGCTGCAAACTATATTTTGGGCATGGAAATTAAAAGAGATCGGGAAAAGAGGAAGCTCTGGTTAAACCAGAGGAAGTATGTCGAGACAATATTGCAGAGGTTTAATATGCAAGATAATAAACCGATGAAGGTTCCTATTTCTGTAGGTGTGAGGTTATCTGCGGAACAGTGTCCCAAGACACAAGAAGAGGAAGAGGACATGTCCCGTGTTCCATATGCAAGTGCAGTCGGTAGCCTGATGTATGCAATGGTCTGTACTAGACCAGACATTGTACATGCAGTGGGAGTATTGAGTAGGTTTATGTCAAAATCAGGAAATGAGCATTGGACAACAGTGAAGCGGGTTTTCAAGTATTTGCGTGGCACTAGTGATTATGGTTTGTGCTACCAAGGAAGACCGGGATTGGATAGAGTGTTGGATATTCGTGGCTTTGTTGATGCAGACTGGGCTGGAAATTTGGATCAGAGAAGATCTACAAGTGGGTATGTTTTTAACCTATTTGGAGGAGCAGTCCGTTGGATGAATAAGAAACAATCTGTAGTGGCACTATCAACTACAGAGGCAGAATACATGGCAACCACTCATGCAAGCAAGGAAGCAATTTGGTTTCAGAGATTGTGTTCAAGTATGGGGTTAGTACAGGAAGCTATAAGGATACACTGTGACAACCAAAGTGCAATTTTATTGGCAAAGAACCCTGCATATCATTCAAAGACAAAGCACATTGATGTTTAGTATCACTTTGTGAGGGATATGATAGAAGACAAAAAGGTGTTGTTGGTAAAGGTGGACACTTTGAAGAATACTGCAGATGCATTGACAAAATCTGTGAGCTCTGAGAAGTTCTCTTGGTGTAGAGAGACAATGGGCATTTCAGGGCTGGGAAAATGACTAAGCTCTCTTGTGGCTCCCTGTGGAAAGAAAACAACAAGTGGGAGAATGTTGGGTTGTGTTATATTCTTTCCACGTAGTTAACAGGGGGTTTGAAGGGCACCTGTAACCCCACTTGTTAAGTTATGGTATGTTCTATGCTTATAACAGTTTACTTCTTTTTCTTATTATATTCCACCGATTAGCAATCACATATACATAAAGTAAAGTGCAGATAGAACATTAAACGATCGACAGAAAACAAGCCAAGACAAGAGACACAAGATGTGGCGGCTAGCCAGGGACAAACCCCACAATGTGTGGGGAAACCCTTTGATCAAATCTTCTTTTATCTTCAATAATTCAACAGAGAGAAATAGTACAATAAATCTGATTCATATCAGCAGTAGCAAACCCTAGATCAGTAGCATCAGCATTAGCGGCTTCATTATCAAACTAGGGCAGATGATATCTCACAAAACGACCGTCGGATTGACTTCATTCCACCACCAAAAGTTTCGACTTCCAGAGGAGGTTCAGATGAACCTACAACATAGTTCAGATGAGGAGATCTTCTAGGCCACACAAGTCAATCTTTACTTCTGCAGTTGCAGCTTCAGTTTCAGCAGTTTCCGGCTTCAAACTAGGGCAGTCGATATCTTGCAAACTGTTCGTCGGATTGACTTCATTCCACCACCAAAAGTTGTGGCTTTCGAAGGAGGTTCAGATGAACCTACATCGCAGTTCCAAAGAGGAGATCTTCTAGGCCACGCAAGTTAATCTTTACTTCTGCAGTTGCAGCTTCAAATTCAACAGCTTCCGGCTTCACATGTGTGAGAGAGAGAGACCCATTTCAGCGCAGTAGAGAAGAGACTCATATCTGCGCAGTAGAGAGAGAGAGATGTGATGAGATGAGTGAGTCTAAATGAGGAAAAGTCCTCTTATATTTATACACAACGTTGGTGGGTGAATAGATGCGACTGTTGGGCTTCTGAGCCTACATGAGTTGTAGGTTGGCTTGATAATAATTCCATAATCAAAATAAATTCATATCTCCATGAATACTTATCGGAATCGGATGATCTTTATATCAATCCTACACCTCTCGATGAGAGGAATCTAATAAAAATATTATTAGCCATGAATAAGATGACCCACATGAAGCTTTTCCCTGGTTGCCAATTTTAACACTCCCTCTCAACCATGGAGAACTTCATCTGCAATCTGTCTATCGGTCGTTACTATTCATCCATCAAATGCACTGCCCTGTATAGCCCGACCCTTGCCCTGCTCTGCTCTATTCTGCCTATTCTGCTTTGTCTTGTTCTGCCTGCACTGATCTGTACTGTTTTGCTCTGTTCTGCTCTGCTCTTGCATTGTTCTGTTCTGCTCTGCTTTTGTCCGAATTATGAAGAAGAAGAAATGATCGAGGATGTATCATACTGACTCAAAGTCAGTCTCAGAGTATGTACCACTGGTCCCAGACCAGTCTCAACCAACCCAAAGTCAGCGTCATAGTGAGTACAACTCCAATGGTCCCAGACCAATATCATCCTCCACTGACTCAAAGTCAGTCTCAGAGTATGTACCACTGATCCCAGACCAGTCTCAACTGACCCGAAGTCAGCGTCATAGTATGGTACAACTCCTACCACTGGTCGCAGACTAGTATCATTGATCCCAGATCAATGGAGGTCATCCTAGCATAGGGAGTACGGTAGTTACAACGATGCGTCCATCGGTACTACTATGGTCCCTAACTTTATTTCCCTGCTCATTGATCAGATGAGAGGTACTTCCCATGAGTCCCAGACTGCATGGGTAGGATGCCTCGACAAGAGAACTAATCAATCCTGTCCTCACAGGAGAACACATCAATCCTGCTACAATTGCCATGGAGAACACATCAATCCAGGCCTCACAGGAGAACACATCAATCCTGCTACAATTGCCATGGAGAACACATCAATCCAGGCCTCACAGGAGAACACATCAATCCTGCTACAATTGCCATGGAGAACACATCAATCCAGGCTGCCATGGAGAACACATCAATCCAGGCCTCACAGGAGAACTAATCATCCTGCTACACAGGATAGCGAATCATCATGTTCCACAAGAGAGCGAATCATCTTGTCCCACAAGAGAGTGAATCATCTTGTTCCAGTGTGCACCACCAGGGGAGGGTGAGTCACCCTGTGGTCATATGTTGCTCTAGCAGGAACCGCAAGCCCTCAAAGCTCCCAGAGCTCAATGTATGCAACATGCAGGACCCTTGTACAAGGGTTTCTTGCCGACTCCAAGTCGTTTGGGAAAATCACAGATTAGATCTTTCCTCGGGGCTTTGACAAGGTGTATCAACCTGTACATCATCTTAATGTGATGGAGCTTCCTTGCTCATCGACTTACCACATCCCAGATGATGTCTTTCTGCTAGAGCAATTGACGAATACGAGATTCCTCAATAATCGAATCCCACCTCTGGTTGTTACAGAGAATCACAGTGGTATCCAAACAGCTCACTGAAGAGCTTCCGCAACCAGACTGCCTCACACGAGGTTATGCTAGCAACAATATATCCTGCTTCGGCGGTGCTCAAAGCCACCGACTTCTACTTCCTGCTCATCCAGGATATCGAAGCAGATCCCAAGGTGAAACAATACCCGGAAGTGCTCTTATGGTCTGTTAGAGTCGGTCTAGTAGCCCTCCACCAGAGATCAAAGCTCTTTGCATTTCATGATTAGGTGTCCCATCAGTGTGATCATGTTGCATTCCATTAGGCATGTCATAATCCCGGTGGAGGGAGTTTGTGTCTTTTATTCCCCTCCTGTTTGGCACTGCTGGTTTAGGTTTGTTTAAATTAATAAAATCTTCAAAGGGTCATTCATCTTGTTTTAAATTTCGAGGTCTTAGGTCTAGGGTTGAGTTAATTTTTGTCTTGACCAGAGGGATGTCCTTCATAAAACATCATTTCAATAATTCTCACTATTGTACAACTAAATTTTCACCTTGTTTTCAAAACTCTGTTTTTGAAAAACAAAGGTCATTATCTCGTTTTTGTAAAAATTCTCAAAATTTCAAATTCTCCAAATGTCGAAGCGCAGCTTTGGTCTCCTTTGCCAAAGCATCTTAGAAGCTATCCCTGCAAAAATTTTCAGAAGAAATCATCATTTCAACCAATTTTTTAAAGAAAGGAAACCAGAAGTCAGAGCCAATTAATTCAAAAAGTGTCAACACTCAAACATTATAAAGTGGGTTTTGGGCAAATAAAAATCTAAAGGAAGCCTATAAAAGCACATCACTCTTCATTAGCAACTCATTTGCCTCTCACAAGCTAAGTGAATCCTTGCAAAGGCGATTTTAAGAGTCATTGAGCAAATTGGGCAGTTTCAGAGGCGCGCTACGCATCAGGGAGGGCGCGCTACGCGTCAGGGGCGCGCTACGCATCAGGCTGCCTTTCTCAGAGCAAAATTGCTCGTGCGCTACGCGTCAGAGGCGCGCTACGCGTTGGGCGAGGTGCGCTACGCGTTGGGTTTTTCGCCCAACAAACTGCCAGCAAGCTATCAAATCGTCTTTTCTCTCAAGCAAATTTCAGGTAGGCTTCTCCTCCATGGCTAGATTTGGTTTTGCAAGATGAATGAGAAATTAATATGTTTAAATGCCATGAAAATGAGAAGTCAAAACCCTACATTGCTGTGGAAGATTTAAAGACTTAATGGTGCTAGGGTTTCAAATTTTTTTTGCTGTCCAAGGTTGCCCATTTGTGATCCCTCTTTTCCCTTATTTTCATCAACATTCTCCTTCAAATTTTCCCATAAAATTTCATAATTTTCCTCTCTAAAATCCCTAAAACCTACTAAATTCCCAAACCCTACTTCACCTTAAAATCCCACAATTTTGTGATTTCCCATGTTGCCTTCCCTAAATTCCTTCTTTATGTTTATTATCCCTAATTCCCTCATGTTCCCCTATCCCTAACAATTCCCTTGTATTTATGTCCCCTTGGTGACAGCATTTGAAAAAGTCAAACAACAGTTAATTGGGTGCAAAGTCAGCAATACATTACAGCCATCTTGCCTTTAAAACCATGTCAGAAACCGAATCAGATTATCGGCAGAGTTATGACAGTGATTCAACACCAGAGGTAGAAGTGCCAAGGAGGCATCACAAGGGTGGTAAAGGTGGTCGGCATGTCAGGGAGGAGCCCACTTCTTTGGCTCAGTTGCAAGCATGTCCACTTGCCATGACATGTTTTCAGTATCAATCATGCTTTGGATATTGTGAGAGGATCTCACAAATTCAACACCACAGAGAACTAGTCCGCTTGTTTATCCTACATTTGCAAAATGGTCATGTGAACCTTGCAGGAGTGGATTTCACCCTATCACCTGAAATTGTAGCTCAAGCCACCGGGATACCAAATGTTGGGGAGGAGTGGAACAAGCGCCAACAGCTAGACAGATTTCATTATCAACCATATATCAAACCCGGGTGTATGAGACACCTAACTGCTGTTTTTCCCTTCAGATTCCTAAGGGATGAGTATGCACCCTTGATGAGGCTCATTATGCGCTATTTCACTTGTGAAGGCAGATTTTCACGTTTATATTCGTACCATATCCGTTTGTTGATGCATTTCACCCAGGTACGAATGATGAACATTCCATTTTTCATGTGCCGAAATATAGAAAAGATGGTGCCTGTAGTGCAAAGGAAGAACCCCGCACAGCAACACAAAAGTATATATCATTATGCACTGATCGAGATCATAGTGATGCATCAGTTGGCATAACAGGGCATTTCTTGGGAGGATTTCATTTCTCGCGACTTCTTCATGGTGCCACAGCCACCTCCTGAGATTGTCCATGATGAGGGGGGGCCTTCACATCAGTTTCACATTCCAGAGCCCGAGCATGTCAGCACTCCAGCATGTGTTACATATCAGAGAGGCCACAGGGCCTTATTTGCATCTGCACAGCGAGTGTTATCTCCACATCAGGTGGAAGGGGCCTCGCTTTCGACAGCATCACAGGTACAGGAGAGAGGCAAGCAGCCCATGATTGATGAGGGGCCATCAAGTGATCTGGACATAGATATTGTTGACTTTGATATCAGCTTTCCTATCTTAGAGCTAAAGGAGATCATTCAGCAACAAAAGCTGAAAATCACTTGTTGCAGCAGAAGTTGGAAATGGAAAATTGGAAAATCACATACTTAGAGCAGCGCAACAAGCAGTTAGAGGATGAACACACTCTTTATGAGTTGTGGAGGATCCGAGAAGACCGGAACTTGGCTCGCAAGAGACCCGGTGATTTGACACCTATTGAGCAAGGGTCTATGCTCATTCGGGTGAACACTCATTTAGAGAAGTTGCTAGCCAAGGCAAACAGGGACAAAGATATGCTCCGCCACATGAAGAATCATTATTGGGCCCGCATGCATGTGTGCAAAGCGAAAATGAAGGTACTCAAAGGACGATTGGCCAAGGCACTAAAACGGAGGAAAAGGCCCGATCCACTTCAAATTTTGGCTGAAGCCACCTTGAAGGAGCATGGTGCTCAATGATACACCTCCAGCTCAAAATTCAGAAAATTTGGAGCAATTTTGGTCAATTTTGAATTTTTTTTGCTAAAAACAGGTTTTTGCCCTCAACGCGTAGCGCGCCGCGCGCTACCCTGAAGTTGGGGAGGTCCATTTCACAAAAACTCAGCATTTTTGGATTTTTCATGACAAATTACACTTGCTCAGCCACTGCCAAGACATTTCATTGAGGTTTGGGCCCTCAAAAGGTAAAAAAACAAGCAAAAATGACCTTCTGCCACTTTTTGGACACACAGGAAGCAGTCTTGGGAGATTGCATTTTTAAAGGGGAAAATGGGCACCAAATTGAGAAATTCCACTTGGGCTGGAGAGTAGACATCTAGACCTTTCCAACAAGCCCACTTGTGCCTCATTTGAATGCCGAGAAGTGCCCCAAAAGTGGGCTCAAAGGTGCGCTACGCGTTGAGAAATGGCGCGCTACGCATCAGGACATTTTCTCTATTTTTCATCTTCAGCTCAGGAAAACGCAGCATTTGACCAGTTTTGACTTTTGGTGGGATTTTTCACCCTCCTTGATGTAATTAATGTAATTTTATGTTGACATGACACTTATTTACCTATTCTAGAAGATTCATTCATAAAATAGCAAAAAATTAATGAATGAATTGGTTTCCTAGCTTATAGAGGCAAGTTGTTTTGATTGCCTAGATTGTAGTGCTCAGTTTAGAATTGGTTGAAACAACTCCTAGGATGATGAGCTCGACCCCTAGAGGCAAGGAAATGTGTTAGCTTTCCTATATTATGTACTTTCTTAGTCATTTTCATGGTTGGACTCTTGAGGGATAAGCTTAGACTGTATTACTCTTTGTATCTCTGCAATTTTGGCAAAGGAAATACCAGGGTTTTGCAGCGCTATTTGGGATTCCTGTGGTGATTTATGTTGATGGTGTGTTTCTCTCATGTACTTGTAAGTTTGTTATGTGTATCATTTTCCTACTCTTCTCTTCTGCAAATTAAGTAAATGAAGTGTTAAGGTAGAATTCATGGTTTCTATGCTCTGCCTTTAAGTTTGCTTAATATCTATGTTTTCATCTGTTTAAGGAGAACTCTAGATGGTTTCTTGCTCTCCTTAGCTCCTCACCGGTCATATCTATCCATTCACTTATTTCAAAGGCATCAAGACAATCTCCTACCTTGCCCCAAAAAGACCTTTGCAAAAACTGTGTCTCATCCCCGCATCCAAAATTGCCGTGCTCAGTTTTCCAACAAAACCCTAAAAATTTGAAATCAAACTTTCCCTATCAGTTTACTAGCCTAAAATCAGTGTTCTTTATTGGTCATCTCAGCCCTTTGAAAACCTTTTGCCGAGATAGACCCGGAGAGAGCCCTCTCCTGTCCTCGTAGGGCTAGCTACGAGGCTAAGTGGTTTGATGTTGCCTTGGATTTTGTCTTTTTCAGCCTGAGGCCAAATTCAAGCGCTAACATGGTCCACCACACTGCTTGCCCAATCAACATCAGTATATCCAAGTAGTCTCACATCTCCGGCAGTGAATCTTAATCCATGAGAGATTATGTCCTGAAGACATCTCAGAAGATTCCTGGCATCAATCCAGTGAGGCTCAACCAAATATGAGCTCACAATGCTACCTGCAAAACATATGTTCGGACGGAGGTTCACCAAGAACATCAATGCGAATGAGTTTTTGAAACTCAGAGGCATTTCCCAAGTCTGGTCTGACATCACTACCATATAACTTCTAAAAGTTAAGATCCTCGAGGTAGTCACAAGCTTGCAGTCCATCATACCGAATATTTCCAATATATTTACCACATATTTTCCTTGAGATAGGAAAATTTCCCTTGGCTTCTGCCACACTTCAAGTTCTTGGTCCTTCATTTCAAATTCGGAGGCCAGCTCCCTCTTACATTTGTGAATGAGAGGGTCTGCACCTGTTAGAAAGAGGTCATCCACATATAATACCAGTATGAGAGGCTTGTCATCTTCAACCTTAAAGTAAAGGTTAGGATCGGCTTCACTCCTAGTGAATCCCATAGGATCGGCTTCACTCCTAGTGAATCCCAGCTTCATCAAGTAGCTATCAATCCTCTCATACCATGCTCGGGGTGCTTTCTTCAGCCCATAGAGAGCTTACTTCAACCTGCATACATGAGATTTTCAATCATAAATCTCAAATCCTTCGGGTTGCTCCACGTAGACCTCTTCTTTGATCGAGCCATGCAAGAACGTAGTCTTGACATCCATCTGATGTAGGTTCCATCCCTGTGAAGCGGCAAGGGCTATGATCGAGCGGATGGTCATATATCTGGCAACAGGTGCAAATATCTCATCATAGTCTATACCTTCCTTTTGGGAGAAACCTCGAGCAACAAAACGAGCCTTATACTTTTCCATGCTTCCATCTGCTGCATGCTTTATCTTGTAAAGCCATTTGGAAGTAACAACAGTCTTGTCCTGGGGTCAGGGAACTACTTCCCAAACATCATTCTTTATGATAGATTCATATTCTTCGGTCATAGCATCCTTCCATACTTGATGCTTGACGGCATCTGAGAATGACGAAGGCTCATTTTGTATGATCGTGCTCATGATGGTCAGGTATCCTTGATACCTATGGGTTTCTTACTTTCACGAAAGGTTCCTTGGGGTGCAGCATGTCCTTCAGTATCATCATGTAACCCCTTAAGCCATGAAGGCCTCTTCCTAGAAGAGGAAGGCTCATATGGAGGAGGATCAATCGGATCCATGGGTTCTTCTACATCAGGCATTGATTCATCATCCTTTTCTTTCGGTTCCCTGGTGTCGGCTTCTTGAGAGCTCCTCAAAGTCGGAAGATTGATCACCTTGCTGAGAGCCATATCTTCGTCAAAGGTGACATCATGACTAATTATGACTTCCCTTTGACTGGCTACATAGATTCTATAGCCTTTAGTATTTTCACCATAGCCCACGAAAATTCCCTTCTTTCCAGATGCTCCCAATTTATTTCTTTTCTCTTTCGGCACATGAAAGTATACAGGGCTTCCAAAAAATTTAAAATGAGAAACATCAGGTTTCTTACTGGTGAATTTTTCTTCAGGAGTCTTGGAACCCAAATCTTGATGAGGGCATCGATTTTGTACATATACGGCAGTGTTTGCAGCTTCAACCTATAGAAACTTAGGAAGACTTTGATCATGTAGCATGCCCCGGACAGCTTCCATAATTGTGCGGTTCTTCCTTTCCACCACACCATTCTGCTCAGGAGTATGTAGTGTAGTAGCCTCCCTCTTAATGCCAACCTCAAGTATGCCTGAGTGAACCAACTGTAATATATCGGAGGTCTTGCTTTGGCTTGAGGGGAATGGTCCCCTTTTGAGCTTTCCTTTGGCACATCCCAGACATACACCTTCTTTCTCTACTTGGAATTTGGGCATCCCTGTTACCATCTGTCTTACATCGGGTAGAGCTTTGTAATGAAGGTGGGCAAACCTCTGATGCCAAAGTTCGGACTAAAGAGTTGTGTCACAAGACATGACACCTAGCGGACTTCCATCAACCTGATATAATGAATCAACACTAAACCCAAGAGTAAAGGCATCTTTAACATTATTTTTCCATATACATACCTTGCCATTGCTGAAGGTTACCTTGTAGCCTCTGTCTTCCATTGCCAAGATGGACACCAGGTTCCTTTTGAGGTCAGGTGCATTTAATACATCCTGGACTTTCTAGCCTTCTTGAATGGTTGTCCTCTTCCTCGATCTCCAGCTCTCCTCTTACCTTTGCTGTTGAATTTTTCATTCCTTTGATTTGCCATCAGAGGGATTTTGATCATCGTCCCGGTGTGAGTCCTTTCTTCTCATTCGGATGGTAATCCAGTCTATTGTAGATTTCCTTGAAGGTGTCCAGTTCAGAGATGTAGGCCACCAAGTGCTTGTTAATAGAGTCCCGAATGATCTTCTATTGTTTTGACTTCTCCATTTTTCCATTTGTTCCAGGCAGCAGCGGATGCATTTGATGGAGGCTCAATAATATTGCCTCCAACACTCCTTGATTCTCAAGGGTTAGATCGATAGACATCTTCCATCCGTGATAGTCAGCTTTCTCACGGAGCTTGTCTTCGGCATGAAAGAGTGTTGAGGACCCCATAGTTCTTTTAGGATAGCCTTGCCAATATTCTCTTCGATGATTGCTCTTGCTCTTGCTCGGGCTTTGTCTTCACCTCAGCTCTGATACCATGTTAAGTTATGGTATGTTCTATGCTTATAACAGTTTACTTCTTTTTCTTATTACATTCCACCGATTAGCAATCACATGTATATAAAGTAAAGTGCAGATAGAACATTAAACGATTGACAGAAAACAAGTCAAGACAAGAGACACAAGATGTGGCAGCTAGCCAGGGACAAACCCCACAATGTGTGGGGAAACCCTTTGATCAAATCTTCTTTTATCTTTAATAATTCAACAGAGAGAAATAGTACAATAAATCTGATTCATATCAGTAGTAGCAAACCCTAGATCAATGGCATCAGCATTAGCGGCTTCATTATCAAACTAGGGCAGACGATATCTCACAAACCAACCGTCGGATTGACTTCATTCCACCACCAAAAGTTTCGGCTTCCAGAGGAGGTGCAGATGAACCTACAGCGCAGTTCAGATGAGGAGATCTTCTAGGCCACGCAATTCAATCTTTACTTCTGCAGTTGCAGCTTCAGTTTCAGCAGTTTCCGGCTTCAAACTAGGGCAGTTGATATCTTGCAAATCGTTCGTTGGATTGACTTCATTCCACCACCAAAAGTTGCGGCTTTCGAAGGAGGTTCAGATGAACCTACAGCGCAGTTCCAAAGAGGAGATCTTCTAGGCCACGCAAGTCAATCTTTACTTCTGCAATTGCAGCTTCAAATTCAACAGCTTCCGGCTTCACATGTGTGAGAGAGAGAGACCCATTTCAACGCAGTAGAGAAGAGACTCATATCTGCGCAGTAGAGAGAGAGAGATGTGATGAGATGAGTGAGTCTAAATGAGGAAAAGTCCTCTTATATTTATACACAACGTTGGTGGGTGAATAGATGCGACTGTTGGGCTTCTGAGCCTACATGAGTTGTAGGTCGGCTTGATAATAATTCCATAATCAAAATAAATTCATATCTCCATGAATACTTATCGGAATCGGATAATCTTTATATCAATCCTACACCTCTCGACGAGAGGAATCTAATAAAAATATTATCAGCCATGAATAAGATGACCCACATGAAGTTTTGCCTTGGTTTCCAATTTTAACACCACTTTATGGGGTCCGGGGCAGCGCCTTGGAAATTTTTTGTTTTGGACCTTATGTTAGGTTGGGCAGACCCACCTATGGTTTTGTGCATGATTTTCGCACATGTTTATTGGACGCGATGGTTTTCGGTCCATGGTATTGGATGCTTCGACATGTATAAATATGTATTATAACATTGAAAGGAACATAATGAAAAATCAAGTTGGTAGTCCCAGTTTTGGGATCCAGGGGAAAATCTCTATGTATATGTGTTTTATGTGTTATGCTCTCGTATTGTTTATTTTCTGTGTTTTAGAATTCGTATGCAGGTAATTTCTGTACGGGGTTAAAACCTACATGTCGTCCATGGTTCATCATGTTTGACCAAGTTCACCATGGTTGCCATTGTTCTTTATGGTTGACCATGGATGGACATATTGACCAAGCTTGGCCATGGTAAAGCATGGGTGGACATGGTAGACCTACTTAATTATGTTTGATCAAGATAATTATAGTTGACCCACATTGACATTGAATTTGTTATATGGTTGTGAAGGTTGTCCATGTTGGCCATTACATTACGATGTTGATTTTTATTTCAAATTGCAACATTGAGTTTTGCTTATTAGATAGAAACATTGGTAGTTTTGTGTCACAATGTGATCTTGAATTGATATAAGACAAACAATAAGGTATTACAGACTCATGTGCATGGATGTGCCTATGTTATTTTATGCAACGGATCAATAAGATTGTGAAATACACAAGCAATGAAGCAGTTAAAGAAAACATAATAGGCAACACATATAAACACAACAAATTTAATAAGGAGTTCACCTAATACTCCTGGGCTACGTCTCCTGGTCCAGCCTTCAGGGGTGGCCTCTCTATTATGTTTTCAAAGGAGAGTTTTTACAAGAGTGAGCTCAATTTGAGTCTCATACAACAAGTATAAATCAATAAGACTGTACTTGGATCCCCCAAGTCTCTGGAGTACACAGACTCTCTTTATTGACTCTTGACCTCTATTGGTGACAGTAGTATGAGCCCAATCTGAGACTCAATACATGACAGGCATATATAGAGGAGTTCGCTTGAACCTCTCAAGTCTTCTCTGGAGTACACAGACTCTCTGACCCTCTCTGTCTCTGTCCTAATCCTGGCTCGATGTTGCCTTTGCTTCTGTAGGTCAGCTCAACTTCTTCTCTCTGCTTTTCGGCTTACTGCCTACTGCTCTTAACTTAACTTAACTTAATTTCTCTCTCTGTCAGCTTGTGGCTTTTAAAGCCAATTTGCTTCCTGATTATTCGTTTCCGCTTCCCGACTTTCTGGTTCTCCTGCCTTTGTCTGTTTGAATCCCTCTATCCTACGTAATCGGTCACTGTATAATGCCTCACAGGGAGGTGGCCACCTATTTCACAATGGATGAGTGTCAGTTCCCTTGGACATATTTGAAACGACCGTTTTTTCCATTAACTCCAAGAATGCCCGCGAAACACGACCTTCTACCAACACATCGTCCATGTCGAACTTCAAATCCTATGTGACCTTGCTTCATAACCATATCAAATCCAGTCATCCATCGGAACGCGTCTCCACTGTTGATCTGGAGGCCCCAAATCCTAGGGTCATCATTCATATCAGGCAGCTAAGTAGCATGATATTTACCTGTCCGATGTGAGTGGTTCTCTCTCTCTTCCCTGGGACGTGTGGAAATCGCTTTATGGCATCGGGCGGAACTCGGTTGAAATTGCTTACGCTCGAAGCCCGTCCAATATCCTGCCTATTTTTTGGAATCCCACTATGATGGAACCAAAACAATATTTTCTGCATTTTATAATTATTTTGGGTCCGGGTGCTCGGGGCTTCTCTTCACTGAGAGGTTTGCCTTGTGATATGCGACTAGCGACTTGTTGCTAATCACATATCGGAAACTACCTTCGTTGCTTAAATCTATCCCTGCATTTGCTGGTTGGTGTCAGCGCGCGTTACCATGGTCCGCCGCCCTATGCGCTAGATCGACGACCCTCATTGATCTGCACTAATCGCCATTGCAACTATATGAGGATTCCCTCCGATAGCTTGATCTTTATAAGACTTTGAATCTTTGGCATAATTTTTAGAGAATTCATGAAAACTTAGAAAGTGTTCTAGGATCCATTTTGGATCACGCCTTCCCACTAAAAAAGCTTTTGGACCACCAAAAGTTGGTTTTTAAGCATCAATCAAGTGAGGATATAGATTCATCACTTGCCCAATCTCTATCCATCTTGCACTGCTTGGTTTTGAACCTTTGAGTCCAATACTAAGGCACTCAACATCCCCTCTGCAGTTCTCACCTTCTTGTCCAGAACTGTATCTTCCTACAATTCATTGAGATATTCAGGTAATATACCATCAATAGAAGGCAATTGACTCTGCTCTTCGGGATCTTAAATCAATAAATGTTCAAATAGTCTCAAGCTTTCTGCATTAACTATTGAATAGATGTGCATGTAAGCTGGCAAATTAAGGTGAAAAGCATTCTCACCGATTTTCTTAAGTATCTTGAAAGGTCCATACCTTATTGGCTTCAGCTTCTTACCTTCAACTTGCATTCTGTCTTTGCTGATATACAGCCAGACTTGATCACCAACTTGGAAACTATGCTCAGTCCGTTGCTTATCATGCCTTGCCTTATACTTGGCTTGGCTCTTTTCCAGTTGTTCCTGTACTGCCTGATGAATCTATTGGATTTGTTCAATGAACTTGGTTGCCTTGTCCACATCACTGTGTCCATTACCGTTATGTCTTTACCAAAGACAAAATCCAAGGGGGACCTTGGGGTGAAACCAAAACAGGTCTCAAAAGGAGATCTCTTTGTAAAAGAATGTTTAGCACGGTTGTAAGCATGTTGCACATAACACAAATGTTCATCCCAAAGCTTGGGATGCTTGTTGCAATAGCCTCTGAGCAACTAGATCATTGTCCTGTTGACCACCTTTGTTTGACCATCTGTTTGTGGATGAAAGGTTGTGCTCTTCTTCAGTCTGGTGTGCAACAATTCCCATAGACTTGACCAAAATTTCCCAACAAATCAGGAATCTCGATTAGATACAATGGAAGTGGGTAATCCAGAATGAACCCATACATGCTGAAAGAACAACTTTGTTGTTTGTTCGGCTGTAATATGTTTGTTACAAGGTATTAAAATACACATTTTGCTGAACCTATCCACAATAACATATAAATAGTCATGACCTTTTCTAGATTTAGGCAGCCCCCCAACAAAGTCCATGGAAACACTTTCCCAAGGATGAGAAGGAACTGGTAGTGGAGTGTACAAGCCTACTTTTCTATTGTCAGTCTTGCTTTTAGCACACATGGTACACCCTCTTATATATCTAGAAACTGTTTCATTCACTTTTGGTCAATAACAAAATCTTTGCAGCTGTGCAACTGTTTTACTTACACCAAAGTGACCTGATATTAGAGAAGTGTGTGCTTCTCGAATTATCTTTACTCTTTCGGTTTGAGGAATGCATAACTTTCCAAAATGATACAAGAGTTGGTCCTTAACATGATAATCCAATTCTTCTACTTGTTTTCCATGACTTAAGATTGCATATACATCTTTAAAATCTATATCTTGAGCATACTGTTCAATGTAGCTTTCATGCAATACTGAGTTATGCTTAAGTACAGTAGATGCATTTATGATTGGTCTGGACAACATATTTGCAACTTTATTGTGTATGCCCTTTTTGTATCTGATGACAAGATGAAACTGTTGTAGAAAACCTATCCACTTATAGTGTCTTGATTGGTGCAAATTAGTTTGTGAGTGTAAATATTGAAGTGGTTGATGATCAGTATGTATAACTGTCTCTTTGCCCATTAGATAATGTTTCCACTTTTTCACACTCTGTACTAATGCATACAATTCTTTATCATATGTGGGATAATTAACTACTGCAGAATTAAATGTCTCAGAATGATAACATATGGGTTTATTGTGCTGCATCAACACTACTCCCATGGCATAGTCACTGGCATCCATTTCAATCTCAAAGGGTCTTTGAAGATCGGGCAGTGCTAGTACTGGTGTTGTACTAATCTTTTCTTTTAAGGTGTCGAGAGATTTCTGTTGTTTTCCTCCCCACTGAAACACCTTGTTCAATCCTCTTAAAGCATGTAAGGAAACTGCAATAAAGGAAAAGTTAGCAATAAACTTTCTCCAATACTGTGTTGCTCCTAGGAAGCTTCTATCTTCTGTAGAAGATTTGGGTTTAGGCTAGTTTACAATTACTACAACCTTAGAGGGATCTATCTTCAATTCACCACCCCCTACAATGTGACCCAAATAATTCAAAGATGTTTTGTCAAATTCACATTTTGATAGCTTAACATAAAGATATTCTCTTTCAAAACATCTAGAGTCTGTTTTACATGCTTCAAATGTTCTTCCCATGTTTTACTAAATACAAGAATGTCATCAAGATATACAATGACAAAATCATCAATAAAAGGCCTGAGTACATTAGTGATTACTCTCATGAAAGTAATAGGAGAATTAGTTAAGCCAAAAGGCATAACTAACCACTCATACAATCCCTGCTTTGTTTTGAAAGCAGTCTTCCATGCATCTTGCTCTGCAACTCTGAGCTGATGGTAGCCGCTATGCAAGTCCAACTTCGAAAAGTAAACAACTTCTTTCAACTGATCTAATAGATCATCTATGCGAGGAAGGGGATAACGATTTTTGATCGTTATCTTATTTAGTGCTCAGTAATCAATGCACATTCTCCATGAGCCATCTTTCTTTCTCACTAAGACAATTGGAGACCCACATGGTGATGTGCTAGGTCTTATGAACCCTTTCTCGAGCAGCTCTTGTACTTGCTTCTTGATTTCTACATTCTCTAAAACGAACAACCTGTATATTCCGATGTTAGGCAATGGAGAATCTTGCTATAAATTAATATCATGTACTATTTCCTTTTTGGGTGGCAGACCTTTAGGTTCTTGACATAGCATATCATATTCTGAAACAACTTTTTCTAAATCAGCTTGTTGTTTAGCATCACAATCTTCAAATACATTGGTTTTATCAGGTTTCTTTTCCTTTACAACCATAAAAAAAAATTGTTTGCATGAATTTACAATTCTTTTCATCTGCCCTGAGTTTATGAGAGTATAATTATTTTTGAGTTTATCAGCTCTTACAATATATTCAATTCCATATTTAACGAGTTGATACTTATTTTCAGCTCTATAGAAAATTTCTTTTCTATCATACAAGTAAGGACTTCCCAAAACAATTCCACATATATCCAAGGGAATTACATCTAACTCAACCTCATCTACAAATGTTGACCCAAAAGAAAACCTAGGTTTACATTGTCTAGTCACTTGTAGCTTTTCTTTATCACATACCCAACCCAATGGATATGGCTTCTTGTGAGGTGTGGTTAGTAATCCCAACTTCTTTACAATTGCTTCAGAAGTTAAGTTTACTTGTGAGCCACTATTAAACAAAGTATCAATATTTTGATGCTTGGAAATAACTCTAATATGAAAAAGCTCATGTCTTTTCCTCTCATTTTCTTCATTATCAGCAGATTGTGCAGAATTACTAGTAGATGCTTCAGAATTTTTACCTTTTATACCTATGGCTGTGATTGTTGTTTCATCCCCTAAGTCTGACCCCAAATCCTTTTGAATAGCTGCAACATTCTTCTTCTTTTTGCCATCAAACTTCTTGGGCCTCAGCTCCGGATGCAAAATCCAGCAGTGTTCATCATCATGCCCATCCTTCTTGCAGTGAGTGCATGAATGTTTGGTCTTTTGTACAACATTTGTCTTCCTCTCTTTCCATTTCTACTTTCTCTTTTCCTTGTTCTTGTTTGCAGTGGGTTTTGATGATCCCCCAACTTCTAGGTTCACATTCTTGCCCCTAGCCTCTAGATGTGTAGCCTGAACAGATACCTCATATATGCTAGTGGGATTAAACATGAGAATGGTGTGCTTTAAATAGCTATGTAGACCACCTATATACTTCAGCAGAGTTTCAGGTGAGTTTAAATAAATTCCTAGAATCAAAGCTATTTTTCTAAATTCTTGGGTGTAACTTTGTACACTTTGCCCTTTCAATTGGCGAAGAGTTTGCCAACTCATCATAGCTTGCTACATATAAGCTAGTGGATAGAATTGTTTTTTAATTGTAGAAACAAATTCACTCCAAATAGAAAGGATTTTACCATGCTTCTTCATGTCAGCTTGTGTTCTACCTTCCCACCATACCAAGGCAGTTCCTCCAAGGCGTAGGCTGGCCAGCTGAATCTTACTTCTATCTGAATCAATGCTCTGCACCCTACAATACACATCAATCTATCTAATCCAATTATCCAACTTCTCTGCATTCAACTCTCCATCATATATTGGCAAATCAAATTTAACATCTAATTTGATCAAATATGTTTTCTTTTTATTTTCAGGGCTATTAGGAGGTGTGGGAAGCTTTTTTTCTTTCCCTTTGCCTTTAGAAAGGTCATTGAGGAGAGATTCTTCTGCTCCTTTGTTATGCTGGGAAGTTGAATAATCTTCACTTCAACCTTTCTTAAATTGTCTATACATTTCCTCTACCATGGCTCTCATAGTCAAGAAATTGTCCATGAACTGAGGGTCTAATTCCAAGGAAATCTCTTCTGACATTTTCCTCTTAGTATAGACTCTGCTAATTTCTGGGTTAAATTCAGCCAATTCTCCTCCTCCTAGTTTAAGTTTTGATCTAGTTATCATTCACAAACAGTCCAGCACAAGTTTGTCTAACCTTAGTAACCTAAATCTCTGATACCACTTGATCTGGAATTGATCTAAGACAAACAATAAAGTATTACAAACTCGTGCGTGGATATGCCTATGTTATTTTATGCAACGGATCGATAAGATTACGAAATACACTGACGATGAAGCAGTTAAGGAAAACTCAATAGGAAACACATATAAACACAACAAGTTTAATAAAGAGTTCACCCAATACTCCTGGGCTACATCCCCTGGTCCAGCCTTCAGTGGTGGCCTCTCTATTATGTTTTCAAAGCAGATTTTTTACAACAATGAGCTCAATTTGAGTCTCACACAACAGGTATAAATCAGTAACATTGTACTTGGATCCCCCAAGTCTCTGGAGTACACAGACTCTCTTTACTGACTCTTGACCTCTATTGGTCACGGTAGTATGAGCCCAATCTGAGACTCAATACATGATAGGCATATACAGAGGAGTTTGCTTCAACCTCTCAAGTCTTCTCTGGAGTACACAGACTCTCTGACCCTCTCTGTCTCTGCCCTAATCGTGGCTCAATGCTGCCTTTGCTTTTGTAGGTTAGCTCAACGTCTTCTCTCTAATTTTCGGCTTACTGCCTACTGCTCTTAACTTAACTTAACTTAACTTCTCTCTCTGTCAGCTTGTGGCTTTAAAGCCAATCTGCTTTTTGACTGTTCGTTTCCGCTTCCTAGCTTTCTGGTTCTCCTGCCTCTGTCCGTTTGAATCCCTCTATCCTGCGTAATCGGTCACTGCATAACACCTCATAGGGAGGTGGCCACCTATTTCACAACAGATGAGTGTCAGTTCTCTTGGACATATTTGAAACGACCATTTTTTCTGTTAACTCCAAGAATGCCCACGAAACATGACCTTCTGCCAACGCATCGTCCATGTCAAACTTTAAATCCTTTGTGACCTTGCTTCATAACCTTGTCAAATCCGGTCATCCATTGAAACGCATCTTTGCCGTTGATCTGGAGGCCCCAGATCCTACGATCATCGTTCATATCGGGCAGCTAAGTAGCATGATGTTTACCCGTCCGATGTGAGCGGTTCTCTCTCTCTTCCCTGGGACGCGTAGAAATCGATGTATGGCATTGGGTAGAACTCGGTTGAAACCACTTACCGCTCGAAGCCCGCCCGATATCCTACCGATTTCGTGGAATCCCTCTCTGATGGAACCGAAACAATATTTCCGCATTTTATAATTATTTCGTGTCCCGGTGCTCAGGGCTTCTCTTCACTGAGAGGTTTGCCCTGCGATATGTGATTAGCGACTTGTCGCTAATTGCATATCAAAAACTACCTCCGTTGCTTAAATCTATCCCTGCATTTTCTGGTTGGTGTCAGAGTGCATTACCATGGTCTGTCGCTCTGCGCACTAGATCAACGACCCTCGTTGATCCGCACTAATCCCCATTGCAACTGTCTGAGGATTCCCTCAAATAGCTTGATCTTTATAAGACTTGAATCTTTGGCATAATTTTTAGAGAGTTCATGAAAACTTAGAGAGTGTTCTAGGATCCATTTTGGATCACAATGCGATGTAATTTTTTGTTTATCACATTGTTGTTATATTTTTTGTTTGTCACATTATGACTGCGATTTTAGTTCATCACATGCATCGATGAGACTTTTTGTTTCACACAATTTTTTGTCGATTTTTTTCATTAGATTATGATGTTGATATTTGTTTCACATTGTAATGTCGACTTTTTTGTATCACATTGCAAGTAAACTTTTATTCATCACATTGTGAAATTGACTTTTGTTTCTCATATTGAGACATTGATTTTTTGTTTCACTAAATTGTGACATCAAATTTTTTGAACATGGTTGAGCTTGACCATTGTTGAGCTCATTTGAAAATGGTTATTTTGGTCAACTGTGGTTGACTATGGGTGAACGTGGTTGTCAATGCTTACTTATAGATGAATATGGTTGACTATGTTCAATATGGTTATGGTGACCATGGTTGACCATTGTTGAGTTGATTTTTTTTTGTCACATTAAGACATTAATTTTTTGTTTGTCACATTGCAATGTTGATATCTTTTTAATATGATTGAGCTTGACCATTATTGAGCTTGTTTGAACATGGTTGTTTATGGTAAACTATGGTTGACTATGGTTGTCAATGATTATCTATAGATGAATAGATTTGACCATGTTATGATGATTGAACATTATCGAACTAGTTAGACCATGGTTAAATATGGTTGCACTGTTGACCGTGGTTCAACTTCTTTGACCATGTTTAAATATGGTCAACCATCCGTGAACATGATCGTTAATGTTTAACTATAGATAAATATAGTTGACCATGGTTGCTAAACTATAGATAAATATGGTTTACCATTGTTGCGCTAGTTGACCATGGTTTAACATTGTTGAGCTGGTTTGACCATCATTGGGCTTGTTTGACCATGGTTGTCAACATGTAACTATAGACATATATGGGTGACTATGTTGACTATGGTTGATCATGTTGACCATGGTCGACCATTGCTTAGTAGGTTTGACCATGAGTGAACTTGTTGGCATTGTTGTACCATAGTTCTTCATGATATGCATGTTTGGCCATGATTACCTATGGACAACCATTGTTGACCATGGGTGAACATGGTTGACCATAGTTGTAAATGCTTAACTATAAATGAATATTATCATATTCATCATGGTAACCCATGTTGACCATGGTTGATTATGATGACCACCTTATATGATAAGACCATAAAATCATATAATAAATATAAAACATAAAATATCAACATTAAAAAAATTAACTATTAAATCTTATAGTAAAGTAAATAAGTATTTAAATAGAAAGTAAATTATTCAATATTTTCAGATTCCTTTTCTTACTTATTAAATATAATACTTGAAATCACTCTGTTTAAAATGGTAAAATTAAAAGTATTAATATAAAATAGTATTATTATTATTATTATTTAATGTTTAAAAATAATTATTTATCTTAAAATATTATATATTTTTAATAATTTCCATTTTGTAATTAAATTAAAAGTTTTAATATAAAATATTAATAGTAATATTAATATTATTATTATTATGTGATGTTTAAAAATAGTTATTTCTCTTGAAATATTATATATTTTAATAATTTCCATTTTGAAATTATAAATTTAGCGTATTTTTAATTAATTGATTTCAATAAATAAGTGATTACTAAAATTAAAAATTAAATTATATATATATATATATATATATATATATATATATATATATATATATATATATATGAGCCTAGAGATGATTTAGACACCTAACTTGTAGTTTGAGTAACTGCGACCTAAGGACATCTAAGTCATCAAAATCACTCGGGGATGACCTCTGTCCAGGGCCACACCAGCCCTTAGCATAAATGGATTTTTGCTTACGAAGTTTCAAACCAGTGACCCTTTCACCATAAAATATTTTAACAAAGCACACTGTCACCATCTATTCTACATCCCATAAACAAATGTAATATATATTAAAAAAACTACAATATTCTTTTTATTGTTATTATTAAAATTAACGAAATACTATATCATTAAACTTATATAATTAAAATATATTATAAAATTATTAAAATTTGAGTATTTATCTTAAAACATTATATATTTTAATTCTTTTTATTTTGAAATTATATATTTGATATACTTTTAATCAATTAACTTCCCTATAAAATGAAAAAATAAAAGTTATATTATTAAGTTCTAATACATGTAAATGAAATGACATTTTAAGGTCTACAAGACTAAAAATAGTCTATGAGACCATTAGTTCTCTGTTTTTTGCTTTTTGCAATTCAATCATTTTCCAATTCAAATTGATGATGAGCTAGCCCACCCTTCCAACAATCCCCTCGCTAAAAAGACAATGCCAAGAAACTAATGCTAACATGTTCTCATAACTTTCTTTGATGTCTTTGAATACATCACATTCCAAAATGAAATGTTTTTCCGATTCCAAGGCCTTAGAAGTGCAAAATGTGCACACTCGTTTGTCCCAAGCTTCTTTAGGCCTTTTCCACTGTTTTGTTTCACACCGAAGTTGATGCAAGTCGGTCCTTAATTGAGCAATAAGAACCTTTGCCCTCCACGAAATGCTAGCTCCAACGAACTCTTTTTGTTGTAGATCACACGTAGGGTTGAATTCCTCAATGTAATATTTCTTATTTCTACCCAACTCTTTTCTCCATACCTTTTTACGAAACTTCTCCATAACAAAATCTTTTAACTCTTCGCTATTTGTGGGACGAACATTGAGGTAGATATTCTATTTTTGCATCCATGTATAGCTTTTTTTCATCCATGTTTTATTTATTTCACTCATGCATTCATTGAAGATAACATTAGGCCATCTACCTACTCTCATTTGCTCAATTCTTTTTAGCTATCTTATGAGCCGCACCATAGCAATTACTTCAATGAGAGTTGCCCCTGTTTCACTTAACATTATCTCATACGGTATTGAACTTTTTATTTTGAACTTACTCACAATTAAGTGTTTTTGGATTTTCTCAATTTATTTTTATTTTGAATATTAAAACTAAAAATGTAAAATTACAATAATTAAAATAAATAAAGAGTATAATTTAGTGATTTAAACCATGTTAACAAGTTTACACATTCAACTCGTTGCAATTTTATTTTGAACTTACTCACAATTAAGTGTTTTTGGATTTTCTCAATTTGTTTTTATTTTGAATATTAAAACTAAAAATATAAAATTACAATAATTAATATAAATAAATAAAGAGAGTATAATTTTGTAATTTAAACCGTGCTAACAAGTTTACACGTTCAACTCGTTGCAATTGCCTCGTATTTTAAAGGCGTATTGTTATATGATGAAAATTATTCATTTATGTGTCATGTTTTTGAAGATGTTCTTTCCTTTATATATCTTTAAATTATTCATTTACGGGTCATGTTTTTGAAGGTGCTTTTTCTATTTATATATCTTTTCATAATGATGTAAGTAGTGTTTAAAGTTATCAAAAGTGAGTGGTGTTTAAGTTATAATAAGTTATTGGATTTGATTATTGTATGGGAGGTGTATTTTATACTTCAATTTAAGTTGATGTTTGATTTTTTTAATGTTTAATATGAAGTTTGATTTTATTGTTCAGTATATATTTTTTTATAAAATAATATTTATATTAATAAAAATAAAAAATAATAATAATTAAAAATGTTAATTATAAATAAAATATTTTAATTTCCATCTTAATTTTACAATTTTATATAGAAAGATAAAGTAGTTGAAAGATGTAAAAGTAATGTTACTGATATTATAAGATGTGTAATTCAATTTATGTTCAATAAAAATATTATTGACAATAAATAATTGCTACCTGTTAGAGTTAGTATTTGCATACTGCCATCAGTGATCAAAACTCCTCTTTTGTATCATATTAGGGTTCCATTTTTAATTTTTTGTCATTCCACCTAGGTCCTTATTCAAAAATTTACTTATTGATGGTAACCCTATGTCAAAAAGTCCTACTCTCTCTCAAAAATCAATATTTGTTGGCTCCCCTTCATGTGTCTTACTGAGCATACATTGACCATAAAGGCTTATTTCATCATGTTTTGTGTCAGTCAAGTCCACATTGAGTCTGCTCATTCAAGGTCCCATTAGGTCATTAGGTGTCATTCTTTCAAGGTCCAATAATACTCCATTTCACTACATAAAACCAACCAAAAGTATGAGAGTGAGAAAAATAATATCCTTTTGTCATTTAAAGAGGATTGGTAAACATGTGGTTATGTTTTCCCAAGTTCTAAATTTTATTCCAAGTATCAGTTCTACTTCAGATTGTAATTTTATTTCAAAAAATAGAGATGTAATATTTTTTTTCAATTTATGTAATTTTATGTTCATTACATGTAATAAGTTTTTGTCATTCCACCTAGGTCCTCATTCAAAAATTTACTTACTGATGGTAGCCCTATGTCAAAAGCCCTACTCTCTCTCTCTCAAAAATCAATATTTATTGGCTCCCCTTCATGTGTCTTACTAAGCATACATTGAACATAAAGGCTCATTTCATCATGTTTTGTGTCAGTCAAGTCCACATTGAGTCTGCTCATTCAAGGTCCCATTAGGTCATTAGGTTTCATTCTTTCAAGGTCCAATAATACTCCATTTCACTACATAAAGCCAACCAAAAGTATGAGAGTGAGAAAAATAATATCCTTTTGTTATTTAAAGAGGATTGGTAAACATGTGGTTATGTTTTCCCAAGTTCTAATTTTTATTCCAAGTATAAGTTCTACTTCAGATTGTAATTTTATTTCAAAAAACAGAGATGTAATATTTTTTCCAATTTATGTAATTTTATGTTCATTATATGTAATAAGTTACTATTCTTGCGCTGTCAACTAAGAAAAAGATGTGCCAACTCCATCCAAAGCAAAATCAAATGTGAAGAGTGCCAACACTTTAGCATCATCTACCTGCAAAGAGAAAACTCAGAAAGGAAATTAGCGACCATTTCAAAAAGGAGAAAAGAAACATTAGAAAGTGGGTTTTTAAAGCTAATGATCAATTTCACTCATGTATAAAGGCCTTCCTAGCATCTAACCCAACTCCATTTGCCTCCTATCATTGCTTGAGCAAACCCCAAAGCACCATTCCTCACGATTTTGGGTGAAATTAGCAAAACAAAGCAAGCACTGCGCACAAACTGAAGGCAATGCACACGGGCTTAAGGCATTGTGCACGGGTTGAAGGCACTGTGCATGCACTAAGGGTGCTGCACATAGGTCAAATTTTTCTTACAAGCTCTCAAACTGCAAACAAAGGTTCCTAGCCTTCAGTACATGGTTTCTAATCCTCTTATCAAGTAAGTACAACCTTGTTCATCCATGCTTACACCTCTCAAAGTCATCATTCATGCTATGAAGTTCATTATGTGAATTCTAAAGCCTTGCAAACCCTAGCTTTTTTCCTACAACCCTAAAAACTATTCTGAAGATCCTACTCCCCTTCCCGCATCACAATAAACTCCATTCCTACCCTTGAGTTGCTAAATCCATATTCCAAGTGCATTCTCCCTTAAACCCTAAGTCCTAGGCAACAAAATCCCTAGGCAGCCATACTACATACCTGTAATTAAATATCAAATCCTAAATCCCATACACATTTCACTCCCCTATCACTTCCCTAAATTCCCTAATCCCTTCCTCCACTCCCTAAATTTTTCCTACCCCATTCCCACTCATATTTCCTAATCCCTAGGGTTTTAAAGCAAGAGGAAAGAAAACACATAATGGAGGAAGAAAAGAAATATTTTTTAGAGGAAGAAGACCAAGAAGAAAGAAAACCACACAAAGGAGGAAGAATATTAAGGTTTGAACTTACCAACGCCAGAGAGTTAATGGTATCACCTATGACAGTCACTTCCTTCAAACATTTGGGATGTTTTGATTTTTGTGTGATGGTACAAAGAGTCCAAAGCCATCCTGTTTTGACTAGAGTGTTCATTTCAAATCTTGAAGACAATCAAGTGACCCTTGTTGGGGTAACCTTCACCATATCCTCAGACATTATTGTTGTTGTTACTTTAATACCTAATGTGGGTGAAAGGTAATTTAAAGCTCAAAACCTAGATCATCAGTATTATGAGAAATATCTGAAGCCTCAGTATAAAATGAGAGAGAGAGATTCTTCCCTTTCAGCGACCTTCTTGGTACATATTCTCCCATGATGAAAATCATCATGAAGTACTTCACTTGTGAAGGCAGATTTTCCAAGCTTTATTCATACCATATCAGAGTACTCATGCACTTCAAAAGAGTCAGAATGCTCAATATCCCTTATTATTTGTTTAGGAGTATTGAGAAAATGGCATACACAGTTCAGGGAAAAAGGCATGAGAAACAAATGAACAATATTTTCCATCACTCTCTGATCAAGATCATTGTCCTCCATCACCTTAACTAGCTGAACATTGCATGGGACACTTTAATTGCCAATCATATTTTCACTACTCCAAAACCTCCACATGTTCAAGATATGCCATCTTCATCTCATCCCATTGATCATCATGATGAAGACACACCCCCTCCATCTCAGCCCACTACATCTATCCCTCCATCATCTCAGCGTATTTCACCACCATCATCACCATTTCATGATCATGCAGGGTCACTTAGCAGAGCTGAGGTCATCAAGCCTAAGAGGGCAGTTTTGAGCACAATGGCGCATACTTACCAAAGAGACCATAGGCAGGTGTTTGCCCCACAGATTGTGTGAGGGGCCCTGCCTTCTTCATAATCAAAGTAGGTATAGAAGGGAAAGCAAACAATGATAGAGGCAAAGGTTCAGGTAGAGATCCAGCAGCAACAAGAGGACCTCCATGAGACAGAACAAGATTTTGAGCTTGTTGATCTAAGTGAGCATGATGACTATGAGGACATGAGCACAGCCCTCAAGGGGAAGGATGCCAAGATTAGAGAACTCCAAACTAATCTTGACAAGGCTAGATTTGTCATTAACTTCTACAAGCAGGAGAATAAGCAGCTGAACGCAAATCACTTCATTGATGAAGTGAAATTCATAAGAGGACAAAGAGAGGCAGAAAAGGCTAAGGCCTTACTTCATGAAGCATATGGAAAATATGGTGATACTGATGAGCTAGAAGAACAAGTGCCAAGGAAAAGGCCAAGGACCAGAGGCCTAAAAAGAGCATGAGAACTAGAAAAAACATAAAGAAGTTGAACTAGCCAATGAGATTACCCTAAATGAGAAAATGTCCATAATGATCAATGAAAACAGGGAGCATTGGCTTGGGCAGGTGAACAACCATCTTGAAAAGCTCCTAGTCAAGGCTAAAAGGGACAATGACATACAGAGGAAGATGGCAAAGTGTTATTGCAAAAGGAGCCAAATAGCAAGGTCCAAGCTCAAGAAAATGAAGTCAAAGCTAGAAACCTTAAAGGTGCAAGAGGAGAAAAGAAAGTTGAATATCCTTGCTAAGGCCTCTTTCCATGCCTAGCACACTTCATCAACTACTCATACACCAATTTTGACAAGATTTTGGGCACTTTTGACATTTTTGGGTTTTTTTGCAATATTGGACAGTTTTGGCACAAGTGAATTGTCCTCTGCACAACGCCCTAAGCACTACGCATCTCCTTGAGGCCTCCAAATGGAAAACCAAGATTACCATTAGATTCATAAGGCCAAGAACATAGACTTTTGACTATTGGCACTCCAAATTTGGACCATTGGACAGGGAGAAATGGCCAAAAACACCTCAAATTTCACCTTTCTGCCCTCTTTTTCAACTAGGCGATGCACACAGAAGCAGTCTTGGGAGATTGACATTTTGGAAGGTCAAATATTATCATTTTTGGGGACCAAGGGCATTTCTGGAAAGCAGACAAGATAATCTTTCCAATGAGCTATCCTGAGATAAATTTGGACATCAGCAACCCCTTCAAAAATCAACTTGAAGTTGGCATTGCGCACAGGCTTAAGGTGTTGTGCATAGAGCACTGGCACTTCGAATACGACAAATTCCCTGATTTTTTCACTGTTTTGCTCCAATTTTGATTTTCACCACTGGGAATCATTTTTCACTTATGTAATTGATGAAGTAAATGTAATTATCATGTTTTTACTATTACCTAGGGTTAGTACATTAGGTAAATGGACTCAATGAGGTGTAATGAATCATTTCAATTAAGTTAGGGATGAGTCACTTTGACCACCCTACACTCTAGCTATCATTTTAGTTTTTGGTGGAACTGCTCCTCCTCTCATGGATTCGACCTCTGAGGCTAGGAGGAGTTTGTTTGAGGCCTATATCATGTACTTTTTCAGTCATTCTATAGGTTGGACTCCATTGGATGTTGTACTAGTGATTTAGACTTTGGCATGGAATATATTGGATGAGTTGCAGCTATTTTGGTGGGATTCCTGTGGCATGGTATTTTGACATTATTTCTTCTTCAGTTACATGTGTGTGAATGTTTTGTATTTTCCATGATCCATTTCACTTCTAAATATGTTTGATTTTCAAGGGTGATAAGCAGAATTCATCTTCTATGCTCTGTTTTGGGAAAATCATCATAATTTGTTTCATTTCTTTAGTTTAAAAAGAATTCATGATTTCCATGCTCTTTTTAGCACCTCATCAGTCTAAACCATTCCATCAATATACTACAAAGTGTTAAAGTACTTTCCTACCTTGCCCCATCAGATGTCTGCAATTCTGATTTTCTTTTGCCCTGACCTAGTTCACTCTCTGACCTAATTCACTCATCCAATGACTACCCCAATCAAATCAAATCAAAACCCTGAGCTACTATATCTAGCCTAAAACCCTAATCCATCCAGCCCTCTTGGTTGTGATCCTTTGGAGAGAGCCCTCTCCGGCTTGGTAGGGCTAGCTACCAAGTCAAAAGATTGGTCTGTGGTTACCTCAGCTGGACTCTTCCTCAACCTTGGAGATCCAGAGGAGTGATAACACTAACCATAAATAAAATATTAAATAACATAGTTTCATTTAAATTTGATATAGAAAATAATAAATTACTTTAAATAAAAAAATTCTTGTATCTTTACTTTCCATTGTGAATGAGATATGCAATTTATTCCATTCTTTATGTGGAGTTGATATGTAATAATTACAAAATATTAATAACCAAACAAATGTTTAATGTGAGTGATACATCAAATATTTCAATATGGATATTAAGTAGAAGATATTAACATAAGAGAGAAAAAGAGAGAGAGAGTTTTTATTCCATTAATAGGTTCTTCCCAATTCAAAGTATGTGGTAGATTTGTAATTCCCTTACTGATTAATAAAGTGTTGACATGTAATATTTTAAAAAATATTAATAACATAAATAACTCTCTCTATATAGATGGACATACATACATACGTATTGGGTTCGCAAGCAGAAGAAATGCAAAATACACTAAGTATTGGCGAAAACCATAGTCAAATTGAAGAATCCGGATTTCAAATCATTATAGACGGGAGCTTTAATGTTATCGGGTCCGTAGAACCCCAAATCGCTTCAATCTTGTGTATTTCCTTATCGCATCGCCAAATGCCATTTACACAGAAAACCCACGCTAAAACACTTAGCGTAACCATACAACGGATGGGAAAATTTATGCGAGGGAGCTTTGGGACTTGTCGGGTCCGGCACATATGTCGCATCGACATTTCAGAGTGGGAGTATGAAGTGTTAAGCGCCATTGTTATTGTCGATAGCTATCGCATCGGACCTCCGATAAGGGAAGCGCCGATATATGGGACCATTGAGACTACGATCCCCGATATTGCGATCTAATCTGAGCCGTCCAATCGGCCAGATCTAGATCTGCGGCGTTAACACATATCACTGTGTAAAAGGGGGCGGAAAAGCTTTGTTTCGGCATTTTAAAGGGTATGTGGCCCTGAAAGGGAAAAACACAGTTTTTAAGCTTTTTAAAAGGCTTTTCACTTCTGATAGGTCAAGGCTTAGTTTATAAAGGAAAAGGAGTGTTTGGCGGGGTGATTATTGGGTCATTTTCGATCCATTTGAGGTTGTAAGGCTGAATGCATATCAACGCTTCCGATATATATATAAATGTGGGAATGAAGCTTTAAGGGCTATTAAGGGGAAATTAAGTCCCAATAAGGTATTTTAGTTGTGGCAGCCTTAGGGTTGCATCATTTTTGGTATCAGAGCAGGAAAAGGAAGAAAATTCCTGCAAAGGGATGTTTGCTTATGAATATTTAAGACTACAAAGGCATGGAAACAACAGCATGTTGAATGAATGAAGTTTGGTGCCAGATTATAACAATGAACTGTAGAAGAACTTTTGGGAAGTTCTTAGAGATTGTAGCAGAACGTGTAGAAGCAAGAGATAGAGGAAATCCATTCAAAACACAGGTGACCGCATAAAAAAATGTGAAGACTGCAGCAATATAGAACAAGAGAAGTTGTGAGAGGAGAAACAGATGTGTTCTTAAAAGCAGAGTAGGGAAAGAACTCAGAAGTGGCAATGAACCTGAAGAATCCAACAAGAGATTGGACAGAGAGGACAGCTGAAGTGTTCTCGAAAGAGAGAGTGAAATATTGCAGAAGCCTAGAAGGAGCAAAGGTGTTGCTCAAGAGAAGGTTCCAGATAGAGGACCATGCTTACCAAAATACTGAGTGAGGAGGGCTTAATGAGGTAAGATCGCAGTAAGGAGGACTTGCTGTTGCATAGGCTTGTTGCAGAGGAGTAAGGAACTCATGAATAGAGAGGAGAAGAAGATGACTACAGATAGTCATAGCATAGGTTCAGAAAGAAGCCACAACAAAAGGAAGTATGCCAAAGCAAATGGCATGAGTATGAGTCAAGAAGAGTTTGCCAGAGAGAAAGCTGAGATAGATTTCCAGATTGGAATATTGATGGAGATGCTGCAGAGAAGTGCAGAAGACCAGAAGTATGGTTGGACCATGAGGAAGAGAGTAAAGTGGCAGAGGCTACGAGAAAAGAGAAATCAACAAGTGAAGTTAGAGATAGCAGAAGAGTTGAGAAAGATTGAGCAGATATTGAGTGCTCAAGAGGAACCAGAGGAACTCAGAGAAGCAGAAGCAGAAATGGAAGTTTCCATTTGTAGACCAAAACAAGGTGAAATGTTGGGTGAAGAGGATAATGAGAGATCAACTGAAGATCTCATGAACTATTGGCATAGTTCAGAAAAATTCAAAGATATGATGACAATGGAAGCATATGAGGCAATGAAGCCTTGTGATTTTAATTCTCATAGTTTGTGACATATGTTTACAGGATATGCGGAGGATGATGGATAGTCTGGTGAAACTGTCATAAATAGGAATGAATCTCTTGGGGTGAAGTATGATGGAGAATGCCTTTTAGAGGAAGAATATGTTGATTTATTGCAGCAGAAGGAGTTCATAGATGGAATTATGTTTGGTGTGAAACAGTCAGATGAAGTTGCTATGGACCAGAAGTCTAATGAAAATGCCATAGTGGAACTACAAGAAGGTAAAAAATTGAATTTGTTTAATGAAATTGATGAAAGAGCCTTGCAATGTGATAGTGTAGAAACCAGAATAGCTCAGGAGGATTTCCAGGAAAAGAATGAAGCTAAGAATGGAAGTTGTGATGAACTGCTGGAGAGATTCCACATGGAATTAAAATTCTTGGAAAGATTGCTCAAGGAACCTGAACGAGAAATGAAGCTTGCAGAACCTGATGGAGAAAAAGGTGTGGAAGACAACATTAATAAATATGATGCTGAAATTAGAGAAATTGAGCAGAGATTATTTGAAGGTGAGATGAAAGATTAGGAGCAACAAGGAAGTTATGTCCTCAGAGAAATGAAGGAGACAGAAGTATTAATCCAGCAAGATGAAGATGGAAAGAACCAGCAATTTGAAAGGGATGATCAGCTACATGAGAGTGAATTTGAGGAAGACACTAGATTACAGAAGTATAGAAATTGGCAGTAGAAGGAAGAACAAGAAATTAGTCTGGTAGTACAAAAGAAGATAGATGAAGACCGAAGATACAGATGGAGAAAGAATAAAAGGGTCAAGTGGAAGCTATTGCAACAAAGGTGGAATGTCAAGTTGATAAACGAGTTCAAAGAACTTGAACAAATTCATATTGATTTGTTAAAGAAGGAAAGACTCAGAGAAATGGAGTCACAGCAAGAAGGATCTGCTGAAATCCAAAAGATCTATGATGGAGGATTAGTGCTTGAAGCATAAAAATAAAATGAAAGGTATTGTATTTTGAAAATTGAAAGTTGTTATGTGTTTGCAGGTCATATAGACTTGAGGAAAGACACGCAGTTATTGGAAACTGTTATATTAACAAGTGGAGAGATGACTACTCATAGTCATATGCAGAATAAGGAGAAGAGTTACAGCCAAGTGAAAGAAGATGTCCAGTTAGATGACATCCAAAGGATAAGTCAAAAGGAGGATGGAAAAAGAATTATTGAAATCAAAGGATACACTGAGGTAAGGCAACTGTTTAGTGTTGTCATAAGTGAATGAAACTCACATAATTATGTGATGCAGAGGGAAGAGCAGCTGTTAAACATAGCTGTAGTAAATTATGTAGATATTAGACAATTGTTTAAAACTGAAGCCAAAAGAGGACAACTATTGAAGATTGATATAGAAGACTTTGTAGATATTAAACAATCATTGAAGATCATTGACCTTGAAGGAAGCCAGAGTAAAGAAGGATGTAGTTAGTGAAGATTGTGCAGAATTCTTGGGAGGAATTCCAAATGAAATGGTAGATTTGTGGCATGAATCAAGTCTTTTAGATAAGAGGCAAGGAAACCAAAAGATAAATGATCAAACTGTACAACCAGAACTGAATGAGAATGAAAGAGTTGTCAGAACTGTTGGAATAATGAGGAAGCAAGGTAAAGTAATTGGGTTTATTGAATTGATTAATTCTGATGAAGATTTATATGCAGGTAGAAGGCAATGTGAAATGAATGTGAAACAAGGAATTGATTCTGAATATCAGATCGGATCAGTGAAGGATGAGATCAGAATGTCTCAAGAAGATGGAATGATGTTGAAATTACAGTACGAGAGTGTCAAACAAGAGAGGAGTTCAAGAGATGATAGTAAAAGAATTACTATTATACTACAGGAATTTATTGATGAAGAAGAGGCTAAAGATGACATTTCAGAAATGTATATGGGAAAATATGGACACAAAAATTATGATGTTCTTATTCAAGAACACCATCAGTTGCAGGAGGATAGTATTCATCATTTGAGAAGTGAAGTGGGCAAAGAAATTGATGAGTTGGAAAAACTCATAACACAACATTCCAATAGAACAAATACAAGACAAAAGAAGAGAGGAAGATTGGCTGGAAAGGATAGTACAAGTGAAGCAAATGGAAAGCTGTGAATTAAGATGAGCAAAACAACAACAAAATATGTGAAAAGGACAGCAGCAGACAGTGAGAGCATAGCAAATGGGGAATTACAACACAAAGAAGCGAGACTTGAAGGACAAACAACAATAGCAGTAACCAAGGACAGAATACCAAACAAGGTATGGGATCTAGGAGGACACAGATCAGAAGGGCATGATCAGGAGATCATGATTAATTTAAACCTTGGGAGTATGATGCAGGAGCATCTAGGCCTAGCCAGCGATGTGATGGAGTGGTCACATGTTGTGGATAATACAAGTTTGGAGGAAGACTTGGTTGTTAAATTTGTATTAATTTCAAATAAATGTAAGTAGTTAAGGGTGGCCTAATTATGAATAGAATTGGGAATAAAATGGCAAATGATCCTCCCTGTGTGGAGATCAAGCCAAGTAGTCTAGTTTGTTTAGATTAGGATAGAACTTGAATTCTAAACGTATAATTTATTCCTCCAATTGTGGAGGAGATGGTTAACTTAGCATATATGCAATTTTCCTTTGTTTTCTGAAAGAAATGGAGAGAGACAGAGAGGGAGAGAAGACCTGAGGCATTTGTAAGCCTACGGGTAGCATAGGAGGAAAGAGGCCGCAATTTAGATTAATCGAGCTAGAGAGGGCAGAGATCCCCAAAAATATAGTTTTGTATTTATATTTACAGAGAATTGATTGGAGTGATAGAACTGTGTGATTGAATGCATTTCTTTTGGGACAGAGGGCTTTACCTGTGTGATCAGGCCGAAGGGCAGAGCTCTGCTATTTGTTACTGTGAATAATCAGTGTGCGTGCATAATCACATAACCGGCTCGTGGAGGCGTGAATGCTTGTTTTTCTATCTATATTCTAATGCTCTCAATGTCAGCCTGTGTTTTCATATATTTTAATGGAGATCTAGTGTTAAGGGATCAATTGGTGAGCGCCTTCCATCGTTCTTGGTTCACAGGTGGAAGAAACCAAAAATACACTAAGTATTAGAAAAAACCACAGTCAAATTGAAGAATCTGGACTTCAAATCATTATAGACGGGAGTTTTAATGTTATTAGGTCCATAGAACCCCAAATCGCTTCAATCCTATGTATTTCCTTATCGCATCGCCGAATGCCATTTACATAGAAAACCCGTGCTAAAACACTTAGCGCAACCATACAGCGGACGTGAAAATTTATGCAGGGGAGCTTTGGGACTTGTCGGGTCTGGCACATATGTTGCATCGACATTTCAGAACGGGAGTATGAAGTGTTAAGCGCCATTTCTATTGCTGATAGCGATTACGATATCGCATCAGATCTCCGATAACGGAAGCGTCGATATATGGGACCATTGAGACTGCGATCCTCGATATTGCGATCTAATATGAGCCGTCCGATTGGCCATATCTAGATCTGCAACATTAACACATATAACTATGTAAAAGGGGGCGGAAAAGCTTTGTTTCGACATTTTAAAGGGTATGTGGTCTTAAAGGGAAAAACACAGTTTTTAAACTTTTTTAAAGGCTTTTCACTTCCGATAGGTCAAGGCTTAGTTTATAAAGGAAAATGGGTGTTCAGCAGGGTGATTATTAGGTCATTTTCAATCCATTTGAGGTTTTAAGGCTAAATGCATATCAACACTTCCGATATATATATAAATGTGGGCATGAAGCTTTAAGGGGCTATTAAGGGGAAATTAAGTCTCGATAAGGTATTTTAGTTGTGGTAGCCTTAGGGTTGCGTCAATTTTCATCAGTGTGGGATTGATTTACATTTATGCAGAGTTGTGAAAGTTTCTTTTGAAGCATTTGATAAAAGAGTGTGATCATTTTATTTTCTAGGAGAAATTGTTCTACTCATGTGCATTCCAACAACTTAATTTAGAATCTGTATTTCGATAACTCAGTTTAATTTAGAGGTGTGAATAACCATGGAATTCTAGCACATACAGTGCACTTACACTTCATCATCTTACTAGATCTGGTCAATAATTTATGCAAGTAATTTAAAGTTAATTAAATCACCAAACAAGGACACATCATCTTGGAGGAAACCAATCCCAAGAAACTTACCCGAAATAAATAAATATTGAAAGTTAGTATGAGATCCACAAACAATAATGTTTGAGGAATAAATTTTGAGATGACGTGGAAGATAAGTAATCCAGGCTGAAATTTGATTGGTCCATGTGTCAAGCAGGTGATCCCCCATGAACAGTTCATCCTAGAAGAAACTCACTGTAAAAGAAACAACCTCGGAAGAAATGAATCTCAAAATAAACATTATCGATGGTAATCAAGGATTGTCCACTATTTTTTCTTGAGAACCATTTGCGAAGAAAATAAACATCTAGAGCTAAAGAATGGGACAACACTTGGTTCTGTGGAAGCGTTGTGACCATGGGTTGGCAACTTGGAAATTTGGTTAACGTAACAACCCTTGGTTGATTTCCTATGTAAATAAATAAAATAATAACCAAGTTCTCAGGACACGTTTTTCAAGCTGAATGTTGAGTAAAACATAGTGATGGGGATCACTGTGATTAATTAATGGCTATGGAAATTGGCAAAGACATTGGAAAAGGTAATGAGGCATTAATTGGAATTTATTTATAAAAATAATGGAAAATAAGAGAAAATGAAGGTGAAAGGTCACAAAATTGCATGAGAAAATTGAAGGGAAATGGAGGAAAATGAAGAAAATAGAGGCCTCAATGATAAAAAAGGCTTTCGAGGACCAGTTCACGGCTTTTGCTGGTTAAGATTTTGACGGTTCTATGGTGGAGCTCTCTCTCTATTCTCTCTCTCTCTCATACTCTTGCACACTTAGAGAAATATTGGAGCATTGCTGGATCATGCTTGGAGCACTCTAGTTTTCATTGGATTTGGAGAAAGCAGGCAAAAAAAATGGGAAAGCGCAAGGGAACAAGTGAATCAACAACTACAACTGGATTGATTTGCAGGTAACACGTTGCATGTGTGATTTTCCTTATTGATTTTGAATGCATGGTATGTTCATGTTATTAACTGGTTATGATCTTTCATTGGCATGGAGGATTGTTTGGATTGACAGTGGTTTTTCCTATCCTTGCCATTTCCTGGATAGCCATGGTGTTGTGGGATTTTCCACTTGTTGTTTATGATTGGTGTTGAGGTTCAATATGTTTGTGGGTTGAGTTATTAGTTCCTAGAGGCGTTGGTTGGAAAAAATGTTCTAGAGCCCTAGAACAACTTGGGTTGAAATACTAGTCTTGGAGCCTTGGTTGGAAAAACACTATAGAGCCCTTGGTGGTTTGAGTTACTAGTCCTGGAGCCTTGGTTGGAAAAATGCTCTAGAGCCCTTAGTGGTTTTATTTACTAGTCCTTGAGCCTTGGTTGGACAAATGCTCTAGAGCCCTGGAAGGATGTGGGTTGAGTTACTAATTCTTAGAGCCATGGTTGGGACAAATGATTGAGAGCCCTAGACAACTTAGGTAAAGACATAACTAGTTGGTTTTAGTGATGTTTGACCATGAGGTGGAATCACTGGTTGAGAGTTGAGTTGGTTTGGCCTCTAGAAGCCCTGGTTTGATTTTGTTTAGATTATTCCATGAGATCCTACATTCATGTTTGGAATATGGCACGGGGGCGATTGGATAAAAGAGATATTTGGTTTATCCTAATCTATAGTCGAGTGGTACGTGGAAGTCCCTCACTTGGTTGGATTTGCATATGTTAATAATATCTTTATTACTCTTTTATTTCCATGAACAATTGTACTTGTTATTATGTGGAATTGATGGCTAGTTTATCATGGTGTATATGTTGTTTATTTATTGGTTATATGTTGGTTATATGATGTACATTGTATATTGACTATGGCTCTCAATGTGCTTTGATTTGTTGATGAATGGTTAATGAATGCATGGGCTAATAAATGTTATTGCAACTATTATGAGAGGGTATTAGACCTTCTTGAATATTCTTAGATAGGTACCAGACCCCTATGTTTAAATATGTATTCATGACCTGTAGATTACATGATCACCATGTTCTTAATGAAATGATTGTCATGGTTAGGCCTGGTTAGGTCAAGTCCTTGATCAAATTTTGTATCAATATATTTGTTATGATCACATTATTTATTCTAGAAATAATTACTGAGTTCTAGGAAGTGGTCTAGAGGCTAACCTAGAAATTAGGCTCAAAATTCGGGATCACATGCTTTAAACTGAACATTTTAGGCTACAACCACTAGGAAGTAGGCTCGTGGGAGCGGTTGGAGGCTTCCAACCACATCGATGCCTTGTTATGGGAGAAGTTGAGGGCTCGGATAAAAAAAGGGTGTCCAACTCAGGTTTTGGCCACCAGGATAGTTACTCAGCCTCTGAGTGACCTATAGCCCCTGTAGAATGTGTTGAGTAACCAGTTTGTCTTCCGTCGACCCAAATTTCTTAATGGGACCTAGGAGTTCGGGTCATCTCATAGTATCTCTTCTTCTCATGTTTACCCTGGCAGGTCGGTGAAACTGGGTAGATATGGGAAGAGTGGTTACAAAATGGCATCACAGCTCCCAGGTTCAACACTTAGATTGGATGGGAAGAATGTGTTTATCATGAATGCATGCAAGTTGTATATGTGTTCGTTATGCATGCATTATGATTATCATTGTTGTATTAGTATCGTCATGTAGAGGTTGATAGTGTCGATGTTGAAATGATTGATATTTTGATTTCATTATATAACTAATTTGGATTGATCTTGCAGATGAGATACCCTCCCTTGAACTTCACTAAGGTATGTTGATTATGTTTATGTTTGGTTTATCTAACATGGTATGCTTGCAAGAAGTAAAGGATAAAAAAATGACAAGAAAAATGGTGGAATATAGTTCACGTGATTCTCCATACATATTAGATGAACAACATGGTGTTGAGTACTCCCCTAACATAGCAGATGCATTGAGAAGTTTGAAAGCAAAGATCAGAAGTTGAAAAGAAGATAATGAAAGGGTCATTCAGTCACAAGAAATAATTGCTAGGGCACAAGAGAAATAAGAAGAGGTTAATGCATTCGTCCTTTAGAGTCTATTAGATTTGCAGAGACAAGGACCACTTAGGATCAGTCATGGACAGGAGGAAAGTACCAATGGGGCATATGGTAGAAGGTCTCAATCAGGATACATGATTGGCAGTCCACGAAAAGTCCGCGCCAGCTGCTAGGACCGTTAGTGGAGGCGTTTACGCTAGGAGTTGCGATAAAAGGATGGTAAACAAGCAGTAGGAGGTCATCGAGGAGATCATGAAAGGTAGCAGGTAACGGTGATGAGCAGGCGAAAGCGTGACCGGAGCGAACGGTGCAGAGAAAAAATGGAGCATGTAACCCTAACCCCAACCCACCTCAATGTGCAGTCATGTCTACAACAATAGCTCCATCCTCCGCCCCATTCTTAATGAAAGGTCAATTGTTGTGTCGGTAAGATATATTATTTAAATAAATATAATTTTTATATATTTATAAAATAATAATACATTTATTTTTAATATAAATTGGTTTAAGAAGCTAGTTATGTATGAGGAAATTGTTGGAAATATGTTATTATTGATGGCAAAGGAAAAGCATTGATGATCTCGTCATTAATGGAAAATGCAACAAAGACAATGAGAGGTGTCAATGGTGGTGTATCCAGATCAAATGTATTGTAATGGGAAAAACATAGAAGATTGCAATAAGAAGGAAGATCAAAATGGATAAGGCAAGGCTCATATGTTTCCAAGCAGAATGGTGAACAAGGTACAAGATATTTGGAGCCATTTCTTGTATGAAAGATCACTTAAATTGTATTTGAAACTCACTCATATGGATAGAAATCTGAAAGAGATTTCCATTGGTATGTGGAAGATCAAAAATGACCTCTTGGATTGAAAGTTATGACCAATCAAAGAAGGGACCCCCAAAGTCAACGATTGCAGAGCTAAAGTGGTTAGAGAACCTTTGGAGCAAGTTAAGTTTGGCACATTTGCCAAACATGGCAAAACTTTAGTGGAGCAACCAAATCTAGGGATCAGGTAGACGTGGATCTGACAACATGATGATGCCAGACGGAAGGCCTAGCCTAGAAGATACAAAGATGGGCACAAAGGATTAGGAGTTGGGAAGCCGAGGCAGGTGTAGAGGTAGGAAGGCCTTGCTGAGAAGAAAAAGTCTTGGATGGCTTAGAAGAAATAACTCAAAAGGATCTTGGAAAGAAAGCCTGGAAGAAAAAATTCTATAAGGCTCGACCTTAGAGGAAAAACAAAGTCACACAAAAGAAATACCCGGGATAACAATCCCGGGAAACAGGAAAAGTGTCTACAGGTAACAATTTGTCATATAAAAAAATAGCTCCAAGGCACAATTTTGTGGCGATTTTATGTGCTTTTGTGACCAAAGGTATAGAGGAGTTTGCAATGCAAAATATGCCCTCCAAGCTTAAGGTGAAATGGGCCCGATAATGATGTATTTGACAACGTTTTTTATATAAATCCTTCGGGTTTTGGCACGGATGAGTAGAAAACTTGTAATTTTGGCATTATATGCCATACTTGGATGAATGAGTTGAAAAATTTAAGTTTGGCAGTTATGCCAAACATAATAGTAGAGTGCAATAACTCAAAAACACAGGCATGAACGAGTTGAAAAATTCTTTAGCAGAACAAACAGTTGAGTGGCAGAGTTGATAGTTCAACTAAATATGGAGATTCTCTAAAAACAAAAGACCTATGCTAAATCCTGTAAAAATTCTAGAATAGCAAAGTCAAGTAATTTAACTTAAATTTTCTAGCAGAAAGAGGTAAGGAGAGTTTGAAGACTTGGAGAGCAGATTTAGATGGCTCAATAGAAGCAAGACAAAGGAAATAATAGAAGATTCATGCAAGCATTCAAGAGAAAGTTAACTAAAGCTTCAATTCTAAAATTATCAGCCTAGAATTCTTTATAAGAATAATCGAATTTGTAAGATGAGCAGGTGTGTGAGCAACCATGTTGGTTGTGAACAAGAGAGTGGAAGGTTTTTGGTGTAATGGGATGCATAGTGTGGGTATGCATCAAAGGTGAATCAAAGACCAATATTGGTGTCTCAATGGTGTTTGAGAAAGTAGAGAATGAATTGGTGATTGGTGTTTTCGTCGAAGGTGAGTTTATGGTAAGGATTGATGCAGTTGGTGTGTATGGTTGGTGATTTTATCAAAGATCAGTGCTTGCTAGTATAGTTGGTGTTTTGTCAGTAATCAAGGATTGTTGAAGGTGTTTAATGGTGGGTCTGGTGAGCAGTTGAAATAAGAAAGTTTATTTCTTTGTAAACGAAGCGGTATATTGGTTCTAGTTTGAAAATGAATGAAAGATGGATCAACAAGACCAACAAGTGGTAGCTTACACTTCAGGGGAAAGATTCCCTTTCAACAAAGGTTGATAAGCAAGTAGGGGTAAGAATCCCTTTCAGCAGAGGATGATAAATGAGCAGGAGCGACATGTTGGAGAATCTAGTAGGGAAACTATATAAACAATTATCCTTATCCTTGATAAAAAGCTTGTGAACTTATATTAGTTTCTTATTGTTCTTTATTAAAAAAAATTCATCAAACTATTATGAAGAGCATAAACCATGAAGATAAATGAAGAAAATGGACACAAAAAGTAGGCTCCAAGCCAGGGAGAAACTAGTCTAAGGGGAAAACCTAGAAATCATATTTTCTCCTCTTATATAATTAAATCAAATAATAAATCCAAAACTCAAATACCAAAGCTAAGACCTTCTCCAAGCACCAAGTTAGCCCTCCAAGAAATCCTCCTTCAATGAGTCAAAGTAAACTTAAGTCAAACCCTTCAAATCTGTTTCAAACTCAGCTTTGTGGCTCCCAGCCACAAAATTTCATATCTATAGTGATTTCAAAAATTTTGGCCCTTGCAACAACTTGCCGAAAACCCCACTTTTGCACGTGTGAGAGAGAAATAGGTCTAAAACTCAAATTCTCGCTTCTTCCTTGATTTTGACTTCCTTCTTTTACTTTCACCCTTATTTTCTCCTTCTTCTTGCTTGAAATTGAATTGTTGAAGTGTGTGTTAATTAGGTTGAAGCTCCTTCCATATATATGCTTCTCATGAGGCTGAATAACCCTCCCTAAGGCCAACTTTTCACTGGTAGGGCCCACTTGGTCTTGGAGGTCAATTTGACTTTCTAGTCTCAAAAATATTTTTTTTTACATGTTACAACTTGCCCAAATAGGTCTTATACAAATGATATTGACTCTCTTGACTCATGACAATTATTCTTGTGACTTGAAAAACCCTAGGAGAATTAAGCGCATGCTTGACCTAGTTGACCATTTAAATGGTGCATGAAACCCATGCTTGAAAATAATCTTTTTCTTTCTTATTTACTTGTTATATAAGGTATACATAATGACATGAGTACAATGACAATTATGAAGACCGAAACTAGTTACATTTTATAACACGAGTTCTTTTCAGCAGAGGCCTATAAAAGAGTAGGGATAGAAGTTCCTATTAGTAGCATCTGATAAATAGCTTGCAGGGCATTGATGTAATAAAGTTGTAGCTTGTATCTACTAAAGAAAGAAAATGAAAATTGATGTCTTATGTATATGTTACGCATGTGTTTGATGGTGATAATGATGTTATGTTTTACATGATTGAGTTGTGTTGTTGATTACATGAGTAGTTTCCAAATTGATTGAAAAGCATAAATTGTTAAGAGTTGTATGTTTGGTCACACTACTGATTCACCCCTCCTTTTAGTAGTGTCTTGGTTTCCATCGTTTCTAACACAAATTTTCATCCAACTATAGATATTTAGTGCAATCACCACCCCTAAACAAGGCTATGATTCTATCAAGGTGAATGAATAGAAAATGACGCTGTTATGACAGAAGCCATGAATATGTGTCCCACTTTTTACTAAAATGTGGCAACGAACATTTTCTATTTCACAAAAAAATTAAATTAAAGCCTCAGAATTCATATAAATGTTGTGAATTTTGATATGCAATGAAATGCAATTTGTAGGAAATTGTGATATATTTATGATAATTTGTTTTGAAAAAATAATAATGTCATTTAATGTGTCAAATTTGCATTTAATAGATGTCTATCCTTACAAATTTATAGAAAATTTAAACAAACGACTTTTGTTCCCAACGCCTAACTTAGTGTTCAATGTATATCTTTTGAGTGTATATATATGCATGATCTACAATAAACTCTAATAAATAGAGAAATAATCATTCATACATAATTGAGCTCATTAAATAATACTTTAATTCCACTTTAAATCTCATTAAGTTAATTGAAAATAATTTTTAATATAAGGAAGTGAAGTGAGATAGATATTATGACTTCAAGCCTACTATAGATAATCAAATCCCTACCCAATCTCCTTTCTATTCAAGAGTAATTTTAAGCTCTACAAATTCTTCTTTCCAAGTTTTGTATTACTCTTCATCAAACTCCCGAGTAATTATAACCTCCATAAATTCTTCTTTCCAAATTTTGTATTACTCTTCATTAAACTCACACTGTTGAAAAGATTTTTAATTAACATTAGCTTATTTTCATATGAAATATGAAATGTTTTTAATCTAACATTAGCATATTTTCCTATATAACTTTTTGTTTCATCTTCAAACTCTATTTCACACTTGTTAAACATTCTTTAAAAATACCACCATGCACATAGAATGAAGACACAAGCAAGGAGTATTCTAAAGAAAGTTGCAAGGTACTTAAAATATATCCAATTGAATAGAAAGCGCACAATACACTATGCTATTTTAATTTTTGTTTTTAAATAATATTTTTAACTTGATCCAAAAATTGTCGTGGATATTTTACTAGACAATTTTTCACAACTGATCTAATAAAATTATATTTAAAAATCTAAGATCTACACTATGGGAATTTATTTCTCTTTAGATTCATGGATCCATGAATTATTGTTTATTGCGTATGCATGCAAATTATAATTACGCAAAAAATAGTAAACAATGAAATAAAAACTCACAAACCACAATTAACACAAGATATAAACTAGGAAACCCTTCTAGGAGAAAATCCATTTGGAAGGTGAGACCACTCTACTCTTTTTCTCTGAATAGAAAATGGTTGTGAGTACAAAGAAGTAATACATGTGGCTCATGGGCTACTACAATGCAAAAATCCTCTCTGTGCACTCTCTCCCTATCCCTCTTGGCTACTCTACTCATATGTGGAACAAAATGCACTCGAAAAAATTGAACCCCTTTTCCTTTTAATGGCCTGGTTCGGTTTGACTCCTTAAACTCTTAATTAGAGTTACAACATTGACTCTTGTAGAGTCCTCTTCATCATGAACATGTGGCTAGCACCTTTTCTATGAGTAATGGGGTTGATGTGGCATCCTCTTGAATTATGGTGGAAAAAATAAGAAGGTCAACTCCTGAGTGACATAACTCTCGCATATAGATTCTAAATGAGGCTATTTTTACATTGTTGGAAAGGTATTTGTGTGTAGAATAGGGAAAAGGATGTTGCAATAAAGAAACAAAGTTTGACACCCAAAAATGTCATTTGATGCCGTAAAATGCTCCTAGAAGGTTTCAAACCTTGATTTGCCAAACTAGGTCCCACCGGTAAAAATGGTCATGTGAATTGATTCCTCCACCTTTTCCACTATGAAAGAATCGAAATGAATTCCAAACAATATAATGATCCAATCTGGATCATAGCTACATTTTCATTCTAAATATATTATTTATCATTTCTTAAATATTATTAAGATAAAATTGGAATGAAATATAATTATTGTATTGCCTAAGGAGATTATATTAATGAACTTATGACCATTATATGTATAAGTAAATCTATGTCCACCTCCATGTCCTTTACAAGAAGCTTTTGGAGTGTAAATCGGTTGGTGATAGTGTACATTTCTAAGACACTTCTTATGACATCATTGGTTCAAACCTTGACTAATCCATGTATTATGTGTGGGGTTTTGTGGATACACTTGAACATTATAATGGTAGTGATTAAGAATCAACCCCACCTCAGGGGTGTACAGATCCAAAACATTTATTGATTCCACCAATCTATATGTGTGCATGTGTGTGTGTGTGAAACCAATACTAATTATTAAATATCTTTTAAAATAAAATTAGGTGATGATAAAGATACATAGTTATTATTATTTTTAATTTAAAAACCATATATTCATCCAACCCTTTAATGAAGAAAAGCAACTAAAATAATTATACTTTAATTGATGAGTATAAAATAAATATATATTTCATAATTTATATATATTTTTTTAAATATAAATATTCAAATTTAATAATATTAAAAAATAATAAACTCCGAATTTTTTTATTATAATTTCAATGAAACACCTAATAAATTAATTTTTTCCCAAATAAAATATATTTACAAAATTAATAACATTGCAAATTCCTCAACCAAATTGCTTGCACTCATTTTACACTCTTTAAAATTATCAATTTACATCATTAAATAGATATAAACTCAAATGATGATTACGAGAATATCGTAAACAACTTTAAATTTCCATACGAATGCTAAGCATTGATAAAAAAGACTCAGTGAAATGATTTTGAAGATGTAAATACTTGGAACAACTGAAGTTGATCTGATAAATTTTCTAATCATGAAGAGTCTCACAATCTTAGGTCTTCACAAAATCATTGACTCATGGGTTGAACATTGAAGGGTCGTTTTGTCCAACAATAGGCGACAATATTTGCCAATCTCTTAAGCCAAATACAAGTGCTCAACATTTTTACATAGATTGCAAACATTTAGATATGCTTGGTACGAAGAAATTAATTTGTAGAAATCTTTGGTGAATGCAACACATCATTCCATAAATTTCTTGCTAACTAGATTTAGAGTGAGGTAGTTAATTCCATAATTGTATATGAGATCTTTGTTTCAACATGTAATCGTCAAGTTTGTGATTTTTCCATACATCAAGGAACTTTTCAAACAAATTCATCCAAAATGAAATTATGTTGATTTCAAATTAAGGCATCCAACAAAATTAATGCAAAGTCCAAGTTAATGACATATTTGGAATTTGTAAAACCATGCCACAAAATATGAAAATCATCAAAGAGCACCCAGACAGAGCCCACATCCTAAAAAATGTAGTAGTTTGCATCCACAATGTGCTTTGTTGGTGAAAGGAGATTGAAAGATTTCTTTTGAAAATACTAATGTCCTTTACATGAACGGATTTGTGATTGTAAATATTATATGTTGAACAAAATATGGCAATGCCTTCTTCATTTTCAATGCTTCATGAACCCTGTCACTTCCATGAATGTTTCACTGAACGAAATCAGGCAACCTCAAGGACATAAATAGAATACATCTAAAAGTTAAAACTATCCCTCTTGCACAACAATATTAGGTGAGATCCATAGTTCTTGCAATGTGAACATTCCTCCCCTATTTCAACTTTCAAATCTACCACGAGGAATCAAAGAATGTATCATATACACCCAAAATGCATGGAGGCTACGCTGTTGAAGATGAGGATCGAAGAAATTATTACCCATTAAAATATAGAAAATCACATTAGAAGAATACTTTGAAAGAAGTGTTTAATGTTAAATGTGGAGAGTATTAAAACCGTTTTGAAGGCCAAAGAGAAAAAAATTCCTGGATAGAAATGTGATGGGTGGATTGTTGACATCACTGCAAAGGAATATCTAAGGCTAAATCCACTTATGGTTTATTTGAATAAAAGAAATAAAGAATACACTAGACTTCAAAAGCTTAATATTCCACAAGACATGATATTATTTATATCTATCTTTTGTCGTTCACCAATAATTAGGCGGTGTGGGGTGATGATGTGAATGAACTCAATCCTCATATATTTTATGATAGAGTTGCACATGCTGCAAAACATCCACTCCATTTTGCGATGGTTTGGTGACATGCATAAGGCATAATACTCCAAGACTTGATGATTCAATGCTCCATTAACCCAATTGAATTGTGTTGTGTTCGACCTACATGTCCTTGTAAACTAGCATAATCACATTAGTAAATGTGTTTGATATATGCCAATTAGCATCATTTTCATATGTCGATTGGCATATAAAAGGTGGAAATTATTTCTAAATGAAAATATTGCTAATCAGAGTATATCAACCACATTTACTAATGTGGTTGTGCTAGTTGATGGCCAATGCATGTGGGGCACATTTGTATACCATGGTTGACTATGGTTCATGTTTGTTGACTATAGTTAAAAATGATTGACAAGGGTTGACCTTTGTTAAAAATGGTTGACCATGATTTTTTAGGGTTGTTGATAGTTGGCCATGGTTGCAGATATTTAATGAGGCTAAAGGGGGTTGTCAAAGGTTGACCATGGTTAATTGAGGTTGACTATGGTCAACAATTAATGTAACAATGCATTTATGTCCTTCAAGTTATATTAATGTTGACCATTGTCACATTATTACTTTTAGGTTACATTAATGTTTACCATGGTTAAAGGAGGTTGACCATGGTTGATTGAGCTAGACCTTGGTTGACTATTGTTGACCATGATTACCATGGATAACTACGAATTAAGAGGAAATATTATGATTGACCTTGGATAATTATGATTAACCTTGGTTTACATGTTTGACCTTAGTTGATCAACCATGGTTGACCATGATTACTGTGGTTGACTAGGGATGAAGAGGATAGATTGTGGTGGACTAAGAGCGACCATGGATGATCATGTTGACCATGAATAGGTACGGTTTGACCATGTTCTCCATAATTGAAAATGATTGACCATGGATTAGCTTGTTCGACTATAGTTGTACTTGTTTGAGAGATGTTGAGTATGGTCAACTATGGGTTGCTATTTGGGAACATGGTTAACCATGATTGTTAATGTTTAAATATAAATGACTCTAATTGACCATGTGGGCTATGGTTGACCATGTAGACCACTTAGCCATGTTTGACCATGGTTAATTATGTTAGCAATGTTGACCATGGCCAAGCATTGTTTAACCAAGTTCATTATCGTTGACCATGTTGTATATGGTTGATAATGGATGAACATGTTGAGCACGTTTAACCATCGTCAAACATGGCTTACCAAGTAAAGTATATATGGCCATGGTGACCATGGTCAACTATATTAAATATGGTTTAACCATGGTGAGCATGGATGAGCTTATTTGACCATGGTTGACTATAGTCACCTATGGTTTACTTTGGGTGAACAGGGTTGTCAACATTTAACGCGCATTTAACTATAGATGATTGTGGTTAGCCATGTTGACTATGGTTAATCATATTTCACCATGGTTGACCATCTAGACGACTTAACCATGTTTGAAAATGGTTGCTTCTCTTGTGCATGTTGTGTTGGGTTGTGTTATATTCTTTCCAGGTAGTTAACAGGGGGTTTGAAGGGCACCCATAACTCCACTTTATGGGGTCCGGGGCAGCGCCCTAGAAAATTTTGGTTTTGGACCCTATGTTAGGTTGGGTGGACCCACCTATGATTTTGTGCATGATTTTCGCACATGTTTATTGGACGCGATGGTTTTCGGTCCATGGTATTGGATGATTCGACATGTATAAATATGTATTATAACATTGAAAGGAACATAATGAAAAATCAAGCTGGTAGTCCCGGTTTTGGGATCCAGGGGAAAATCTCTGTGTATATGTGTTTTATGTGTTATGCTCTCGCATTGTTTATTTTCTGTGTTTTAGAATTCGTATGCAGGTAATTTTTGTACGGGGTTAAAACCTACATTTGGTATCAGAGTTGTTTTGGCTTCAAGGGGACGCCTTTGTTGCTGAGGGGTTTCACTCGGGCCTGTGGTAGACCCTGTTCAGTGGGAGATCTGCGAGATTGATTCTGGTGGTGAAAGAAGATGGCGAGCAGTGGAAAGATAAAGATCGAGAAACTTAATGGTTAGAGTTTTGAGTTGTGGAAACTGAAGATGGAGGATCTGTTGGTGGATAAAGACCAGTGGATCGCGGTAGAACCGGGTACGAAACCAATAGGAGTGTCTGATGAAGAATGGAAGAAGTTGGATCAGAAGGCAAAGAGCACAATATGATTGTGTGTCTCAGATTCAGTATTGCTGAATGTATCAGGGGAAGCTACGGCAAAGTCTTTGTGGGACAAGTTAGGGATTTTGTACCAATCTAAGTCTCTGGTGAATATATTTTTCCTGTGGAAAAAGTTGTATAACCTGAGGATGAAAGATGGAGACTCGATGACAGAGCATCTGAATGCGTTTAATATTATAGTAAGTCACAACATTTGTTGATATTGAAATTTCAGATGAAGATAAATGCATCAGTCTGTAGTGTTCTCTACCAGATTCGTGGGATAGTCTGGTTATTGCAATAGGTAGCAATGCAACTGCCTCGCATTTTGATGAAATAGTCTCATCCTTGCTGACGGAGGAGATGAGACGGAAAAATATGGAGAGCCTGAATGGTGATGCCTTGTCTGTATGAGGACGGTCCCAGAATAGAAACAAAAATAAGTCATCGAGTGGGATACCTAAATCTAAAGGGAGATCTAAATCTCCAGGAAAACCTGTAGAGGTGGTGTGTTGGAAATGTGGAAAGGAAGGGCACTACAAAAGGGACTGTAAATGTAAATGTTAGGCCCCTATACTACTAGTGTAATCTTTTATTGTTATTAGTACAACCCACTTATTATATTGATGTACCCATTTAGTGCCCATATTGTTACTATTGTTCCCCATAGAAGCCCATTATTGTTATTATTGTGCCCTTACATTATTATTGTTATGTCGGCTCTGATTATGTTATGACCCCTTAAACTCCTATATATAGAAAGGAGGTCTTTTCATTTGTATCATCCAAGAATTGTTCATTTATGTAATGTAAAGGAGGTTGCCCCCTCGAAGAGGCTGAATTCTAAGGTGTTCATCTATCTTTTCTATCTTTTCGAGCTGGTTTCATAACATTTGGTATCAGAGCTTTGGATTCTAGGGTTTCGCTGCTCCAAACAGGTCATCGTGGCATTTTCGCTATAACGTTTTTTTGTGACGTTTCAGAAGTCACAAAAAAAACCTATTTGAGAAGAAATTGCGCTGAACCTTGGGTCCAAATTTCAGAGCCTTTCGCACGATATTTTCGGAGATATGATCTGAGGAAGTTGGTCTTTTTGCAGACTCCTGAATTACATTCAAAACAGGTGACCTGGGGAAAATCATCATAACTTTCTCTCTGGGCATTGTATTTAAATTTCGTAAAAAGGTACAGAAAGAGGACGGACTGTAGTTTCTTATATACCTTTTTCAGAGCCAAAGGTCGAAAATTGACACGTGGCACTTCATACAAGTTCGCTCTTTTGGAAAGGTCTATAATCAGGTCATCTTGGGAGATTGTGCATAACTCTTTCTTGGAGAATCCAATTTGGATCAGACTGGTGGCATTGGAAAGAGGACACAGAGGGCTACTACAGGTAGCAATTTCAGAACTTAAATATCTGAAAGTACATAGTTACAATCGTTTCAAGATCGAGGTCCTAGAATCAAGAAAAAGAAAGATGAGGAAGTTTGATGGCAAGGATCCGGTAAATTGGATACTTCAGATGGAGCAATATTTTGATATACATGGTGTACCACTGTTACAAAAGGTATGTATTGCATCTTCATATTTAGAACCAGATCAATTTTTATGGTATAAAGGGCTTTGTTCTCGTAAACAACTTGTTACGTGGTCAATTCTCACGAAGGAAATGATAGCACATTATGAGGATACAAAGAGCAACACCTTCTTTAGAGAAACACCACAACAATTGGAAAGAGTAAAAAGGATTTGGGACATATTTGAAAGTAAAATTATGGCAACAAGGAAGTCTACCCCTCACAACTATAAATATGGAAGTGTTATTTCTCCTAGCCTTCCACAACTTACAAGGGTTACACCACAACAATTGGAAGAAAAAAGAGAAAAAGGGCTTTGTTACAATTGTGGTAGCAAATGCATTAAAGGTCATAAGTGTGCTGAGAAGAAATTATTTTACATAGAATATGAAGAGGAGGAAGAAAAGGGTCAAGAAACATCAAAAGAAGAGGATATATGCCAGGACCCGACCCCAGAGAAAGAAGAAATGAATCCAACCATATCTTGTAATTCACTGGTCGGAATTACCACTGCTCAAACTATCAAGATAGAAGGACATATCAAGAAGAAAAATGTTCAAGAAGTGAAAAATCACATCGAGCGTCAAGAAATGAATCCGACCATATCTTGTAAAAGATTGGAAGAAATTACCACGCCTCAAACTCTAAAGATAGAAGGACATATCAAGAAGAAAAAGGTTCAAGCCGTGAAAGATCACATTGAGCATCAACAACAAGCTCTCCAACTTTTAAAGGATAACGCCACCTCAGTGCAAAATCAAATGAAACAAAAGGTAGATCAACATCATAGTGAAAAATGTTTTGATGTAGGCGATTGGGTATTTTTACTGCTACATCTAAAGCAAGCTATTTATGAGAAGGAAATGTTGGCAATACTACATGTACTTAAAAAATGGCAACCTTACCGAATGGGAAGACTCTTCAAGGATGAGGATGTGGAAGCATTGTTTTGTGCTATTTATATTATCCAACTAGATTGGATAAACGAAGAAAGGGATGAATGGAAGAAGGATGAAGAAGTATGGCCACTTATTCAAAAGTTGCAAAAGATCCCAATTCAAACAATATTGCCAGAAATTGAAGAGGAAGGAAAAATCATATTGGAACCTGGAGCAGTCACAGAAACAAGAATTCGACAGCTACAAAATCGATCAATTTCAGAGTATCTCATCAAGTGGAAGAACTTACCTACTGAAGATTCCACATGGGAGGACAAGAATTTTATACAGAAGTTTCAAGAACTACTCAGGCGTTGAGGGCAACGCTTTTTGAAGGAGAGGGGCATGTTAGGCCCCTATACTACTAGTGTAACCTTTTATTGTTATTAGTACAAGCCACTTATTATATTGATGTACCCATGTAGTTCCCATATTGTTACTATTGTGCCCCATAGAAGCCCATTATTGTTATTATTGTGCCCTTACATTATTATTGTTATGTCGGCTCTGATTATGTTATGACCCCTTAGACTCCTATATATAGAAAGGAGGTTTTTTCATTTGTATCATCCAAGAATTGTTCATTTATGTAATGTAAAGGAGGTTGCCCCCTCGAAGAGGCTGAATTCTAAGGCGTTGATATATCTTTTCTATCTTTTCTTGAGCTGGTTTCATAACAGTAAAACTCCTGACAAAGGAAAGGGATCTAATGAGGCTCCTTTTGCAGAGGCGAAAACCACCTCAGATGAAGGTGGGGATGTGTACTTGGCTTCTTCAAGTACACATGTAGAGCATGAGGTATGGTTGATTGACTCAGGTGTATTCTTTCACTTCACTCCCCATAGAGAGTGGTTCTGTGAGTATGAGAAATATGATGGTGGTGATGTATTCTTGGGGGATGACAGGAAGACTAAAATCGTTGGTCGCGGAAAAGTAAAGTTGAAATTGCAAGGTGGAAGGGTTAAACCGCTTCCAGGTGTTCTACATATTTCTGCATTAGCCAGAAATATGATTTCTATTACCAAGTTGGATGATGCAGGTGTAAAAATAGTGTTCGAGAAGGATACCTGCAAGATGGTTCAGGGAACACTGGTATTGATGCGGGGAGTTCGGATTGGAACTCTGTATAAGCTGCAAGGTAGCACTGCTATTGATGGGTGCAATAGTTCTATGGTTCCTGAAAGTGGAGCAGAAAATCTAGTGGTCTCTGGAGAGAAGACCATGCTGTGGCATCAAAGGCTTGGACATATTGGAGAAAAAGGCCTTTGAATACTTCATGGTAAAGGTATGGTAGAAAGTATGAGTAATAGCTCTCTGGATTTTGATTTCTGTGAAAATTGTGTATATGGGAAACATAATCGGGTGAGTTTCCCCTCTGGTAGTAAGAGGGCGAAACAAATATTAGAACTTGTGCACAATGATGTGTTTGGACATGTGAAGGTTCCATCACTGGGTAAATCTGTGTACTATGTATCATTTATAGATGACTTCTCAAGGAATACATGGATATATTTCTTTAAGAAGAAATATGAAGTCTTTGACAGGCTTAAAGAATTTAAGGCTCTGGTGGAAAGTCAGACAGAGAAGAAGATAAAGGTGCTGAGGACAGATAACGATGGAGAGTTTTGCAATAAGGAATTTGAAGAATTCTGTAAGAAGTGTGGTATAGCATGGCAAAAGACTACTCCATATACACCTCAGCAAAATGGAGTTGCAGAAAGAATGAATAAGACGTTGATGGAAAGGGTAAGAAGCATGCTTAATGGTGCCAAGTTAGGATAGGAATTCTAGGCAGAGGCAGTGGATACTGCATGTTACCTGGTCAACAGGTCACCTTCATCAGTGTTGGAGGATAAGACTCCACAAGAAGTATGGACTGGTAAGAAACCCTCTCTTTCACATCTGAGGGTATTTGGATGTGATGCATATGTACATGTTCCAAAGGAGAAACGAACCAAGCTGGATAGTAAATTTGAAAAGTGCGTCTTTATTGGGTATAAGGATGGTTTAAAGGGTTATAAGCTTTGGAACCCAGTCACACGGAAGGTTGTGTATAGCCGAGATGTGGTGTTCAGAGAGGTGAAAGATGTTATTAAACATGAATTCCAACGAAAGGAACCTGAGAAGATAGAGTTTGAGCTAAAGGAGGAAGAATCAGACTCTACAACAGAGGAGGAATCAGAAGATGAAGAGCCACAAACTTTGGTTGTGAGAAGATCAGTTCGAGAAAGAAGGCAACCAGAAAGGTATAGTCCATCTGCTTTCTGTTCAAATTTTTCTTTATCCATTACTAATGATGATCCTAGAACTGCGAAGGAAGCAGTGGATTCAGAGGATGGAAAACTCTGGAAAGAGGCCATGGTTGATGAAATGGCATCTTTGCACAAAAATGAGGCTTGGGATCTGGTGGAGTTTCCGACTAGAAGGAAACCCATTGGTGGCAAATGGGTGTTGAAAAGGAAGACAAATGCAAAAGGAAAAGTGGAGAAATACAAAGCTCGGTTGGTAGCAAAAGGTTATTCCCAGGTGCGGGAATTGATTTTGGTGATATTTTTTCTCTTATTGCCAAGGTAACTTCTATTAGATTACTTTTATTTGTTGCTGCTGCTTTTGATTTTGAGGTAGAACAGATGGATGTGAAGACACCATTTCTTCACGGGGTTCTGGAAGAGGAAATCTACATGAAACAACCTGAAGGCTTTGTAGTCAAGGGTAAGAAAGAACTGGTATGAAAGTTAAAGAAGTCTTTGTATGGGTTAAAACAGTCACCAAGGATGTGGTATCAGAAATTTGATACATTTATACGGGGACTTGGCTTCACCAGAAGCAAAGTAGATCATTGTGTGTATGTTAAATTATTGGGGACCGTGTTATTTATCTGGTCTTGTATATGGATGATATGTTGCTGGTTGGAAATGACAAAGAAATTATCCAGGATTTGAAGACCCAATTGTCCTCCAAATTCGACATGAAAGATCTTGGTGCTGCAAACTATATTTTGGGCATGGAAATTAAAAGAGATCAGGAAAAGAGGAAGCTCTGGTTAAACTAGAGGAAGTATGTCAAGACAATATTGCAGAGGTTTAACATGCAAGATAGTAAACCGGTGAAGGTTCCTATTTCTGTAGGTGTGAGGTTATCTGCGGAACAGTGTCCCAAGACACAAGAAGAGGAAGAGGACATGCCCGTGTTCCGTATGCAAGTGCAGTCGGTAGCCTGATCTATGCAATGGTCTGTACTAGACCAGACATTGCACATGCAGTGGGAGTATTGAGCAGGTTTATGTCAAAACCAGGAAATTAGCATTGGACAACAGTGAAGCGGGTTTTCACGTATTTGCGTGGCACCAGTGATTATGGTTTGTGCTACCAAGGAAGACCAGGATTGGACAGAGTGTTGGATATTCGTGGCTTTGTTGATGCAGACTGGGCTGGAGATTTGGATCAGAGAAGATCTACAAGTGGGTATGTTTTTAACCTATTTGGAGGAGCAGTCAGTTGGATGAGTAAGAAACAAGCTGTAGTGGCACTATCAACTACAGAGGCAGAATACATGGCAGCCACTCATGCAAGCAAGGAAGCAGTTTGGTTTCAGAGATTGTGTTCAAGTATGGGGTTAGTACAGGAAGCTATAAGGATACACTGTGATAGCCAAAGTGCAATTTTATTGGCAAAGAACCCTGCATATCATTCAAAGACAAAGCACATTGATGTTTAGTATCACTTTGTGAGGGATATGATAGAAGACGAAAAGGTGTTGCTGGTAAAGGTGGACACTTTGAAGAATACTGCAGATGCATTGACAAAATCTGTGAGCTCTGAGAAGTTCTCTTGGTGTAGAGAGACAATGGGCATTTCAGGGCTGTAAAATGACTAAGCTCTCTTGTGGCCCCCTGTGGAAAGAAAACAACAAGTGGGAGAATGTTGGGTTGTGTTATATTCTTTCCACGTAGTAACAAGGGGTTTGAAGGGCACCCGTAACCCTACTTTATGGGGTCGGGGGAGCGCCCCGGAAAATTTTGGTTTTGGACCTTATGTTAGGTTGGGTGGACCCACTTATGGTTTTGTGCATGATTTTCACACATGTTTATTGGACACGATGGTTTTCGGTCCATGGTATTGGATGCTTCGACATGTATAAATATGCATTATAACATTGAAAGGAACATAATGAAAAATCAAGCTGGTCGTCCCGGTTTTGGGATCTAGGGGAAAATCTCTATGTATATGTGTTTTATGTGTTATGCTCTCGTATTGTTTATTTTCTGTGTTTTAGAATTCGTATGCAGGTAATTTCTGTACGGGTTTTAAAACCTACATGTTGTCCATGGTTCATCATGTTTGACCAAGTTCACCATGGTTGCCATTGTTCTTTATGGTTGACCATGGATGGACATATTGACCAAGCTTGGCCATGGTAAAGCATGGGTGGACATGGTAGACCTACTTAATTATGTTTGATCAAGATAACTATAGTTGACCCACATTGACATTGAATTTGTTATATGATTGTGCAGTTTGTCCATGTTGGCCATTACATTACGATGTTGATTTTTATTTCAAATTGCAACATTGACTTTTGCTTATTAGATAGAAACATTGGTAGTTTTTTGTCACAATGTGATCTTGAATTGATCTAAGACAAACAATAAGGTATTACAAACTCATGTGCATGGATGTGCCTATGTTATTTTATGCAACAGATCGATAATATTGTGAAATACAAAAGCAATGAAGCAGTTAAAGAAAACATAATAGGAAACACATATAAACACAACAAATTTAATAAGGAGTTCACCTAATACTCCTGGGCTACGTCTCCTAGTCCAGCCTTCAGTGGTGGCCTCTCTATTATGTTTTCAAAGTAGAGTTTTTACAACAGTGAACTCAATTTGAGTCTCACACAACAAGTATAAATCAGTAAGACTGTACTTGGATCCCTCAAGTCTCTGGAGTACACAGACTCTCTTTATTGACTCTTGACCTCTATTGGTGACAGTAGTATGAGCCCAATCTGAGACTCAATACATGACAGGCACATATTGACTTCAGCTTCTTACCTTCACCTTGCATTCTGTCTTTGCTGATTTACAGCCAGACTTGATCACCAACTTGGAAACTATGCTCAGTCTGATGCTTATCATGCCTTGCCTTATACTTGGCTTGGCTCTTTTCCAGTTGTTCCTGTACTGCCTGATGAATCTATTGGATTTGTTCAATGAACTTGGTTTCCTGTCCACATCACTATGTCCATTAACCGTTATGTCTTTACCAAAGACAAAATTCAAGGGGGACCTTGGGATGAAACAGGTCTCAAAAGGAGATCTCTTTGTAAAAGAATGTTTAGCACGGTTGTAATCATGTTGCACATAACACAAATGTTCATCCCAAAGCTTGGGATGCTTGTTGTAATAGCTTATGAGCAACTAGATCACTGTCCTGTTGACCACCTCTGTTTGGCCATCTGTTTGTGGATGAAAGGTTTTGCTCTTCTTTAGTCTGGTGTCCAACAATTTGCACAGACTTGACCAAAATTTCCCAACAAATCAGGAATCTTGATCAGATACAATGGAAGTGGGTAATCCAAAATGAACCCATACATGCTGAAAGAACAACTTTGTTGTTTGTTCAGCTGTAATATGTTTGTTACAAGGTATTAAAATACACATTTTGCTGAACCTATCCACAATAACATATAAATAGTCATGACCTTTTCTAGATTTAGGCAATCCCCCAACAAAGTCCATGGAAACACTTTCCCAAGGATGAGAAGGAACTGGTAGTGGAGTGTACAAGCCTAGTTTTCTATTGTTGGGCTTGCTTTTAGCACACATGGTACACCCTCTTATATATCTAGAAACTGTTTCATTCATTTTTGGCCAATAACAAAATCTTTGCAGCTGTGCAATTGTTTTACTTACACCAAAGTGACCTGATATTAGAGAAGTGTGTGCTTCTCGAATTATCTTTACTCTTTCAGTTTGAGGAATGCATAGCTTTCCAAAATGATACAAGAGTTGGTCCTTAACATGATAATCCAATTCTTCTACTTATTTTCCATGACTTAAGGTTGCATATACATCTTTAAAATTTATATCTTGAACATATTGTTCAATGTAGCTTTCATGCAATACTGAGTTATGCTTAAGTACAGTAGATGCATTTATGATTGGTTTGGACAACATATCTGTAACTTTATTGTGTATGCCCTTTTTGTATCTGATGACAAGATGAAACTGTTGTAGAAAACCTATCCACTTATAGTGTCTTGATTGGTGCAACTTAGTTTGTGAGTGTAAATGTTGAAGTGGTTGATGATCAGTATGTATAACTGTCTCTTTGCCCATTAGATAATTTTTCCACTTTTTCACACTCTGTACTAATGCATGCAATTCTTTATCATATGTGGGATAATTAACTACTGCAGAATTAAATGTCTTAGAATGATAACATATGGGTTTACCGTGTTGCATCAACACTACTCCCATGGCATAGTCATTGGCATCCGTTTCAATCTCAAAGGGTCTTTGAAGATCGGGCAGTGCTAGTACCGGTGTTGTACTAATCTTTTCTTTTAAGGTGTCGAAAGCTTTCTACTGTTTTCCTCCCCACTGAAACACCTTTTTCAATCATCTTAAAGCATGTAAGGAAGCTGCAATCAAGGAAAAGTTAGCAATAAACTTTCTCCAATATTGTGTTGCTCCTAGGAAGCTTCTAACTTCTATAGAAGATTTGGGTTTAGGCCAGTTTACAATGACTACAACCTTAGAGGTATCTATCTTCAATTCACCACCCTCTACAATGTGACCCAAATAATTCAAAGATGTTTTGCCAAATTCACATTTTGATAGCTTAACATAAAGATCTTCTCTTTTCAAAACATCTAGAGTCTGTTTTACATGCTTCAAATGTTCTTCCCATGTTTTACTAAATACAAGAATGTCATCAAGATATACAATGACAAAATCATCAATAAAAGGCCTGAGTACATTAGTCATTACTCTCATGAAAGTAGTAGGAGCATTAGTTAAGCCAAAAGGCATAAATAACCACTCATACAATCCCTGCTTTGTTTTGAAAGCAGTCTTCCATGCATCTTGCTCTGCAACTCTGACCTGATGGTAGCCACTGTGCAAGTCCAGCTTCGAAAAGTAAACAACTTCTTTCAACTGATCTAATAGATCATTTATGCAAGGAAGGGGATAACGATTTTTTATCATTATCTTATTCAACGCTCGGTAATCAATGCACATTCTCCATGAGCCATCTTTCTTTCTCACCAAGACAATTGAAGACCCACATGGTGATGTGCTAGGTCTTATGAACCCTTTCTCGAGCAGCTCATGTACCTGCTTCTTGATTTCTGCATTCTCTAAAATGGACAACTTGTATATTCCGATGTAAAGCAATGGAGCATCTTGCTGCAAATTAATATCATGTACTATTTTCTTTTTGGGTGGCAAACCTTTAGGTTCTTGAAATAGAATATCATATTCTGAAACAACTTTTTCTAAATTAGCTTGTTTAGCATCACAATCTTCAAATACATTGGTTTTATCAAGTTTCTTTTCCTTTACAACTATCAATAAAAATTGTTTGCATGAATTTACAATTCTTTTCATCTGCCTTGAGTTTATGAGAGTATAATTATTTTTGAGTTTATCAGCTCTTACAATATATTCAATTCCATCTTTAACGAGTTGATACTTATTTTCAGCTCTATAGAAAATTGCTTTTCTATCATACAAGTAAAGACTTCCCAAAACAATTCCACATATATCCAAGGGAATTATATCTAACTCAATCTCATCTACAAATGATGACCCAAAAGAAAACCTAAGTTTACATTGTCTAGTCACTTGTAGCTTTTCTTTATCACATACCCAACCCAATGGATATGGCTTCTTGTGAGGTGTGGTTAGTAATCTCAGCTTCTTTCCAATTGCTTCAGAAATTAAGTTTACTTTTGAGCCACTATCAAACAAAGTATCAATCTTTTGATGCTTGGAAATAACTCTAATATGAAAAAGCTCATGTCTTTTCCTCTCATTTTCTTCATTATCAGTAGATTGTGCAGAATTACTAGTAGATGCTTTAGAATTTTTACCTTTTATACCTGTGGCTATGATTGTTGTTTCATCCCCTGAGTCTGACCCCAAATCCTTCTGAATAGCTGCAACATTTTTTTTCTTTTTGCCATCAAACTTCTTGGGCCTCAGCGTCGGATGCAGAATCCAGCAGTGTTCATCATCAAGCCCATCCTTCTTGTAGTGAGTGCATGAAAGTTTGGTCTTTTGTACAACATTTGTCTTCCTCTCTTTCCATTTCTGCTTTCTCTTTTCCTTGTTCTTGCTTGCAGTGGGTTTTGATGATCCCCCAACTTCTAGGTCCCCTAGCCTCTAGATGTGTAGCCTAAACAGATACCTCATATATGCTAGTGGGATTAAACATGAGAATGGTGTGCTTTAAATAGCTATGTAGACCACCTAGCTTTCTGGTTCTCCTGCCTCTGTCCGTTTGAATCCCTCTATACTGCGCAATCGGTCACTCTATAAGACCTCATAGGGAGGTGGTGTTAGGATATTCCGACACATAGGAAATAGTTAAGTTCAACTTGGTCTAGTATAGAGTTAGGTAAAGTGTGTTTCTTTACCATTGTACATTTTGTAACTTACAATCCGACGGTCACGATATGTAGTGATCCGACGGTTCACTCTCTCCTCGGTATTACCGACACTTGATCCGTGGCTTGACACCCGATTGGTCCATGAGTTCTATTTAAAGCGCATGGAGGGTCATTGTTCGGGTAATCCGTCTATGAGAGAAAGCTTATGTAAATTTTCATTCTTTGATTAATAAATTGCCTGAAGTGGCCACGTTGGCTCAGGCCGTGGACTGTTTCCCTCTTTGAGGGTTTTAACCACGTCAAAAATACTGGTGTATTGATTTGAGATCTGGTTGTGAGCGGTGTCCTTTTGGTGTTCTTTCTGAGGAACTTACCCTGTAAATTCCTACATGGTATCAGAGCTATTTGAGGGCCGCGTCCGTTGGTGATCCAAATCTGAAGCCGGTAGAACTGCATGCGGCTGTCGTTTCCTAGATCTACTGTTTCTGACTGCTTTCGGGCCGAGAGGACTGCTCTGTTGTGTTCGAAGCATCTGTTCCAGTGAGGAACCCCTTTCGTTTCACGCGAAAAGGTTTCCGGTAGCCCTATCTGCGTCATTTTTAAGATCTGGAGGTATACAGTGTTTATCTGCAGTTTACTGTTATTTTCTCTCTGGTTATTTCGGTTTCTGTTTATTTAGATTTTTTTTATTACCGGATCTATACCTTTCATTTCTGCGTATGCTCTTTGCCCTGCGACTCTGTGCGATATGGGCAAATCAGAAATAGAAAGGAAGTTTTTTTTCTCATGCGTATGCTCTTTTCCCTGCACCTTAGTGTGATCTTGGAAAATCAGAAACATTGAGAAAAATATTTAGTTTCCGACTAAAGCTAACTTTGAGCCGTAAGGTTCGTTTTTCTTTGCATATTCGTGTTGGATTTTGTGTTTTTGTTTTGTAGGAAAAAAAGAGCTTTCTCAAGGCAAGCACGCAACCCAAGGCCCCCCCCCCCCTCTCTCTCTCTCTCTCTCTCTCTCTCTCAAATTTTTTGTATAGCTCAATTGGTTCAAAGCTATTTTAAGAGAGTAGAGGTCTTGGGTTCAAATCTCCATTTTGTGGGGGCGTTTTTTTTCATTCCCGCACATTCGCGCACTTTGCCGGCAACTTCAACAAATTTTTTTCAAAAAGCCATAACTTCTTCATCTGGAAGCCTTTTTCAGAGCCGTTTTTTTTAAAACAGCCTAATTTTTCGAGATCTATCCATTGGATTACTTACTTTCAGCATCTTCAGCTTCAGTTTTTTAAAAAAAATGGAAAGTCCATGCCAAGTCATTCTTGACAACACTAACTACTTCCAATGGATAGCCTACATGGAAGATTTACTTAGAAGTAAAGGTCTCTACAGAATAGCCACAGGCCAAGAGAAGAAACCAAAAGATGAAGACAAGGCTGCAAAATGGGAAAATAGACAAGATCAAGCACGTGGTTTGATAGGGATGTCTATTTCTCCTGATCTTAGATTCCATATTGCAGAACTTGATACTCCTCATGAAGCATTGGAACAAATCACTAAAGTTTTTGGGATTAAAAATGAAATTAGAGCCCATCAACTTGAAAATGAGTTGCTTACATTGGATCCTAATAATTTTTCTTGCATTGAAGATTTCTTGTCCAAATTCAAGACCCTTAGATATCTCTTGGAAGGTGTTAAGGTTAAGAAAGAAGATAGTAACCTTATTTATTCCATCCTTACTAAGTTGGGATCAGCCTACTCTGTATTTGTTTCCACCTTCCATTCTACAAGGGAAGCTTTCATTTGTCAAGGAAAAGACTACAAGGCCCCTTCCTTTGACTCTTTTTGTGATTCTTTAATAAGAGAACAAAAAAAACTCTTACACCTTGGTCTTCTTAATCTTGGAAACTCTTCCAAGAAAGCGTTAGCCGCCCAGCAGCAACCAAATTCAAAGAATCCTAAGAAGTCATATCCTAAAAAGAATGGTCCTAAACCAAACAAGGGTCCTAAGCAAACTCAGCCTCAAAATGAAAGATCATTTCAGCAAAATGATAGGACCAATAAAAACAAATGGAAGAAGACTGATAGACATTGTAACTTTTGTAATCGAGATGACCACTTAGAATCTAAATGCTTTAAGAAGATGGAAGCCTTGGAAGCCGCAATGAAGAAACATAACATCCATGTGGAGCATTCTTCAACTTCAACTTCAACTTCATCTTCAAGAATGGCACTTTCTGCATGTCGTTGTCAATCATCTCAGTCTGGTTATGCATTAAATGTATCTTCTTCTTCTCATTCTCATGAGTGGCTCATTGATTCTGGAGCCTCTTATCACATGGCCAAAAACAAAGCCATGTTTTCTTCTTTAAATGATTGTAACACCAAAAATATATATGTTGGTGATGATAGATCTCTTAATGTTGTAGGGACTGGAACTGTTCATCTAGACAATGGTCAGTTTAATGATGTATTATGTGTTCCAACCTTATCCTGCAACCTTCTATCTGTATATCAGATAACTCATTCAGGTGAAGGTAAAATTGTTGAATTTTCACCTCATGATGTTGTAATCAAGGATCTAAGAGATCCTAAACAGATTCTAGCTACTGGTATTGCTGATGATTCCACAAGGTTGTATAAGTTTCACAACTTTGGGTCATCAAATCTTCCCTCAGTATTTGTTGCTCATAATGATGAAGTGAGCAAACTTTGGCATGAGCGATTTGGTCACTTAAACTATCGCTCCCTTCAGCATCTATGTAAAGAAAATATGGTGACAGGTCTTCCTATGGTATCTTGCAGAGATGGTGTTTGTTCCGGATGTGTACTCGGAAAACATCATCGGGACAGTTTTGAAAAACGTGCCTCTTGGCACGCCTCAGCCCCTTTACAGCTTGTGCACAGTGATTTATGTGGTCCACTTCCTGTTGCTTCATTCTCTGGCTGCAAGTATTTCTTAACTTTCATTGATGATTTCTCCAGACGCACTTGGGTATACTTCTTAAAACTCAAGAGTGAAGTATTTAACACATTTTTGGCCTTCAAAGCCTTTGTTGAAAAGCAATCTGGACATCAAATTCTTAAGCTAAGAACTGATAATGGTGGAGAATATGTTAAAAACACATTCATCAACTTTTGCACCGAAAATGGAATTCAAATGCAACATACTGTTCCATACACTCCACAACAAAATGGTGTAGCTGAAAGGAAAAATCGCACCTTAAAGGAAATGGCTAATTGTATGCTGCAATCTAAAGGACTCAGTCTTAGTTTTTGGGCCGAAGCAATTAATTGTGCAAATTATATAATCAATCGCACTCCTACTAAGGTTCTAAAGAATATCACTCCAGAAGAAGCTTGGAGTTCCATTAAACCAGATGTAAGTCACTTTCGTGTTTTTGGAAGTGAAGCATGGGCCCATATTCCAGATGAAAAGCATAAAGCTTTAGAACCTAAGAGTGAGAAATGTACTTTTGTTGGATATTCTGAAGATGTAAAAGGTTATAGACTTATTCCATTTAAGTCCAAAAATGTTATCATTAGAAGAGATGTAAAATTTGATGAAAATAAATCGGCCTGCGAGCCTAGTCCGACGGATGTGCCACCTCTTCCTATCTCTTCTACTTTTGAAAACATTTCTTCTTCAGATGATGAAAGTGAGGATGACAATCCTCCCCCACCTTCTCAGGATCCTCAACTTCCAAGATGGGTCCGTGCTACTCGGGATGCAGCAGGTGATCTTGCCGGTGATCCTACAGATCAGCGACGTACACGTTCTCAGTTTGAAAGAGCCTCTTCTTTACTGGCTCAAGCTCCAGTAAATCATGATCCTGACACTTTTGCAGAAGCTTCAGGCCATCCACATTGGGAAGCAGCTATGACTGAAGAATATCATTCATTGTTGGCAAATGATACATGGGATCTTGTTCCTCTACCAAAGGGACGCAAACTTGTTAGATGTAAATGGGTTTACAGAACCAAGTATGGACCAGATGGGAAAGTAGATAAACATAAAGCTCGTCTTGTTGCTAAGGGCTTTTCACAGGTTGAAGGCATTGACTACACTAAAACCTTCTCCCCTGTTGCCAAAATGAACTCTATCTGCCTTGTTCTTTCCCTTGCTGCCTCTTTAAAATGGGAAGTCCATCAGATGGATGTTAAATCTGCCTTCTTGCATGGGGACTTGCATGAAGAAATCTATATGGAACAACCCATTGGCTTCATCCAAACAGACTCCAGCCTTGTATGTCGACTTAAGAAATCCCTTTATGGTCTCAAGCAAGCTCCTCGGGCTTGGTATGCCAAAATGGATAGCTTTCTTTTAGAATCTGGCTTTTCTAGGTGTTATTCTGACAATACTGTCTACACGAAGAAAGTGGGCAACTCTCTTATCATCCTTGTTCTTTATGTTGATGATCTTATTCTTACTGGTAGTGATCCCAACCTTATAAACCATGTGAAGTCCAGCCTTAAAAAGAAATTTGAAATGACAGACTTAGGACACTTACACTATTTTCTTGGTCTTCAAGTCTTGCAATCCAAGGAGGGTATTTCCCTTTCCCAGTCCAAGTATGCTTGTGATATTCTTCGTCATTTTCACATGGAAGACTGTAAGCCAGCCCCTTCTCCCTTTCAGTCTGGAGTCAAACTTTCAATCTCTTGTACTTCTCCTGAAGTTGATGCTACCTTATATCGTCAACTTGTAGGAAAACTCTTGTATTTAACCCATACTCGTCCTGACCTTTCCTTTGCTGTTGGCCTTGTTGCTCGTTTTATGCAAAACCCCCGTGAAAGTCATTGGAAAGCAGCTAAAAGAATACTTCGTTATGTTCGAGGTACAGTACAGTTTGGGATTCATTACAGTGCCAAAGCAGCCCCTCTATTAGTTGGTTTCACTGATTCTGATTGGGCTGGTGACCCTGATGATCGGAAGTCTACTGCCGGTTATGTCTTCACTCTTGGTTCAGGACCTATTACATGGGCTTGTAAGAAACAGGCTGCCATTTCTCTTTCGTCAGCAGAAGCAGAGTATCGTGGTGCCGTGGAAGCTAGTAAGGAAGCCTTGTGGCTTCGTCAGATCCTATCAGAGTTTGGCTTTGAGCAGCAGCATCCAACCACACTTTGGTGTGATAATCAAAGTGCCATTCAGCTATGCAAAGATCCAGTCCAGCATCAGCGCAGCAAACACATTGAACTACACATGCACTTCATCAGAAAGCTCATTCATGACCATGTTCTTGAAGTGCAATATTGTTCAACAGATGATAGGTTGCAGACATCTTCACAAAGGCTCTCACAGAGGCGAAGTTCACTACACTTCGATATATGCTTGGAGTTCAGGAAGTTGTCACTAAGGGGGGATAGGCTCTAGTGCCTCCTTCCTTCTCCTATTGTGTCATATTTGTAAATCCTTCAATCCTATCCCAAGTTGTTCTTAAGGGGGATGTTAGGATATTCCGACACATAGGAAATAGTTAAGTTCAACTTGGTCTAGTATAGAGTTAGGTATAGAGTTAGGTAAAGTGTGTTTCTTTACCGTTGTACATTTTGTAACTTACAATCCGACGGTCACGATATGTAGTGATCCGACGGTTCACTCTCTCCTCGGTATTACTGACACTTGATCCGTGGCTTGACACCCGATTGGTCCATGAGTTCTATTTAAAGCGCATGGAGGGTCATTGTTTGGGTAATCCGTCTATGAGAGAAAGCTTATGTAAATTTTCATTCTTTGATTAATAAATTGCCTGAAGTGGCCACGTTGGCTCAGGCCGTGGACTATTTCCCTCTTTGAGGGTTTTAACCACGTCAAAAATACTGGTGTATTGATTTGAGATCTGGTTGTGAGCGGTGTCCTTTTGGTGTTCTTTCTGAGGAACTTACCCTGTAAATTCCTACAGGTGGCCACCTTTTCACAACAGATGAGTGTCAGTTCTCTTTGACATATTTGAAACGACCATTTTTTCCGTTAACTCCAAGAATGCCCACGAAACATGACCTTCTGCCAACGCATTGTCGATGTTGGACTTCAAATCCTTTGTGACCTCGCTTCATAACCTTATCAAATCCGGTCATCCATCGGAACGCATCTTCGCCGTTGATCTGGAGGCCCCAAATCCTACGATCATCGTTCATATTGGGCGGCTAAGTAGCATGATGTTTACCCATCCGATGTGAGCGGTTCTCTCTCTCTTCCCCGGGACGTGTGGAAATCGTTGTATGGCATCGGGCAGAACTCGGTTGAAACCACTTACCACTTGAAGCCCGTCCAATATCCTGCCGATTTTGTGGAATCCCGCTCTGATGGAAACGAAACAATATTTCCGCGTTTTATAATTATTTCGGGTCCCGGTGCTCAGGGCTTCTCTTCACTGAGAGATTTGCCCTGTGATATTGATTAGCGACTTGTCGCTAATTGCATATCAGAAACTACCTCTGTTGCTTAAATATATCCTTGCATTTGCTGGTTGGTGTCAGAGTGCGTTACCATGGGCTTCCGCCCTGCGCACTAGATCAACAACCCTCGTTGATCTGCACTGATCGCCATTGCAACTGTCTGAGGATTCCCTCAAATAGTTTGATCTTTATAAGACTTGAATCTTTGGCATAATTTTTAGAGAGTTCATGAAAACTTAGAGAGTGTTCTAGGATCCATTTTGGATCACAATGCGATGTAATTTTTTGTTTATCACATTGTTGTTATATTTTTTATTTGTCACATTATGACTACGATTTTAGTTCATCACATGCATCGATGGCACTTTTTCTTTGACACAATTTTTTGTCGATTTTTTTCATTAGATTATGATGTTGATATTTGTTTCACATTGTAATGTCGACTTTTTTGTATCACATTGCAAGCAAACTTTTATTCATCACATTGTGAAATTGACTTTTGTTTCTCATATTGAGACATTGATTTTTTGTTCATTAAATTGTGACATCAAATTTTTTGAACATGGTTGAGCTTGACCATTGTTGAGCTCATTTGAAAATGGTTATTTTGGTCAACTGTGGTTGACTATGGGTGAACGTGGTTGTCAATGCTTACTTATAGATGAATATGGTTGACTATGTTCAATATGGTTATGGTGACCATGGTTGACCATTGTTGAGTTGAATTTTTTTTGTCACATTGCAATGTTGATATCTTTTTAATATGATTGAGCTTGACCATTATTGAGCTTGTTTGAACATGGTTGTTTATGGTAAACTATGGTTGACTATGGCTGTCAATGATTATCTATAGATGAATAGATTTGACCATGTTATGATGATTGAACATTATCGAACTAGTTAGACCATGGTTAAATATGGTTGCACTGTTGACCGTGGTTCAACTTCTTTGACCATGTTTAACTATGGTCAACCATTCGTGAACATGATCGTTAATGTTTAACTATAGATAAATATAGTTGACCATGGTTGCTAAACTATAGATAAATATGGCTTTGACCATGGTTTAACATTGTTGAGCTGGTTTGATCATCATCGGGCTTGTTTGACCATGGTTGTCAACATGTAACTATAGACATATATGGGTGACTATGTTGACTATGGTTGATCATGTTGACCATTGCTTAGTAGGTTTGACCATGAGTGAACTTGTTGGCATTGTTGTACCTTAGTTCTTCATGATATGCATGTTTGGCCATGATTACCTGTGGACAATCATTGTTGACCATGGGTGAACATGGTTGACCATAGTTGTAAATGCTTAACTATAAATGAATATTATCATATTCATCATGGTAACCCATGTTGACCATGGTTGATTATGATGACCATGTTATATGATAAGACCATAAAATAAATATTATAGTAAAATAAATAAGTATTTAAATAGAAAATAAATTATTCAATATTTTGAGATTCCTTTTCTTACTTACTAAATATAATACTTGAAATCACTCGGTTTAAAATGGTAAAATTAAAAGTATTAATATAAAATAGTATTATTATTATTATTATTATTATTTAATGTTTAAAAATAATTATTTATCTTAAAATATTATATATTTTTAATAATTTCCATTTTGTAATTAAATTAAAAGTTTTAATATAAAATATTATTATTATTATTATGTGATGTTTAAAAATAGTTATTATCTTGAAATATTATATATTTTAATAATTTCCATTTTGAAATTATAAATTTAGCCTATTTTTAATTAATTGATTTCCATAAATAAGTGATTATTAAAATTAAAAATTAAATTATATATATGAGCCTAGAGATGATTGGGACACCTAACTTGTAGTTTGAGTAATTGCGACCTAAAGACATCTAAGTCATCAAAATCACTCGGGGATGACCTCTGTCCACGGCCACACCAGCGCTTAGCATGAATGGATTTTTGCTTACGAGTTTCAAACCAGTGACCCTTTCACAATAAAATATTTTAACAAAGCACACTGTCACCATCTATTCTACATCCCATAAACAAATGTAATATATATTAAAAAAAAACTACAATATTCTTTTTATTGTTATTATTAAATTAACGAAATACTATATCATTAAACTTATATAATTAAAATATATTATAAGATTATTAAAATTTGAGTATTTATCTTGAAACATTATATATTTTAATTCTTTTTATTTTGAAATTATATATTTGATATACTTTTAATTAATTAACTTCCCTATAAAATGAAAAAATAAAAGTTATATTATTAAGTTCTAATACATGTAAATGAAATGATATTTTAAGGTCCACAAGACTAAAAGTAGTCTATGAGACTATTAGTTTTCTGTTTTTCGCTTTTTGCAATTCAATCATTTTCTGATTCAAATTGATGATGAGCTAGCCCACCCTTCCAACAATCCCCTCGCTAAAAAGACAATGCCAAGAAACTAATGCTAACATGTTCTCATAACTTTCATTGATGTCTTTGAATACATCACATTCCAAAATGAAATGTTTTTCCGATTCCATAGCCTTAGGCCTTTTCCACTGTCTTGTTTCACACTGAAGTTGATGCGATTCGGTCCTTAATTGAGCAATAAGAACATTTGCCCTCCACAAAATGCTAGCTCCAATGAACTCTTTTTGTTGTAGATCACACGTAGGATTGAATTCTTCAATGTAATATTTCTTATTTCTACCCAACTCTTTTCCCCATACCTTTTTACGAAACTTCTCCATAACAAAATCTTTTAACTCTTCGCTATTTGTGGGACGAGCATTGAGGTAGATATTCTATTTTTGCATCCATGTATAGCTTTTTTTCATCCATGTTTTATTTATTTCACTCATGCATTCATTGAAGATAACATTAAGCCATCTACCTACTCTCATTAGCTCAATTCTTTTTAGCTATCTTATGAGCCGCACCATAGCAATTGCTTCAATGAGAGTTGTTCCTGTTTCACTTAACATTATCTCATACGGCACTGAACTTTTTATTTTGAACTTACTCACAATTAAGTGTTTTTGGATTTTCTCAATTTGTTTTTATTTTGAATATTAAAACTAAAAATGTAAAATTACAATAATTAAAGTAAAAAAATGAAAAAATAAGTAAAAGGTATAATTTAATGATTTAAACTATGCTAACAAATTTACACATTCAACTCATTACAATTTTATTTTAAACTTACTCACAATTAAGTATTTTTGGATTTTCTCAATTTATTTTTATTTTGAATATTAAAACTAAAAAATATAAAATTACAATAATTAATATAAATAAATAAATAAAGAGAGAGTAAAATTTAGTGATTTAAACCGTGCTAACAAGTTTACACGTTCACCTCATTGCAATTGCCTCGTATTTTAAAGGCGTATTGTTATATAATGAAAATTATTCATTCAAGTGTCATGTTCTTGAAGATGTTCTTTCCTTTATATATCCTTAAATTATTCATTTATGTGTCAGGTTTTTGAAGGTGCTTTTTCAATTTATATATCTTTTCATAATGATGTTGGTAGTGTTTAAAGTTATCGTAAGTTAGTGGTGTTTAAAGTTATAATAAGTTATTGGATTTGATTATTGTAGGAAAGGTGTATTTTATACTTCAATCTAAAGTTGATGTTTATTTTTTTTAATGTTTAATATGAAGTTTGATTTTATTGTTCAATATGAAGTTTTTTTTTTTTCCGAAGGTGGCAAAACCTATCAAACTCAGGTGTCAAACCAACAGTGAGGACAGCCATCTCTGGCTGCTATCCGCGAATGTCGGTTTGACTCATCACCGTTATCAAGGAAAACCACGCCACCTGTAATAACCCGCTGGTGGTCCGTAAGGGAGCAGGCTTTCACTCCTGCCAGATGCCTCTGGGTCTTGGGCCGTTAACCTGTTTCCTTACGTCCGAGGAAGACGAGCTCTTAGCCAAGCAGAAGCAGTTTTACGGCATACTCCAGGCCGGTTGTTCAATATGAAGTTGTATATATGAAGTTGTATATATCTTTTTATAAAATAATATTTATATTAACAAAAATAAAAAATATTAATAATTAAAAAATATTAATTATAAATAAAATATTTTAATTTCCATTTTAATTTTACAATTTTATATAGAAAGATAAAGTAGTTGAAAGATGTAAAAGTAATGTTATTGATATTATAAGATGTGTAATTTAATTTATGTTCAATAAAAATATTATTGACAATAAATAATTGCTACCTGTTAGAGTTAGTATTTGCATACTGCCATCAGTGATCAAAATTCCTCTTTTATATCATATTAGGGTTCCATTTTTAATTTTTTGTCATTCCACCTAGGTCCTTATTCAAAATTTTACTTATTGATGGTAACCTTATGTCAAAAAGTCCTACTCTCTCTCAAAAATCAATATTTGCTAGCTCCCCTTCATGTGTCTTACTGAGCATACATTGACCATAAAGGCTTATTTCATCATGTTTTGTGTCAGTCAAGTCCACATTGAGTCTGCTCATTCAAGGTCCCATTAGGTCATTAGGTATCATTCTTTCAAGGTCCAATAATACTCCATTTCACTACATAAAGCCAACCAAAAGTATGAGAGTGAGAAAAATAATATCCTTTTGTCATTTAAAGAGGATTGGTAAACATGTGGTTATGTTTTCCCAAATTCTAAATTTTATTCCAAGTATCAGTTCTACTTCAGATTGTAATTTTATTTCAAAAAATAGAGATGTAATATTTTTTTCAATTTATGTAATTTTATGTTCATTATATGTAATAAGTTTTTGTCATTCCACCTAGGTCATTCAAAAATTTACTTACTGATGGTAGCCCTATGTCAAAAGCCCTACTCTCTCTCTCAAAAATCAATATTTGTTGGCTCCCCTTCATGTGTCTTACTGAGCATACATTGAACATAAAGGCTCATTTCATCATGTTTTGTGTCAGTCAAGTCCACATTGAGTCTGCTCATTCAAGGTCCCATTAGGTCATTAGGTTTCATTCTTTCAAGGTCCAATAATACTCCATTTCACTACATAAGGCCAACCAAAAGTATGAGAGTGAGAAAAATAATATCATTTTGTTATTTAAAGAGGATTGGTAAACATGTGGTTATGTTTTCCCAAGTTCTAATTTTTATTCCAAGTATAAGTTCTACTTCATATTGTAATTTTATTTTGAAAAACAGAGATGTAATATTTTTTCCAATTTATGTAATTTTATGTAATAAGTTACTATTCCTGAGCTGTCAATTAAGAAAAATATGTGCCAACTCCATCCAAAGAAAAATCAAATGTGAAGGGTGCCAACACTTTAGCATCATCCACCTGCAAAGAGAAAACTCAGAAAGGAAATCAGCAACCATTTCAAAAAGGAGAAAAGAAACATTAGAAAGTGGGTTTTTAAAGCTAATGATCAATTTCACTCATGTATAAAGGCCTTCCTAGCATCTAACCCAACTCCATTTGCCTCCTATCATTGCTTGAGCAAACCCCAAAGCAACATTCCTCACGATTTTGGGTGAAATTAGCAAAACAAAGCAGGCACTGCGCACAGACTGAAGGCGATGCACACGGGTTTAAGGCATTGTGCACGGGTTGAAGGCACTGTGCATGCACTAAGGGTGTTGCGCACAGGTCAGATTTTTATTACAAGCTCTCAAACTGCAAACAAAGGTTCCTAACCTTCAGTGCATGGTTTCTAAGCCTCTTATCAAGTAAGTACAACCTTGTTCATCCCTGCTTACACCTCTCAAAGTCATCATTCATGCTACGAAGTTCATTATGTGAATTCTAAATCCTTGAAAACCCTAGCTTTTTTCCTACACCCCTAAAAACTATTCTGAAGATCCTACTCCCCTTCCCGCATCACAATAAACTCCATTCCTACCCTTGAGTTGCTAAATCCATATTCCAAGTGCATTCTCCCTTAAACCCTAAGTCCTAGGCAACAAAATCCCTAGGCAGCCATACTACATACCTGTAATTAAATATCAAATCCTAAATCCCATACACATTTCACTCCCCTATCACTTCCCTAAATTCCCTAATCCCTTCCTCCACTCCCTAAATTTTTCCTACCCCATTCCCACTCATATTTCCTAATCCCTAGGGTTTTAAAGCAAGAGGAAAGAAAACACATAATGGAGGAAGAAAACAAAGATTTTTTAGAGGAAGAAGACCAAGAAGAAAGAAAACCACACAAAGGAGGAAGAATATTAAGGTTTGAACTTACCAACACCAGAGAGTTAATGGTATCACCTATGACAGTCACTTCCTTCAAACATTTGGGATGTTTTGAATTTTGTGTGATGGTACAAAGAGTCCAAAGCCATCCTGTTTTGACTAGAGTGTTCATTTCAAATCTTGAAGACAATCAAGTGACCCTTGTTGGGGTAACCTTCACCATATCCTCAAACATTATTGTTGTTGTTACTGGAATACCTAATGTGGGTGAAAGGTAGTTTAAAGCTCAAAACCTAGATCATCAGTATTATGAGAAATATTTGAAGCCTCGGTATAGAAATGAGAGAGAGAGATTCTTCCCTTTCAGCGACCTTCTTGGTACATATTCTCCCATGATGAAAATCATCATGAAGTACTTCACTTGTGAAGGCAGATTTTCTAGGCTTTATTCATACCATATCAGAGTACTCATGCACTTCACAAGAGTCAGAATGCTCAATATCACTTATTATTTGTTTAGGAGTATTAAGAAAATGGCATACACAGTTCAGGGAAAAAGGTATGAGAAACAAATGAACAATATTTTCCATCACTCTCTGATCAAGATCATTGTCCTCCATCACCTTAACTAGCTGAACATTGCATGGGACACTTTAATTGCCAATCATATTTTCACTGCTCCAAAACCTCCACATGTTCAAGATATGCCATCTTCATCTCATCCCATTGATCATCATGATGAAGACACACCCCCTCCATCTCAGCCCACTACATCTATCCCTCCATCATCTCAGCCTATTTCACCACCATCATCACCATTTCATGATCATGCAGGGTCACCTAGCAGAGCTGAGGTCATCAAGCCTAAGAGGGCAATTTTGAGCACAATGGCGCATACTTATCAAAGAGGCCATAGGCAGGTGATTGCCCCACATATTGTGTGAGGGGCCCTGCCTTCTTCATAATCAAAGTAGGTACAGAAGGGAAAGCAAATGATGACAGAGGCAAAGGTTCAGGTAGAGATCCAGCAGCAGCAGGAGGACCTCCATGAGACAGAACAAGATTTTGAGCTTGTTGATATAAGTGAGCATGATGACTATGAGGACATGAGCATAGCCCTCAAGGGGAAGGATGCCAAGATTAGAGAACTCCAAACTAATCTTGACAAGGCCAGATTTGTCATTAACTTCTACAAGCAGGAGAATAAGCAGCTGAACGCAAATCACTTCATTGATGAAGTGAAATTCATAAGAGCACAAAGAGAGGCAGAAAAGGCTAAGGCCTTACTTCATGAAGCATATGGAAAATATGGTGATACTGATGAGCTAGAAGAACAAGTGCCAAGGAAAAGGCCAAGGACCAGAGGCCTAAAAAGAGCATTATAACTAGAAAAAACATAACGAAGTTGAACTAGCCAATGAGATTACCCTAAATGAGAAAATGTTCATAATGATCAATGAAAACAGGGAGCATTGGCTTGGGCAGGTGAACAACCATCTTGAAAATCTCCTAGTCAAGGCTAAAAGGGGCAATGACATATAGAGGAAGATGGCAAAGTGTTATTGCAAAAGGAGCCAAATAGCAAGGTCCAAGCTCAAGAAAATGAAGTCAAAGCTAGAAACCCTAAAGGTGCAAGAGGAGAAAGGAAAGTTGAATATCCTTGCTAAGGCCTCTTTCCATGCCTAGCACACTTCATCAAATACTCATACACCAATTTTGACAAGATTTTGGGCACTTTTGACATTTTTGGGTTTCTTTGCAATATTGGACAGTTTTGGCACAAGTGAATTGTCCTCAGCACAACGCCCTAGGCACTGCGCATCTCCTTGAGGCCTCCAAATGGAAAACCAAGATTACCATTAGATTCATAAGGCCAAGAACATAGACTTTTGACTATTGGCACTCCAAATTTGGACCATTGGACAGGGATAAATGGCCAAAAACACCTCAAATTTCACCTTTCTGCCCTCTTTTTCAGCTAGGCGATGCACACAGAAGCAGTCTTGGTAGATTGACATTTTGGAAGGTCAAATATTATCATTTTTGGGGACCAAGGGCATTTCTGGAAAGCAGACAGGATAATCTTTCCAATGAGCTATCCTGAGATAAATTTGGACATCAGCAACCCCTTCAAAAATCAACTTGAAGTTGGCGTTGCGCACAGGCTTAAGGTGTTGCGCAAGAGCACTGGCACTGTGGATAGGACAAATTCCCTGATTTTTTCACTATTTTGCTCCGATTTTGATTTTCACCTCTCGGAATCATTTTTCACTTATGTAATTGATGAAATAAATGTAATTATCATGTTTTTACTATTACCTAGGGTTAGTACATTAGGTAAATGGACTCAATGAGGTGTAATGAATCAGTTCAATTAAGTTAGGGATGAGTCACTTTGACCACCCTACACTCTAGCTATTAGTTTAGTTTTTGGTGGAACTGCTCCTCTTCTCATGGATTCGACCTCTGAGGCTAGCAGGAGTTTGTTTGAGGCCTATATCATGTACTTTTTCAGTGATTCTACAGGTTGGACTCCATTGGATGTTGTACTAGTGATTCAGACTTTGGCATGTAATATATTGGATGAGTTGCAGCTATTTTGGTGGGATTCCTGTGGCATGGTAATTTGACATTATTTCTTCTTCAGTTACATGTGTGTGAATGTTTTGTATTTTCCATGATCCATTTCACTTCTAAATATGTTTTATTTTCAAGGGTGATAAGTAGAATTCATCTTCTATGCTTTGTTTTGGGAAAATCATCATAATTTGTTTCATTTCTTTAGTTTAAAAAGAATTCATGATTTCCATGCTCTTTTTAGCACCTCATCAGTCTAAACCATTCCATCAATATACTACAAAGTGTTAAAGTACTTTCCTACCTTGCCCCATCAGATGTCTGAAAATCTGATTTTCTTTTGCCCTGACCTAGTTCACTCTCTGACCTAATTCACTCATCTAGTGACTACCCCAATCAAATCAAATCAAAACCCTGAGCTAATATATCTAGCCTAAAACCCTAATCCATTCAGTCCTCTTGGTTGTGATCCTTTGGAGAGAGCCCTCTTCGGCTTGGTAAGGCTAGCTACCAAGTCAAAAAATTGGTCTGTGGTTACCTCAGCTGGACTCTTCCTCAACCTTGTAGATCCAGAGGAGTGATAACACTAACCATAAATAAAATATTAAATAACATAGTTTCATTTAAATTTGATATAGAAAATAATAAATTACTTTAAATATAAAAAATTCTTGTATCTTTACTTTCCATTGTGAATGAGATATGCAATTTATTCCATTCTTTATGTGGAGTTGATATGTAATAATTACAAAATATTAATAACCAAAAAAATGTTTAATGTGAGTGATACATCAAATATTTCAATATGGATATTAAGTAGAAGATTTTAACATAAGAGAGAAAAAGAGAGAGAGAGAGTTTTTATTCCATTAATAGGTTCTACCCAATTCAAAGTATGCGGTAGATTTGAAATTCCCTTACTGATTAATAAAGTGTTGACATGTAATATTTTAAAAAATATTAATAACATAAATAACTCTCTCTCTATATAGATGGACATACATACATACGTACATACATATATATATATATATATATATATATAATTCCGAATATGTATATATATAATTCCGAATATGAGAGGGAATATATTAATATTTTAATGTGGAGAATGTCATAAATAAAATGTTTCAATGTGAACTATGTATATATTATACAAAATGTGTGAAAATATATTTTTTTAATTAAAACATTTTATTAGTGTTTTTCTCAAAACCAATATAGATCCATCTTAACTCTAGATTAACCAAGAACATAGAAGAATTAAATTTGCCGAGGTGGGAATCTTTCCTCAAGTTTTGTATTGAAAAGGAGGTTTGCATCTTAAGAGATTTGATCCCTCTTGGTGCTTGGTATATTGGGAGGTAATATAGATATATGTTGATTATATAAAGATGGGGAATGATATGATGCTCTCAAAAATTTCTAGGAAACACTCAATTATATGTAAAAGCATCATCGCTTCCTTAATCAAATTGTACATCTAATGGACTAATCTAAAAGGTGTTTCATAAAACACCTATGGAGACATTAAAATCCAAAAGCTTCAATTGTCCAAACCATACTTTTGAACACTAAAAGTAATAACATGATTTACAACCTAAAACAATAATAAAATATCTATATGAAATTTGGAAAAGAAATCAAGAAAATAATACATCTAACATAAAACTAATATATTTAAACAGAAATACATAAAAATAATACAATTGCAAAATCACCATTCATTATGAATCAAATTAGGGTTTCATGGAATGACGACTTACCAAAGGAAACATTAAAATAATACATCAAGTTGAAATATGGGCAAAGCAACCATGAAAATACTACATCAAACCTAGACAACATAAATGTGGATAGAACCTAGGTAAACAAAAAATGAAATATAAAACTATAAATCAAGTTCCTACCCTTATGGCATAGGCCAAGGTAGGCGACAAAGAGAAAAAAATACATCAAACCTAGACATCATAAATGTGGATATAACCTAGGAAAACAAAAAATGAAATAGAAAACTATAAATCAGGTTCGTACCCTTACGGCATAGGCCAAGATAGGTGACAAAGAGAAACTTCTTCACCTAAGGAATGATGTTTTCTTGAGATGGCCTTTACAAACCACCATGCATAGAAAGGTGATGTGTTGCGATCTTTAATTCAAGAGGCGCACTCACAAAGTTTCCAATGGCATGGTCAAGCATCCATTCCTCTAATGAATTCATCTCCTTCATACGTTGGTGCCTAATAATGACATTTTTAGGTGGTGGGTTCTAATTGACAAACATCACCACTAAAACGAAATGGTGAATTCAAAACACATATATAATTTGTAAATTGGAATTTGACATGCTTCAAAGTGCATAAATTTCCATGAAAAGGATGTTCGTATATCAGAAACAATACGGAACCACAACTAGTGAGGAGAATGTTGATATTGTTTGATCCCATGCATAGGAAAATGGTCCATTAATACATTTTATTATGAAATGTATATCGGAGGAGGAGAACAACAAGCAACCAAGAATAAGTGATCTTGACTCTTGATTTGCAATAAAATGTATGCTAGAGGAGGAGAACAAGAAGCAACCAAAAATAGGTGATCTTGACTCTTGATTTGTGACATCGATGAATCTCCTCCCTCAATCTGACTCATACAGCTAATCTTTTTTATTACAAAAACAAAAATTATGGAAGGCCCATTTGAGATGCATATCAATGAAACATAAAGTATGGAATTCAACATCACTCAAGACAATGAAACTAAGGATTCAGGTCCCTCTGTATCCTTGAAGCTTTCCTCGTGATGGAAAATGGCACCATTAAAACAACCACATAAGTTTTATTGATAAGGGTGAAGCCTAACTATTCTAAGTTTTTCCCTTTTCTCGAGAATTTGAGCTTATAATTTTGGGGAAGATAGTTATTTTTAATTACTTGAAATGTAGTTTTGAATTCATAAAAAAATTTGGAGTTTTGAAAACCCCACCATACTTTAATTATGCCAATAATTTTCAACCACAAATTTTGAAAAAACTCATTGAAAAATATACCTTTGAAAAATAAACTTTTAGACTGTCCTACTTACAAGTTTTTGAAACTAATAGTGTCAAGGTGTTGCAAAAAAAAATGTCATCTTGACATTCTTCAATCTGTGTGAGTCCATTACCACTCATACTTTCCTCCTTTGCAAGTCTTAAGCCTCAGTTCCTCATATCAAGCCTTGAAAATAAGAAAAAGCCCTCAAAAGTCTCTAAAACTCTGGTTCCACACTTTCTCTTTGCATCACCTGCGGTCCCGCACCTAATGGTCATGTCTCCTGCGCACCTAACCGCTTTGTCTCTGTGTTATGGGTGCGGACCCCTGTAAAGGTTAAAAGGCGTGAGTATATTCTAAAAAAACTCACTTTCAGTCATTTCTAGAAGCTTCTGGAAGGAATCTTGAGGTGGCAAGTTCGCTCGCCTAAGGTTCATGCATTCCATACCTTAAGAAGCTAACCCCTTGATGTGAGGAGCTTATCCCTTTGAAGGAGGACTCTATCCCTTCATAGGTGGACCTGTAACCTCCTTCCTCTGCACTATAAAATGAAGCATTGAGCTGGTTACTTGGGAGGTTGAAAGCTGAATATTTTTGAGGTGAAATGTTGTTGGAACTTAGTCTTCTTAGTTGAGTTTTTATGAGGAGAGATTACATACCTCTAAGATCTCATTTGGAGAAGTGCAAGGCTTGTCAAAGTAAAGGAAATTCCTGTTTCGGACCCCAGGAAGAGCTTGTTCAACATCAAGGCTGAAAAGGTTGTAAGGTTCTTCTACTTCAAAGTTAATACAAATAAGTTTGTTTTTCTCAATAAGCTGTTGATGTATGGTTTATTTTATGGATTCCTTGATCACCATAATAGACATGATTTATGATATTAGCTATGCAGGTGCTATTTGATGTTTGCTTGTTTGTGATTGCAGGTTCTCAAAAGGAAACTCTTTCGAACGGTTAAAGGATGGTTGCTACAAACTAGCGTTGGACTTAAGGTAGGGTCTTAACACCTCTATAGTTTTTATTTATGAATTGCATATGCTTATAGAAAGATAGATTTGTTTGTCTGCTTTTTGCTAGACTATCTTCTGATACTAGGGAGATCGGTCTTGTCCGCAAGATCGATTTATCCAGCCAACAAATTGGCGACTTCGCTTGGGACTCTGAATTTGGTTTTTGGTTTTTCTTTGTCTTTGACTTGAGAAACTTGTTCTCGTTTCTGGTTTTTGCTTGATGTGTGTTGGATTGGGTAGTTTTTAGAATTTGGATTATTTTTGTTTTTTTCGAATTTTTCAGGGGACTGCACTTTCTCTTTACAGACAGTGCGGGCATCTCCGCACTTTTCCTTTAATACACAGAGCGGTATCGCACCTAGTTCCTCTGGAAGCTTGCGGACCCTGTAAATTTTTTTGAAAAACTTAAAATGTTTTCTTCCAGTTAAGTTTAGGTTTCATTTAAGGTTTTTAGTGTCTACCCAGATCTGCATTCGTCCTGTTAAGAACCTCTTGTGAGTGAGTTCCAATGGTATTTTTGTTTTAGATGATTTTCTAGAAGTTTTGCACGTCTGGAGTGGTTTTCACTTGGTTTCTGTAGTGACTCAAAGATCAGAAGCTTGAGAAACCTTAGATTACCCTGGTGTCTTTTCGTCTTCTTGATGAGTCTAACTTGGTTTTGAAATCTGTTCTTTGCAAGAAATAGATTTACTTTTCTCCTTGCAAATCTTTGAACAAACTTTGTCATAAGTTTTGAATTTCATTTTTATAAAAGAAAACATATCTGGATGTTTTGATTGATTTGTTATTCTGAATGAATGAATCCTTAGTTTACTGAACAACTAAGTAAAACGTCCTCAAAAATAATTGAAGCTTTTATACAATTATGTTTTATAAGTTTTTAGATCTCAAAGATTAGTTTTTGTAGTTTTGAGTGCTTTCTAGAACTTATAGTTCTCTTTTGAAAGAAATTGTTTTTGTAGTTTTGAGTTTTGAAAAAGGAAAGGGATTTATTGTGAGCATAATTAGTAGTCTCGTTTTGAGTTCTTATTGAAAAATACAAAAATATTTTCTTTTCATTTACATGTTGAAAGAAAGAATTGTTTCTTAAATAATTGCATTCTTGAACTATTTCTTTTAGCTAGAAATTCTTTGAAAGAAAGAACGAATTGTTTATCATTTTAGGTGCATTTTTTAGTATTTTTGGAGTCGAGTCTTCACACCATCAAAGTTTCATTTCCATACCTATTGACTTAAAGAGAAACCCATAAAAGCAATGCTTAATTAAAATTGATCTAGTAATCTTTTTTAATTCTAACGCTCTTATCACCAATATAGCTTAGGCTAGTATCTTGGAGTAGGGAGTAATTAACTCTCCAAGATAGTTAAAACAAACAAGTAGCTATATCTTGCGGTAGGAAATAAATCAAATTGTAATTGATACATTCTGGGAAGCTTCTCTTAAAGGAGTCAATCATGAGATCATGTCCGAACCTTTGAGACAATCAAGTCTGTTTCATTGGGAAAGATAGAAGATTTGCCCGTATTATAAATGGTAAACCTCAGATTAACCATTGTCGAGGAGCCTGGGATGACTTGTTGGTAAACCTCGGATTGATCATGTCGAGGAGCCTTCAAGGGGATTAAGCTTTGTTACTCTACCCTTGTGCGTAAATCGAATCGTAGACTGTTCCCCCAGTTGTGTTTGTTGCTGTTGGTAACCTTAGTGTCCATAAACTTAAGATTATTTCCTAAGGTGACGGTGAAGGACGGGTTTCATTGTACCTGGAGCAGACGTCGACTAGACTCACTTGGACTCTCTGGGGGGTTCTCTTCACTCGAGATGGTTTTGTGAAAAAACTTGTGCCAGTCTGTTTCATTAAGCAGGTTGTCAGGGTAACTGTTCCAACTGCCCTTTTTGTATTAAAATTCTACGATGTTGGATTTCATCACCAACTAGTGTTTTTAGTACGGGAAGTTACTGTTTGTGTGTGGTTTGAACTCTTAGATTTATTAGGCGTGTGATTCAGTGGTTTGTTTCTTTAGAGACTTTAGGTGGTTTTATTAAAATTTTCTTTGTTTGCGTGTGAGTAATTAAATATTTAATCGTGGCTGAATTACCGAGACAATCTCGTAGACTTTGGGGGAAACCCCCTGAGTATACACCAATCCATCTTGAAGGGCTACGAGCTCTTGTATCACCTAGTGACAGTAGAGTTGGATCACCAGATGCCGGAGAGTCATCTTTAATTGTTCATCCTGATTATCAAATTCAAACAACAAAGTATATTTCTGAGCCAATTTCATTTTCCGAAGTTACTGGTAGTATTTCTCCTACCAGTGAATTAGCTGAAGAACTTGAAATTTCTGACCCTAAAACTGAACCTGCTGCTACTCCATCTTTAGGATTTTCTTCTCCAACTTCTAGTGGTCTTGGTTCACCCAAGGTAGGAAATATCATTACCCAAAATCTTCCTTCTGGCCTCATTTCTATTGAAGAACTTGTTAGTCCAGACGAAGACGTAACTCTTCTCGAAAATCAACCAACTTTAAATCTTAGGGAGTGTGAATCAATATTCTAGAGTCCTTTTAGGAGTGACGCTTGGTATGTATCATTGACAAATTTTTTAGAAAACCCAGGTCTTATTTTTTCACCACCTTGAATTCCTTTTCATCCTACACCCAAAGGTTATTATCCTCTGTTGAATATGTCGAGATGGTCATCTATGTTTTCCCAATCACCGGAAACATTTTTATATGGTGGTCCTTCTGTTCCTTTGGGGTACCAGTCACTCACTTGTACTTTTTCAGGAGCATCTCCTCAACCAATTGAACATGAGTTATCAACTGGTAATAATGGAGCTCAAGCGTTGAGCGCAGAAGAAATCCTTATGATGTCAGGTAGTATTCCAAATCCACAACCTCAAGGTAGTTAGTTATCGCCTGGGGGGCAACCCCAAGGTAGTCAGTTATCGCCTGGGGGAAACCTCAAGGACAGTACATACCTCAAGGTCAACCCCAGAGTCAGTACATACCTCAAGGTCAACCCTAGTGTCAATACATACCTCAAGGTCAACCCCAGTTCCATTACGTGCCTCAGGGTTATCAACCTCAAGGTCAGTACCCAACTCAAGGTTTCCAACCACCTTCTGGTCAACCATTTGTACAAGAAGTTGGAAATGTACCGCTTAATTATCAGCACTACGTTCAACTTGGTTATGGTCCTCCATATGCACAACCTTTTATGGGTCCATACCTTGGAATGAATATGGTGTGGGATCCATCTCAAACTCAACAGACTATCCAGCCTAATGTGCAGTTATCAAGTCAACCTGGACAACCTTTGGTTTCTGGTCCAACCCAGCAATCTGTCCAACCTATTGTTCAAACCTCTGCACCAAGTTTAGTTCAGCAGCTTGGGCCTAGTTCACCTCGAACTCCGCCTCAAACTTTTGCTGCAACTACTGCGGCTTCTGTTCAACCTACCACACCTGTTTCTGGAGTATCGGTAGCTCTGGTTTCTACTATTCCTGCATCAGTGCAAACTCCTTAAGCCTCTTTACCACAGTCAAGACCTACAGTTCAGACTTCGGTCTAGATGCCTGCAGGAAAAGCTGGTCCAAGTACGGTTGTCACAAGTCAACCGCAATTCATTTATCAACCATACCAGGGATAGTATCAATTCGGTCCTACTGTACAAAACCTAATTTATCAGTATCAACCGTACCCTGGCTATACTTATCAACAGTCTCAACAACCCCAGTTTGGTTAGGTTAATCCTGGTTTTCTGGGAGGTTATAACTTTCCTAATGAAAATCCAATTCCAGGTTATCCTGGATATCCTCTTCCTGGAGCTGGTCTTGTTACCCAAGGTTTTCGCGACCCTAATCGTCAGTTACCATTTATTGCAACTTTGGATTTACCTGATTTGTCATGCCTTACGAACGATCTGATTTACTATCTTTCGTATTGGCCGCCAATGCCTAATAAGTTGCCCAGTGATATCCCGAAGTTCGAGGGTAAGTCAGGAGAGGATCCGTCAAATCATGTTATGACTTATCACCTCTGGTGTGCATCTAATTCCATCATTGATGATTCAATTCGATTACGTCTTTTTCAACGAACTCTGATTGGTCTTGCTGCCAAATGGTACATTGAGTTACCACGAGGCTCTTTTTATAATTTTAGTCAGTTAGCCACTTCTTTCTTAACTCATTTTCAGTTGCCTGTCAGATACAACAATGGCACAGAATTGTTAACTTCACTAAAACAATCCACGTCCACATATATTTCTAATCATATTCATGAATGGCGACGTAGACGACATTTGGTGAAAGTTTTCATTCTGGATCAAATTTTAACAGAATGGTTCGTTAAATCATTGTTACCTAAAATCACTGAAGATGTAGCTAAGGCAAGAGTTGTTACTGAAGAGCAAGTCATTGCTCAGGCTCAGTACCTTGACCTCGTCGATATGCAGTCAGGTACTTTACATGAAAAAATCCCCGATCTTCCAAAACACGGTCAAATAACTGCAACTCCTTCAGAGTCTCATGTCATTGATGGTATGATTGGTTCAGTTAGTACTAAAATCAAGAAGAATTCTTCCAAGAATTCTTCTCCTATTATAACTTTACCAGATTCCCCGAAAGGAGACTCTTCCACTGAAATTTGTGCTGATATCCATGTCGTAGAATCATCTACGACCAAATAAAAATCTGGTGGTAAAAAGAAGGGAAAGAAGAAAAACAAACAAAGCTCAAAAGAGAAAACGGATAAAAATGAATCTACTGACAAAAAATGTAAACCTCGCTATCCTTGTTTCATTTGTGACAAGGATCATTTTACTAAAGACTGCCCACATCAAGCAGAGGTTTTGAAAATCGTCAAAGGTTCTCAAATGCCTGCTGTCTTGAAGGATCATTTTCCTAATCAAGATAGTAAGATGATCGATTCTTCCTCGAATGCTTCAGAAGAACCCATTATGATGATGTCTCATCTTAGGATTGCGACGCGATCGTAAGATCATGGTAGTAAAAATCATGTTGGTGGTTAAGAAGCAAAATCTTCTAATTCAAACCCATCAACTACAACTCCTTCTGGTTCTGATCCGCTACAGATCGAGAAACCTAACCTTGACTTAATAATCAAACCGCCTGCTAAAGGTATACTTCAAAAATCAGCTTTCAATCCACATGCGAGAGCTGCTCAGAATTATAACATTGTTGAAGATTTAGCTATTTCCCATTCAGCAATGTCGGCTTTGGAAGTGCTGCAATCATGCCCAACACAACGTAAATTACTATTGTCTACTATAGGAGCTATTGATATTCAGGATTCGAACCTAATAATCTTTGATTTAGAGAATAGTACACCCCGCCTACCTCATCAAATGGCTTTCCAGATTCCAGTGTTAGTCAAAAACAAACCTTGCGTTCGAATTGTGATTGATGAGGGAGCTTCTATGTGTATTATGTCAATCCAGTGTTGGAGATTGCTTGGTTCTCCTACACTCAATCCGTCTTCGACGATTCTGAAGGCTTTTGATGGTCGATGGTTCCATCCTTTTGGTATTTTGCAAGATTTACCTATAGGGGTCGAAGGCAAAACTGTAAATCTAGATGTGGAAGTGGTTGATGCCCCTCTAGATTACAACCTTCTTCTGGGTCGCAGTTGGTCTTACGCTATGACTGCTATTGTTTCATCGGTCTTTCAGCTTATCAAGTTTCCTCATAACGAAAAGATCGTTACGATAGACCAGCTGACTTATTTCTCATCCGACCCAGCCTCTTCAGATAGTATTCAGCATGTCGGTAAAACAACTATCCCTTACAAGGATGTTGGGGTAGGTTTGATTAAAGATTCTGGTTTACTAGGAACTTTTTCCTTCCCTCCTCCTAACGTATCGCCTTCTATTGCAACTATTCATATGATTTCATTGAACACTATTGCTTTTGATGATCCTTGGATCATACCTTTCGATTCTGAGGTGGATTCATTTGATGGCGTGATGCCTTTGAGTCCCTTTGAAATTGCATATCAGGTTGTACAGTCGTTTTCTGACTCTTGTTCAACCGAAACTGATCCAATGAATGTGGTCCATGGGGAATCACTTTCGATATCAACCTCAGCTTCAACAACATTTTCTGATCCTGTTCATACTGATGAGCAGATTCGTGAACTTTTGTCTGTTGATGATTTACCATGGGAAGATCTTCATCATCGATCTTCGTTTTACCTGGGCTTGGTCATTTTGAAAATGATTTTTCATCTATTTTTACTACTGACTATGTCAAAGAACCATAGATTCCATTACAAAATCCTGATTCTAAGTTAAATTTGGGGAATATCTATCGAACGGTTCCTATTGACATTTCAGTTAAACCCAGAATTATTGAAAACATTCATATAGGTGTTTCCTGTACGGACGGTGAAATCCAAACTTATAAAGCACTATTTCAAGAATTCCGCGACATGTTTGCCTGGTCATATGAAGAAATGCAAGGAATCGATCCATCAATTGTTGTCCATGAAATTAAAACTTACCCGGATGCTAAACCTGTCTGGCAACGTTTGCGTCAGATACATCCGAGAAAATCCGCTGCTATTAAAGTTGAAGTTGAGAAATTACTTCGAGCAGGTTTCATTTATCCAATTCCTTTAACTGATTGGGTATCGAATATTGTTCCTGTTAACAAAAGCAAGGAACGATAAGAATATGTATCGATTATAGGGATATTAATCGAGCTTGTCCTAAAGACAATTATCCAACCCCCTATATCGATCAAATTATTGATGATTGTGCTGGCAGTGAAATGTTCTCCTTTATGGATGGCTTTTCCGGTTACAATCAAATCAACATACTCCTTGCTGATCAACCTAAAACAACTTTCATTTGTCCATGGGGGACATTTGCTTATTGCAAATTACCTTTTGGATTGAAGAACGCTGGAGCAACTTTTCAAAGGGCTATGTCTTATGCATTTCATGACATCAAGCACATTGTGCAGCCTTATCTCGATGATTTACCTGCCCATTCATTACGTAGAGCCGATCATCTCACTCATTTACGAGCTATCTTTATGAGATGTAGGCATTATCGAATTAGGCTAAATCCACACAAATGTTTATTCTGTGTAGAAACGAGATGGTTACTAGGATTTGTCGTTTCAAAAGATGGCATTTGTGTCAATCCCTCGAAGGTTGAAGCTATCGTCAAATTACCTCCTCCTTCGACTCTTCGCCAACTCCAAAATTTGCAAGGGAAAGCAAATTTTTTACGTCATTTCATTCTTAACTACGTCGAGATAACAAAAGGTTTTACCAGGTTTTTGAAACCGAATGCTCCATTCCTTCGGGATGAAATAGCTGAAAAATCTTTTGATGCACTTAAACACGCGTTAACCCATGCGCCGTTATTGCATCCTCCCAATTACAATCAGGATTACTTTTTGTATCTCGCCGCTTCTCATTCCACCATTGGGATGGTTTTAGTTCAGGAAGATGAATTCAACAACGAACATGTGATTTATTATCTTAGTCGAACTTTGCATCCGACTGAGATTAAATATTCACATGTGGAGAAATTGGCATTGGCAGCTGTGCAAGCTATCCAAAGATTTCATCACTACATCTTATTACGCAAAACCACGGTAATTTCTAACTGTAACCCTATGATGTATATCTTTACCAAACAATTGCTAGGGGGAAAGTATTCCAAATGGATAGTTATCCTGTAGGAATTTGACTTGGAATTCAAAAAATCTAAGGCAAAGAAATCTTTGGTTTTTTCCGAACTGATGTGTGATTTCCCGTGTACTGATACTAAAACTGTGGCGAAAGAGCCCATTGCGGATGAATCCTTGTTTCTTATCAGTACTCTTGATCCATGGTATGGAGATATTATTGTTTATCTCCAAACCCAATCTTTTCGGCCTGAAATCTCACGATCTCAGTGACAAAAAATATGTTTCCAATCCCAACAATACAATGTTATTGGTGATACACTCTATCGTCGTGGGGCGGATTCTGTTTTCCGACGTTGTCTAACTCATGAAGAAGTTGAAAAGGTTCTCAATGACTGTCACTTTGGAGCATGTGGCGGTCATATGTCTGGGTATGCCATAGCCCAAAAAATATTGCGCGCTAGTTATTTCTGGCCATCCTTATTCAAAGATTGTATCTATGCAGTCCAGAAATGCCACAATTGTCAAATTTTTTATCGTAAGATGCGTGCTCCACCCGATCCTCTCCACCCTATAATTGTTGTCGGTCCTTTCGCAAAATGGGGTATTGACTTTATTACATGTAACCCTCACTCGGCCGAGGGGCATGCGTATATCATCCTAGTGGTAGATTATTTTACTAAGTGGTCCGAGGCGATGCCTACATTTTCGACAGACGGCAAAACTGCTGCAACTTTCGTATTCAATCATATAATTGCTAGATTCAATGTTCCTCAAGCTATTATTACTGATCATGGAAGTCACTTTCGAAACATCATGATGATTGAACTGACAGATCAACTTGGCCTGCGTCACGATAATTCTACTCTGTATTAACCACAGGCTAATGGTCTGGTTGAAGCTATCAATAAAATTTTAATCACTATGATCCAACGAATCATTAGTATTCATAAGTCGAAGTGGCATAACATGTTATTTTCAGCACTTTGGGCATATCGAACCTCAGTGAAAACATCAACTGGTTTCACTCCTTTTCAACTGGTTTACGGTTTGGAAGCAGTGTTACCTATTGAATGCGAAATTCCGTCATTACAATTAGCCATAGAATTACTCCCAGCCACTTCTGAAGGGGAGAAACATTTTTTGTACTTAGCTCAGCTAGATGAGAATCAATGCACTGCTGCAATAGCAATCGAGACTCACGCGAAACGAATAAAAGCTCAATACAACCGAAATGTTACCCCTCGTAATTTTTTGGAATGAGACCTAGTTTTACTATATGATCAAGCAAACGATAAGCTAGGCGCTGGAAAATTTGTACCTAGGTGGCATGTTCCTTATATTGTTAAATGAAAACTGGGAAAAGGGGCCTATGAATTGGTAGATTTTGACGATGTCTCTTTGGGTAAACCCAGAAATGGGCTTTATCTGAAGAGATATTATACTTAAATTTCGGTGTGGAGTTTTTTGTTAGATTAGTTTCTTTATAGCTGGTGTGTTTTAGATTAGAAAAGTGTGCTTAGTTTTAGAGAGTGCTTTTATCATTGTTCCTGCTTATCTTGATTTTACTCTTGATATTGCAGATGTCGACGTCTCTTCAAACATACATTGGTTTCGTTGATGGTGCTTATCGTAGTACACGAAACATTTCTTCCGCAGCTTGGGTTATCTATTCACCCTCTGATGAGTTAGTATCTATGCATGGGGTAAGCCTCGGTCAAACAACGAATAAAATTGCAGAGAATAGTGCAGTGATTGAGTTATTATCTGAATCCATCTCATTTGGGATTCGGAGTTTGATTGTTAGGTTAGATTCTGAACTCGTTGTATTACAACTTAACAGGGTTTATGCCATTAGAAATCCAGTGTTATTAAGATTATTTTTGAGAGTTTGTCTCTTGGAACGTGAATTTGATTACGTTGAATATCAGCATATTCCAAGATATTTAAATACATTAGCAGATGCAGTTGTTTCTCGTATGATAAATAGACATTTGCAATAATCAAAACAGTAAATTTAAAAACATTCAATAACATGTTACACAAGATAGCCGGTAATAATGATATATCATAGCATAGAAGAAGTGTGTCAAAATATACATCGTCTTCGATCATAGGTTGAAAAACACCTTATGATCGACAAAATGATAGTACAAAAGGACAAAATTTCGTATGAGTCTACAAAAGCGATCATCCTATCCCTGGTGATGATCACGATAAGAAACCACTGCTCGGGCCACCCTACAAAGGAACCTCCTAAAAGGTCCTGGGACCCCAATCACATATCGCTGTAACCTAAGTGGAATATCATCTATGCCAGTCTCTGGAATATCTGTTGTCAAACGCTCTAGATGATTCTCCAAATCGGTCAGGATCTCTGTAGATTGGTCCTGTGGGGCTAGTGCTGCTGCAGCTGGGTGTCTCCTCTCATAAGGTTGGAGAGCGGTTGGTCATCGTGGACCCACATCTGCATTTAAAAACTTTTTATTGTCAGTTTTGGACGATTTAAAAAACAAAAAAAAATTAGTTAAAACTTAGAAAGTGTTGAAAATGATTTTACCTGAATCATCCCACTGCTCTCCTGGTGGAAAAATCATGTCTGGGTCACCGCGATAATCCATCTCGGCATATGGAAAATCCTGAATCACAAAAAGTTGGTTGCTCAACCAACGAAAATACTCAGGCGAAAATCGAACAACCTTTGAACCCTCCTCAGAGTGACGGGCCATCAAAGCAACCCAACGCATTATTCTAGGCTCTCGAGGAAGACCAACCTCAACAAAAAGCTGCTGTGGGACTAGCATAGGGACCTTCTCTAGACCAAAGCTCACAAAAAGGAAACCGTATCCAAAGTTTTTCAGTTGTCCGTTCTTTACTCTGGTTAGTTGGCCTTTTACATTTGCCAACACAGCTTCGCACCAGTTGAATATGGTACCTCGATAACAGTCTACAACCATCTGCATCTGGGATTCAGTAATCACATGCAATGCTGCACTCCCGCATAGTCTGGTGACAGTAAATGCAATAACCTTAAGTTCAGGACGATCGATAGTTTTAATATCGATCCGTTTGTCCTTTGTTTGATCATTGCAAAACTCTAATTGGAGACTAGTGACAGACTGGCCACCTGGCCTAGTCCCAAAAAGAGATAATCATTCGCCTCTCTTGGGCAAACCAGTCAAAAAATATATGTCCTCTAGCACAATTTCAAGCTGATGGCCACCAATTACGAAACACTAGTCCTGTATGTTCCACCTGTCTACTAGCCATTGCAAGAAGTCTACTTGGGCCCTCATGCCTAGTATGGCTCAAAACTTAAACAGTTCGCATGCTTTCAATGCCTGTATGGTGGTTGGATGATTTATTGCGGTAAGATCCACATCCTCATGCTCGCGTTCCTGCCAAATAAGCATTTTGAGTGTCCTATAATGCAAAACAGACATGTTAGAACAATTTTGTTTGGAAAATTTTGGGCAAAAATGGAGAAAAATCAATTTTAAAATTCATTTTCGCGGGGTCCGCACCCGCCACTTATAGACAGTGCGTAGGTCCGCATGGGCTATAAGCAACAAGTGCAGACCCATGACTTTTTTCTTTGTAGAAAAAAGTCGGGGTCCGCAGGGGGCGCGTGTTGCACCTGCAGACCCCCACGAGCGAATTTCTAAACTAATTTTTCCCTTAAAAATCAAAATTAAAGCCTAAAAATGAAATGTAAACGGTTAAAATGCAAGATAAAGAGGATGTGGATTACCTGGAGCTGACGGTTTTCGATTCCAACGGACGGATTTTCCAGAATCTTCATAGGAAGTTTTTTACCCAAAAGCTCTCACTTCTCACTCTGAAATCAAATGGTAAAAATGAACTTGGAAAAGCCCTTTTTATAAGATTTTTTGAATAAATGAATTTTTAATTTATTTATTTTTCACTTTAAAAAGGTAACTTTTAAAATACGTTTTTATTTATCTTAAACATGTATGAGTAATGTTTTGATTTTTTGTGTAGAATATTGGATTTTTCAAGGAAAATTGATCATTTTTCAACAAAGAGTACTTTTATCACTTTTTCGAACTCTTTCAAAAATTTACGAAAAAGTGAAACATTGGAGTCCTCTTTAAGCTCTTTTCTGACTCGTAAAATATGAAAAGATTGCCGAGTTTTTCCTTTTTTAACTCGTTAAACGGAATTAAAAGGGCAGTCCACTTACAGCTCTTTTCTGACCGTATAAACATGAAAAGATCGCCGGACTTTTGTCGTTTCAAGTTCGATATTGGTTATAAAATGACGTGTCTTCGATCGCTTTTTTACTTTTTCGGATCGGAGCCACTAATTATGAAAAGTACTCCTTGATCGTAATGGTCAAGCGGTTCTCTCAAGTATTGTTTTATACTTTTTCGAGCTTGAGGGACACAAATTTACAAAAAAGGACCCCCATGGAGTTTTCTTAAGTTTTTCTTCTGACTCCCTAAAATTGAAAAACACCGAGTTTTTCCTATACTGGACTGGTTAAAATTTAACAATAAAGGACCTGTTCAATTTTAAACAAGAACGAACCACTCCTTCTTAGGGTTTGAATTTTAAACTAAGTTGGACTCATCCGAAGGATGAGCTTATAAACAAGCAAATGTTATCCTCCTCAAGCTTGTCAAAAAATAAAGAGGTACTTGCCAGAAATGGTGGGGGAAAAGAGAGAAAAATGAACCTATTTGTTACACTTTATATTTTAGAAAAACAGTTAACCACTCTTGAACACGACACTTTTTGTTCACCTGGGTTGGGAAATCCCTTGCCTAACAGTTAATCAAACCATATTGAAAGTATTCAGTCGGTTTCTAGGTATTAGCTTTGGGTCAATTGTCACCAAACCATCTGCAGTGTCGTTATGTGTTCAAGAGGTCAGTTCAAATAAATCATTCATCTGCAAAATATCTGTCATCCATTTTGACCATTCTTGAGTCAGTCCTTGCCAATATATTTCTTCAAAACTTGATCTATGATTTCGTGTTGTGGGCTTGCCTACGACAAATCGCTTTCTATCGACTTCAACTCATTATCTAGAAAGATGATTTAGAAATCGTCAGTACCTTGAAATCTGCATGCCCTAATGGCAGGTTTCTCGCCTTCGACGATAGGTTGCATCATTGACCTTCGATCAAAGGATTCTATGACATGTTCAACATCAGCTCATTTATTCACATTTCATGGATTGTACTGAGTACTTTGAGAGCCATTAACATTACTGGTGGTTTCATCTCTCACATTTGTTAACAATTCATATCATTGATTGGTAATCAAGTGGTTTCTACCATGTTCGACTTCGACACATTCATTCACATGGATAGGATCGTACTAGTTCGGGAAGTAGAAATCAAGACCCTGGATAGACTAGTTTCTACCATCCAGGCTGCGAGAAATTTTGTTATTCATTATACAGTGGACTATTCATAAACAGATGGCTGCGCCCATACTGTGTCTACATATGTCTATACTTTTGATGTATTACAAAGTCATTCCTGTATCAGAACAGTTTAGTTAGTTTTCTAGTCAGTTTTGATCTGAGTATGGGAATGCCTATCTCAGCGATGATATGTTCACATATATATATTTTGCATTGAATGTTTTTACAGGTTCCCACTAAGGTGTCCATAGGATGATCCTTGAAATGATAAAGTACTTCACTCTTCATAGATGACAAACTCTATCTTCATCTATTACAGACTTCGCACTTTAGGGGGCAATCTGTTGCACAAAAAATTGTCACCTTGACATTTTGCAATCTGTGTGAGTCCATTACAACTCATACTTTCCTCATTTGCAAGTCTCAAGCCTCAGTTCCTCATATCAAGCCTTGAAAATAAGAGAAATCCCTCAAAAGTCTCTAAAACTCTCGTTCCGCACTTTCTCTTTGCATTACCTGCGGTCCCGCATCTAATGGTCATGTCTCCTGCGCACCTAACCGCTCTGTTTCTGTATTATGGGTGCGGACCGCTATAAAAGTTAAAAGGCGAGAGTATATTCTAAAAAAACTCACTTTCAGTCATTTCTAAAAGCTTCTGGAAAGAATCTTGAGGTGGAAAAGTTCGCTCCCTTAAGGTTCATGCATCCCGTACCTTAAGAAGCTAACCCCTTGATATGAAGAGCTTATCCCTTTGAAGGAGGACTCTCTCCTTTCATAGGTGGACCTGTAACCTCCTTCCTTTGCACTATAAAATGAAGCATTGGGCTAGTTACTTGAGGGATTGAAAGCTGAATAATTTTGAGGTGAAATGTTGCTGGAACTTAGTCGTCTTAGTTGTGTTTTTATGAGGAGAGATTACATACCTCTAAGATCTCATTTGGAGAAGTGCAAGGCTTGTCAAAGTAAAGGAAATTCCTGTTTTGGACCCCAGGAGGAGCTTGTTCAACATCAAGGCTGAAAAGGTTGTAAGGTTCTTCTACTTCAAAGTTAATACAAATAAGTTTGTTTTTCTCAATAAGCTGTTGATGTATGGTTTATTTTATGGATTCCTTGATCACCATAATAGACATGATTTATGATATTAGCTATGCAAGTGCTATTTGATGTTTGCTTGTTTGTGATTACAAGTTCTCAAAAGGAAACTCTTTCGAACGGTCAAAGGATGGCTGCTACAAACTAGCGTTGAACTTAAGGTAGGGTCTTAACATCTCTATAGTTTTTATTTGTGAATCGCATATGTTTAGAGAAAGATAGATTTGTTTGTCTGCTTGTTGCTAGACTATCTTCTGATACTAGGGAGATCGGTCTTGTCCGCAAGATCGATTTATCCGGCCAACAAAAGGATACTTACAAGTGTTTAGAATACGCTACTTACAAGTCTTTAAAACTAGTGATGGAAAAGTGAATTGGACCCTGGATTCAAAATTTACTTTTGATAGGGTAAAAAAATTAGAATTTACAATAGCATCCAGTTGTGACTTAACACAAGGCTTGAAATTCATATATAAATTACAAATTGCACATAAATGATTCCCAGTAGAGGTGGATCATGAGTTGGTAACATATCATGACCCTAATAAAAGCATTGTCAACAGCAGTTTGACCCTATAAATAGTGTAGGGTTGTTAATTTTTATTAGAGATTTATGTGTTATTGTGACTAATATGTTGATTTTTAAGTAGTTTGGGAGGTACTCCAAGCCCTAGGGTTCAGGGTTTGGAGGGTGAAGCGCCACAAAAAAATCGTCAAATCCAAGTTGTCCTTAGTGAGTTATGAATTTTTTAATTTAAGGAGTGGGCATGGACAACAAGTGTTAAGGTCGGCCTAGTGTTATAATGGCCTAATGACAGGTTCTCAAGCTAATGTGGACGTCTTAAAGGAGCCCTCCTTTAGTGTATACAAATGAGGTGAGGTGAATTCATTTGAACACCTCCAAGGTGGAACATAAGGCAATGTTGAGGCAAGAAAGCAACTCGTACTTGGAAGAAGGATATCCTCAGATTGACTGCAGGCTAGGAGGCACTCAACGAAGGAGGAAAAGGCTTGGTTTGAAGCCTTTACGTGACTGTTTTGAGGGATGGACTATCCTACAACAGGGCTGAGAGGAGAGGGTTGTTTTGGAGGACAGTTTGGGTGTCTTTAGGTGTGGTTTTCTTATAGTAAACAGGCCGCAACCCCTAGAGACTACTGTGTAGAGGCCACAGACCTATTTGTGACTGGGACAGGGGCCGAGAGGTTGTTCTGTGGGGCAGAACAGGGTGCAAGCCTTGAATCCTTACACAAGTGCCAGCATGGGCTTATAAAGGGTTGATTTGTGCCTATAACAATAACAAATGGACAGGGAAGAATTGTAGAGGAAGGCTGCAACTGGAGATGGAGATGTGATGGGTGCTTTTGTAGGGCTGACATGGAGCTACAAGAAGCCCTAACCAGATCACAATGACTACAACATTTTAGTACCAAACCAGAGGTATGTTTGATATGATTTTTGCCTTGTGTTGGGTCAAGGGTTGACCAGTTTGGATCAAGTTTGTTGCAGCCTATGGGAGCCATGTCTTAGGGTTGTCTTGGGTGCTAAGAAACCTTAACTAGGAGCAGATCTTACAGTGGAAGGATTGGGTGCCATTGGACTAGTGGAGGGAAGCATGTTGGCAACCCAAAGTAGCCCTGGACAACCAGTCGTAAAGGGAGGTTGACAACTAAAGTTTGTGTGAAGTTGATGAGCCTAATGTGCAGTACATTAATGGACTAGTGGACTGCTAGATTGGCAGATTGGAGCTCAGATATTGGCCATCCTAGAAGAGTAGAGTGGATCAACCCATGTTCACTGTAGCAGAAGTGACTTACAACATTGATAAGTGGTAGCCCTCTTGGAGACTCTATGTGTTGTCTCTTGATGGACTAAGGGGCACTAGAGAGCAAAACAAGAGCGAAGGACCGACAGGATGGGATACGACATAGAGGGTGAAACGAGATTGTCATTGTATCTTGTATTATTGTAATTATGGATAATTGAGGGCTATTATCCCTTGTATGGGAGCCCTAGACAATTGTATTATATGTTGTTTAATATAACGAAGTTGAGTTGAAAATTTGTAAAAAGTTGTTTATACTTTTGCATGTGTGATTTACTGTTATTTATATTTCGTTGTGCAAAGTAGCTTTGTTGAGATTCTTGGTTTGGCAACGTCAAAGATTTTAAGATTCTATCCTAGACCTAAGATCGTGGAAATTCAACATGGCATCAGAGTGTGTTTGAGCTACCTTGGGCGATAGTGAATTAGAGTGTGCACAACAAAGTACAACTTAAGAGGGAGTTGGTCACATTGTAGGTCAATGGCTCACTACAATATCGAAGTTGCAGGCTAGTCTCTCGTATGAAGACAAGTTAGAGGGATTGTCCAACTATAGTCCATGGAAGGAAATGATCAAGTTGGTCTTGCAGGTCAACATGATTTGGGAGTTCGCTGAAAATCCATCAAGAAGCCAACTGAACCAAAGGAGCTGGAAGTGCACGACGATTTAGATATGAGGGCAAGATTGATCATCCTTGATGGTGTAAAGGATCCCTTAATACCTCATTTGTCCGGGAAGAACATTGCACATGAGACGTGGATGGATCTTCAAAATTTGTTACAGAATAATAACGAGAATCGGGTATTGGTATTGGAGGAAAAGTTGAAGTTCACCAAGATGATACATGGTGAAGGAGTCACTTCGTATCTGACGAGATTGTCTCAAGTCAAATATGAGCTTGTTGTCATCGGTGTGGCTATTTTAGATTCAGATATGGTGAGAATTTCTTTGAAAGGGTTCACTGAGAAATGAAAGCCATTCATTAAGGGGATCGTTGCCAGACTAGAATAGGCTTTGGGACGACTTCATTCAGGAAGAGTTGCGAGAAGAGGATCTTCATCCAAAAGAAGAAGACTTTCGATGATGATGTGGCACTTGCAGCACAAATGAAGGGTAAGCAAAAGAAGGACTCGAGTAAAGGCAAGTGTTTCAATTGTGGCGAGATGGGTCATTTTCCGTCAAGATGTCTGATGAAGAAGAAGGGAAATGATGAGAAGAAGAAAGGAAAGCAGGTCACCGGTGTTGCCACTTTTGCTAAGATAAATTCTCTCACCAGAAGATTGGAGGAGGAAGGGTTTGCTATGATCTTTCATTTCTCGCAGCATACTATCAATGACAATGGATGGTACGTGGATAGTGGTGCGACAAATCACAGGAGGTTTTCAAGACTCTAGTTAAATGGGGCTCAAAGTTGCACATGGTGTTGGGCGGAAAGAGTTAGAAGGAGATTCGAGGATCGAGAGTTGTGCCATTCAAGATGGAGACAAGATGGGTGATGTAGGTCCAGGATGTACTGTTTGTACCAAGACTTAGATATAGCGTGATATTTGTCTCGATGATTGAGAAGAAGGGGTTTGAGGTCTTGTTCCAAGATAAGACTCAAGCCTAAAGGCTCTAGCTCCACAGGTATTGTGATTGGAGTTAGAAAGCATGGTCTATACATGTTGACGGGCATGCCTATGGATCATGGGAAGAAGAAGTAGGAGGACCAAGTGTAGGTTCCAGAGAAGCAGGGGCAGGTGTAGGCTTAGAGGGGCAAGTACAAGTTCCATAGAAGAAGGTCCAGGTTCTAGAGGCTCAGAAGGAGTCGAGTTCTAATGGGAGTTTGCAGATTGAGAGGGAGACTTTGTTGCCTAAGAAGAGCGCGTGGTCAGTGGGGAGCAAGGGTACTCCTACAACTACCAAGGAATCATGGAGAGAGTGGAAGACATTTCAGGAAAATAAGCAGTAGCAAGAAGATTCTAGTGACATCGACACTTTCGAGAGAGTCGTAGTTCATGCTACAGGGATTGCTATAGTGGTAAGCGCTAAGAGTTGAGCGAGTGTTGCAAGTAGCGATGACGATGATGAGTTACTTCCTAGTCTTGGAAGTACCTCCCTTGCTAAGAGGGAGTGTTGATTTTTGAGTATCTTGGGAGGTACTCCAAGCCCTAGGCTTCGTGGTTTGGAGGGTGAAGCACCACAAAAGTCACTTGTGGGCTTGGAACCCAAGGTTGGAGTTTTGTACCCATCGGTTTTTGAGCCAAAATCATGAGGCATTTTGGATATGATAGAGGATGGCGAGGAGAATCCATCGCTTCAGGAATCGTCAAAATCAAAGTTGTCCTTAATGAGTTATGAATTTTTTAAGTTAAGGTTAGCGATGGATGACAAATGTTAAGGTCGGCCTAGTGTTATAATGGCCTAATGACAGGTTGTTAAACTAATGTGAACATCTTAAAGGAGCCCTCCTCTAGTGTATAAAAAGGAGGCGAGGCGAATTCATTTGAGCACATATAAGGTGCAACATAAGGCAACGTTGAGGTAAGAAAGCAATTCATACTTGGAAGAAGGATATCCTCAGATTGGCCACAGGCTAAGAGGCACTAAGTGAAGGAGGAAAAGGATTGGTTTGAAGCATTTACATGATTGTTTTGAGGGCTGGACTATCCTACAACAGGGTCGAGAGGAGAGGGTTGTTTTGGATGACGGTTTGGGTGTCTTTAAGTGTGGTTTTCCTATAGTAAACAAACAATAGCCCCTAGAGACTACTGTGTAGAGGCCACAAAACTATTTGTGACTAGGATAGGGGGTCGAGAGGCTATTTTGTGGGGCAAAACAGGCCGCAAGCCTTGAATCCTTACACAGGTGGCAGCATGGGCCTATAAAGGCCTGATTTGTGCCTATAACAATAGCCAGTGGACTAGGAAGAATTGTGGAGGTCGGTCGCAGCTGGAGATGGCTCTGTGAGGGTGCTTTTGTAGGGATGACGTGGAGCTACATGAAGCCCTAACCAGATCACAATGACTACATCAATTTAGCACCAGACCGAAGGGATGTTTGATATGACTTTTTCCTTGTGTTGGTTCAAGGGTTGACCAGTTTGGATCAGATTTGTTGCAGCCTTTGGGAGCCATGTCTTAGGGTTGTCTTGGGTGTTAATAAACCTTAACTAGGCACAGACCTTACAGTGGAAGGATTGGGTGCCATTACACTGGTGGAGGGTAGCGTGTTGGTAGCCCAAAGTAACCCTTGACAAGCAGTCATAAAGAGAGGTTGACAACTGAAGTTTGGGTGAAGTTGATGAGCCTAATGTGCTTGATGGACTAATGGACTACTAGATTGGAAAATTAGAGCTCAGGTATTGGCCAACTTAGAAGAACAGATTGGATCATCCCGTGTTCATTGTAGCAAAAGTGACTTGTAGTAGTGATAGGTCGAAGCCATCATCGAGACTCTATGTGTTGTCTATTGATGGACTAAGGGGCACTAGAGAGCAGAATGGGAGCGAAGAACCGACATGACGAGATATGACATAGAGGCTGCAGTGAGATTGTCATTGTATCTTGTATTCTTGTACTTGTGGATAATTGAGGGCCATTATCCCTTGTATGAGAGCCTTGGACAATTGTATTATATGTTGTTTAATATAGCAAAGTTGGGTTGGAAATTTGTAAAAGGTTTTTTATACTTGTGCATGTGTGATTTATTGTTATTTATATTCTAATGTGCAAAGTAGCTTTGTTGGGATTCTTGGTTTGGTAGCATTAGATATTTTAAGATTCTATCCTAGACCCAAGATCATGGAAATTAAACATAATATTGTTGGATTATCTAGAATTTAAACATATTTAGTTGTATTTATATTAAATTTAAAATTTCAAAAATTGATTTGTAAATTATACTTTGAAGATGGGTTGAACCTCTTGAAAATTATTAGAGTGGTTCAATTTTTATGACTATTAGGATGGACATTGTTCATATAGTGCAACATATATTAGTAAATACGATCGCTTTAAATTAAATATTGATTCTATTTGTTTTTTATAAACATGTTTTATTTAAGTAGATACAATTCATCTATTTATTTTTATTGATTTTTATTTTTGATTTATGTATTCTAGGTGAATTTTAAGTTTTAATCTTGACTAAGGTCACATCTTTTCATTTATTTAAAGCATGCTTTCATCATGGTCACTAGCATAATCCATTCAATGATAAAGAACATGATCCCTATGATCCAACTTGTCATTATGTGATTCTTTCTTTCTTTATCTTAACTTTTTCCTTTTCCATAAACCTATCTAAATATAACACGAATTGAGGACTTTGAAACAAATAGTGCTATCTAATCTAGATTTATTTTGTCAAATACTACCATCTAGTCTAGATATATTTTGTATGCCTTTGTGATTACTTCCATGCTAACTAGTTTGAGCAATATATATTTCTATGTTTACTAGGAGTTAATAATTGTTGTTCTAAGGATAGAAATTGCATTTATGAAAGATATTGAAAGGAAAATGCATACATTAAGCAGCAGAAACTTATAGATGGTCTAAACATTATCTAAAGAAAGAAGATGGAATATGTTGTGGTCATGCCCTAAAAAGTGCATGAGAAGAATCAAGATGTGTCTTAAGCATTTCGATGTAGACTTAGATTTTTGGATATGGACATTAAGAGTAGATAATCATGTGTAAATTACCACACCATCATTTAATTTACCTATATCACCTATGCAACTTGAGAAAATGATATCTTGATGAGAATGTGACACTCAAAGTACAATTAATGATGAGAAGGTGTCACTCAAAGTACAAATGATATAGACGAGGATGACAAATTTACTCAAATGGATCCTAGATTAATGTTTAGTGGTATTGTTGGATTAAATGTAATATATGATATTCATTGTTTGTGGAAATTAATGATTTTTTTTTGTTGAATTATGATAAAAATATAATTGAATTTTATTTCTTTGCATATGATTTGTGTTTAGATGATTATCATATTCATGATGTTATATTAATATGTGTTTACATTTATTATATTGATGTGATGCCTATATCTTTGATAAATGTAAGTTGATGTTATAATATTATGATATTATTTCATGATGTGATAGACCTGTAAATTACATTTAGTATTTTATAACCTAATATTTTATAATGACATGTGTGAGCATGTGGAATTCATGCCTTTCAGGATGTTGTGAAGACAATGACATAAATTTTTTCATGAATACATGCAAAAGTTAACATGTGGATTTTTCTATGATACAATGATGTTGTGATTATAACTAATCCAATAGTTGCATGTTGTGAAGTGGTGATTGATGAGAAATCAATTAGTGGGCCAATAGGGTAGGTTTATTTGATGACCTTGTAGTAGTATACCTATGAGGGAGAATATATACAAGTAACACCATATGGGCTTGGGGCAAACTCAATCCACTAATATACGAACTTTTCTTACTATGTCCTCAATTACCCAAGCAAACAAGATGATATTTTCTCATTCTCTTTCTTAGAATCCATTAATGATAAAGGAAGGACCGGGTCCCTAAGATCCACTTATCATTATGGAATTCTTTTTTAACTTATTTATTATTTATTTTCTTTTCTAGTTCATATATATATTTTTATATTATTGTTATTATATTTCTTATAATTTAATATGTTGCATTACATACCCCCTTCAAGGAACTTCATTATGAGGTTAACTTATATATTTTCCATATAAAATAATGTCTAATGTAACTAGTGTAAGGGCAACCAAGGTGATTACAAGAGGGATAAAAAAATTACATCAAAACACTAATGGAAGCATGAGTACTCTCAATCTCTTCTTCCCCAATTTTAGAATCTTGCTTACATCCTATCAATTAATAAAACCCCAAGGCTTGAGACCTCTGCTTATAATTATGGAATTCGTTTTTAACTCATTTATTATTTTTTTCTTTTCTAGTTCATATTTTATTTTATTTTTATTTTTTTTATATTATTGTTATTATATTTCTTATAATTTAATATGGTGCATTACATACCCCCTTCAAGGAATTTCATTATGAGGTTAACTTATTTATTTTCCATATAAAATAATCTCTAATGTAACTAGTGTAAGGGCAACCAAAGTGATTACAAGGGGGATAAAAAATTACATCAAAACGAAGCATGAGTACTCTCAATCTTTTCTTCCCCAATTTTAGAATCTCGCTTACATCCTATCAACTACTAAAACTCCAAGGCCTAATACCTCATATTCTCTAAGGCAGGCATCCATTCTAGTACTCATGTACCCTAAGCATCTCAAAAGTTGATCTTAACTCCTTCCACAACTCCTACCAAGTACATCCCCAAGCATGAAAGTCTCACACACAACTCCATCCCTTTTTCTAGCTATTGGCATCACAACTCCAATACAAGACATAAAGATCATTAACATAACTAGTTGATTGAGTTTGTGCTTATCTCATATAGTGTTAATTGTATATATTATCCCTCGTGTATAGTCTCCCATGAGATTGTTAAATAAATTGATCTTCTTGGCCCACTCTAATGAATTTCTTGTTAATCACCACCTCCCAAGATGAAACTATTGCATTAATTATAATAATAATATCATCATATCATGGAAAACAATCCACATGATAACTTTCACATGCCATTATGAAAACATCACATCATTGTCATCATGACATCATATTGAAGGGCAAAACACCATATGCTCACGCATGCCATGAGAAAATGTTTCATCATAAATGATTACATGTGGTAATAGCCAATTACCACATGGCATCACATCATACAATACCATCATAATATTATAGCATTAACATATCTTTATCAAATGCATAACATTACAACAAGATAATAAATGAAACCACATGTTAACATCACATCATAACATAGCATCATGAATATGATAACCATCTAAACACAAATCACATGCAGAGAAATAAAACATCAACAACATTCTTATCATGATTCATCAACAAAATCAAATTAATTAATCTACAAATACAATGAATACCATATATTACATTTAATGCAATAATATCATTAAACATCAATCTAGGATATGTTTGGCTCAGTTAGTCAACCTAATCTGCAACATTTGTACTATGAGTGCCCATTACTCATCAAGATACCATTCCCCAAGTTGCATAAGCTAGATAAATGAATTAAATGTTGGTATGGAAATTTACACATGATGTTCGATTATTAATGTCCATATCCATGAATCTTAGTCTACACGAAAGTACTTAAGTCAACCTAGTCTGCAACATTTGTATTATGAGTGCCCATTACTCATCAAGATACCATTCCTCAAGTTGCATAAGCTAGACAAATGAATTAAATGCTGGTATGGAAATTTACACATGATGTTCGATTATTATGTCCATATCCACGAATACTTAAGATACATCCTGATTCTTTTCACACACCTACCAACACATGACCACAAAATAATTCCATCAAATGAATTAAATATTGGTATGGCAATTTACACATGATGTTCGATTATTAATGTCCATATCCATGAATCTTAGTCTACACGGAAGTACTTAAGATACATCCTGATTCTTTTCACACACTTACCAGCACATGACCACAACATAATTCCATCATCTTCTTTCTTAAGATATTGTTTAGATAATATATAAGTTGTTTATGTTTCATTATTGTATGAATTTCCCTAGGGCAATTTATTCACACTTATTAGCTCCCACTGAACATAGAAAATACATATTGATGCATATTGCTCAAGCTAGTTAGCATAGAAGTAATCATGAGTGCATACAAAATGTATCTAGATTTTTAATTTGGCGGCTAAGGGACAAATTCCCTCCTTTGGACAACCTTCCTCATCTAGAGAAGATCCTTCTTGCCCTTAGAAGAATTTAATTTAGTCAAGGAAAATATATATTTTAATGTGAAAACCCATGTGCACAAAATTTTAGGTTGGCCTAAAGGATAAATTGGGTCTCCAACAAGGATATAAATATAGGAAAAGTCACCTTCATTTGGACATCACATCAACTCATCAATTCTTCTTTCTCTCCTCTTGTGATTGGTTCTTACATCTAAAATTGCAGGTCTCTCTCTCACACGTGCGAAGGAAAGAAAGGACGAATCTAAAATTCTATGTTAACTTTTCTTTGGGTTAATTTTACCAACTCGTTGACCATCTTTGACTTGTCACTTTGACTCAGTTTTACTAATTTTGGATCACTTTGGGACCACATTCTTTGGCACAAAAATCGAGGAATTTTGGGTAGTTTGACTTCTATTGACCGTAGTGCTTGACTATAGATTTGGACAACATAATATCTCTCTCTGTTGACTAGGTTTGACCATGGATTTTGGAATTTTTTTTATTGATCTTTGACTAGATTGGAATGTTGCATTTATTAGCAATTTTCCCGAAACTTTTGGAGGGTTGTTTACTATTGACTGGAGGACTAGTTCGGGCATTATTTGTTGTTGAATTTGACCATATTTGACTATTGGCTCATCATTTGGATATTGGTTGGTTGATTTTGTTGGATAGTCAAAGGATTAATTTTGACTCTTGATTGGTGAATTGGTTCATTGTACTCTCTTTGCTGAACATTTTATGACAATCTAATAAGAAGAATTTGAAAGGGTTTTTACCTGGTCTTTGACCAAATATTGTGTCTCCTATTGCTCTTGATTGTCTTCTATTTATACATTGCATTTATTGTTATATAAATTGTTATTTGTTACTGGAATATTGAAATTGATTGCTAATTGAAGATAATAATTGGACTAAAGTAATAAAACAATGGAAAATTAGCATGCTATCAGAGCCAAGGTGAAGACAAGCCCAAGGAATCAAGAGACAAGATAAATCATCTTTGAAAGAAGATGAAGGAGCCTATTTGACTTGGTCAAGATGTCTACCTCTCACTTCAAGGATTCTAAGAAGCTCAGTGACTCATCAAACTTCGTTGCTTATAAGATCAAGTTGGAAGTGATATTAGATGAAAATGATGTCTTGGAATATGTGGAAGGAATGATTCATTTGCCTTTTGAAAATGCTCTTGTTGCTACCAAATCCAAGTACAAGAAAGGTGATCTCAAAACCAAGAAAATTCTCATTGATGGTTTGCAGATAATTTACTTGTTTATGTAGGATGATTGAAGAAGTCTAAAGATATTTATAACAAGCTAATTGGGATGTATGAGATCAACAACTTGAATCACATCCTCTCCTTGAAAAATCAACTTAAAGAGATGAAGATGAACAAAGGGGAATTTGTGCAATATTATGTCACGAGGGTATCATGCCTAAGAGATCAATTGCAAACTACAGGAGAGCCTATATCTGAAAAAGAGCTAGTGATGGTGACTCTTCAAGGTCTTCCTCCTATTTGGGAAACCTTCATTACTACAATAAGTAACGATAATGTACTCTCAACATTTGATGAGCTCATTGGTAAATGCACTCAAGAGGAGACCAAGATGATTGCCAAAGGAATGATTCAAAAATATGAAGAAGGAGAACCCTCTACATTTTTCGCCCAAGACAAAAGGAAGAAAGAAAGAGGGAGACCATCTAAAAGACCTCCCCTTGATTTTAGGGACTCTAATAGAAGATTCAAAAGGGAATTATCAAAGGTTGAGTGCTACAACTGCCACATGCATGGTCACTATGCCCGAGGATGCCTGGAAAAGAGGAATGCTCTAAGGTCCAATCATGGCTTCAACAACAAGAAGTTCAATAATAGAAGAAGAGGAGACGATCGAAGAGGATATGATCAAAGAAGAAGGGATGATAAAAGAAGAAGAGATCCTCCGGATGATTGTGAAGAAGACCATCATCCTCAAAAGAGGTCTAGGAACTTTAGGTATGAAAATAATGCAATTTCTAGTCAATCTGAATATATTCTTATTTATGTCATTTCTAGTTCCCCCTTCCCCCCCCCCCCCCCGCCCTTCGGATTCATATGATAGTTGATTGGTAGATAGTGGGGCTTCTAGACATTTATCTGGATACTAGGAATTCCTCTCAAATTTGGTTAAGAGGGAGACGAATTTGAAAATCATCCTTGCAGACAAATCTACTCATCTTGTGAAGGGTTTTGGTTCTGTCAAATTTCATTTGGACTCTGGTAAATCTATTCTTCTTCCTGATGTGATGCATGTTCTGGGATTAAAGAAGTATCCATATTTTCCTTAGAAGACAAAGGGACAAGAGTAGCCTTCATAAGAGGAAAATTCCTCGCTTGGCCTATGGAATCTCGCATGAGGGATGAATTTACCTTGGGATCTAGAATTGAAGCACTCTATAGAGTCAATGGAAGACCTTTGTTAGCAATGGTTTGTGACATCAATCATCAAATTGAGTTATGGCACTGAAGGTTGGCACATCTACATTATGAAGCCCTGACTAAATTAAAGAGGTGGGTTTCTCGGATGCTTGATGTTCAAGATAGTCATGATGGAGTATGTTCGAGATGTGCTCGTGGAAAGAGGACAAGGCCTCTAGCAAGAACAAGGTCGATGATATTCTTCAACTCATTCATTGTGACCTATGTGGACCCATGCTAGTGTACTCTCTTGGTGGCCATCTCTACTACACAATCTTCATTGATGACTTCTCCAGGAAGACATGGATATTCTACTTGAAGCATAAGGATGAGGCTTTTGATATGTTCAAGCACTTCAAGGCGCTAATAGAAAATCAAATTGGGAAGAAGATCAATGTCTTCAGGTCTAACAATGGTGGAGAATATACGTCAAATGAATTCGTTGAATTTTGCAAGAAAGTCGAAATCAAGAAGGAAACTAATGTACCTTATAACCTTGAGCATAATGGAGTCGCTGAAAGAAAGAACATGTCCATCTTGGAAGCTACCCAAGCTATGTTGCATGATCAAAAGTTGTCGAAGTTCCTTTGGTGAGAAGTTAGAAATACAACGGTTTATGTTCAAAACATGGTTCCTCATCAAGCTTTGGATAACAAGAATTCGAAAGAAGTGTTCACATGTGTAAAGCACGATATTGGACATCTCAAGATATTTGGTTGCCCTGTATATTTTCATGTGCCGAAGGATAAGAGGAACAAGCTGGAATCCACCAGAAAGAAAGGTAGGTTTGTTGGATATTGTGAAAACTCTAAAGCCTTTAGAATATATATATATATATATATATATATATATATATATATATATATGGTCAAAGGAAGATCGAGTTTAATAGGGATGTAACTTTCGATGAAGATGTTGCCCTTGGAAAAGCAAGGGACCTTCCTCCGCCTCCTCCTAAGAAGAAAGATGATGATATGGACCTACTAGAAGGTCCTTCTATGCCCGAGCCAGAGAAAGATATTGATGATGATCCCATGGAGCCTATGGAGAACTTAGATCCTCCTCCAAGTGATCCCCCTACCAAGAAGAGACCAATTTTGGCTTCGGGATACATTATAGGATGCTGAGAGACATGTTCTTGCCAAAGGGACATTTAAAGAAAGCAAGAAGCCATGCCTGTACCAAGGATACGTTGTAGCTATGAGCTCCATCATACAGGTTGAACCTCCCGCTTTTGAAGCAGTGAAAGAGTAGGTTTGGAAGGATGTTGTGGCCGAAGAGTATGAATCAATTATGAAGAATGATGTATGGGACATTGTTCAGACACTGAAGGGAAAATTTGTTGTGAGTTCGAAGTGGTTATACAAGATTAAACATGGAGCCAGTGGAAGCATTGAGAAGTATAAAGTGAGGTTCGTGGCTAGATGTTTCTCCCAGAAAGAGGGAGAATATTATGATGACATCTTTGCACCTGTTGCCCACTACACCACCATTAGATCAATTGTTGCCCTTGTTGCTAGTCAAGGATGGAATCTTCACCAAATGGATGTGAAGATTGTGTTTCTTCATGGCATACTACAAGAAGAAGTATATGTTGAACAACCTCAGCGATTCGAAGTCAAGGACACGAAGACTCATGTTTTCAAGTTGAAGAAAGATCTATATGGCTTGAGGCAAGACCCCAGAGCCTGGTATGCCCGAATTGACAGTTACCTAGTGAAGCTTGGATTCACAAGACGCAGTATTGATCCGAACCTCTACTTCAAAGTGGTCCAAGGTATGCCTTTGATTTTAGTATTATATGTTGACAATTTATCCTTAACAGGTAGTGAGCCTTTGATGCTTGAGTGTGAGAGGGATATTGGCTTGATGCCTTTGATGCCTGAGATGAAGGGTCTTGGCTTGATGCACTACTACCCAGGATTAGAAGTGTGGCAAGGACGCGGTGAAATTTTCCTTTGTCAAGGAAAATACATTGTGAAGCTCTTGGAAATATTTGGAATGGTAAAATGCAAGTCCCTAGCCACACCGATGGAGATGAACTTCAAGAAGTTATGCAGAGATGCTGCAAGACCTGACTTGGAGAACCCCTCTGAGTATCGACAACTGATTGGGGCATTGATGTTCCTCGTGAACACTCGGCCATACATATGTTTTGCAGTCAACTGTTTGAGTCAATTAATGACTGAGCCCCTTCATGCACATTGGGTTGCTGCCAAGCATGTACTGAGATATTTGTGTGGGATAATCAATCTTGGTCTAAGATATACTATCAGAGATATGAGACTGCATGGATACACTAATGTTGACTAGGTTGGAAATGTTATTGATAGGAAGAGCACATCATGATGTTGCTTTAGCTTGGGGTCTATAATGATATCTTGGATGAACTGGAAACAAATGTTTGTAGCTTTGAGCATGGTCAAAGCATAGTATATTGCTGCTAGCATGGCTAGCTATGAGACAATCTGGTTGAGGAAGCTCTTTGGAGAGTTGTTTGAGCAGCTACTGGATACGACATTCATATATTGCGACAACAAGAATGGGATCCAATTAGCAAAGAATCCCTTATTTCATGACAAGTCCAAGCACATTGAGATCAAGCATCACTATATTGGAGACATGGTGCAAAGAGAAGCCATGAGACTCCATCATATTTCGAATGATGAGCAAATAACAAACATACTCACCAAGGCTTTATCGAAAGGAAAGTTCTTAGTCTTCAGAGAGAAGCTTGGACTAATGGATGTGACCCTCCCGAGTAAGGGTTTCAACTGATCAAGGACACTGAGCTATGCTATTCCCCCCTATCTGGGCTCCCAGGGCAAGGAATTGAGCCAAAGAGCTCCTGGGGTTGAGGGAACTCTGGACAATAGGATAGTTGTGATCCTTACCTCATGGTAAGTAGTATCCTGCCTATTGTTTGGCAATAGGATAGCTGAGATCCTTACCACATGGTAAGTAGCATCCTGCCTATTGTCATCTTTGGGACTTGACAAAGTATACCCCAATTGGCATCCTACCCACAAGCTAGGCTTGTTGGGATTGTTCCTCCCCATTTGGCCAATGGGTTGAGGTGACTTGGGATAGTTGTGATCCTTACCATTTATGGTAAGTAGTATCCTACCCAAGTGAGAGGATGCAGGTGTTCTACCACTGACTCTTGAGGGTCAAGTTGGGAAGATCAACGAACAATAGGATAGTTGTGAACTTCACCTCACGACAAGTCATATCCGGCCTATTTTCCTCACGATGGGATAGTTGTGATCTTCACCTTCCATGGTAAGTCATATCTTGCCTATCGACCTTGGATAGAGGGTGGTAGCTTGAGCTCCCTTATGATGTCAAATTCTTCTTTTGGATTTGAGAGTGTTCAAAAGATGAACATACATGAGCAGAGACGACACTTGACTTGGCAGTGACGAGACATTTGAGATGGGACATATGATGCAGTGGGAAATTTCTCCCTAGCAGAGAGGGAGTGTTAATTTGACAACTCAGGGACAAATTCCACCCTTTCCCTTGCAATAATTTAATTTGGTCAGAAAAATATATTTTTAATGTGAAAACCCACATGTACACAAAATTTCAGGTCGACCAGGAAAATTGGGCCTCCAAGGAAGCATATAAATACAGGACAAGTCACCTTCATTTGGACATCACATCAACTCATCCATTCTTCTCTCTCTTCTCTTGTGATTGGTTCATACATCTGAATTTTTGGGCTCTCACATGTGCGAAGGAAAGGAAGGAAAAATCTAAAATTCTGCGTTGACTTCTATTTGGGATAGTTTAAACCAGCTTATTGACCATCTTTGACTTGTCACTTTGACTATTTTTGGATCACTTTGAGGAGGCTACATTCTTTGGCACAAAAGTCAACGAATTCTGGGTAGTTTGACTTTTGTTGACCACATATTTGGACATCAAACTTTCTCTCTCTGTTGACTGGGTTTGACCATGGATTTTGGGACTATTTTGACTAATCTTTGACTAGATTAGAAGGTTGCATTGACCGGCAAGACTTTTGGAGGGTTGTTGATTGTTGACTAGAGGATTGGTTAGGGCATCATTTGCTGCTGTCGACTTTGACTAGATTTGACATGGAACAAATTTGGCTATTGGTTCATCATTTGGATATTGGTTGGCTAATTTTGTTGGATAGTCAAAGGATTGACTTTGACTTTTGATTGGTGAATTAGTTTAGTTTACTATCTCTGTTGAACAATTTATGACAATCTAATAAGAAGAAGAATTTGAAAGGGTTTTCCCCCTTGTAGTATTTTTCCCGAGTATTTGACCAAATCTTGTGTCTCCTATTGCTTTTGATTGTATTCTATTTATACATTGCATTTATTGTTCTATCTACAATCGCTATTTGTTACTAGATGATTAAAATTGATTGCTAATTGAAGATAAGAATTAGGCTAAAATAATTGTAACAACATAAAACAATGGAAATTTAACATAGATGAAGAAAAAAATATAGACTAGATGACACTATTTGTTTAAAGTTCCTCAATTCATTGTATTATATTACTTCCCCTCTTAAGAGACAATGTTATTAGAGAAATACTGATTGATAGCATGTCAATTATCATATACCAAATAACTCACATAATATTAATTATTCAATGGCCAACCAATTGTCATGAATCTCTCACATATATTTATCAATTACTCATATCTTATAGATAAATTTATTTTCTTAATACACCTTACTTGGTTTGAAAGATTATTTTAGTTGTACAAGGAATAAGATGAAATGTTGGAAATTAGATGGAACACACAAAGAAATATAATAAAGATTATAATATTATGGTGAAACCCAACTCCTAGTAATAAATGAAATAGTAGAATATTGTAGACACAAACTTGTTGGAATGGTGGCAACTGTCTTTGAACAGAGAGAGATGGCAACTATGTGCATTCAGAAAATCTATCACAAGAGGTCGAAAGAATGGCATTTTAACATAAATAAAGAATACTAGATGTTGAGAAACCTAACCCTAGAAAATGAGATAGCAAAAGGTTTGTGAGCCTCGAGGTGGTTAGTTGATACAACAACTTCCCAGGGACTTCCCAGTGATGCAACTTTTGCATACAATATTTGTTTGGGGTGCATGATAATTCGGTGGAAAGATATATCCAAGAAATAAAACTTTTGACTAGGACCAAGGTATGCTATAGAAAACCCTGGCCCCCCAAATTTCAAAAAACATCATTTAGGGACTTAAAAGCGACCTTGGAAGTTTGGGACCCAAAAATCATAGAAAAATTACCAAGAAGATAGAGAACCATGCAGGGATTCAATAATAGTTCAGGCTTCTGTGATCCATATCAATTTAGAGAGAGATTTTTCGGTGAAAATCACATGGAAAATCATTTGTTGGTTCGAAACGCGTCGACAAATGATTTTCCATGTGATTTTCGCCGAAAAATCTCTCTCTAAAAAGATAGAGAACCATTGAGACAATGAAGAACTGGGTGACCATCGATAACTACCTGGATCAAAAGAAATATGTGAAATGAAAAAATTAACCACTAAACATTTAAAACATCTCCTCGACTTTAAAAACATAATCCGTTAGACTTCTTTTTTTCCTCTCTATCAATATACTTTGATTTTCTTTTAAATGAAACTGTTTTTCATTTTTATAAAATCATTTAGCTTATAAATTTAGAAAATCAATCCAATATAAAATCAATATTATCCCTAACTGATGATGATGATGATGATGATGATGATATATATATATATATAAATCAAATGTTTAACCTTTACATTCAATTTGACCTTTACATTATAAATTGTGTAGAGGTCATGGATCGATCGGTTGTCGGCTCTACTCTCCAAATTCTGTGGTTTCTGCTACATAGTTATCAATGCTTGACTCCACGAGAGAGAGCTCTACCCCCTCCTTTATCTAGATTGTTTCAGGAGTTAATAAAGAGTCTAGATTTACTGGTATTCCTCGTCAAACTCCTCATCTTTGACATCCTTTTCATTGAGCAGTTGGAGAAAGTGGGGTTTTTGTTTTTGAGACAAACCCTCTGTGAGATGCATTGTGGCAAGTTAGAAATCTAGGGCATTACCTACCAAAAACAATGCGAGATCCAACATATGAGGTTAAATCTAGTAAAATCGAAGAATATTTCCAATATATACAGTATCGCACTCTAATCTGCAAATTTATTGGATTATGATCCTATTAAAAAGCTTCAATTAGGTGGATCCAAAATAAATGGATTCTATTAAGGTCAAATAGAATTGGAGTTAAGGGACAAGGGTTTTTTTACAGTCATTTTCTCTAGCCTAGAAGACATATCAAGGGTTTTTGAAGGAGGGCCATATTTTTTTAACAGTGTAGAGCTCTTCATGCAATTTTGGAAAGATCATTATAATCTAGAGAAGGAGGATTTCCTTGTAGCCCTGGTGTGAGTCTCTATTTTCTCTTCTCGAGGAATATTGGAAGGAGGAAATCCTTGAAGGCATTAACAATGCTATTGGAAACTTTGTCAGAGTAACAAAGGCTTACTATGCACAAATATGTGTTTACATGAATATCTTCCAACATCCATTGATATTTAATATCAAGATAGTGTTTGAAAGCAGTCTCTAGATTATGACCAAGTCCCCTTTAGACACAAATGTTGTCATAAATATGTGCATCTTGTTAGGGACTCCCTGATGAATACCAATAAATCGTTTGAAAAAAACCTTTTCAGAAACAACCAATTGATTTGGAAAAAATCAATTCGAGTCCCTAGGATAACTCAATCCCGATCAAATCCTAAATTTGAAAATAGGTTCAAGTCTCTCTCCTCTCCAAAGGAATCTCTAGAGCAAGCCAACATTCAATCAAGCATTAAACCAATAGAAGGTAAATTCCATTACCCTATGAGGTCATGTAAAAGTCTCTTGAAGAGCCCCAGCAAAATCCATTACCACAAGAAATTATTAGCTCCACCTCGAATGAAGTTGAAGCAAAAGCCCTACTGGAAGATATAGATCTAGATGACCCACAACTGATTGCCCTTACAGAAGAATGGCATGTAAAATATGTGAAGGACATGCCAACTCATGAGGCTAAGATTTTGTATAAGGCCTATCTTTGAAGCAAGCAATTGGGCTCAAGTTCCTCTCCAATCTTGAGGTTCAAATGAAGGATTTTAAGGTGGTCTCCAGGAAAGCCAAAAAAGCCAAAAAGAGAGGCCATAAAAGAAAAAATGCATAGGTTCAAGAAGACAATGAACAATTAATCAACTCGAGGAAAGTCAACAAATATCAAAGACATTTCCCCCCTTGAAATATTGAATCCTCAAGGAGTTCTCTATGTTGTTATGATTATCATAGTTGTTTTCTTATTGTCTGTTCTTGGTAAGCATCTTGTTAGCCTTAAGTTTCTCTTGAATTTAGTCCTCTTTTGGAAATTCAAGCTATATGTAACATTTTCTAATTAATGAAAAGATCCATTTACCCCATGAAAAAAAATATTGTAATAGATTGTTGAATTGTCAACGTCATTTCATGGTTTTAATCTAATTATCAAATATTAAAAATTATTTGGTAAATTAAAACTTTATTAACCAAAGGTAAGACAAAGTTACACTTGGAAGTTATGAGGGCTTGGTTAGATAAAACTACATGGAGAAAAACTAACTATAATAATAATAATAACAATATACACATTTATGAAAATTTGGGTGATATCTTTCAGTTTAAACATCTAATTAATCAAAGACTTTGTATCTTTTATCATGTCTCAGGTGGGGCCAGCTAAAGCCAATGAAATAAGTAAAGAGATAAGTAAGTCAGAATAAGGGATATAGCGGACCTTATCAAAGCTATTCTCAGGTAAGCTTCACTATGCTCAGTCTAAGTAGAGATAGAGAAAGGGGGAATATTTCTTTCTTCCCCTCAAGTTGGTTCACTTAGGCTTGCGTTTTTCATTAACAAAGTGGAAAATAGGAAAGGAATCATTCATGTAGAGGATAGAGACCCGCTAATGGGCTGGTGCTCACTGGCGTTGATATCCCTTGAAAGATCTCGATCATCATAAGCGCATTTTTATTTTGTTTTTGCCTTTCTAAAACTTTGAATACACTTTACATTAAAAAAATATATATATAATCTTTAGTAGACGAGGTCTAGGCGTAAGAAATGCAAAAACCTATGAGTGCACATGTCATAATCAAGAACAAACTGACGTAAGAAGTTGGCTTTGCCTTGAAGGAGCTGCAATTGGTGCAAAGTATGTGTTATGGGTTATTTGTGAGAGGTGTGTCCAAAATACCCTAATATAGTTGGTTATGTAACTAGACACAAAGAAAATGGAAATAGAGGACTCAAATGCAAGTATTCTATTTATTTACAACCACCTACTTGTGATACCCTTTCTTATTGATCTTTTTGTGGCTATTATTACATGTTCTATCTATTACCTGGTTAGACCAAGTTTTCTGCTATAAGTTTATAGATCAAGCTATGATAGATCATCAAGTTCAGTATTAGATCAAGCTATGCTAGATCATCAAGTTCAGTATCAAGGGACTAGTACGTATGGGTTACTCCTAAAGTTGATTATCTTCATCTAATATAGTTAGTAGGTCAAGTCAAGCAACAAGGTTAGGTATGTCAGCAAAGGAACCAAGAAGAAGAGAACCACTGGCACCTTATTCTAAAAAAATTCATAAGGCTGCTTGCAAAAAACTTAAAATATTGTAATAGTGGGAATTCTATGAAAATAAAGCTACCAATTTATATCCAAAATAAGACTGTCACATGCAATAATATTCCATTTTTTTTTTAATTCACAAAAATTGCTTGAAAATAGTCCAAATTCATTGTGCGTTTTGATGCTGATGCCTTTTTCGTGTATTAAATGCATAGTGTCGAGTCCTATTTTTGTCTTCACTCTGCCACTTGGTTGTAAGAGCAAAAATCCTAGTCCAAATAAGCATAGGAATTTCATATGCTCATGATAAAAGTTATAGTATTACCTCCATATAAATAACACATTTAGAATATAAAATTGTTAACTGATCAACTGCACATTCCATTAAGCAAATAACAAAATAATTCAATGGAAACAAGCCAATAAACAGGTCAGTGATTCTCAAAATTTCTTCATTTTCTGTAAAGATTAAAGCTATATATAAATTCCAATAAGAAAGTTAAAGGGTGTAATCCAATAAAATATGAAAATTGGGTTGAATTGGGCCAACTAAGGATTGTATTCAACACCCAAGAACTCAGAAAACACATGTCAAAGCTTTGAACTCCTAACTGTGATTCCTGTTCGTAAACACGACTATAGTTATTAGAGTCCAGACAGCGCATAACACTTGTTATTAGCCTCTATTTTGATGTGAAAAGTAAAAAATGGCAAGCAGTAAGCCAAAGGTCAAAATTCAAAATCTACTTCACCTACCAATATTCTCATGGCTTAAACTGACGTCCTCTTTAACAAAATTGAAGAAACAAAGGCAAAACCAAAGTCTGAAGCAATAAAGTGGGGGAAATAAACCAAGCAACCAGAAGATAAGAGTTTGGTGATCTTTTTGGTTGATGAGAACCCAACCTTTTTAGATGAGTACAACTTCCTTGCTTGATTGGGGTCATTTGGTAGATCAATGTCAAAGTAATGACTTCTTTACACAATTTTGAGCATTACATTAGAACTAACTTATTTGTTCGGAGGTAGAGATAAAGTACTAGTCTTCCCATTTGATCTTAAGCATGGAGTAAAACAGAATTTTGCGTCACACCATCGTCATGACTTCTGCTGAATGCTCAAAATTTCAACATCATACACAAAAATATCACAGAAGCCCCTGTGTTTATTTGATATATCTGATGTTTTGACCTCATATAAATATTGAAATTATATTTCCATATTAAATGTGTCGATGGCCCAAGCTATATTTAAAATAAGCACAAACAGGTTTAACTCAGCGGGTGATGAGTTCAAAACCTCCCAGCCAATATGCCATATTAATGAGCAAACACTGATATACTTTGCCATAATTTAAGCTACTTCAAAACACTTTTCTTCATTAACTCAAATTCATTATGCAACTAGTAAATTCCATAAACAACAAAATGGATGACCTATTCACTGCAATAGCCAATGCATTTTGTCGAAGGGATGAAAGAGGTGGATTCCAAGAAAATCCTCCTAATGGTTTTGCTGGGGCATCAAATCCTTGACCAGTGCTAATAAATCGCAATAATAGAACCAGTCAAGAAGGGTTAAAGTGCTCGAAGGGTTGGCAGGCCACAAAGCTTGAAGCTACCTAAGGTGTTCCGATCTATCTTTCATGGATCTAAATACAAATAAGGATGGGGTTGTCCAGCTTCAAATAATTACATATTTGTAATCTGAATTGATCTGTTGGTTTCAATATGTCGTAAACAAAATGAATATACCTGAATAAGTAAGGTCGTAGAGGCTGAACCTGGTAACAAATATTCATAATTAAATTAAATCACAATAAAATTTTAATTATTTCAAAACAGATGATTGTAACAAATATTTGGGGGATGACTCTCCACCCAACCATAGAGCTTACTAGTGTATTTCTCTTAATAGCAGGTCACTCTTTGTAATGTCCCCACTTAGCAAATTTTGCTAAGTAAATACATTTTTGCAAAATTTGGGCATTTTCACATTTTTGACTAAGTAAAAGTGGGTTAGGAGGGCCCTACTTGAATTTTGAAGGAAAAATCTCCCCAGACATTAGAAGAAAGATAAATTAAGAAAGAAGTGGGATGTGGGGCCACTCCAAAAAGGGAATTCACACCCCTTAGGAGAAGTTCGACTTGGGGAAGAGAGAGTGGAGGGAATTTGACCTGGGGGACTCAAATGGAGGAGAAAGGAGGCAACAAAGTTAAATGGAGGTAAAGAGCCTCATTTTGGTCTTTTGCTAATTTGAGAATCGAACCCCCTTGTACACTTGAGTTGTTGAGCCAAGCCTACACAACGTTGATGAGCAAACGAGGTTTCCAAGTGGAAATCTCAACTCCATCTTCAGTGGACTCTGAGTGCCACTCTACAGGAGATTATTATCACATCTCAGAGTTGTTCTGGGAGGATTTGCAGGTTAATTCAGCCACTAATTGGAGCAGACTCGGCACATAAGAGGAACACACATTCCTTGGGAGAGCTAGTTTTAGAGTAACCCAGATTCCGGGCTTTTGGGGAAATATTTCTTTGAGGTTTTGCTAAAGATTCCCGTGTTGGAAATATGTTGTCATTGATGGTAAAGACAAAGGTAAAGACAATGACAAAGATTGGCAAAGGCAAAGCATGGCAAAGGCAAAAGCATGGCAAAGGATGACATAGGTGTTCAAGATTAGTCATGAGAAAATCAACATGGATGCAGAAGTTGCAGAAACTTTGGAGTTATTTCTTCTGCAGTAGATCATCTCAAATGCAGGTGAAACCCACTCAGATGGGAAGAGCTCTAAAAAATCTTTCTAGTGGTGAGTGTTAGTCTAAAAATGGCCTCTTGGATTGAAAGATAGAGCTAGTCAAAGTTATGGACTCTCAAAGTCAAATAGCAAAGTTAAAGAAGGTTGGAGACCCTTTTTGCGAAGCAGCCAAACTTAGCGGCAAAACTAAGCAGAGTGGCCGGAAGGTGGACTACGCATACGTGGCATGTACAACAAAGCAACGGGAGCAATTTTTATTGGACGTAGGCGGAGCCCACTTGACACCCTGGCCTGGAGGGGAAAGGCCAGCACAAATACCCCGATGAATATATAAGGAGCACTTAAGCGCCAGAGCAGGATGACGCCAACAGGGGATGCCATCCTGGCGGGTGTACCCCAGAGGTTTGCAAAATGTGCAAAAGGAGCAAGTGTCAAGATGCAACAAAAGCAGGCATACATGGCTAACACAACATGGCAGAATAGTTGATTAGAGGAAGGCTTAAGCAGAGGTCCCCACTCTGACGGCTGAGGGCTAGCTCGGAGGGATAACAAAACGGCACGAAGGAAAGCCGACCCAGAGGTATTTGCGCAGAATGAAAAGGCTGGAAATATTTATTATTTGGCCACACTAGTGGTTCACCCCCCCTCTTAGTAGTGTCTTGGTTTCCACTGTTTATAGCATCTTGATGTTTTGTAGGGCTGGTTTGGAGGCTATTCTTCAAGCCAAATTTTTCATTTTTGGGCATGCGTAGGGATAGACTGGCATGGCCTGTGCAGTCATTGAGGCGCTGAGCATTGTGTGGGAGGAAAGACCAGGTGTTGGGAACTGGAATTTGCAGGGAGCCATAAGGTGAATTTGTGGAGGGATTTCTCAGTGTTTTGGGCATCACTTGCAGTTGGATTTCTGGAGGTGTGAATAGCCAGTGAGAAGAGAAACTTGCACTATTTGGGGGTGTTTCGAGGTGGTTAGAAGGAGGTTAAACTGTTTCTGGGTTTTTGTGGGTTTGTTGTGGGGAGGCCCTAGTGTAATTTGCAATTTTTTCTGAGCATTTTTGGTGGCCCAAACACCTATCCTACTTCAGCTAGAGCAGCGAATTCACCGGGTCTGTGCAGCACTTGGAGGGACCAACATTCCAGCACTTGAGCAACTATTTCTCACACCTAGGTTTTGCATGCTTGCTATAACAAGCCCAGGTACACTTGTTCTATATCATATGTACTCCAATGATCAAATTAATAAAATGGTTGAGTTCTTTTGGACATTTCTTTTGGTGTAATTGATGTATGTTGTGTTGCATGCATGTGTTTCTCTGATTTAGCTACTAAATATTCTCATTAGGAATATTACACTGGTATCAGAGCCTTCATCTTGGCTAGTTGTGTGGGATAAGCCATTCTATGACCTCAGAGAACAAACAAAACATTACTTACCGAAGACAAAGATACAGGAGCAGGGAAAGGGAGTTGGATATTACCCCATATTCAGAGGTTCCTGAGAAAGGGAAAGAAGGAATAAGCATGGGAGACAAAGAGGATGTAGGTTTCTAGATCCTCATGAGAGCTCTGAATGACTTGGCCAAGGGAAAGAGGGAGATTTTGGAGGAGCTTAAGCAGCAGAATCACAACAAAGAGCTCCATAGGGATTTCATTGAAGGAGAGAGTTTTGGTCCATCCCACCAATCCAACATCCATTCTCCTCATAGACACCATCACATTTATAGTGGGCCCACTACGGCTACTATACCCACATTGTTGGCCTCAGTTGTTGGGGAGCAACCAAACGAGGACGAGATGCCCATGGGGGAATATTTTCGTGAGTGGAAGTACCAAGGAGAGGAGTTTCGAGCTGCTTTGGATTTCAAGGACTATTGCTCGCTAAAGCAAGGCAATAAGGGCAAAGGAGCAAGAAGTTCATACATGCAAGGCTCATATCTCCAGCACAGTGTTGGGAGGCTATATCTTCCCACATTTGATGGCTCTTCCAAGGTACGGCTAGAGCTTGGGTGAGAAACTAAATACTTATTTCCATCTCAATTAGATGACGGAGTTGGAGGCCATTAAAATGGCCACATTGCATTTAGAGGGTGAGGCCCATGATTGGTGGTTCCATGGACCATCTACATTAGGGCATACCAGCGTGACCTCTTATGAGGAGTTCACACTGATCCGTAAACTGTCGTGGATATTCCACTGGATAGTTCGTCACAACAGATCTAATAATATTATATTAAAACTCTGAAAATTCTACACTATTACAGTTTATTAAACTTTAAGATCTGTGGATTTAACTGTAATTAGTGCATGCATGTGAATGGAAATTATGCAGAAAAGTAGAGAACGGCAAAATAATCACACACACACACACACACACACACACAAGACACAAGATATGCTATTTGGGAAACCCTTTCGGGAGAAAACCCAACTGGAAGGTGAGGTCGCTTCGCTCTCTTTCTCTGTCTAGAAATATGGTTGCAGGTACAAAGAAGTAATGCTTGTGGCCCGTGGGCTGCTACAGTGCACAGATCCTTTCTGTGTGCTCTACCTCCTATCTCTCTTGGCTATCTTTGCTCAGTTATGGAACAAAATTCTCTCGAAAGAATGGAATGCCTCTTCCTCCTAGTGGCCTGGTTATAACACAACCTGATAGCCTACTAGTGGTTAAGTTTTACTACATCAACTCTTAACTAGAGTTACAATATAGACTCTTCTAGAGTCTTTTACATCAAAAACACGTGGCTAGCCCTTTTTCCATGAATAATTTGGGCTGACGCGACATCCTCTCAAACTATAGGTGTGAAAACGGGAAGGTCAACTTCTGAGTGGCATAAATTTTGCATACAGACTCTGATTAACATGCTTCTTGTGCCATTGGAAAGGTATTTGTGTGTAGAATAGCATGAACAGGTGTGGCGCTATAGCGCCAAAGTTTTACCCCAAAAAAATGTTGCTTAATGCCTCAAAATGCTCCTGGAAGGTTTCAAACCTTGTTTTGCCAAACTGGGTCCCACTAGTAAAAATGGTCCCGTGAGTTGATTCCTCCACTCTTTCCACTCCAAATGCATCAAGATGGATGAAAAACAATATAATGATCCAATTCGAATCACATACGGAGGATTGTGGAACAATTTGATAGGAGAGATCCGGAGGCACATTTCCTAGAGTTGACCCAACTCAAACAAATAGGCAACCCCGGGCATTACATAGTTGAGTTTTTGCGGGTGTTAGTGATGGTGCTAGATTTGTCGGAGACTAGGAGAGTTTTCTTGTTCGTGGACAGGTTAGTTGAGTCTTTACAAGAGTTAGTGAGGGTGAGTAGACCAACTACTCTCCATGATGCAATTGGTCGTGCCGGGGATTTGCAAGACGTTGTTGTAGCTTTTTCTATCTCCTGTCACACAAGTGCTTTAGAAGATATAGAAGCCTCCAAGAGACAACCCCTGGGTTGAAAGGAAAGGGTTAGTGGCTAGGGCATCCGAGATGAGTGCTTTTGAATATTATCTAAAGGCTTTCTGTTGCACTCCATATGTCACGTAATTTGAAAAAGATAATTCAAAGCTTGTTTCAATAGCCCTTTGCCACGGTAAACTCAAGCAACACATAGATTGAAATACACATTGGTAGATATGGCTAATCTCAAAGAGAAATGCGTTGGTTCTGGTGATCGACACACAACAATACACAATTTAACATTGCTATTGTACTATTGTAGTATAGATGAACAAGAGCAAGGAAAGGAGGAAAATCGATGCAGAGGGCTGGACATAACACAAAATCCTAAGCAACAATCTCGAGTAGAAATATGGAAGAGTGAAGAGGTGAAAATGCAAAAAAACTTGAGCGCGTAAGGTCTCAAGCTCTATGTCTCTTGAATACATTTGTCACCAATTAGAATAATTAAATATGTGCTTACATACATGTACTGTAGGCTATCAAATAACACAAGTAAATATGTGATTACACAGGTACTGTAGGCTATCAAATAACACAAGTAAATCTGTGTTTGGATAGGTACTTCTCACTACTTAGCAACATACATACAACCATGAGAGAGTGAAACCGGTAGCTTCATTACACAATTTCCGAAGGGGAAAGACATACATGAAATGATATACAAAGTGGAAAACATACTGCGCATTGCTCCAATTGGAATCAACAAAACTGCTTCATTAATCTTTGAAGATGGAGTCCAAATCACCAATCCATTACATTTAACAATTGTATATGCCCGAGTACCTCATGAACAAGCAAATTGAACCAAAGTGGAACCACTTTCTCCGCAAACAAAGCTCAAAACTTGCAATATCAAAATTCGGGCCTCTAGAATGCAGAATTTGGGAACCTCTCTTAAGTGTTTCTTCCCTCTATTTATAAGGAGAGGGGGACATTTGAACAACTGTTACAAAATATCTCAGCCAAGCCCCAGCTATCTATATTAAGGAACATAATTCCTTTATATTAAGTAAACAATGAATACAATAAAGGTATAAATGTTTTACATTAAAAGGAATTTGTTGTCAACCGTTAACGCAGGTCACAGATGCCTTCTTAGACTTTAGCTAAATTTTATCATCTTATCCCCTCGCTGGAGGAACCTCGAACAGGGAGTCACTATTTGGAGGCAAAGAAAGATTCTATATAAGATGGGAAAGGCATTTCAAGAGGGTAGTTCATTTTTTTGAAAGAGAGAATTATGTGAAACCAGAGGAGATTTTGGGAAAAGACGGGAATTTCTAACAAAATTACAGAGATTGAGCTTGATTGTTCTTGGAATTTTGGGCACGGGGGCCAAAAAATTTGTCTTATGGATTTGGGGACCGTACAGGTAGACCCCAGATAGCCTGGGAGGTAAAGGGCGGTTTGGTAACTATAGCAGCAGGAACAACCACAGTCTAAAACACCTTCAACTGATTCCAGGTATTCTTCTGCAAATTTAAATTTTAAATTTTGATTCCTGTCTGGTTGAAATTTGTAGTCAGGGTTCTACAGCCAGCGTGTGTCAATTCTGGTGGATAGTGGGGCTACCCACAATTTTGTTGATGCAATGGGGTAGAGAAGGGGCATATACACTAAGGTTTTTGATGGCTTTTCAGTCTTAGTACTTGGGGACCAGACTATGCAGTGCACATGATATGTCCCCAACATGATTGTAACAATGAGGAGCTATTTAATGATTGACCACTTCTTTGTTGTTGATGTACCTGATACCAGCGTGGTGATGGGTGTCCAATGGCTCTACTCTTCAAGGCATGTGGCCATGGATTGGCGGAGGCTAAAGATGGAGTTCACAGGGCCAGATAGGAAGTTAGTAGTACTGAGGGGGATGCACTCGCCTCAGACAGTGTCCGCACATAGGTTTGAGACAGATTTGCAACATGGAGATATAGGGTGGGTTGTGGAGCTTAGGGTGTCGGAAGTAGGGGCATAAACATGTCCACCCCATCCTGATATCCAGATAATTATGGACCGGTACCCAACAATTTTTGGAGACATTCCCCCCGGTCGCCCACAAGATCATGGGTTTAAGCACACAAATGAGCTTGAGGAGGGTGTGCATGCAGTTATCACTACACCGTACAAACATACCAAGGCTTACCAAGATGAGATTAAGTGAGCCATATAGGAGTTGCTGAGGTTGGGGCACATCAGGCCCAGTTCTAGTCCCTTTGCTTCTTTGGTGGTGCTGGTGAAAAGAAGGACAGAACCCTCTGCATGTGCATTGACTATAGGGCCCTAAACAAGAAAACTTTGAAGAATCGGTACCCAATCCCACGCATAGGCAAGTTGATGGAAGAGCTTAAAGGAGCCAAGTACTTCTCTACGACACACTTGCGTTCGAGGTACTAATAGATTCAGGTGAGGGAGCAAGATATCCCGAAGATGGCGTTCAGGTGTCATTATGGGCATTTTGAGTTATTAGTGATGCCCTTTGGGCTAACCAATGCCCCAGCTACTTTCCAGTCTTGCATGAACCATGTGTTCTTGGTTTCATTGATGATAACTTGATCTATAGTAAGACATGGGAGGAGCACCTACAACACTTGGAAGAGGTGTTGGGTATCCTAGAGGAGCAACAACATTACGCCTGCGAGTTTGGACTCGCTAAGATGTTGTATCTTGACAATATCACTAGGGGGGATGGAGTGCAAGTTCACCAGGAGAAGATCGGGGCCATTTTGGATTGGCCTACACCCATAAATGTCATGAAGTTGCATGGATTCCTGGGCATTTGCACTTATTACATGAGGTTTGTGAGGGAATTTTCACAGTTGGAAACACCCCTGATATATTTGATGAAGAAGGGGGCATATGTGTGAACATGAGCGTAGGAGGCTTTTGAGCACCTCAAGGAAGTCATGAGAAGTTGTCCAATTTTAGCCTTGCCATATTTTTCACAGCCATTCATCTTGGAGTGTGATGCCTTTGGATAGGGCATTGGAGCAGTTTTGATGTAGGGTGGGTATCCCATTGCTTTCAAGAGTCGGAAGTTGCAGGCACATGAGAGGTTATACTCCATTTACGACAAGGAGATGTTGGCCATCATGCATGCATTGGCCATTTTTTGGTGGTACTTGGTGGGTAACAAGTTTAAGGTGAAGACTGACCACAACAGTCTCTAGTTCTTCTTGGAGCAAAAGTAGTTGCAGGAGAGACAACAAAAATGGGTCAACAAGATTCAGGCATATGACTTTGACATAGAGTATGTCAAGGGTAGGCAGAAATATCGTAGTTGATGCATTATCCAGAGGCTTGCTACACTTTTACTCATGAGCATTGCCCAAGATTGGAGGGTGCAGTTACTGGTGGAGTACTCTAAGAACCCACATGCGTGTGAAGTCTACTACAAGGACCAAATTTATTTGGTGTCGCGCTCCCAGTTGAGGGAGAAGATCATGCAGGCTAAGCATGACTCTCCACTAGCAGGTCATCAAGGGTTCCTTAAGACTTACAGAGCCATCAGGGAGCGTTTTACGTGGAGGGGCCTGAAGGGAGATGTTTTGAGGAATGTGTAAGAGTGTGACGTCTGTCAGAGGAATAAGGGCTACCCTTGGTATAGGGACGTGATTGCATTTATGTTGTGCTGGAAAGAATGACCAAGTTTGCCCATTTCTTCACCATTCCAGCCAAATCTTCTGCATCACAGGTGGCATAACTGACTTCAGAGAGACCTTTAGACTGCATAGTTTTCTGAAGACCATTGTCAATGATCGAGATAATCGGTTTATGGGGGCGTTTTGGCAAGAGTTGTTCCAGTTGGTTGGGACCGAGCTCTCACCCAATACAAGCTACCATTCCCAGACCAATGGGAAGACCGAGATTGTGAACAAGTGGTTGGAGGGGTACTTGCATAACTATGTGAAGCAGCGCACGTGGGTGAAGTGGCTACACCTTGGGGAATATTGCTACAACACCACCTATCATGTGTCTATCGATATGTCTCCCTTCCGTGCTTTATATGGTTACGATGCTTTGACTTTTGCTGACATGATTTTTGGAGATAGCTAAGCTCCAAGGGCCAAAGATTGGATCCAAGAGAGCCAAGACATCCTTAGAGCTCCTAAGGACAACTTATAGACCGTTCAAAACCAATAGAAGATATACACTGACAGGCACAAGATTGAGAGGCACTTTGAGGTTGGGGATTTGGTTTTTCGTAGGCTCCAATTGTATAGACAATCCACTTTGAAGCAAAAGGTAGCTGAGAAGCTCAAACCACGCTTCTATGGGATGTACAGGGTGTTGATTTTTGTAGCATCAGTTGTGTTCTAGCCATGAAATTTGGTGGAGAGGCTAGAATACATGTATTATCCAAAACCCAGAAATCGTTTATGGAAATTCCACCTAGAGATGACTTAATTAAAATAATTAATCTTTTTTTTAATGGTGCCTAAGTCTAAACTTAGGAACACTAATTAATTAAAGGGTATTAATTAACTCATGGTGAAATCTTCTAGAAGAAGATATGGATCGAGTTCTAGTTAATATTAGTCATCAATTATGTTTTAATCTTGGCCGTTGAATCCTCAACGAGAGATTATAAGAAGAAATTCGATGGGGGTTGGAGGACACACTTGAGACACCAGGAAATCAATTTCGCTGGGAAATCGATCTCCAGAGTAGCAATATTTAGTTGCTAGGGGTGATTCAATAGTTTCGAAGTAGGAGAGAGGGGCAGGGATAGTAGGGTAGGAAGGAAGTTTTTCCAGTCTGGTGAGTGCATAGAAAAGAGTCAGCGTCCTCCACAGAGAGGTTGGCACAGTACATAGAGGCAGCGCAAAGCTTCAGAGGGAGATCCGTATTTGTTGAGGAGAAATCGAGATTCAGAGACAATAACCAGAGTGGGAGACCGGAGGCTAGAAGATCGAGTTTCCAGAGCAGTGGTTGATAAATAGTGAGGGAGACGCTGGTCCCAGCAGGCTGACACAGAGGCAGTAAGGGGCAACTCATCTTGAGCTACGTCAGTGCCGGATCACCAGTGGAAGTGAGATATTTCTCACTAGACTTCTGTCAGTCATTTTCTCTGTATGGAAAGCTAGATTTGAGCTTCCATAGATTTGTACTCAAATTTACTACAGCATAATAATAAAACCCTCAGCTGCTGCACCGGTTTTCCCAAATTAGGTTTTTCTGGGGACATTGGTCCAAAAATAACGGTGTAATATTATGTGTGCGCATCTATTCTTCTAGTGTTTTTATTTCTTCCATAGTGTTTATTTTGTGAAGGCTGCAATGTATATCTTTCGATATTTGTCGTAGGATACTGCAAATAATTTGTTTGATTAATTTAACAAATAGAAGAAACATTATCAGTTGCTACAATAGGATTTGGGGTTTCTGAATTTTCACATGCTATCAGAGCACAAATCGTAAGCCGGAGAGATCAACAGCAAAAGAGGAGGAGGAGGTTCGAATTTCTACGTAGGCAACAATTTGTAACCCCAGAGGCAGCATAGTCCTTGGGCCAAGAGGGTCGAGTTTTGAGGAAAGGTCTATTTCCCTAAGTGAGTCAACAGAAAAATTAGATTTTCCAGATCGAAGCTTACCAAAGGTGGAAGGGAGCAATAGTATTTTCCTTGTAGAGCAGATCTTCAACTGGGACACAGATTTTGCAGTAATTTGTCAGTGGAAATAGCGTCAGGAGGAAGGAAGAGCACACACTAAGAGAATTCTTTACTCAGGGGACTTCTAGCACAAAAGTTAGAATTTTCCTAGTAGAGCAGCAGTAGTTGTGTGCAGAGTTTCTCACTCCAGAAGGGAGTGCGAATAGCTGGGCAGCAGCTGTGCAGAGGAGAAGAAGAGGAATTCGACATTTTTAGAGAGATGGCATTAGCAGGGTTGAGAGATTATGATCAGTTGGAGGGAGCTTCCAACTATGTGATCTAGAAGGAAAGAATTTCTTATCTTCTAGATGAATATGATCTCAAAGCTTATATCAGTGGAGTGGTAGTTGTACCCGCAGATGTTGATCCACTTAAGGCCTACAAGGAGATGTGAAAAGCAAAGACGCTAATCCTGGATGGGGTTCAAGATCACGTGGTATCTCACATAGCTGACAAAGATATTGCCCGACAGTTGTAGGAGGCATTTGCTACGTTGTACAAAGGATCTTTCAAGCAACGGAAGATGTATCATGAGGAGAAGTTGAGATGCACGAGGATGAAGAAAAGGGAGCGTATAGACCCCTTCCTTACTAGGAATTAGGATGTCCAGGACCAGCTGCATTTAGTAGGGTCAATGCCCCAGCCTACCGAATTGGTGCGATTAGCTCTAAACAGCATTTCCGAAGAATGGAAAGTTTTCTTCTATAGCATACTGGGTAGAGAAAAACTGCCAGATTGGGATCATATGTGGGTTGATCTGCAGTAGGAGGAGATGAGGTGTGATTTGGTGAAGAGCACCATTAGTGGGACGAAACAAGCAAAGGAAGAGGAGGATGTTGCCCTCGCATCAAAGGGGCAACAGGAGCAATGTAGGAGGGGGGACATTTCCAAGGTGAAATGCTTCAAATGTGGTGAGGTGGGGTGATTTGGTATTGTAGCCCCAGAGAACTACAACATGGGCAAGATTCTTGAGGAGGTCCACCTCATGAATCAATACCTTGCTACAGGAGCCCAAAACATACAGTAGCGGGATGGATCAATGATAGTTGGTGCAGTCAAGTGCCAGTGTGACAGATGTAGTAGCTAGTAGCAGGTCAGATGTTAGGCAGCACAGTGCAGAGTTGGCAGCAGTGCAGTTGGCACAGAGCAAAATTAGCAGCAGTGTAGAGGCTTTAGTGACAGTGTAGAGTCTAGCAGCAATTAGGATTCAGGTGACAAATGCATCATATTGACCAGAGTTGGTTTAGTATTTTGGATGTTTTTCCGTTACAGTTGTTGCCGCAGTAGATGTATATGGAGTTGCAGTGCAAATGCAGTGTTGCCAGCGGTTCAGCAGAGCCATCAGCAGCACAAATGCAATGTTTATCAGAGTTACGCAGTAGTCGGTGGGCAACATTACCCGGACTTCAGCAACGTAACATGAGGTGTTACAGAGACAGGGTGTTGCGCTTCAGTGGGTTGCAATGCTAGAACACATTCCTTGCTAAGAGGGAGTGTTGATTTTTGTAGCATTGATTGTGTCTAGCCACGAAATTTGGTGGAGAGGGTAGAATACATGTATTCTCCAAAACCCATAAATCATTTCTGGAAATTCCTCCTGGAGATGACTTAATTAAAATGATTAATCTTTTTTTTAAAGGTGCCTAAGTCTAAACTTAGGAAAACTGATTAATTAAAGGGTATTAATTAAGTCATGGTGAAATCTTTTAGAAGAAGACATGGATTGAGCTCTAGTTAATCTTAGCCGTCGATTATGTTTTAATCTTGGTTGTTGAAGCCTCAACGAGAGATTATAAGAATAAATTCGATGGAGGTTGGAGGACACACTTGAGACACAAGGAATTCGATCTCCAGAGTAGCAACATTCAGTTTTCGGAGGTGATTCAGTAGTTTCGAAGCAATGAGAGAGGGGTAGGGATAGTAAGGCCAGAAGGAAGTTTTTCCAGTTCGGTGAGTGCATAGCAAAGATAAAGCGTACTCCATAGAGACGCTGACACAGTGCAAAGAGACAGTGCAAAGCTTCAGAGGGAGATCCACATTTTTTGAGGAGAATTCGAGATTCAAAGGCAGGAGCCAGAGTGGGAGAACAGAGGCCAGAAGATCGAGTTTCCAGAGCAACAACTAATCAACAGAGTCAGACAAACGCTGGTTTTAGCAGGCTGACACAGATCTGCGTAGGTTAACACAGGGGCATCTCATCTTAAGCTAAGGCCAGTGTTAGATCACCAGTGGAAGTGAGATATTTCTCACTAGACTTCTGTCAGTCATTTTCTATGTATGGAAAGCTAGATTTGAGCTTCCATAGATTTGTCTCAGATTTACTACTGCATAATAATAAAACCCTCAGCTGCATTGATTTTCCCAAGATGGGTTTTTCCCGAGACATTGGTCCAAAAATAATGGTGTAATATTGTGTGTGTGCATCTATTCTTCCAGTGTTTTTATTTCTTCCACAATATTTATTTTCTGAAGGCTGCAGTGTATATGTTTCAATATTTGCTGTAGGAAAGTACAAATAATTTGTTTGATTAATTTAACAAATAGAAGAAACATTACCAGTTGTTACAGTAGGATTCTGGGTTTCCGAATTTTCACACAGGGTGACCAGATGAGTGGGAGAAGTAGCATATGAGTTGGAGCTCCCACCAGGGAGTAAGGTGCATAATGTGTTTCATGTCGCATGCGTGAAAAGGGCCTTGGGACAATAGGTGACAGCTACTGTTGAGTTGTCGCACTTAGATGATGAGGGCAATTTGGTTTTGGTACTGGAGACCATCTTGGAGATGAGAGAGAGGAAACTCAAGAGCCGAATTATTCGGGAATTTTTGGTGAAATGGAAGGACCTACCTAAGGAGGATGCCACTTGGGAAGGAAAACAAGTACTTCAACATCCATAACTGTAATTTCTTGGGGACAAGCAACATCTGGGTGAGGAACACTGTAATGTCCCCACTTAGCAAATTTTCCTAAGCAAATACGTTTTTGCACAATTTTGGCATTTTGGCATTTTTGACTTAGGAAAAGTGGGTTAGGAGGGCCCACTTGAATTTTGAAGGAAAAAGGCTCCCCAAACATTAGAAGAAAGATAACATAAGAAAGAGTTGGTATGTGGGGACCATTCCAAAAAAGGAATTCAAACCCCTTAGGAGAGGTTCGTCTTGGGGAAGAGAGAGAAGAGGGAATTTGACTTGGGGGACCCACATGGAGGAGAAAGGAGGCAACAAAGTTAAATGGAGGTGAAGAGCCTCATTTTGGGTCTTTTTCTAATTTTGGAATCGAGCCCACTTGTATGCTTGAGTTGTTGAGCCAAGTTTACACAGTGCTAATCAACACACGAGGTTTCCAAGCGGAAATCTCAACTCCATCTTTAGTGGACTCCAAGTGCCACTCTAGGGGAGATTATCATCACATCTCACAGTTGTTCCGGGAGGAATTGCAGGTATATTCAGCCACTAATTGGAGAAGACTAGGTGTAGAAGAGGAACACACATTCCTTGGGAGAGTTAGTTTTAGAGCAGACCAGAATTTGGGCTCTTGGGGACATATTTCCTTGAGGTTTTGCTAAAGATTCCTGGTGTTTTGTAGGGCTGGTTTGGAGGCTATTCTTCAGGTTGAATTTTCCATTTCTGGGCATGCACAGGGGTAGACTGGCAAGGTCTGCTTATTCATTAAGGAGATGAGCATTATGTGTGAGGAAAGACTAGGAGTTGGGAACTGGAATTCAGAGGGAGACATAAGGTGAATTTGTGGAGGAATTTCTTAGTGTTTTGGGCATCATTTACAGTTGGATTTCTAGAGGTGCGAATAGCAAGTAAGAGGAGAAACTTGCACTATTTGGGGGTGTTCCGAGGTGGTTGGAAGGAGGTCAAGCCCTTTCTAGGTTTTTGTGGGTTTGTTGTGGGGAGGCCCTAGTTTAATTTACAGGATTTTTTGAGTATTTTTGTTGGCCCAAACACCTATCCTACTTCAGCCAGAGCAACAAAATTCATTGGTTCTACACAACCCTTGGATAGACCAACATTCCAACACTTGAGGAGTTATTTCTCACACCTGGGTTTCGCATGCTTGCTATAGCAAAGCCCCAGTGCATTTGCTCTATCTCATATGTACTCCAATGATAAGATTAATAAAATGGCTAAGTTCTTTTGGGCATTTCTTCTGGTGTAACTGATGCATGTTGTGTTTTTGGTTCAATTTTCTTTCATACATGTGTTTCTATTTCTTTGATTTAACCACTAAATATTCTCATTACAAATATTACACTAGCCTTCAATCCAACACCATACTAGCTCTTCTTAGCCTTGTCCTCCCTCAATTTCAAGCAAAAGAGATGATTTTTTCTCTTTCATTGCCTTTCTTACAACACTAGTCTTTAGATCACCTTTTTACCATGTGTAGCACATTAGAAAGAATAAAATCCGAGGAGGAGATATGCAAAATAATATACTATAGAATAAAGCCAAAGAGGAGATCTGCTAAATAATATACTGCAAATATTTTATGAAGTTTCCATAACGGTTGGTTTTGTAAAATATTGGTGAGAAGATAGTTGTTAAATTTGTGAATGGTTTTAATCTATCCATTTGAAAGGAAATTGGTATAGGGGGTGAATTTGAGAGGCTTATGCCCTAGCATTAAGGGTTGAAAAGGAATCGTTGAGAAGACAAGAAGGTGTGCACGAAACAGTGAGGGGGAATAAAATCCATCAAATTATATTATAAAATGGATTGAAGGGATGCAACGGAGGAGCGGCGATGGAATCGAGTAGCGCTGGAGATTGGGGTTAGGGTTTCGAGCCCCGTTGAGCACTTGGTTCTGTGATGAAGCTTCCCGCGGGTACCCTCTAGAACTGGTTATGGTTTCCTCAGCATCAATCACGGTTTTAACCCATAGCAGTTTGCGGTTATTGTCAGTTAGTTTTGGTTTCCCCTAGACGGTTTGTGGTTCCTCTCCGACAGTCCAGCAGGCAGCTGTCAGCTTGGGTCATAGACAGACATGGAGGACAAAACCGCTTCTTCCGCGATTCCGTCAGAAAACCAGCCGATTTGGGTGTAGACGGGGACCACAGTGGATGACTTTTTAGTATTCGACCATGAACTAACAGCTGAGGTCAATGCGCTCCCTACACTCTCTCAGCACATTCCTTCCATCTCGGTTCCGGTTGGAGCGGCTGCTATTCGAGAATACACTGGTCTACCGCTTCTCACAGACTCTCAAGTGGAGGCCGCGCTTTGGAGTGCCCTGGCGACTCAAACCCTAGGGCTAGACTAGGGTTCCATTCCTGTGGAGATAGTTGCGGAAAAACCCTTGGAGGAGGGCCCTTCGGCTAAGGTGGGTAGGCTGCAGGTACATTCACCACCGCAGATCTCGGGGAACCCTTCTATAGGCAACTTCACTGGTATCGGGATCATTTCGGGGCATTTCAACAACCTTGGAGCTAAAGGCCCTCTGACAAATAAGGTCCAGGCTTCACACGAGGTGGTACAGGAGGATAATTTGGCTGGTGGCATGAGCGACAAACAGAAAGGGACTTCCAAGAGAAAAAAGTGCCTCCCTCTGTGTAGTAATGAAATCTTTCTCAAGCTTGTCGAGGACACGACGTTCAGTGAAGCCATGGATTCGGCGGAGAAGGTACTGGTGGGGCGTGTGAGGGCCGGCACTACAGTGTGGAGCGGCTCCAAAAATGGACTATGGAGGTTTGGGGACATCACCTGTCAGAACCTCCTAGGGTACAGAGTTTTGTTCGTGGGTGGTTCGCGCTGAGGTTCAAATGTCTTGCCCACACTAACTGGGTTCTCTCCACAATCTGGCACATAGACCAGGCTCCTGTCCTCCTCCGAAGATGGACGCCTTTGTTTGACCCAGAACTGGAAAGGGCGGGGGCGGGACCGATTTGGGTTCGTCTCCCTGGTCTTCCCGTACACTTCTGGACTGAGCAGATTTTCAAACAGATTGGGGATGCCATGGGCAAGTTTCTTACCTATGATGACTCATTTATCTCCACCGGGAAAATGGCATTCGCCAGGATTTTAGTTTATTTGGACCTCACAGATGGGCTTCCAGAATTTATTAATATTCAGTGGAGGGACGTTGCGAGGAGGCAGTTGCTGGACTATGAGGGAGTCCCGTTCAGGTGTCGTCGCTGCCACAAGGTGGGGCACTTATTCAAAGACTGTCCTCTGAACAAGTGGAACAGCAGACATTTTGTGAGACATACCCCTCTGAATGCACCTGAGCAGGAGGCTCAGTCTCATGAAGACCCTGACGAAGAGGAACTGCCTCATGCATCTGTGGATATTCAGAGGATGGCTACCCCTCGTTCTGGTGGTACTACCACTCTCTCAGGACATGTTTTGAGATCTCCAGCACCTGCTCTCAGTGCTCCGAGGAAGCGTGGTCGGCCGCCCCATCAATCCACGCCTTCTATTCCTGGTTCGGCCGCTACTGCCTCAGGGGACTCCAACACTTCGGGGAGCAGAACACAGAGGCTGACTGTCTTTCCAAAGAAGGCGCGATCCGGGAGCAGGGCAACTGGCTGATCATTGAACAGATTGATGGAGAACACCACCAGTTCTATCACAGGCCATTTATGGACATTTTGAATTAAAGATTGGAACTGAAACATATTTTGTACATATTTCCTATGTTGGTTTTTGTTTTGATATGCAGCCATAGTTTTGGTATTGTTCATGTTTTTGATATTATCTCCCTGCGAGGATAAAGATAATATATACTCGGTTGTTATATTGTATCATTTTGACTCTCTTTCAGACTCTGTTTGGGCTACTTCCCTGCGAGGAGAGGGTAGCTGTTGTTTACTGCCTCTACCGACGCAGTGTTCATTGATAGAAATATCGGAATATGCATATGCATCTACAGAATGTAATTTCTTTAACTAATGAAATTACGAATTTTCCATGGGGAAAAAGGGGTGGTGTGCACTGTGAAGGAAGAAGAAATAACATAAGGTGAAGTGATGATTAGCAGTTTTAAAATAAAATTAATAGTCAGGTATCTCTAGCTTAATGAGGAGGTTAAGGAGTGTGTACATAAACAGAAAATAAGCAAAGTGTGATATCATGTGACTAGCCAACTGAGACATTTCTCAAACTGATGTGGGGTAAGCCAACTATGAGTATGAGTATGTTGTGAATGACCACATGGATGACTAGCATGTGATTGATTGCATTCAACAGAACCAAATGAGACAAAGAACATTACAAAAATGTGCATTGGAAAAGGTGCTACTAAATAGAGTAGAAGGGGAGGTATCATTGGAGGAGCCATGAATGGGAAATTTGTACTCCTAATGTGTTGATTTATGTGTAAAATAAGAAAAGAGTGTGAATACCACCAACAATGATCATGAACATGAGAGTCACGATCAACGGATTTCTCCAAAATCCAACCATACAAATGAGAAAGAGAGAAAATAATTATATATGTTTGAATCCAAGTCCTCTCACAACAAAATATACATTTCTTCAATGGATACAATAAAATATACATTCTAACCTCCTCAACTAAACTCTTACCAGAAGTAGTTAGGATCCACTTTCTTCTCCTAGCACAAATAATGAAACAATCATCCTCCGAAAAGAAAATAATATAATAATGTTCTCACCTTAACTAACTCCACAAGGAAATTCAACAATGATAAAATAATAAAGTTGGTTAGGAATCACCTCCAAAAATAACACAAGGAGAACATGACGAATTACGATTTTGACTATGTCAGGGTCCAACAAATGATAAATTAATACTCACTAAGTGTATTCGCCCATAAACCTTCAAAAACAACAAGTATGGCCTTCTCAAAGTTTTCCATGAAGAAAGGACCCTCACAAGTGTTAGTTTTTGGATATGGTAGCAGCGGACAAGTGTTCTAGTCTCAGAGTGTGTCTAAGAGGCTAAGGAACACGAGATCTCCAAAACCCATAAAAGGTTTTGCGAGAAAAGATTTGAAGACGCCTTAATTAAATTAATTAGCCATAATTAAAATATTTCCTAAGTCTAACTTAGGAAAATTGGTTAATTAAAAGGAATTAATTAAGAAAGTTCGATTTTGCTCTAGAGGTTTCTATTGATCAAGACAAGTTGATTTTAGTCGTCAGTTGAGATGTAATCATGGTCGTTGAGACTCCAATGAGAGATTATAAGAGCAAATCAAAGGGATTGGAGAAGATACAGTGTATGAGTTGAGCGGTTTGACTAACCAGTTGCAGGTATTCAGCAAGGGCGTAGTTGAAGCCAGAGAAAGCATCAACACAGGGTTTCAACAGAGATTCGAGAGCAAGAGTATGGAGGAATTTTCCTTAGTATTTTCTAGTGTCTGGGAGACAAGAAGAGGAGGATGAATACATCTGCAGAAAAGGCCCCTACAACTAGTGCCAGTAGCAAGAAATTCCCAGCGCAAGTTGCCACAGGAGCCACGTTTCAGTTACTAATTGCTAGATCAGTGTCTTGGAGGTAGAGCGAGTTTGTTTCAAACGCTGAGGTTGGAAAGATGAATTTTTTGGAGGTGATTCTAGGCTATGAGATTTCTCCTCAGCCAGATATGTTCATTCTAGAGGGAAGTACGAATTCCAGGAGGTGTGAGTGGCTATGAAAGGCTAGTTCAATTGTAGAGGGAGACAAGGGTGTCTTCTACATTATTTTTCTAGTGGAGATTGTTGGAGCTTTGCCAAATTGACAAGCAAATCATTGTACTCTTGAATTGTTCAAGAATAATAATAAAACCCTCATCTGCTAAACTGGTTTTCCCTTTGGGGTTTTTCTAGGGACAATTTTCCAAAAACAACAGTGTTATATTTTTGTGTGTGTGCATATTTTCTCAGTTCCAGTTTTCATATTCCGCAAGGTTTTATTTGTGAAGAATGCAATAGTGAATATATCGTTATGGACGAATCATAACTCAAAAGACAAATAAACTGCTAATAGTCAGAAGATAAATATCCAGTCATTGTATTCAAGGAATTTTCACAAGTTGTGCTACAAACCCTCCAAAAGTGATCCATCTCATCAATGATGTGTGAAATAGGCTACAAAGGAGCCTCAACATGGTGGATGCCTATGATTTTGACCCTATCAAGGGTTGGAATGTGTTCGTAGAATATCTATGAATGTCTCTAAACCATCGCTTTACATGATGAGTGTTCTCCTTTCTTTTCCTTAATGAATTTATACAAATCATTTAATGTCAGAGAACTTTTTTTCTCTCGGACCATAGGTATTCTATGTTTGCCACTATCTTTTTATCTAATAAAGTTATTGTTATTAGCTCAGACAAATACTTCTGCATAGACTCAATTAGGGCACATCAATAACCATGACACAATATTCCATGCATTAGACATTAATCAAGATCAAAAATATAACATTAAATAGCACTTACAAGACAATGAAGAACATATCCATCCATCAACATGCCAAAAAGAAGCTCCAAGAGAGCAAATTAACCAAACATCAAAATTCATCAAACTCATCCAAATTTATCCTCAAATTGTAGGTCTGAAATTCTCAAGAAGAGATATCGAAAATCCCAAGTGTGATGATAGGGAGAGACTAGCTCACTCCTATTTACAAAAGTGCTAAGACTTCAAAATATGAAAGACAATGCCCCTTTTTTGCCCAATATGCTAAGTAACCCACCCATGGTTGCAGGTATGGTCAAAAGGGAAGGTATTTTAATCCATGAAACAAAAGAACACATGTGGGCTTGTTGATTTTCTAGTGTAATTAGGATTAGCACAATATTTCTGAAATTTTGATAATTACTTTTGATGCAGATCTTATTTTAACTTGTTCCAATATATCATTCAGCAATTATAATACAAAAATTCAACAGTAAAGAATAGTAGAACAATAGAGATCACAATGCACAAAAGAAAGACAAGATTTACCCTGGGAAAACCCACTATAGGGAAAAACCCAACAACCTTTTCAATAGAGAAATTCTTCTTGTTCAATAAGAGACACACCTAGACCTATGGTCAAACTTGGTCTTCTCCTCCAAGTGAAGCCACCCAAACTGATCATGCACTTTGCTCTTGATTCTACACTTTCATAATTTCGACCCTCCTGCAATAGCCAATTTCCCTGAATGTTGGCCCTGTCGTAGTTGCCCTAGTAACCCAAAAAATTTCAGCCCCCAAGAAACAATTGCCCTAGAAACCGTGAATCACAAAGAGAGAGAGAGAGAGATTCCTTCACACATGCGATTTGTTGGGGAGATAGGAGAGAGAAAATTTGGCCTTCTTCATCCTTCTTTGTCCTCCTTGTCCTTCACTCACTTGCACAAAAAATGTCTTGAGAGAGGAATGCAAATTTCCCAAATGAGGAACTCAAACTGCCTTTATATAGTGGTCTATCTAGGTGAATGGACGTGTCTCTTGGCCAGGGCCGACTTGACTTAGAGGGAAGCCAACTTGTCACTTTTGGAGCCAAGAATTTCATTTAAAAAATTCAAATTTACATATTTTAAAAGTCACAATGGGACTGTGACTCAAAATAAAATTTCCTTTGACTCAAGCATTTATAAATATCCTTTAAAAAGATAAATAAAATTACATCAAGTGACCAAATGTACATTATGAAGACCAACCATAGCTACAAATCAACACTCCCTCTTAACTAGGGATGTACTCATAATCACTGTCATAGATGTTCTCAAATTGAACAAATTTCTCTAAGGAAAAGGTTAACCATCATTACCAACATCATCATCTATCATCAGCATCTGCTAACAGGCATATTCGGGGAGGTACCAAACCCATGGCAATATCATCAACATATCAGGACTCACTCCTCTGGAGTGATCGATCCTCGAATCCCATGGCCACCACCTAGGCCAAAATGTTAAGACCCTCAACTAGTAAGCAATCACTCGCCCTTCCTGATGAGCACTCTGAGCTAGGACCTCACTCAACCGCTACATGGTTGGTGATCGGGTCTAGATGCTAAACCGGACCTCACTCCATGCTATCTGGTGTGTGATTAAGGTCCAGGACCTCTGTTAAAATTGGAAAAGAGGGCCAAATTCAACCTTAGGATAGCTCATATGATGGAGACGATTATTGCATTGGATTCCTTTTTTCGAGAGGTCCAATTTTGATATAAAGATCATCTCATTCTAACAAGCGGATGTGGAATTTTGAATTTATTCTCTCTCATGCACAAATTGTCAAGGTCGGCCTCAATCAAATGTAGGCTCAAGAAGCCCAATGGATGTCTCCTCACCCTCAACAAATTGTATAAATAGGAGTGACCTCTCTCCTCATTTGGACATCACTCACCACATCGTTCTTCTCTCTCTTTTGTTGATTGGTTTGTATAGCTTCAGCAATCTCTCTCTCCCCCATGTGTGGCATAGGACAAAATTTTCAGAATCAAGTGCATGCCAAAATTACAGAGAAACTGACCAGTGTTGACCAAGGCTCGCTTGACCATCTTTGACAGTGTTTTTCTGGGCAGAATTCTGATTTCTGGAGGCCGCATTCTATGGCACAAAAACCGAGGCATTTTGGGTAGTTTGAGCTGTGTTGACCACAACATTGTTTGACCGTAGCATTGACTGAAGTTTGACTGAGGCTTGGTGCACGGTTTTGGGTTGACTTTGACCCTTCTTGAAGGTCGAATTGGACTGTTGTTGACCAAGCTGCTTGGAGGAAGTTTTGTTGCTAATTTGACCAATGTTGACTTTCAGGGTAGGGCTACAGTTGACTGTTGTTTTGACAAAATTGCTTTGACTATGTATTGGGCAAGTAAATTTGATCTATGTACTCTCTCTCTCTCTCTGTTGAACTATTGAATAATAAGAAGAAGATTTGATCAAAGGGATTTCCCTACAAAGGAGTTTTTCCTAGGCATCCGCCAAATCTTATGTCCTCTTGTCTTGGCTTGTCTTCTGCACATCTTTTTATGTTCTATCTGCATTTACTGTCAATGTCAAATCTTGTTTCCTCTTGTCTTGTCTTGTCTTCTGCACATGTTTTTATGTTCAATCTACATTTACTGTCAATGTGATTAAGTTAATGTGATTGCTACGGGAAATAATTGGAAATTGTCATTGGGTTGATAAGGAAATTGAAGTAAATTGTGATAAAGCATAGAACATACCATTGTTATCTAAAATTAACATGGAGTCAGAGCTCAGGTGAAGACAAAGCCCAAGAAAGAGTGAGGAAAATCAATCACTAAGGGAAGTTGTTGGACTAAAACTTGGAACTAGTCCCAATGACGAATACGTCTTACTTCAAATTCGAGGACAAGCCTAAGGACAAATCCGATTATCATGCATGACTTTGGAAGAAAATGATGACATGGACTATCCCAAAGGAAGAGTAGTGGAGCCTCCTTCAAATGCATCCTCAAAAAGTAGAAGAAAGGTGAGGTTAAAGCTAAGAAAATTATTGTTGATTCTATTCAGAATTTGGCAGAAGGAAGATGGTCATAGGTATGCCTGAATTCAACTTAGATCATGAAGGAGTGTGTTAGGGTTGTGCAACTGAAAACATACAAGGGGACCCTTTACCTCAAGTCAAAGTCAAACTATTGATATTCTACAATTGGTCCATTCTGATCTATCAAGTATGTTGCCCGTGACATCTTTGGGTGTTTATTTGTACTATGAAATTTTTGTGGATGACTTCTTTTGCAAAACATGGATCTCTTTCTTAACGGAAAAGGACAAAGTGTTCAAATGGTTCTGCTCTTTCAAAGCCTTGGTTGAGAATCAAATAGGGAAGAAGATCAAAATATTGAGCACCGATAATGGTATTGAATATGAGTCAAATGAATTCAATGACTATTGTAGAGAAGCTAGCATTAAGAGGAAGACCACCACTGCATATACTCTTGAACAAAATGGTGTTGCCAAAAGGAAGAATCGAACTATCATAGAAGCCACCCGTGCCATGCTTCATGACCAAGGTCTACCGAAGTTCTTATGGGTAGAAGCTACCAACACCGTTGTGTATGTTCAAAATAGATGCCCACATCAAGCATTGGAATTCAAGACACCCGAAGAAGTTTTCACCATAAGAAACCTGATGTTTCTCATTTTAGAATTTTTGGTTGTCCCATATATTTTCATGTGTTGAAAGAGAAAAGAAACAAGCTAGATGCATCTAAGAAGAAAGGAACTTTTGTGGGCTACAGTGAAACTTCGAAGGCATATAGAATCTATGTGCCTGGTCAAAGGAAAGTGGAAATAAGTCATGATGTCACTTTCGATAAAGATTCTGCCCTTAGGAAAGTCCGAGATCTTCCTATCCCTATAAAGGACAACGCTGATGATGCAGGAAAGCAGGATGAACCTCCAACTGATGACTCGATGCCCGATGTGGAAGGTCTAATGGATCCCATTGATCCACCTCCTCTATTTAAAAAAAAAACCATTATGGCTCAAAGATACTCTTGAAGATGTCGAGATCCATATCGCACCAAGGGGGACATTTCGTGAAAGCAAGAAGCCGAACAGGTACCAAGGGTACTTAGTTGCCATGAGTACCATTGTACAATATGAGACATGTACATTCAAAGAAGTCATGAAACACCAAGTTTGGAAGGATGCAATGAATGAGGAATATGAGTCAATCATGAAGAATGATGTCTGGGATGTGGTTCCTAGACTCAAGGACAAGTCAGTGGTCACTTCAAAATGGCTCTAAAAGAGCAAACATGGAGCTGATGGGAGTGCTGAAAATTCCAAGGCCAGATTCATTGCTCGAGGCTTCTCTCGAAAGGAAGGAGTAGATTACGAAGAGATATTTGCACCAATTGCCCGATATACCACCTTCCATTCGATCATAAGCCCTTGTTTCCTCGCAAGGATGGAGCCTACACAAAATGGATGTCAAAATTGCCTTCTTGCATAGCTCACTTAAGGAGGAAGTCTATGTAGAACAACTCGAGGGGTTTGAAGTTCAAGATCGTAAGACACATGTATGCATGTTGAAGAAAGTCTTCTATGCACTAAAGCAAGCTTGGAGGGCTTGGTATGAGAGGATTGATAACTATCTTATGAAGCTGGGATTTACAAGGAGCGATGCTGACCCGAACCTATACTTCAAAGTTGAAAAGGACAAACCTCTCATTCTGGTCCTTTATGTGGATGATCTCCTTCTAACAGGTGGTGACCCTCTCATTCATCAATGCAAGAGGGAGTTGGCCTCCGAATTCAACATGAAGGACTTAGGACTGATGCATTACTTCCTAGGGTTGGAGGTCTGGCAATAACCAAGTGAGATTTTCCTTTCTCAAAGAAAATACATTGTGAAGCTACTTGAGAGATGTGGGATGGTGGATTGCAAATCCGTACCTACTCTGATGGAACTCAAATTCAAGAAGCTATGTGGAAGTGTTGTTGGGCCTAGATTAGTGAACACTTCCGAGTGTCGTCAACTTGTGGGGGCCTTGATGTTCTTGGTAAACTCCCGTCCTAACATATGCTTCAACATGTTGAGTCAATTTATGGTCGAGCCTCATCACATTCATTGGATTGCTGCTAAGAATCTCTTGAGATATCTCGAGGGGCACAATCCACTATGGACTAAGATACACTGTCCGAAACTTGAGGCTACATAGATATTCAGATGTTGATTGGGCTAGCAGTGTTGTAGATTGTAGGAGCACGTCTGGGTGCTACGTCTCTTTGGGGTCTGCTTCAATACCTTGGATGAATAGGAAGCATAAATCGGTTGCTTTAAGCAACACGAGGCCGAATACATTGTTGTGAGTATGGCCTATTGTGAAGTTGTTTGGTTGAGGAAGCTCTTCAGTGAACTATTTGAGCACGTGCTAGATAACACTGTGATCTTCTGCAACAACCAGAGTGGGATTCACCTATCAGAGAATTCTGTGTTCCACAACCGCTCCAAGCACATCGATATCAAGTACCACTTTATCCGGGATATGGTACAACGAGGAGCAATAAGGATCAAACACATTACGATGGATGAGCAAGATGCAAACATTCTCACGAAGCCTTCGGGTAAGGTCAAATTCTTAACCTTCTGAGAGAGACTTGGAGTCGTGGAAAGACCCTCCTATAAGGGTCTCGTATGAGTTGGACACTGAGCTCTGGGAGCTCCTGGGGTCTTGGGGTACTTCTTGGAGCTATAAGCGACCATAGGGTGAGTGGTTCACCTTCCCCTAGTGGTGTGCTAGATACAGGGTGAGTGGTTCATCTTCCCCTCTGATACCCCATGATGGTTGACATGTGTGTAGGGTGAGTGGTTCATCTTCCCCTATGATTGCAGACACATGTATGTAGAGTGAGTGGTTCACCTTCCCCTACGACTGTCATATGCATAGGATGAATGGTTCACCTTCTCCTATGGCATATGAGCAAGATAAGTGGTTCACCTTCTCCTACCGATGCCCCAACACACATCCTACCCATGGAGTCTGGGACTCAGGGGAAGTACCTCTCATCTAGCCAATGAGTTGGGAAAAGTGGTTAGGGACCATAGCACTAATGATGAATGCATCGTGTACTGTCGTACTCCCGATGACTAGCATGCATGGTGTTCAACAACTTGATTTGGGGTCAAGGACTCACTTTTATCAATGGAGAGTGGCAAGGTCTTGTGACTCACTCTCAATCACTTCTTCATTATTACTTCATGGTTCAACAGAGCAGAGTAGTGATGACAAAAGTGGTACATGATGAAAAGATGGCATGATGATGATGGATGGATTGGCAGGTGGAATTCTCCCTAATTGAGAGGGAGTGTTATAATTGGAAACTAGGGCCAAATTCCACCTTAGGACAACTCATATGATGGAGATGATTATTGCAATGGATTCCTCTTTTTGAGAAGTCCCATTTTGATATAAAGATCATCTCATTTTGACAAGAAGAAGTGGAATTTTGAATTTATTCTCTCTCATGGACAAATTATCAAGGTTGGCCTCAGTCAAATGTAGGCTCAAGAAGCCCAATGAATGTGTCTCCTCACCCTCAACAACTTGTATAAATAGGAGTGACCTCTTTCCTCATTTGGACATCACTCATGACATCATTCTTCTCTCTCTTCTCTTGATTGGTTCGTACAGCTTGGGCAGTTTCTCTCTCCCCCACGTGTTGCATGAAAGGATGAAATTTTCAGAATCAAGTGCAAGCCGAAATTACAGAGAAACGAACCAGCGTTGACCAGGGCTCGTTTGACCATCTTTGACAATGCTTTTTTGGGCAAAGTTCTGATTTCTTGAGGCTGCATTCTCTAGCACAAAAACCGAGGCATTTGGGGCAGTTTGATTTGTGTTGACCATAGGACTATTTGACCACAACGCTGACTAAAGTTTGACTATGGCTTGGTGGCCTGTTTTGGGTTGAATTTGACCCTTCTTGCAGGCCAAATTCGACTATTGTTGACCAAGCTGCTTGGAGGAAGTTTTGTTGCTAATTTGATCAGCGTTGACTTCTGGTTAAGGATGTCGTTGACTATTGTTGATTGTTGTTTTGACAGAGTTGTTTCGACTATGTATTGGGAAAATAAATTTGATATATGTACTCTCTCTCTCTACTGAACTATTGAATAATAATAAGAAGATTTGATCAAAGGGCTTTCCCCACATTGGGGTTTTTCCATGGAATCTGCCAAATCTTGTGTTCTCTTATCTTGGCTTGTCTTCTGCACATGTTTTTATGTTCTATCTACATTTATTGTCAATGTGATTAATACTGGAAATAATTGGAAATTGTCATTGGGCTAAAAAGGAACATTGAAGTAAATTGTGCTAAAGCATAGAACATACCATTGTTATCTAAATTAACAACATCACTCCACCCTTTTGGTGTGTGATCAGGGTCCAGGACCTCACTCCATCATTTCTAACGTGTGATCAGGGTCCTCCTCCAAGAGACACTCACTCAACACTGTTTATTGAGCACTCTAGGTCTCTTGGGCCCATTCACTCCTTTAAGGGAAGATCAAATTCTTAACCTTTCGAGAGAGACATGGAGTCATGGAAAGACACTCCTATGAGGGTCCCGTATGAGTTGGACATTGAGCTCTTGGAGCTCCTAGGGGTTTGTGGTACTTCTTGGAGCTATGAGCGACCATAGGGTGAGTGGTTCACCTTCCCCTTGTGGTGTGCTAGGTACAAGGTGAGTGGTTCACCTTCCCCTGTGATACCCCATGATGGTTGACATGTGTATAGGGTGATTGGTTCATCTTCCCCTATGATTGCGGACACATGTATGTAGGTTGAGTGCTTCACCTTCCCCTACGATTGTCATATGCATAGGATGAGTGGTTCACCTTTTCTTGTCGATAACCCAGCACACATCCTACCAATGGAGTCTGGGACTCATGGGAAGTACCTCTCATCAAGCCAATGCGTTGGGAAAAGTGGTTAGGGACCATAGCACTACCAATGGACGCATCGTGTACTGTCGTACTCCCTATGACTAGGATGCATGATGTTCAACAACTTGATATGGGATTAAGGACTGACTTTTGTCAGTGAAGAGTGGTAAGGTCTTGTGACTCACTCTCGATCACTTCTTTATTATTACTTCATGGTTCAGCAGAGTAGGGCAGAGAAATCCGTGATGACACAGATGGTACATGATGACAAGATGGCATGATGATGACAGATGGATTGGCAGGTGGATCCCTAGTTGAGAGGGAGTGTTAAAATTGGAAACTAGGGCCAAATTCCACCTTAGGACAACTCATATGATGGAGATGATTATTGCATTGGATTTATCTTTTCAAGAGATTCAATTTTGATATAAAGATCATCTCATTATGACAAGAAAAAGTGGAATTTTGAATTTATTCTCTCTCATGCACAAATTGTCAAGGTTGGCCTCAGTGGAATGTAGGCTCAAGAAGCCCAATGGATGTGTCTCCTCACCCTCAACGAATTGTATAAATAGGAGTGACCTCTATCCTCATTTGGACATCATTCTTCTCTCTCTTCTCTTGATTGGTTTGTACAACTTGGGTAGTCTCTCTCTCTCTCCCACGTGTGGCATAGAAGGACGAAAATTTCAGAATCAAGTGTAGGCCAAAATTATAGAGAAACAAACCAGCGTTGACCAGGGCTCGTTTGACCATCTTTGACTACGTTTTTCTAGGCATAATTCCTATTTCTTGACGCTGCATTCTCTGGCACAGAAACTGAGGCATTTGGGGCAGTTTGACCTGCCTTGACCGCAGCGTTGACTGAAGTTTAACTGGGCTGGGTGGACTGTTTTGGGTTGATTTTGACCCTTCATGAAGGCCGAATTGGACTACTATTGATCGAGCTGCTTGGAGGAAGTTTTCGTGCTAACTTGACCAACGTTGACTTTCAAGTTAGGGTTGTAATTCACTGTTGTTGACTACTATTTTGGCAGAGCTATTTTGATTGTGTATTGGGCAAGTAAATTTGATCTATGTACTCTCTCTCTCTACTGAACTATTAATTAATAATAAGAAGATTTGATCAAAGGGTTTTCCCCACATTGGGATTTTTCCCTGGCATTTGCCAAATCTTGTGTCCTCTTGGCTTGGCTTGTCTTTTGCACATGTTTTTATGTTCTATCTACATTTACTGTCAATGTGATTAAGTTAATGTGATTGCTACAGGAAATAATTGGAAATTGTCATTGGGGTGAAAAGGAAAATTGAGGTAAATTGTGTTAAAGCATAGAACATACCATTGTTATCTAAATTAACAACCTCACTCCACAATGCCTAGTGTGTGATCAAGGTCCAGGAGCTCACTCCATCATTTTTGACGTGTGATCAGGGTCCTCCTCCAAGAGACACTCACTCAATACTGTTTATTGAACCCTATGGGTCTCTTGGACCCATTCTCCCCTTCAAGATAATGTTCATCTATGTTGCAGACATATCAGCACTCCCTCTCAACGAGAGGGGTGATCTCCACGAGCCTCTCTAAAGTACACAAACTTGGCCTTTGGTAACGACTTAATCAGAACATCAGTTATCTACTCATTGGTGGAGATGTACTTGAGCCTTATTGCTCTACTTTGCACCATGTCACAAATGTAGTGGTACCTGATCTCAATATCCTTCGACCTGTCATGGAACATAAGATTTTCTGAAAGCTTCACACAACTTTGATTATTGTAGTGTATCACCATTAGTTCCAACTCTTCGCCGAACAATCCTACAAACAACTTTTGTCGCCATACTGCTTCGCTACAAGCCTCATTAGCCACGATGTACTCTACTTCTGCAGTGCTAAGTGCAATCGACCTCTGCTTCCTTCTCATCCATAATATCACAGCGGATCCCAAACAGAAGCATACTCCCAAGGTAATCTTCCTATCTTTAGCACTTCTTGCTCGATCAGCGCCTGTACATCCCTGAAGTTGTACATCCTTGTTTGCAACATACCTCAAGCCATAGTTCACTATATTCGACCTGGTGTTAACCAAATACATCAACATACCAATTAGTCGTCAGTACATAGATGGATCTACCAATGTGGAGTCAGAGCCTATTAACTTCTTCAAATTTGTGAGCATAGGAGTCGCCATGGATTTACAATCCATCAGACCGAATCTCTGAAGGATCTCTATTACATGCTTTCCTTGTGCAAGGAAGAGTCTTCGCCTAGTTTCTACCGTACTTCTAATCCCAAGTAATAGTGCATCAACCGAAGATCCTTCATGTCGAATTCAGAAGCCAACTGCTTCTTGCACTGAATGATAAGAGGGTTGGCACCTGTTAGAAAAAATTCGTCAACATATAATAATAGGATCACAGGTGCATTCCTTACAACCTTAAAGTAAAGGTTTGGATCAACTTCACTCTTGGTAAATCCTAGACTCATCAGATAGTTGTCAATATGAGCATACCAAGCTCTTGGAGCTTGCTTGAGTCCATACAAGGCCTTTTTCAACCTGCAAACATGAGACTCTTTTCCATATACCTCAAATCCTTGAGGTTGCTCTATGTACACCTCTTCCTCAATTACTCCATTGAGGAAAGGTAGTCTTTACATCCATCTGGTGTAGTTCCCATCCTATAGAGGCAACAAGCGAGATGATAGATCTAATGGAGGTGTACCTAGAAACTGGAGCAAAAGTCTCATCATAGCCTTCTCCCTTTTTCTAGGAGAATCCTCTAGCCACGAACCATGCCTTGTGTTTGTCGATACTTCCATTTGCATCATGCTTAATCTTGTATATCCACTTGGAAGTCACCATTGACTTCCCTTCAGGCCTTGGCACAATTTCCCAGACATCATTCCTCACGATCAATTGGTGCTCCTCATTCATCATTCCCTTCCACACCTGTTGACTAATTGCTTCTTCATATGTGGAAGGTTCTTCATCAATGATTTTTGTCATGAGAGGTGCATAGATAGAGAACCTCTTAGGCTTCTTTACTTCTCTAGATGTGCCATCGAGAGTTGCATGTCCTTCCGCCTCTTCTAAGGTGGATCTATGCCATGTTGGTCTCTTCTTGATCTCTAGAATTGTAACTGGTTTTGTTGGTTCTTGAGGTCCTTTTGGCCTTCCGATACATTCTATAAAGCTTGAATGCTCTTATCTTGAGGCCACCTGCTTTACATCTTCCAAGGAATCTACGAATACTTCCTTATACCTCCAATATGCCACTTTCTCATTGAAGGTGACATCTCGGCTAACCTCAATTCGTCGTTGTTTTGTAATGCATATTTTGTAGGCTTTTGAAGATTCACTGTATCCAACAAATATGTCGTTCGTTCCTGAAGGATTTCCAAGAGGGAAATCGAGGCTCAGAGGGAGTCACATCGAGAACTTCCAGCAGGGAAGTAGAAGCAGCGAAATGGCACTACACGGAGTAAGAGACCAGGAAAGACTGGACAGAGCCTCAAACTTTGTAGTCTGGAAGGCCCAAATCTTATATGTACTTGACAGAAATCGTGTCAAGCACTTCGCCTTGAAGAAGATAGCGGTCCCAATTGACCTCGCTGACAATGACAGGTATGAGGAAGCAATGGCGAGGGCCAAGAGTATCATTCTTGACGGGGTGAAGGATCATATAGTACCACATATTGCCGAGAAGAATACGACACAGGAGATGTGGGAGGCCCTGACCAAGTTCTATCAGCATACTTCTGTGCAGAGGAAGATGCTCCTAGAAAATCAGCTGCGGTCATACCAGATGCAGAAGGGAGAACAGATCGACACCTTCCTCGGTTGATTGAAGGAGATCTGAGATCAACTAACTTCCATAGGGGCCACACCAGATCCAGAGTTGATGGTGAGAACAACCCTAAATGCAGTCTCAAAAGACTTGGAGGTGTTTGTCCAGAGCATATTGGGCAGGGCGACCCTTCCAGATTGGGAGGAAATGTGGGCAGCTCTTTGCCAAGAAGAGATTAGGAGGGTGACTAAGACAGGAAGCAGTAGCAAGGGGATCAGAATCAAGAAGGAGAAGGAGGTGGATGCTACCCTAGCATCTGAGGGTAAGCAAGAAAAGTGGAAGAAGAAGAACCTCTCCAAGGTCAAATGCTTCCACTGTGGGGAGTTGTGTCATTATGCGACCCAGTGTCTGAGGAAGAAGAGCAAGGGAGAGGCTTCCAAGACCAAGGAAGAGCCAACAAGGGTAGAGAAGGAGGTGGAGACAGACGATGATTGTGCCATGAGTGCACACACAACACTTGAGTGAAAGTGAGGAGACATCGAGCTGTAGTCAAACGGACTACAGGCGATGAGGGGAAGGATCCTCGAGGTACCTAGCCTCTTGGATTAGACCTTGCTACAAAAGCGCCAAAGAGGAGTAGCAGGACTGGCAGATGTCAGTAGAGACGGATGATGATGGAGCGACAGAGAGAGCTATAGTGCAGGATTCCCAGGACAGCGTGAGGCTGCAGTGCGAGAAACACGAGAGTGTTGCACCAGTGCAGGATGTCACAAAGAGATGTGCAACCGTGCGAGATGCATAGAGTTGTTGCAACAACACAGAGGTTAGAGAGGGAGCTTCAGCATCAGGAGTGTTTCTAGCCTGACGGAGATGTCAGAGTTGGGAGATCAACTACTTACTTCTTAGTAACTAAGTTGCAGTGCAGCAGTTAGCAGTGGTAGTGCTATGTGCAACACGATGCAACATGATGAGAGGGGTTGCAGAGTAGATGTAGCAGTGATAGTGGCAGGGCCATGGGCAGCAGCACGGATGCAGAGAGTTGCAGTACGGATGCAGCAGTGGCAGTGGCAGGGCCATTGGTAGCAGTACAGGATGCAGCAGTGCATAGGATGTTGGGCAGCAGGTCGAGCATCAGCAGAGGGACCGATGCCAGATGATTAGGGTGATGCTCAGTGAGGAGTATTACTAGAGCACAGTCCTTGCTAAGAGTGAGTGTTGATTTGGGGTAGCATCAGATGTGATCTAGCCACAAAAATTGGTGGAGAGGCTAAGGCACATGAGATCTCCAAAACCCAGAAAGGGTTTGGGAAAATTCTAAACAGTTTGGGAGAAATTAAATAATTAATATTTTTAATGGAGTCCCTAAGTCTAAACTGAGGGAAAATTAAAATATTAATTTGAATTAATATAAAACTGTGTTAGAATGGTTCAAAAGTCACGGATCAAGCCAGATCTAATCTTCGCCATTGATTAGGGACTTAAACTCAGCCGTTGATTTGTCAACGAGAAAAGTATAAGAGGAGGCTTGAGGGTCACTTGGAGAACACACCAAGAGATCAAGATTTTGACTTTCTGGGGCTGGGTTTGCTGAGAAAGTTGAGAGAGTGATCTGGAGTTGCAGCTGAGGGGTAGTGAATACAGAAGCAGAGAGGCAGAGATAGTGTCGGGAGGATCAGCACAATAGTCGGGAAAGCTGACGCAGAGGGCAGAAGCCAAAACTGCCGGAACAGCTGGGAAAGCTGACGCAGAGGGTAGAAGCCGGAACTGCCAGGAATAGCCGGAATTGCTGGAACAGCCGGGAAAGCTAATGCAAAGGGCAGACGCCAGAACTGCCAGGAAAGTTGACGCAGAGGGCAAAAGCTGGAACTGCCGGGAACTGTCGAGAAAGCTAACAAAAAGGGCAGAAGCCAGAACTGCCGGGAACAGCTAGAACTGCCAGAACTGCCAAGAAAGCTAACGCAGAGGGCAGAAGAGGCTGACATTGGGGATTTTTGTGGGGAAGATTGGAGCTGAGGAGTTGTCAGGGTGTTTATCCGAGGTTTCAGCCGGAGCATCTGTCTCCGAAGGAGAGGTACTACTGCCAAGATTTTTCTCTGTTGGGTGAACCAGATTTGGCACCCAGATTGTATTCTGAAACTGCTTAATAAATCAAACCCTCAGATAGTTGCACCAGTTTCCCCGCATTGGGTTTTTCGAGGAATTAGTCCAAAATAACGGTGTCATTTGTGTGCTTGTTTCTGTTTCCTTTAGTTGATGATCTGTAATGTGTTGAGCATGTACTTGTGTTTATTTTCAGTATTTACATGGTAAATAACTTGTTAATTAATCAGAACAAGTAGGAAGGAATAAATTAGAAAGTACATGGAGGGTTTCTAACTGTTAGACTTAGAAACTTCAACAACTTTCTCATTGAAGGTGACATCTCGGCTGACCTCAATTCGTCATTGTTTTGTAATGTATATTTTGTAGGCTTTTGAAGATTCACTGTATCCAACAAATATGTCGTTCTTTCCTAAAGCCTCAAGCTTTTTCCTCTTATCCTTAAGAACATGAATATATGCAAGACAACAAAAGACTCTCATGTGCCCAACCTCTAGGTTCCTTTGGGAGAAGGCTTCTTCAAGAGTCATACCTTCCAAAAATCTATGAGAACTTCGATTTTGAAATTACACACCTGTTCGTGACGCTTCACCCCAAAAAAACAACGGCAAGACCAAATCATGCATCATGTCCTTGACATATTCTTCAATGGATCTATTCGTTCGTTCTGCTACACCATTTTGTTGTGGATTATAGGGGATAATTAGCTCCCTTTTAATCCTGCCCTGCTTGCAGAAAGCAACAAGCTCCTTTGAGGTGTATTCTCCTCCATTGTCAGATCTTAGTATCTTGATCTTTTATTTATCAAGTTTTCCACTTCAGCGTTGAATTACTGGAACTCGTCGAATACCTCATCTTTTGTCTTCAAGAGATATATACATGTCTTACAAGAGAAGTCATCAATGAATGTCATGTAGTACAATGAACCACCAAACGATTTTACAGGCATCGAACCACATACAGCAGAATTCATCAAATCGAAAGCTTCCTCATATCTATTGTCACTGTTTGGAAATGGTTTCTTGATGTTCTTCCCAAGAGCACAACCTTTGCATACACCATCATTCCTTATTTGTAGTTCAGGAATCCCTAACACTATTTCACTTAATTCAAGCAATGCTCTAAAAAGAAGATGTCCATACCTTCGGTGCCATAACTCACTTGGATCTATTTCATCATGTACCAGTGCTTGATCTAGTTGACTCATAAGTCTATACAGTCTTTGATCATGAATCCCAATAACCCTAACATCATCTATACTAGAGCCCTTTGACCAAACAAATACTTTTCCATCCACAAAAGCAAGCATATCTCCTTTATCTTCTAAAGGAGAAACAAAGACAAGATTCTTTTTCAAACCCGGTACATAAAAGACATTACTAAGATGAACGTTGTTACCAAATTCTAGCTCTATGGATACCTTTTCAACTCTTTTGACTGCATAGTTGTTGTTGTCTCCCAATTCAACCCTCTGAGACAACTTATTTTTTGTCATGCTTGAAAGATTCCTATGTTCTCGAGCCATGTGCCTTGATGCTCCACTATCTATCAACCACATGTCATCATCATCTGCAAAGGAACTTGTTAAAGAAGAATAGTAGAAGAAATTTTGATCACCTTTGGGCTTCTTCGTCTTTTCATCTTCTTCAACTTCTATTGCGGAAGCATGTTATTTCCCTTTTCTTTTCTTGTCAGCCATATTAGAACAATCTCTCTTGAAATGTCCATATTCTTGACAACCATAGCATTGTATCTTTAATAAGTCTTTCTTCTTCTTAGAGGAAGAAGACTCCTTATGTTGAGGTCTGTTGTCGCGTAGATTGACACGACAACGCTCAGACCGGGGGCTGTCACTCTGATCCTCGATCCCTCCGTTTAAGCCTGTCTCCCACGGCTAAGGGGGGTAGACCCTTCGAAATGATGAAGACCAACTGTCGACCAGTTGGTTGGGAGACACGATATGAAAAGCACTAAAATGACTTAGAAGTTAAAAGACCAGTGCCTTGTGGAGTAAATGTTTAATTGCTTAATTATCAGATGTTGTAACAATATAAACCATGCAGAACAGGCATTTATCATCAAAGCTAGAACGATGCAAAATACAAGTTAAAACGACAACGCTCTTATAATGACAAAAGCTCAACAACAATATTTTAGCAATTAAGATCTCGAAAGATAAATGCTTTAAACAACCACGTAATTATGAATCATTAACCATATGCAGCTAATCCTTAAGATAGTTATTCATGCGCAGACTTGTCTTAACACATTTATTCCACATCAGATAATTTCCCGAGAACAACTGGATCTGGCAAAAGAAAATTTCCACAATGCCCCTTTTATATTCTCTTTTTTTTTTTTTTTTTAAAGAACAAAATAAAAATTTAAAACTAAAAAGAATTTAAACAAAATTTAGGATTAAAATCTAAATCTAAAAATAAAACCCTAAAAAGTCCCTTTTTATGAATTTTTATTTTTATATTAAAAGCAAAATTTAAAACTAAATTAAATTTAATCTAAAAATTAAATCTACATAAAGCTTTAAATCAAAGCTCTACGCTAAAACTATAAGAAATAAAATCTATTTTAAAATTTGAAAACCTAAATAATAAAAAAAAGGAAAAACAATTAATTTAAATCTTAAAACTAAACCTAAGAATTGAAAAAAAAATCTAAAAATTTAATCTAAAACCTAACTATATAAAAATAAAACTAAGCCTAAAAAATTTTTATAAATAAATCTTTTTTCATTTTTTTTTTTATTTTTCATATTATAAAAATGAAAATTAAAAAATCTAAAATTTATAAAACCTTAAACTTAACATCTATTCTAAATATAAGTAAAACCACGAAAATGCTAAGACTAAACGAAACTAACCTACGCAACTATATACATATCAAAAAAAACCTAAAAGAAAAACACTGAGCGATGATACGTGACCCAGCCAAAGAAAAATTTGACGCGGAAACCATAAACCCTCGACCAGGGAAAAGCTAATGGTGACGGAAACAAAAAAACAAAAGAATACCTGGAGATGATGATACGCAGAGATTACCTGGGCTTTCGATTTTCGACTGAGATCAGGTCTGCCGTTTGCCGAATCAGGGAAACCGGCTCACAGGTATCTCGTTGGCTTGCTTTAAATCAAAGTTCTGACTCTGAACACTGCATAAACGACTTCGATTTGCTCGGACTGGCGTTAAATGGTTCACATCAAATGGTTTTTCTTATGCAGTCATGTCAATACCACGATTTATGCATATATACACAGTCGACAGCGGAGAAGAATGTTGCAGACGGATCTGGACGGCGGTGAGAGCAGCGATAATACGCAGTGGATTCAAGAAATCACGTGGCCAGATGATGAAGACGCCGGACGGATTGCAGCCATTGAGGATCGATTTTGAAACCGGCTTTCTTACCTGGAGCGGAAGGATACCTCATACAGTCGTTCCCACGAAATACTGAAAAAACGATGCTGCCTGGGGCGTGGACTGTCTGCAGATGGACGAGAGGGAAAAGCGAAAATGTTTCACTGCTCCGGCGATGTTAATAAAACGAACTTACAGCAGCAAATTCCTTTTAAACCAAATGTTTACTGCCGTCATACAGAAACGCTGATTCAACTAATGAACTTGAAACAAGACTGCATGTACACGGCTTCAGGCAGGAATTGTCGACGATTGAAGGCAACACGGCTAGATCAGAAACAGGAGTGTTGGCGTGTGATAGTCATTTTAAGGTACCGGTCAAGAAGTGTGAAACTGCCTCAGAAATAAACCGGAATCTCCAACAGGCTACTGAGTTCTGGCTGGGACAAGCACATTTAAAGACAACACTGGATATCGTGGCCCAAAAAGATCCTTGAAATTCTCCAGTAAACCATGCAGTTTGAATCCTGCTGAAGTAAAAGGGCAAACCCCTGAAGAGAAACCTATAATTTCAAGAAAAACAAAAACCCTAATTAAACCTGTATATAAAGCAAAACTTGAAACCCTAGATCAGCTTGATTAATTTACAGATTTTGGCCCCTTAACAGCCAGATTCAGCAATAAGCACAGAAATATTTTAAAGAATAAAAACTTCAGGTTTTCACTGTGAAGAACTTCAGAAAATCTCTCATGCAAATTAGAAAAATAAACTGAATGATAGACCCAGGATCAAATCCAACTGGGCTCAGCAAAAAATGCTTGCGGGAGTTGGCTGGTTCAGCCGAGAACTTCCCCTAACGCCTGGCAATCTTCTTCAGTAAGAGTTTTCCTGCACAGCTCACTTCAACCATCAGTAAAGAGGGCAAAAATGCTGCTAGATCTCAAAAAGTAATGGAGATACCTGCCATTACTTCAGAAACCCTAACACCACTCAAACCCTAGCAAGTGAACAAGATACCTGTGCTCACAATACTCTACAATAAGCTATTATTAATGGCTGAAACATAAAATATGCAGAAACTAAATTAGCTCACAGCACTTCCAGAGAGTAACACCAGCAAGATTTGGACCCCAAAGTCTTCTTTTATTAACCAGAAAATAGATTACAAGAGAGCTTCTTCAGTACAAGACTCACAGATCCAATTTATCTGAAATGACCCCTAGCACCCTATTTAAAGGAAATGATCCCAACGGCTAGTTCGAGTGATCCATGTCAAAATGATCTCGACCGTCGATGAGGATCAAGACATCTCTTAATCTCATCCGTCAAAATTGTTAACTTATTATTAAAATAATATTTTGCATGCATTCACTCAAAATATTATTATTTTATTATTTAGGTTTTTGCTCTATTTTATAATTTTTTTATTTTTATTATTTTTTATTTTTTTTTAATTTTATTATTTTATTATGTTTATTTATTTTCTCAAATGGATCATCGAACTAAGCCTTCGAAAACATCACCTAGGACCTAGGACTTAGGACTCATGAGGGGATTTAAAACATTTTTCAAACCTCAAGACACATTACATCATGACTTTTACAATTTACATCTTAAGGGGACAAACCCACTTAACATAGACCCTCATAAACCACCCAGTTTCTGCGACACAACTATAATCTAGCAGATTAACACACTAGGATTCTCCTAAAATTCGAATGACAAAATCAATCCCGGCTTTGGGGTCAGGCTGAAGGAAAATTCTGCCGATCGTAGATCGGTGAGACGAAAAACCTTCCGGGACGTAGATTATCATTAGAAAGTTGGGTCCACCTAGGCAATTTTACATACATGACTCTGATCTGCTAAGATTATTTACAATTCATACATGCAGACTGGGTTTACAATTAAAATGATCAAGCTGCTGATGACTGCAGGCTGGCACGGACACGTCGTTCAGGTGCTACCCCTTTCTGCCAAGAAAAGAGGGGGTGCACTGCATGGGTAGTTGACCGGTAGTGGTCAACAAGGTCCAAATTTCTTATTTCCTTTGCTCTTGAAGCGACCTGCAAGGGCTTGAACGTCTTCATCTTGATGATCACTGGTCATCAGTATTGCTTCTTTTTTGGCACATGATGTCCATAATTGCTCAAATGAAGGAGCTTCTTTCCAACTGCTTCTGCCTGCTGCAAATGCATCCCATGAGCTAGGGAGACCATTGAGTGTTGTAGTCACAAGTTCTTGATTGGAGATAGTTTCTCCAATAGCTGGAATTTGATCTCTAAAATGTGAAATCCTTACGAAGTATGAAGCCACAGTGTCTTCATTACTCATCCTTGTATTCCAAAGCTCATTCTTCAAACTCATAGATTCACCGACATTCTTAATAGTGTAGAGATTTATTAGGGCATCATACATTTTCTTGGATGTGCCATGCTTTGCAACATAGGGAATAATATAATCTCTAATGAAGTCTACAATTAGACTCATGGAAGTAATATCATCCTCCTTAAGTTTCTCTTTTCCCACTGCATTGGTGGGTTTAGTAGTCTTCCCTATCATAATATCCAATACTTTGTTATTGGCAAGAATAAGATCTATTATGACTTTCCAAGCCCTAAAGTTTGATGCCCCCTCTAACTGGTTTTTGATTTCATGGAGGAAGCCATAGTTACCAATGTACAAGAAGGAATTTAATAATATGCTCTCTCTAGGGTTTCTGCAAAAGTGATCTCAATGTACCTTCCTTGCTTCACCAAAGCTCTGATACCATGTTGATTTTCCAGTTAAACTAGGGTTAACACAATATTTCTGAAATTCTAATAATTACTTTTGATGTAGATCTTCTTTTAACTTGTTCTAATATATCATTCAACAAGTATAATTCATAAATTCAACAATAAAGAACAATAGAATAGTAGAGATAACTGTCAGGCCAAGGTAACTCCGGAATGGGCAGAACAAAACTGATTTATTTCATTAGAGAACTATTGTTTATATACATAAATGAGACGGATCAGTTCATCTTCTTGATGACGGTTCACGTTCCAGTTTACCCAACCGCTGAGGATTAGGTGTGAACATTCCCCCCCTTAATCTGAAGGGATGTTGGTGAGTCAAAGCATCGTTCTGAATCTTTCAAGCTTTTCTCTTCCAAGCGCTTTGGTGAAGATGTCTGCAATTTGCTCATTTGTGGAACAATGACGGAGATGGATTGTTTTGGCCTCAACCTGATGTCGGATCAGATGATATTTAGTATTGATGTGCTTAGTACGATCATGGAACTTTGGGTTCTTGGCCAACTTTATTGCAGAGGTGTTATCAATCATGAGTGGAGTTGATTGTACTTGTTTTACCTGCAAATCTTCAAGAATTTTCCTGAGCCACACAATTTCTTTCGTTGCTTCAGCTGCTGCCACGTATTCTGCTTCTGTTGTGGAATCTGCTGGAACTGATTGTTTGCGTGATCTCCAGGAGACAGCTCCTGATCCAAGACTCATAGCATATCCTGAAGTAGATACCCCAGTTTCTTTGTCTCCATCGAAGTCTGAATCAGAGTATCCAATCAAGCTGAAGTTGTCCACCTGTGTATACTTGATTCCAAGGTCTTGAGTTCCCTTCAAGTACCTTAGAACTCTTTTTGCAGCAGACCAATGTCCCTCACAAGGTTTTTGCATAAACCTGGAGAGGATTCCAACAGCATATGAAATGTCTGGTCTAGTAGTAGTGAGGTAGATGAGACTTCCTACAAGCTGTCTATACTTTGTTGCATCCTCAAATTCCTTTCCTTCAATAGATGTGAGCTTCAAGTTTTGTTCCATTGGAGTAGAAAGAGGATTGCACTCTGTCATGCCAAATCTGTTTAACAAATCTCCAATGTATTTCTTTTGAGAAAGAAATATGGATTTTGGATGTTGGGTTACTTCAATGCCAAGATAGTAATGAACATAGCCCAAATCAGTCATTTCAAAACTTTTTCCTAATTCTTTCTTTATGGATGCAATATAGCTTTCATTGTTCCCTGTCATTAAAAGATCATCTACATATACCACAAGATATACAACTGTTTTGCCAAATTTCTTGACAAATAAAGTTGCATCATCAAGATCAAAATGTTTGAAGTTGAGTTTCAGAAGATGCTCAGTTAGTTTTTCATACCAGGCTCATGGTGCTTGTTTGAGGCCATACAAGGACTTCACAAGTTTGCATACTTTATGTTCATGTCCTTTCACAGCAAATCCTTCAGGCTGGGACATAAAAACATTCTCTTTTAGATCTCCATTCAAGAATGCAGTTTTTACATCCATTTGATGGACTTTCCAACCGTTTTGAGCAGCTAGTGCAAAGAGTGTCCGGATGGTGGCCCATTTTGCTGTGGGGGCAAAAGTTTCCTCATAATCGACCCCTTCCTTCTGTGCAAAACCTTTTGCCACGAGCCTAGCTTTGTGCTTGTCAAGTGAGCCATCAGCTTTGTATTTGTTCTTATAGACCCACTTGCAGCCAATTGGTTTGGTTCCAAATGGAGGATCAACCAGCTTCCAAGTGCCATTCTTTATGAGGGCATCATACTCCTTCTGCATTGCTTCTTTCCATTCATCATGAGAAGCGGCTTCTTTGAAGGAAGTTGGTTCAAAATCTGTAGACAAGTTCAATTCACAATCATAAGTAACATCCATATCAACAGGTGAATTAGAGTTATCTACATCACCTCCATCTTGTCGGTTTGTATTTCTGGTTCCTGTTTTTCCGATTTCATCAGGATGAACACTTTCAAGTGTCTTTGTCAGCCACTTTGGGGGACCTTTCTGAGATGGTCCAGGCTGCTCTGTTGATTGAGTTGGGACTGAATCAAGATTGAGTCTCCCAATTCTATCAATTACATCACTTAAAGGATCATCCGGTGTTGGAGTTTCATGCAAGGGAGATTGTTCTTCAGAAGAAGATTCCACATGTTGATCTAGTATAGGAATCCCCCCTTCAAGATGTGGAATCTGATTATCAAACTCTTGAAATGATTTCATTTTTGTGAATCTATCCAAGCGATTAAGTTGTCGCTCAACAACACTGTCAGATTTGGATGATTCAAGAAAAATGACATCTCTAGATACAACAAACTTTGTATTTACTTCATCATAGAGACGGTATGTTTTAGAGGTGTTTGAATACCCCAGGAAGATACACTTACGACTTCTAGCACCAAGTTTGTTTCTATGTACCTTTGGTATTAAAGCATAACAGGTGGAACCAAAAATCCTAAGTTGTTTTACCGAAGGAACATGTCCATACCACAATTCATAAGGAGTCTTATTCCTTATAGCACTAGATGGACATCTATTCTTTATATATGCAGCACATAGAACAGCATCAGCCCAAAACATTATCTTTACATTTTTGAAGAAAAGCGTGGATTGTACCATATTCAAGATTGTTCTATTCATTCTTTCTGCTACACCATTCTGTTGGGGATTATAAGGTACAGTTGTTTGATGTTTGATCCCATGTTGGCGAAGATAGTTTTCAAATTCATTTGATGTATATTCTTTTCCATTATCAGTGCGAATAGACCCAATATGAGATTGTGCATCATTTTCAATCCACTTATGAAAATTCTTGAATGTTTGAAAAGCATCAGATTTGTTCTTCAATAAATAAACCCAACACATTCTGGTGTAATCATCAATAAATGTCATGATATATTTATTTCCATTTGCAGAAGGAACAGGGATTGGACCACATAAATCTGAATGAATGAGTTCAAGCTTCCTATGTGCTCTTGAATGTGAATCATGAAAAGACTGTTTGCTATGCTTTCCTAGAATGCAAGCATCACATTGCTTATGTTTCCTAGTAATTGTAGGCAAACCAGCAACACCATTTTTCTTCAATAAGCGAAGACTGTCATAGTTTAAATGTCCAAATCTAGCATGCCATAATAAATTTGATGGAAGTGTACCTTCTTCATGATCAGAAATATATGATAAATGTTGTGCATGAGCAGAGGTTCCTTGCAGTTTAAGAAGTCTTTCTTCTTCTATTCCCCTCATGACAAGTGAGTGGTCAGATGCCTTTCTTACCTGAAACTTTCCATCAAACATATGAATGGAGTGACCTTGCTGGCGGATGTGGACCAAGGACAGCAAGTTTCTCTTGAGCTGTGGGAGATATAGAACATGATCCAGAAGAAAGTCTGGAAGACCAGGCAGTTTAAGCCTGATTGTGCCAAGCCCTGATGGCTTGATTTTTGACTGATCTGCAAAGTATACTGCTCCATCAACATTGTCAGTGAAATCTTCAAAAAAATCTTTCCTATGAGTCATATGACAGGTTGCTCCTGAATCAAGCAACCAATCATTTTTCGAAGAAGCAAGTGAAGCATTAAACAAATCTTCATTTACTCCAATGTTACATTGTGCCTCAATATAGTGAGCGGATTCAGGTGCTTTACCTTTGTCTGTATCATCAGTTTTACCTTTCTGCTGATTTCTTCTCTGCTCAATTTTGTCCCATGGTAGCTTGCATGTAGAAGCATCATGTGATCCATTTCGTTTGCAGCGAATGCAATGCAGATCTGCCTTTTCTCCTTGAGAATGTCTGCCCCCCCTGCCTCTGAAGTATCTTCCTCTTCCTCTTCGTCCACCTCTTCCTCTTGTAGAATCTTGAGCAGGATGCTTTTCTTTATGAGCAAGGCAAACAGTCTCTTCAGAAGATTCAGGGACTGTCTTCTTTCCAAAGGCTTTCTCTCTTTCAGCAAACTTTTTCACAAGAGAGTCAAAGGTTATATCTTTAAGATTTCCATTTGCTTGTAATGACTCAAGATAATTGGAGTAGGTAGGATAGAGTGCTTTGAGAAAGGCAATAAGAGGGATATCCAGCTCAACCTTAGTGGATTTAATATCATACATTATAGACTTTACTTCAGATGCAAGAGCAAGAGGATCATTATTTTTCAGTTCAAGAGTGAAGAGTTTAATCATGAGCTGAACAACTTCAAGTGCAGAATGTGAATCATAGAGTTCTTTCAGCTTTTGTAAAGCTTCAAAGGCAGTGGAATAAGATGAAATATGACGACTTACTTCTTCATTTACAGATGCTGCGATCAATGCATAGGCTTTGCTGTTCTTGTTTTCCCAAATGACAAGTTTTTTATCTGATGTAGGCTGCACAGGGTCTTTGTCTTCTTCTTCGACACACACTCCTTTCCACAACTCATTGTAGATGAGGGTGTGTTTTACCATCCGAGACCATTCAGAATAGTTCTCCTTGCCAGTGAGAACTATTCCTACCATAGAGATGATTGAATGCATTCTGTAAAAAATTACTTCTGCTAAAAAAAATCCTTACATTACAGCCTTCAAATCCCTCTAATATTTGCTAAAAGCATCAGCATTTCATTGTACATATCACTGCAATACTACTATGTTTTGAAAAAATGCGCAAGGGATCACTTCAATATATCATGCAATACTACAAAACATTCTGGAAACACCGCAATATTTTGAATGATATACAAACGCTTTGAATCATATAAACTGCGTAATATCATGAATTCAACAAACTGCTCAACGCTATACCAAAACCGCCATACTGAAGTTAAAAATCAACTGCATAATACTAAAGCCCTAGCAGTCTTCGTAATACCCAGCGTTACTGGCGACTGTTGAGGCTCTCGCGTTCTGCGAAAATGTCTTTGATTGCAAATGAGGAGTTTCAACACATTCTTCGTGTCCTCAACACCAATGTTGATGGGCGACAGAAGATCATGTTTGCCCTGACTTCTATCAAGGGAATTGGTCGGCGTTTGGCCAACCTTGTATGCAAGAAGGCCGATGTTGATATGAACAAGAGAGCTGGTGAACTTTCTGCACTTGAGCTTGAGAACCTGATGATAATTGTCGCGAATCCTAAACAATTCAAGATCCCAGATTGGTTTTTTTAAACAGACAGAAAGATATCAAGGATGGCCGAACCACTCAGGTGGTATCCAATGCTCTTGACATGAAACTCAGGGATGACTTGGAACGCTTGAAGAAGATCAGGAACCACCGCGGTCTTCGTCACTACTGGGGCCTTCGGGTGCGTGGACAGCACACAAAGACCACTGGTCGCAGGGGAAAGACTGTTGGTGTCTCAAAAAAGCGTTGAGCATAGATAGATCGGAGTGGCGCCACCAAATGGTATTCAGGTTTTATCAGGATTCGAGCAAGCTTGGCCGCCCAGAACCAAATGGAGAGATGAGCTGTACAACAACCATGGCGGCGATAAATGATAAGATTATCTCACTAGACTATAGTGACTATACAGCAGAGATAAAGACTGTGGACTCTCGGGCGTATTGAATGGAAAAGACGGAATTTCACACAGTCGATGTATTTAGATACTTGGACGAGCCTCCACAGCCAGAGACAGCTAAGGACCAGTGAGGAAAATACAGTCCGGCCTCGGCCTCAGGGAAAATGACAGAGGCTTTTTTTTTTTTTTTTTTTTTCTGGTGATTCTTCGGACAGCAAGAAAGACTTGCTTGGAAACGTTTACTCCGCAGATGCGCAGGACAATCAATGAGAGGCAGCGGTGGAGAGGCAGCGAAACGGATGAAACGCAGGACAATCAATGACTGTTAACCGATGCTCAGAGAATTAATGACACGCAGGACAGAGGAGCGCTCAGGACAGAGCAGCGCTCAGGATAGAGGAGCGCTCAGGACAGAGCAGCGCTCAGGACAGAGCAGCGCTCAGGACAGAGGTAAGGGAGTTACAAGGAAATTGGGACCTGCGCTCTGATACCATGTCAGGCCAGGGTAACTCCGGAATGGGCAGAAGAAAACTGATTTATTTCATTAGAGAACTATTGTTTATATACATAAATGAGATGGATCAGTTCATCTTCTTGATGACTGTTCACATTCCAATTTACCCAACTGCTGAGGATTAGGTGTGAAAAATAACAATGCACAAAAGAGAGACAAGATTTACACTGGGAAAACCCACTACGGGGAAAAACCCAACAACCTTTTCAAAAGAGAAATTCTTCTTATTCAATAAGAGACACACCTAGAACTATGGTCAAACCTAGTCTTCTCCTCCAAGTCAAGCCACCCAAATTGATCTTACACTTTTCTCTTGATCCTGCACTTCCAAAATTGTGGCCCTCCTGCAATAACCGGTTTCCCAAAATTCTGCCCTGCAGCAGTTGCCCTAGTAACCTAAAACATCTTGGCCCCCCGTGCAATAGTTGCCCCAAAAACTGTGAATCACAGAGAGAGAGAGAGAGATTCCTTCACACATGCGAGTTGTTGGAGAGAGATAGGAGAGAGAAGATTCAGCCTTCTTCGTCGTCCTTCTTTGTCCTTCTTGTCCTTCACTCACTTGCCCATAAACTATCTTGAGAGAGGAATGCAAATTTCCCAAATGAGGAACTCGAGCTACCTTTATATAATGGTCTTTCTAGGGAAAATGGATGTGTCTCTTTCCCAAGGCCAACTTGACTTGGAGGGAAGTCTACTTGTCACTTTTGGAGCCAAAAATTTCATTTCAAAAATTCAAATTTACATCTTTTAAAAGTCGCAATGGAACTTAGACTCAAAATAAATTTTCCTTTGACTCAAGCATCTATAAAAATGTTTTACATCCAGTGACCAAATGTGCATTATGAAGACCAACCATAGTTACAAATTCAACAGGGCTCACCTTGATGAGGGGGGGCTTTAACAAAGACAAGGCAAAGTATCCTCCACTACATTAATTTTATTAAACTATTGTCATTAGCACATTAAAATAATTCATCAAATGCAATCTCCCATTTGGTCCCATTACAAGAGAATATCACGCTTCTTGAAATAAAGTCCTAAAGTTCAAGTGAAAAACACTATGTAACTCGAGAAGGGGGAAATTGTCAGCTCGCCAACCCTCTTCTCACTTCTAGCTAGATCCCCTCCAGCTCAGTGGGGTTCTCCCTGGTAGATATTAGGGATCTAGTGGCTCAGTCAAACTAAGTCAAGAGCTCCCTAAGACATCTACTTCTATTACCACCAATCAAAGGATTGAATAATTAGGGTTTAAGGTGGATCTCGGACAAAGGATTGCTATGGATTTTTTTGGGGTAATTTCCAATTTTGAGTTTGAAGGGAAGGCCCCCAAACACACATAATCAAGGAATTACAACATGATTCAAAAGAGTGAACCCAAGCAAAATGACTTTCAAGGATTTGAAAAGAAGGGTGATGGAATATAGAAGATCAATGCCTTAGCTTGCCAATGTATTTGTGGGCATATGGTGTCAAGGAGAAACATACTTGGAAAGAAATGGAGTAGATCTAGGTTCAAAGACTAAGGGAGATCCACATGTGTCCTTTGGAGGTTTGACCTAGGCATAGTACAATCTTCAAACATGGGATAAGTGAGTGAGTTCCACTTAGGGTTAACAAGGCTTGGAGCAAATTTAATTTCAAATACTAGGGCAAACCCACTTGTGTATCGTAGAGGTTTGGGCTAGGTATCTTACAATATTCAAGAATGGGATAAGGGAGTGAGCTCCACTTAGGTCATCTCAAAAGAACTTGGTGGAGGAATTTTTCAAGAGGGGCATTGAAAAAAATTACCGGCAACACTTTGGTAAATATTTAATAACCGTTATCCATAACCATAACCAAGTTGAAGCAAGACCACTTACTCAAATTACCATGCATCCATTCAAGTTCTAACAATATTCATCCATGAAAAGAAGACTATCGACATCCAAAAGGCCTTTCCTCGTCAATATCTACCAATATTCATTTAAGAGAAGAAGACTATTTGCATCAACAAAATCCTGCAAGAGGTTTCTCTACTTATTCCACAGTAGCCAAAACAAAGAAACAACAGAAATTTCAGACTTGCAAAGGGATTTCTCCCCCAATCCCACCATGAGAAAATGATATGAAGTGCACCTATATTTATAGAGGAGGTGCTCAACTTCCTTTACATTAAAGTATCATTTTCCTAGGCTAAAAGCCCATAATATAGCCTAATAAAGAGTAAAATCCTATTTTCCTAGGCTAATAGCCCCTAATATATATTATAGCCTATCAAGGAGGTAAAATCCCTCTTCACCAATTAAATTATCTACCAATATTCATTTAAGAGAAGGCTATTTGCATCAACAAAATCCTCCAAGAGGTTGCTCTACTTATTCCACCATAGCCAAAACAAAGAAACAACAGAAATTTCAGATTTGCAAAGGGATTTCTACCCCAATCCCACCATGAGAAAATCATATGAAGTGCACCTCTATTTATAGAGGTGCTCAACTTCCTTTACATTAAAGTATCATTTTCCTAGGCTAAAAGCCCATAATATAGCCTATGAAAGAGTAAAATCCTTTCCTAGGCTAATAGCTCCTAATATATATTATAGCCTATGAAGGAGGTAAAATTCCTCTTCACCAATTAAATAATCTAAAGATACAAAATAGGGGCTTTGTCAAGCCAATTGTACAATGCTAAAGAGGAAGAAGCCCTCAAAAGTAATGCAAAACTTCCTTAAACAGCAAGTCCACAATAACCATTTCTCCAATAAAACAAAGGGAAACAACCTTCAAAAGCCAGCCACCTAGACTAGCAAATTGCCTCCCAAGTGGACACTACAGTCCTCGATGGAAAAGCACCCCCCCTTATTCATCAATTAACTCCTTCAAATAGGTCAACCCTTCTCAAATCCACAGCAGCATTAAAACTTTACGAAGGTCGGCCCTAACTAGCATTCCAAGGTCAACTTACTTTAGTTTTGCGTGTTGTAGGTCAGCTCAATCCCAAAAATAGTATGTATATATATAACAAAGCATTGAGGGTTCACCATTTCAGCGCTCGCAAATAGACCATAATCAAGAACAAAATGATCCATAAGATGATAAAAGTCATAGCCCATTTATACAAAAGCTCCAACCTACTGTGTTATGAACACTTGCCTGGTTTAATATCAGAGAAAATTTCCACTTCAGTTAGTATCTTCAGATTTTCAATTGCCATTGGAGAAACTGCCTATAAGTATTGCAAAAAGTCGCCCACCATTTTTGAAAATGTATGCGCTGCTGCAGCTTTAGGCTCTGTATACTGGGTAGATTATGCCCGCCAAACAAATCTTAATGCATTAGACCCCTGCACTTGTTCCTCAAAACAACACAAGATCTAGATGCATCATATAGCATTTTAACGCTTCTCAATTCTTTTTTTCTTGACCTGGAAAATGAATAATGACTCTGAGGTATGCCCTATTTATTGTTTTCCAGACCTGCCTCAAAACAATAGGCCTACTGCTGCTTGATTCTCTGTTTGTCTACTTGCTCGATCAATGACCTGATTTGCTGTAGAAATCAGGCAAATCAGGTCACACAGTACACTAGATCCATTGCATGTTGGTGTCCTTCTCAAAATCCAATATTTTTTCTGCTAGTCAAGATGATGGAGCTGGAGATACATCCTATTGTTGGATAAAGGGCATGCCATAGAATATATGTAAATCCTTCCCTATGATCTGCACCTTATCTCCTTAAATAATAAATTCTAATTGAAATTGAAGATCTGTAGGCTACGGTTACAAGTGAAAAAGTCAAGAAAAGACCTTAACTACCAACTAATGCTACAGGTATCCAAAATGTGACCACTGTGTTGTTTTATTTGGATCTCCTGGCAGCCATGCTCTTATATTGGATATCCACATAGGCATGAAATGAGAGGGCATTCAGCCACACATCAGTTTTCAGGCCTTTGTAGCCATAAATCTTGCCATGTTCCCCAACCAAACGTTGCATAAATTCTGGGTTGCTCACAAGATGAAGTATCTCAAGATGATATTTCAATCTGTTTCAGGTGGCCAGCCTTCCAAGTTCCAACACACACTTTCTCATTGTCCTTGAACTCAAGAACATGCGCAGAGTGGTAGAACTTTGTTAAATTTCCCACATGACGAAATGGTAGGTAATTACTAATAGGTCTTGTTACCCACCAAAATGGGTAATCGCATGGGATAAAAACATTTCCCCTGCATTTGACAGCCAGCCAGTAAGCAGCCCCTGCCAGCCACCATTTAACGATGATATACCATGTGCCTCTGCCATTTGCATCAGCCATGTACCTCAGCACACCTTGGCATAGCATTTGGAGCCCTAATTGGGCATGACGTCTGTTGATTTATGGTAGCATTGGATGTTCTCTAGCCATGAAAATTGGTGGAGAGGCTAAAGCACATGAGATCTCCAAAACCCATAAATCGTTTGGAGAAATTTTACCCGGATGAGGAAATATTAAAAATAATTAATATTTTTAATGGGGTCCTAACTCCTAACTATAAACTTAGAAAAATTAAATTATTAATGTGTATTAATATAATTTCGGGTTAGAAGGTTCGAAGAGACGAGGATCAAGCAAAATCTAATCTTAATCGTTGATTAGGGAATTAATCTCGGCCGTTGAAGACTCAATGAGAAAAGTATAAGAGGAGGCTTGAGGGTTAGTTGGAGACACACCAAAAATTGATCAGTTAGTTCGATTTCTTGGAGCAGGGTTTGCTGAGAGAATTGAACCAATGGTCTGTTGCAGCGAGGGGCAGTTCGGCAAAAGGTCGGGCATACATAGCAGAGAGGTAGAGATAGTGCCAGAAAAACAACGCAGAGCCTACGAAGGCTGACGCAGAGGCTGAAGAGGCCAGTGTGAGTCATCGACGCAGAGGGCCAGAGGGCTGACGAAGTGGCTGATGTAGACAGCCAAGTGGCTGACACAGACATCCAAGTGGCTGACGCAGAGGCAGCAGTAGCTGCGCAGAGGCTAGCAACGCTGACGCAGGGCCAAGAGGTAGCGCTAGGTGATTTTTCGTGGGCCAGACTGAGTGTTGGTGAGCTGATGCAGAGTCAAAGGAGGGTGTCGTTGTTCCAGAGGGAAGCTTGGAGAAACTTTCATTGTCCAACTAAGGAACAGTCACTGTGGGGTTCATCATCTAATTGCTGATCAACAGAAATATCTGTCTCCGAAGAGGTGTACTACTGCCAAGGGCATTCTCTGTTGGGTGAACCATTTCTAGCACCCTAGTTGTATTTAGAAACTGCATAATAATAAAACCCTCATATCTGCTACACCGGTCTTTCCGCATTGGGTTTTTCTGGGGACGATTGTCCAAAAAAAAGGTGTCGCTTATGTGATTGTCTTAGTTATTTCAGTTGTTAATCTGTATATGTGTTGAGGCTGCATTTGTGTTTATTTCAATATTTATATTTATAAATAACTTGTCAATGGAAAGAACAAGTAAGAGATAATAAACCAAATAACGCAGTAGGAATTTTTGACGTGTCAGACTTAGAAATTTCAACAATGTCGGCATTTAGAAAGGCTACGACGCACACATGTGGACATCTTGGTCTAATTTGTCATTAAGCTAGGGGGTTGGCTTGTAACCCAAGTTCATTTTATGTCAAACTTGTTATTAGGGGCTTCACTAGGCTGACATAAATGAGGTAGACCTCATATAAGTAGAGGTCACCTTCATTTCATTTTGATTGTCACTTGTGTGTCATTTTCGGATCAATTCGGCCCTATTAGATATTTCAGCCTAGCTGAAATTTGTCTTGTATCTTGTGGAGATGTGATCTTTTGTGGAGTTTTTGCTTATGGATCTATTTTCTTATTTTGGAGATGTCATTTTGGAGCAATAAGGATTGATTCATGCATTTTTCTTGTAAGTATTCTTTGTATTGGATTATGTTTTATGGCTATTTCATGGAACATATATTGTTAGGGTTTCTACGTGCTAATAATTATTGAAAATCTTTCTATAAAATTTTGGCAATGGTATTGTATGCATTACCCTTGTAGAATTTGTGTGACAATCCCATGAGTGATCTTTCATGTTAAGCTTTCCTCATTGAATTTCTCCCTCATAAAATGATAACTAGGGTTTGAAGCTAGGGTTTCTTATTCCCTTACTCCATTCTAGGGTTTAGTCTTTTCTTCTAGGTAAATCTCCCACTCCATCACCTCAGCTCAAGGCATTTTCCTTGTTCACATTGTTTCTTAAACCAAATATTATCTCTAACACACATTTTTCTCCCCTAAATCTGATTTTCGACCTCTCAAGGAAAGCTGCTAGGCTAGGGTTAGGGTTAGAATTCAACTAGGGTTGCATGCATTGACTTGTGGAAGGATTCAACATGTGGTTGTGAAATCATTGCTTCAACATTAGCTTGTTCCCATGTCTAATTCTTCCATTCTAAGGCTAATATCATTTTCCCTGGGCAACTTTTGCCTTAGCTAACCCCTAGTCTTGCCCTAGGCTTCAAATTGGAGCTTGTTGAAGGCTTGTGGTACCTGAAATTGATCATACTCAACTATTTCAAGTCTTTTCTTGGCCTTGTGATCCTAGATAAGCATTTTGGCCTTGCCTATCCTGAAACCTAGGGCATTTTGGCCCTAATTAGGCATTTTGCCTCAAAATCCTGTGGGCCTTGCAAGGGGAGCTCACAAGGCAAGAGCTAGACCAAGTGACAACACTGTGAAATGTGGCCCACTATCACCACAGCCACCACCTCTTACTCTTCAATGGATTTTCACCACAAGGGAGACTTTCCTATGTAGGTCACCTAATGGATATATCAAGTCTAAGTTTTGGAGGTGACAAGGATAGGCTAGGAGGGATAGTCAAGCACAAGGCTCAGTTATCAAATAAAGCAATGTGTACCCTCCAAAATGCCTAACTAGGGCACAAAATGACCTGGGGTTTTAGAATAGGCAAGGTCAACAAAATTACCTAGGATCACAGGAGGTCAAGAAAAGGCTTGAAATACATGAGTATGATCAATTTCAGGTACCACAAGCCTTCAACAAGCCCCAAGTTGAAGCCTAGGGAAAGATTAGGGCTTACCTAGGAAAAATGACATCAACCCTAAAATGGAAAAATTAGCCACGGGAACATGATGATTTTGAGGCAATGACTTCACAACCACACATTGAATCCTTCTACAGGCCAAAGCATGCACCCTAGTTGAACTCTAACCCTAACCCTAACCCTAGCTTAACAATTTTCCTTAAGAGCTTGAAAATCAGATTTAAGGGAGAAAAATGTGTTAGAGATAATTTTTGGTGTGATCAACAATGTGAACAAGGCCAATAGCCTTGACCTTGGGTGATGGAATCTATGGGAGATTTACTTAGGAGAAAGTACTAAACCCTAGAATGGAGTAAGGGAATAAAATACCCTAGCTTTCATTTTATGAGGGAGAAAAGTCAATGAGGAGAGCTTAACATGAAGGATCACTCACGACATTGTCACACAGATTCTACAAGGGTAATGCATACAACACCATTGTCAAAATTTCATAGAAAGATTTTCAATAATTACAAGCACATAAAAACCCTAACAATATATATTCCATGCAATAGCCACAAAAGATATTCCAATACAAAGAATACTAACAAGAAAATTGCATGAACCAATCCTTTATTGCTCCAAAATGACATTTCCAAGACAAGATAATAGCTCCATAAGTAAAAAATCCACAATAGATCACATCTCCACAAGATAGAAGACAAATTTCAACTAGGCCGAAATCTCTAAGAGGGTTGAATTAATCCACAAATGATGATCAAAATGAAAAAAAGGTGGGTCTACATCAATTAATTTAGCTTAATGAAGCCCCCTAAAAACAAGTTTGACATAAAATGAACTTGGGTGACAAGCCAACCCACTAGCTTAATGACAAATTAGACCAAGCTATCCACACATGTGAGTTGTAGCCTCTCTAAAAGCTAATGTCATTCCCAGTTAGGGCTCCAAATTCCATGTCAAAGTGTGCTAAGGTACCTGGTTGATGCAAATGGCAGAGGCATATGGCATATCATCATCAAATGGTGGTTGGCATGGGTTGTTAGCTTGCTGTCAAATGTAGGAGAAATTTTTTTCTCCTATGGCATTACCCATTTTGGTGGGTAATAGGTCCTACATATCAAGGTTTTACAATAGAATTCTATCTAATCGTGATACATACATTAACAATAGGTATAACTACACAAAGTTATAGAAATTCTAAAAAAACATCTTTCATACTACAGCATTAGCATTAAGTGCACATTGAAATAGTTTTTAGAATCAAGTACTCAAGGATAAGTTATAGCACTTTGTGAATCCTTTACCTAGAAGATCCTAAATAAATATACAAAGTTAAAACAATTCTAATATATTCATCTTCCACTTTTAGTGCATATTGAAATTGTTGAAATTTGATACCACTGGGAGGTACTCTTATGTGCCCTTGGTGCTGGTTATGTGAAAGGAAGGCACTCATATAAGTGATTTTATGAGTGTATGAGCTAAGTGATAGGGCTTTGAACCCATAGACCCATGGTATTATGATGACCCTCGATATAAATCCATGGTATTGCACTATTTGAAAAGGCATAAATGATCAATCATGGAGAGGAGAATAATGGATTATTCTTCTTGATTGGGGTTCTAATTTGCGAAGGAAAATGCAACTAGGTCAAGGGCTAGCAGTTGGCCAGTTGGGTGATATACACAGAGTGCAACAAACAAGGATGGTTGCAGGGCCTGTGTGCAAGAGTTTAGGGTCCAAAGGAAAGGTTCGAGTCTACACAGCAGCAAGGATGGGGTTGTGAACCCTACGATGGTAGACCGTAAATAAAAGAGGGCTTGAAGGTGCATCCATGGGAAAGCAAGAAGGTATTGGCCCTATGGAATGTACAACTTGTAAGTTTATCATAGGCCAAGGAATGTGTGAGGACCTTGGTGTAGTCAACAGGAAGGAATTTGAGCCCTAGTTTAAGGTTGGACCTGTTAGTTTTTAGATCATACGGTAGCATCAGACAAGAGTTCTAGTTTCTATTTGTGTCTAAAAGGCTAAGGAACATGAGATCTCCGAAACCTAAAAAACGTTTTGGGAGAAAACACCAAGAGACAACTCAATTAAATTAATTGATCAATAATTAAAAGGTTCTTAAGTCTAACTTAGGAAATTGATTAATTAATGGGAATTAAATGAGGAGATTGACTTATGCTCTAGAGACTTCCAAAAAATGACATGGATAAAGTCTTAGATGATCTTAGCCATTGATCATGATTAGATCTTAGCCATTGATGCTCCAACAAGATATTATAGGAGCAACTCGATGGGATGGAGAGAGGCACAATTACAAGAGGGAAAGCGAGTTTCCTAAGGCATATCAAGCTACTCAGTTGTAGTAATTCAGCAAGGGAAAAGTTTGAGCCAGAGGAGGAGTGCAGCAAGGGTTTGGAGAAAGAGAATTTCTAAAGAAATTCTCTAGTGGTTTTCCAGTTTCCAGCGTCAAGGAAGGGAGGTCAAAATTTCCAACGGAGAGGTTGAGTTATGCATTGCGAGTTGCCCAGTTGCCAGATCGAGTTACCTAGAGAAATTTGATTCAGCTGCTAGTGTCCAGATCTAGCACCAGGAGGCCTGGTGAATTGTTTCCGAAGACAGAAACACGCAGGACGACTCACTTGGAAAAATTTCGAGGGCAAATAAATTTATCGAGAGGTAGCAGTGCATGCTCCCAATTTGGTTGTGCAAATTTCCAGGGAAGTGTGAACGGCCTAGTGAGGGCCAGATTGAGTTGGAGAGAGGGAAAAATAATTTTCCCATTTGAGATATAATTTTTGGAGCTGATCCAGGGAGGCCAGCAATTGTAATTCTCTATTTTGCTGCATAATAAAATAAACCCTTATCTGTTATATCGGTTTTCCCTTCGGGGTTTTCTCGGGGACATTTAGTCCAAAATAACTGTGTCAAATTTTATGTGTGTGCATCTATTTCTCAATTCCTGATTTTACTTCCACAAAATTTATTTTGTGAAGAATTTCAGTGTGATTTATTCATTGATTGTCATAAACAATTAAACTTTTAGTCAATTAGGAGAATAAATTCCAGTTGCCACAATTTCAAGGAAATTTCACATGGGATCAAAGCGTTATTGATAATATCAGGACCTCAGAAGCAAGGGAAGTATATTGTGCAATTTCAGAGGGAGATATGAGCACAATACTTCGAAATCTATGCAGGCCAACCCAGGGGTGCAAATTGTAGAGAGGAAACAGTTCGATTTTAGTCCAAAAATGTTAAATTATGGCATGCTCTATGCTTAGAGCAATTTACTTTAATTCTTCTTATTAGCCCAATGTCAATTCTCAGTATAGCAATCGCATTAACATACAAGTAAAATGCTGATATAACATAAATGTAATCGACATAAGACAAGAGACACAAGATGTGGCGCTAGCGAGAGACAAACGCCAATGCGGGGAAACCCTTTGATCAATTCTTCTATATTCTTCAATAATTTAGCACAGAGAGAGAGAGAGAGAGAGAGAGATAGTACAATATCACAAATCTGCAATTTACAACAGCAGTGATGAAACCTTTGAACAACAGTAGCAAAGGTGATCAATCAGCTCCCAAAATGTCTCCAAGACAACCTAGGAGAACTCGGTCTCCAACAACATTAATGGCAGCCCAAAACAGTCAAGGTGTGATGGTCAAATCAACAATGAATGCTACAGCAAACTGCAACCAGCCCTAACCAGTCAACACTGTCATAAATGTGCCCTCAAACAGTCAACGCAGACTTGTCCAACACTTCGTCTAGCCTAGGAGAGGCTGCCCATACAAAGCCGCAGTCAAAGGAGGCAATACGCTGGTCAACGCAAGCCTAAACCACTTGCTCCACCTTCCTACATCCTTGCTGCCCTAACTTCATCCTCCTACAATGCTGCCTTAGAGATTTGCGTCCTCCTTCAATGCTACCCAAGAGATCTGCGTCCTCCTTCCTTCGTACACCCAAAAAGACAAGGAAGAGATGAGAGGATGAGATGAGTGCTCTAATGCCTCAAGGTCTCCTCTATTTATATCCCACGTTGAGGTTTAGCTGGGGGTGTGCAACACAATTTTACATGCTAGCCGACCTTGACAAATAGTCAACAAATACAAATAAATTCATATCTCCATGAATACATGTTGGAATCGGATGATCGTTAGATCAATCCTACACCTCTCGACGAGAGGAATCCAAGAAAAATATCAGTTGCCATAAATAAGATGACCCACACGGAGTTTGGACATAGTTGCCAATTTTAACACTCCCTCTCAACTAGGGAGAACGCCATCTGCTAATCCATCTGTCTGTCGGTACTATCTCTGCCATCAAATGCATTTTCCTGCACTGCTTTGCTCTGTTGAATTATGAAGAAGAAGAAATGATTGAGAATGTATCATACCATCCTCTACTGACCCGAAGTCAATCCCAAATAAAAGAGAGTGTCCAATAGCACTCTTACTGACCCGAAGTCAGTCCCAATGAAGAGAGTGTGTCATACCACTCTTACTGATCCCAGATCAGTTGGAAAAGAGACTGAATTATATCACTCTTACTGACCTGAAGTCAGTTCCAATTGATCCTAGATCAATGTCATCCTAGCATAAGGAGTACGGTAGATACACGATGCGTCCATTAGTACTACTATGGTCCCTATCCTCATTTCCCTACCCATTGGTCAAATGAGAGGTACTTCCCATGAGCCCCAAACTGCATGGGTAGGATGTCTCAGCAGGAGAAGGATGAACCACTCATCCTGACCACATGTCGCCACGAGGTGTCACAGGAGAAGTCTGAACCATTCATCCTGTACACAATGCACCACTAGGGGAGGGTGAGTCACCCTATGGTCGCTCGTCGCCCCAAGAAGTACCCCAAGCCCCCCAGAGCTCCCAGAGTTCAATGTATGCATCATACAGGACCCTCTTATGAGGGTCTCTCAACGACTCCTAGTCATTTTCGAAAAGTCAAGAATTTGACCTTTCCGAGGGGCTTCATCAGAATGTTGGCGCCTGGCTCATCTGTCTCAGTATGATGGAGCCTTATTGCTCCTCGTTGTACCATATCCTGGATAAAGTGGTACTTGATATCGATGTGCTGGGAGCGATCATGAAATACGAGATTCTCTGATAAACGAATCCCACTCTGGTTGTCGCATAGGATCACGGTAGTATCCAACGTATGTCCAAATAGCTCACTGAAGAGCTTCCTCAACCAGACAACCTCATAGGAGGCCATACTCACAGCAATGTACTCTGCCTTAGCGGTGCTCAAAGCCACCAACTTCTGCTTCCTACTCATCTAGGATATCGAGGCAGAACCCAAGGAAAAACAACACCGGAAGAGCTCTTTCAGTCCACTACACTACCTGCCCAGTCAGCATCAAAATATCCATGTAGCCTCACATCTCCAGCAGTGTATCTCAACCCATGAGTGATTGTGCCCCGAAGATATCTTAGAAGATTCTTGGCACCAATCCAATGTGAGTGATGAGGCTCAACCATATATTGGCTCAACATGTTGACTGCAAAACATATATCCGGACAGGAGTTCACCAAGAACATCAATGCTCCCATGAGTTGACAAAACTCAAAAGCATTTCCCAAAGCAGGTCTCGGAACACTACCGCATAAATTCTTGAAGTTAAGCTCCATCGAAGTAGTCACGGGCTTGCAGTACACCATACCAAATCTCTCCAAAATCTTCACCACATATGTTCCTTGAGATAGGAAAATTTCTCTTGGCTTCTGCCAGACCTCCAACCCTAGGAAATAGTGCATCAGTCCTAGGTCCTTCATCTCAAAAAATAGTGTATCAGTCCTAGGTCCTTCATCTCAAAAAATAGTGCATCAGTCCTAGGTCCTTCATCTCAAATTCGGAAGACAACTCCCTCTTACATTTGTGAATGAGAGGGTCTGCACCTGTCAGGAAGAGGTCGTCAACATACAGCACCAGTATGAGAGGCTTATCATCCTCAACCTTAAAGTAAAGGTTTGGATCGGCTTCACTCCTAGTGAATTCTAGCTTCATCAAGTAGCTATCGATAATCTCATACCAAGCTCGGGGTGCTTGCTTCAGCCCATAGAGAGCTTTCTTCAACCTGCATATGTGAGATTCTTGATTATGAATCTCAAACCCCTCAGGTTGTTCCACATAGACTTCCTCTTTAATCGAACCATGAAAGAACACAGTCTTGACATCCATCTGATGTAGTTTCCATCTTTGCGAAGCAGCAAGGGCTATGATTGAGCGGATGGTGGTGTATCGGGCAATAGGTGCAAATATATCGTCATAATCTACACATTCCTTTTGAGAGAATCGTCAAGAAACAAAGCGAGCCTTATAATTTTCAACACTCCCATCGGCTCCATGCTTTATTTTGTATAGCCACTTCGAGGTGACAACTGTTTTGTCCTGGGGTCTTGTTGTAGCGGCTACAACCACCCTCCAAAATTTTGGCCTGCACCCAATTTCAGAGCCTCCCTTGAGAGTTTCACTTGATGGCTGCGCACACTCGGGTTGTGAGCTCGTGTGAGTCTTCACACCCACCTTGCTTGATCATTTCACCCAAGTTTTGCATGTTGATGTCAATGTCATGCTTGCGACCATGTTCTGGTTATACTTAAGATATTCGCTTCGTGTGTACTTGTTGTGTTCTCTATGTAAACATCTTTCGCACTCACACACGGAGTCACATACACTGTCGTGCAAGCATCGTCACAGTCGACCAACGATCAATCACAAGTGTCGCGCTTGTCACTTACACCGTCGGTCAATCATGTTGAGCATGTGTGTCTGGATGGTTTGAGTCGTCTCATTGTCAAGGCATGTAAGTGTGTGTTTGCAAGATTACGTATGCATATTTCGCTCGTTCACACATTTAGTCACTTTGCTGAACTTTTGACCACTGGATTCCCTTCTAACAACTAGACCATCACCCTGTCATTGACTCGATCGACTGTTACCCAGAACAACGCAGAAGCCCCAAGAAAGCCATTTCAAGTTGCGTTGTCCGCAAGAAAATGAATCAACCTTCAAGATGGTCAGTTGGAGAGTTTGACTCGGTAGCCACCCCGAGACTGACTCCCTCAAAAATTGCGTAGAGGCTACAGACCTTGCTCGCTCCCTGTTAGACAGCCCAGATAGACACCAAGTGCCCATCCCTGTCTCCCTCAGAAAATTGCACAGTTTTTTCAGCCAACCCTCCCAATAGTCAACCGGCGCTGCTCACCAAGAAAATTGTGCATTTTTCATGAGCAAGTCCTCTGCTGCCCAGCAGTCCGCTCAACTCAGAAACTGCGCAGAGGTGACTATCAGGCCAGCCTCCGAGCATTAGTGCAATTTTTCCCGCCAATAGCTCCCGGCAGCCGACTGACAGTGCCCCTCAGGAATTGCGCATTTTTGCTGCCAAGCTCCAGCAGCTGACTGCCAGTTCCTTCCAAGAATTGTGCAGTTTTTGCTGCCAAGCTCCCAGCAGCGGAATGCCAGTTCCCCTTAGAAATTGCGCAGTTTTTACTGCCAGCGACCCAATAGCTTACTGCCAATTCCCTCCTGGAATTACGCAGTTTTTGTTGCCAAGCTCTAGGCAGCGGACTGCCAGTTCCCCTCAGGAATTGCGCATGTTTTGCTGCTAGTGACCCAGCAGCTGACTGCCAATTTCCCTCAGGAATTGCGCAGTTTTTTGTTGCTCGCTCGTTCCAGAAATTACACAAATCTTCCCTGCCCAGCCTTTCTGCAGCACAAATTGTTCGTCTCGAAAACTGTCCAGTTTTGTCTTCCAGCTAAGCCAGACCCTGCGGACAATCATTGTCGATCCGGATTGCCCATATTCATCACCCAGTGACTCTTGCGCAATTTTCATTAGCAGTGCCCGGAGCCTCCATCCCAGCTCACAACCTTGTCTACTCTCCCGGTCACTTACATTCGAAACGATCATGTATCATGGTAGACTAGGAGATTTTTGGATTTGGTGTCGTCTCGTCATGAGTGACTGCAGATACAAGTACACAAACAAACATGGCAAGACGACAGATGGGATGAACAAAGGGAGCACATACAGTAGGAAAGGTTCGCCAATGGACAAACAAACAATGCATGCAAAGAGATGTGCTCGCGAATGGACGATCATGCAAAGATGTGTTTGCGGACAGACGGACGAGCGAACATGCACTTTTGTGTTCACGGATGGACAGACAGACAACATGCACTTTTCACGAATGGACAAACCTGTCAAGCCTTCCAACATACAAGCAAGGAGCAATGTGAGAATGCAACATTAAGCAAACCCAATGACCATCAAAGACTCCACGCATGTTGCCATGCGGAGGTGAAGCTGTGACACACCATGAGGACATCCATCACTAGCAACATTGCGATTCGACATGCACACCAACAACAACACAAATGTACCAGCGCTGGCATGTCAAGTCATGTCATGAGTCATGTCGTCCACATCTCTATTGTAGGCCATATTGTCAATCAATGTATTGTAACATGGAAGTCCAAGAGACCCATTTGTTGTATTAAGAGACATGTAAAGTCGAAAAGTCATGGAAGTCAAACAATAATGGGGGTAGTCGAACAGCCACAAGGATCAGTTTCACCCTTGGCTATAAATACCCCCTCATTTGCACATGAAAAGGACTTTTCACCTCAGCTCCTCCCACATAGCCTTGAGAGTCTGTAATCTTTCTTTGAGTAAGTAGTGGCTCCAACACTCCGCACACGGGGTTAGTGATGTATGGTGTAACGATGTGTCTTGGAACTTTCGCTTAATTCAAAAGCCTCCTCACAAGCCAGCACGTTTTCACACATGTATTGTAACTATTGTAAGACTAATCTTTAACACTTGTAATACATGTTACTTTAACCTATGTTTTACACTTGAACTAATTCACTTGTTGTAATACATATATGTTAATGAAAATGTGTTGTATATGTTGTTAACGTTGTCTCGCCCATGTAGACTACTCTCCCGGACATCAGATAGAACTTTCACATAAAACTTTCTATAACAATCGTTGTACTCACGCGGACTAATCTGCTAAGTGTTATATGTGTTATCTTCCCTTGTGTGTTGAGACCGTCGCATCTGTGTGGACTGTTCTGCCGGAAGCTATTCACGTCCTGTTGGGTTGTTGTGTGTTCCTTGAAGAGTTGGGACTTCTTCCAACCAACTTAGGACTCAATCCCACCCTCTCCCTCTACGGTGAAAGAACCATTGACACAAGAGACACTTGCAATCACCAGGCACGCGAACCTCACTTCTCGCAAGACAATGCAGACCCCTCTCCTATAATGAAAAGCAAGAGTTGAGGAAAATCTTTAAGATAATGGCAACTGGGCCATCATCCCGGATGGGACTCCCACACCAAATGATGTGAGGTCTTGTTGGGAGCTCATATTGGGGTGATCCCCTGATGTTGGTGGGTCCAACACAGTCAACATTTTGGCACTAGAAGGAGGGCCAGATGACAAGCTAAGCCCATACATCTGGGTTGAATCTCTTACCCAATGAATACTACACAATTCGTGCTCCTGGGGTGTTTCTCTCATTTCTACCTCAATCATTTATCAATCCCCGATGAACTTCTCGATCACTTGTCCTTGTTAAAGTTTGACGGTGAGGACAGAACATCCATAACCGAGCACATTTTTTATTTTCTTCATTTCTGTGAATCTCATGAAATCGATAGTGATGAGCTTGTTTGCGTACTCTTTTTCCTCACCCTTGAAGATCTTGCTAATCGATGGTGTCATACCTTGCCACCTGTTTCCGTCCATTCCCTTCTCACTTTCCTCAAGGAGCTCCATCAAGCGTTCGATGAGTGTGACCACCAAGATGTCCATGAAAGAATCTCTCATTTAAGAATGAAGCCTGGTGAATCAATTGAGGACTTTGCTACCCGCTTCCTTCACCTATGTCATGAAATTCCTGAATGGTTTGTCGACCTTGACTTCATAAGACAAGAGCTAAAACACTCAGTTCATGTCTCCTGAAACGGTGAACCTCCTAATTTTCCTTCTTCCTCGACTCTTGCAGATCACGAGACACCTCATGTCTTGAAGAGGTTGCCCCCTCAGCAACTGCAAATCTAAGAAATCTTCATAGCGGATACCCCCTCGTAGCGATTGCAAAGTTGATAAATTTGCGCAGCATGTTCCCAACCCATCTGCTCGGCTGTCTCCCGCCCCAACAGAGGAAATTCTAGAATGGTGCAGAAAGCATATGGCGAAAACGCATCCCTCCATTCCGCAAGAGGACATCACCATTCATGGCCCAAGTCTTGAGTCTAATCTGTATCTCTGACATTCTGCATCATCTACAAGCCATGACTCCTTGCACCATGACTCGCTTGAGAGATCTGCTTCACAAGCTAGCTGCACGCACTCTCTTGATTCTCGAGTTGCTAGCTCAAGTTGCAGTCATGTGCAAGGCAGTCTCATCATACAAACAGAGGAGCAAGACGATGAAGACATAATCAATTCCTCTCAAAACATTGAGCCTCCATTCTTGATCGATTCTCGATCCGCGAATCTTGGTGAAACATCATGCACAATCAATTCTTTCGATCAACCTCTAGTCTTGGGCTGTCATCACTCCCATGCTTCCGTATGTTGTGATGAACGCCCAAGCACATCATATGATCTACTGTCATCTCATGTACACTCTAACTCAGATCTGGAATGCGCACCAGTCAAAGCAAACATCCATATCGAAGCTTCCTCTACACCTCACTTGCCCGTGTGTCCTATCATTCACAGCGCATCAACATGCGTCGGAGATATTCCATGTTCTCTTGCTTCTTCATCCCATGAGTTATCTCCTCGATCGACACAAGGAAATGAGGTTTCCCACGATGAAAATAGTCTCAACACACAGGACTCTTCCCACTCGTCATGATCTTGTGTGTTGCATGAAGACAGCTTGCTGAAAATTTTGATGAAGCTTGTGACAGAGATAGTTGTCATCCTGAAAGCAATTTTGAAATCAGTAACAACAACCATCATCAAGCCATGCATGATCTGGTTCACATCTCAAAATGCAATTTTTCAATTCTGGAAAGTTTCAGGACATGCCAGGGAGTCGAGGCACTTCAACATCTGTTGATGGTTATGTCAGGACCTCGCGACTTTGGTAAGCCCGCCAAACCAAATCAGATCTCGTTTCTCACGCACAATCCATATATCTGCATGGTTGCACTCGACGTGGATCCCCATGTAAAGAATATTTACTATTCTGGGTGTGATATTTCAAAATTTCATATTTTCGCTAATGATCGAATCCACGAATCTGTTACAACATGTTCGTCTTCATGCACCTCTCTTACATCTAATTCGGGTTAGGAGAGTATGTCCCTCATTCAATCATGGGACAGCAAAGTTGATCATCTCAAAGACTATCTTTATCTGGAATCATAATTATCGGATGTTCTCTCTTGTAATTAGCTCCTTGGTCTTTTTGCAAATTTCACACGTCAAATCTTCTCACTCATCACACCAGCAATCTCCTTGTGTGATGACGAGCGCACAACCTATCACGCGAATCAAGTTACTCTCATTTCACCACACCCCAACTGGTTTCACACATTCACAGTGTTGGCATCCTTTCTACATTTTTGTGATTACCATGATTCCTGCGCACTTTTTCACCAGTTGCAGGTGGGTGTTCTATCATGTCTAGCAGACAACGAACTTGGTTCCCTCATTTAGAGCGTTCGCACGATTGTTCAAAAATTTTCCTTGTTTGTGTCAAACTGGGAATCAGCCATCTCGATCGACTGGCCTAATTTTTCTTCTACCTTGGGTGGCTATCATGCAGTTTATCATTTTTCCAACATTACATCCAATTACAGTCGCTTCGCACATTATGATTTTCACTGTGTAACATCTTTATTCTTAGATTCCTGTCAAGCAAGTGAGGTAGCTCGGCCTACGCTAATGGCTATGGCAGGCCCTCACTGTCTTGACATGACTGACAAGAATGACCAGATCTATCTATCCATATCAAATTCCCATCTTGATCCTCTCTCTCGAATCAGGAATCCATCTTCTCAAAGATCACGAATCTTTCAAAACAGCCATCACGAATTTTATGATCCAATCGTTGAATGGCTAGAACAATCTTACTTGGCGAGTCGTGTTGCAGGTAACAAGCTTCAGTCCTTCCTCGCACTCGCTAAGAAACTTGGTGCAGAACAACACACTCGCAAGAGGCCTCCGAGGTTTGTTGAAAAATGGTAGTCACGAAAGAGGTAAGCGTGTGTGTCGAGTGGTTGTGACACATTCTTCTGCCCATAGGCGATACCTTCTCTCTCGTGTGCAAGTTCTTCAAGTTTTTTCATTTTCTATTGCACACTATTTTTTATTTGTTTTAATCACTCATATCTTTGTGACTGTAGGTCGGGTATGCCTACGGTGGCTTCACTGGAAATTTCATTTCATGTAACCCCGACCGTTTAACATAAGAGTAGGAGTAGTGTTTGCTTTTTCGCTTGTCTCTGCTTTCTGGTTTGCATGTTTGTTTGCTTGCTGACTTGGTTGCTTTTCTTGTTGGTTGTTGTTTTCACTTTGTTTGCTTTGCTTACTATTTTTGTTTTCATTTGTTTGATTTGCTTGATACCTTACTATTTTTGTTTCCGAAAATAAGTGCTTCCAACTACTATGTTCTGGCTTTTGAATAGAGTATGTGGCTGAGATTTGAAGAGACTTGTGACACTGCAGCAACACTTGGCCAGTCTTGTGTCCGTCTTCTCCGTGCTCGATTATAACCTTCGGTCGATGAAGTCTTGACGGAAAATACGAGCCGTCTGCAAGGGAAGTTTTGGTCCAACTATGAACCTGTGTCCACACTGGGAAGCCCCAAACCTACACTTAGCCTTCTGCTTTATGTGTTCAAGCTCATCCAACAAGTAGAAACGGAAAAGAGGAAAATCTAAATGAGCAAACCTATGTCAGAGGTCTTACATGCTTCTCTGAAGGAGAAACCTCTTCTGCTCTCAATAAGTCGGGATCCCTCTTCTGCCCCAAAAATAAATAAGTGCCTATGCACAGTCCTCTTGGAAAAATACAAAGGCGAAAGAAGAGAAAGGCTTCCTACGCAGAGAGGTGAAGTATGCAACTCCACCAGGGTACTGACCAGGCTCGCTGGCAGTGGATCAATGCATGTGTTCCTACGTGACTCCACCAAGGTACTGTCCAGGCCTGCTAGCAGCGGAGCAACACCAGAGATGAAAACTTATACTCTGAAAATCTTCAACTCACGAGCTAAACTACCCTTCCTGAATTCGAAACACTGTGATCAAGCTGAACTTTTGATTGTGTTTGACTAAGTTGGCAAAAGGTGAACCATGTATGTCCATGGGGTAAGTGGGGAAGCCGGAGTAACCCGCACAATGATTCAATACTCCCCGAAAGACCAAGGCCATGTGCTATCAATGAACAAAACAGAGAAGCTAGACTTCTACCAGTGTGTCGCCAAGTGTTGTAGCGGCTACAACCACCCTCCAAAATTTTGGCTTGCACCCAATTTCGGAGCCTCCCTTGAGAGTTTCACTTGATGGTTGTGCACACTCGGGTTCACTCCGTGAGCTCGTGTGAGTCTTCGCACCCACCTTGCTTGATCATTTCACCCAAGTTTTGCATGTTGATGTCAATGTCATGCTTGCGACCATGTTCTGGTTATACTTAGGGTCTTCGCTCCGTGTATACTTGTTGTGTTCGCTATGTAAACATCTATTGCACTCACGCACGGAGTCACATACAGTGTTGCGCAAAGGTCGTCACTGTCAACCAATGACATGTGTCGCACTTGTCGTTTACACCGTCGGTCAGTCATGTTGAGCATGTGTGTCTAGATGGTTTGAGTCATCTCATTGTCAAGGCATGTAGGTGTGTGTTTGCAAGATTACGTATGCATCTTTCACTCCGTTCACACACTTAGTCACTTTGCTGAAGTTCTAACGACCAGATTCCCTTCTGATAGTTGACCATCACCCCGTCGTCGACTCGATCGATTATCACCAACAACAACGCAGAAGCCCCAAGCAAACCATTTCAAGTTGCACTGTCCGCAAGCAAATGAATCAACCTTCATGCTGGTCAACTGGTGAGTTTGACCCAGCAGCCACCCCGAGACTGACTCCCCTCAAAAATTGCACAGAGGTTGCAGACCTTGCTCGCTCCGCTGACTGAGAAAGTTGTGCAGACAAGTCAGACAAACACCAAGTGCCCATCCTTGTCTCCCTCAGAAAATTGCGGAGTTTTTCCAGCCAGCCCTCCTGACAGTTGACTGACTGCTCACCAAGAAAATTGCGCAGTTTTCATGAGCAAGTCCTGTGCTGCCTAGCAGTTCGCTCAGCTCAGAAATTGCGCAGAGATGACCAGCAAGCCATCCTCCCAGCATCAACGCAGTTTTTCCCGGTAGCCGCCTGACAGTTCCCCTAAGGAATTGCGCAGTTTTTGCTGCCAAGCTCCAGCACCTGACTTCGAGTTCCCTCCAGGAATTGTGCAGTTTTTGCTGCCAAACTCTCGACAGCGGACTGCCAACTCCCCTCAAGAATTGCGCAGTTTTTGCTGCCAAGCTCCAGCACCTGACTGCGAGTTCCCTCCAGGGATTGCGTAATTTTTGCTGCCAAGCTCCTAATAGCGGACTGCCAGTTCCCTTCAGGAATTGCGCAGTTTTTGCTACCAGTGACCCAATAGCTGACTGCCAGTTCCTTCTAGGTATTGCGTATTTTTTGTTGCCAAGCTCCCGACAGTGGGCTGCTAGTGACCTAGCAGCTGACTGCCAGTTCTCCTCAAGAATTGCGTAGTTTTTTGCTGCCAAGATCTTGTTGTCTGCTCGTTCCGGAAATTGCGCAAATCTTGCCTGCCCAGCCTTTCCGCAACCCGAACTGTTCCTCTCAAAAACTATGCGGTTTTATCCTCCAACTGAGCCAAACCGCACGAACAATCATTGTCGATCCAGATTACCCATATTCATCACCCAGTGACTCCTGCGCAGTTTTCATCAACAGTTCCCAGAGCCTCCATCCCAACTCAGAACCTTGTCTCCTCTCCCAATCACCTTCATCTGAAACGATCATGTATCATGGTAGACTAGGAGGTTTTTGAATTTGATGTCATCTCGTCATGAGTGAATGCACATACAAATACACAAACAAACATGGTGCGACGACGGATGGGATGAACAAAGGGAGCACATGCAGAAGGGCAAGTTTGCCAACGGACGAACAAACAATGCATGCAAAGAGATGTGCTTGCGAATGGACGATCATGAAAAGATGTGTTCGCGGACGGACGGATGAGCGAACATGCACTTTTCACGAACGGATGAACCTGTCAAGCCTTCCAACATACAAGCAAGGAGCAATGTGCGAATGCAACATCAAGCAAACCCAACGACCATCGAAGACTCCGCGCATGTTGCCATGCAGAGGTGAAGCTGTGACACACCATGAGGACATTCATCACCAGCAACACTGCAGCTCGACATGCACACTAGCAGCAGCACGAATGTACCAACACTGTCATGTCAAGTCATGTCATGAGTCATGTCGTCCACATCTCTACTGTGGGCCATACTATCAATCAATGTATTGTAACGTGGAAGTCCAAGAGACCCACTTGTTGTACGAAAAGTCATGGAAGTCAAATAGTCATGAGGGTAGTCGAACAACCATAAGGGTCAGTTTCACCCTTGGCTGTAAATACCCCTCATTTGTACATGCAAAGGACTTTTCACCTCAACTCCTCCCACATAGCCTTGAGAGCCTGTAATCTTTCTTTGAGTAAGCAGTGGCTCTAATGCTCCGCAAGCAGGGTTAGTGATGTATGGTGTAATGATGTGTCTTGGAACTTTCGCTTAATTCAGAAGCCTGCTCATAGGCCAGCACGTTTTCACACATGTATTGTAACTATTGTAAGATTAATCTTTAACACTTGTAATACATATTGCTTTAACTTGTGTTTAACACTTCAACTAATTCACTTGTTGTAATACATATATGTTAATGAAAATGTGTTGTATATGTTGTTAACGTTGTCTCGCCCGTGTAGACTACTCTCCTAGACATCAGACAAACCTTTCACATAAAACTTACTATAAAAACCGTTGTACTTGCACGGACTAATCCGCTGAGTGCTATACATGTTATCTTCCCTTGTGTGTTGAGACTGCCGCATCCGTGTAGACTGTTCGTCGGAAGCTATGCACGTCCTGTTGGGTTGTGTGTTCCTAGCAGAGTTGGGACTTCTCCCAACCGACTTGGGACTCACTTCCACCCTCTTCCTCTATGGTGAAAGAACCATTGGTACAAGAGACACTTGCAATCATCAGGCACACAAACCTCACTTCTCACAAGACAAAGTAGACCACTCTATTGTGCTAACAACCAAGAGTTGAGGCAAATATTTAAGATAATGGCAACCAGGCCATCGTACCATATGGGACTCTGACACCAAATGATGTGAGGTCTAGTTGGGACTTCATACCGGGGTGATCCCCTAATGTTGGCGGGTCCAGCACCATCAACAGGTCTGGGGACCACATCCCAGACATCATTCTTCATGATGGACTTGTATTCCTCATTCATAGCATCCTTCTATACTTGATGCTTCATGGCTTCTTTGAAGGATGAAGGCTCATTTTGAATGATGGTGCTCAAAATGGTCAAGTATCCCTGATACTTGGTTGGCTTCATACTTTCATGGAAAGTCCCTCTGGATGCAATATGTCCTTCGGCATCATCAAGTGTCCCCGTAAGCCATGAGGGCCTCTTCCTAGAAGAGGAAGGCTCTTGTGGAGGGGGATCAATGGGATCCATATGTTCTTCCACATCGGGCATCGTCTCATCTTCCTTCTCATCTAGTTTCCTGGTGTCAACTTCTTTAGTTTTCCTTAGAATAGGAAGATTGTCAACCTTGCTAAGAGCCATATCTTCGTTAAAGGTGACATCATGACTTATCTCGACTTCCCTTTGACCAGCCACATAAATTCTATAGCCCTTAGAATTTTTGCTATAGCCCACGAAGATTCCCTCTTTCCAGATGCACCCAATTTGCTCCTTTTCTCTTTCGGCACATGAAAATATACGAACTTCCAAAAATTCTAAAATGAGAGACATCGGGTTTCTTACCAGTGAACATCTCTTTGGGAGTCTTGGAATGCAATGCTTGATGAGGACATCGGTTTTGAACATATACGGTGATATTCGCAGCTTTGGCCCATAGAAACTTCAGAAGCCTTTGATCATGGAGCATGGCACGAACAACTTCCACAATCGTACGATTCTTCCTTTCCGCCACACCATTCTGTTAAGGAGTGTATGGTGTTGTGGTCTCCCTCTTAATGCCAGCCTCTTTGCAAAAGTCATGGAACTCATTGGATTCATACTCTGTCCCATTATCAGTCCTTAAGATCTTGATCCTCTTCTCGGTTTGATTCTCGATCACGGCTTTGAAGCGACAAAACTAGGAGAACACTTCATCCTTCTTTTTCAAGAAGTATATCCAAGTCTTATGAGAATAGTCATCTATAAAAGTGAGATAATATAGATATCTTCCCAAAGAGTTCACGGGAATCATACCAGATATGTCGGAGTGAACCAACTGCAAAATGTCGGAGGTCTTGCTATGGATGGAGGGGAATGGTCCCCTTTTGAGCTTTCCTTCAGCACATCCCGAACATACACCTTCATGCTCCATTTTGAACTTGGGCATCCCTGTCACCATTTGTCTCACATCTAGTAGAGCCTTATAATGAAGGCAGGCAAACCTCCGGTGCCATAGTTTAGATTGAAGAGATGTGTCGCAATACATGACTCCCAATGGACTTCCTCCAACTTGATATAAAGGGTCAACTCGAAACCCAAGAGGGAAAGCATCTTTTAAATTCTCTTTCCACACACATACCTTGCCATCGATGAAGGCCACCTTGTAGCCTTTGTCTTCCATTACCGAAATGGACACCAGGTTCTTCTTGAGATCAGGTACATATAGGACTTCTTGCAAATGAATTGTGTTACCCTAATTTAATTGAAGAGTAACATTCCCTACACCCTTTACGAGATAGGTGGAATTGTCTCCAAGAATAATCTCCAAATTTGTCTCCTTCTCTATCCGATTAGAGAGAGCTTCCTTGTAACCAGTGAAGTGCCTTGAGGCACTACTATCAATAAGCCAATTGCCCAACGAGTCTGGAGGAGAGGTAGTGGAGAGGGCCGATATCAGATAATATTCATCTTGCTTATTGTTAACAACATTTTATTCATACCTGGAGTTCCTTGCTTTCTTGGAGGGTTGACCACTTCCTTGATTTCCGGCATTCATTTTCCTTTTCCATTGAACCTGGCATTCCTTTGATTATGGTTGGAGTTGCCCCGGGAGTGATTTTGATCATGTTCATAAGATGTGTCCTTCCTATTTGGACACTCCCTCGCATAGTGGCCAAATTTATTGAAAGCGAAGCATCTTCTATTTCTTCCACCCTTCGATCCGGCCTTTCCTTTGAATTTAGGCCCAAAATTATTTCTCCTTTTAGCATGAGAGGAGAAAGTAGTGGGGTTGCCTTTGCTTGAAGGGATTTCTTGCTCTACCATCCTTGTCTCTTCTTGAATGCATCTCGCCATCAATTCCTCAAATCTCGGAATTCGATCATTGTTGAGAAGATTAGTCAAAATACATACCATTTGGATGGGAGCCCTCCAAGAGTAGTGATAGTCAGTTGCCTGTCAACAATGACTTCTCCAATCGATAGGAGATCATTCTTGATTTCAGTGATCCTAGATTTCAGTGATCCTTAAGAAGTAGGATTGAATATCCTCGTCTTTGCCCTTCTTAATATCCTTCAGCTTATTTTTGAGAAACAAAACTTGATTTGCATCACTAACTTTAAACAAGCTTACCAGTGTATCGTAGATCTCCTTGGAGGTGTTCAGCGCAAAAATGTAGGCCACTAGATGCTTGTCAATAGAGTCCCGGATGATCTTCTTTGCTTTGACTTCACCCTTAGTGTACTTGTTCCTTGTAGTAGCCGTTCATTTGATGGAGGCTCTGTAATTCTACCTCTCACATAGTCCAACACTTCCTACTCTTCCAATGTCAAATCAAGAGACATCTTCCATCTGTGATAGTCAGACTTCTCACGGAGCTTGTCTTCGGCGGGGAAGTGTGATGAGGAACCCATGAAGCCTCTTGACTTTTTCAGACTGTCTTCGGTGATTGCTCTTACTCTTGCTTGGGCTTTGTATTCACCTCACCTCTGATACCATGTTAAATTATGGTATGCTCTATGCTTAGAGCAATTTACTTCAATTCTTCTTATTAGCCCAATGTCAATTCTCAGTATAGCAATCACATTAACATACAAGTAAAATGTTGATAGAACATAAATGAAATCGACAGAAGATAAGAGACACAAAACATGGCGCTAGCCAGGGACAAACCCCAATGCGAGAAAACCCTTTGATCAATTCTTCTATATTCTTCAATACTTCAGCAGAGAGAGAGAGCAATAGTACAATATCACAAATCTATGATTTACAATAGCAGTTATGAAACCTTTGAACAGCACTAGCAAAGGTGATCAATCAGCGCCCAAAATGTCTCCAAGACAACCTAGGAGAACTCGGTCTCCAACAGCATTAATGGCAACCCAAAACAGTCAAGGTATGATGGTCAAATCAGCAATGAATGCTACAACAAACTGCAGCCAGCCCTAACCAGTCAACGCTGTCATAAATGTGCCCTCAAACAGTCAATGCAAACTTGTTGAGCACTTCGTCTAGCCTAGGAGAGGCTTACCATGCAAAGCCACAGTCAAAGGTGACAATACGCTGGTCAATGCAAGCCTAAACCACTTGTTTCACTCTCCTGTGCCCTTGCTGCCCTAACTGCGTCCTCCTTTGCCCTAACTACGTCCTCCTCCAATGCTTCCCTAGAGATTTGCGTCCTCCTTCAATGCTGCCCAAGAGATTTGTGTCCTCCTTCCTTTGTATACCCAAGAGACAAGGAAGAGATGAGAGGATGAGATGAGTGCTCTAATGCCTCAAGGTCTCCTCTATTTATATCCCACGTTGAGGTTTAGTTGGGGGTGTGCAACACAATTTTACATGCTAGCCGACCTTGACAAATTGTCAAGAAATACAAATAAATTCATATCTCCATGAATACATGTCGGAATCGGATGATCGTTAGATCAATCCTACACCTCTCGACGAGAGGAATCCAAGAAAAATATCAGCTGCCATAAATAAGATTACCCACATGGAGTTTGGCCCTAGTTGCCAATTTTAACAAAAAAGCATTTCCAGAGATCAAATTTACAGAGGCAAGCGTGAATTACAGGAAATTCATGTGATTACATAAAAAGTGAATCCCTGCAATTATAGAAAGTGTGAATTCCTGTAGGAAGATTACAAGAAAAGTGGATTACAGGTAAAGCAAATCCTTGTAATTACAAGAAGTACGCCTTCCCTCAGATCTGTAGTAGTGGTAATGGTATTGCCAGAAAGTGGTTCCAGTGAGCAAATTAGTTGATTTGTTCAGTAGAACTGGGCACAGGGCACAGAAGATCTGCAGCAAGTGTTGCAGTTTCAGGTCTTTGTTGGGACAAGAAGAGAAAAAGCACATGGAGGAGATTTCCATAATTTCTCAAACATTTTCTAGATCTAGTATCCAGGAGGAGATCCATAATTTCCAGTGGCAGAGGGTCGTAGCAAGCAAATTTTTGCTAGTGCGTGTTTCCCAGAATAGCCAGTTCGAGTTATAAAGATTGTTGCTTGTGTGCCAATTCCTAGAGAAGGAAGAAGGACATTCAAAAGGCAGACCAAATAGTCTCAGTAAACAACTAAAGGCAGTGCATTAGCCAGACAAGGATTTCCAAACGCAGATTTGCGCATTCCTGAGAGAGTGTGTATAACAAAAGAAAGGTCGAGCAAGGAAGAGGAGGACATTTCCAGATCTAGTCTCCAATTTATTTGAGTTTCACAGAGATGGCTTCAGGATAGACTTGATGGAGCCTCTAATTTTGGCGTTTATAAGGCCAGAATGCAGTCTCTTTTAGATTGGTTTGAAGGAGTTCGTGACAAATGTCATGGCAGAGCCAACATATGCGCAACAATTGGCTAACTTCAAGAAAGAGATAGCCAAGACGAAGAGGGTAGTCTTGTATGGGGTCTGAGATTGTATTGTTCCACACATTGCAGGGAAGAACACAACAAAGGACATGTGGGATGTCATTGTGAAGCTATACCAGGATCCATTTGAGAATCGTAAGATGATTCTTAAGGAGAAGCCAAGGACCACAAAGATGTAGAAGGGTGAGAGCGTGAATTTCTATTTCACCAAAATTCAAAATGTCCATGATGAGTTGGTTGTTGTATGGGAGAGACCTGATGACAAGGAACTTGTGCGAATAACTCTGAATGGGTTTTCACCAAGGAGTGGAGGACCTTCATTCAAGGGATCACTGAACGAGACTAGCTACTAGATTGGGAACGCCTATGGAGGGATTTCACGCAAGAAGAGCTAAGGCTCAACTTGGTTGAGGGTAATACCAGTAGTAGCAGAGGACTAAAAGTTGAGAAAGAGGAGGATGAGAATGTTGCCCTTGCTACCAAAAGGAAGGCAAAGAAGGGTCCCAGTCAGGGACAAGGATCAAAGGGAGGAAAAAATAAAGAAAAGGACATGTCGAAAGTCAAGTGATTTAGGTGTGGTGAGTTTGGCCAATATGTCACCTAGTGTCCAAAGAGAAAGAAGGACAAGAAGGTGTAGGAGTAGACAGTAGCTTCGGCAGAGATAGATGAGTTGACCTCCAGGTTAGAGGCGTTTGCATTGATAGCAGCTATACCTCCAGATGGAAGAGGAGTGAAATTCTTTAGAGTTGCAAGATTGGGCAGGGTTCGAGGAAGCACAACATTGGACATGCGTTTCCTCTTGGATCATTACTTTTGTTACAGGGGCTCACAGTATTCAGTAGCAGGAGGATCAATGTCGCAAGCGTAGTCAAATCTTGAGGGGCAGTGCAAAGCTAGTTGCAGACAAATACTAGAGAGCGACAGGGATAGTTGGGCGCAGTCAATTTCTCAGTTGACAAAGCAAAGCTAGTTGCAGTCAGAGATTTAGGGGACAGGTGCAAAGCCAGTTGCGGGGACATAATTGCTCTGTATGAAACATAGAGGGAGTTTAGCTTCAAGGGGAGAAACCCTATAAAGGTTAAATCTTTAGGATCTAAGGAGAAAGATCGAACTTCCAGTTGCAGTTACAGGAATTTAGTGTTATAGGAAGCAGTGCGCATTGCCGAGATGCAGGTTGCAGGAGAAATTCCACCCTCAGCGAGATTCCTTGAGGGAGTTTCCATGCAGTAAATATTTCCTAGTTTTGTTTCAAAGGGGAGATCAGAAGATCAAACTCACTATTGCAATGGTTGTAGAAGTAGTGCAGGAATAACAACAAAAATATCAGTAGCACTGTGAGGTTAGAGTTGATTTAGCTATAGGTGGTAGCAGGTGAATCAAAGTATGTGCAATGGCATGATGGACAGTAAGAGCTAGTTGTATCAAAGATGTTAAACATCAGCAGCGTGGACAATCTAGCAATAGGTTGTCGAAGAGAGATTTTCGATAGAACACCTTCCTCTCTAAGAGGGAGTGTTGGTTTTTGGATGATATGGTAGCATTAAACAGGTGTTCTAGTCTCGATTTGTGTCTAAGAGGCTAAGGAACACGATATCTCCAAAACCCAAAAAAGGTTTGGGAAGAAACACCTAGAGACCACTCAATTAAATTAATTGATCAATAATTAAAAAGATCCTAAGTCTAACTTAGGAAAGTTGATTAATTAATGGGAATTAATTGAGGAGATTGATTTATGCTCTAGAGACTTCCCGAAAATGACATGAATCAAATCTAAGATGATCTTAGCCAATGATCAAGATTAGATATTGGTCGTTGATGCTCCAAAGAGAGATTATAAGAGTAAGTTGATGGGATGGAGATAGAGACAGTTACAAGTGGGAGGGCGAGTTTCCTAAGGCAAATCGAGCTACCTAGTTGTAATAATTCAGAAGGGAGAAAGTTCGATCCAAAGAAGGAGAGCAACAAGGGTTTACAACAAGGAGAGAAATTCTCTAGTGGTTTACCAGTTTCCAGCATCTAGGGAGGGAGGCCGAAATTTCCAGGGGGGAAGTCAATTTCTACAATGTGAGTTGCGAGTTGCCAAAGCGAATTTCCCAGAGAGATTTGATTTCGCTGTTAGTGCCTAGATCTAGCACCAAGAAGCGAATTATTTTTGGAGCTAGAAACTGGCAAGACAACTCACCTAGAAGGGTTTCCAAGGCAGATCAATTTATCCAAAGGCAGCAGTGCATGCTCCTAGTCTGGTTGTGCGAATTGCCAGGAAAGTGCAACCTTCCCAGTGACAACAAGATTGAGTTGGAGAGAGGGAAAAATAATTTTCCCAATTGAGATATTAGTTTTGGCGTTAAGCCAGGGAGGCCAGCGGTTGTAATTATCTATTTTGTTGCATAATAAAATAAACCCTCATCTGCTGCACCTGTTTTCCCTCCATGGTTTTCTGGGGACGTTTAGTCCAAAACAGGGCTGCGGGGGAGTGTCCTACCCTTTGAATCTGCTCCAGAAGCGCGCTCCGTTCGGGAGCTAGGAGTGACATCGAGACTGCACTATGAATTTCTAGAGCGCGCTCCCTTAAAAAAAATAGTTCCCTGGTTTTTTGGGAGCGAGCAAGGGAGCAGTACGCTCCCAAAGCAATTTTTTTTAGGCGAGAGCAATCGCTCTCGACTCCTCCCGCCTAAAAAATATCACCCCCCATGGGCGAAAAAGGCGCAACGGTTTTTTGGAGGGAGGGGAGGGGCCAAAAGAAATAAAAGGCCCTCCTCCCCTCCCACAATTCACCATTTTCATATTGAGAGAGCAAGAGAGGGATTTTGCAATTGCAGTTTGAGTTGAGGAGGAAGATTGAGAGCGTTGCTTAGGAGTTTGAGGAGCTTCCAAAGGAGATTAGAGCTTTGGATTGAAGGCCAAAGAGGAAGGATCTAGACTCTAATCTAAAATTTGTGTTTTTTATATGTTTATTGTTAAATGAAAATGTTCTCTTCTCCCTTTCCCATTCCCATTCCTCCATTTTATCGCAGGCAAGAAACAATAACCCCACCAAAGTTCAAAACTTCAAACATCAGTGCTATATGGCTTGGCATTCTCTTAATGTCGGTTCCCTTTTTTGTTATGATGGTGTTGGGGAGAAAAAGGAGGAGGATTGATGAAGAGGATGAAGAAGTGGGTACTAGTGGATTTGAAAACCCTGGAGAAGAGGAGTACCTTGGTGAGGAGGAGGAGGAATGTTTTAGATTGTGGCTTGAATAAGGCAGATACTTTACTAGCACTGGAGTGTTTGGTTCTTTGCGTGCAATGGAAGATAGGGACAAATTTGATGCTATCACCTGGTAGGACGTGTATTGCAGCCAGGGACTTTTGCCAAAATTGGCAAAAAAAGCGCTCTCACATGTTGTAAATACTTCTTTTGCAGAGAGGTCTTGGAGAATCTATAGCTTCATACATAATGTGAGAAGAAATAGACTCAATGAAAACCGGGCATAAAGCTTGGTTTATGTGAACTACAACTTGAGGTTATTGAGTCATTATTGTGAGCGGGCTCGTGACGATGCATCATATACAACTTGGGACAACAACCCAAAGGAAGATAATTTGGAGGATGACGCTCTACATCTAGAAGAATTGGAAACAAAACTTTTGAAAGATGATGATGAAGTAACAACAACCATGCCACCCCCATCATCTAGTAGCAGTGCTCGATTTCCACAATCTTTGCCTTTGTTGTCGCAACCTCCATCTACATCCTCGCATGAGGGTCATGTGTTGAAAATAATACTGAGAGGGGGGGTGAATCAGTATTATCAAGTTCTTTTAATAAATATTCCTTATTTATACTTTGAATTATTTTTGTATGTCAGTACCATAAAATAATGAGCATGAACAAGAAAAACAGATAGTCACACCAAAGAACACCAGATATAAGGTGGAAACCCAATGTGGGTGAAAACCACCTGCTGCAATATGTCTCTATCTTTTTCAAATTAGAAACTCCTTTTACAATAATTTTGTACTGGTGCAGTCCTTTACCAGTACGCAGGCTGCAACCTGCAGAGAGCTACAACTCTCTCTCGTTTTCCAGTCTCTCCTGGAAGGGAGCTACAACCCCCTACTTCTTTTCTTTCAAGGATCACTTTTCATAAATTTTCAAACTAGATCCATGAACATCAAATGATCATCAAGTACAAGTAAGTCACCCAGTCAACTGCAGTAACCAGATCAATAGTAACAGTAAACTAAACCCAGAACACCTTATCAATAGAGAAAATTCAGTCAAATAAATGCCTTAATACAGATCCGCAGTTTTTCTTTATCTGGGCTGCGGGGCTTCGCACTTCACCTTCTGTGCCTCTGCGTATCCACGCAGAGAGCGTTCCTCTGCACCGCGTACCCACGCACCTGTGCCTTCAATCGCGCCGCGTACGTCTACTGTGCCCTCGCACCCACTGCTTCTATCGCGCCGCGTACTTTCACTGTGTCCCCGCACCTGCGGCTTCTGTCGCACAACGTACCTCCGCACTTCTGCTTTCTCTTCACTGTGAACCACCGCACCTGGACTTCTGTTGCGCTGCGTACCCACGCACTGCGCCTTCTTCTGCTGTGCGTACCCCCGCACTTGCACCGTTAATCACCTGCGAACCTCTGATTAGGGCCAAATTGGCAGTCCACCAGTGTGCCACAGATAGTCAGATGCCCAGATCTGATCATGCGCCCGAGAGATCACACTTCATAGATTCACTTTCAACTTCACTTTTATGTAGATCAAGCTTTTAAACCGATAACCCAATATTTCAGATCTTAAGATATTCAATTTTCAAAAAGATACTTTAGCCAAGTGATCTCCTTCCCTATTTATAGTCAAGCCCTTATTCACACCATGGGACAAAACCATCAATAACCAATACAAGGGATTCAAACCGGGGCAAAATTAGATCCTATACCACGGGCCAAAACCATAGAATCAAGAACGACGGGCTAAATACCACGGGACAAACATAAGAAACCCCACGTGAGCGCGCTTCTCTGCCTTGAAATGAGTGAACTGTGGGTCCGCACCTCATGAACGGGTATCCTGCGGGTATGAATGCACTTCCTGGCCAACGTACCTATGGGTCCGCACCTTTTGAACCATTCACCTGCGTACCTCTTAATTTCCAACATTTTGAGAGCCTGAACAGAGCATTACCACTTGAGAGTGTTGCCATCAAGTACAACATCTATAACATAGAGCCATACCAGAATCATAATGCCAACAATCTCCCCCTTTGGACTTGATGGCAACCTCAAGATCCTCAACGTCATTCTCCCCCTTTGACATCAAGGGCAAAGGGTTATGCTCCCCCTAAGAACATGCTCCCCCTGACTATAAACCAGATCTGCAAAGAAGAACCATAATCCACCAAACACCATAAATGACCATGAAAGAGATAGAGACATATTGCAGCAATATTCAGACCAACATCCATGATCTCCTTCCGCACTTCCTCCATAATGCCAACAATGCATTATATGCTCCATTCGATCTTCGACCAATCCACAACCCAGCACATGTACGCATATACCCCAGATGAACCTTGCGTACAACCAACAATCAGAAGAGATTCAACAACATGATGATGCATCAACAACCCCCAGCTTTTGCCTGAGGTATTCAAAAGTCTCCCTGGGCAATGGTTTGGTGAGTATATCAGCAACTTGTTCCTTAGAAGGAACATACTCCAACTTGACCTTTTGTTCAAGCACTTGTTCCCGGAGAAAGTGATACTTGATTGGTATGTGCTTGGTCTTTGAATGCATGACTGGGTTCTTTGAAATGCTGATTGCACTTGTATTATCACATAAGATGGAGATAGGTGGTGTACAAGTGATTTGAAAATCCTGCAAGGTCTGCATCATCCAAAGGAGTTGAGTGCAGCAGGATGCAGCAGCAACATATTCTGCTTCAGCTGTAGACAAGGCAATCGAACTCTGTTTCTTGCTGAACCAAGATACTAATCTGGAACCCATAAAGAATGCACCACCACTTGTGCTCTTCCTGTCATCCACGCTTCCGGCCCAATCTACATCTGTATAAGCATGAAGTGTGAGATCTGTATCTCTAGGATACCATAAGCCATAGTTTTGAGTTCCTTGAAGATATTTGAAGATTCTCTTTACTGCCTGAAGATGAGTTTCCTTTGGATTTGCCTGAAATCTTCCAACTATTCCCACTGCATGCATGATGTCTGGTCGGGTACCTGTCAAATAAAGTAGACTTCCAATCATAGATCTGTAGGTTGGTTGATGCACTGCTGCTGATTCATCATTTGTACTGAGGCTACATCCTGTGACCATGGGTGTACATACTGGTTTTGCATCTTCCATGCCATATTTCTTCAAAATCTGCTTAAGATACTTGGTTTGAGACAAGAAGATCCCTCCTCCTTTTTGTTGGATTTGCAAACCAAGAAAATACGTCAGTTCTCCAAGCAAGGACATTTCGAATTCTTTCTGCATCACCAAGGCAAAGTTTTGACTCATAGCTTCTTCATTGCTGCCAAAGATAATGTCATCTACATACACAACAATTATTAACAATTTGTCATTTTCAACTTTTATATAAAGATTGCTATCTGGTGACCCTTTTGAAAAACCTTGTTGATGAAGATATTTGTCCAACCGATAGTACCAAGCCCTTGGAGCTTGTTTGAGACCATAGAGAGCCTTTTTCAGTCTGCATACAAGATTTGGATCATTTCCAAGAATGAAACCATCTGGCTGCTCAATGTATACTTCTTCTTCTAAGTCTCCATTCAGAAAGGCTGATTTCATGTCCATTTGAAATACTTTGAACTTTTGAAAGCTTGAGAGAGCAAGGAACATTCGGATGGCCTCAAGTCTTGCAACAGGAGCAAAAGTTTCCTCAAAATCTATTCCTTCTTGCTGCGCATACCCTTTACAAACAAGTCTTGCCTTGTTTCTAATTACTTCCCCATTTTCATTCAACTTATTTTTGAAGACCCATTTTGTCCCTATAACATTCTTATCCTTTGGTCTAGGAACCAACTCCCAAGTGTTGTTCTTTTCGATCTGCTCAAGTTCTTCATCCATTGCTTTGACCCAACATTCATCTTTGCATGCCTCTTTTACATTTTGTGGTTCAGTGGAGGAGAGTAATGCCAAATAGCTTGAAGCTTCTGCAATTGTTCTTCTTGTTTGTACACCTGCTTCTTTCTCCCCCAAAATCTGAGATTCTGGATGATTCTTCTGAATGTACCTGGATGGAGTCTTCTCTTCTATCCTTATATGTTCCTCTGGTGCTTCTTGAGGTTCTTCTTTTTCATCATTCTGTCTTTGAGGGTAGTCTTCATCTTCTTCGATATTTTCATGATTTACTTTCCTAGGAATGTATCCCTTTTCATCAACCACTACATCAATGCTGTCAACAATTCTTCCAAGTATTTTATTGTAGCACTTATATGCTTTGCTATGTGGAGAATAACCAAGAAGAATGCCTTCATCTGCTCTAGGTTCAAGTTTGCCAAGTTGCTCATCAGTATTCTTAATATAGCATTTGCTTCCAAAGATTTTGAAATGCTTTACCAAAGGAGTCTCACCATACCAGAGCTCATGAGGAGTTTGAGTGTTGTTCACTCGGACATTTGTTTTGTTGAGAATAACAACAGCAACATATGCAGCTTCTCCCTAGAAAGTTGCGGGAGTTCCAGACTCATCAAGCATAGCACGAGCCATTTGTTGGACTGTTCTGTTCATCCTTTCCACCACTCCATTTTGCTGAGGAGTTCTAGCTGTAGAGAATTCTCTTCTTATCCCATGTTCTTCACAGAAATCGAAAAATTCATTTGAGGTAAACTCCCCACCTCTGTCAGACCTGAAGCACTTAATTTTGTAACTTGATTCATTTTCAACCAAGGCTTTGAAAGATTTGAATTTTTCGAATGCTTCGTCTTTGTGCTTCATAAGTCCTAACCAAACAAACCTCGAGAAATCGTCAATGAATAATATCAAGTATTCTTCTCCTCGAGGTGTCCTTTTCCTAAATGGACCACATACATCTGTATGGACTAGCTCAAGAGGCATGCTAGCTGATCCTTCCTTCTCAGGAAAGTTAGTTCTGGTTTGCTTTCCAAACTGACATGATTTGCATATGGTGTTGTCTGGAATTTTGATATCTGGAAGACCACAAACTGCCTGGTATTTGCATGCTTTCCTTATTTGTGAAAAGCTTAGATGCCCCAACCTCCGGTGCCATAACCAGTGCTCATCATCCTTGCTCAAGTAGCATTGTTGTTGTCCTTCTTCAAATATGTATAGATTATTTGGAGTTCTTCTACCTTTGATCATTGTTTCACCTGTATCAAGATCACGAACACGACATTCATTTGATCTAAATATTACCTCGGTTCCTTGATCACACATCTGGCTGACACTCAGAAGATTATGCTTCAATCCATCAACATACAAAACATTTCCAGCTTTGACCTTTTCCTTCAACTGAGCAGTGCCTTTTCCTTTTATAGCTGCAGGAGTATCATTTCCAAAAGAAACTTTCTTTCCCTTTTCTAAAGCAGAATATGATTCAAGTTTTTCCTTATCACCTGTCATATGCTTCGAGCATCCACTGTCGATGTACCATAGATTTTCCTGTCCCTCTGCATAAAAGGCTATCCCACATCTTTCTGTTTGTGGTTCCTTTATTCTCCATGTTCTGGTGCTTGAGGCTTGTTCCTTTTTCTGCTGAAACCTGCTCCTGCATTCAGAATCTTCATGACCAAAGTTATTGCAAATAGAACATTCAACTTCATTTTCAAGAGCCGAAAAGTTGTTATAGGTCCTTTTTGTAATCCCAGTCATACTTCTTTGTTTTTGAGCTTCTCTAGTCATGATTGTTTTATATGCAACACATTGAGCTGCTTTGTGACCAAAGTTATGGCAAGAGAAACATTGTCCATTGAAGAAACTTCTGCGGTTATCAAATCTACCGGCCAAATGATTGTAATTTCTATTGTCATCCATTCTTGAACCAAATTGAGAAGATTTTACCTGTGGCTGGTTGTAGCTTTTGTTCACCCTTAAGACGGATTGCCCCTGATAGTCTTTGTTTGTAATTTGTCCCTGCTTTACCTGATGATCTCCATTGTGCTTTTGCTCATTCCTTCTTGCTGCATCAAGATAACTTCTTGAGGTGGATGCTTGAGAAGTTTCTCCATTATAGCCCAGACCTGTCTTGTTTAGAGGAGAACGTTGTACATTGATGATCTCATCCAGAGTTTCAGATCCTTTGACAAACTTAAGATTAATAGCCTTTGTTTTCTCAATCTCTTTTCTAAGACCAACAATTTCACCTTCTAACTTTTCAAGATATTTTTCTTTTTCATCAATTTGAAATTGTAGGGTATCAATGATCCTATTCTTTTCTTCTATACATGTCTTGAGTCTAGAAATTTCTTCATAAAAGATATCCACATCTATAGCATCCATGTAATCACCATCTTCAAATGCCATTAAAAGTTTATAGTCATTACCTTGTTTATCTTCATCACTATTTGATAGACCATCACTATCTTCATGAGTGTAGTAGCTTTTCTTATTTGCATTATGTTTCTTGTTCCATCTAGCAGGTTCCTTTCCTTTGTCAATCTTATCCTTATGAGGACATTTCGCAGCATAATGACCTACTCTTCCACAAGCAAAATATTTAAAAGGTAATTTACCTCTGAACCTTCCAGTACCCCGTTGAAGATTTCTGAAAAAATTTGATTCTTCTTCTTCTTCTAGCACGTGACTTGCTTCATAGTAGTCTCCTTTGCCTGAAGCCTTGAAAGCAGCTTCTCTCCTGTCTGATGGACCTCCCTTTCTCATTTCATAAACAGTTAGAATTCCGTGTAGCTGAGACATAGTAAGAATTCGTAGATTTTCCTTTTCTTCTATTGTAGACACTTTAGATTCAAACTTGGGGGACAATGATCTTAGAACTTTTTCAACCACAATAGCCTGTTTTATTTCTTCACCCAAGTTTTTCATGCAATTAACAATCTCCTCTACCCGAAGGAAATAGTTAGCCACACTTTCATCATTATACATTCTGAGATTCTCATACTGAATCCTGAGGGTTTGAAGTTTAGCACGCTTTACATGTTCATCTCCTTCGTAGCTCAAGACAATCTTGTCCCATATTTCTTTTGCGGATTTATATTGCATAACCTTCACGAATTCTGTTTGAGATAAGCATCCCAGCAGAGTATTGACTGCTTTAGCATTTGTTTCATATTTCTTCTTTTCGGCCGGATCTGTAGGAGTAGCTGAAGGAAAAGTGTAGCCTGTATCTATGATATCCCAAACTTCTGTACCAAGAGATTGAAGATACGCAGTAACTCTTACCTTCCAATAATTGAAGTTTGTCCCATCAAAAATTGGTGGCCTGATTGATGCTTCCCTCTCGTAGTTTCTCATGATGAGTGATCTTCCTTCAAACGATCAAGCTTCTCTGAAGGACCTGCTCTGATACCAATTGTTGAAAATAACACTGAAAGGGGGGGTGAATCAGTATTATCAAGTTCTTTTAATAAATCTTCCTTATTTATACTTTGAATTATTTTTGTATGTCAGTACCATAAAATAATGAGCATGAACAAGAAAAACAGATAGTCACACCAAAGAACACCAGATATAAGGTGGAAACCCAATGTGGGTGAAAACCACCTGCAGCAATATGTCTCTATCTTTTTCAAATTAGAAACTTCTTTTACAATAATTTTGTACTGGTGCAGTCCTTTACCAGTACGCAGGCTGCAACCTGCAGAGAGCTACAACTCTCTCTCGTTTTCCAGTCTCTCCTGGAAGGGAGCTACAACCCCCTACTTCTTTTCTTTCAAGGATCACTTTTCATAAATTTTCAAACTGGATCCATGAACATCAAATGATCATCAAGTACAAGTAAGTCACCCAGTCAACTGCAGTAACCAGATCAATAGTAACAGTAAACTAAACCCAGAACACCTTATCAACAGAGAAAAGTCAGTCAAATAAATGCCTTAATACAGATCCGCAGTTTTTCTTTATCTGGGCTGCGGGGCTTCGCACTTCACCTTCTGTGCCTCTGCGTATCCACGCAGAGAGCGTTCCTCTGCACCGCGTACCCACGCACCTGTGCCTTCAATCACACCGCGTACGTCTATTGTGCCCTCGCACCCACTGCTTCTATCGCGCCGCGTACTTTCACTGTGTCCCCGCACCTGCGGCTTCTGTCGCACAGCGTACCTCCGCGCTTCTGCTTTCTCTTCACTGCGAACCACCGCACCTGGACTTCTGTTGCGCTGCGTACCCACGCACTACGCCTTCTTCTACTGTGCGTACCCCCGCACTTGCACCATTAATCACCTGCGAAATTCTGATTAGGGCCAAATTGGCAGTCCACCAGTGTGCCACAGATAGTCAGATGCCCAGATCTGATCATGCGCCCGAGAGATCACACTTCATAGATTCACTTTCAACTTCACTTTTATGTAGATCAAGCTTTTAAACCGATAACCCAATATTTCAGATCTTAAGATATTCAATTTTCAAAAGGATACTTTAGCCAAGTGATCTCCTTCCCTATTTATAGTCAAGCCCTTATTCACACCATGGGACAAAACCATCAATAACCAATACAAGGGATCCAAACCGGGGAAAAATTAGATCCTATACCACGGGCCAAAACCATAGAATCAAGAACGGCGGGCTAAATACCACGGGCCAAACATAAGAAACCCCACGTGAGCGCGCTTCTCTGCCTTGAAATGAGTGAACTGGGGGTCCGCACCTCATGAACGGGTATCCTGCGAGTATGAATGCACTTCCTGGCCGGCGTACCTGCGGGTCCGCACCTTTTGAAACATTCACCTGCGTACCTCTTAATTTCCAACATTTTGAGAGCCTGAACAGAGCATTGCCACTTGAGAGTGTTGCCATCAAGTACAACATCTGTAACATAGAGCCATACCAGAATCATAATGCCAACATCATGTGCCTTCTGGTTTTGGTCGCCTGACTATGCGGGAGGAGACTCCCAATAGACAACCACAACCTTCTCGGAAATTAGACGTTTCTCATGGCAAGAGGCCCAAGCATTAGCAATAGATAATAGATTTACTTGTATTTTCTAGTTTCTAGTAGTTTTTATAACTCTTGACTCTTTCATATTTATTATGATATTTTTGTAAACACTATATGACAATTTAAGTTTGAAGTTTGAAGTTGGAAATTATAAATCATTGGTAATGAATTATCAATATGATGCTTCGTGAAAGTTGAAAGTTGAAACATTTCATTTCATGTTAGATATTCTTTGTTATCGTTTGGTTACTTGGTAATGGTAATGGTTACAAGTACAAGTTACAACTTTAGTGATCAATGATGATAAATGCTATATAAGATTGATGAATCATGAGACTCGGTATGTTGTATGTCACCAACTTGTGGACGTGGTTGATGAAGATTATAACTTCTAGATTATTGATGTTATATGGTTCAATCCATGATTTTATACTTTTTATATCTAATTCATCATTCTACATGCTTTTGTTGACATATATGCATCAAAATGTATAAAAATATATATTATATAAAAATGTGCTCCCAAATCAGGAGCTTTTAAAAATGTCGCTCCCCGCTCCCGATCCCAAGCAACCTTGGTCCAAAATCACTGTGTCAAATTCTATGTGTGCATCTATTTCTCAGTCCCTGATTTTACTTCCATGGAATTTATTTTGTGAAGAATGCCAATGTGCTTTATTTGTTAATTATTGTAAACAATTAAACTGCTAATCAATTAGAAGAATAAATTCCAATTGTTACAATTTCAAGGAAATTTCACAGGACCTATGGAAGGAATAATTGGCAGCTAGAACAAAGCGTCAAAGGTTGTTGTTTGGATGCTAGGACATTAGGCCATAGTAGAAGGAAAGGTCACACGCCTATTGAGTACAATATTTGCACCTACAGGGAGGTCTGTTGAGGCCTGTAAGAGCCTTGTGTGAGGGTCGTGGGCTATAGGAGGTAGCCTTAGCGGGAGGGATCTGAATAGAATAAAGTTTGCAAGTGATCCAAGGATTTGAGAGGGATGGGTAAGACCTTTGGTGCTACAATAGTTTCCTAAAGTCATAGCAGCAAGGTGGTGAAATGTTGTAGGTGTTATGTGGTAAAGGACAGACATAGAAGCATTGTTTGCAAGGCAGTGAGGGCTTGAACGACTAACCCTTAGTCCAAGGAAATTGACAAGGGTCTTGACTTGTATTTGGGCATATTTTCCAAAAATTATAAAGGCCCATTTTCCTTGGTACAGAATCCCGATGATCCTTATTAAATGACTGATAAGAAATCAATTTTGGCAATAAAATTGTGTGTTCTATGTATGATATAATTGTTGGTAGATTTCGTTGTGCTAAATTTGTTTTAAAGTTAGGCAGTTCAATGTGTTTATGTTTTTTGTTACATGAAACTGCCAAAACATGGAATAGACCTTGTGTGCATGGAATTCTAGCATGGTATCAGAGCATGGTCTCTAAGAAGGGAAGCTAGATTTGAGAATTGCACAGGTGACAACTCTGAGAGGTCATTATAGGAACTATTGCAAGTTGCAGTGGTGTTTTAAAAGTCCGTGCCAAGAGAGTTAGATGAGTATGGCAGGTTTCTTGTATGGGCCATGAAGGCCAGGCTCAACATGTTCAAGAGGGATTCAATATTCAAAGGGAATAAACAAGCAAAGAGGGAATCAGTAGGTCAAAGGAAGACAACCTTTAGGTTCAGGAAGTCATGGTACAATATGGCCATGCAAGATACTCAGGAGAACAAAGCTTATAGGAGTAGGGTGTCTTCATAGATGGGTCCCTATTATATAGTTGTTGAGTATGTTTTCATTGATGTCAAAGCCGGAGTAGGTGCAATAGTGTGGGTTGGTGCAGGATGCAAAGTATGTGCGAGTATCGCCACTAATGTCAGGATTTGGAGACCATTGATATGATAGGTCACAGGAGGATGCATCTTGATCATGAAACCCTAGTTAGAGCAGAAACCTTAATTGACAGGATGAAACCCTAACCCTAGGGTTTGGAAACCTGTGCAGATAATGATGACGCAGTTTGATGTTCTTTGGTCATGGTTATTGATGTTGCAGGTAGAGGATGAAACCTTGGCTATTAGTTGAAACTCTAATCCTAGGGTTTCGGTTCCTTGGACAATAAGGATACCCTGCAGTTATTGAAGTTTTTCAGGTAGCAGATCATGGAATTTGGCTTGGAACCCTTTGAAGATGGATTCTCCTCATCTTGTTGATTCTGGTGGTATGTGGAACATTTCATGGGCCCTCATGGTTTGTGAAATATGCCCGGTCAAAATTAAAGCTCCAATTTAGGGTCCAAAACCCCAAGGGTTAACAATGTTGCAACAAGTGTGATGACATGGGATCAAGTGCTAATGCGGCAATCTCGTTGGCATAATTATAAAGATAATATGGAATTTATGTGTTGCCATTCCAAGACCCATATTAGCCGTTGAGGTGGCATCATATGATTAGTTGATGATGAGGCAATTTAATGGTGGCAAAATTTTGCAATTTGACCAAATCCTTAGTAAAAATTTAAATTAAATGGTGATCCAAAATTAGGTGGGAGCTTATTTGAAATTTAATATTCAGAAAAGAAATTTCCCTCCAAAACCTTAGCCGATTTCATAATTTTGGGCTCAAAATTTAAATTTAGTATTATTTCCCTCCACCTTATTGTTGGCCTTTAAATTTTTATGGAAGTCAGCTTCACTAAAAAAGGACCCACGTATCTATATAAATAGAGAGCATTTTGGATCCTTTGGACATAGAAAAATCAAAGAAGATAACATATTCTCGCTCCATGGTCAAAATATTATTTGACCTCGTATTGCGAACCTATGGAAGGAAGGCTTTACAAATATCTCTGTGTCCATCAACATTTGGTTAAGGGTCTCTCTCATCCAAGGATTGATTTTTGAATATCGTTGGGACCTGTTTTGTTTCTCTTGCTGGGAAAAGCTTACGACTAGCTGGAAGAAGTGCTTTATTTCTCATTCTGAAAAGGTTGTTCGATTTTTTCTCCTGAGATGAGAATTATACTCCAAAAGCTGAGTTTCTATGGAGCAGCACCTTACCATATTTTTTAGGGGGGAATATGGTTTCAGGTTCGTACTTTTACAGAATACTAAATTTTTTATATAACATTGCCTTCCTCCCAAAAAGATGCTTTGTCCTTAAAGCATGCGTAACGATGGATGTTCTTGACAAAACGCTTCACTCTTCGAAGAAGCTTCTTCCTCTGGTAAGTCCTTCCACTTGATCAAGTATTTTTTTTATTACTCGTGACCGGAGCTTCTTTTCCCTCCAGGATATGATACCTTCTGGTTCTAAAATGACCCTTCCTTCATAATCTAAGCATGGAAGCGTTGTTTGTGTTGATTGATGGTCACCAAGTGCCCTTTTGAGGCATCATACATGGAAGACGTGGACATGACTTTTATCCGGAAGACTTAAACTATATGCAACTTGGCTAATTTTTTTATTGATCTGGTATGGTCCATAGAACTTTAGTGCCAATTTATTTTTCCCTTTTTATTTTAAGGATAGTTGTTTGTATGGTTGGAGCTTGACAAATACCCAATCTCCAACTACAAATTCTCTCTCAGTTCTATTTCGGTCAGCTTGTTGTTTCATACGATTCCTTGCATTATTCAGGTTTTCTTTTAAAGTTTGGACGAATTTTTGGGTTTCTTCTAACTGGTTTTTAACGACTGGCAGCTTCGTCTTGATGATAGCAAGGTCCTTCGATTTCGGAGGTTCGTAACCGTACAAAGCTTGAAAGGGAGTCATTTTCGCTAATGTGTGGTAAGTGGAATTGTACCACCATTCGGCGAGATGTAACCTCTGAGCCCACTTGTTTTGTTTGTCTATGGCATAACAACGCAGGTAAGCTTCCACACATTTATTGACAACCTCAGTTTAGCCATCTGTTTGAGGGTGGTAATTGGAACTCATGTTGAGGTAGATTCCTATATGATTGAAAAATTTCTTCCAAAAATTACCCTTAAATTTGGCATCTCTATCGCTCACAATAACCTTGGGAAATCCATGTAATTTGTAAACATTTTTGCAAAATATTTCAAAGATTTGTTTTGTTGAATCTGATTTCCTCATTGCAATAAAGTGAGCATACTTGGTGAGTTTGTCGACTACTACAAGAATTTTATCCTTACCATCAAACACAAGTAAACCTTTAATAAATTCTATTGATATTTCCTCCCATTTTTATTTCTCTGGCATTTATTGCACTCGGCTACATATTTTTGAATATCATTGCTCATTCCCTTTCAAAAGAAGGATTGATGTGCGTTGTAGTATGTCTTAAAGTATCCTACAGGTCCGGCTGACAGTGAATCATGCGACTCTTTGAGAACCTTGGCTTTAAATTTGGAATCTGCATTTAGATAAATTCCTCCCTTGTACCATAGAATATCGTTCTTCCATTCAAATTTTGAATTTTGAGGAAGATGATTGATTATAGCACTTGTTTCTGGATTTTTGGTGTATTCACTTCGAATCTCATTAAGCCATTCGGGAATAACCACTGACACTGCGAGTAACGATGGTTCGTCGTCTCTCCTCGACAAGGCATCAGCTACTACGTTATCTTTCCCTTTCTTGTGTAATATATCCATGTCAAAGGTAGCAATTTTTTCTATCCATTTTTGTTGTTTTGTAGATAGTGTTTTCTATTGGAGAAGATGTTGAAAATTATTATGATCTGTTCATATTAAGAACTTACTTCCCAAGAGATATTGTCTCCATTTGGCTAATGCGTGCATAATATCAAGCATTTCCTTGTTGTATGTAGACTTGAGACATTCGTGCTTATCGAGATTTCTACTTTCGAACGCAATTGGATGACCATCCTGCATTAGTACCGCTCCTACGCCAAAACCCAAAGCATCACATTCAATTATGAATGGTTTTAAGAAGTCTAGAGTTGTCAATACAGTGGCATTAGACATAACTTCCTTCAAATATTCAAAACACTTTCCTGCTTCATCATTCCATCGAAATGAGTTCTTCTTTAGAAAGTTTGATAGGGGTGTGGTTATATGGGCATAGTTTTTAATAAATCTTCGATAATATCTGGTCAACCCTAAGAATCCTCTTAGCTTGGAGATATTAGCTAGTTTGGGCCACTCCTTTATAGCCTTGATCTTGTTAGGATCTAATTTAACTCCTTCCTTGGATATTGTATGTCCGAGATATTCTACTTCTTCCTTCCCAAAAGGACTTCTTGGCATAGAACGGATGCTCTCCCAATAACGTAAGAACTTTCTCCAAATGTTGTAGGTGCTCCTTCCAAGTTTTACTATAAATTAAAATGTCATCAAGGAACACTAACATGAACTTCCTTAGATATGGACGGAATAAATCGTTCATAGTAGCTTGGAATGTTGTTGGTGCATTGGTTAACCCAAAAGGCATTACTTTAAATTCGTAGTGACCTTCATGTGTTCGGAACACAGTTTTTGGTATGTCTTCCAACCTTATTCTGATTTGATAATACCCTGACCTTAAGTCCAATTTTGAGAAGTATTTAGCGCCATGTAGTTCATCCAGCATTTCATCGATGAAGGGAATTGGGAACTTGTTTTTAATTGTTATTTTGTTTAGTCCTCGATAATCGATGCATAACCTGAACGATCCATCTTTCTTCTGCACCAATACAACTGGAGCAGCATACAAACTTTTACTTTTTGAGATGATGCCACACTTTAAAAGAGCTTGGATTAATCTCTAAATTTTCGGTTTATGATGATATGGATATCGATACAGTTTGATGTTGATGGGGTTTGATCCTGCTTTGACTTCTATTGTATGCTCGATTTCTCTATTAGGAGGCATTTCATGGGAAGGTCTTGGAATACTTTTTTGTGCTTCTGAATTAGCTCTTGTACTTCTGATTCTTCTTCGCTGATCAATTTTGAAGTTAACATTTCTAATTGGTAACATTCTACTACATAAGTTGGTGCTCCTCTTCGAATCATTTTCATCATTTGGGATGATGATAAATTTGATTCTCAAGTGCTTGGAATCCATATAACTTGTATTTTTTCCCTTCCCATTTTAATTTTATAAACTTATTTTGATGGTTGGCAGAGTAAGTACCGAGGGTTTGTAACCATTGGATACCTAAGACCACATCTCCTCCTCCTAATGGTATAGTGTAGAACAGGGATTCTAAATTAAAGTCTTGAATCTGCAATTTGAATTTATGACATTTCCCTACCTTTTCAATCTTCTTACCATCCACTACCATCACCTTCATGTTGGGCATGGGAAATGTGAAAATGTTGACTCTCTTCGCCATGGTTGAGTCCAAAAAATTGTGGGTGCTATCGGTGTCGATGAGAACCATTACATTGTTATTCATGATATGTCCTTTTAATTTTAATGTCTAGGGTTGTGATATACTTGTCATAGCCGATAGTGACACTTGTAGAATGCTTTCATCGTCTAGTTCTGGAGAGAATTCTGGGGCATCTTCGATTTCTTCTATGTCTGAATCATTAGTTGCTTCACAGTTATACAGATTCTTGGTCTCTTTTCTTTTATAACACCTATGTTTAAGGTCCCACTTTTCACCACAGCATTTTCACTTTCCCTCTTTCATCCTTCGTATTTCCATGTTATATTTTTCTCCTTCACGAAGATGTGGTGGAACATATTGTGTTATCCATATTCACAGACTGGAGAAATCTTCGTCTCGAATATACTTTTTCAGCCTTTGATCACAGCGTCTTTTAAAATTTCTTTTCAACAGCTTTTACTTTTTGTCTTGCTACTTCTATCGATGTAATGTCATGAAACTCAAGTTTTGCTCGTAGATGATTTTTAAGTTCGGAGGTGTACAATTGGATAAGACGAGTTTCTGATAATCCAGGTACTCGTGTTGCTAAAGTCTCCCATTCTCGAGTGTATTCATCCACAAATCCTTTTTGTCACAATCTGGTGAGTGTTGAAAAGAACTCTTCTTCCTTGACACCTTGGAAACCTTTTAAAGAATGCATCCTTAAATTTTCTCCAACTAATAGCAAGTGTCGTCTTCTTCCACCACATATACCAATTATATAATTCGCCTTCCATTTTCATGGAAGCATGCCTAACCTTTTCATCATCTTTGTCAATATCGTAAATCTCGAAAAAAATTCTGCTTTATTGAGCCAAGCAACGCTGCATTTTTCATTACCATCAAATTTGGGTAGCTCGATTCTTGCTCTTCATTGATATGTCACTAATGGTGGAGCGAAAAAGGGGTATTGATTTTAAAACGACATATTGGTGAATGGATTCCAGAGCTACTTATTTTGAAAGTTCATGTTACTATTTTCTTGATTAAGCGTGTTAGATGTCTTTGGAGACTCGGGTTTCTCATGTGCATCTGATGACTTTGACGAATTTGGAGAATTGAGATGTTGAGTTGCTTCATTATTCTGGGGTATTTGATCGGGTGTAATCTTCAAGATGGTACAAATACAACCCACATCACCATAGCTTGATCCACCTTAACTGAAAGGTTTGCCTGATCATTTTTAAATTCATTCTTGTTCTCCTCGAGCTGACTCTTTATTCCATTTGTTGTGTCCTGCAGTGTCTCAATTTTGTCGCCATGTTCGGTCACCTTAGCCTCAAGTTCTATCAATTTTTTATTGAAATCGGCCATTGACATTGATGCAGCCATTGATCTGGTATGCGGCAGAGTATACTTGTCGAGTATTCTTTTTTTAATAAAAAATTGACCTAATTTTTTTTAAATACTATATAAGAATTATAATTAAAATATAATGACTAGAAATTAATTTAATAATTATAAACTTACTGTAACGAATCACTAAGGTTTACAAATTAAAGGGATGACTGATTAAACTAATGGTCAGGTTAGAAAGGAAAATGTGAAAGCCGACAGTGTCACAGTAGTGGAGCAGACAGGGTGCCTAATTGTTGAGAATGGCAGCGAGAAGCGACAGTTGGTTGGGAAGAATGGTAACGGGGACACGAATGGAGAGAGTAGAGACAATGGAGATGGAAACAGGGAATTAGACGACAGCAGCGGTAAAAAGACATGAGAAGGTGAACGGTGAATGACAACAGGTGTACACAAGAACCTGATGGCAGTGCAGGGATACGCGGGGTACTAGTGATGGCGGCGGTTTTGGGCACGTCACTGGCAGAGTGGTTGAGGTGAACCGCTGAAGGAATATGCAGGAGAAGACAATGGTGGTGGCTAGAACGGATGAGTACACATCGATAGGTGACGGTGGATGAGAACAACAGCTCGTGACTGAGCGGTTGTAGGCAGAAGATCGACTGCTCTGATACCAAATGGAGTAGAATAACTCAACGATTTATCATAAGATATCTATATATATATATATATATATTATTAATAATGAATGTAGGATGATTTACAAAGTGAGAGGCTCGAGCTTAAATACAGCCCTACGTGCCTCTTGGTGAATATCATTGATCAAGCCCTATGCCCTAATTAACTAATAGTTTTACAAAATACTATTATTTTTTATATAACACTTTCCTTCTCTATGGCCATAAGAGATACACATCTTGGGTTCAGGATTATTTGCTAGGATTTTGCAGAAACTTCTGAAGCCAGCGCAGAGACCTCATGTCATGGAAACCTGAAATGCAACATTTGGACCCTATACACACAACTTTGTCCTTCACTACTTTGGTTGATCCTTCACTAGTCAACCATAAACTTTTTTGTGGGCACGATCTGAAGATTGTTTGAAAATCTTGAAGTTTTGGGCGTTGAAGTGATGCTCTATAAAATCTATTTTTTGAGAAGAAAGTTTGAATCTGTTGAGACTGGGCATAAGACATCTTGTGTGGCTTATGCATTGCAACTGCATACACTGTCCAGAACTCAACGACACACTAATTTAAGATCTATGGACTTTTTGTACACCTGTAGATGTACTGTACCTGTTACAAAACCCAAGCCTGAGTATTTGAGCTTAATGAGCAAAAGTCACTATTGTTAATCACTGATATTAATGTAGAGTAGCAAGATCTATTATGAAAGCTTTACCAATATGATCTGGAGATGATTCAGTCCTAAATGAAAACATGAACAACAATGGCCAGTATGAATATTGTGAGCAATATCCTGAAAAGACAAGTCTGGAGAACGTGACAATCAACCTTTTGCTCTAAAGCAAACACTATTGGAGATCACTTGCTGGACCGAGGGCACATACAGTAGGATTCTATTCATTAAGCATTTGTGTTGTGGCTTTAAGACAGTCTCATCATCAATAGAACTACTTCAGGATATCTCAAGGCATCTTTTGCAATTCCAATTAAACAGATTGATGAATTGCGTTGAATTTCTATTGTGCAGAACGATGGCATGACACACTAACTTGAAGAATTACTCGTGGTTGAATAAATGTGTTGACAGTTGTTTTCTAAGTCACCTGACAAGGGGATTCGGGACACGTAGGATTCGGGATTTGTGGTGTCGGATTCGGGACACGCTGACCCCCCAGAACAGGACACGTTATATATTATTTTATTAAAAAATATATATATATTTAAATATATATATATATATTAAAAATTAGATATTATCATATTTCTTACACAAATTTTAATTAATGATACAAATTTATTGATTTCAAACATAGATCTTCATCTATAGCTATTAGCATGCATAGTACATACAAAATTCAAATAAATGTCAGTGGTACTAGTCACATAAATGATAAATCTATTAAAAATTTAAATCATGATTCATAATTCATAACTGAAAGACAATTTACAACTACAAGATAGTAAGATAAACACACTGACAACTGTAGTTTTCTCATTAAGTCATCAAATCAAAATGTGTTACATAGGTAGTGTTGGTGCAATGCCAATGGCAAATAGAAATAGAAAATATAAAACAACTACAGGTATACAAGCCTCAAGGCATCAATCAGCATCAGAATCAGCATCACTGCCCCCATCATCATGGTCCCCACTGCTCTCCTCTACATCCTCCTCCTCCCCTGTATCCATAGTCGCCTTTGCATCTGCTGGTATGGAGGCTGACCCCTCTAAGTCATCAAATCTAACAGGCTCTAGCACTGGATCATTGAGATCCATGTTGGCCAATGCCAACTCAACAATGGTGTTCAGACCCATATCATCAGGAACAGTGTTACTTGGGAGCGGGAGCGAAAGCGGGGAGCGGGAGCGAAAACGGGAGCGGGAGCGACATATTCAGAAGCTCTTGGTTTGGTGCTCTTGATTAAATACGAGTTCCATACCCTAATACATGACAAAATTCAATGGAAACATTGCAATCCCCAATCCTAAAATCCTGAAAAACTGATAAGTCTGCTGGATTTTGAATGAAATCTAAAATTCTACTTTCTCCATATGAAATCCAATGAGGCCGGAACCACTCTCAAACATCCTGAGTCATTTCATGGTAATGTTAAAAATTTAAGTAAAAGGATGAAAATGAAGATTAAGGAGAATGTCACTTTTACTTTAAGAATTTAACATTACCATGAATAGCATATCAATACTAGGGCCTAGACTTGATTATGAAGCTGCCAAAATGCTCTACTCCTTGCTGCAACAGCACAAATCACTTACCAAATGAAAATATTAATGAGCAAACACGCCCTTTTCATACCCGCGCTGAGCTTAGCGAGTCCTGGAAACCGGACACGTGTCCTAAAATCGCGACACACCCCTGAAAATCGCGACACGCCCTCGGACACGACGTGTCCGAAACGGACACGACGTGTCCTGTGATTTGGACACGAATCCGGACCGAATCGTGTCGGATTCGCCGAATTCGGGATTCGCAGGGGGTTTAGGACGAATCCGGTTTCCTAGGTTGTTTTTTATGGTCATAAATGTATTAGTGTATGATCAATATTACATAAGCAAGTTTGAGGTTTGGAGTATGGTGAAAAGGAACATGTTAATGGACTGCAGTTGTTCTCAGAGCAAGATTGCTGGTAGCATCTTTCATGAAGCCATTGTTACTCACACAGTCTTGTTTCACCAATGACAATTGTGAATGAGCACCCTAATAATGCTAAACAAAGCCTTGATGTACCTATTGTTATTGTTCCATATTGTCAGGACTTGTCTATTGAAACACCGATATATGTCCTACAGATTGTGACGAACAAAATGTCATTACAGCCAGAGTTTTGAGTAGGGGCTTGATCAAGTGATACATGAACGATGGGTCTCATATACATTTCCTATCGAATTTATATTGTAAAGTCATAACATTGATTGATGTTCCTGGATCTATTCAGTGCAACCAAGATATTGATTATGACAGCCAATGTTGATTCTACTGCCCCATGACGGAGTCCTGTAGCCATTTTGGAGTGTTGTATATGAGCAGTGATACATATGAGACAGTGAGACTATAACCTTGTTGCACGGTGTTTGGGTTGTATGTTGGTAATATCTATACCAGTGGTGTTTGATACGACTATCATTGATATATCAATGCAGTGACCTGAAGGCAGCAACCTTATATTACAGTAACCCTTACAGCAAACCCTTGCTTATAACAAAGTTATTGGGTATCATAGTGACACTCTGATACATGGCAACATGTTGATGACAGTATGATGTATGGACAGTAAAAGTGGAAGTAACTCAGAGATAATGCTTGACAGTGACCTTGATTGCGGCAGCGACCTTGTACAAGTTATAGCAGAGGCGGTGAAGCAGGAGGTGCAGATGGAGAAGCAGCAAAGTGGCAGCTGTGAATGCAGCCAGTAAGCGGCAGAGGCAGTATGGACAGATGTAGTAGTAGTAGCATTGATAGTTGAAGTAGAAGCAGAGGCAGCAGTGGAAGTAGTGAGCACAGCAGAGGTAACAGTCAAAGAAGTTGTGGTTGCAACGGACCTGTTACCCATCACCAATGGATGACACCCATAGGAGAAATTTTTCTCCTAGATTGTCTTCAGCTGGCAGCCAACAACCCCTTGATAGCTCGATGTGCCACCATCTCCGCCGCCTGAGCCAACCATTATGTGCCCTCGCCCATTCTGTTATGATCGTATGTGGGCCTTCCAATCCCAAAGGCATGGCATTTCATTATGTAATTGGGTATTTTTGTTTAATTATTATGGATACATTTGGACATGGATTAGTGGGGGGATTTAGTAGAAAGAATGGGCTTGATTAGTACTCTTGTTCCCTTATCCAATTTGGTGGTTAGTCTTGTATCTTAGTCCCGTGGGATCTCCTCTATTGGCTACTAGCTTTTGGAGTAGTACTACATGGGAAAACCCGATTTTAGTTGCATGGTCCTTCTTCCCAACCCCACATACATCACTCCCCTTCAGCTTTTACTACCTATGAGTGGACTTTCCAACTTATGACTAGGCTTTTGCTTATTATAGCCCTTTTCCATATATTTCCCATTTGGGTCCACATTTGTCCATTGGGTCCACAAGGAGTTAGCCTCCCCCTCCCCTTGTCCACACTTTGGGCCGGGCTTGGAACAATGCCCCAGAGATTGATGCAGCTAAAACGAAAATAAAAAGCATAATTTTACCACTCTCAACAGGAAATGTACCATAAAATGCAAAATATGGCTAAGACATACAAATTTACCATGTGGGAAAAAGCCAACATGAGCTCTATCCCCTATCATTACGGCGATCACCCTGGTTCCTAGGGCTCCTATATGAGCCCCCCACATCATTAAGGAACCCGTGATTGTCCCAACCCCTGGTGGGCACTGAACTGCTCAACCTTAAGGGGGCAATCACTACTATATTTTACACATCATGCTCTCATTCCCTGGAGTCCCGAGAAGTTATAAAAAGAAAAATCAATAAAGGAAAAAGGAATATGAAGAAGGGTGGAAAAAAAAGGTCAAGGAAACTCATGTATCATGATTGCTCCCTCCATCTATACACCCATGTGTTGATTTGGGGTAGCATCAGATGTGCTCTAGCCATGAAAATTGGTGGAGAGGCTAAAGCACATGAGATCTCCAAGACCCAGAAATGGTTTGGGCAGATTCTAACCGGTTTGGGAGATATTAAAATAATTAATATCTTTAATGGAGTTCCTAAATCTAAACTTAGGAAAATAAAATATTAATGGGTATTAATATAAAACTGGGTTAGAAGGGTCCAAAAGTCATGGATCAAGCCAAATCTAATCTTAGTTGTTGATTAGAGACTTAATCTTGGTCGTTGATAGACCAAAGAGAAAAGTATAAGAGGAGGCTTAAGGGTCAGTTGGAGAACACACTGAGAGAGAGATCAAAAACTTGATTTTCTGGGGTATGGTTTGCTGAGGAAATTGAGTGAGTGATTAGAGTTGCAGCTGAGGGGCAGTGAATACATAGCAAAGAGGCAGAGTTAGTACCAGAAGGGTCAGTGCAGAGCCGAGAGAGGGATGTAGAGGCAGCCAAGAGCTGCGCACAGCCAAAGAGGGCCAACGTGTGAGACACAAAGGGTCCAGGGGCTGACGCAGAAGCTCCAGAAGCTGACGCAGAGCCCAAAGAGGCTAACGCAGGTCCTAGAGGCAGCACTAGGTGCATTTCGTGGGACAAACTGAGAGCTAGAGAGCCGGATAGGGTGATGTACTCCCCATCAGAGTGACGTAGAGCAACAAAAGCCGCATTGTTGTTGTGGGATCGTTCATCCGTGTTTTAGCCAGAATATCTATCTCTAACTGAGAGGTACTACTGCCGAGGGCATTCTCTGTTGGGTGAGCCATTTCTGGCACCCAAGTTGTATTCTGAAACTGCATAATAATAAAACCCTCTGAATAGTTGCACCGTTTTTCCCGCATTGGGTTTTTCTGAGGACATTGGTCCAAAAACAACAGTGTCACTTGTGTGCTTGTTTACTTTCAGTTGATGATCTGTATGTGTTGATACTATACTTGTATTTATTTTCAGTATTTACATGGTAAATAACTTGTTAAGTAATTGAACAAGTAGGAAGAAATAAATTAGATAGTACAGGAAGAATTTCTAACGGGTTAAACTTAGAAATTCCAACACCATGTATGGGCCTCCCCCCATTTTTGGTACCCTTGTACCATGACATGTGGCTTGGAGCCTCCCCTGATACCCCCAATCCATTCCATCATTATGTCACATGACACCTCCCACTTCAGGGATGTACCATGGACCTGTCACTCCCATGGAGCCTGAAACCACCTAAAAGGGTCCTTGATTAACCTCTTTCTTGCACTTGGGTACACTTGTACATTCTAAAGCCCATTATGAAAGGGTATGCCACTATGAAGTGTCTAGTTGGTGTTGATTTTTTAGTAGCATCGGATGTGCTCTAGCCATCAAATTTGGTGGAGAGACTAAGTGATCAAAGTTGCAGTGAGGGGCAGTTCAGCAAGGGGTTTTCATCCGAAGTTGAAGAATACATAGCAGAGAGGCAATGCGGTGTCGGGAGAGACAACGCAGGCCCTAGAAGCGCTGATGCAGAGGTCAAAGAGCTGACGCAGAGAATGCAGAAAGCTGACGCAGAAGCCTTAGAGGCTGACGTTGGGCCTCAAAGACAACGCTAGGGAGATTCTGTGGGGCAAACTGGGAGCAGATCAATAGATTCTAAGTTGAGAGAGGGTGACGCAACTCCTGAAGGAGTGACGTAATTCCAAAGTAGCGCTTGGAGCATCTTTCGCTAACCAACATAGGGAACAGTCGAAGTCACTGTGGGGTTTGATCATACGGTCGTTGATTTGCCAGAATATCTGTCTCCGTATAGAGGTACTACTGCCGAGGATATTCTCTGTTGGGTGAGCCATTTCTGGCACCCTAATTGTATTCACGAAACTGCTTAATAATACAAACCCTCTATATGCTGCACCGATTTTCCCGAATTGGGTTTTTCCAGGGACGATTATCCAAAAATAACGGTGTCCCTTGTGTTATTGTTTATGTTTATTTCAGTACATGATTTGCATATCTGTGAAGGCTGCAATAGTGTTTACTTCGATGTTTATGCAATTAAATAACATGTTAATGTAAAGAACAAGTAGGAGATTGTAAACCAGTAATTGCAGTAGGGGTTTCTGATGTGTTAGATTCAGGAATTTTCACACTTGGTTCCATGCTTTGTAAGCTCATTTACTCCATTGCATTAATGAATTGTTGTGTTAAAAGGTGAGAAGACGCATTAAATCTTATATAGGATTGCAAGTGGGTCTTCATCTTGGGGTGTGGTCTCCCTATACAAGGTCCAAGCCCTCCATAGGGTCTCAATGGCACGTGTAAGGTGATTGTTGAGAGCCATGGGCCTCCACAATAGCAGAGAGTAGATAGTTGTGCTATGGGATCCTTCAGCACCATTACTTGCTCATGTCTCATCTATTCGATAATGATGATGCACCTAGACCACATTGCTCAATCGGCTACACACCTGCGCCACACACTAGGTAGTTGATCGAGGACTCAGATGGGGTTTTTTCTCACCTAGGAGGACAATGGAGGGCTTGCACCATTGTCCCATCCCTTACAAATGGAGCACATACTTGTTCGACTCAGTCGAAGACCCATTAGGATGTTCTTTGTGCCCCCACAACCACTTGGGAGCACCACAGGTCATTTTCTTGGAGATCAAGGGGCCACCCCATTTATCACTGTTATTGCAACCCTCCTATTCATTATGGCACATGAGGGACTTCATCTGGCCTTCCAACAACCCTTTTAGCTACTTTTCTATAATTTTGGCCCACTTGAGAGGCTTATCTTCATCTTTTGGAGCTATTTGGTGGGCTTGTTGCTAATTAGGGTGTTATTTCGCACACTAGAGTCATTTTTAAAGGTTTGTTAAGCAAATTAGACCAATTCGAATTGTTAGAGGCTCATATAAATAAAAGTGAGGCCTCACTTGTAACCCATCATCACTTGGATTTGGAACTTGTCTCTAAAAGAGAACTTAGACCTGCAATTTGGACGAATTTGGAGCTTGTAAATAAATTTTGATGTACAGATTAACTTCGCAGTTCTTCTTGGAGCTTATTTTTGCATGTTGGATGGATAGATATACTCTCCCTTTGTTTTGCAAGTGATTTATGATGTTAATTTATGCTATAAATGTATAACGCATGGAATTTTCTCTTGTTATAATTGGATGTGCCCTAATTAATGCAAAGTGCTTAGAGCATTGAAAATTGTTGGGATTTTTGCATGTGTTACTTGTTGATTTGGGGTAGCATCGGACGTGCTCTAAGCCTCAAATTTTGCAGGGAGGCTTGGGCACATGCATTCCAAAGAACCCAGAAACCGTTTTGGGAAAATCTAAACTTAGGAAAATTAAAATATTCATGAGTATTAATCTAATTGTGGATGAATCTTCTAGATAAAGATGAAGATCAAGTCAAAACGATATGAGCCTTGTATTAGGAGTTAATCTAGGCCATTGGTTATCCAACGAGAAGATATAAGAAGGGACTTGAGGGTCATTTGGAAAACACACTGAGCAAATACTCAGTTGCCCGAGTAAAATAGATTTTCTCATTGGTCGAAGTTTGGCAAGAGAAAATTGATTTAGAGGGAGAGTTGCAGGTGGAGGAGAGACAAAGAGAGTCTAGCATCAATCAGAGAGAGGGACGAAGACGCAGAGCAGTAAAAGCATAGCCCTGGGCAGATTGACGCTGGAAGAGGCAGCGTTGGCTTGGGTGACACAGGCATTGCACAAGCCAGTCCAGGGGCCAGAGAAAGTGATGTTGGGCAAGCCAGAGAGACACAGAGGGTGGAGGAACTTCTCTCTCGGGTCAAATACTTGTTCGGGAACGTCTGTAATTTTCTTTTAGAAAGCCTTGTTCTATACTGTGGGGTGTAATTTGTACATGAAGATTTTTTGCTGAAGAATAATAAAACCCTCATCTATTGCACCGGTTTTCCCGCATTGGGCTTTTCCGAGGACAATTTTCCAAAAATTACTGTGTCACTGTGAATGTATTTGGGCCAACATTTTACTTACTTTTACTTTTTGAAATGTTTTAGTTGTGAAGGCTACAGTAGAATATATTTCGATATTTTCCATAAGAATACTGTAAATAACGTATTTCTAAGGTAATAAGTAGAAGAAATAATATTAATCACTGAAGTAGGATTTCTATTTAGAAATTTTCACATGGTATCAGAGCTACAAGGAAGCAGAGGAGAGAATTCGGAGGATCCAACACTAAGGAGAGAAGGGAATTCGAAATTCCTACAGGGGCAAAAATTCGAATCTCCTAGAGGATTGCGCAGTTCAAACCAAGGAGATTGGATTTCGTGGGCAAACTCTCTCTAAGTGAGCCGACAGAGAGGTAAGTTTTTTCCAATCGAACTTTATCAGTGGTAGAAAGGACAGTGCAACAGAAGATTCATCAAGGAGGATTATCTCAAGTGGGACACAGTGTCTCCTACAGTAGTCGCTGGGATAGGTCAACATCAGAAATTGGCACGATGTGAATACTCAAAGTGTCTTAGATTTATCTACCAAATTAGATGAAGAATTCGCATGCCTAGCTAATTCTGCATCAACAGATGTTTGGTACATTGATCGCAGGGCTTCAACTCATATGACTGGAGTACGAAAACATTTCTCGAGCTATCAAGAAAAACAAATGGACTTCCAAATAACTATCGGAAACAAAACGAAACATACTCCATTAAGGAGAGGCACCATAGCTTTTCAAACAGAAGCAAGGACCAACATCCGAGCCACCAATGTTCTACATGTGTCAGGATTAGGAATGAATTTAATTTCAATGTCCTAGTTACAGGACAAGGGATATGATGTACACTTCATCGGGAAGAAAGTATACGTTAAGCATCCAAGCTGGAAGAAGAAAAAGCAAATTGGGGTTTGAAACAAGAAGTTGTATAGGTTGCAGCTCGAATTGCCAATGGCACTAATAGGCATCAACTATAATGGTGAGAAGGAGCGAAATGAATTATGGCACACGCGAATGGGGCACTTACACCATGGAGCACTGAGGATGCTCAGAGAGATTGTTACAAGGGTACTAGTACTTAGTATTGAACATGATGACTTGTGCAGAGGATGTGTGCTAGGAAAGTATGATAAAGCAGCTTTCTCCAAAAGTAATAATAGACCGAAGTGTGTATTAGGATTAATACACTCAGATATTTGCGGTCCTATGTCCACAAGGGATCTTAGTGGTGGCGAATACTTAGTCACTTTTATCAATGATCACTCCAGAAAAACTTGGATCTATTTCTTAAAGACCAAGGATGAGGTCTTTGATTGTTTCCGAGAGTTTAAGGCTCTTGTTGAAAATATGTCAGGGAAAAATATAAAGGTATTGCGTTCAGATAATGGTGGAGAATATACAGACAAATATTTTACAGATTTCTACGCAAAGGAGGGCATCAAAAGAGAGTGGACAACTCCATATAATCCAGAGAAGAATGGAGTGGCAGAACGAAAGAACAGAACTACTGTTGGGGCAGCGAAATCCATGTTGCATGATCAGGATCTACCTAAATATCTATGGGCAAAAGCTTGCAACACGACAGTAGATATCTAGAATAACTCCTCATAAAGAATTGGGGAAGAGAGTGCCCGAAGGAGTATTCACAGGGAAGAAGTCGGAAGTCAATCATCTCAGGATATTAGGAAGCACGGCTTATTGCCACATTCCAGATGAGAAGCGCAACAAACTGGATCAGGCCGCAGAGAAGGGGTATCTCGTAGGATACAGCGAGACCTCAAAGGCATATAGAATCTACATTCCTGGCAACAGAAAGATCATAGTAAGACGGGATGCAAAGTTCATGGAAGATAGAGCTTTCAGGAAATCTCATGAAATGTCTACAAAAGATCAGTCAGGAGATGTTCTGTTAGTCCAAGGGTAGCAGGGGCAACAAGAAGCAAGGCAGGAGAGCATACACCTCAGTGAAGTAGAGTGACCAGCACTAGTATCTCCTCAGAGGGAGGAAATGCAGATGCTTCTCAACAAACGAAATGACAAAAACAGGAGGAAGAGTTGGCTGAGCCTCCCACCACCAATGGTAGAACAAGCAAAGAAGTGTGGCAAACACTAAGGGACGCAGAGGAGTTTGTTGGATCTCCTAGAGCCAAGAAGAGGCAACATAGACAACTAGATAGATACCAAGCATTGGTAGCTCAGGTTGAAGAACCCTCTAGCTTTCAGGAAGTTGTTCAACACCACGTATGGGTGGATGTCGTGGTGGAAGAGTACAACTCCATCATGACGAATGATGTCTGGGAAGTAGTACCTAGACCAGAAAATAGATCACTTGTAGAATTACGATGGATCTACAAGATCAAGTATGTTGCAGACGACAACATAGATTAGTATAAGGCAAGGTTCGTAGCAAAGGGGTATGCTCAGAAAGAAGGAATAGACTATGAAGAGATCTTCGCCCCAGTTGCTCGATACATCTCTATCAGATCTGTTATATCCCTAGCAAATCAAATGGGATGGGAGATTCACCAAATGGATGTCAAGACAACATTCTTGAACGGAGTGATAGAAGAGGAGGTGTGTATAGAACAACCCGAAGGCTTCGAAACTCATGAGAAGAAATCTCATGTTTGAAGGTTAAAAAACGCCCTGTACGAGCTCAAGCAGGCACCTAGAGCATGGTATGGTCGGATTGATAGTTACTTGCAGTAATTGGGATTTGTCAAGAGTGATGTTGATCCCAATCTCTACTATTTAATGGTAGAGAATGAGCCCCTTATTCTAGTACTATATGTAGATGACATATTCCTGACTATGTCATCTAGGCTCATCCAAGACTGCAAAAAGAATCTTGAAGCCGAATTTGACATGAAGGACTGTTGAAGTTTCTAAGTCTACTTAGTTAGAAACCCTCCAATCACTTTATTTGATTTATTCCTACCTACTTGTTCCATTACTTAACAAGTTATTTACAATGTAAATACTGGAAATAAACACTAATGCATGATCAACATATTACAGATCAACAACTGAAAGAAACAGAAACAATCACACCATATGCCACCATTATTTTTGGACCAATGTCCCCGGAAAAACCCAATGTGGGAAAACCGATGCAGCTATCTGAGGGTTTTCTTATTAAGCAATATCAGAGTACAATCTAGGTGCCGAAACTGGCCTAACAAACAGAGAATTTCCTTGGCAGTAATACCTCTCAATTTGAGACAAATCTCCTAGCTGAAACCTGGGATAATCCTTCCAGCAACTTCTCAGCACCAATCTGCCCTAGAAACCCCAGCGTCAGCCTTTTCTAAACCGTGTCAGCCCCTCTCTACCCAACGTTGGCCCTGCATCACCTCTGATGGGTATGCGTTAGCCTTAGGAGCCTTGCATCAGCCCTCTAGCCGTCTACATCAGCAACACTAGCCTCACTGGGGCTCTGCGCAGCTCTGGGCTACCTCTGCGTGGCCCTACGTGAGCTCTGGCTGGCTCTACGTCACTCTTCCCTGCTACTGCGCTGCTCTCCTGAAACTATCTCTGCCTCTCTGTCTCTCTGTACTCAATGCCCCTCAGTTGCAACTCCCAATCACTAATTCTATCTCTCTTAGCAAACCCCACTCTAGAGAATATAATGATTGATCACTCTGGTGTGCTCTCCAAGTGACCCTCAAGCCTCCTCTTATACTTTTCTCGTTGACATATCAATGGCCGAGATTAAGTCCCTAATCGACGGCTAAGATTAGATCTCACTTGATCCATGTCTTTTGGACCATTCTAACACAGTTTCATATTAATTCACATTAGTATTTTAAATTCCCTAAGTTTAGACTTAGGTACTCCATTAAAAATATTAATTATTTGAATATCTCCTGAACTATTTAGAATCTGTCCAAACCCTTTCTGGGTATTGGAGATCTCATGTGCCCCAACCTCTCCACCAAATTTCATGGCTAGAGTACATCCGATGCTACCCCAAATCAACAAGGACTTGGGATTGATGCATTATTTTCTAGGGTTGGAAGTTTGGTAGAAGAATGGGGAGATCTTCCTTGGACAAGAAAGGTATGCCACATAAATTTTGAAGAGATTCGGAACGCAGGATTGCCAACCATGGCTACTCCCATGATCACGAACTGGAAAAAATAGATGCATCAGAGGACAAAGAAGTAGATCCCACCTTGTACAGGCAGCTCATTGGGTCGCTTATGAATCTGATCAACACTAGGCCAGACATTTGTTTTGTTGTCAACACTCTTAGTCAGTTCATGGTAGAACCAAAAAGGGTGCATTGGGCAGCAACAAGACACATACTTAGGTATGTATGTGGAACAGTCGGATATGGGTTGAAGTACTCTAGAGGGGAGGACATCAGTTTGAATGGGTTCACCGATGCAGATTGGGCAGGTAATTCAGTAGAACGAAAAAGTACCTCAGGGTATTGCTTCAGTGTTGGATCAAGGATGATATCTTAGTGTAGCAGGAAGCAGAAATCGGTAGCACTGAGTTCATAAGAAGCAGAATATATGGTAGCCAACACAGCTACATGCGAAGCCATGTGGCTCAGGAAATTGCTTGTGCGCCTATTCAGAAAAAGGATGGAAGTGACCAAGGTTTACTGCGATAACCAAAGTTGCATCAAACTCTCTGAAAATCCAATATTTCATGATTAGTCAAAACATATAGATATCTGTTGTCACTTTATTAGAGACTGTGTTCAGCGTGGGGCAGTGCAGCTACAATATGTTTCCACAGGAGAGCAGGTGGTTGATATACTCACAAAATCTCTTGGAAGAGCTAAGTTCACTCAGTTCAGAAAGCAATTGGGTATGGTTGAAAATCCATTTCAGTAGCAATAGCAGTTTGCAGTGTAGGGACAATTGGCAGTGGTAGTGCCAGCAGCAGCACAGATGCAAAAATTCAGAGGGAGCTGTAGTATAGATGTAGCATTGGCAGTGGCAATGTCAAAGGCAGCAATACAGTTGCAGCAGTAGCGCAGTAGTTGGTGGACAGCATGTCAGACATCAGCAACACAGAGGATGATGCTTAAGAGTCAGAGAAGTATGCAGTAGTAGTATATTGCTAGAGCACATTCCTCGCTAAGAGGGAGTGTTGATTTGGGGTAGCATCGGATGCGCTCTAAGCCTCAAATTTTGCAGGGAGCCTTGGGCACATGCATTCCAAAGAACCCAGAAACCATTTTGGGAAATTCCACCCAAAGACGATTATATTAAAATAATTAATATTTTTAATGGGATTCTTAAGTCCAAACTTAGAAAAATTAAAATATTAATGGGTATTAATCTAATTGTGGGTGAATCTTCTAGATAAGGATGGAAAACAAGTCAAAACGATTTGAGCCTTTGATTAGGAGTTAATCTAGGTTGTTGGTTATCCAACAGGAAGATATAAGGAGGGGCTTGAGGGTCATTTGGAAAACACACCAGGCAGATACTCAGTTGCCCGAGTAAAATCGATTTTCTCACTGGTCGAAGTTTGACAAGAGAAAATCGATTCAGAGGAAGAATTGCAAGTGGAGGAGAGACAGAGACAATCCAACATCAGTCAGAGAGACAGGGATGAAGATGCAAAGCAGTAAAAGGATAGTGCTAGGCAAATTGACGCTGGGAGAGGAAGCGTTGGCTTGGGTGATGCAGGCATTGCACAGGTTAGTCCAGGGGCCAAAGAAAGTGACGTTGGGCAAGCCAGAAAGACGCAAAGGGTGGAGGAACTTCTTTCTCGAGTCAGATACTTGTTCAGGAACATCTGTAATTTTTTCTCATAAATCCTTTTCCTATACTACTCGGTGTAATTTGTATATGTAGATTTTTGCTGAAGAATAATAAAACCCTCACTTGTTGCACTGGTTTTCCCACATTGGGTTTTTCCGGGGACAATTTTCCAAAAATAACTGTGTCATTGTGATTGTATTTGTGCCAACATTTTACTTAATTTTACTTTCTGCAATGTTTTAGTTGTAAACGTTGTAGTAGAATATATTTCGATATTTGTCGTAAGAATATAGTAGATAACTTATTTATGAGGTAATAAGTAGAAGAAATAATATTAATCACTCCAATAGGATTTCTATTTAGAAATTTTCACATTACTCGTTCAACAAATATAGAGTGAATGTTCCTAGGGGAATAATTGTATGATTAAGTCTTTGAAACTCCATTTTGACATTATGTTGGAAGTATAAAATTCACGAGGGTTTTTGTTTCCCACCTTTTTGGACAGCGAAGTCACTCAAGGTCTCCTTGAAGCATTGAAGTTGGATTAGTTAGGATCATTTGACTTCATTTCTCCCCAAAAGGCCAGGCACTAGTCCATAATCCACTCTTGATCACCCCAAAACTTTCTTCTCTTACCTTTTTTATGAATTCTACCATAACCTTGTTGGGCTCCTAGGGCATCAAGCAAATTGTTTTGTAGCCATCCAATTTTGGATCAAGTTGTAGCTATTTGCACTAGTGTGTCCTCTCGGGTTCCTCCAAGTTTGAGGTAATTCCCAAAGTCACATTGGGAGATACACCAAGCCTTAGCCATAAGACCATACTTATCTAGGTTCCTCCTAGGTTAAGGTAGATTTCAAGGGCCTCATTATTAGAAAAACTCAAAGGAAATTCATCATTCCCGGCGCCCTTCTCATCCTCCTTGTTTGACCTTCCCATGACATTGAAAGCAAGATAAAAATTATAAAACCTAGGTCAAATTTGACCTTCCCAAGGTTCCTTTGTGGTCCCACATTTTTATCATTCTTTATCTCACCAAGCCACTTAGAAACCTTCTTTCTTTAGGAATCCTTGGTCTAGGGCATCCATCATTAAGGAATATCTTCAATCCCTAGGTATAAACCTCTTTTGCGCCTTTCCTACAAAGCCCCACACCTTGCTTTAAAAGGAAGCAAACCCTATCATTTGAGTCTTCCTTGTGAATGGGCTCTAGAAATCACTACCTATCCTATCATTGACTCATCATTCCTAGTGATTTCCTTAACCACGACTCCTCCCATTAGTGAAAGTCTATAAAGAACAAAGAACATCAACTGAGGTAACAATGAGTCCTTGTCCCATTGTTACCACTTGATCTAGTAGTGGTCCCTTAGGGACACCTCCCAGGACCCCTGCTAAATTGAGCAGTAACATTTTTGGGGTCGTTGTTGGGGACACGAGACATGTCTCTTGTTTCCCTTACAACATCATTGATATATCATTCTTGGCAACTCCATTGGAAGAACAAAGCCCTAGTTCTTCATTGAACTTTAGGGTTAATGCTTGTAGGGTGGAGCAAGCATTTCTCTAGGCATCTCTAAATTCACCCAGGCGCCTCACACATAATTTATATGTATATCTCAATAGGATGTCTTTCTTTGATGATTTTCTTGCTTTGGACATCACTAGCATCCCTGGGTACCCTAACCATGTCACATAGAGGATGGTACGTGGGGTACCCATGTTTGATGGTGATTAATTTCCTTCATCTCAGGACCTCTATTTGTAGCCAGAACATTTCTGGCACTAATCTCCAGATCGAGCCTACCTCTTAACAGGCTTGTAACAAAAATTTCTAAATTTCCTACCCAAGCAAGTCCTACATCAGGAATATTGCTACTTGCTTTTACAACTTCAGCTTCGCCGACCTCAAATTGTGCCAAGGCAATAGCGTGCCAACCATGGAACCAAGTATGCGATCAACAGTTGCAACATGGATCAGATTCCCTGCCACTTCTTCAATAAAAGCCATTTCTAAATACAATGAAAGAGAGAAGCAGTCCTAATCTCTGATAGCTAAAATCTATCACTCCCAAACAACGTTCATGCCATCCCACATTTATAACAAAATAGTGAGGGCGTGATGGCATTTTCTTAACAAAAAGTTAAATTCCATACCATACTCGTGTGAAAACGAGAACTTAAGTTTGAGCAAAGTGATGAGACAATATAAACTAATTTTAACATACTAGATTGTGAAATTCCTCCAATTATGTAGCTAAGCTTCATGAGCTCTTGGCAACTTCTGCTTACAAACGGTTCCCTAAAAATCCTATTAATTATATCACTAACTTGGTGATCCAAGCCATAAAATCTTTGTCCATTGATCCTCTTACTCACTAACATTTTCACTATGACCTGGAGTTTGATGCTCATTATTCTGCACTTTGGCAGTTGGGATATTCAAACCAGAAAACATGTCAATGTTGGAGATACTCGTGATGTCCGCTAATTCACCAATTAGACCTTTGGATGCAGCTTCAGTATGCTTTAGTGTCTTTTTTTTCACAATGCTTGTCATTTCAGGAGCATCTAGATAGTAGTTAGTACAGGGATTTCCACTTGCATTTTCATTATGAATTGGTGCTTGATGTGTTTGCTTGGTCTAGTCATCACTGCCCACTGGATGCACTAGAATGCAGATGAAACTATTTTCTTCCGATATCGAAGAAATATGATGAAGCATTTCACAGAATGCAGCAAGGGATTCTTCCCCATTCTCAGTGACATGCAACAGGTCCTGTTTATACCCATGGCAGCCATTTGTTAGGAAATTTGAACATGGCAATAGGCACCAGGAATGATAGTCTTTTTAATGTACGAGGCATCCGAAGAGAAAGCATGGTTGTGATCTCTTCTACTATCCGGAATGCAATGCATTGACATCTCTGCTCCTCTGCAACAGAGACTGTCTGGAATGCAATGCATTGACATAAGAAAACCTCTGCATGGACTGGTGCAGACCCTAAAGGAAGGAAATTCAAGCATATGGAATCCACACCATGGGAATGGTGGATATATTTCATGAATTGCTTCATAGAGGAACTGGGCATGTGACCTGACAACATTATAACAACAACATTACCATATTCCTTTTCATCTTCAGATTTCCTTGTACATGTGGTCAGTCCAAACCCATTAATTTCCTTCAGCTCAGGACCTCTATTGGTAGGCAGAACATCTTTGGCACCAATCTCCAGATCGAACCTACCTCTTAACAGGCTTGTAACAAAAATTGCTATATTTCCTACCCAAGCAATTCCTGCATCAGGAATATTGCTACTTGCTGCTTTTACACTTCACCGACCTCAAATTGTGCCAAGGCAATAGCGGATAGCCATGCCAACCATGCAACCAAGTATGCAATCAACAACTACAACATGGATCAGATTCCCCACCACTCCTTCAGTAAAGGCATCTCTAAATACAATGAAAGAGAGAAGCAGTCCCAATCTCTGATAACCAAAATCTATTACTCCCAAACAACATTCATTTCGTCCCACATTTATAAAAAAATACTGTGGGCATGAAGACATTTGCTTAGCAAAAAGTTCAATTCCATACCATACTCCTCTGAAAATAGGAACGTAAGTTTGAGAAAAGTGGTGAGACAATATAAACTAATTTTAACATACTAGATTGTGAAATTCCTCTCATTATGAAGCTAAACTTCATGAGCTCTTGAGCTTTTGGCAACCTCTGCTTACAAGCTGCTCCCTAAAAATCATATTAATTTATGCATATAGATATAGTTACTGTGTGGTTAATGTTGTTGTATGGTTATAGTGGCTGCCGTAGCTGTAAAAAAAAATTGTACTAACAGATTTAATTCAACCCAAGGTCAATTTGATGGCCTCTTCTAGTGGGACGACATGCATTCTTGGAACTTCCACACCCAAAGGGATGGCAATGGTTTGGCATACAAGGGTGATGATATCCAGTTTAATGCAATCTACCAATCCCTTATGGAGAGTTGACAACTTGAGTAATGAATTATTCATGACAATTAATGAGGATATGATGTCGTATTTGGTCATGACAGTAAGGAAAGGGAGTAGATTACTAAAGTGGAAATAGATAACAGTATAACAGTGAATTTCATCCCCTCCGGATTTGGATGTGCTTTGTCCCTTTTCAACAAGTAATCAAATTCAAATAGCAGGGAGAAACTAATCCAAGACTCTACAAAATAATCCAAACCCATTGCTATTTTGTTTCAGACATCCACCAACTGTTATTTCACAGTACGTTCAAACCTAAGAGTTGGGTTTGCATGTGTCAAGTACTATTGGGTGCACTGCATTTGCATGATATTTGCAGGCCAAACAATGCTCATGCAGTTCCTGCCAGCACCCATCATCAAAGTTCAGAGCATAGCTTCCAGCATCATATTTGAATCCCTGAGATGGCCTTGTTGTAGCTATCATGTTTCTCAACTTGGCTCCCTAATTTCCCAGGGTTAAGGCATGATATTTGCAGGCCAAGTAATGCTCATGCAGTTCCTGCCAGCACCCATCATCAAAGTTCAGAGCATAGCTTCCAGCATCATATTTGAATCCCTGAGATGGCCTTGTTGTAGCTATCATGTTTCTCAACTTGGATCCCTAAATTCCCAGGGTTCCACATTCCCTTTGCTATAACCACATGAGCATTTCAAATGATATTGCCATTAATACTGGAGTTCTGCAGGGAAGGAACTATGGGCCAAGAAAAATACATATATTAGAAGCCAGCAATGAGGTCTCAAACATGACAAGGGTAATGGCAGGGAATCTTGTGAGAGTACTATCCCCTGTGCAGACATATTGTTTTTTTAGTTCATGTCTAAGAAATTTCTAAATTAAATTGCAATAAATTATATTACATATTTTTATTTATTATTTTTTCTTTTCATAAATTATAATGCACATTGCTATTTATTATTTTTCGTCTCAATTTTTTTTATTATTTTTTCTAAAATATTTAAAAGAACTTCATATTAGATTGTTGGAATCCATAGTGTACATTGTTTCTCATTCTGGCTATAAGAGATTTCTATAGTAAGAAATCTGACCTTTTGGTATCTGTATTGCAATTCTATAAATGTTTTTAATATGAATTTGGTTTTTAAATTATACATATTAAGAGTTTTGGCCCTTTGGTATTTGTGGTGCAATTTTATAAATGCTTTTAATATGGATTTGGTTTATGAACTATATATTTTTGTTTATTTAGTCAATTCTTTTAACTTTAAGAGTAATAAAATAATTAGATTATTTTATCATATATATATATATATTTTAATTTTAAGAGTAATAAAATAATTAGATTATTTTTATATCATTATAGAAGGAATTTTGTATAATTGAATAGCTAGTTTTATTATTAATGAAAGAATAATTCTAATAATTTTTTATTTTTTATTTTTTATTTTATTTGGTTGCAAATAATCTTAGTAAGGTGTTATTAGTTTGTTAGATCTATTTCCTATATCTAAATATTTAGTTGCTTATCACCCTACTAGACCTTTTTCCTCTCATACAATAATCATGTATGTACATAAAATCCCAATGAGGCTTCTCTATGTTAGTTTTACACTCAACATGTTGCCATTTGCAACCATATCTCCTTCTACAAGCCACAATCTCTTGGCTTTGAAACCACTTGTCGTAAAATATGAGATAGAAATAAATACGTTTTATAATACATGATAACACATAAAAGGTGGCAACAACATGATCTAATTACAAGAGTTTTTACCCTATCTGATCCCTGTGGCATCTGATCCCTGATCCGTCGAGGCATTAGGATTTTAGGTTAGGGTTGGGTTTCTGCTGCGTGGTTGCCCCTGTGGCAGCCGGCCTCAGGCCTGAACCTATGGAGACGCAGGGTCCTTCTAAGGATCCGCCTTCCGCTCATGCCATTGACGCTTTCAACCAGCTTCTTGCCGGTTTGCCCCAAAAGAAAAGAAGCGAAGCAACAAAATTCGTTAAGAAGCTCGATGAAATTCCTGAGATCTCTTTGCCTCCAGAGACCCCCATTCAAGTAGCTTTATCTTTGGTTGATCATGGTCTCATTGGCCAATTCACGGGACTTTGGCCTTCTCCGAAAAGTACTGAGCAATGGGTTAACAGGAACTGGTCTCCTCTGATCAAGCAAATTGTTACCTCTTACTTTCTTGGGCGAGGGTACTTCCTCTTCGAATTCTCCTCCAAAGAAGACAAAGATCTGATCTTCCAAAATGGGTCGTACTTCATGGGCCCTCAGGGCCTCTATCTGAACAAATGGACTCCAGACTTTGATCCGGCTGTCGATGTTCCCAAGGCCGTCCCGGTGTGGGTTCGTCTTCCAAATCTGCCAGTTCACTGCTGGAACTGGGACTCCTTGAAACACATTGGCAACTCTCTCGGGAAATTCATAGATCGGGCAAATAACAAGGATCAGTACGACTGTGCTAGGATCTGCGTAGAAGTAGATCTAGAGGTGGGTCTCCCAAAGGCAATCAAAATCAAAGTCGGCAGCTGGTCTCATGTGTAGATCTTGGATTATGAGCAACTGCCATTCAAATGTAGGAAATGCCATGTTCATGGACACTTTGCTAGAAACTATCCGTCCAATGCAGAGCCAGAGAAAGGGAATGAAGAGGGTTGGAATCAAGTCAAGTGAGCAAAAATCAACCACAAAGGGCAAAAACAGGGAGGACCCTCTGGAAAAGGCTCTCTTCAGGCTAATGTTCATCGTCCCCCACCGAAAAAGGCGCAAGAAAACAAATTTGATCCACTAAGCCAGCAGACAGAAGATACTATGGAGATCGAGACCCAAAAACCAGTTTCTCCAAGCAAAGGTACTCCCTCAGCCTCCCTCAAAGGAACAAGTGCTGAAGATCCCAAAGGTATGACTTTAGAAGATGAGGAAGAAGAGCAAGAAACAGACGAGTCAGAGGAGGAAGGAGAAATAGGAGAGTCCCAAACCTCGGTAAGAAGATCAACAAGAGGCCACAAAACTGACAGGGAAAAAGGAGAGCAGGAGACTTACAAAGACAAGCTACAAGGCAGCCAGCCAACTCTGGAAAAACTGCTTGCCTCAAAGCCTAAGATGTTGAAAAATCAGCCCCAAGGCTCCAAGGGAGCCCACCAGAAACATAAATAATGAAGGTCATCTCCTGGAATTGTAGAGGTATGGGGAGTAAAGTTAAGGAAGAAGCCATGAGAAGCTTAATAAGAACAGAAACTCCAGACATACTTCTCGTCCAGGAGACTAAGCTGGAAGACATAGTCTTCCTGCAAGCAAGCAAGAAACTTTGGTTTAAAAGTGAAGCAAGAGCAATCTCTGCCCGGGGCGCCTCGGGAGGGATTGGCACTCTATGGAACGCCAGCAAATTTGCAGTCATCTTTGAGGCTAGTAATACTCATTGGTTGCTGCTGAAAATGCAGAATCTGGATACCAAGGAAATCTTTTGTCTTTTCAATGTATACTCTCCAGTCAATGTCGGGGAAAAAAAGGATTGTTGGGATTCTATAAGGCACCAAGCAGACTTGATAAACCTGGAAAATATAATTATTGCTGGAGATCTCAACCTCACTCTTCATTCGTCTAAAAAAGGGGAGGCAGCGCAGTCCGAGATCCGGCAAGGGAATGGGCGGAGGATCTTATGCAGGACTGGGACTTGCTGGATATCAAACCTTCTTCCGGTAAGTACTCTTGGTCTAACAAAAGAGTGGGCCCAAGTCATATTGCTGCTAGATTAGATAGATTTTTCATTCAAAGCTCCTTTCTGTTACTAGGTTTAGAACCCAGAATGCACATTCTTGCTAGCAGCGTCTCGGACCATAAGCCCTTAAAGCTAGAGCTCCTAGCCCATCTAGATCTGGGTCCTATTCCCTTTAGATTTAGTCCTCTCTGGGTCAAGGAGCCAAACTTCATGCAATCAGTCAAGGATTGTTGGAGCCAGCCTGTCAAAGGATCTCCTTTCTTCATCTAGGAGGAAAAGCTGCGAAGGGTAAAAGGAGTTCTAAAATGTTGGGCCAAAACCCTGTCCAACCCTGTTATAGAAAGGAAAGCCATCAAAGCCTCTCTTGCCTCTCATCAAATTCATATGGAGAACGCTTTAGTCACTGAGGAGCTGTTAGATCAAGAGGCTCATCTGCAACAATGCTTTCATAAGGCCTGCTTAGCTGAAGAAGAATACTGGAGATTAAAATCTCGAAATCTCTGGCTCAAAGCAGGGGACAGGAACACTGCTTTTTTCCACAAACAAGCCTAGGCCAGGAAATGCTTCAACACTATTTCTGAGATTAAGAAGGATAATGACACTCACAAGGATTTTGCAGATATTAAGAAAGCAACCTTTTCTCACTTCCAAAACTTGTATAGTGATGATAAGGATCCGCTCCAATACTCAGATCTGTTAGACATTATTCCTTTAGCAATTTCCCCTCGTATGAACGAGATCCTTGAGGCCAAAGTCACTAAAGATGAAGTTAAAAAGGCCCTTTTTGATATGGATCCGGATAAGGCCCCTGGGCCAGATGGCTTCTCTGCCAGGTTTCTCCAAGTTTGTTGGCCGATTGTTGAAAAGGATCTTCTCAAAATGGTTCAAAAGTCTCAAAATACACAGAAAATAGGAGGCAGCACAAACTCCGCTTTTTTAGCCCTCATACCCAAGGAAAAAGGCGCCAACAACTTCAGCAGATTCCGTCTGATTTCCTTATGCAATACTGGGTACAAGTTAATCACCAAAGTAATTGCAAATAGACTGAAGCTCATTCTTCCCAAAATAATTATGGAGAATCAAGGAGGCTTCATCCAAGGAAGGCAGATCGTGGACAACCTCACCCTCGTTCAAGAGGCAATCCATTCAAGTCTCTTTCAAAAAGAACAAGGTATGGTGATTAAACTTGATTTAGCAAATGCCTTTGATGAAGTAAATCATAGTTTTCTTTTAAAAGTCATGAGCAAGTTTGGTTTTGGAGCAAACTTCATCAAATGGATCCGGGCATGCATCTTGGAGCCATGGATTGCTCCTCTTGTAAATGGAAGAGCCACTGATTTTTTCAAAGCTTCGAGAGGACTTAGGCAGGGGTGTCCTCTTTCCCCTCTGTTATTTGTCATCCAAGCCTCTGTTCTCAGCTTCCTATTAGACAAAAAGATGCAAGATCAAGATATTAATGGACTGTGTATTGCAAGAGGGGTCAAAAACATAAATCACGACTTATTTGCGGACGACACTCTACTTTTGGGTACTGCCTCTCTTTCCTCTGCCTCTAAATTTAAAGCAGTTCTGGATGAATTCAGTGAGGCCTCAGGCAGCGTTGTAAATAAGAACAAATGTCACATCTTCAGCTGGAACACTTTGCCCAGATTGCTCTCTGCTATTTCTAGATGTTTGGGTTTTTCAGCCTCCTCTTCTTGGACCTCTTTCAAATACTTGGGCCTTCCTGTTTTTCATAAGAGACTTACAAGCAAAGACTGGCTCGCTTAGCTTGAAAAATTTAAGACTAGGATCCAAGCCTGGGGTTACTCCTGGCTCAACACTGCTAGCAAATCTGTCCTAATAAAATATGTGCTCACCAGCCTCCCTCTATTTCAATTTGTTGGGCTTCTTGCTCCGGCAATCATATTAAAAAAAATCGAAGAGTTCATGTGGAGGTTCTTTTGGAAGGGCGGAAAACAGAACGAAAACAAGCTTCCTCTTATCAGCTGGGAAACCATCTCCAAGCCACTGTGGGAGGGTGGTTTGAATTTCAAAAACCTCTGTCAGCATAATGTGGCTATGGTAGCTAAGACTATCTGGAGGATCATTGCGCCCAAGCCGGGCTGGGCCCAACTGGCTCTCTGGAAATAGTATTTCAGAGGTCCTCATTCAAGCTGTTTAGACAATGTGATTCATTTGCCTAACTCGTCTTTCCTTAAACTATATGTTAAAGCTGCTCCCTTAATCAATGCGCACTCCTACTGGATCCCAGGAAATGGCAAAAAGATCAACATCTGGACTGATAAAATCATGAATATGGACCCAATTGAAGATAGAGCCTCCATTAGAGCGCTGCGATGCTGGATGGATAGAGAGGGGCTGAGTTCGCTGTGGGATATTTTGCTTTGGTGCGATTCTGTTTGGGCAGGTTGGAAACGTATTGAGGTGCCGGCTCATCTGCTCAACGAATGGACCACGTTGCTTGATCTCCTTCACGGCTTGGTGCCCATGCACATGAGGAAAAGAGATTCGAAAGGCTGGGGGCCGAATGACAGAGGCTACGCTGTCTCCATGGGATATGCCAAGCTGAATGAGAGGCCATACATCCCCCCCGATCCAACACCATGGCAGGGTGTCTGGCGTTTTCCCTCATGGCCCAAAGTCGACTTCTTTGCTTGGCTTCTCTGCCATGGAAAAATCCTAACGTATGACATGTTGCAGAGGAAAGGGTTCCACGGTCCCTCCATCTGCTCGTTGTGCAAAGAAAATGCAGAGACAACAATCCATTTAATCCTTGAATGCAACTTCTCTAAGCAGATCTAGTTCTCCTTTATTCACAATTTGGATCCCAACTTTTCGCTTCCTTGTTCCACTGCTGATCTTTTTTCTAATTGGGCAATCAGATATCCTGGCCCAACTCCTAAAAAATCAGGTAATCAAAACTGCATCGGTTGTTCTTCCAAAGGTTATTTGTTGGCAGATATGGCTAGAACGAAACAGAAGAATTTTCAGAAATACTAATCAGAATCACAAGGCCTTAGAAATCAAGATTAAATGTCATTTAAAGGAGTGCTTGACTGATATAAAAGATGATTCTAATCTCAGCCAACAAGACATCGCTTGGGGATCATTCCTTGACTTGCACTTTCAACCAGCAGTTAGAAATGTCCCTTCTCTTAAAGACTGGAAAATAAGGAAATCTGAAATGGACTTTCAAGACTGGCTCAAATCGCACTCAAGGCACTCTCTCTTTTTTGATGGGGCAGCAAAGGGCAATCCGGGTAAAGCTGGTGCAGGAGGTGTTGTTGTAAATCCATTTGGGGAAAAAATTCATTCCTATGCTTGGGGGCTTGGACATTCATCCAGCATTCAAGTTGAGGCTTTGGCCCTCTTCCAAGGCCTCAAGATCCTCAAAGATTTAAATATAAGTGAAGCTAATGTTATAGGTGACTCCCAGATCATTATAAACGCAATGATTTCCAACTCCCCAGCTTTGGATCTTAAACTAGCAAGGCTGATATCCAGAATCAAGGGCTTGGAAAACGCTTTTCAGAAGTTGAATTACTACCATGTGCTGAGAACTCATAATAAAGAGGCGGACATTGAAGCCAACAAAGCTGCCCTCCTCTCCGCCGGGGTCAAGATGAAAGACGAAGAAGAATCATGGGAACCCATCCCTTAAGCTGATTACTGCCATGTTTTACTGCTTGCTCTTAAATAAATTTGTTTGTATCTTCAAGTGGGGAAAAATTTCTGAAATTGAAACTATAGATTCCTTATCAAGGAAGAAGTCTTCAAGTTTTAGCTGCATTCTCATTCTTAGCAGGGAAATGCAACAGGATACAGACATCCTCAATGTAATCAGACTTTCGGCATTCAGGCCAAGATGAATATAAATACTCCATAATCGTTTCTGTCAAAAAAAAAACACATAAACAATTAACAATACACGAACACCATATTTTACCCTAGAATCCCTTACGAGAAAATTGAATAATATATCTACTATTTTCCATGGCTTAAAAGAATCCAAACTAGCCAAAGTGAGCCCTCCAATCAATTCAGGAATATTACAATAGAGAATCCTTAAGATTTTAACAACTTCATCACATATAATCGACAGGCTCTAAGACCATGGGCCACAAAAGTCATGTGCCCACATTTATGATTTCGTTTTAGCTTTATTATTACTTAGTATACGAGCAAATGATGTATACGAGCAGGCACTATTGGGGTATGCTTGCCTGTTGTGGGCAGGACTTTCCCTGCTTTAAGTCCTGATAGGAATATATTTTTTGTCATTAAGGCTTTTGCTGCTGGTGTGATTCTTGCTACTGGTTTCGTTCATGTTCTTCCTGATGCCTTCGCATTTCTTACTAGTGAATGCTTAAATCCGAATCCATGGGGCAACTTCCCCTTTGTTGGGTTTATAGCAATGATGGCCGCAGTTTGTACTCTCATGGTGGATGCTCTAGCCACTGCTTACTACGAGCGTTCCCATTTTAGAAATCAAAACAAAGGTAATCAAGTTAATGAGGGTACAGATCTTGGTAATGGCAATGGCTTAGAGCATGAGAATCATGTTCATACACACTCACATGCTACACATGGGCACGCCCATGGATCCAATGCTATAGAAGAAGATTCCACTATTCGGCATCGCGTCATTGCTCAGGTAAAAACCTAAACTTCAAGCTCAAGTATAGATTTCAATAACTATATTATTAAATTTAACACCATGAATGGAACATGGTTAATATCAGGTGTTAGAATTGGGCATTGTTGCTCACTCCGTTATTATTGGTATTTCATTGGGTGCTTCTGAAAGTCCATGCACAATTAGGCCTTTAGTGGCAGCCTTATCATTTCACCAGTTTTTTGAAGGAATGGGTCTTGGTGGATGCATCGTTCAGGTAATTTTTATCCCTTAAATCTTCAAAAATTGAATAGTATAAGGCAGGAATATTTACACTGATAAGGTTGATTGATTGAAATTTGTGTCTTTTGAGTGGGGCAGGCGGGTTTCAAGAATAAGTTGGCAGCAGTTATCCTGATGACGTTCTTCTTTGCTGTGACAACGCCCTTTGGTATTGCATTGGGAATTAGGATCTCATCGGCTTACAACGAGAACAGCCCCACGGCACTGATCGTTGAAGGAGTATTTAATGCGACGTCTTCTGGAATTCTGATATACATGGCTCTGGTGGATCTTCTTGCTGCAGATTTTATCAATTCCTCTCGGATGAAACAAAATAAAACACTCCAGCTGTGCTCATACGGCGCTCTCTTGTTAGGTATAGGGTCCATGTCTTTGATCGCCAAATGGGCTTGAAATTTTACCATATCTCTTCCCTACAGAATCTCCTATATCTCTTTGTTGGTTGTATCGACGTTTATGTACATACACATATCCTTCGATTTGTGACAATGACAATTGATTGAATTTTCTCTTGGATGTACATAGAAACTGAATCCAAGAGAAAATTCAATCAATTGTCATTGTCACAAATCGAAGGATATGTGTATGTACATAAACGTCGATACAACCAACAAAGAGATATAGGAGATTCTGTAGGGAAGAGATATGGTAAAATTTCAAGCCCATTTGGCGATCAAAGACATGGACCCTATACCTAACAAGAGAGCGACGTATGAGCACAGCTGGAGTGTTTTATTTTGTTTCATCCGAGAGGAATTGATAAAATCTGCAGCAAGAAGATCCACCAGAGCCATGTATATCAGAATTCCAGAAGACGCCGCATTAAATACTCCTTCAACGATCAGTGCCGTGGGGCTGTTCTCGTTGTAAGCCGATGAGATCCCAATTCCCAGTGCAATACCAAAGGGCGTTATCACAGCAAAGAAGAACGTCATCAGGATAACTGCTGCCGACTTATTCTTGAAACCCGCCTGCCCCACTCAAAAGACACAAATTTCAATCAATCAACCTTATATCAGTGTAAATATTCCTGCCTTATACTATTCAATTTTTGAAGATTTAAGGGATAAAAATTACCTGAACGATGCATCCACCAAGACCCATTCCTTCAAAAAACTGGTGAAATGATAAGGCTGCCACTAAAGGCCTAATTGTGCATGGACTTTCAGAAGCACCCAATGAGATACCAATAATAACGGATTGAGCAACAATGCCCAACTCTAACACCTGATATTAACCATGTTCCATTCATGGTGTTAAATTTAATAATATAGTTATTGAAATCTATACTTGAGCTTGAAGTTTAGGTTTTTACCTGAGCAATGACGCGATGCCGAATAGTGGAATCTTCTTCTATAGCATTGGATCCATGGGCGTGCCCATGTGTAGCATGTGAGTGTGTATGAACATGATTCTCATGCTCTAAGCCATTGCCATTACCAAGATCTGTACCCTCATTAACTTGATTACCTTTGTTTTGATTTCTAAAATGGGAACGCTCGTAGTAACCAGTGGCTAGAGCATCCACCATGAGAGTACAAACTGCGGCCATCATTGCTATAAACCCAGCAAAGGGGAAGTTGCCCCATGGATTCGGATTTAAGCATTCACTAGTAAGAAATGTGAAGGCATCAGGAAGAACATGAACGAAACCAGTAGCAAGAATCACACCAGCAGCAAAAGCCTTAATGACAAAAAATATATTCCTATCAGGACTTAAAGCAGGGAAAGTCCTGCCCACAACAGGCAAGCATACCCCAATAGTGCCTGCCACAAGAATAGAAGCTAGAAAGATTTATTGCACGTACTTCAAAGATGAAAGTGGTCCACCAGGATGTCATTATACTATTGTTCATGAGATCCCTCCATGGTCATAATTCATGGTTTCATAATCATGAACCTAGGAGCCTGTCATCTATTGACGAATTCCTTGTTGGCTTTCTTCGACATTTTCATGTATGCCCCTCACTAAACATTCAAGAGGAAGCCTTCATTAAGCATCATGATGACCTTCGGAATCTAGAAGCTGAGCAGGAATAAGGGTCCTCCCTGGGTCCACATGACGGAAAAGATGATGAAGATAATTTTCAGAACATGTGCGATAGGGAGGACATAGGGAGGAGCCAGCAGCCCCTTGATAACTTGATGTGCCACCATCTCTACCACCTGAGCCAGCCATTATGTGCTCTCACCCATGCTATCATTATCATATGTTTGAAGGTGGGCTTTCCAATCCCAAAGGTATGACTTTTCATTATGTAATTGGGTACTTTTGCTTATTTATTATGGACTCATTTGGACATGGATTAGTGGGGGGATTTGGCGAAAAGAATGGGCTTGGAGCAAGTTGGTAGCTATCTACACTAGTGTGTCCTCTAGGGGTCCTCCAAGTTTGAGTTAATTCCCATGATCAGATTGGGAGATACACCAAGCCTTAGCCATAAGACCATACTTATCTAGGTTCCTCCTAGGTTAAGGTAGATTTCAAGAGCCTCATTATTAGAAAAGCTCAAAAGAAGTTCATCATTCCCGAGGCCCTTCTCATCCTCCTTGTTTAGCCTTGCATGACCATTGAAAGCAAGATAAAAATTATAAACCCTAGGTCAAACTTTGACCTTCCCAAGCCTCCTTTGTGGTCTCGTATCTTTATCATTATTTATCTCAAAAGGCCACTTAGAAACCTTATTTATTTAGGAATCTTAGGTCTAGGGTATCCCTCATGAAGGAATAGCTTTAATCCCAAGTTATAAGCCTCTTTTGAGCCATTCCTAGAGAGACCCACACCTTGATTTTAAAGCAAGCAAACCCTATCATTTGAGTCTTTCTTGTGAATGGGCTCTAGAAATCACTACCTATCCTATCATTGACTCATCATTCCTAGTGTTTTCCTTATAACGAGAGTCCTCCCATCGGTGAAAGTCTATAAAGATTAGGGGACATCGAATGAGTTGACAGTGGGTCCTTGTCCCATTGTTTCCACTTGATCTAGTAGTAATCCCTTAGGAACACCTCCTAGGACCCCTACTAAATTAAGCGGTAACATTTTTGGCGTCGTTGTTGGGGACACGAGACGTGTCTCTTGTTTCCCTTACAACATCATTGATATATCATTCTTGGCAACTCCATTGTAAGAACGAAAGCCCTAGTTCTTCATTGAACTTTAAGGTCAATGCTTGTAGAGTGGAGCAAGCATTTCTCTAGGCATCTCTACATTCACCTTGGTGACTCCTACATAATTTATATGTGTATCTCAACAGGATGTATTTATTTGATGATATTCCTGCTTTGGACATCACTAGCATCCCTGGGCACCCTAATCATGTCACAAGGAGGATGGTACATTGGGTGCCCATGTTTGATGGTGATCCACTCTCTGCAATTGATTATGTAGAAAGATTTATTGCGTGTACTTCAAAGATGAAAGTGGTCCAACAGGATGTCCTTATATTGTTGTTCATGAGATCCCTCCATGGTCATAATTCATGGTTGCATAATCATGAACCTAGGAGCCTCTCATCTATTGATGAATTGGATTTCTTAGACATTTTCATGTATGCCATGCACTAAACATTCAAGAGGATGCCTTCATTAAGCATCATGATGACCTTCGGAATCTAGAAGATGAGCAGGAATGAGCGTCCTCCCTAGGTCCACATGACGAAAAAGATGATGAAGATAATTTTCAGAACACGTGTGATAAGGAGGACCCAGGGAGGAGCTCGCATCCCCTTGAAAATTCGATGTGCCACCATCTCTACCATCTGAGCCAACCATTATGTGCCCTCGCCCATTTTTCCAGATCATATGTTTGAAGGTTTGCCTTCCAATCCCTAAGGTATGGCTTTTCTTATGTAATTGGGTATTTTTGCTTATTTATTATGGACACATTTGGACATGGATTAGTGGGGGGATTCGATGGAAAGAATGGGCTTGGTCTGTCCTCTTGTCCCCTTGTCCAATTTGGTAGTTAGTCTTTGTTATTTTTTTTGCATCAGATGGTGTTCTAGTCTCAAACTTTGTGTAGAGGCTAAAACACAAGTTCTCCAAAACTCAAGAATCGATTCTGTAAATTCCACCTAGAGATAGATCAATTAAATTAATTGACCACCATTTAAATTTTTCCTAAGTCTAACTTAGGAAAAATGGCTAATTAATAGTAATTGATTGAGAAAGGTGAGCATTCTCTAGAAACTCACACAGATCAACTTGGAGATGATCTCAACCATCGATTAAGCTTTAATCATGGTTGTTGAAGTCCCAACTAGAGACTATAAGAAGAGTTCGATGGGTAGATGGAGGACATATCAGTGCAGATACTGAATAATCAAGGAAATTCGATTTTCCAGTAGCAGGTGATTCAACAGTGAGATCAAGCTAGTGATCAAGTTGCAGGTGGCAGAGGGGCAGAGTAGCGGATTTCCGAAGGAGTTTCCAGCTCCAGAGAGTCAGGAGAGGAATCGTTATTATTTCTCTAGGAGGTTGTGCAAGGGCAGCGCAAGAGCTTCAAGAGGCGGTGCAATTTAGCTGAGTTGGAGGTGAATTCAATTGCCAAATGTCGGGGAAATTTCCAGAAGGCTGGGAGGATCATTTCCAGAGAAGCAGCAGGCGGAACGACTTAAGTAACAAAAGTTTCAGGTTGAGTGAGTTATAATTTGCGCAGAGGTGACGCAGAAGCCTGCACAGGGGGCTTAGACAATTGAATTGGAGTTGTCAAATTCACTTGGGATTGCTTATGGAGGTCAGGAGGAGGGTAAATTCCCTCTGATATTTTTGCCAGTATTTCTCTCAGATAGAAACGACAGTTTGACATTCATTTTATTGTACTCAAAATTTTTGTTGTTGCATAATAATAAAACCCTCAACTATTGTACCGATTTTACCATATTGGGTTTTTCCGGGGACATTTGTCCAAAAATAATTGCGTCAATTTTTATGTATGTGTGCTAGCATATTTCTTAGTTCATATTTTTGCTTCCGCAATTATTTTTTATTTGGTGAAGAAATTGCAGTGTGATTAATTCGATATTAATCAGAAAAATAATAAACAGCTAATCAGTGAGGAGAATTAATTCCAATATCTGCATTTCAAGGAATTTTCACATGGTATCAAAGCATATTTGAAAGATCAGAGGCTCAAAGATGAAGAGGGAGAAATTCACTACTTAGAGGGAGTAGCAGCGAAATTTCTTCAGGGTCTGCGCAGAGGTTGACCAAGTAATGCGAATTACTGAACAGGGGGGCGAATTTCCAGTTGCAGGTGGCATGAAGAGTTTGATTTGTTCGGAAGTGATTCCAGCAGGTAGCAAGTGAGCAAATTAGTATTTTTCGCAAAGCAAATTCTTGCTCGGGGCGCAGTTGTTTTTGCAGCAGTTTTGCAGTTGAAAAATCAACGTTGGGTGGAAGAGAGAGCACACATAAGGGGGAACTTCTAGTTTTCTCAAAGGGTTTCCAGATCTAGTTTTCAAGAGGAAATTATAGGTTTCCAATTGCAGCAGGTCGTGCAGTTTTGCTAGAGTAGCCAGTTCGAGTTGCAGAGATTGAAGATCATGTGCCAATTCCCAGAGAAGGACATCCAAATAGTTGAGCGAGTAGTCTTAGTGAGTAGTTGAAGATGGGAAATTAGTCAAAGAAGGACATCCGAAGGAAAAACAGGAGCAGATTTGTGCATTACTCAAGGAGTGCAAGCAACAGCAACAAGGTCACAAGGAGGAGAGAGAGCTTCCTGATTTATTTCCTAGCTTTCAAGTTTCCCAAATTTTGCAGCTTTCTAGAGATGGACGTACAAGATTGCCAGAGGAGGTTGTACAAGTTTACCAGAATACAAATCTGGGAAATTGATCAACTTCCAGTTGTCAGAGACAAGTGGCGGAGAAAGTATGAGGAATAAGGGTCTCAGCTAGGGACTACGCTTTAAAGGAGATTGTGGGGCACTAGATCTAGGAGGAGTATGAAACTCTGCTTGCAACTACTGCCAACTGCAACTGGGAAATCAGATTTCTAAACTAAAAACCCTCTTAGAGAAATTCTCCCTGTGTGTGTCTTTCTCTTCCGATTTGGGCAGGATCCATTGAGGTGTCCTCCTCATGGACATTACCTCGCTACAAGAGCCCACAATATTCAGTAGCAAGATGGATCTGTGTCAGTTGATGCAGTCAAATTTTGGAGTAATAGTTGCAGACTAGTTGAGGTCAAATGTTGAGGAGGGCAGCGCAGTGTTGACAGCAAAGCAGGAAGCTCAGGAGAAAAGTCAGCGAAAAGACAGATGATCCAGTATTTTGGATGTTTCTCAGTTGCAATAGTTGCAGTAACAATTGAGAGGGAGTTGCAGTGCAAATGCAAAGTCGGCAACAATATTGCAGTGTTAGAAGCAACATAGATGCAACATCAAAATTGCGCAGTGGCAGGCAGTGATAGTGGCTAGACATCAACAGCGTGACAAAGGGTGATATAGAGACGAGGTGTTGTAGCAGTGGTACAGCACTAAAACACCTTCCTCGCTAATAGGGAGTCTTATTTTTTAAAGCATCAGAGGTGTTCTAGTCACAAAACTTTGTGGACAAGCTAAAACATAGGGGTTCTCCATAACCCAGAAATCGTTTCAAGAAATTCCACCTAGAAGTGTCTCACTTAGATTATTAGCCTATTTTTAAATATTTCGTAAGTCTAAACTTAGGAAAAGGGGTTAATTAATCATAATTAATTGAGAAAGGTATGAATCGACTAGAAAATCACATGGATCAACTGGGAAATGATATTAGCCCTTAATTAAGTTTTAATCTTGGTCATTGGAGTTCCAACAGAACATTATAAGAAGTCAATGGATAGATGGAGAGCACACACTTGAGATCAATTTCCTTGGAGAGATCGATTTTCCAGAGAGCAACAACAATTGTCAGAAGAGCTCGAGCCAGAGAAGGGAAGCAGAGACAGAGGGGCAGAGACAGTGATGTCGGAGGAAGGTTTTCCAGATTCGATGAGTACTTTGCATAGAGGCAGAGATAGCCACAGAGGGGTTGTGCAAGAGTTGTGCAGAAGCCTCTAAGAGGCAATTGGATATTGATGGAGAGAATATGGTTTTCAGTTCCAAAGGCTGGGAAGATTTTCCAGATTGTCGGACAGACAATTTCCTAGTCAGCAGCGGGTAGGATGGCTTGTTTGGCAATTGATTCAGGCAAAGCATGGAAGGGATTGCACTAGGGTGATGCAGGCTTGCACAACATTGGTTGGATGGCTAGTTATTCAGTAGTAGTTAGAACCCGGATTGCTTGTGGGGTGAGGAAAAATTCCTCACTAGATTTTTGCCAGTATTTTCTTTGCGGAATTGCCAGTTTTCAACATCCAAATTGTAGTCAGATTATTTCATTACTACTTCATAATTTAAACCCTCAGTTTTTGCACCAGTTTTCCCAAGTTGGGTTTTTCCGGGGACTTTAGTCCAAAAATAAGTGTCATATTTTTATGTGTGTGTCAGTATTTCTCAGTTTCTAGCGCTTTTATTTTCCAGAATATTTTTGTGAAGATTGAAGTGTGATTATTTCATTGTTGTCGTAGCAATAAACTGCTAATTTAATTGACAGTTAGAAGAAATAATTCTAGTTGCTGCAATAGGGGCCCACATCATTACCCTTGCTACGGAGGCCCACATTATTCAGTAGCAGCAGGATCAGTTTTAGTTGATGCAGTCAGTTCCAAAGCGACAGTTGCAAACTAGTTGCAGTCAAGTGTTGAGGAGCACAGAGCGGTGTTGATACCAGTGTAGGAGACACAATGCAGAATCAAGAACAACGCAGATTTCCTAGTATACAGTGCAGAGGCTAGTAGTAGCGAAAGACACAAGAGATAGTTGTAGCATGGAAACATTGTTGATTCACTATTTTGGATACTTCTCAGTTGCAGCAATAGCAACACCAGTGAGAAGGATCGCTAGTTGGGTTGCAGTGCAAATGTAGAGTTGGAAACAGTACTGGTTGTACAATGCAATGTCATCAGCATCTCAAATGCAACATGTTTCAACTACAGTCAATAGGAAATGAATCAGAGTTAGCGCAGTGGTTGATGGGAAATTGCAGGCAACTACAGTTCTCATACAACAACATGTATGGGAGGATGATGCAGAGACAGTGTTGTAGTAGCATTGCAGCACTAGAGAACACCTTCCTCGCTAAGACGAAGTGTTAGTTTTTGTAGCATCGGATGGTGTTCTAGTCTCGAACTTAGTGCAGAGGCTAAAACACATGAGTTCTCCAAAACCAGAAATCGTTTCTAAAAATTCCACCTAGAGATAGCTCAATTAAATTAATTGACCGTCATTTATATTTTTCCTAACTCTAACTTAGGAAAACTGGTTAATTAATAGTAATTAATTGAGAATGGTGAGAATTCTTTCAAAACTCACACAAATCGACTTGGAGATGATCTCAACCATCAATTAAGTTTCAATCATGGTTGCTGGAGTCCCAACTCGAAATTATAAGAAGAGGTCAATGGGTAGATGGAGGACACACCAGTGCAGATACTCAATGATCAACGCAGTGCGATTTTCTAGTTGCAAGTGATTCAACAGTGAGATCGATCCAATGATCAAGTTGCAGGTGGCAGAGGGGCAGAGTAGCATATTTCCGGAGGAGTTTACAATTCCGGAGAGTCATGAGAGGAGGTCGTATTATTTCTCCAGGAGGCTGCGCAGAATCCTCAAGAGGTAGTTCGATTTAGCTGAGCTAGAGGTGGATTCTGTTTCTATAGGTTGGGAAAATTTCTAGAAGGGCGAGAAGATCATTTCCATAGCAGCAACAGGCATAACGACTTGAGTAGCAAAAGTTTCAAGTTGAGGGATTTACAGGTTGCACAAAGGTGACGCAGAAGCCTATGGAAGGGGCTTGGACAACTGACTTGGAGTTGTTAGATTGAGCCAGGATTGCTTGTGGAGGAGGGTAAACTCCCTCACATATTTTTGCCAATATCTCTCAGATAGAAACGTCACTTTGGTGTTCATTTTATTGTACTCAGCATTTTTGTCGTTGCATAATAATAAAACCCTAAACCGTTGCACTGATTTTCCCACATTGGGTTTTTCCGGGGACATTTGTCCAAAAAAAATTGTGTCAATTTTTATGTATGTGTGCTAGCATATTTCTCAGTTCCTATTTTTCCTTCCACAATTATTTTTTATTTGGTGAAGGAATTGTAGTGTGATAAATTTGATATTAATAAAAAAGTTAATAAATTGTTAATCAGTTAGGAGAATTAATTATAATTGCTGCATTTCAAGGAATTTTCACAACCTCGTATCTTAATCCCATGGGATCTCCTCTATTTCACACTAGCTTTAGGAGTAGCACTACATGGGAAACCCCGATTTTGGCAGCGTGATACCGCTTCCAGACACCACATACATCACACCCCTCCACTCATTATAGCCCCTTTCCATATATTTCCCATCTAGGTCCACATTTGTCCCTTGGGTCCACAAGGAGTTAGCCTCCCCCTCCCTTTGTCCACACTTTGGGTCGGGCCTAGAATGATGTCCCGAAGGTTAATGCAGCTAAAAACAAAATAAAAAGAATAATTTGGCCACTCTCAACAGGAAATGTACCATAAAATGCAAAACATGGTCGAGACATACAAATGTAGCATGTGGGCAAAAGCCAACATGAGCCCTACTCCTTATCATTATGGCCATCACTTTGGTTCCTAGGGCCCCTATATGAGCGCCCTACATCATTAAGGAACTCCTGATTGTCCCAACCCCTGGTGGGTGATGAACTGCCCAATATTAAGGGGGTAATCAATGTTATATCTTACACATCATGCTCTCATTCCCTGGAGCCCCAAGTAGTTATGAAAAGAAAAATCTATAAAAGGCAAAAGGCATATGAAGAAGAGTGGAAAAACAAAGGCCATGGTAACTCACGTACCACGATTTCTCCCTCCATCTATACATGCATGTGTGGGCTTCCCCCCATTTTTGCTACCCTTGTACCATGGCATGTGGCTTGGAGCCTCCCCTGATGCCCCCAATCCATTCCATCATTATGTCACATGACACCTCCCATTTGAGGGATGTACCATGGACCTGTCACTCCCTTGCAGGCTGAAACCACCTAATAGGGTCCTTGATTAACCTCTTTCTTGCACCTGGGGACACTTGTACATTCTAAAGCCCATTATGGAAGGGTATGCCACTATGAAGTGTTGATCTGAATTTAAATAGGAACGCAACAAATTATTGATATAACCATAAATACAAAGATGCAGCAGAAATAACACTTCATTTCATTAATATAAAATACTAAAATATGCTTACAAAGAGAATAGAAATAAGACTAGCTCGGGCGATGGTAGCTTATCTCTTAGAAGAGGTGTGGCGGCTACATGCCTCTGAATTGTGTTACAATGAGGTTCCAAGGCCTATTTATTATTGTGAAACAACGGAAAACCCTAAACATCCAGAAACCTAAATCTAGGAGATGAAGCACCAAAATTGTGGGCCCTATTTGGGTAAATTGGTACATCAATTTCCCAGGGTCGTAACTTTGGCATACGATCTCTGTTTGGCTACCATAATACCTCGCTTCGAAGATCTCGAAGAGTAGGTCGGAAACAAATCAGTCACCTCATTTGGGACTTTTCTAGTCTCTCTGTATTCCCCAAAAACATCGTTTAGGGCCTCAAAACAGCTCTGGAAGTTCAGGGCCCAAAAAACTGCCAAAAATAGTAAACTGTGCTACAACTAAGGAAAATAAAAAACTGAAAGAGATAGTGTTGGGGGTCTAAGTGGAATGGGAGGGTGGCCACCAATATCCACCTGGATTAGTACCCCCCCTTAAGAAGCAATGGTCCCCATTGCGTTGAGTGCCTCCATGAGATGGGAAAACTTCTGCTGAACTTGGTCCCTGGTGAGCCATTTGCCTTGGTGCAGGAGTTGGCTAGCTTTGACAACCCGATACAGTTGGATATTTTGTTGGTCAGTGTTCTTGAACTATGTGTCCATAATCCGATCAGTTGTGGTTTGTTCCATGCAATCTGGGTTTAACTCTGTTGGTGTGAGTTGTTCTGCAATGTCTGATGTGTCCAGCTATGGTGGTAAGTATGGTCAAACGCAGTTCACATTGAACATTAGGTGCAGGCAAAGGAATGGGGAAATGTTGAGCTAAAAAGCATTGTCTCCCACAGCCTTGGTAATGGTGTAAGGACCATATCAGAGTGGTATGAGCTTCCAATGGGCTCTGGTAAGGCATTCTTTCTACAAATGCAACCAGACTTTGTCGCCCACCTGAAACTTGTGTTGCACCCGCCGTTGATCATGTCGTTGCTTGTAGTTGGCATTTGACTTCTCCAGGATGTCGTAAACCTGCTGGCAGATGTGTTAGATGCATTCAATAAATCTGGTCGCTTTATCAGCCTCAGACAGTACGTGTGGATTTTGTCCTCGTAGTCGCATGAGGTATGGCAACATCAATTGGACACAATGGTTGAAATCCTTGAAATCCTAGAACCACTTGAAAGGGACTACGACCAGTCGAGCTATGGAGAGCTCTACTATAACTGTGTTGCACATATGGAAGACTCTCATCCCAAGTTCGAGGATGCTTGGAATTGTACATGCAGAGTATGTGCACTATCATCCTATTGAAGACCTCCGTATGGCCAACAGTCTGGGGATGGAAGGCAGTTGATTTGGTGAGCTTGGTGTCCAATAGTGTCTAGAGGCTTGACCAAAATGTGCTCAGGAACTTGCTATCCCGATCTAATATAATGCTCGGCGAGATTCCAAAATGTAACCATACTCGTTCAAAGAAGAGTTCGGCAATGTCCTCTACTCTGATACTCTTCTTGCAGGTCGCCAATATAGCCATCTTAGAAAATCTGTCCATGACCACAAATACACAGTCATTACCATGCTTGGTAGAAGGGAGGCCAGACATATAGTCCATGGAGATGGATTCCCACAGCTAGCTAGGAGTAGGCAGAGGAGTGTACAGGCCTTCTTTTTGATGGTTGGCTTGGCGATGGCGCAAGAAGTGCAGGATCTAATATATTTCCCAACATTTAGTTGGAGTTTGGGCCAATAAAAGTACTTTTGTAGTATAGCCACAGTTTTCTCCACACCAAAGTGTCTTGCGACCTGACTATAGTGCGCCTCCCAAATCATCTTGGCACACTCGCTTGAAGGAACACAAAGGTGGCATAGGTAGCATAATAATGCGTCTTGGAGGTGGAAATCAGGAACTTGCTTGCCAACTACTAGCATTTGGTATGTCGACACGAACTCTAGATCATTTTTGTATAATTGTGGCCACCCAAAGGTCTCGTGACCACAAGAGTTGAGAACAACATTAATTGCTGCAACTAGCAGCCGCTAAAGCAGTCTGCAACATGATTGGTGCTACCCTTTTTATGTTTAATGTTCAAGTGGCATTGCTGCAGATATGTAGACCACTTCTAATGGCGATCATTCTGCAACTTCCCTTGTGTTTGTATAAACTGAAGAGGTCGGTGATCGGTGTGGACGATCGTCTCCTTCCCCAGAATGTAGTGCTTCCAATTCCATTGTCGACAAGCCTGCACGATGGAATGCATCTCTTTATCATAAGTGGGGTACTTCCGAATTGTATCGGCAAGTGTCTGACTATGATAGGCCACTGGATGCCTGTGTTGGGTGAGGTGTTTGTCTCGAGGCATTTGTCTCGATTTCAAATGGTTGTTGCCGGTCTGGCAGTGTGAGTATCGATGCAGAGCAGAGGCGGTGCTTCAACTCAACGAACACCTTCTGTTGGGACTCAGACCAGGAAAACTTTGTTTTCCCCCGCCCTTAGTAATCTGACTCAAAGGCCAAGTGATATGAGAGAATCCCAACACGAACCTCCAATAGAAATTTGTAAGGCCCAAAAAGCTACGAAGCTCAGTTACGGTGGTCGGGGCTGGCCAATCCCGAATGACTTGGATCTTGGTCAGGTCCACATGCACGCCATACTCATCTATGATGTAACCCAAGTATTGGACTTGGCTCATGCCAAAGGTGCATTTCTCCAAGTTGGCAGACAGTTTGTGCTGCCGAAGGTTTTAACGGACCTATCGAATGTGTTGCAAATGTTCTTCCCAACTCTTGCTGAAGATGAGGATGTCGTATAGATAAACCACCACGAACAAGTCGGTGAAGGGCCGCAAGATGTCATCCTTTAGCCTCATAAAAGTAGCAAGGGCATTTGTCAACCCTAAGGACATAACCAACCATTCAAAAAGGCCTTCCTTAGATTTAAAGGCAGTCTTCCATACATCTGTTGGCTCTATTAGAACCTGGTGATAACCATATTTCATATAGATCTTGTTGAAATACTTGGCTCCCTTGAGCTGGTCCAGCAGGTCATCAATCCATGGGATTGCATACCTGTTCCTGACATTGATTTTGTTTAGTGCCCGATAATCAATGTAGAGCCTCTAGGTCCCATCCTTCTTCTGTACAAGTACAATCGTGCTCCCACAAGGTGAGGAACTTGGTCGGATGTGCCCTTTCTACAACAACTCCTAGATTTGCCACTTGATCTCTTCATTTTCTAGAATGGAAAGACAATATATCGGCCCATTGGGTAGAGGTGCTCCGGGAGTTAGATCGGTTGAACGCTTGACCTGACAATGCAAGGGTACCGCAATGGGTGAGGGAGAAGATGTCCCTGTATTCTTCCACGACCGTATCCACCTGCTTCTGCTGCTTAAAGGAACCCTTCTTGGGGGCCATGGATGTGGCTATGACCATCCCCTTACTTTGAGAGTGAATAAGAAAGAAAACAAATTTCCCAATCTGAGAGATGACCTTACTGCATTGCTTAGCAGAGATCAAAGAGATGGCGGTAGGTGGGGCTACCTTCGGTATCCTGTGTAACTTAGTACCCAAAGAAATAATAATAGAGCAAGGTCTAGGCTCATATAGAGCATACCACTTCCATAATACATCACAAACTTCAAGAGGAGCAACATCACACAGTACCTCATCCATGAAGGGCTTGATGTTGTAGGGAAGGCAACACTACTCGCTGACGCGGAGATCTTGTCCTTGGTGAAGCCACCCGATGGTATACGGTTGCGGATGTGTTGTAGTCGATAGGTCTAGCCGCTTCATGACCTCTACTGAAATGAGGTTTTTTTGGTTCCCGTTGTCGACAATGAACTGCAGTGGAGAACCCTTCACCCACATCTGTGAGTGGAATAAGCGCTCCCCCTCTTCTGGATCTTCAGGCTCAATCTTCTGGATCTTGGTGGTGGCCACAGTGGCACTGGGCTCTGCGTCAATGATCTGCTTCCCTTTTTCATTCCCCTTATCGGGTTCTGACTCAGAGTCGAAACATTGTCGGACTCAAAAGCCTTCAGCTCAGCTCGGCACCAATGACTGCTTGACCCAACACTCACTTGTGTTGTGAGTGGAGCTCTTGTGGAACCCACTCACTTTCCCATGTCCTTCTTTGTCTTCGTGGTGTTGTTCTTTGCTTGTGGCTTCAGCGAGTTCTCCTAGGTCGCCCTGCCTTGGCCTTGCCCTTTGCTCTACGGTTTGGGGGCACCTTTCCCTTGCTTCGAATTCGCAGATTCAAAGTCTCGCTTTTTCTGTTTAAGCTTTTGCTCGATCTTGACAATGTATTGGTATGTCGTGCTGAGCGAGATGTCCAAGAACTCCATCTCATCCTGGATGTACCTGTGTAGGCAGCCACGATACTTGAGTATGAAAAACATTAGTAAACTTTGGCATGTCTTGGTCCATTCCTTGTCGCAATGTGGTCCACTTTATGTATTTGTCCTCATAGCTCCCGACAGGGTAGGATTGTTCCTTGATGGCGTCCCGGAACAAATCCCAAGTCAGTGCGACCGAAAATAGTGAGGGCGTACTTTAATACTTCTACTCACAGTAGGTTTCCCACTAGTCCTTGAAGTGGGGGGCAGCTTAAGAAGAGAAAAAGTAATTTTTTCTTGGCTGGAAAAATCATGAACAGAAAATTATCCTTCTAGCAGATTTAACAATTTATCTACGACGTCTGCATCTATCTGACCCTCAAATATGGGAATGTCAAAGTTAACTTGTACCTTAAAGGGTGTGGCGCTTCCAGAGTAGCTGCTAGAAGTAGATGTGTCGCCCTTGGGTAGCCGCTAAAGGATCTGGGCAAAGTTGTCCATCATCGCGTTCCTCTGTTGCTCGAGGGCTTCTTCGAGCAAGATTTTGAAAGGATCTCCTACCCCCTCGTCTTTCTTTTCTTCCCCCATGGGAGGTCGTCGGGATTTGCAAGGCTGGTCTTGCAAAGGTTCGACCAGTTCAATCCCTAACTCCTTATATCACGAACTCGTTGGGAACATGCAAAGAAAAACAGAGAAAGAGCAAACCGCTCTGATACCACTGGTCTGAATTTAAATAGGAACGCAACAAATTACCGATATAACCATAAATACAAAGATGCGGCAGAAATAACACTTCATTTCATTAATATAAAATACTGAAATATACTTACAAACAGAATGGAAATAAGACTAGCTCGGGCGATGGTAGCTTATCTCTAAGAAGAGATGTGGTGGCTACATGCCTTTGAACTGTGTTACAATGAGGCTCCAAGGCCTATTTATTATTGAGAAACAATGGAAAACCCTAAACATCCAAATGCCTAACCCTAAGAGATGAAGCGCCAAAACTATGGGCCCCATTTGAGTAAATTGGCACATCAATTTCCCTGGGTCGTAACTTTGGCATACGATCTTCGTTTGGCTATCATAATACCTCGTTTCGAAGATTTCGAAGAGTAGGCTGGAAACAAACAAGTTACCCAAATTTGGACATTTCTGGTCTCTTCACTTTCCCTAAAAATGTCGCTTAGGGCCTCAAAACGGCTCTGAAAGTTCAAGGCCCGAAAAAATGCCAAAAATAGTAAATTGTGCTACAATTAAGGAAACTGAAAAATTGAAAGAGACAATGTTGGGGGTCCAAGTGGAATAGGTGTGTGGCCACCAATATCCACCTGGATCAAGTGTACACTTGATTCCATGCTTTGTAAGCTCATTTACTCAATTGCATTAATGAATTGTTGTGATGGAAGGTGAGGAGACGAATTGGATCTTACACAAGATTGCAGGTGGGTCTTCATCTTGGGGTTTGGTCTCCCTATACGGCATCCAAGCCCTCCAGAGGGCCTCAATGGCACTTGTAGGGTGAGTGTTGAGAGCCATGGCCCTCCACTATAACAGAGAGTAGATAGTCGCGCCATGGGATCCTTCAACACCATTCATTGCTTGATCATGTCCCATCTATTTGATGATGATGATGATGCACCTGGACCACATTGCGCAGTCAGCTACACACGTGCACCACACACTAAGAAGTTGATCCAGGGCCCATATGGGGTTTTGTCTCACATAGGGAGACAAGGGAGAGCTCGCATCATTGTCCCATCCCTTATAGATGGAGCACATACTTGTTCGATTCAGTCGAAGACCCATTAGGATGTTCTTTGTGCCCCCACAGCCACTTGGGAGCACCATAGGTCATTTTCTTGGAGATCAAGGGGCCACCCCCTTTATTATTGTTATTGGAGCCCTCTTATTCATTATGGCGCATGAAGGACTTCATTTGGCCTTCCAACGACCCTTCTAGCTACTTTTCTATCATTTCAGCCCTCTTGAGAGACTTATTCTTCATCTTTTGGAGCTATTTGGTGGGCTTCTCACCAATTAGGGTATTATTTTGCACATTAGAGTCATTTTTAGGGGTTAGGCAAATTAGACCAATTTGAATTGTTATAGGCTCATATAAATACAAGTGAGGCCTCATTTGTAACTCATCATCACTTGGGTTTGGAACTTGTCTCTAAAAGAGAACTCAAACTTGCAATTTGGACGAATTTGGAGCTTGTAAATGAATTTTGCTGTATGGATTAACTTCGCACTTCTTCTTGGAGCTTATTTTTGCATGTTGGAGGGATGGATATACTCTCTCTTTGTTTTGTAAGTGCTTTATGATGTTGATTTCATCCATAACAAATGTCTAACGCATGGAAATTTCTCTTGTTGTAATTGGATGTGCCCTAATTAATGCAAAGTGCTTGGAGCATTGAAAATTATTGGGATTTTTTCATGTGTTACTCATTCAACAAAGATAGAGTTAATGTTCCTAGGGGAATAATTGTATGATTAAGTCCTTGAAACTCCATTTTGACATTGTGTTGGAAGTATAAAATTAATAAGGGTTTTTGTTTGCCACCTTCTTTTTGGATAGCAAAGTCACTCAAGGTCTCCTTGAAGCATCGAAGTTGGTTTAGTCAAGATCATTTGACTCCATTTCTCCCAAAAGGCTAGGCAATGGTCCATAATCCATTGTTGATCACCCCAAAACTTTCTTCTCTTACCTTTTTTTTGAATTCTACCTTAGCCTTGGTGGGTCTTCTAGGGCATCAAGCAAATTTCTTTGTAGCCATCCAATTTTGGTGTGAGTTGGCAGCCATTTGCGCTGGTGTGTCCTCTAGGGGCCCTCCAAGTGTGAGGTTATTCCCACAGTCAGATTGGGAGATACACCAAGCCCTACCCATAAGTCCATACTTGTCTAGGTTCCTCCTAGGTTAAGGTAGATTTAAAGGCCTCATTATTAGAAATACTCAAAGGAAGTTCATCATTCTTGAGGCCCTGCTCATCCTCCTTGTTTGACCTTGCCTGACCATTGAAAGCAAGATAAAAATTATAAACCCTAGGTTAAACTTGGACCTTCCAAGGCTCCTTTGTGGTCCCACATCTTTATCATTCTTTATCTCCATGATCCCTGATCTTCCTTCCAGTTGTTAAACTGATTTTGAAGGACACTAGCTCTGATACCAATTGTTAGAAACAATGGAAACCAGGACACTACTGAGAGGGGGGTGAGTCAGTAGTGTGGCCAAATTATACAATTTTCATGAATCAACAACACAACTCAATGATGTAAAACATAACATCGTAAGCACATGAGCAACATATACACAAGACACCAATCTTCTTTTTATTACACGCTTCAACTTGATTACATAAATGCCCCAAAAGCTACCGCTTGTAGGCTTACCAACTGCTACTAAAAGGAACTTCTATCCCTGTTCGTTTTTCAACTACAACTAAAAAGTATTGTTTCCCCTACTCGTTTACCAACACTCACTAGAAGGTATCTTGCCCCTGCTCGTTTATCAGTCTCTGCTGAAAGGAACTCTTACCCCCAAATGTTTACCAGTACCCACTGGAAGGAGCTACAACCCTTGATATGCAAGCTACCACTTACTGGCCCTGTCGATCCATCTTTCATCCATTTTCAAACTAGAACCAATAGCCCACTTATGTCATAAAAAAATAACTCTGCCCATTACAGCTTCTCACCAAAGCCACCATACAAACACCTTCAACAATCTTTGATTACTAATAAAAATACCATCGCCTTCAACAATTTATCATTACTGAACAAATCACCAAACTTCATGCACTGGCAACATCAACATCAATCACCAATGCACTTCTTTGCATCTCTAAAACACCTTTTAGATACCAATATTGGTCTCTGATTCACCCTTGATGCATACCCATACTATTATGCATCGTTTTGCACCAACAACTCTCTCATCCACACACCAACTCCCACAATCCATGAACTTTGCTACTCGAATTCTACTTTTAAAGAATTCTAGACTGATATTTTTGGATTTGAAATTTGGTTAACTTGCCTTTAGATTTGCTACATGAATTCCTTATTTTTTCTTTGTCTTATTCAATTGATTTTCCCTAATTCTACTCTTCAAGTCTTCTTTTGCTCCTCACCTGTAACTTTAGGAACTTTTGATTTAAATTGTTGTTTTCCCTCAATTTTGGTGAGTTACAATTTTTAGCTGGGACTTTCCAATTTTGGTTAACTTCCAGATTTTCAACATTGCTAAATCTGGCTCTCTTAACTATCAGTTCTACTATTATAACTCCAAGTCTTCCTTTTATGCCAAATCAAGCTGCCAACTTGTCCATGCAAATATATTGCATCACTGATTATTCCAAAAATAGTTGTCGACTTTTTCATGTCACAACCCACGGCTTTCTAACTAAACTGTTGCCAAATATAAGTGCGCTGCCAAATAAAACTCCACGACCCCCTTTTTCTATAAACGGTTGTTGCCAATTCTGCGAATTTGGATTTTAACACCTTTTGTTCTGGCCCTGTACTTGTTTTTTGCCATAAGACCAAGTCTCTGCAACCACTAGCCAAGCCCTTGGGTGTTAAGCCTATTTAAGAACTTCGCAGGCCAATTCCTTTGTTAATGGCTCCACACAATTGTCTTATTTCTACACGAAACAACACAAGGGTAGTGTCCAGGCACTAAGCCCAGAGCTCCCAAGCCTGACACTATTAATTGTGTCGCCTTTGTCATTCTGCCGCACCCTTGGTCTATTTCTATGCAAAAATGACAAAGGGTCAGGGCTAAGCCTATAGCCCTTCTATCTCGATGCATTGCCTCCCAACGCATTCTCTTTACATCCTCTTTATAAACCATCGGGGTCTATCCGTTGGGTCGACGTGTCCCGTGGGGACTACCCAACCTCACTCTTATTTTTCATCGCTCTTCCACAAGTCAATCCTCTATGTCCTGGCACTCGCTGCCCAACGCTTCCATTGCACACCATTAACAAAACCACCGGGCTCCATGCCTCCAGGACGAACTGTCTGGTAGGGTCTACCCACAACATCCAAGAGCCAATAAAAAACACAGTCGATTTGCATCAGCTTCCACGTTTGCCTGACACTTCTTGCTTGGCGCATCCCCTGTGGAGTTCCTTAAGTCTTTCGGGCTATGTCCATTGGATAACTTCACCTGTGTCTACATGTTTGGCTTGTAATAGGTGACACATGTCACTCAAATATGGGCCTTTTGGGTACCTGAAAACACGAAAACTTCATGTGATGTGTCCTCCTCTGATTGGAAGTGTTGAAGGCATCACTTGCGTTGTCCGACCACTAGTACGCTGCCACCTATCCTGTTGAGAAGAAAGAAAGGGTTTCGAGGCCTCTTTTGCAAGCGATTTCCATTATAACAAATTTGACAAAACCACCGGTTCTAGCCATTTCCCTTTGTTTTTCCTACAAAATCATCTGGGCTTTCCTCTCCGGGCCCGCCCTCAGTAGGTTGAGTTGTCGAGTGGGGGAACTCCGCTCGCTTCTCATT